>OW618045.2:5050623-7450623 GCA_939531255.2 Thera britannica
TTAATTTTTATGGGCCTGTGTGGATAAGTAGGACTTAGTATGATGAAAACACTCATAGCACAAAAAGAGATGTTTCATTATTACATTGTGCCGTCCTACTTTAGTCAGCGGTGATTGCGTAATCTGTTGCTATCAAAAGGTTATTCTAACAAATGAACTAACAAGGAACGACGTATTTTGTTGCCATTATTTTTTGGAACACTATTGTTCTGTAGTGTGGTGTCATTGCTCATCTTTTTTTGCAATTAAAATATAGTGAAAATCAAAATAAAGAAAAAATAAGCTATAATAAAGATAAAACACTTAATTAATCTACACTTTGTTTACCGCAAGTTTGAAATCTTAAGCGCTTGTTCTTGCGAACTATTTTAATTAAAAACCCTGAATAAGTGATGGTGACAAAGAATAGAGGCAAGATAACAATCTTTACGAAATTAAAACATTCTACTGAAGGTATTTTCGTAAATGGCCCGTTTATTTTCACCTAACAAGAGCTTTTATTAAGGTGGGTTTGTGGGGTTTTTGTGACTAATTCTTGTTTAAGTATGATGTCTTTGTAACCTTTTCATTTAACGCCTGTTTTTTTGTCTTTTTCCATTCTGAGTGCTAAGCATCTTGGCGATGATATGGATCAGTTGAGCTATCTCTAGATCGCTCACAACAGTCTGAAGATTTTTTTTTATACAACTAGCTGTCTGATCTTCAGCCTCACGTGCCAGTCCACGCGCGCTGCGCTTGGGCGTCTAAATACCTCGGGAATTGAATCTTTCGACCCCCGGTTAATAATATACAATTGTTTAAAAAAAAACAGCAATTTTCATTACCTGGCTTCACAACACCTTCGGTTCAGCAAACTTCGCCAAACGATAGACTAGATAATAAATAAATAAATATATAGACAATTCACACAACACTATCTAGCCCCATACTAAGCAGAGCTTGTACTATGGGAACCAGATAGCAGATATAATACTTATGTTTTTTTTTTTTGTAAATACTTACAAACAATAATGACACCCATTCATAGAAAAAACATCTGCGTTCACCACACAAATATTTGTTCTCGGTAGGGATCGAACCCACGACCTACGGCGCAGAAGGCAGAGCTACTACCAACTGAGCTGAGGGGCCAGTCAATCCATGCATGTCGTTGGTGCATCCGTACAATTTCCGTATTGTAATAATAAAATACTCGTAAGGTTCTTTATTTACGACCTTCACAAACAAAAGGGAGAAAACAGAGCAAGGAAAACATTTTATTAAAGTCAAAGACAACAGAAAACAGGCTCTAAAGTATAAAATACTTAGGTCATTTAAGTTTAGGAGGATTTAAAACTGGAGCTGTAAAAAATTTAAGAATGATACAAAAATATAAAACAAAATCAAGGGTTACAGTATGCCTACCACAAGCTCCGTCTGGCTCTGTCTTTGGCTGTGGTTTTGAGTCTGCCCTCTGCTCAATAAATAGTCTTACTCGTAATATAACTAACACCAGTTTCTAAGTCTGGAAGAGATCGCTTTTACCAATAAGGGCATTTGTAATGTTTCTTTTAAATGTATTCTTTTGTGTAGGTAAAATAAAGTATTAATCTATATTCTATCTATCTAAGTTACTTTATTACTAAAAGTATGGATTTAAATGTACGTCTGAAATAAATATTTGATTTGATTTGATGTATATCATGACCCAAACGAATTGACTTCTCAGTTTCCGAGAAGGAATCTAAATCGATCCGAAAACTAACACGAGCTGACCTTCTTAGAACTAATCGAAGAAAATCCAGTATTATAGGAAATTCTCACAGAAAAAGATGAGAGTAACTCACTGCTAAATAAGCTTCAGTATAAAATAATCTTTATGTTGGTGGTCCTTAGATTATATTTTGGATTTAATCGAACCATTATAGTGGTAGCAAAACTCCGACTTCAGATACAGAGTGAAACTGTTTTTGAACCTTTTACCTTATTCTATGTGGAAAGCAAACTTTCGACTTGTTTGAACATGATTACGATTCGACACCGTTCCATGGTTAGCCAATCAGCGGCAAAAATAAGCGAACCATATAGAAACCTGACTTGGTCTTGCAACGTGGATCTGAAAATGCTGGAACATTCAGAAAGCTTTTGAGAAATTGAAATGAAATGAAGTTTTGAACTGAAATGAATTGAATTTTATTGGATAATAACAAACATTACAGTAACATTATTATACAGTCAGGCTACATTTTAAAATATATGTCTGAAATAAAAAACAATTAATTTAATTTAATTTTTAAAATATAAGTGGGGTATCATACCTACCCAAACTAGGACTACCCTGTGATATAATATTAAATCACACCGTTGTGTATCATATATTCCGGAGCAGGCATTGGTATGGTGGTCACACGGTAGATACCAATGCCTTCTCCAGAAAAACTAAGCACAGCTTGTATTTATTTAATAATAAATGATTATGCATACAAAAAAAAATTAAATGGAAAGTTTTATTTACTTAAATTAAAAAGTAAAATACTGAAGAATCACAATTATTACAAATAATAAATTATTTGAAGGACGAGATCTAATTGTAGGTATGATGTATATTACAATTTTTCACTTTATACTTTTTTTTATTGTCTACAATCAATTATATAAGTTCTATTCATACGATCTAAGTATTTGAGAATATGAAAGATGATAACGGAACGTAACTAAGATGTGTAAAATGGAACGTAGCATTTATTGTGCCTTTTTCGACTCGTTTTTTTCTACATGTAGGCAACTCCAGTTATAAGGCTTCGATGGATAACGGGTAAAAACAGGTGAATGTTGCGGCGGACAGGTGAAATAGCGCGAAAAATTGGCCCGCGGTCAGACGAAACGTTCGTCCACGTTTCTTACAGATGAAGCCCAATTTGGAGGGTATGGACGTGGAATTCACGTGTTACATTATAAAGAGGAGTGTTAAAAGAGTTTTTATAAGGAAGTAACCTCATATAGAACTATTTTTGTCGTTTATACATTGCTGGGCTAAGTGACGATAACTTTTTGTCAAGGTCAGCATAACATTAGACATTTACTGGGAAATTCTTGAATTTCCAAAACTGAATATTCGGGTTGGAAAATGTACGAGTATGCAAAAGGCTAGTGCTCTCAAAAGGTGAAGGAAAACATCGTGAGGAACCCCATGGCTAAGGCAGCTCTGCACGTTTGACAATACACATTATGTTTGACTGGCCTCTCAGCTCAGTTGGTAGTAGCTTTGCCTTCTCCGCCGTAGGTCGTGGGTTCGATTCTCATCGAGAACAAATATTTGTGTGGTGAAACACAGATGACGCTACATAAATCATCTACAAAAGATGCAAGGGCCTGTTTAATTTTTTATATAGTCCTCCTCATCGATTTCGATGACGGCGACCCTAGCTAAAATTAATTTGTATCTTATAAAACCTAAATCAACCAACTAAATTAATTTCCTAGCGTGAGCCCTAATATGGCTCGCTAGGCCAAACTTATTCTATCACATGAAGAGCAATACAGTTGACCCGCGGTATTGTATGCATAATGTGTAGGAGGGCTTAGGTCTATTCTTGCGTATTTCGCGTTTTATGTCGAGCGCTTCGAGTCGGCTATCTTCAAACGCTTTTACTTTATGGTGGATGGTAGAACGCCAAGACGATCTTTGTGAAGCAAGCTCCTCCTAACAGTCAGGTTTAACATTGCAGGAATTTAAATGCCTTTTGAACACATCCTTGTAACGCAGATGTTGACCACCGTGCTTCCGCTTACCCTCCGCCATCTCGGAGTAGAAAACAGCTTTAGGTAAACGGTGGTCTTCCATACGGAGAACATGTCCACACCACCTTAGCTGGCGCTGCCGTCGTTTTTAGTGTAGGTACTTTGCCGTCGAGGTAGTCACCTGCCAAAAGCTCAAATTAGATTTTGCAAATTATCATTAGCAAGGCTTTTGCAAATTTAGGGTCGAATTCAACGAATAATGAACGTCCAGGGATGTTTTACAATGTAGGCATGCGCCAGTTTACGCGTAGTCACCTACCACAAGCTCCGTCTGGCTCTGCCTCTGGCTTTAGTTTTGAGATTGTGTGAGTGTTGACTAAATAAATCCTACGTCGAAATGTCACATACACAGCATAATGCACTGGTGAGCACTCACACAGACTTCAAACTAGAGCCAGACAGAGCTTGTGGTCTACCTGGCGTACTTTGTATGGTAATGGTAATGATGGCCACAATCTTTGTATGAAATATCAAAGTCGATGGGACAATAAAGGTACGGCCACGTCTAGGCTTTAAGCTGGCTACAATGTGCAAAATTCTGACTGGCCTCTCAGCTCAGTTGGTAGTAGCTCTGCCTTCAGTGCCGTAGGTCGTGAGTTCGATCCCCAAAGAGAAAAAATATTTGTGTGATGAACATAGATGTTTGTTCTCTGTCTGGGTGTTATATTGTATTCTGTAAAAAAAATAAGAATGATGCAAAAATATATAACAAAATCAAGGATGGCATACAAAATCCTGTCAGAAATTTGAGAGATACTAAAGGTGAGTGTAAAATCATAGAAAAAGTACAGCCTAAACCGTTATTTTAAGCGACTTGAAATTTTGTAGGGTGAGTTTTTTTTATAGCTTCTTAGCTATTGGAACAAGCATATGGCCCACCTCATGTTCAGTGGTAACCATCGCCTATGACAAAGCATTGCCTCGTATATATGTCACATACGTTATAGGAATGTGCCATACGATGCACTGCCCTGCGTCCATCAACTCAAGGCATACAGATATTCAGCCTCACGTGCCAGTAATTTCACCGGCAAAACATCCATCTCTTAAAAAAATGGGTTGTCTGTAAAGTCGGTTTACTGACGATAGTTGAACGTGACAACGTCATACAGCTGTCTACGCGGACGCATCGCTCACTCAAGTAGGAGAGAGACAGATGTCGAACGCTGCCGAATGCGGAGGCCGATTGTGCTTCTCTTTGTCGCTTGTTTCGCGCTCTCGTTTGCAATTCAAGCCTTAAATGGAACGCCTCAGAGCGAGCTAACGGAGCATGACGTCATGTTTTTTTGTGCGTGCAGCCAGCTCTATCGAATTATAAGACGTTGTCACGTCAAAAATCTTGATCTTTGGCGGTCTAACAGCAATCATTCCTCGGTCTAAGAAGTCTATATTATGCAAATAAATTAAGAGGTCTCTGTATAATCATTAGCAAGTATCATTTATCACGACAATCGGAGCGGGCCGGCAACATCCATTAATGTTCGGTTAACCATCTCATTAGTACACGTTAGATTCGGAATTATGCGCGGGACAAAGATAACTAAAACCTTTGGAAAGGGTACCAAATTATAACTATAACAATAATAATAAACTTCCAACGGTAACATCACAAATACATGGAAATAATCATAAAAGTATCATATCTGAAAAAAAACAAAAAAAAAGTACGAGGAAATTGTAATTTTACTAGAACACAACTTCGTGGGTGTGAGCTAAATGTAAAGGTTCGGGCCCACCGCAGCGTTTGCTGTGTACGTGCACGGCGCGCATGTTTGCTGCGTGTATCGCACGTCGACTTTTCCACTACTGTAAACGAATCCGCAACTATGGCGTGGCCCACCACGGTGCACGGAAAGGCTATACGCACGTGCCACGGTTTTGCTTGAATACATATGTTGCTTACGAACTCAACGCCATGCACGCCGTACACGTGGTACATGCAAGCGTGCGTAGCGTGCGTTGAGCTATGTAACTGCCTATTCATGCGTAGCCTCTCCGTGAGTTGCAGTGGACTCAACCACATACATTTTCTTACAAAGCGAAGCTCAATACACGTGCGTAGTCTCTCCGTGCGATGCGGTGGACCCGCGCCTTTAACTTGTATCTTCTTAAATATATAAAACTCTTACGTTACTGACTGACTGACAATCAACGCGCAGCCTAAACTAATGGTCTTAGGAGTATGAAATTTGGAGATAAGATTCCTGGTGTAGGGTAGGGGTGCACTAAGAAAGGAATTCCCGAAACACAACCCCTAAAGGTCTGCAGCGGGGGTTGAAGTTTCTATGGAAAAACCTTCACACGAACGAAGTCGCGCGGGATTCCACTAGTTAGATTTAAAATCCTATAGTGCTTTTCTTTAGTTGCCTCTTACCATATCCACAGGACGAGATTAAGGGATCCCATTTTAAGCCTGGAATACAGCTAAATCATGCAAAATAGTAGTACTAGAGCTCTTTGTGAAGAGCTCGTCCGGGGAAGTACTACCACCATGCCTATTTCTGTCGTGAAGCAGCATGCTGTGTTTCGGTTTGAAGGGTGTGGGTGCCGGTGTAATTACTGGCACGTGAGGCTGAATATCTGTATGCCTCCAGTTGATGGACGCAGGACAGTGCATCGTAAGGCACGTTCCTGATGTGCGTGACCTACGAGGCATTGCTTTGTTATATATATCCACAGGACGAGATTAAGGGATCCCATTTTAAGCCTGGAATACAGCTAAATCATGCAAAATAGTAGTACTAGAGCTCTTTGTGAAGGGCTCGTCCGGGGAAGTACTACCACCATGCCTATTTCTGTCGTGAAGCAGCATGCTGTGTTTCGGTTTGAAGGGTGTGGGTGCCGGTGTAATTACTGGCACGTGAGGCTGAATATCTGTATGCCTCCAGTTGATGGACGCAGGACAGTGCATCGTAAGGCACGTTCCTGATGTGCGTGACCTACGAGGCATTGCTTTGTTACAGGTGATGGTTACCACCTAACATCAAACCCATCCAGTTTTTTTACATCACTGGCCAAGCCAATAATACCGGAATGCCATTACGGCAAGCCAGCCCAGTTACATTATAATCTATTTATGTGATGATTAATTAGCATTTCAACGGTCTAGACAAGACAGTCAGATAATCTCATAAGATTTAATTATACTGATTACGGCACCTAAATTCCTGGAAGGCCACCTGAAGATAGTGGCACCAATTACATAACATATTGTATAAGTAAACAAAATTAAATTTATTTACACAAAAAAACTTACAATTATACAAATATTTACAAAATACACAAGAAACAGTTGAGCTATCTGCAGATCGTTACAAACGATCTAGAGATAACTCAACTGATCCAAATCAGTGCCAAACGGAAGCGTCTCCAAGACGCTGGCGGCATTGCCACGCTGAATAGCAATGCTGATACGCTGCGCCAGATACCCACCAGCTCTTGGGTCACGCGTCTAACCCCCGAATACTGAAACGCAACTCAGATTTAAGCACGTCTCAAGCGACGAATATTTGACAGAGTTTCATTGAAAACTGTCAAATATTCGTCGCTTGAGACGTGCTTAAATCTGAGTTGCGTTTCAGTATTCGGGGGTTAGTTGTATAAGTGAATTTTAATTCGTTCGGCTATACTTGTACTTACTACTTTTGGCTGTAATAAATTTATTGCTAAAACTTTTCAACACACTAGTTTATTTGATTTGAAGCGGTTCAATTTCTAAACTACATTATCATATCATTAGAGCAGCACTGAAACAACAAACTCTAATATGAGAGCGAAGTAATTTTAACTTACGTCATCGACCTCATCGTACCTCATAAACCGCATCAGAATATAAACATACAAAACTGGCATGACTGGCTGACTGACGATAGTAAGAAAACCCAGCTAATTTGGGTTGGCGACAAAAAAGTTTAAAAACCAAGGCGTAAGTTTGTTGCCCATTAATCTCAAGGTTGCCAGGTAGAGATCGCTATTAGCGATAAGGCCGCCCTTGGTATTACTGTGACTATTTTACAGCTAAAAACTGCATCCTACTTACCTAGTGTGTCATAGTAATCAATAAAGAGTTATCTATTTATATTACTAGGTTTTAACGTGGAACTGGTACATAGACGTATCTAGAAGACTTTTTTTTTCTTTCTTTACTTTCGGATTCAATCAAATGATATTCTGCTAATGTTTTTTTAAGTCTTATAGCAGTCATTTAGCTTACAGACTTTTGATTGTTTTATCAACGAGTTGTATAAAAAATGATACAAAACTCCAAGCAAACAAAGTCACAGGTGTGATACTAGACTTGCATCAAAATGTATAATAGAGTTATGCACTGAAGCTCTAAATGCACTGAAATGGAAGTGTTTTAATAATAGTATAAAGTAGCGTGGAGTAACGTGATTATACTTTCCCAAGATCAAATTCTGAAAAGCTAAGACGCGACTTCGCGCACAAACGCGAAGTGCGACCAGCGACCAACAATATACAATCTTGTTTTGATACACTCAGATCATATTTAGTCCTATATTTTATACCAGCTAAAAACTTGTCTGATCCTATGTTTGTGGGCTTGATTTTAAAAATACAACAAAGTTTGAAAACAGAACACTCACTGGTGATCAATCCAGAGGTTGTACTTTTGTAAATATATTTTCTTTCTTCTTTTTTTCTTTCTTTCTTTCTTCTTTTGTTACAAAAATCAAAGTATACAGGGCTATTCATTATTAGCTCCAAATACTCAGGAATTAGGTTCAACAAATAAAATAAAAAATATTTATGAAATGATTTTTTTTAAGTTTTGTTATGAAAATCCCGAGAAAATCGATAAAAGAATCATTGGCGCCTGACCTATTTTGACCTTTGATCCGCGCCCGCGCGCCGTGAGTGACACTCTGCGTTCAGTCACCGCCTGGGTGGGTCATCATCCTGTTCTCCATGGCAATCATTATGCAATAGCCGTAAAGAAATTAATAAAAATAAAATTTTGATACAAAAACTTGAAATTTTTTTTGACCAAATTTAAAAAAAATAATTTCATAAATATTTTTTATTCTATTTGTTGAACCTAATTCCTGAGTATTTGCAGCTAATAATGAATAACCCTGTATAATATCCAAAAGCAGCGAACAGTATGCGCTTTTGACTACGGTTAGCTGAGGTTGGTAATTGCCTTCACGCAATCAATATTAATTTGTACGTCCGGTTGGTTACGTTTCAAAGATTCGAAGTCGCGCCTAAAAGTCGCGTCCGATACATAATAGTCTCACAAACTTGCTCTTACGTGTAGTACTCATAAAGCATACATTATTTGTGGTGTATAGTAAGTTCCAACTTTATACATTTTATACTCTCTTTTAAATTTAATATGATATTAATTAAATAATTTTCGATCATAATATATTATATGATGTGTATGATATTTTGCAATAGAGCGCAGCATCTTAGAAATTCAACAGACAGCTGTAGGCTTACCACAAGTTCTGTCTGGCTCTGTTTCTGGCTCTAGTTTTGAGTCTATGTGGGTGTTGACTTAATAAATCAAACGTCACAAACACAGTTCACACATACACTAGTTTAGTTTGGGGCTAGATAGTGTTGTGTGGAGTGCCCGCATTATTTATTTATTATTTATTGATACACATACATTGGTGAGCACTCATACAGACTCAAAAACCAGTGCCAGAGACAGAGCCAGACAGAGCTTGTGGTAGGCCTACCTGATGGCGTCCAAAACACTGTCCTGCGCTCCAAAACGAAAATTGCTAACGTGGGTGATAAAGTCGCTAAATTAAAAAGGGAACTTTTGAATTAAGATGTATCCAAAGAAAATATGTTTTAATTCTTTCATTTCAATTAACAATACCAAGCAGCAAAAAGCTGAGCCAGGGCCTATTTCACATAATAATCTTTTTAACCATTTAGGACGGGACTGGTTGGGATCCAGTTTTCTTGAGTATAATTTGTTCTGTGCCCAGTTCTGTTTGTAATATTACCTTCTTAGTTAGCCTGCCTGCCTTCAGTTGTCCGTTCTGTGTGTTTTATTGTATTTGTCTTACTTAGACTTATGTCAAATAAATATATTTTCTTTCTATTCTTTTCTAATTATATAGATTATAGGAAAAAAAACAGGGAGTTTTATTAGCTAAAGATCAATATAATATTGAGTGAATACGGGATCCTAAGTTAACAAAACAAGGTCAGATTCGATCCAATATTGGCTTTATTCAACTAAAATAGACACGTAACTTTCGCTTATTGAAATAAAATTTTTGCGAGTTCTGAAGAACTGAGTGGATAGGTATCTACCGTGACCAGAAATGAAAGGCATAAACTTTATTTTCCTTTTAATATCCAATATATATATTTTTTTATATGGCAGATTTTAATGTTATAATCTCTAAAGTTCGATATATTTCAACTTTAATTTCAATGTTAGTAATCATTAAAATTTTACATACTTCAAAAAATATTTAACATTTATTTACACAAAGAAAGTTACAATTGAACAAATATTTAAACAGTGTACGAATAATAAATATAATATAATAGTAATTTCTTCCGTGAAACACCATTGCTCGATTTCAGTTTGAAGGGTGCCAGAAATGCCTCTATTATATGCCTCTGGTTCCCATAGTACAAGCTCCGCTCTATTTCTGTTTTATAAGACACCCAGTAAGGACTACATTTTTTAAGTATTCCATACGTCTCAACCGCACGTGGCCAACACTGTGGTCTAATGAAAATCCCCAATCTAATAAATCCATTTTCCAAAATCACCATTCCCTCCCGGACATCTTTAATTCCGCCCAATAAATCTGAAGGAAAGTTGCCAGGTGCCTTCATTTATAACTTAGGAGCTTGATTTTTTGGGAATTCACTCTTGATTTAATATTTTGTTCGGAAGTTTAGAAGCGTCCTTTAATGTTTACAAAACTTTTGGGTATTCAATTTAATTAGATTGTTGATGACACTGGGTTTTATTGAGATGAATATTGATTGAACGCAGTTGTTAGTAGCTCTTAGACTATTTCTTACAAATATTGTAACGTAACGAGTAGGAGAAAATAAAAAAGAAACTCTTTAAACTGTGATATGTAAGGAGAAAGATACATACCTCGTTGACATAGTTCGTAGAATTAGTAAGTTGATTTGGCAATGGGCAGGTCATATAGCTCGAAGAACCAACAAACGTTGCGGAATAAAGGTTTACGAATGGTGACCATGAACTAAAACAAAACGTAAGGCGCCCACCCACCAGATGGACCGACGCCATTGTTAAGATTACGGGAAGTCAATGGATGGAAATGGCTCAGAATCGTTCTTCCTGGAAATGTGTCCAGCAGTGGACTTCTTCAGGCTGATGATAACGAAGGAGTAAAATACCCTTAAAAATAAATATGATTGGTGGTGGCACAACGTCATCTCGCGTTTACAAAGTTTGCTCAGTCCGTGGCTAGACAGCTGCGGGGGGCACCTGGGACGAGATGGGGAGGCCACTAGCTGCTCAATAAAACCACTTGCACCCACCACGCCTGGAGTCCAGTAAGGCTGTAAAAATTGACAGAAAATCACCAGCAATTATTCCCTTCGAGAAAAAAATCTGCATCATACCAGCTTAACGCGTTACGACGAGGAACTCACTATCACTCTTCGCCCACAACTAACGCAAATGGTCACGGTTTTCTTTTCATATTTTCACCTTTTTGTAGTTGAATATCTTTTCTGTACTCTAATTTCTGTAGCTTCGGGCTAATTTCATTAACCCCTCTTGCTGTTTCATATCATCGTCTGCCTACTTACGCGCTACTTAGAAGTAGACGTAGGCATTAAGAATAACGCTTCACATTTCACACAAGAGAATAAAGTTGATCATCTGTAGCAAGGTTATCGTAGCGTAGCGACGGCGTAGCACTAGCGTGGCGACGACGTAGCACTAAAGTAGCGCCAGCGTAGCACTAGCATAGCGACAGCATAGCGCAAGCGTAGCGCAAGCGTAGCACTTGCGTAGCGACGCGACGGCGTGGTAACGCACGTTAGCATCCCCTATTAGGAACAATATAACATACGCTAATGTGGCTATAATGGTTTTATAGAGCTATCTAAGCACAAGCTCTGCTTAGTTTGGTGCTAGATAGTATTGTGTGAATAGTCCACAGTGTTTATTTATTATTATTATGAAAGAAAAGGTCACTGTCATGTCGTATAAAAAAGTCAAAGAGGCCGCATTCAGAATACTTAATTGGAAATGTCTCAAACTCATAGATGTTTTTATTCAGTAGTACCTATCACAAGGATCACTTTGAAACGTTTTAAAGCTAGGTGAGTCTAGGTGCCAGTTCTACGCGACCAAGACTAAAAGAACAGGCAACAAACTCTAGCTTGGTTCCTACCGTTTTTTTTTAAATACATAGATGGTTGCTTTTACCGATAATTAAAATCTAAAAACGCTGGTCCGCTTATCAACACCGTAGCTGACTTTTTCGTAAATTCTCAGAAAGGTTGGCGAGAAATTTTAATATTGACGGGATGCCTTTTTTCACTTCAATTTAGGAAGTAATTTTTCCTTTCATTTATATCCTTGACGCCTTCCCCATTGTGATTTGGCTGATATTCATTTTCATGATATTTAATATTAATTTTTGAGTGGTTTATTGAAATCAGAGAAGCAACCGGTTGAAATTTCAGCTGATTATTTCCTGAATTTATAATCAAGATTGAAACGCTGGGTATAGGCCTATAAACTTTATAGGCCTATACCCAGCAGTGGGCTGTGGATGAGGCCTACCACAAGCTCTGTCTGGTTATGTCTCTGGCTCTGGTTTTGAGTCTTCTTCTTCTTATTGTGTTACTGGTTTTTTCAAACAAATGTGGTGAAAGGACTTTAAGAGCGCATCCTTTCGTGCACTTGACACATGTTTTTGAACTTTTTTGGTTCCACTTCACGCTGGTTTCCTCACGATGTTTTATTTTACCGCTCATGTAATATTTTGCTTCTAGATTTTTGAATTGTACATTTATTTTCAGAAACACACGGTGAAAACGAGTCAGTGTTGATTATTTTCTTAATTCATTCAATCCAAACTGCCCACTTATTCATCAGCATTTTATTACTCAAAAATCAGAAATTTCCATCAAGTTAAAACCGAAAATAATGCAAATGAGATCAATTTGTAACGACGTAATGCCAAACATAACCAGTACGAAATAATTGCATTTCGTCTCTCATGCAACATGCATGAGTTGTATGCAATAAGCGAAATTGGTTGAACCGACGTTCTCCACAGCTGGTGATTGAATAACTGGTTTGAAGCGACATTTTCACATATATTTCCACCTCTCAATAATATAATTATCGAAAACATATATTGTGTAAAGGAGCGCCCGTGTAGTTCTTTTAAGCCCGTATTTAGGAACAATGCATGTCTGAGTTTAGCCTCATTGAAGACACTTTTTAATGAAATTTATCAAAAATTCTATGCTTGAGACTTGCAAGCACTGTTTCTGCATACGTATGACCATTTGAGTTAAGTTTTATGCGCGGACGTATAAGAATTAAAACGCATATCCATCCGATATAATATTATGGATCTAAATTTTTACCACAAAACATGTGAAACTATTTAGTTTCTATTTATTTCAAATTTCATCAGCAAATATTTATAAATTTTATTAATATAGACTGCCTTTTAAGCATGAGAAGTGCAATATTTGACATGTCAAATTATGTTTTTAGGGTTCCGTAGCCAAATGGCAAAAACGGAACCCTTATAGATTCGTCATGTCTGTCTGTCTGTCTGTCTGTCTGTCTGTCTGTCTGTCTGTCTGTCTGTCTGTCTGTCTGTCTGTCTGTCTGTCCGTCCGTATGTCACAGCCATTTTTCTCCGAAACCGTAAGAGCTAGACTGATGAAACTTGGTGAGTAGATGTATTCTGTGAACCGCATTAAGATTTGAATACAAAAATAGAAAAAAAAACTATAAATTTTGGGGGTCCCCATACTTGAAACTGAAACTCAAAAATTTTTTTTTCATTGAACCCATACGTGTGGGGTATCTATGAATAGGTCTCTTAAAATGATGTTGAGGTTTCTAATATAGTTTTTTTCTAAACTTAATAGTTTGCGCGAGAGACACTTCCAAAGTGGAAAAAAGTTGGTCCCCCCCCCTCTAACTTCTAAATTAAGAGAAAGATAAAACTAAAAAAAATATATGTTGTACATTACTATGCAAACTTTCAACGATATTTGGTTTTAACGAGATCTAGTCAGTAGTTTTTTTTAAGACGTCATAAATCGTAAACCGCAATTTACCTTTCGACGAACTACAAGAACCTTTATATTATGTTACTTGATGCAACGGAACCCTTCATGGGCGAGTCCGACTCGCACGTGGCTGCTTTTTTTAGATGTTGTTGTTACAAGAGGAAGCATCTTTTTGTGTTTTTTCTTTCAACTTGATGTTTTCCAGCCAAGTAGAAATAAATATTTGATTTGCCCTACTTTTAATGCTCATTCACGCTGTCCATTATGTCCAAAGATAGCGTCGGAAGTTTACGTAATAATTTATTAAACTAGACTAGCCAATTCAAAATAGGCTGCGCCACAATGTCATACAGCAATATTTTGTTTATTTAATTCGGTTTATGGCTCTCTATTGCATATCCTAGTACGTGTTTTATTTGTTGTCCATGAAACATCTACCCACGCAAAATCATGTTTATCCCAGCGAGGGATATATTGTCAAATCAAATGCGAGCTATTTAATACTATGTCAACTCTAAATCCTTTATCAGACTATAGGGATTTCGATAAAATATATCGAAAAGTGTACTAACGGTGGATTTATACTAATATATTAGGGATTTGAATCGTTAAGGAAAATAAGCAATTCTACCGATTCATTTTTAATATCATGTATGTTTGCTCTAGCTCCTAATGCTGCTTTCGACTTTAGTAGTACCTATAAATTTTGATGTTTTGTTGACGATAAAAGCTATTGTCTTTTGTTCCAAGAATTGTATTTTAGGCTCATACTTGGATCACTTAGTATATAAACTATTTAAATAACTTATTAAAATTATTAAAATAATAAAAGACTCATGTCAATTTACTATCTTTATTTGTCAAAATTTTCTTATAATTATAACTTAGTTATAACGTAATATGTATTCATTTGTCTCTACTTCAATAATTATCTGTGGAAATTAACATTTCTTATATTTAATTTATATAATTTACTGTATCAATAAAAACATTTTACAAATTAATATTATGTAGTGAAGTTATCATTTGGTATCTACTATTTACAAATTTATTCTATTATTTACAATTATTTACAATAAAATGAAACTAGTAAAAATACCTACATTATAATAATTTTATCAGTGCTATTTTTATTTTTATTATGTGATTCGATATTATTATAAATTATTTGACATAAAAACCACTGTATGACTTCAGAACAAAACTAGATTTACAGCGCAAGTTTTGAACTATGATGCTTACAAATAACAACAGACGTTAGACCACAATACAATAAGTAATATAATTAAACTTCTTTTTGCCCTTATCCCACTTTATGTGGGGTCAATACAATTTTTTTTTCTCTTCCATTCTCTTCTATCAGCCGTGTTCACTGTATTCACTTATTTCTTATCCATGTCGTCTTTCTCACTGTTCATCCATCTTTTTTTTAGCCTACCTCTACCCATATTCATCTACACTCATTAATCTCCTGGTTATATGACTTTCATCTCTCCTCATGTCCATACCACGCCAGTCTGTTGCTCCAATGTCAATCTCCTATCCTCAATATTTCTATATACTTTTGTCATTAAAACCACAGTAAATAATAAAATTTAAATAGGTTTATACTTCCACATTCGGATTTGTATGGTTCAATCGTTATAGTTGATTGTTCCTTCATTTATGATTTAAATAGCTGAACGATTTCACAAAATTAAATTTTCACGAAAACATCATCAAAACAAAATGAGAAGCGTATTTCCTAAATGCGAATATAATCAAATTTTCTCCGAATTTCCAAAAGAAGCCATATACCACGACCTTCTTCATTAAGGATTCATTACGGGATAACCACTTTACCAAGTTGCGTGCGAAGAATGTACCTATGGGTATTCAAAGGAGTAAACAACTAAAATATGAAGGAGATCAATATTAAGTTAATACTTCCCATGGCATACACTCAATCCTATGTTTAATTGGGCAATTGTGTAGTTTTGTTGCAACCAAAAGTTCGTTTTTATTCTTATCGTGTCGATTTTCTACTAAATAACTTTTACTGATTATGTGGCCTTCTTAAACAGACGACTGTAAAGATGACCAGGATATAGAAAGGGAGCGCAGAGCACTGGTATTTTATGGTTGCAAGAAGATTTGCTCGCTGCTCGAAGGAATTCAAAATCACCCTTTTCAAGTCGTACTGCCAGTCGTTTTACTCGAGCAGCCTATGGATAAATCAGACTCGCAGGGCTACCAGTGCTTTGCGAATACAATATAACAACATCTTTAGGATGCTGATGCGGCTGCCTCGATTCTGCAGTGCCTCGGGGATGTTCACGGAGGCAAGGGTCGATGGGTACCACGCGATCGTACGAAAGAAGGTGACCTCCCTGCGTCTAGAGACAGCTGCAACGGTATCTTGCAGATGGTTGTCTCGCGACTGGATTGTCCCATCCAAGACAGATGGGTGAAAATTGCAATGGGCTTAGATATAATTTAATTTTATTTATAATTTGTGACATTTTATTTTATTGAATTGTATCTGAATTGAATTGTATTTCTTATTTATATGAATTCATGTTAATGTAATGCACTTAAAATCCTTTCACCACACTGGTTTCGAAAAAACTAGTGACACGATAAGAAGAAGAATGTAATGTAAAGTAAGTTAAGTATGTATTGATCTATCTGAAATAAATGAATTAATAATAATTAAACAGATTTATGATTTCTAATAGGCCCATAGGGAAACTTCAGACGGCCAGCACTGACCGCGTTGGCAGAGAACGTGTTAATAGCGCTTGCTGTGGTTGTATTGAGGTCTTTTCTTGTGCAGGTGTTCGGGCATAAGGGTCACGACAAAATGTTTGGTATTATTATGACCAGCGATCACAAATCTTGTTGTCATATTTTTTCGACCACTGTTGCCATATTAGTTTTACAAAGCAAAGTTCTTATTCGCTATCTCATGTTTATTACGCCCTAAGGACAAAATTGACAAATACGAATAAGTGGTGGTCTGCGGGATTCGGAATCATAACAATTTAGACCAGTAGTATCTATTATTGATACATACATACGGATAATCTGAGTACACAAATTAGCAGTTCAGTCAAAAACAAAACAAAATGTGTATGCATAATTAATTCAAATCAATAAATAGTTTGTCTAGTAAAAAAAAATAATAATAATATTGATTTCAAAAATTGCTCGTTATTTCTAAATTTAAAATAAATCAAACCATCTTTATTCAGTAGAATCGCGAGGATCACTTTGAACATAAAGAGCTTTTAAAAGGGACCTGACAGCAAATTTTATAATCGCAATAAAAATAAAGATCCCTCTCTCGACCTAATTATTTTTTATTAAACCATGCAATTACGAAGGATAAAACAGAAATTGCTATGTAATCTTTCAAACACAAATTAAGTTAGGAACAGGGATGTTACAAAAGGGAATTCATTTACAGATGGAAATGAAAGGAATGACTTAAAACACGGGATTTTTCTTTTTAATTTTTGGGTGAAAATTGAAGTAGTTAGAAAATTGAATACACCCTTTTGCAGACGAAAATTTTGATAGAAGATAATCGGAATATATAAAGAATTACGAATCACCACTAAAAACACACTAACTATTAAAAAGTAATTTAGTTTTTAATAGTTAGTGTGTGATTTTTCTTTATGTGTCACAAATAAATAAGCGAAAGAGGTGCGTCGATCTTACCAAATGGAAATCCGTGATCTCTGCATAACCTCAGAGAATGAGGCGGGATTTTATGTATGTACTATTAAGTCAAAAACTCTTCATTGATTATAGCTACAATTCTGTTTTACTTTATTACACCGCAGACAATCAAACTACACATAACGACGCAATATCCCTCTTCTTTCGCTTCTTTTTCTCTACTCGAGCTGTCCTTCCTTGCTTGATCCGATTAGGGATGTCCTATTCCCAAAACTGGGTAACAGTTCATAATGCATAACTAATAAAAAAATGATTTTCTCTCTTAAAAAAGTCTAAATAAGCAAGGTTTTTATAATGCCTCAAAAATTCAAAATCGGTTTAGTGCGCTCCTGACCTGACCTTTCTCTAAAAAGTCTGCTATCTGATCATGTGCATTTCTCCAGCTTCCTCATATGGAAATTGCGAATTCTGAAAACGCCAACATTTAAAGCATAATTGGAGCAATCATTGATTTGAAGGAAAATTTAGCAGCAAAAAAAAACAACGACTCTATGAGACTTTATAGGTGTGTTAGCTGGAGAGCGGCTCCACAGCTTCCTCATTCAGTGTGGGCAAACGGCTAACGATAGAGCTATATAGTAAACGCCAAATTTTAGAGCATAATTAGAGCACCCGGCATAAAAAAAATCAAGTCTCTAGCTCGAAAACTCTTTGAGTTAGAAGACTATAACAACGTGTTTGCTGGGAAGCCATTTCTCCAGCTAACACATGTGGATCTCAGGAATGGCTATAGCTAGAAAGTTGCTTGATATCTCCAAATTTAGAGCAAAAAATATCATGGATGCTCCAAATATTTCAAGTGTCTAGATTCAAAACTCACCGAGTTAGAAGCTTTGATGACTGTGTTAGCTGGAGACACGTTTGTCTGGCACGCACATGCTACATCTGAGGATCTACAATAGCTACAGATTCGGTTGACGTGTCCAAACCGAGCTATGAATTAGAGCACTCGGCTCCAAAATTTTGGACTCTCTAGGACAAGTAGTTTCCTAGTAATCAACAAAAGAACATTTTGCCGCCAGAATTTTCAAATATTATGTTCGCACCCGTAAAAATGCGGCGTTGCCGCTCTGAAAGTATGGTATCAGCGTAGGAATTTGAACGTTAGTCGGATGAAGTTGTGTGTTGCCCGTGCCTGGTAAATAGTTACCCTAGGATTCATGTCTTATACACTCATTACGTAGCTCAAGAAGCGGAATATAGGTTAAAATGAAACAAAAAAACACCAAAGAAAAGTTTTATAATGGTTAGTTTAAGTTTAAATATGTATTTATTAAGAAACCTGACTTCAGATTTTTTATTTTTAGTTTTAAATATCATGAAATTATATCTCTAAGTCTCCCAACTAACCAACAATGTTTTCAAATCATGAGTTACCTACTCTTGTCACACTAGGTGTAAATGGCATCGTGCGAAACTATCATTGTGTCTGTGAGTACGTACATAACTATAGATAGTGCAATTCACGAAGACGCGCCCCTCGCGGGGTGCGGGGAGTTTGCTCCGAGCGGCAGTCGCCAACCGTAGTCTATTAATTGTAGTGTGCGTGTGCACTCATAGGTAATTAGTGTGTACCGATAACACTCAAACATTGACGGAAGCTTGCACACATAATACTATAAACGGTTAGGAGGAATAGTGGGGCGCGCCTTCGTGGGTTGCACTATCTATAGCGAGCTGCAGTAAATACTCACGGGAAAGCGAAAGGAAATATTATAAATATAATAATTATGAAGAAAAGTGGGGGGGGCTCTATTCCGGAAAACGTTTTATTTTTTTTCTTCAAAAGTTGTTAACGTAGATACCTATTGTTCTAAAGGTTTTTAGGGCTCTAATTGTGAATTTGACATTCATTTTTGAATTCAAGATGGTGGCTTCATTTTTTTTCTTAAATAATGGATATGGGTATCGTTTAATAGGTTTTTGGGGGCTCTGATTGTGAATTCAACATTAATTTTTGAATCCAAGATGGTGGCTTCATTTTTTTCTCAAAAAATGGATATGGGTATCGTTTAATAGGTTTTTGGGGGCTCTGATTGTGAATTCAACATTAATTTTTGAATCCAAGATGGTGGCTTCATTTTTTTCTCAAAAAATGGATATGGGTATCGTTTAATAGGTTTTTGGGGGCTATGATTGTGAATTCAACATTAATTTTTGAATCCAAGATGGTGGCTTCATATTTTTCTCAAAAAATGGATATGGGTATCGTTTAATAGGTTTTTGGGGGCTCTGATTGTGAATTCAACATTAATTTATTAATTCAAGATGGCAGCTTCATTTTTTTCCTTAAAAAATTGGTATGGGTATCGTTTAATAGGTTTTTGGGGGCTCTGATTGTGAATTCCACAATATTTTTTCAATCCAAGATGGCGGCTTAATTTTTTTTCACAATATATTGATATGGGTGTCGTTTAATAGGTTTTTGGGGGCTCGGATTATAAATTCGACATTGTTTTTTGAATCCAAGATGGCGGCTTCATTTTTTTCCTTAAAAAATGGGTATGGGTATCGTTTAATAAGTTTTTGGGGGCTCTGATTGTGAATTTGACATTATTTTTTGAATCCAAAATGGCTGCCACATTTTTTTTCTCAAAAAATGGATATGGATATCGTTTAATAGGTTTTTGGGGGCTCTGATTGTGAATTCAACATTATTTTTTGAATCCAAGATGGCTGCTTAATTTTTTTTCTTAAAAAATGGATATTTTGCATCGTTTAATAGGTTTTTGAGGGCTCTGATTGTGAATTCGACATTGTTTTTTGAATCAAAGATGGCAGCTTCATTTTTTTTCTAAAAAAATGGTTAAGGGTATCATTTAATAGGTTTTTGGGGGCTTGAATTATAAATTCGACATTATTTTTTGAATCCAAGATGGCAGCTTCATTGTTTTTCTTAAATAATGGATATGGGTATCGTTTAATAGGTTTTTGTGGGCTCTGATTGTGAATTCGACATTATTTTTTGAATCCAAAATGGCTGCTTCATTGTTTTTCTCAAAAAATGGATATGGGTATCGTTTAATAGGTTTTTGAGGGCTCTGATTGTGAATTCGACATTATTTTTTGAATCCAAGATGGCTGCTTCATTTTTTTTCTCAAAAAATGGATATGGGTATCGTTTAATAGGTTTTTGGGGGCTACAATTGTGAATTCGACATTATTTTTTGAATCAAAGATGGCAGCTTTATTTTTTTTCTTAAAAAATGGTTATGGATATCGTTTAATAGGTTTTTGGGGGCTCTGATTGTGAATTCGACATTATTTTTTGAATCCAAGATGTGGGCTTCATTTTTTTTTTCTTAATAAATGGATATAGATATCATTTATATCTTATAGTCTTATAATTCAATAGAGCCAAATGCACGCAATGCAAACGAGAGCGTGGAAAGTGTGCCAAAGAAGCACAATCGGCCTCAGCGTTCGGCAGTGTTCGACATCTGTTTCTCCTTTTTGAGTGAGCGATGCGTTCGCGTGGACAGCTGTATGACGTTTTTTCGTTCAACTATCGTAAGTAAACCAACTATACAGAAAACCGTTTTTTTAAGAAAAAAAATGTAGCCGCCATGTTGGATTAAAAAATTAATGTTGAATTCACAATCAGAGCCCCCAAAAACATATTGAACGATACCCATATCCATTTTTTGAGAAAAAAAATGATGCCGCCATTTTGGATTCAAAAAATAATGTCGAATTCACAATCAGGGCCCCCAAAAACCTATTAAACGATACCCATGTTCATTTTTAAAGAAAAAAATGAAGCCGCCATCTTGGATTCAAAAAATAATGTCGAATTCATAATCAGAGCCATCAAAAACCTATTAAACGATACCCATATCCATTATTTGAGAAAAAAAAGCAACCATCTTGGATTCAAAAAATAATGTTGAATTCACAATCAGAGCCCCCAAAAACCTATTAAACTATATACATATCCATTTTTTAAGAAATAAAATGAAACTACCATCTTGGATTCAAAAATTAATGTTGAATTCACAATCAGAGCCCCCAAAAACTTATTAAATGATACCCATATCCATTATTTAAGAAAAAAACTGAAGCCGCCATCTTTGATAAAAAAATATTGTCGAATTCACAATCAGAGCCCCCAGAAACCTATTAAACGATATCCATAGGTATCCATTTTTTAAGAAATAAAATGAAACCACCATCTTGGATTCGAAAATTAATGTTGAATTTACAATCAGAGCCCCCAAAAACTTATTAAACGATACCCATATCCATTATTTGAGAAAAAAACTGAAGCCGCCATCTTTGATAAAAAAATAATGTCAAATTCACAATCAGAGCCCTCAAAGACCTATTAAACGATACCCATATCCATTTTTTGAGAAAACAAATGATGCCGCCATCTTGGATACAAAAAATAATTGTCGAATTCACAATCAGAGCCATTTAAAACCTATTAAACGACACCCATATCCATTTTTTAAGAAAAAAAATGAAGCCACCATCTTAGATTCAAAAAATATTGTCGAATTCACAACCAGAGCCCCCAAAAACCTATTAAACGATACCCATATCCATTTTTTGAGAAAAAAATGAAGCCGCCATCTTGGATACAAAAAAGAATGTCGAATTCATTATTAGAGCCCTCAAAAACCTATTAAACGATACCCATAATCAATTTTTTGAGAAAAAAAATGAAGCAGCCATTTTGGATTCAAAAAATAATGTCGTATTCATTATCAGAGCCCCCAAAAACCTATTAAACGATACCCATATCCATTTTTTTAGAAAAAAAATGAAGCTGCCATCTTGGAGTCAAAAAATAATGTCGAATTCACAACCAGAGCCCCCAAAAACCTATTAAACGATACCCATATCCATTTTTTTGAGAAAAAAATGAAGCCGCCATCTTGGATACAAAAAATAATGTCGAATTCACAATTGTAGCCCCCAAAAACCTATTAAACGATACCCATATCAATTTTTTGAGAAAAAAAAGGAAGCAGCCATTTTGGATTCAAAAAATTATTGTCGAATTCACAACCAGAGCCCCCAAAAACCTATTAAACGATACCCATATCCATTTTTTAAGAAAAAAAATGAAGCCGCCATCTTGGATTCAAAAACTTATGTCCAATTCACAATATAGGAATATAGTTGAAAATGAAACAAAAAACCCCAAAAAGCCCTTTTTTTTTTCCTGCCCTTACCCACCAGGTGGGGTCGGCACAACATGGTGAGATGCCCCCCCTATCACTTGCCATCTGGTGAGATGGCAAGTGATAGGGGGCAAGTGTGCGTGAGTACGCACACAACTAGCAAGCCGCAGTAAATACCTATTTTCCGTCCGCCTGGTTTACTCGATACGCTCATAAAAACCTGACTGAATACAGTAAAACACAGAGAACAGACGGCTAACAACAGGCAGAGTAGGTAGAATCATCAACACTGGCCTAGCAGGTACCTATTTACAGAACCAAATAAAGTTTTTTTTCTAAGAATACCTAAAAGACACGCATTACTAAAGAAACTATAAAACGAACAAGAACGGGCAACACACAATTCTCATATAGATAGAGAGAAAGCTCTCAACCTAACAAAAAGAGAAAATATGAGTTTGAGGTTTCAGAAATCAAAACCGCTAAGCGCATACGAAAATGACTCGTATCGCGATCTAAAATAAACCGAATAACGTTCAAATTCCTACGCTGATACAAAACTTTCAGAGCGGCAACGCCGCATTTTTACGGGTGCGAACTACTGCGAACATACATTTGAAAATTCTGGCGGCAAAATGTTCTTTTGTTGATTACTAGGAAACTACTTGTCCTAGAGAGTCCAAAATTTTGGAGCCGAGTGCTCTAATTCATAGCTCGGTTTGGACACGTCAACCGAATCTGTAGCTATTGTAGATCCTCAGATGTAGCATGTGCGTGCCAGACAAACGTGTCTCCAGCTAACACAGTCATCAAAGCTTCTAACTCGGTGAGTTTTGAACCTAGACACTTGAAATATTTGGAGCATCCATGATATTTTTTGCTCTAAATTTGGAGATATCAAGCAACTATCTAACTATAGCCATTCCTGAGATCCACATGTGTTAGCTGGAGAAATGGCTTCCCAGCAAACACGTTGTTATAGTCTTCTAACTCAAAGAGTTTTCGAGCTAGAGACTTGATTTTTTTTATGCCGGGTGCTCTAATTATGCTCTAAAATTTGGCGTTTACTATATAGCTCTATCGTTAGCCGTTTGCCCACACTGAATGAGGAAGCTGTGGAGCCGCTCTCCAGCTAACACACCTATAAAGTCTCATAGAGTCGTTGTTTTTTTTGCTGCTAAATTTTCCTTCAAATCAATGATTGCTCCAATTATGCTTTAAATGTTGGCGTTTTCAGAATTCGCAATTTCCATATGAGGAAGCTGGAGAAATGCACATATCTGATCGAGGTACATGCGCCAAGGTCTTTCCCTTCCAGCAGTTCCATTCACACTCGCCTGATGCACTTGTTCTGTTAATCTCCTTTCATCCATTCTCTCTTTATGCCCATACAAGATGGTACCTTTTTCAGGATACCTTTTTTTACTCTCTAGTGAGAGTAGGAAAAGGTCTTCTTTCACACCGCATTTCTCTCTTAACACACTGTTCCTCACACTATCGCACTTAACCGACGAGCATAATAAATAAACGACAAAATTAAACGTCAAACGACAAATTAATAAACACCCACTCAAAAACGTCAAAGACAAATTGATGCTGACTGTAACAAATCACAATTTCCGGAATTACGGTTATTCTAATTTTTATACGCCCGTAATGAAAATATTCTCGTTTTTACGATAGGTATTTTATCACAGGACTTTATTATTAACTTTCATTCATTAAACACTTTTGACAGATTGTTGAAACATCAATTTTGGATGCTGAGTGTACGTAAGTAATTATTATTTCATCACCAGAAGTAAAAGCTTAGATAAATTTTGTTTCAATTTCTCGTATTGCTTATCGTATTAAATTCCATTCGTTAAATAAATTTACTTTACAAATCCCTTTTTCTTTACCAAGTTATCTACCTAATTACAAAAGTTTAATTCGTCAATATTTACATTTTTCTTTGCCGAAATTAGAAGGCCATTTTGAATAGGTACAGTTTCTAAGAAAATTTTGATTAAAATTGAAAATTACTTTTTTTTCCTGTTTCTAAAGTGCTTCTTATAATTAATTTCATTTCTTTTTAGTGGTTCTTTTGGGTGTCTAAAAATATACAAAATTACTAGAATTTTGATTTTATATCTGAACGCTTACATAATTTAAATAAGATTTAAAAATCGGTGAAAGAAACTATACCTACGTAGAATTTTTTCGGCAACTTTTAGATTTAAATTTAATTTATTTACATTGTTAATCTATGTGGTAAATATAATTTAATATCAAATCTAATCAACAAAACTAAGTTTTTATACAATTTTCAAGAATATTATTGACAGTAGATACACATTTAAATTTCAACGAATTTCAAATTTAGGCGAAGAGAAGTGATATATCGAAATATCTTTACACTATCATACAACTTGATCTTTTTGTGTAATTCATTGTTCTCTAAACACTTTGTTTTATATTCGTCTACCTTTTCATATCCCGAGTATTGTCTATCCTTTTCAAAATCAATTTTAGTCCTTAGTCAAAATTCACATCTGTATCACTATCAGAATTAGCTACAAAAACACATCCGATGTGTTAACGTGTGTTTCATCTAAGACCATCAACCGTGGTAGTGTATAGTGTCGCAATGGTACAGTATAGTGAGATCAGTAGGTTCACTGATAACGCACATGGTGACGCTGTGTTGGCGTTTCCATGCTGCATAGCTGCTGGGTGCTCGCCTGTGGACAAAACAAACAGGTAAAAATAAAAAAACAATAAATATTTTCTATTTTATTTGTTTTTAGCTTGGATAGTTTCCTACTTTATTAATTGTATTAGTATTTTTTTCGTTTTTTTTGAAACTTTATTATTTAGATAGACTTAATACTATGTTTCAATGTAGCCGTTCTTAAGCTATGTAAAATAAATATAATAATAATTATGTTATTTCTTCTTTTTTTCTTAGAATACCATTCTACTCTTCTTATTTGAAACCTACAAGTATTATTCACTGAGAAATTAAGCAGTGTAGCTTGTCTAATAAACAGGTTTATTCAATTGAAAATGTACTGATGAAGTCATTGAATAAAGTTTGATTTTACATAATAATTAAAGCACATTATATAAAATAAGACTCAATCAGCAGTCAAATGGCGTAGAACTCATACATCAATAAACATTATGTACATTTATTTAATATAGGTATTTCTGTCTCAGCTGCTACGTTGGTAAATTTGCAAAATATTTATTCATATCCACGTAAGACTGAACATCTGTATGCCTCTAGTTAATGGACGCAGTGCAGTGCATCGTAGGGCACATTCCTGACTTGCGTGACCTACGAGGCAAGGAGGCACACTAGCGACGACAATTACTCGACTCTTTTGGATACAGCTGTCACTGACAGATCCTGTTAGTGGTTTGACATTTTCATTCATTAAATATAACATTAAAAATTTTTGTGATTTCTTTAAGTGTAGTAAACACTATAAAACCAATAAAAAAATATGAAAAAAACCTAAAAATTGTTTTTAAGACACGGCCACGGCTTTCAACATTTATGCAACTAAAACTATTATAATAAAATTAAACAGAAGTCCTAAAAACTGAAATATTCATATCTACCATACCATTAAACATCAGGAGAGCCATAATGTTTGTTTCAAAAGCAAGTTGCATAGAAATCCTTTTTTCACCAATGATGTATGTACGTACATTGTACATTGTACATACAGTAACAATGATCAGCGTATAATTCATTATTTACGTGAAAGTCAAACACATAAATGCTGTTTTTCAATTAGTGCCGGCAGCTGGATTAGTAGAATTATTCTAATTGGATATAACACGACTTAAATTTGAATATACACACATTCAAATCTGAAACGTATATTTAGCTACATTAGGTAGATTTATGTAAATTGACTGAAACTTAATTGAATTGAAACTTAATTGATATTTCAAGAAAAATAGTTGTAGACTTTAAAAGATAGAACAAATGATAGATCATTGATAGAACAAAACGAGCTTACGGCCCACCTGATGGTAAGCGTTCATCGTCACCCATATAGGTACACTAACACCACCAAGGGTGCTGTCGTTGCGTTGCCTACCCTGGGGGAATTGATTAACGTTTTTATTTTAATTTTCTTTGTGCTGACCTCAGAATTAGATATCCAAGAAAGTTTGGTCCTTTTGAAGCTATAGACGGAAGACACCGATAAGTTAACGTCACAAATTATGTCAAAATGTGTTCATGATCAAGGCGGTTTATTTGAAAAATCATTTGGGTCCTTTTCCGTCAAAAGTAAAAAATAAAATAAAAATAACGCGTTATTTCGACTTTTCCCTAAATCTCGTGGTTTCGGACTTGACCATCACCGTCCTTCTCAAAAAACCACTGTATTTTTCTTATTGTGTTGTACCTGCCTTTGTGTCAAATAAAGTTTCTTCTCTTCTATTCTGTTCTACATACCGTTTATAACGTGAACGTTGACATGCGTCGCGTCCGCCATAGTCGGAACACAGCTATAGTTCCCGCTATCACTGGGGAGCAACTTCTCGATGATCAGCCGTGACGTCAGAAGCTCTGTCCATTCCGTCTTCAAGCGTACTCGAGGCTCGACTATGTCGTTTGTGTCTGCTTCCTTGTATTCTATTATGTCAGATCCTGGAAGAGAAAGAGTACTTAAACGTGGAGTCAAAGCAAAAATGTATGCTTCAAGCAATATTTCTGCCGTGAAGTAGCATTGCTGTGTTTCGGTTTGAAGGATGTGGGTGAAATTACTGGTGCGTGACCTACGAAGCAATGCTTTGTTGTAGGGGATGGTTACCACTTAACATCAGCTGGGCCATATACCTACTTGTTCCATCAGCTAATTGTAACGCCCGTACCAAGGGAAAGGTCGCTGTTATCGCGGCTCTTTACTTTTGGACATTATAAAAATATTTGTGATTTCGTAAGGTTGGTATACTATATTGATAATATTATGAAACAAATTTTAATTAAAAAAAAAATAGTATAGAAAAATATATTTTTTACCTTTATACCAGAATATGGTCCCAAGATCATGCGGCCCTTGACTGAGGATGCAGGTCAGCGTCAGAAGGCTGCCAGTCTTCACGTACAGGTCCACTGGTCCGAGAATATTGGCTTTTGCTTCTGTGAACAAATGTTGCCATCATTATTTCTGACAAACAAGTGTAAAAATTAATTACTATTTTTAACCCCCGTCGCAAATATGAAGAAGTATTATACGTTTGATGTGTCCGCGAGGGTGTGGGAGGGTGTGTGGGTGTGTGTGAAGATGTGTGTGAAGGTTCTCTTGATAGAATAGTACGTCACAAGAGAACCAACCACATGAGGATGAAGTTATATAAAAGTGTGGTCTTAGGGTGTGTGTGTGATTGTTACTTGTTGTTTATAATGTTGTTTATATTTTAAATACTTTTGTTTACCTACAATCTGTGTCTTAGTCAACATCATCTTTATTTTGACGTGACAACTTCTTATAATTCGATGGAGCCGGCTGCACGCACGAAAAAACATGACTCATGTGGCGTTACCTTGCTCTGAGGCGTTCCATTTAAGGCTTGAAGTGCAAGCGAGAGCGCAGAACGAGCGACAAAGAGGCACAATCGGCTTCCGCGTTCGGCAGCGTTCGACATCTGTCTCTCTCCTACTTGAGTGAGCGATGCGTCCGCTTGGACAGCAGTATGACGTTGTCACGTTCAACTATCGTCAGTAAACCGACTTTACAGGCAACCGATTATTTTTTATATGCAAAGAAGTTAGGAAAAGCACAAATCCAAGACGTAAAAACAAGTATATTATAGAGAGATGAAGCGTTACTATTCAAGTTAAAGGACTGGAAACGGCGAAAGTGCTTAGAGGCCGCAAATGTCTTTTCGAACCATTAAGTGTTTGAGAAATGTCATACCTAAAGTATTTTGTTCTGACTACGGGCTTTATTTAAGACGCTGAGCTCCGTGAAACACTTCTAGCTTATACCTTTTTTATTTTACATGATTATAGACCGTTATTATGGCTATTGGCTACCTACAATATAACCTGATGGTAAGGGACGATGTTGCCGACGATGGAGAAGGATGGTCTAGGAGACGCCTATTCACTCTTGCCTTGAAGAGGCCTAGAGTGTGGTGGTCGAGAAAAACAGCCGACGGCAATGAGTTCCATTCCCTGGAGGTTCGCATAATGAAGGTGGAACCTTTGACCTTTTCAAAGATATAATAACACTGAACTTAGGTATATTTAATCAAAAATCGCTAGCAATTGTGAGCAATGCGATTGCACATGCACACATTCTAGCAAAAGAATAATTTTGATCCAAACATATTTTCTTACTTAATAGTTTACTCATGTACAAAACCAGTTAGAAAAACGCGTTGGGGATAAGCGTAGTAGACAATTGCTTGCGATTTTGAATAAAAAAATCTGTCATTTTTTACTTTCAATGGGTCAAAATGTGTAAGAGAAAGATACATCGATGGTGATCTTCGCCTTAACCCTCAAACGGAAGTGGTATATACGCTTGTTTGAGGGTGGTTTGTTTTATT
Source organism: Thera britannica (assembly GCA_939531255.2). Lineage (NCBI taxonomy): Eukaryota > Metazoa > Arthropoda > Insecta > Lepidoptera > Geometridae > Thera > Thera britannica. The sequence continues at coordinate 5,080,074 of OW618045.2, forward strand.
CTATGATTTATTTCCACGAAACTATCATAAGACCGCCTTTGTAGGCTCTAGTGCTCTATTGGCTCTAGTTTTGACAGAACTTTGGTAAGGAGTTCAGTTTGTGTAGGTTGTGCGAACTCTTTGGTGTTTCTACGCTGCGTCTTCTTTTTTCAAAATTTCATAATAATGTTAACGAAAATGTTTGTGAGTGGTAGCAAACACAATAATGATGAGTTGAAAGCTTAATCAAAATCAATAACATTCAGTTGTATCAGAAGAACCACTTTTAAACACCATAAAGCTAGATGAATCTAGGTACTAGTTCCACGCGACGAAGCCTAATAAAAGTGACAAATATGTCACATAAGCGCGAGCTTATGTGACATATTTGTCACTTTTGATCACAAGCAACAAATTACGGTGTGGTTCCTACCATTTTTTGTTTGATCCTTATGCAAAACAAAAATAAAAAATGCAGTGAAGTTCCAGAGTGGTACCACTCTTTAAGTGAGATGTAGGCAATACCGGGTAGCCAGCACTGTTTTATTGCCATATTTTATATATCTACCTATAATTAGCAGTCGCAGTTGGCAACGTTGTTTGAGTGTCTGCTCGCCCATGAGATTATAATGGTTTGTATATTTTGTTCTAATTATGTATGTGATAAGTTGGAGAACCCAGTGGTTAGACAAAAATAACTTAGGTATTAAGCCACTGTTTGTATGAATTGCACCAAACTCTATGTTTAATAAATAAAAAAAAATACAAAATCAAAAGGTCCAGATAGACGTTACACTACAAAGTAATAATAATGTGCCTACACAGTAATAAAAATAAGAAAGTAGTACATTTTAGCAAAACAAACATTTATTTCACAAGCGTGAAGTATTTTCATTTAATCCTATTTGTTCAAAAAATCTAACAAAGCTTGCCCTACAAAAAATATAAGAACCATAACAAACAAAAAACAAAACAAAATTAGTTCGCTCTTAATGAAAATTATACCTGTGACCTCATTTCATATTAAAACTCATAAAACTTTGTAGATAATACGATACCATTTTTATTTTCTCTTCTTCGTTTAATTCCCCGGCGATATTTGGTTCAAAGACCTCTGAGTCTTTATTACCACTTCAATTTGTTAATTCTATTTTAGCTCTCAAACTGTGCGCATTAGCTGAAAAACTTCTTATCTTGTAAGATAACCCCCTAACTAATGGACCGATGATGATAATGATGAAGGTAGCGAAAATTCTACTAATATTATAAAAGCTTGTAAGTATGGGTGGATGGATGTTTGAACGGGGCATAACGGGAACGAGGTGAGTAAAGCCGCGGGCGTCCGCTAGTGTGGTATATGAAAGGCATACTACACATAATCCAAATACCTATGTACTTGTAAATTGTAGATCGAAGTATTTTCTTTTTCAGTGATTTTTTTAAGACTGCTAATGATAATGATGAGAAGGTCATCTTATTTTACCCTTTAATATTGCGTAATTTAAAGGTTTCAAAATGTTTACCAGGTTTGCTAAAAAAAAGTGGTGTTGTTTGGTGCAAGAAATAAATAATAATTTATGGTTGTTTGAAATAAAACAAATTCTAAACAAATCAAATAAAAATATTCTTAATCCAAAATCTCGTACAAGTTAAACGAGACTCAAAGTAAAAGCTTAGGATAACGACGTCTCTTATAAAGTGTCATTATGTTGCAAGAAAAATCTCATTTATTCAGTGTTTTATCGACCTAATCTTGAAAGAAACGACTGATGTAAAGATATTAAAGTGAAAAAGCCTATCAGAGCTATGGAGCGGTTGATACAACACGTATTGCCGCTTTTACAAGTACGACCCGTCACCGACACGACTTTATACAGAACACGCAAGTTATGTTCACTGTACGAAAGGAGCCTCAATTAAAATCATTCCACCACACTTGGTTCGGAAGAAGGGAGTGATACGATACGAAAATGAAGATGAGTTATGTGCACTTATAGTTTTTGAAGGTAAGGATGTTATCAAAAAATATTTTTGTAAACACAAGGCTTAAACAAACACCATAGCACGACCTCGTTTGACCTTTGAACATGTTCGCAAAATGTTCGTGCGTGACCCAGAAATGTAATGTCATGTTTTACCGCCATTTGCAAATACGGAACTCCTAAAAAGTAACGCTATGTGGTTCTTTTGAATTTTTGCGAGTGCCATTTGGTTTCAAAATTGCACTGGGCTTGTATCGACTATCGACCTATCTAAAAACCTTTGTGGAGACTGGACCGAAATTTTCTAGAAAAAATGAAGCGTGATTTAATCTATAAGGTATCGTCGTGACCCCTATTTTACATTGTTATCAAGGGATTTTCGCCTAAGTACGTATTGAAACTCGCTTTTGTAAGATTTCCAATGTGCTTATAAGCGTGATATGAAAAACGCTTGTTTTTGCGATATCACCCTTCGGAATGTTATTTTTGCGGTATGAAATAGTTTGAGGAAAATTCTGTTATTGGGGGAGTGAATTGTTTATAGCAGGGGTAAACGAAAGAGAGGTAGTTTCTTGTTTTTCTGAACATAAGATTGTGTTTTTACATACTTGAACATAGTTATAAAAACCTGGCCAAAGATAAAAAAACACATAAATCGTTGCCCACAATGTGCTCATGTGTAGTAAACGCAAAAATAGGGTTGAATATTATGTGTTTGTAATTCAATCATGATCTAACGATGAGGATCGATTTAAATGAAATTTTGAACCAATATTAACCTGGATTATTTAGCCTGCTTTTTATCCTGAAAAAATAAAAGAAATTACAAAAAAACTATCACGTGTTTAAGCCGTGTGCGGCCGCTAGCATTAAAACAATTTGAAATATAGAAACAATAGAGATCAATAAAGAATTTTCTATCTATCTATCTACTGTAAGTAGAAGGTTATTTTCTGTGCTCTAACGCACCAGCTGAAATAAGAACTAGATAATAAATAAATAATGCGGACAACCCACACAACACTATCTAGCCCCAAACTAAGCAGAGCTTGTACTATGGGAACCAAATAGCTGATATAATACTTAAATACTTTTTTTCTAAACACATACATAGATTACAATATAACACCCAGACAGAAAACAAACATCTATGTTCACTACACAAATATTTGTTCTCGGTGGGAATCGAACCCACGACCTACGGCTGGAACTAGATGATTTGTAGATGGGCTAATTTCCTCGTAAACAGTGCGTAATGTAATCGATACTCGGTATTACCACTAGCTATTATCATAACAGGTTATGTGTTACGCCGTGGTTATAGAAACAGAGAATACTGGCCAAGTTCGTGGTCAGACTTACTTACGAGTATATAACACTGCACTACAGATGATAAGCCTAGCGTGCCAGTAATTTCACGCCCACCCTTCGAACCGAAACAATGCAATGCAGCAGCAATGCTGCTTCGCAGCAGAAATAGGCATGGTGGTAGTACTTCCCCGGACGGGCCCTTCACAAACAACTCTGCTGCTACTAATTTGTAAATAGATTAAACTCAGACTCAAAGATGTATTGTGTAAGATTCAGTAGTATCACAAGGATCATTTTGAAACGTCTTAAAGCTAAGATGAGTCTAGGTCCCAGTTCCACGCGACCAAGCCTAGAAGGACAGGTAACTAACTACGGCTTGGTTTTTAGGGTTCCGTAGCCAAATGGCAAAAACGGAACCCTTATAGATTCGTCATGTCTGTCTGTCTGTCTGTCTGTCTGTCTGTCCGGCCGTGTCACAGCCATTTTTCTCCGAAACCATAAAAGCTAGACTGATGAAACTTGGTGAGTAGATGTATTCTGTGAACCGCATTAAGGTTTTTACACAAAAATAGAAAAAAATATATAAATTTTGGGGGTCCCCATACTTGAAACTGAAACTCAAAAAATTTTTTTTCATCGAACCCATACGTGTGGGGTATCTATGGATAGGTCTTCAAAAATTATGTTGAGGTTTCTAATATCGTTTTTTTCTAAAACTATAAATTTGGGGGTCCCCATACTTGAAACTGAAAATCAAAATTTTTTTTTCATCAAACCCATACGTGTGGGGTATCTATGGATAGGTCTTCAAAAATGATGTTGAGGTTTCTAATATCGTTTTTTTCTAAACTGAATAGTTTGCGCGAGAGACACTTCCAAAGTAGAAAAAAGTTGGTCCCCCCCCCCTCTAACTTCTAAAATAAGAGAATGATAAATCCAAAAAAAATATATGTTGTACATTACTATGTAAACTTCCAACGATATTTGGTTTGAACGAGATCTAGTCAGTAGTTTTTTTTTTATACGTCATAAAGCGTAAACCGCAATTTACCTTTCGACGAACTACAAAAACCTTTATATTATGTTAATTGATGCTACGGAACCCTTCATGGGCGAGTCCGACTCGCACTTGGCTGCTTTTTTTATAGTTCACTTATTATGGTAAATTTACTATCCTCTCAGTCTAGTTTGAATATAATTTACTTTTCACACCTAACTTTCAGAACAGAATACCAATAAAGTATCAAATTTCATACCCTTAACAATCAATAACCTTACAATCAACATAACCGTACAAAATGTTTCAGGGACCGCTTCCCTGAAAAGGTTTTTGCCTACTTAATCTTGTTAGACGCATTAGGGAAGGACCCTTGACGCAAAAGCCTTAATCAAACAGCTGGATCACTCTGCAGAGTTCTTCGGAAAACATGATGATGAACTTCTTCTTCTTGTGTCACTGATTTTTTTCAAACCAAGTGTGGTGAAAGGATTTTAAGTGTTCCTCAAAGAGGCTTCTTTCGTGCACTTGACACTTATTTTCAAATTTTTAGGTAAAATAAAAAAAACTACAAATTGAAGGCATTTTTTTTATGCGTTAGAGCGCACAGGTGGTCTAGTGGAATATTTTTTCCTACCCTGTGTCGTCCCACTACTGAACAAAGGCATGCCCAAAAGATTTCCAGTATTCCCTATTCCGAGTTTATTAATATTATAGACATTCCACTCAACACTATAGAGCCCTAAACTAAGCATAGCTTGTGTTATGGGAAACAGATAGCTGTTTTTTTTGTAAATACATAGGTACCTACTTAGAATACAATATGTCACCCAGACAGAGAACAAACATCTGCGTTCACCACACAAATATTTGTTCTCGGTGGGGATCAAACCCACGACCTACGGTGCAGAAGGCAGAGCTACTACCAACTGAGCTGAAAGGCCAGTCAAAGTGAGAGTATTAGCCTGAAGTAATTAGAATCCTTGATGTATAATGCTCTCAAACGGTATGGAGAACATCTATGCCTTTCCAGTGGCTTAGACCAACTAAGCTGAGAGGATGGTATAGGTGCTCGCAAAGCTGTACTTTCTATAATTCCCTCTCAGACACTACAGCATCCCGTAAATAGAACACATAAGATGCAAAGGCTGCTTACTGTGCCTAAAGCCTTGTGCACATCACTGTCATATGTGACAGCGTTTCACTGGTAGCCACCGCAAAACGCTCAGATGTGCACAAGGCTTAAATAATGTAGATGTAAGTAGTAGTAGAGCTCTTTGTGAAGGGCTCGTCCAGGGAAGTACTACCACCATGCCTATTTCTGCTGTGTTTCGGTTTGAAGGGTGTGGATGCCGGTGTAATTACTGGCACGTGAAGTTGAACAATTTATGCCTCAAATTGATGGACGTATGGCAGTGCATGGTAAGGCACGTTCCTGACGTGCGTGACCTACGAGGAAATGCCTTGTTATAGGCGATGGTTACTACTTAACATCAGGTGAGCCATATGCTTATACATCAGCTAGTTGTATAAAAAAAAGGCAATTATGTTTCTTTTACAAAGTTAAGTATGTAACGATAGAGTAGGTAAGCCAAATAGTTTTTGGGATCAGCAGCCGGTCGGGGCGAGGGCCCTGGCTGGCGGTCATGCGGTCCTGGGAAGGCGGCGAAACTCTTGGCAAGTGTCACCGTGAGCTTCGGGGGTGGCTATGGGTGTCATTCCCGGGATGTGCTCTTGGCAAAATGCGAGAGGGGTACCAGTGCGTTCCGTTGGAGATCCCGGAGCCCCTTGATATGCATCGAGGCCGGCCACGGGGTGGTTTTAGTGAGTCGACGAAGCGAGGTCGTCAACCTCACACTACCTTAGCGCATCCCTCGCTGCGTTAAGGTGTCTGTGTGCAGATTTCCCCCCGACACCAAAAAAAAAAAAAGGTAAGCCAAATAAATCTAAATAGTTATATTTGTATCCACTTTGCAAAAGAGTGGAGCATGAGAGAGGTGTACTTAAATCTGTTATAAAAAGCCTTAAACAAAGCTCACAATATCGTGTGGCAAAACAGACAAAACCATGAATTTTGGTGAACCAGCTGTCTTCAAGAACCTATGCTTTATAGGAAAGGCACATGACTTGAAGATCTCCAAGGGTCTTGGTCCCAAAGACGCACTGGAACCAACCTTGTGAGCTACGTCGGCTTTTTAGACGAAGACCTTACATGGTTCTACGATATGCCGGTTTCCTCGCGATGTTTTCCTTCACCGTTTGAGAGCAATTACAATCAAATATTAAAATATTCTTGCTAATAGTTTGACTGGCCTCTCAGCTCAGATGGTATAGCTTTGCCTTTTGCGCCATAGGTCGTAAGTTCAATCCCCACCGAGAACAAATATTTGTGTAATGAACACAGATGTTTGTTCCCTGTCTGGTTGGTTATATTATATTCTACGTATGTATTTACAAAAAAACAAAATATGTAAGTATATCAGCTATCTGAATCCCATAGTACAAGCTCTGCTTAGTTTGGGGCTAGATAGTGTTGAGTTGGTTGTTTTGATTATTTATTTATATTTATTAATGAAATAATAACAAAACCAGTTCCTCGCCCACTTAATGTTTAAAATCTCTGCCTAAACAATTTTCACATAATTCTCATAAACACACAAACAAGCTGCTTAGTATGACTTTTCAGAATTTGTGTAGTCCTATTTCAATATTAGTGTATAGTTATATTTTAGTTACATAACTGTAATAAAGTTAGCCCCAAATTAAGTACATACAACTAAGTTGGGCAACGTTCGGTATGAGTCGGTATTATTTTGTTCTACTATTTATATATGACGTCATAAAACCATTTTTTTCGTATTTCACTTTTTTCCTGTTTTCTGTGGGTTTTTATACAACCTTATTTTGTATATCGTCCAGTTAAATAAAAAAAAAAAAAAAACAATTCATTTCATTTCATTTTTAAAATTCAATGCTGTTTGATCAAAGGCTAAAAGTACAGTCAGGTTTTTTTTTAAATTTTATTTTTTATTTGTTGCCAAAAATGGGACTAATTTTATGAACACAACACTAGAAAACATTTTGTACTGCGAGGTGTAGATATTTTTATTTTGGGTCCAGTTTTTGTTAAATTATGCTTTGTGAATTCAAAATGTCATTAACCTTCATGCTGTCGAATTTATCAAATACAATTTTTTTTTATTTGCAACTTTTTAACTCAGGCTCGGAACATCTATTTCAAACTATCAAACTAGTTTAAATTTCTTTTAAATATAATTTTATAAAAACTATTTGAAAGTATTTTTATGAAATGAAATGAAATAAATGAAATGAAATATTTTATTTGCAACCAAGCCAACCAAGTCATGCTCATTTGACCCACATAGAACACACAAAGCAATGTTTCACTGAGTCATTATGCTCACAAAGACGGGCAAGTACTTGAGAGGGAAACTGCAATGTCAAGTGATGTCAATGCCTTGTTTTGTAGTCAGAGATAATAATATATACTTTGTACATTTTTAAATAAGAGCCGTATTATCTCAGTCTATGCTAATCAATCAGTAGGCCTACCACAAGCTTTGTCTGGCTCTGTCTCTGGTTTTGAATCTGTGTGAGTGTTGACTAAATAAATCCCACGTCAAAACGTCACACGCACAGTTTAAACCACTGATGAGCACTCACACAAACTCAAACCCAGAGCCAGAGACAGACTCTGGCTCTGGGTTTGAGTTTGTGCCAGACAGAGCACAAGGTAAGCCTTCAGGTTCTGAGAGTGCAATCCCAAGGAGGAATAAAAGCATAGTGTTATACGCTCATAATTTTCTTGTCCTTATCCAACTTTATCTAGGGTTAACACAACAGGTTTTCGTTCTCCACTCTCCTCTATTAGCCGTCATTTCAGCAGACACTACTTTTTTACTCACATCACCCTTCACACAATCCATTCATTTTTTCTTTGGTCTACTTTTAGTGTTAAAGTGCTTAATTACCGTCTGATACCTTAAAGCTAGGCTCACCAGTCTAAGTGCCATTTCCACGTGACCAAGCCTATAACAAAGCGTTGCATCGTAGGTTACGCACGTCGAAAGCGTGCCCTACAATGACCTGCGCTGCGTCCATCAACTTGAGGCACATGTTCTGCCTCACGTGCCTGTAATTTCACCGGCACCCACACCACACAGCAATGCTGCTTCACGGCAGAAATAGGCAAGATGGTAAAGCTTCCCTGGATGAGCCCTTCACAAAGAGCTCTAAAGTGTTGGCCAAATAAATCCTACGTCAAAACGTTACACACACCTACGTTGAAACGTAACACACACTGTATAATACACTGGTGAGCACTCACACAGCCTCAGAACCAGAGCCAGAGACAGAGCCAGACAGAGCTATAAGGTCAGTTTCCACAAATCAAGCCGCTATTATTCTACATATTAATATTTTAGCCATTAAACCGCACTTTTAGCACAATATAACGTTTAATTCACGAGCTCTTGCACCCCTGCCTAAAGTTTGCCACACCAACTCACGCCCCTATTAGCCTCATCTAAGTTTGCCCTTTATTGAAATTATTTGTCGAGTCTTGTTTACTGTTTCACTTTCAGGTAAACTTGAGATCTCTAATTGATCCTAAGACTGAAATGGAATATGTTGATGGTTGATTAACGGCGTGTAACTTTGTAATTGGTGGTAACTTTGTCTCGTTTGATCGGAACAATATTCAACAGTTTGTAATTATAATTAGCAGGATCTGCGTTGTGGTTTCTAGGTACAATCTGGGCCTTTTTTAAGGCTAGAGTGAATAGGTGTCTTCTAGACTGTCCTGCTACATCGTCGCTTACCATCAGGTGAGATCGTGGCCAAAGGATAGTCTATTAATTATGAAAAATAAAATGGTTTTGGGAATGGCACATCCCTACTGGAACCGAGCGACGAGACACATCACTAGTCGGGATAAAAAAAGATGGCATCGGAATGCGTAGATGATTTGTTTGCCGTGATAAAAATATATCAGAATTAATCTATGGGAATGGTGGCAGGAGGCTCAGAATAGAGGGAAGAAGTCTTTGGGGGAGTCCTTTGCCAGCAGTGAAACGATATAGGCTAGTTAAGAAAATATTAGTATGTAAAAAAATATGTTTCTGTAGTTTTTTTATAAGTACACCAACAACTACTAAGTAATGAGTATAGACCGTCAACTGACTCACCTACTACGTTGAGTTGAAACGCTAATGACATCTTCGGTTCAGTGTTGACCTGACACTCGTAGATGCCCGCGTCTCGCTCTTGAGGAAACTTTATTTGTAGCGTCCAGTTTTCCGACTTTTCTGGTCTAATTACCTGTTGGAAAAGATATCTTATTTGCAAAGGTTTAGGTTGAAATTACCTTGATGGTTCCGGCATAGAAACAAAAGCTCGAGTTACACAGTCTCTTCTATATTCTACACACACATTACACACACACACTATCGTTAGAAACTATAGATCAAAAACAGTGACCACAAACTAGAAATAACATGTGGGATACTATTTTACACATGCAGACAGGCCAGAGTCAGTAGATAAGAAGGGCTCAGAACCGTTCTTCCTGGAAATGAATATGGGAGGCCTATGTTCAGCAAAGTCAAAGTCAAGGTCAAAGTCAAAGTCAATAATTTTTTATTCAGTACGATGCAAGAATCACTTTGAAACGTCTTAAAGCTAGGTGAGTCTAGGTGCCAGTTCCACGCGACCAAGCGTAGAAGAACAGGCAACAAACTACGTCTCGGTTCCTACCGTTTTTTTATATGATCCTTTTACAAATCAAAAATAGTCTAAAATAATAGCAGTGAAGTTCCAGTGTGGTGCCACTTCACTTAGTCAGACGTATGCAATGTAATTATACAAAAGCAAAAGTTTCAAAGACAGCACACGCTACGCTTCAAAGTTATAATAAAGTATCTACACAGATATATCAGCCTATCAGCCGTGAACTTCCTTAGGCTAATGATGATGGTATACCAGAAATAACACGTGGGACACTCTTTTACCCGATGGACAGTTCAAAGTCTACTGACTTTGAACTGATGAGATGATGATGATTTTTTGTGGATGAAGGGCTCAGAATCGTTCTTCCTGGATATTAATATGGAAGGCTTATGTCAAGCCCTGAACTTCTTCCGACTAATGATGATGGTATACCGATATAGTACAAACTGTCCCAACTCCCAACTGTAACTCTTAGCCAGTTCTATGATTCAAACTGTGCATAAACAGACCAAACTTCATTAAATTTTTTTGCAAACTTAGTGGATAGGAAGGGCTCAGAATCGTTCATCCTAGAAATGAATATGGGAGGCCTCTATGTCCAGCTGTGAACTTCCTAAGACATTAGCCACTGGCTAAGAGTGAATCGGGACAGGTTGTACTGTCCAACTTGTCCCGACTCACTCTTAGCCAGTTCTATGCTCAAACTGTGCACAAACAAACAAAACTTCATTCATTTTTTTTCAAACAAAAACTGACGTTTGCTGTTTTATTTACAGAAAACATAGTGCGGTCAGGAATAAAATTGGATGCCGTACCTGGAACCTTTGGTCCGATGTGTACGTCAATATTCCTGCGGTTAGAATGTGCAGGTCCCGTTTCCTTATCCAAGATACCTGAAACAATGAAAATTGTGTCTTATTTCGTTTCACTAAGGTAGTAAATGTGAAGCGACGGTTTCTTAGCCCCATACATATGTAGGTAAGTTGGTAGTAAATATGCCAACATAATAATATTGTGGGCCATCCACACAACACTAACTGAATATCTACAATATAACATCCAGGCGAAGAACAAACATCTGTGTTTACCACACAAATGTTTTGTTCTCAGTGGGGATCAAACCCACGACCTACGGCGCAGAAGACAGAGCTACTAATAACTGAGCTGAGAGGCCAGTCAAACATAGTTTTATATTGTGGGCTTATAATTATTATCATAGATAAGTAAAAACTTAATTCAACTGAACTGAAAACTTAGTTGAACCGATTATGAGGAAGTTTCTATGGGACCAATCTGAAAAATCTTTCAACAAGGAGTAATTATTTTATCTTAAAAAATTTTTATTGAATAACGGAAGCGTTTCTCTTATTTTGAAGTCGGTTAAAGATACAATTATCTACTTGTTAAACCATCAAGATGCATAAACCAATACGTTTATTTTTATTTCAATGCTAAAAAGTCACAATGCACTGTTTAGAGGCACCTTAGCCAATATAGAACTACATTGACATACATAGGTCATAAATTATTGTAGATAGCTCGTTCCTATATCACAGCTGTCACACTCCGTTGGACGCCGGAGTACTATAGATAAGAGGGTAATAATACAATTTATTCTTAGAAATGTCAATGGCAGACCCAACGAGCCTCTAAGGGTGATCGCATACTATTAAGACCAAGAATTTTAACTTTAGTTTAGCGGTAAAATTAATTTATCAAATGATTGATAACGTTTATTAAAATCTTAATGTTCGAAAACATAATATGTCATATGCATTAAAAAGAGCCTCTCTGAAGCGTACTTAAAATCCTTTCACCACTCTGGTTTGGAAGAACCATTGACACGATTAGAAGAAGAGGTCGATGAGTTTATCATGTTTCTGCAATTAAATGTACTTACCATACTTCAAGCAAATAAATTATTTCATTTCATTTCATTTAACTTCAATTATGTAGGTACACATTGCTACTATTTTGGTTTTAAAGTTCTTTTAACGCCAAAGTTTAACTCGCCTAGTACATAATGCCCTTCATTTATTTATTAATCTTTCTACTTACAATAAGAAATTATAGAATAATAGCGGCTTTTTTGTTGTGACAAATATGACAACACTGTCCATGCAAAAAAATGGGGTGTGGCTGTGTTATGAACCGTTTGTTCTACGTGAACCCGTCTCGTAACTTCGAGGCCTCTCTTGCCACCACGCGCTATGTGTAAATTTAGCGTACTACAGGGGCAATCAAATTTATTACCAACACCAAATAATTGTGGTTCTGCAAATTATATGACCTACAATTTGACTTTGACTTAAAAAAAAAAACTCACAGTGTGCGTTCAGCCTTAACGGATACGAAATTATATTGGAAATGTTCTTGAAAGGTTGGAAGGGGTGTCTAGTAAGTCATTTTCTTGTTTTTTAATAGTCTTTATGAAGCGTCAGGGAATTAGATGAAATGTTATTTTATACTGTTAGGAAGAGGTTCTCAATTCGAAAAGTTTTTTATATTATTCAAAAATATGTTATTTTATAAACTTCGTCATTTATGGACAGATTTGAAAAAAGAAATATTGTTAAATAATAATTATTTAAATGTTATTTTTCATAGAAAAAAAATATTTATTTTTATCTGAAAAAAAAATCATTTCCAGGTTGGTCCTCTATATACTTAATCAAGTCGGTTGAGCCGTATGTTTAAATGTATGTTACTGCATACCTCCGTCATTTATAAACCGATTTAGTAGATTTAGAAAAAAATAATATTAGGGTCATAATAAAGTTTTGGTTAGGTTTTCCACGTTTTATGCCATAACTAAAGTTTTTTAGCATATCGTATGCTTACGTTTTATTACTGAAGTTATATAATAAGCTCATAGCAATGCAATTTTTCCTCGCAAAGTACGTTCTTGTTAAGTACCGACCTAAGTAGGAGTTATTAAAATACCTCCTACTGGGTGCTCGTGATTTTGTCTACCTACGTGTTTCCCTATTATGAAAGTACTGAAAAATACTAAAAAGTGTATGATTTTCACATTAGCACAAAAGTGTGTAAAAAAATTAAGTGGACCTGCATTAGACAATATTCTTGACAATATAACTTTTGAAACAATCATGGTTTTTAACACTATTTTTATGAAACAACGGGATATTTACCATGATTAAATTTTGTTGAGTTGACTTCCGATATTTCGGCACAGTTGCATGCACCATGATCACGGTTGTGCCGAAATATCGGAAGTCAACTCAACAACATTAAATCATGGTAAATATCCCGTTTTTTCATAAAAATATTCTTGACAATGTTTGACTGGCCTCTCAGCTCAGTTGGTAGTAGCTCTGCCTTCTGCGCCGTAGATTGTTGGTTAGATCTCTTACCAAAAACGAATATTTGTGTGGTGAACACCGATGTTTGCTCTCCAACTGGGCATTATATTGCATTCTAAGTATGTATTTTGTATTTAAAATAAGTATTTAAGTATGATGAACAGTTATCTGGTTCCCATAGCACAAGCTCACAAGCTCACAAGCGGTATTGAGCCCTTAAGTCTGAGGAGAGACTTCTCCTCATTGTGCGTGTTCTACCGCTTGTATAATGGGGTATGCTCTGAAGAACTGTTTGACATCATGCCAACAGCTACATTTTACCATCGCACTGCTCGCCATAGGCAGAGAGTTCATCCTCACACCTTAGAGCCTGGGTGGTCGCGCACCGTTCGGTTTCAGAGGAACTTCCTTCTGCGAACACTCAGGCTATGGAATGATCTCCCTGCTGAGGTTTTCCCTAAGGACTATAGCATGGGGTTCTTCAAAAAGGGCGTTTTAAAAGTTTTAAAGGGTCGGCAACGCGCTTGTGATGCCTCTGGTATTGCAGGTGTCCATAGGCTACGGTAACCGCTTCCCATCGAGTGGGCCGTATGCTTGTTTGTCAACTTAGTTGTATTAAAAAACATAAAAAAAAGCTTAAGAGGCTAAATGTTTGGATTTCCCACAATATTTATCTTATTAAAAATACATAAAGCTTGCTTGCTTATAAATACAATATGCTTATCTAGAACAAGATTTATATAATATACCTATACCCAAAAAAAATTGGATATCAAATCTATCACAGCAGAGATTTTTTTTATAAAAATATGTACTTCCTATTTTACTTTGAACATTTAATTGTTTGTTGTTTGTTTTTTCAAAGCAATATAGCCAAGTTGGATTATCGCTAGTCTGTCCTTCTATTTTATGCCAGAAAATTACACATAATATATTACACAAGGATCATTTACAAAGAGATAATGACATAAAAATTGGTCGTCACTCAGCGTATGTTATAATAGCGAGTGCCACTATAACGCTGGTCTTCCGTGACACCAGTAGAGTACGACACACCGTCCTTTATACACAGAAGTTTAACATAAACCAGAGACAGGGCCAGACATAGCTCATGGTAGGCCTACTGGCTAGTAGGTAAAATAGCACACCCCGATTGGAATGGATAGAGCTAAAATAGCTAATGATCAATACGACTGAAAGAGGCTGGGGCTATTGTAATGTGAACTGGGGCAGAGTTTCATTCTCACAGCTAGGTATTTTTGCCATTTCTCGTTTTGTTATGATCAAAACTTATATGGATGTGGTTGTTTTTGTCCAAAAAGTAAGTGTTGGCTGTGCCGACCCTACATAATATAAATCTTAATATATAAAAATGCATTGCTGTTCGTTAGTCTCGCTAAAACTCGAGAACGGCTGGACCGATTTGGCTGATTTTTGTCTTGAATGATTTGTGGAGGTCCAGAGAAGGTTTAAAAGGTGAATAAATATGTTTTTTTTCAACGGGAACCCGTGACCCGTATCTAACGTAACGTTTCGTGACGCGAAAAAAGTCACTGGTCTAGAATTGAGCCCCTGTGCTGCCGCGCACCTCAGCGCACGAGACCGTTCCCATGGTGTGTCGTGTGAGCTGATCCGCCTCCGTGCGCGATATCACACACCGGTGGGAAAGGGCTTTGTTAATAACCCTGCTCCATCGTCGGCTACATCGCCGCTTACCATCAGGTGAGTTTGTAGCCAAAAGGTCTATATCATGTAAAAAAAGATACTTACAGCCTTATCTCCCAATTGCTCGACTCTGCAGTGCAGGAATGCGGTTTGTCCGACTACAGTGGTCACATTTCGTGGTACGTTGTATTCGAAGTACGGGAATGAACCCACACTGTCTTCGCCGTAGTGGGCTGTGCCTGTAGACAAAATTATTTTTTGTTAGGTATTTTTAGGTACGTTCATGCTTGCAGTAATAAAGGTATTTTGGTTATCATTATTTATGACATTTTAAATGTAAAAATAATGGTTGAAATGCAGATATTGTCTATTCTGAAACAAAATTCTCAATTCGGTAGTTTTGTTTTTATGTTTGACTAGTGGCCGCCCGCGGCTTCGCTCGGGACAACAAGGGGAACGGGGTGTTACCTGTTCCCGTAACACCCCGTTCCCGTTGTTTTTTCGGGATAAAAAGTATCATATGTCCTTCTCCCAGTTCTAAGCTACCTCCCCACTAATTTTCTGCAAAATCGGTTCCGCCGTTCTTGAGTTATAAATAGTGAGACTTTCTTTTATAAATATAATAGATATCGCATTACTTTGTCATTTATGAGCCGATTTTATTTAAAAGGTAAACAATACCAGATTAACTATAAGTATAAAAATTTCATCAAAATTGGTTCAGCAGTTTGGTCATGATGTCGGTTTCTTAATTTTTTTCACCTTTAAGTCGTTGTTCAACATAATTGTTTTCAACATCCACAGCATTGAGATGCAAAAAGTTCTTACAAATAAATCTTTTATTATTAGAAAAACTCTTTTATTGAAAATAACGAGTTTTTCTAAATAATTCCGTGAAACCAATATTTTAACCGCTCAAACAATTTAAAATGTCCTTCATTCTCTATTTACATTCTTACCATTTTTACCAAGACTCATTATTTTCTTGCTTTTACTTCTTCGTGGAAAACGCACAAACGGAATTTCAAAAGACACAATTAGCTCAAACAAAGATTATTAAGATTTTCATTAAGAAATTATTAGACCGGCCAGTAGACCTACCACAAGCTCTGTCTGGCTTTGTCTCTGGCTCTGGTTTTGAGTCTGTGTGGATGTTGACTAAATAAATCCTACGTCGAAACGTGACATACACAGTATAATACACAAGTGAGCACTCGTTCACATCACACAGAGTCAAAACCAGAGCCAGAGACAGAGCCAGACAGAGCTTGTAGTAAGCCTACAGGGCTGGCCTGAAAAGCTCTTTTGGTTGTTAATGAATACTAAGAAAAATTGTTAATTTACAGAAATGAAAAAATAATTAGTTGTTTGAATATCACATTTTTGTAAGATGTTATAAAAATAAATCTGCTATTAAAATACAAGGTTCCGAGTTTAGTAGCATTGTTAAAAAATATAATAAACGTTGTGGACAAATAACAATACAAAGTTAAGTTTTTTTAGTACAACTTATGAAACTTATTAGTACTTAAAAATAAAAGTTTTTTTCTAAATACATAACTAAGTAAAATTAACACACAGGTAGGGAAACATACAAATGTTTGTTAAATGATCGTGGATTGAACCCACGACCTACGGCGCAGAAGGCAGAGCTACTGCCAACTGAGCTGAGAGGCAGGATAAGCCATGGGTTTCATCGTAGGTTTGAGAGCATTATGTACAGTAGGATACAGCTTAAGTTACCTAAAAACAAAGAAAAATGACGCTTACTGCAAGGACATAAGAGCTAGCAGTTTATAGACTGTATAGTCTGATGCGTATCCTTGTGTAGAGGTACATACATTTTCCGAACAGAAAATACATAGGTACACGCCTGGATTCAAGCCCTACCATAGGCCTACCATGAGCTCTGTCTGGCTCTGTCTCTAGTTCTGGTTTTGAGTCTGATTAAATAAATCCTGCGACCAATTGTCACACACACAGTATAATGCACTGTTGATCACTCACACAGACTCAAAACCAGAGCCTGAAACAGAGCCAGACAGAGCTGCATGGTAGGCCTACAGCTAGTATATAATTATAATAGTGTATTTGATACACACACTGGCTGTCCGTGTCAATATTAACTACCCAAAACACCATCTGTCGTATAATCGATAACCGTTAAGGCAGGTTTAAAGTGAGTAGGGACGCTGGGCGCCTACTAAATACGTAGTACATACATACCTACTATAGATGCAAATTACTGAGGCAGCTAAGCCGGGTACGTCTGAAATTTTGTTCAGAAATTGCGAGTATTTTTGTTTCTGGCGATTTTCTACTGAGAATAAATGGTTTGGGATTCATACTATAGATATAGACTATAGAAGAGTTACACATCAACTTTTTTTTTATTCAACTAGCATGGAACAAGCATATGGCCCACCTGATGTTAAGTGGTAACCATCGCCTATATAAAAGCATTGCCTTGTAGGTCATGCACATAAGAAACGTGCCCTACGATGCACTTCCCTGCGTCCATAACTTGAGGCATAAAGATGTTCAGCCTCACGTGCCAGTAATTTCACCGGCAGTCCTTCAAACCGAAACAAAGCTATGCTTCACGGCAGAAACAGGCATGGTGGTAGTACTTCCCCGGACGAGCCACACACAAAGAGCTCTAATTCTACTACTATGCTATGCTACTAAGCTGCTATAAATGTCATGTTAAAAGCTATAGGTAATCCATACCACATAACAGTAGTATAGAAAAAAACGGTTAGGTGGTTAGAAAAGTTGATATAGGCTAGTCTTATAGTGTGGGGTTCATTGCATATCTTGATTTTATTTAAGCTGAGTTCGTGAATAAATAATCCTACTAATATTATAAACGTGAAAGTTTGTAAGTATGGATGGATGGGTGGATGTTTGTAATTCAATAACGCTAGAACACCTGAACGGATTTGGATAAAATTTGACATAAATCTAGAATTTAGTCTGGAATAGTACAAAGGCTACTTTTTATTGGTAAAATGTATGTTTCCCCTGGGATAGGTTTGTTTTATGTATTAGAGAAAGTCATGTTTATTATAATAACTCAAGAACGGCTGAACAGATTTGGCTGAAAATTGCTGGAGAGGTAGCCTAAAACCCGGGGACGGACATTGAATACTTTTTACCCCGAAAAATTAACGGGAACGGAGCGAGCAAAGCCGCGAGCGGCCGCTTGTTTTGTATATTTGTATTTGTAGCTAAAACCACAGTCGCGTACAGTATAAGCCGATCTAAACACGAAACAGAACTCCAGCTTGCATGTCCATATAAGTAAAACCATCGTTATTTTTGAGGCAAATGACATACGATTCAAGGAAAACAGGTCGAACGGAATAACAGTAAGCCTACTACAAGCTCTGTCTGGCTCTGTCTCTGACTCTGATTTTGAGCCGGTGTGAGTGCCCCAGTATGTTATACTGTGATAGCCCCTTCCCACCGGTGTGTGATATCACGCACGGAGGCGGATCAGCTCGCACGACACACCATGGGAACGGTCTCGTGCGCCGAGGTGCGCGGTAGCACAGAAGCCTTTTCTGTGTGCGTTGCCGTGCGTCGTCGTCGGCTGTGGGTAATGATCTGCAGAACCACGCACCGTAGGCAGCATGAGACGTTTCGACGTAGGATTTTTTTAGTCAACACTCACACAGACTCAAAACTAGAGCCAGACAGAGCTTGTGGTACTGAAGGTAATTTATGTAAATTACGTTTCAATACGAATTACCCGAGTTCTTGGAAACCATGCATTTGCCGTAGAATAAATAAATATGAACGCGGGTGGTCTTGTCGATTTTGATCCAATAGGGTGTATAAATAGATAGATAACTCATTATTATCACCTTTTTGCTCAGTTGGTAGTAGCATTCTGCGCCGTAGGTCGTGGGTTCATTCCCCACCGAGAACAAATATTTGTGTGGTGAACATAGATGTTTGTTCTCTGGTAGGTTCTCTGGTGGTAGGTGTTATAATGTATTCTAAGCAGGTACTAAGTAGATACAAAAATGTATTAAGTATATCAGCTATCTGGTTCCCATAGTGCAAGCTCTGCTTAGTTCGAGGCTGTATAGTTTTGTGGATTCACATAACACACAACAAAAAAAACGTCTTAAAGCTAGGTGAGTATAATAATGTGGCAGTTCCACGCGACCAAGTTTATAATAGCCCTTTCCACCGGTGTGTGATATCGCGCACGGAGGCGGATCAGCTCGCACGACACACCATGGGAACGGTCTCGTGCGCCGAGGTGCGCGGTAGCACAGGAGCCCTTTCTGTGTGCGTTGCCGTGCGTCGTCGTCGGCTGTGCGTGATGATCTGCAGAACCGCGCACCGTAGGAAGGCAGCATAAGAAAGGACAATTAACGCAACAAAATTAGAGTTTTTCAATGTTTCTTCTTCTGCTTATTATTTTCGGCCTTGCCCACACATTTCCAGGAAGAACTATTTCTGAGCCTTCTCCATCCACCGACTTCTCTATCTAACAATGTCGTCGGTCCATCTGGTGGGCGTGCAGTTTGCGGTATCTAGCTCAAACTATGTCTTTGGTATAATCCGTGTATACAGAGATAACAATGCTGTCGCTAGGAAACGGTAAATCATTTGTATGTCTAAGATAATATCAGTTGAATCAAGGTATTATAGCACATATAGTATAGTATAGGTAGTCTTTAGTGAAGCAGTACTAAGCTGCTGTAAAGGTGTAATCAGACGGTGAAATATAGTTAGGTTATCGTATTTATCATCATGATCAGCCTGAAGTAGACATTACTATACCATTTTACTTTACGCGTTCTCTTAGTTCCAAAGGTTTGGTGGAACAAACTCTTTATAAGGATAAGCTCGCTTAATGTACATGTCCTGTGTTATCACTTATTTGTAAACGTCTCTGTGTGCAATAATAATAAATATCTCAATTGGTCAAAGTTTGACAATGTCGCATCTAGTATGGTGTAGTTGAAAGTTAGTGGTCTTTTGAGAACCTTTGCTCCCTAGCGGCTGTTGGTTCTAAGATGTGTGCCCTTTGCAAGTTGCCAATGAACTTGCTTTGCTTATTCTGAGAGCTTCCAAGACCACCTTCATTCGTTGGTAGCAGAGTTTTTAGGGCAGCCTATCTTCTTTTTCCTCCTATCATGTTAATATCAAATCAAAAATCAAAAGTAATAAGAGACACAATAAGAGCAGTATTACACAAGGATTTTAAGTGCGCCAAAGAGCCTATAGCTATTTATATTATAAAGCTTCACCACAAAACATGAAGTATCGATCAAACCACTCGTAAAAACCCATGGGGTTTTCATATGTTGGCATATCGCCCGATAGAATCGATAAAGCCGAAACCAGATTCCATATTATACGAGCATCCACGAAGGTACGAAAATAGTAGCACTGAGGTTTTTATGATACGACACAATGTTATTTATATAAAACAACAGGATATTAACCATGATAAAATTTTGAGTTTTGACTTCCGATATTTCGGCACAGTTGCATGCACCATGATCACGGTTGAACTGAAGTCCACGAGTAAAAGAAATGTTATTGGCAGATAAATTGATCTACCCTCTTTCGCACTCTTTTATTGGTTTCGACACTACTATTGGTATTACGCGTCCTGACACCGTCCATTATTAGCCATCATTTCAGCAGTCACTCCTTTCTTACCCATGTCATCCTTAACACAATCCAACCATCTTTTCTTTGGCCTACCTCTACTTCTGTACACATCCACATTCATTATCATAGCATAAATTATGAACAATCAAACATGATTTCATGTATTTTCACGCAAGCAAGTACAAAGTAAATATAGTAATGTTCATTGAAAACCACGTAAAGTACGTGTTTCAACTATTGGCAACACCCCGTTTTCTCCTGCTATTTTGTATTTAGTTTCTTCAAGGAAACTATTTACGCTTGCAAAATAATCAGTTTATAGAGAACAAAATTCTAAGCAATTTTATCTTTGCATTACCATAGAGTGCTCCAAGAACTCAATAACGATGCATAGAGAAGACTTAAGAATATGTTATGCTTCAGCTTAATGTCATTCTTTGCATTCTGAAATACCTAGCTAGGTTTTGCCGGTGGCTTGGTTTATATCAAGCAAACAAGCAGTTTATGCACCCATATATTTTGGAACTATCCGAAAAGAAAATTAAGGACTACATATAACACATAACAGAGGCTAATAATGATAATATCACCAGCAGATATTTTTATCTATCTATCTATCTATTCAGCCTGTATACCGCCACTCTCTTCGGTCCTGTGCCAGTCTCCGCCAATGCTGCCCAACTACTCCGACAATGTCATCCGACCAACGGGCGGGTGGTCTGCCTCTTTTTTATCTATATCTACCAAAAACCAAAAATAAGTAAGTAATCAAGATTTGTTTTAAGCCAAAACCAGGACTAATTTTACAAAAAAATATACTAAATTACTTACTACTCAAGTATTGAGAATGTAAAACGATGTACCAATCGTACACCAGCTGACGTGGACACGTCACCGTCTCGCAATCGCTATTCATACTTTTTAAAGAAGCTAGGGGCGCTTTTGGTTTCTCCATACAAGGTGAGCGATACGATCGGTGATAGGCGTCAGACACCGCACACCGATTTCATACGATTGGTTCCCGGTCGACACACTGTGTCCATAATAGTTTAAAACTAAAAAACTACAAAAATCTGCTGATAATATCAAATAAAGGTAATTGATTATATTTACCGAGGGTCAAAAGTAAGTGGTCTCTCCATTGACTGTCTATTTCTGTACAGTGTTTACAATCACCAAAAGGTATGCAAACACTAACGCTATCTCATTACCTTTTATAGCTTCAGTTTTGAGTCCAGTTTAACTTGAATTCTCAATTATTACTATCAAAAGTAGTTGGAACGTTAGGTTGGAGCGGGTTGAACGCATTTACAATGTATACCAATTCTGAATTGTAAGCAGTTCATTAACTGACATTTTTATTTGTGTTAGCGAATGTTAGCATAGCAATTTCATTATTTGGACGTGACAACGTCTTATAATTCGATGGAGCCAGCTACACGCACGAAACAAACATGACTCGTGCAGCGTTACCTCGCTTTGAGGCGTTCCATTTAAGGCTTGAAGTGCAAGCGAGAGCGCGAAACGAGCGATAAAGAGGCACAATCGGTTTCCGCGTTCGGCAGCGTTCGACATCTGTCTCTCTCCTACTTGAGTGAGCGATGCGTCCGCGTTGACAGCTGTATGACGTTGTCACGTTCAACTATCGTCAGTAAACCGAATTTACAGACAACCGTTTTTTTTTCTTTCTTTCGGTTCTTTAACGTTAGAATTTTTTACCTATCAATATTACAATAATAATTATGATTTTTGTGGTACACCTGATTAAATAAATATTGGATTTTAATAAGGTTTAATATTTACCAGTTTTCTATATAAATCGGCTTTTTGAGCGAGATCGCCAACCCTTCACCAACCTCGTCATTAAACCAAATTGCCTGACTTAAATCGCGAGGTTCACATCTCATTTACCCTGTTTTTACGATTCTGTAGCCTGTTTTTAAACAATTTCAGCACATGAATTTCAACTTTCGTCCCTTGTGATAAGGCTGGTTTTGTGTTATTCAGAAGGTACGGTTATTAGTTGCGATGTTACCACAAAGGTGAATATAGACTTTACTTTACACGATCGAAATACGGGCGAAAATTGCTGCTTTATTTTGGTTCCCTTTTAGAAATTTTATTGAAGTAGTTTTACCATCTGATTTTATACAATCATTGATAAGAGTGTGGAAGCTTTATAACTGTTTTAATGTGATTACATGTAACATAATACTGCAGCACTAGTGGTCTAGTGGTAGCATCCCCGCCTCCCGATCATAAGGTCTTGGGTTCAAAGGCCAGTCGTGCACCAATATGTTTTTCTATCAAAAATGTATGAGCATTATGCCAGTACTCTCAAACGGCGTAAGAAAACATCAAGCACCACAAGCTCTGTCTGGCTCTGGTTTTGAGTCTGTGAGTGTTGACTCACAGACGTATAACACGAAACGTCACACACATAGTATATAACATTAGTGAGCTCACACAGACTCAAAACCAAAGCCAGAGACAGAGCCAGACAGAGCTTGTGGTAGGCCTACTGTTTCGGAATACGGGCCTTAGTTTTAGTAACTAGATTTACTTGAATCTAGGACAACGGAAAAGTTTTAAATCTTAGCTAGGACAAACTCTAACACACTTTCCTTGAAGACTACCACAGTTTCATAACTTAAAGTATCTTCAGAGACCAATCTGTATAACTTTCAAGGAAAATTTATTTAGCGTACACAAGGATACGCATCAGGCTATACACTACTATAGCTCTTAATTATGTCCTTGTATTAAGTGGCATTTTTATTTGTTTTTGGGTAGCTTGAGCTGTATTCTACTGTACAAAGGAAGCAAGTTTTTTATTTATAAAGGCCTGCGCACATCAAGGCGAAGGCGATTAGCTGAAACGTTGTCAAATATGACAGCGATATAATGACAGCTGTTATAACATGTTCCTTGTTTTGCTTCTCGATTCCCTCACTTACGCCCGTAGCACACCTGCTGCGGAACCGTTAAAGCGAAACCGCTAGATAAATTCCGCTGCGATTAGTTTGAGTAGCGAAATGGGCATCGGAACCTCGTGTTTTGTAAATTTTTACAATCACTTGCAAAAACAATGCGGCACATAATGGCGGCCAAAACCTGGAAGTGTGGCGTCAGAGCAGATCAACGAAACCACGCAAAGACAGAGATGGAATATAGTCAAATCGAAGCGTTAGAACAGGCAGTTGTCGTTCTTCCCGCTTCTTTTACACGGGACAAAACATGACATAGTTGTAAGGGCGCTTGTACACGCTAAGAAAAAACGCCGGGTCTACCCAAGAATTCGTGTCGTAACAAGAAAATTACTGTGTACACTGCTCGCAGCGGTGCACGAAAAAAATCTTATCTGCGCAAGACAAGAATTTTGTCTTTTCCACACACGAATACGCAACAACGTTCGCCGCGTCTTGTCTTGCGCAGATAAGATTTTTTTCGTGCACCGCTGCGAGCAGTGTACACAGTAATTTTCTTGTTACGACACGAATTCTTGGGTAGGCCCGGTGTTTTTTCTTAGCGTGTACAAGCGCCCTAACTGTACTGCACGTAAGTCTAGTGCTGAGTGATACGTGGAAGGGATAGCTGCGCATGCGTACTGTCACGCACGCAATACTATTATAACTTCAATTAATTATTAGCTAAATAACGATAATAACATTATTTTTATGTAATACCAAATAGTAAGATGTCTAAAAATTTATGATAGGTGAGGTGCATAAGACATAATTTTTAACAAGTTTATGGGGAGTAGAAAAATAAAAACATTATATCCGTCAATAAGACAATTGAGAATGCGACTGTTCAATAGATCTGCCTGGGGTGTCGTATCGGTGCGGGGAAGGGGAACTCGACCGGAGAGCCAATCGGCGGTACGCACGCCCACCCTTCAACCCGCTAGCCTCCCTCAGGTACCTTAATTTTGACTTCTGCACAATAACGGTCAGCGCTAAAGTTACGTGCCGCGATGTTTACTGTGGTTCCGCTATAATAGTTCCGCAGCGGAGGTGTGCTACGGGCATTAAAATTCAACTCAACGACTGCAAAATTGTAAATTGAAATCACATCATAAACTTATCTGAAGGAAACGTGTCAGACTTCTAAGCAAATGCGGTGAAGACGTGTTCTAGCATGTGCTGGAATATTGAATCTTAATCCGGTATATTAAGGCTTATTTTACAATATAACCTGATTTAAGGGGAGGGAAATGACAGTTGGAATCAGCTTCGTTTCGAGAAGCTTTTAAGGCTTTTAAGGCCTGCGCACACCTAGGTCGCTGGCGTCGGCGATCAGTGAAACGCTGTCAAATTTGACAGTGATATTTGACAGCGTTTCACTGATTGCCATCGCCAGTGACCTAGGTGTACGCAGGCCTTTAGACGATGCTATTTTTAACACTTGACTGTAAGAGTGACGTTTAAATTACATTTTGAGGTCATTATGCATGTTTTTGAGGTCTTATACAGACGAACAGCAATTTATCTGTTCGTCTGTGGCCTCTGAAATAGATTTAAAGAAATAGATTCTTCAGACTTCTATAAGCAGGCTTGAGCATTTTTCTAGGTGAGAGAAAACTAATGGCCTCGCGTCACGTCACCGTCACGTGACCGACACCTCTTCAGAAAAGATCGTCAATCATCGTCTTAACTTACAGTGTCACTTCAAAAACAGTAGGCCTACCACAAGCTCTGTCTGGCTCTGTCTCTGGATCTAGTTTTGAGTCTGTGTGAGTGCTCACCAATGTACTAAACTATGTGTGTGACGTTTCGACGTAAGATTTTTTTAGTCAACACTCACACAGACTCTAAACCAGAGACAGAGCTAGACAGAGCTTGTAGTAGATAATCCTACAGCTCCAGATCGGCTAAAAAAGTGTTCCCTTAAAAAAACGTATAAAGGCAACGTGTGTAGACCACCCTTATCGCCCCAACGTTACCTAGATTTTATATAAGTCTTAGGTTATATTTTTAAGCCCTAAGAGGCTTACTTTAAGGCTATTAGGTCAAGTGAGGTTTCTCAGTTAAGCCTGTTACATTTATAATGCTTGCTGAAATAGTTCAACCTTGTTGAGCTTTACTACGGGCTCAAGAACTTAAAGAATACGGTAAAAAGGTTCTAGCTTCTAGATAAAATGCAATGCAATAATGCAATTGTATGCTTTTATTTTCTCTTTGCTTATTTCACACAAAAGCTTAAATACTAATTCAATACCAAAGTATCTATATTCTATACACTCTTATATAAAAAGAAAATATATGTTATTTTAAATAAATACTATTTATTTACACAAAGAAACTTACAATTTAACAAAATATTTACAAAATGTACAAAATACACAAGAAACAGTTGAGCTATCTGCAATATCTTACAAACGATCTAGAGATAGCTCAACTGAAAAATAATAATAAAAAAATTGGTTGTCTGTAAAGTCGGTTAACCGACGACTGTTGAACGAGACAACGTCATACAGCTGTCCACGCGGACGCATCGCTCACTCAAGTAGGAGAGAGACAGATGTCGAACGCTGCCGAACGCGGAGGCCGATTGTGCCTCTTTGTCGCTCGTTCCGCGCTCTCGCTTGCATTTCAAGCCTTAAATGGAACGCCTCAGAGTGAGGTAACGCCGTATGAGTCATGTTTTTTCGTGCGTGCAGCCGGTTCCATCGAATTATAAGAAGTTGTCACGTCAAAAGCTGCGTTAGTTATACTATTTATAACTCAGGAACGGCTAAACCAAAAACTGGTGGAGAAGTAGCTTAGAACCGGGAGAAGGACACAGGTTACTTTTTATCCCGAAAAAGTAACGAAAACGATAAAATGAATCCCTATTTCCCTTGGTTTGCTTGGACAAATAGAAAGTAGCTCAGAACCAGGAAACAGACTTAAGGTGGTTCGATTCCGATACAAACTGAATTTACACAACTATGGGCAAACAAAGTATAAATGTACACTGAAGTAGCTGTAATAGAATTTTACAGTGGTCTTTATTGCGGGCCAGTTATATAAAGTTGGAAAAAACTGTAGGATAACAGAAATATTAATAAAAAACCAAAAAAGAAATTTTTTCGTCATTCTTTCTAACGGGTTCTAGCTTTTAGCATAGAGTTACTTTTGTACATCACTGTTTCACAATAGACGTAAAAGTCTGTTAGTTCTTTTTCTGAAGCCCTGACTGCCACGACCAACGGCTGACACTCCAATTTTATATAACTGGCCGGTAATAAGGACCACTGTAAAAGCCTATTACAGCTATTTCAGTGTACATTAATACTTTATTCGCCCATAGTTGTGTAAATTAAGATTGTATGGAAATCGTACCCCCTTAAGATACTTTCACGCAACGAGAACAGAGCGAGCAAAGCCACAGGCGGCCGTTAGTATAAAATAAATAATATATATTATTTATTCCGGTATTAGAAACTGGTCCGATCTTTCATTACTAAAAACCTACTTATTTTATTTATAAATAAATGGTTTGATATAACACTATTATCATTTATGTAAAACAAAGACAAGTAAAAATAAATCATACAAAAACGTATAGAATATCAAAGACTGCAAAATGTGAGTATTTTGTTGAATTTAATTTAAAACAACCCCATTGAAATATAAAATACGATACCGCAAAGTTATACTCGACCAAAATTAATTGAAAATGTGGAATATTATTAAATTAATTACAAAGCAAATTATATATGTACTGCAATTAAAATAATACTCTACACAATTACAGTAAGTACCTATCATAATAAACAATATCAAATTATGGTAATGTTTTTCATACAACTAGCTGATGGAACAAGCTAATTATAAATAAATAAATAATGCGGACAATCCACACAACACTATCTAGCCCCAAACTAAGCAGAGCTTGTACTATGGGAACCAGGTAGCTGATATTATAATACTTAAATATTATGACCTGGTGATGAGTGGTAACCATTGCCTCGTAGGTCACGCACGTCAGGAGCGTGCCCTACGATGCACAGCCCTTCGTCCATCAACTTGAGGTATACAGTTCAGCCTCACGTGCCAAAAATTTCACCGGCACCCACACCCTTTAAACCGAAATACAGCGATACTGAAAAAAATACCGTATTGAGAACCAATTCTACCACAAGCTCTGTCTGCCTCTGTCTCTGGCTCTGGTTTTAAGTCTGTGTGAGTGGTCACCAGTATATTATACTGTGTGTGTGACGTTTCAAGATATATTAAGTCATCACTCACACAGACTCAAACCAGAGACTGAGCTTGTGGTACTGTTCGTTTTATTTGAAGTCAGTTAAAAAACAAATGAGAAGCACTACACTCAACAGCATTATCCCTCAAAATCCTTTTACCACGCTGATTAAAAAAAACTAGTGAAACGGTAAAGAGGTTACAGCTTTGACCAATTCAAAACTAAATACTTCCATCAAACTTCATGCATAAAGACTGAATTCTTTGAGCGCCAATACGTAAGCGGTCCTAACTTGGAACGCTAATCGAAATTCGTTCCAAGCTTCTAGTACTTCTACGTACCAAACTTTTGGGCGAGAGGCACTCACGGAGTTCCCTAACACCTATCTCAGAGGTAAAGCTTTGGGCTTCTATGTAACCGGCACCGCTTTATGACGGACGAAAGACGTTAGAAAAAGACGAATAAAAAGAAAAAGAGAAAGGTTAGCAGATTGTTTTGAATAAAATAATTTACAAAAACCTTTAAAAAAAACGAAAACCGTTCCTAATATCCAATCCTGTCTTACCTTACTGAAGATAGAAAAGTCTTTCAGATTGACTATCTTTTTTGTCAAATAAATATAATTAATATTGTTTTTTTTTAATTAGCCTACACTGTCCCACTGCTGGGAAAAAGTCCCGCAAAAACCTTACACTCATCTCTGTCCTTAGTGGTCCTCTGACCGTCAAGATTATCTCACCAAAGTAAAAAAAAACGTTACAATTTTAGCTTTTATCTTAACTTGAGAGCAAAACAGGAGATAAATTGAAAATTGGGAACGTCCGTTAGTAGTAGCAAGGTTTTTATTTAATGAAGAGTTTTACAAAAATGTGATACAAAACACAAAAATCACATAATATTGTATGAAGAAACATAGTTGAATGAATCATGAATTAATACGTACCTACTATAAGACCTATTATAAGAAAAATACGGCCGTAATAAAGCAGTCAGTGCTTGTTAGAAAAATCAAAAGCACTTTTAAGAAAGTGGATTTTAGGCACTATTTTTAAACTTTGGGTATGGATAGAAAGCCCATTTCGCCTGGAGTGGTTTTTATTAGTTTTCCTTCTTCTTCCGATTTTTTACGTCTCTGTTCTATGGCAAGTAAAATTTAATGAAATAACTTTTTTTTGTTTTTGTCTAACCTATATCGTCCCACTGTTGGCCCAATCCTACCAACTGTCTCTATCCATCGCTTGGTCTCACCATCCTCACATAAAAGCGTCGAGATCGTTCCTCCAACGCATTCTTGAACAACCCTGACTTCGCCTTTCTTCTGGTTGTCTTTGATTTTAAATATCTTTACTTTAAAAAGTGACGATATGCGCTAAATAAAATAAAAAAAATAAAAATCAAAAATTTCAAAAAAAAAATTCTGACCACTTGAAATCCATAGCACACAATAAAAAACAAAAAAAAAAAACCTAAAAAAACGTTAAGCGTTTAATATTACGTATAAGTAACTTTCTCAATGAAATTTTTTTTCCGACAAAATTGTTGTAAACCTACTTATAGATAAAAATTTTTGTTTCTTCCTAAGTCTTTCACAGCCGTAACAAATAAGATCAGAAACAGTACTCCCTAGACATGGTAGATATTCCCATCAAACAAAGTTGAACCAAGTAAATGCCACAAAATGTTCACGCACAACAAAGTTTGTACAGTTGCGAGATCAAGCGTGATCGTGTTTTGAATACTG
Organism: Thera britannica; assembly: GCA_939531255.2. Taxonomy (NCBI): domain Eukaryota; kingdom Metazoa; phylum Arthropoda; class Insecta; order Lepidoptera; family Geometridae; genus Thera; species Thera britannica. The sequence continues at coordinate 5,109,648 of OW618045.2, forward strand.
ATCCTTTTTACTCTGGAGGCTAAAGTTTCCGCATCTTAAGAGCGCATCGTGCGAAAATTTGAGATTTAAAAAAAAAAAATTCATAACTAAATAAACGCTAATGAAAATCGTATGTCAGCGTTAAATAGAATGTCATGTTAAATAGTATATTTTTTTAACACACTTAAATTCGAGTTAATCTCAAATGTATAATCTACAATTAGTCCTTTTGCGATTTTTAAAATGTCACTTAGTTATTTAGTTATGATTTTTTTTTTTAAATTCTCAAATTTTCGCACGATGCGCTCTTAAAGAATGAAATCGCTGAAAGTGATGCTCCCACTCATAATCCTCTTATACAGGGCGTCTCACGGATATGCCAAATGAAGGGAGGTACAAAGTACCTTAAATATTGTACATAGAACATTATACTAAAAGAAGACATTACATTTAGATTTTTTTTTCTCAGCATTTGACAAATAATTGATTAATTTTGTACTTCTTCTTCTTCTTATCGTGTCACTGATTCTTTCCAACCAAGTGTGGTGAAAAGATTTTAAGTGAAAAAGATTTTAAGACTAAAAATATTAAAATTCAGGGCCTTCTTTTTACTTCTGACACTACGTTATTTAGCAAAAAATAATCGAAAATAATATCTTCAAATATTAAAATGTAACGTTTCTTAATTGCGGGCGTTGGGCTATTTATATTAACTTAATTAATTTTGATCGTATACTAATTAGTAGAGCTTGGCAGTTTATCGCGTTAATAGGTGATTTAATAAACATTATTTTCTATAAGAAAATGGCCATCAACAATTTAATTTTTCCCTTATTAGTCACGTCACTGTACTCCTAGCGGATTTATAAACAGTAAAAATAATAGATTTGAGGGGAATAAATATAACATATTCCCTCAGGATATCCAACTTGCTTATAGGTCAAAGTCATAATTCTGTTCCTTTTCTTTGATACCCGAACGATCCAAGACGAAAAGGTTCTAGTTTGTCTTTTTCTGTATTTTCAAGACGTAAGCTATAATACTGACTGGCTTCTCAGCTCAGTTTACAGTAGCTAGTAATGATCCAAAGGTGCTGATAGACTGATAGATAGAGATAGCATTCACTTGTCAGAACATCGAGCATTCGCCGTTTTTAAATTTGTCGAACTGAACAACGAGCCGAGCTTAGCTAATAGCCAAACATTGCTATGAACATTTTCATAGAACGATAGAATGCTCGCTTAAATTTTCTCGTATTTTTCTGTGATGTAAAGTTCAATTTACCTCAAACGAACACAGAGCTAGAGCTAGAACAAAAGCATTCGTTCGTTGTATTTTAGTGTAAACGAAAACTTGTATTCAGCGTTTACATCAAACGAACAAAGAGCTAAAGCTAGAACAAGAACTAGAACACAAGAACGCTTTGAAGAGACCGCTCAGGGGCGCGAGCACGTCCGAACACGCAAGAACGCTCTCAGCACTGTTCGCGCGCTCTAGTGCCGTTTACATCGAGCGAGCGAGTATTCTTTGAATATTCCATAGAATCTTTGTGCACGCACTAAGAACAACGAAATATACTCTACGCCTGATTACACTAAAAGAATTTGATATAGAGGGGATAGAATGAGCATTCGCTCGTCTGATGTAAATCGACCATAGCATTCGCACGAATGCTCATTACAAGTGAATGCTCAAGTTTATCAGCACCTCAAGACGCAAGCTATAATAATGTAATCGCTACCCACGCCACACTCCGCAATCTGTAGGAAAAAGTTCAACACGATTTCAAATCCATTCGCATAATGTTTTGCTTATTCCATTCGAGTCACACTGGCATTACGGCGGAATGGTATACGGTAAGGGCACGTTCAGATGGCTCGTAATCGAGTTTTAGCTTTATTTCGTTATTTTGTTGTATTTTAAGAGCGGAACTGCGCTTTCATTGTGATACTTTTTAATGACTATGTGTAGCATAAACCTTAACCAGTTTCGGAACTAGGACATCCCTAATCGGATCAAGCAAGGGATCTCATCTCTAGTGGTGGAAAAAGGAGAAGAAGAAGGATAAGATGGTGTCTCTGCGGAATTGTATTGTTTTCCGGGCAATAATGTAAAACAAAGTAGCTATATTCAATAAAGAGTTTTCGCCCTATCAGTATGTTTGTAATTATGTGAAGGAAAACATCGTGAGGAAACCCGCGGCTTAGTCAGATCTGCACGTATTGACCATGTCTTTCCTATGGATCAGTAGGCCTATCACAAGCTCTGTCTGGCTCTGTCTCTGGCTCTGGTTTTGAGTCTGTGTGAGTGCTCACCAGTGTATTAAACTGTGTGCGTGACGTTTCGACGTAAGATTTATAGTATAGTCAACACTCACACAGACTCAAAACCAGAGACAAATATAGAAAAACATCAAAGTGGAGTACGAGTTGCGGTCTTATCACTAAAATCAATCTCATTCAGAAAACAAGGTTGTAACTGGGACGATGGTAGAAAGAACAACGACGGGCCTCTTAAATACTATGACAATACAATACAACAACAATACAACTCGTAATAGAATGTATATATTTGTATACATGGCAGCTTTTAGTAATATTGTATGGACAATGCTAATGACTTAGGAGCACGTAATTCGAGTGGGTGAAGTCAAATGGATTATATTCACTATGAAAGCCTTAGGAGGTTATATTTTTGGCCACAGCTTTGAGTAATATCGTGTGCACAATGCCTAACTCATAATGTGGCCGTACCGAAGTTATTAACAAAATGCTCACAAAGAGGTGGAATTTCCGAAATCATGGTACACTCGCGAGCAATGTGATTGTGTATCACTCAATTTATCTGATTGTGTATCATAATTATGTAAACTTAATGCTATTTTTATTTTCGTTTCGTATTTTTATTCATTTATTTAACATAGATTTTATTACATTTTCACTTTTCATCATCATCATCATTTCAGCCCGGTATCACCCACTGGGTATAGGCCTCCTTCATATTTTCACTTTTACAGTAGTATAGCCTAAGTTATTTAGTTAGGTTCTCGTTAAAGCTAATTAACGTATTTTACAATAAACAGAGTAAGAGCCACATAATGTTACCATATCAGAATAATAAAATATCTATCTGTACATACGTATATCTTTTTAAGTCGAACACAATTAACCACTCGTAATCAATGTAAAAGGGTCATACACAAAAACGGTTTCAATTAGTTGCATATTAATTAGGGTACCGCATAGATGTAGTACACTAATTAAGTAAAAAAAAAAGCTTGTAACCTGTTCTTCTAGATTTGGTTGCGTGGAACTGGTACCTAGACACAGCTAGATTTAAGATGTTTCAAAGTGATTCTTGTGATACAATACAACTAAATAAATAAATTATTGAATTTGAATATACTCATACTTTTGCAAAAGTTTTTTTATGTAACTTACTGATGGAACAAACATATGGCCCACCTGATGTTAAGTAGTAACCATCGCCTATAACAAAGCAATGCCTCATAGGTGATGCATGTCAGGAACGTGCCCTACGATATATTAAAAAGTGTTTGTATATATTAAGATCGAGTACAATCAATTTGCACTGAAGTGTACGTTCGAAACAATGGCGTTAGTTAACGCAGATGTTATTAATGCGTTTCATTAGACTGAATCAGCTGGATAGAAGTAGTGTTAGGTATGTTGATAGTAGAATACTACTAGAGGTTAGTATCAATAAGAAAGGTTGTATAAAGATAGAAGATAGATAAGATGGATAAAGGGCTCGTCCGGGGAAGTACTACCACCATGCCTATTCCTGCCGTGAAGCAGCATTGCTGTGTTTCGGTTTGCAGGGTGTGGGGGCCGGTGAAATTACTGGCACGTGAGGTCAGATCTATGCCTCAAGTTGATAGATGCAGGGCAGTGCATCGTAGGGCATGTTCCCGACGTGCGTGACCTACGAGGCAATGCTTTGTTATATGCCATGGTTACCACTTAGCATTTGATGGGCCATAATATGCTTATTGTGAGAACTTCACAAAGAGCTCTACAACTGACAATCAGTGCACGTCATGGCACTTACTGTGCCCTCCGAAGCACTTAGGCTGAGATTCATAGACCGCACTTTGCTTTACAGCAAAGCAGCCTTCGCAAAGTAAGCTTTGTTTATCGAAGTTTACCTTAAATATTTTGAATAAAAAAGAGCTTGACAGAACTAAAGTCAATGAATCTCGCCGAGATTCATAGACCGAACTTTGACTTTACTTTGATGGAAAGTTCAACTTTCAACCAAAATTATATTTCATAGTTCTGTCAAGATCTTCTTTATTCAAAATATTGATAGGAAACTTCAATAAACAAAGCTTACTTTGCAAAGACTGCTTTGCTGTAAAGCAAAGTGTGGTCTATGAATCTCAGTCTTAATGCTAATGGTCACCCATCCAAATTGTGGCTGCGCAGAACGTTATTCTACTCAATCTCTTGATGATCAAACAAGCTAAGTTTCCCCTTCCTTGAAATTCTCCTGGTTAATTATACTAAAGCCTTGTGCGCATCTAAGCGTTCTGCAATAGTGATCTGTGAAAACTGTCAAATATGACAGCATAGTTGTTTAGACAGTGATTCACTGATCGCCACCGCAGAACGACACACGACGACACAGAGCCTGGGACAGGACTTTAGATGGAATAGTTTACTGATGAAGAATGAACAAATTACTGATGAAGCTACCGCTAGGCTAGTTTATTTCAGCTACTTCCATAGTGTTATGTCTTACGGTATCCTTCTCTGGGGGAAAGCAGCTGATATTCAAACTATATTTGTTTTACAAAAAAGGGCCATACGTGCCATATATAAAATGAAATCACGAGACTCATTGAGGGAGCGATTTAAGGAAATTAATATCCTCACAGTAATTCACAATATATATATGAAAACTTATTGTACACTCACAAACACATCTGTAGCTTTCAGAAAAATTGTGATTCGCATAATATTAACACTAGAAATAAAAATAAACTTTATATTCCCAAATTTCGTCTGCAGAAGGTAAATGGGTCTTTTATGGGGAACACTGTACGCTTCTATAATAAACTTCCGGAAAATGCAACTAAGCTTCCTATTCGGAAGTTTAAAGCCTATGTTAAGAATAATTTAATAAAGAAAGCGTACTATACTCTAGATACTCGTAGCTATATGAATGATAAAACTGCGTGGCCCGATGTCCCGGTCACTCTACCCATAGAAAGCTAACATGTCAATTTGCAATGTCTGTACCTACTATTTCGTATCTTATTTTTATATAAGCTGTGTAGATACTATAGTATAACATTGAAGCGTAGCGTGTGCTGTCTTTGAAACTTTTGCTTTTGTATTATTGCATTGCATACGTCTGACTAAGTGAAGTGCCACCACACTGGAACTTCACTGCTATTATTTTAGACTATTTTTGATTTGTAAAAGGATCATATAAAAAAACGGTAAGAACCGAGACGTAGTTTGTTGCCTGTTCTTCTACGCTTGGTCGCGTGGAACTGGCACCTAGACTCACCTAGCTTTAAGACGTTTCAAAGTGATTCTTGCATCGTACTGAATAAAAAAAATTTGAGTTTGAGTGTGATAGGCTTGCCCAGCACCTATACCATCCTGACAGCTTAGTTGGCCTAATCCACAGGAAAGACATGGTCAATACGTGCGGAGCTGACTAAGCCGCGGGTTTCCACACGATGTTTTCCTTCACCGTTTGAGAGCACTAGCGTTGTGTACATAAAGGCTTAAGGTATTATGTCATAAATGTTCTCTCAGCCATTCGGTCTATGTTTGGAGAACTAATGTGATTATTTTGTACAAATAAGTTCTACCCGTACGGAACACTTGGATATAGCGTTTTGTGATTTGATTTGCGATGTTTACCCCTAGAGGATACAAATGTAATGCTTTTGCTAAAACTACGGAAAATAAATAATTTCATTATTTCATTTATGTTGAGAGCATTTTGGTCTAGTATAACCTGGGTAAAAAGTAGCTCACATAATACCTGGAATATTGTTGTGTTGTATTATGTATGTATACATTAATATATTATGTATAATGGCACATAATGGAGTTCCAAATGAACGTATATACATAAAGCTTGTTTCGCTTTAACAATAGCTATAGCTTACAGAACTTGGCACAGCGTTGTGCATAGATTAATGTCTAATTAGGTAGCATCAGTTAACCCGGCTAATGCTCTTCTGATTTAGTGTTGCTATTACTAATTATCTCAATCAAGTTATATCTAGATAGTTCAAGATAATGGTCATGAATCCTTGTAGTATCTTTGGCACTTGTCTACACTGGGTGTAAAGGCTGGTTTACACTTTGATTGGTGTGAGTGCAGGTGATTAGTGCGAGTACAAGTGTGTAGTGCGAGTATTGTCACTGCGAGTGTCTTCGGTCCACTACCAATTTTTACAACAACAAGCGTCCGACGCTACACACTAAACGCTAAACACTCCTGTCCAGACGTGTTTAGCGGCAGGCACGCTGCGAGTGAGGGGGAAGGGAGGGCGCGCGGGATGGCTACTCGCAGTCCACTCGCAAAAAAATAGAACACGCTTCTATTCACTTTACTACACAGCCCACTAATCACTTGCACTAATCAGTCGCTGTCCACACCTAGTCACTAAGCACCTGCACTAATCATTTGCACTCGCACTAATCAAAGTGTAAACCAGCCTTTACTGACAGGTCTTTTTGCAGACGTATAAGTACAGACGTACGGAAACGATGCATCCATTCATGGTTGATACACTTGTTTCCCGCAATAGGCGCTCCGCCTCCACTTTTATAATGCGGACAGCCAAAGAGTGGAACTCGTTTCTGGCGTCTATTTTTCCGAATACCTTTAATTGGACATTTTCAAGAAAAAGAGTGCATAGTTATCTTCTAGGTGAGCGCACCAGATGGACCGACGACATTGTTAAGATCACGGGAGTCGATGGAAATGTTTAGGGGAAGCCTATGTCCAGCGTTGGACTTATTCAGGCTGATAATGATGATGATGAAACTAGTGGCATCCACCCATCACTCAAAAAGGGCCCGTCTGCAGCCTATAAGCGGAAATCAGTCCGCTCATTAACATAACACACATTGCAGACTAAGAACAAACATCACCACACAAACATAAATGTTCTCGGTGGGGATCGAACCCACGACCTACGGCGCAGAAAGCAGAGCAACTATCAACTTAACTAAAATAAAAGTTAAGTAACTAAGCCTATGCATCTATTGTAGATGATTTATTTAGCGTCAGAGGCAACTGATGATTACACAAGCCCTACTTGCGGGACGCTATAGTGCCTGGGACAAGATTTTAAATGGAATATGTTTGCCCAGCACCTATACCGTCCTAACAGCTTAATCTGCCCAATCCACAAGAAAGTCATGGTCAATACGTGCAGAGCTGACTAAGCCGCGGGTTTGCCTTCACCGTCTTACGATGTTTTCCTTCACCGTTTGAGAGTACTAGAATTGTGTACATACATTTTTTGACAGAATAATTTAAGTTTAAAAAACTTGAGAAACCGACTTCATTGTCAAACGGCTAAACCGATTTTAATCAAATTTGTTTGGGACAATCTGGACGTAAGAATAACCTTCCAAATAATAAAATAATTTTCTAAATCGGCTAGCAAATGACGAAGTTATGCGGTAACAAACATTAAAAAAAAAATAAAAAAAAGAAAAAAAAAAAATTAAAAAAAAAAAAAAAACATACAACCGAATTGAGAACCTCCTCCTTTTTGATTGGAAGTCAGTTAAAAACTCATTGATACACGACTGGATTAGAATCCAAGACCTTAGTATCGGAAGGCAAGGCTGCTACCACTAGACCACTAGTGCCCTCTGAGTACTGTATGCCTACCATGAGCTCTGTCTGGCTCTGTCTTTGGTTCTGGTTTTGAGTCTGTGTGAGTGCTCACCAGTGCAGTATACTGTGTGTGTGACGTTTTACAATTACAAATTACAAGTACAATTTATTTAGTCAACACTCACACATACTCAAAACCAGAACCAGAGGCAGAGCCAGACAGAGCTCATGGTAGGCCTGCTCAACTAAGAGGTCAGTATATACCCATTTATTTATAGGCATAGGATCATTACCCTTTATCCTGAAATAAAAGTTGAGCAAACAAATGCCTCGTTCTCGCACACTCAACCTTTGAAACAATAGACACGGTCAGTTGTTGACCTCTTCTATTGTGGCCCAACTTTTATACTGTGCAAGCCTATTTATCAGCCAGAAATAGAGAGAAAACCTTTATTACGAGTATGCATATATTTTTCATTGCTCATACTCGGAAAGTAGGTCTAAAGTTGCCTGAGGGGCCTAATTGAAAGTAATACTTTCAGCCCTAGGAAGAAACGCTTTCTACTGACAATGTCAAATTATAAAAAAAACAAGTTCTATTTTATTCAACCATGATTCAACTTTCTAGAGTCTTTCTAACTGCAAGGAGGTTAGAACTTTTTATTCAGCAAGGAGGTTGTAAACCCATTACAACGGTAAGAAGTTTAAAAAGCTCTGTCTCTGGTTCTGGTTTTGAGTCTATGTGAGTGCTCACCAGTGCATTATAATGTGTGTGTGACGTTTTGACGTAGGATTTATTTAGTCAACACTCACACAGACTTAAAACCGGAACCAGAGACAGGGCCAGACAGAGCTCATGGTCAGCCTACTGACCGACTGACGAAAATAATTATGAGCGGTTTTAAAACTACATTTCTTTTGGAGTTAATGAATGAATTAGTTAGGAGTCAAACGCTTTTTTTAGCGTTCTTCTACTGAATAGATTAAAAATCAATATTAAACGTTATTTATCAAAAGTTATAGACTGCCTTTACCGTTTAGTTAGTAATAGCTCTGCCAGAAGGCGCAGAGGCGTTGGAGGGCGTGGGTTCGATTCCCACCGAGAACAAATATATGTGTGTACTTACGTGCCGTTCTGTATTGTATTCTAATTATATATTTGCTAAAAGAATATTAGTATTAGAAATAAATAAATATAGCGCAGAAATTAGAGCAACTAACAACAGAGCTGAGAAACCAGCTGAACTGCTGTAATAGCAGCTCAAGAGTGGAACTATTCGTTTAAGCTAGTATTTATAAACTAGTTATTTAACAACAGAAATGCAAATAGCCAGCGAGTTAATTGGCCAAGTTAGTGCTCTGTTATTACGTGCTAACTCCCTGGGGTCATAACGTCCAAACGGTCCAGTTAAAGACAAGAGACAACGGTTCATTTCTTACGTCAAACTGACCATATTCATTCAGGCAAAGTAGCGACTTCTCTAGCGTAATAGTGGCTGTTTTTTGAACGTTAGAGGTATTGGATCGATTTCTATCCCAGAACCAGTAACTAGTTCTTTCAAACCAGTGTGCTGATAGGATTTTAAGTGCACCATAAAGAGGTGTTGTTTACTCGGTACCATGTTTTTGAACTTTTTAGATTCTACAACAAGGCGTTTTTCTTATGATGTAACTAAATACCAATATAATATTTTAAGCCTAAAGTGGTTGTATGGTATTTTTTTATGTAACGTATCATATTATTCAAATGAAGCAGGCCTTCTAATAGATAATTAAATAATGGTTTATTTTGAGAGCTTACTTAAATAAAATTTGCTTATAGTGAGTGTTTGGAACATGATTTTAAAATAAAGTGTAGGCTAGCCCAGCAAAACAGTTGAGCACTTGCACATACCATACGTTTCAGTCAATTAGCCACGTCAAGCTAACCATCACGTACAAGACTGCAAATAGTACCTATGTTTTTTTTTACAATTTATATCTACCTCCACCTGCTATTAAGTGATGATACGCTCGACGGTGTAGCACGCTTACTTAGAAGATACCTATTCACTCTTGTCTTGAAAACGTCCAAGTTGATTGATGAATAAAAGCAAATCTTATCTCCCTGACTACCTATCTTGCAGCTAGACTAGAACAAGCCTAAATTGTTGTGGTTTTCGTCCCCGCTAGACTTGTGGATAACTGAAGTTTAGGTCTAACTTGAGTACTGAGTAGTTTCGTGTCTAGTGCTCAATTAAACCTAGCTTGATGACTGCGTTTATTACTTTAAGTCTAAGTTATGACAAGTAAGTTTTGGAGGAGTTTAGCTGGCTTCTTTAGCAAGTTTAACCTTTACGCATAATTGACTGAGCGAGCGAAGCGAAGGGCAATCTCTGTTTCAAAATTAAACAACTATTTATAAAATGTACAAAATAAACAGTTCAGCTATCTGCAGACCATTAAAAACGATCTAGAGATAGCTCATCTGATCCAAATCAGTACTGGACGGAAACGTCCCCAGGACGCTGGCGGCATTGCCACGCTGAATAGCAATGCTAATGCGCTGCGCCAGATACCCTCCAGCCCTTGGTTCACGCGTCGCTTCGATCAGTCGTCTAGACAACATTTTGAAGACCCGCAAGGCCTCAGTTCCCCACGGACCCAGAGTCTCAACCTATAGAGGAGCAAATAAGTAGACTCTGTCGAGACCTGCATATAAATAAATAAATATTGTGGACAATCTACACAACACTATCTAGCTCCAAACTAGGCAGAGCTTGTTCTATGGGAACCAGATAGATATAATACTTAAATACTTTTTTTTGTAAATACATACTCAGATTACAATATAACACTCAGACAGAGAACAAACATCTGTGTTCACCACACAAATATTTGTTCTCGGTGGGGATCGAACCCACGACCTACAGTGCAGAAGGCAGAGCTACTACCAACTGAGCTCAGAGGACTGTCAATAATCGACGCGTGAAGGACTTGGTGGGTATCTAGCCCAGCGCATTAGCATAGCTATTCAGCGTGGCAATGCCACCAGCATCTTGGGGACGCTTCCGTCTGGTACCTACTGATTTGGATCAGTTAAATTTGTAATTTGTAACGATCTACAGATAGCTCAACTTTTTCTTGTATATTTTGTAAATATTTGCTGAATTGTATCTTTGTGTAATTTTAATTTAGTTCGTAAAAGTCTAAATGCAGATACAAAAAAAATCCCAAAACAAACTACAACTTATGTTATTTGTGCAAAAATTTGCTTAGATGGTCACTAAAACGATTTAACCGAGGGGATGGAATTTGGGTTGATTGTATTTACTCATGACCCGAAATAGTTTTAGTGGATACATTTCAAACGAATTTCTCAAGGTTCTTCATTCATCATCTACTTCTTAGGCGAGTCAATCTATTTGTTTATGTTTCCAATACGATGAGGAATAAGTTGATGTACCTATCAATCGTTTCACTTCAAATAATATAAGTTTAAAAAACTTGAGAAACTGACTTCATGGCCAAACTGTTAAACCGATTATGATGAAATTTCAATAAGACCAATCTGGAAGCTAAGCCAATTTTGATGAAATTTATTTATTTTCTTTATTAGAAAGAAAATAAATTTAATATTTAAAATTTCTATGGGAATTTAAAAATATTACATTTCAGATACTTACAAAAATATTTTTTCAAATCAGCTCTTAAAATTTTTTCATGGCAAAATAATGCGATAACAAACATTTAAAAAAATGGCTAAGCTGATTTTGATAAAATTTATCTGGGAGACATCTTAAAGTACATAAAACCTTCTAAATTAAAAACATATTTTTTAAATCGGCTCAATATTACGAAACTTTAACAAAAAAAAAATACTACTGAATTGAGAACCTCCTCTTTTTTTGTAGTTGTTTCAAGGTGATATAAGGATTTTAAGACTTACCTTGACTTTCGCTGAAGAATCCAAGTACCATGATGACTATGACCACAAGACCGATCTTGAGTCGGTAGCTCAGCGCGCACATGGTGACCCTGGCTCGCCAGCTGATCCTCTATCCTCGGTTCCTCCATTCGGGGAGGTGGTTAGGTCTTGGCCGCTTCAGTTTTCGAAGCATGATCTGTAACAATCAGAACATAATATTCATTTTTACAAATTTAATACAAGTACCTATTTACGAAATACACAAGAAACAGTTGAGCTAACTTCAGACCGTTACAAACAATCTAAAAATAGCATAACTGTAGGCCTACTAAAACCTCTGTCTGGCTCTGTCTCTGGCTCTGGTTTTGAGTCTCTAAACATAACTGTATCGCTTACTCTATCTGTATAGTTTGTTGCCTGTTCTTCTAGGCTTGTTCGCGTGGAACTGGCACCTAGACTTACCTAGCTATAAGACGTTTAAAAGTGAACCTTGTGTTACAAATGAATAAATAAGTTTTGAATTTGAATTTAACATTATTATTATCTTTAAACTAAGATAGCACTGGTAGTCTAGTGGTAGCAGCCGTCTTTCCAGTCCTAAGGTAATGGGGTTCAAATTCAGCTCACTGTACTTTTCCGTCCTGCGTATAGAAATTTCTTAGTTTGTTTTGAACTGCACCAGCACCATGCATAATAGTTTTTAGTGCCTAACTTCAAAGTGATAAAGATCCTATAGCTAAATATTATCAACAAAAAATCAAATCAAAAAGTTATTTCTAGAAACGGTAAACAAGAAAATCTAAGATAAATATCGTACAACGGAATTTCAGTGGACTTCCGCAAGGTCACGCCTGAATAAATTACCTATCTTAAAAGCTTTTGTTGTTTACAAACTTTGTTACGATTCATTTATTGCTGTGTTTGAAATCACGGCACTCTTGTTTGTATTGTTTGATAAAATATTAAAGTGGGTATTGAATGTATTTACAAAGGCAAAACAGCTTCCACGCTAGATCTCTTAGCTTTTCTTCTTCTTGCTCTTATCCCACTTTATGTGCGTCGGCACAACATGTTCTCTTCTTTCATCTTCTTCTATCAGCTGGCATCTTTGTATTCACTTCTTTCACAACTTTTCTGTCAACGGTGCTACTTTCCCTGATAAACTCGTTCCGTATCTTGTTCATTCTAGTCAAAGTCAAAGTCAATAGTTTTTTATTCACAACGATGCAAGAATCACTTTGAAACGTCTTAAAGCTAGGTGAGTCTAGGTGCCAGTTCCACGCGACCAAGCGTAGAAGAACAGGCAACAAACTACGTCTCGGTTCCTACCGTTTTTTTATATGATCCTTTTACAAATCAAAAATAGTCTAAAATAATAGCAGTGAAGTTCCAGTGTGGTGCCACTTCACTTAGTCAGACGTATGCAATGCAATAAAACAAAAGCAAAAGTTTCAAAGACAGCACACGCTACGCTTCAATGTTATACTATAGTATCTACACAGCTTATATAAAAATAAGATACGAAATAGTAGGTACAGACATTGCAAATTGACATGTTAGCTTCCTATGGGTAGAGTGACCGGGACATCGGGCCACGCAGTTTTATCATTCATATAGCTATCTATTCTAGTCACTCCACACATCCATCTCAACATTCGCATCTTTGCCGCATGTACCCTTCTTTCGTCAGTCCCTTTTGTTGCCGTACACATCCAAACAATACGACAGGTCTTATGATCGTCTTATAGATCTTCCCCTTAAATTTATAATTTGAATACTCAAATCATCTTAAATTGGTAATGACGTCATAAGTCGATCCATTAGCAAGCTAAAACCGACAAGCTTGGCGAGCTAAAGGTTTATACTGCCAATGGAGCTCCTATAAAACCGTGTTTGTAGGTGCTCCATACGCGGTTTATACCTTTAACTCGCAGGCTTGTCGGTTTCAGCTCGCCAATGGATCAGCCATTATAGTGAGCATCACTTATGCCGTCATTGCTGGCACACAGTATTGGAGGAAAGGGCTATCCTATTTGGCAGCAACGGTGCCTAGGATGTTATTTGGACTACCACGAACTCTTTTCAGCAGCGACGCCACTTTTTTCCGCCTGCAGGCAGCGAAACCGTCAACGCTCGCTTTGGCAAATATACCAGAGGCGCTGTAGTGTGAACCCCCTAGTAACATCCTAAATACATTATTGTATAGAACTCAAAAGATGTTTTTTAGAAACGTTGTTAGTCATGTAAGGCTAGAGGTAGGAATAATCCTACGGCTAAAAGGACTATGCTGCCTGACATCTCATTTAACAGCAGTTTAAAAATTCCTTTGGTTATTTTTCCCAACTTCTCAATTAGCAAGTTCACCGCTTATAAATAAAGTTCACGAACATCCCCGAGCCATTAAAACGTCTTTTAGAATCACCCAAAACTTAACGTGCAAGTTTTAATGTCTTTCAGTATTTTCGTAGCGCTACGGGCAGTTATAAAATAAGTTTTTTGTTTTCTAAGGTGACGTAACTAAAACGAGCACCAGAGTATATAAGCGAATAGACCATTAAACTGCGTTCACAGCTCAGTTGGTAGTAGCTCTGCCCTTTGCGCTTGAGGGCGTGGGTTCAATCCCCACTGAGAGCAAGTATTTGTGTTGATTTTTGTGCTCAATCTGGGTGTAAATACCTAAAACGAGTGCTAAACGAGCAATACAATTATATTGTACCCTTTGACATGTAAGGATATTTAATTTCTACTAACAAATATGAATCCCGATAACTGACTTTAAATAGATTGAATTGAAATTGAAAATCCTTTCACCACGCTGGTTTTAAGGACCTAATGCCACAACAAAAAGAAAAGTAGACCTGGCAGATAAAATGATATTTATTTAAAACCTTGCCTAAACAAAGCTCGTCTTTCAGAGCCCCTGAAAAAAACTGCATCAAATTTCCATCATACGATCTTCATCCCCTTTGCGGTGTACTGTACAAAGCTATTGAATTATGCATCAGGGTGGAATCTTTATAAATATTGGCTCAAGCCATCAGCCTTTTTCCGATGTCCGTCATGTTGTGGAATAAATAGCAGTGTTGTTGTTATACGGTTCACTTCGGCATACAGCTTCTTCTTCTTCTTAAATTTAAGAGCTTAGCTCTTGCCGGGGTTTTGATGCAGTTTTCTCCAATTAAGTCTTTCGAATGCGGCCTCCTTGACTTCCTTATACGACATGACAGCGACTTTTTCTTTTATCTGGCTCGCTTAACTTATTCTTGGTCTTCCTCTTCCCCGTTTTCTTACAACCTTTCCTTTAATGATGATATTTATGTCATGTCGTAGAAGATGTCCAAATATATTTCCTCTTCGATTTTGTATCGTCTCGAGCATAACTCTCATCTCATTACTTGCTTTATGACCTCTTAGTTCGTAACTTTTTCCGGCCAACTTATTTTCTCCATTCTCTGATAAAAGTTGAGGTAGGCCAAAGAAAAGATGGTTGGATTGTAGACATAGACATATACATAGACATTTATTTATTCACTACATAAGCACACAAAAACCAGTAAAAAACAAGGACACTAAAAGACGAAAGATACAAACAATACATCGATACTGGAGAAGTGCGTCGTGTTTCTGTGTGCTACAGCAGCAAAAGGGCCTTGACTCAGCATAATGCCTAGCTTCTGTAAGGAAGCTATGTGCTGGTATTCTGTCAAGACCGTAAGCCAATAGACCTTGTGAGACACATTAAATAAATATTGTTGTAGGTAGGTATATGTATGTGTGAGTGTTTGTGTAGGTATTCATGAGAATGATGACATGGGTAAAAAAAGAGTGACTGCTGAAATGACGGCTAATAGAATGGAGAACAAAAACCTGTTGTGGCGACTCCACATGAAGTGGAATAAGGACAAGAAAATGATGATGATGGTATTTGGTCTAGCTTTAGTCATCTAGGAAGTATGAGGGCGCTGATGGCCTAGTGGTAGTGACCCCGCCTTTCGATCCTAAGGTCATGGGTTCAAATCCAATCGTGTACCGATGAGTTTTTCTGCCCAAACATTTATGTACATAATGCCAGTGCTCTTAAACGGTGAAAGAAAACATCGTGAGGACACCGGCATGTCGTAGAACCTTAAATCTAAAATATGTGTCAAGTGCGCGAAATGAGGGTCTTTGAGGCGCACTTAAAATCTTTTCACCACACGTGGTTTGAAAGAATCAGTCACACAATAAGGAAAAGAAGAAGCAATGCCGATGAACAGGATTGATTTATTGATAAACACATATTCGGAGTGAAATAACCTTTAAAGACACGTGAAAAAATATTTTCCTCCCAGCTTTGTGGATACATCATGAATAAATTCCTATGAAACTCCAGGGTTCGAAGTCTTTTCGATAATACCGCCGTGAGCGAACGCTTCAAATATGCAATCATTGGAGTTTTTGCTAAAAGAATGCAAATAGTTATATTTAGTGCCCATTGTTTTGTCATGTACTTACATAATACACTTATTTAGACAAAGAAACTTACAATTATACAAATATTTTTAAATTATCGCGATCATTATGCAAAATGCGCAAAAAAAACCCATTTCTTCTATCTAAATATTTACAAAATTTACAAAATAGGTACACAATAAACCGTTGAGCTATCTGTAGGCCTACCATGAGCTCTGTCTGGCTCTGTCTCTGGTTCTGGTTTTGAGTCTGTGTGAGTGTTGAATAAATAAATCCTACGTCAAAACGTCACACACATAGTATAATGCACTGGTGAGCACTCACACAGACTCAAAACCAGAACTTAGAGACATGAGCTCATGGTAGGCCTACTGCAAACTATTACAAACGAGAATCAGGACATAAAAACATGATGTGCACAAAATAGGCCTCTTCGATGAGCACTTAAATTACTTTCTCCACACTACATGAAAGAAATAGGTGACACGGCAAGAATAATTCTCTAAGCCATTTGGCCTTTAGTTTATTGCAAAAGACAAACAGCATAAGCTAAAAAGCTACTATCTAGCGCGAAAGTAAACTGAAAAACAGATTCAGCGCTCACGGAACAAGCATTTTTCACTTTTTATTCCCACCGCATCGACACTCCAGGTAACGGAGTTTTACACTGTAATTTATTGAGTTTCCGGTCAAAAGTGGAGTGAAATGGATAGGAGATAAAAGAAGCTTTTGAGGGTGCAAAGCGCTTTGTGTAGTATTTGAATGCTTTTTCTTCTCTGATCATAGCGTGAAAAACTGACTGACACTATGGAATAAATGCTCTCGAATAATAGTGATCACCTTATTGATCATTTTGTATTTTGATTCAAAGATCGAAGCATTCCGTTTGATGGGTTGACGATCTAACAAAAATCATGAGAATTCGGAGAGGGCACAAAATTGTTATATTTGAAAATTCTCGCATCTTCATAATAAGCCTAGTGATGAGGCGTAGGGCTCTTAGCTAATAATACTCAATACATTGCAATAGCCTTCTTTATGCCTAGTATAGCTTCGTTATCTGACTTGTTTGCACAATTAATTTAGGCTTAACCCACGTACTTTGGTACCTCATGTGAGATAGACACTATTATTCGAGTATAACAACGATTGTAACCTATTAGAATATTAAGCTAACTGACTAAATAAATGAGTTGTTTCATGGAACTATGGAGCCCACACGCCAGGTCTATGTAGGTACACCAATCTTAAATACAGCTTAGCAATGAAGAATTTGGTTTAAAATGTTAATTTTATTCAATTCTACTTCGTTTGGTTGTACCTACATAGAGATTTTTTGGTCAAAAAACGCTACACAGCGCACCCAAAACATGGCGGACTGACATGTCATGGACATGACGACAAGTAGTAGAAATATCATTTAGACAACGAGCGCTGGTAATTAGCATGACACTGGCATCTACTCGTATTTGTGTCAGTCACTGAGGTAAAACTGTCATGGCGGCACCTTTTGGTATTCACCACTATAAAAAATAAACCACTATTGAACATTTTTTTTTGTACAAAGTACTTGTTTATAAATTTGTGAATTTAGTATTATATTGGTAATCTTCATTATTTGCCGCATTTTTCATACAAGTGTACATAAACCTAGCGCATTATGAAACATCTCATTTCATTTCATAATCACACAGTTCGAGAAAGTAACAGCGTTCAACACCAAAAACACAGCCTAGGTGCACCGAAACGCTATTAGCATATTGCACTATATTTATTCATATTTGGACGCATTCCAAATAGGCTTCGCGTACGGAACCCTTTATTTATGGTGTCGCATATATTAGACACTCGTGAATTTTAATGTCTGGAATAAAATGGCGACTTTGCGATGACAAAAATGGGGGTTTTCGACGGCAAAATGGTAACTGTGCAGTTATTTCAGTGACGTACCGTGTTTTCGGGATCTGTAGACCACAAGCTCTGTCTGGCTCTGTCCTGGTTATCGGATTAAATAACTTTATTTCTCATTTATACAAACGTGTGAGTGATTAGAGAGATCGTTTTAAGTCCGTGCCTGTGCTCACCAGTGTAATATTGTGTGTGTGACGTTTCGACGTAGGACTTATTTAGTCAAAACTGTCACAGACTCAAAACCAAAGCCAGACAGAGCTTGCGGTAGGACTACTGTTTAGTGACGATCAATCGGAAGATTTGATTTCAAATTATGCTTGTAGTATGAAATATCTCAAAAATTATTACCTATTAGACGTCAATTTACCAAAATCCAGCGAAATATCGAATTCCTTCGTAACGAGTATAATTAAACTGTAGAACTTGATTTATACTGAAGTTAGATAATATCCTTAACTCGAGAAATACTTCATTCCAGATCAAGTAGTTTCCATTATTTGTATATTTTAGTTTGATGGTTGACGTTTTAGTATTTTTTTACCTACGATGACCAACGTTTTTGTGTTAAAACGCAAACCAACCAAACCAAACGCCTTGGTCAAACCAATGCGTTTAAGCGGCATTTTGGTGGCAGTCATCTAATGATAATGATGATAACATTATGACACAAATTGCTACCTGTGTAAACAAAAACTCTTAAAATTGTTATTAACTGATAGAGCTAGGTAGTCTCATAATTTTGGAAAAAACGACTTACAACAAAAACAACGAATCCTCTCATGTTTATTAATATTATGTAGTAAGTAAGACATGGACGCGGATAGAGGAAAACATAGACGCGGATAGCGAGAGATAGAGAGAAGTGGAAGAGCTTGGAGGAGGCCTTTGCCAAAAAAGGGCAAACAGATAGTGACAGTGTCGATGTCGTAGTGTAAAATAAAATTTAGTTATAAAAGTACATCTGGAATTAAGGCTTATAAAATAAATAAATAAAAGTAAGTAAGACAATTATAAGTAAGTAAGACACAAATCCTATAAATAAATTAACTGATCCAAATAAATATAGATATTTTGTCCTATGTTCAAAAGTGTAGGTATTCATTTTAAAAAGCTTACTTGTCAGACGTCAAGATCAATCAATATTATGAGATAAGCAAAACGACCATTGACGAAATCTCGCCAACTTGATTGAATAACAATGCTTATTAAGATTTTGAGATTGAAAATGAAAGAGGTCTCTGAAGTATAAGGGGTAGCATAAGGGGTGGGTCGAGTGATTGAGAGGCTATTGTTAGGGGAATCGATAGATGACAAGGAGAAGGCTCCTCGGTATGGGGAAGTTTAGTCTTCGTTACCCAATAAATTAGTCCCTATGAAGGGAATTAAGAATAGTGGGATATTTACCTACCCACTATCATCATCATCATTATCATCAGCCTGAAGAAGTCCACTGCTGGACATAGGCCACCCCTATACATTTCCAGGAAGAACGTTCTGAGCTCTTTCCGTCAACCGACATCCCGCGATCTTAACAATATCGTCGGTCTATCTGGGTGGGTGCCCTACTTTTTGTTTTCCGGTTCCACCCACTATGTTTTGGCCAAATTACATTATATCATGGCAGGGTTTGCTTATGAATTTATAAGAAAAGGAAAATATTTTTTTTATTTTATAGTGTTTACTACACTGAAGGAAATCACAAAGATTCTTCAAATACTCGAAAAAAATCAGCCATGCCATGAAGTTTTCAATCCACTTGGCCAAATCTGTCGAAGGATTTTTCTTTATTAGGCCGCCGAAAAAGTAGCGCCAGTGACAGAAAAATTGAGAAACAATAAGCTTGAGTGGTACGGGCATGTCGGGCATGTCAAGAGGAGGGAGGAAAGAAAGTTAGGAGAGTGATGAGTTTATATTATGTGAAAGTAGACCAAAAAAAACATGAATGAACTGTGTGAAAGATGACATGGATAAGAGCGGAGTGAATGCAGAGATGACAGCTGACAGAAGGGAATGGAGCAGGAAGTCGTTTTGTGCCAACCCCATTTAGAGTGGGGTAAGGGCAGGAAGAAGAATATTGAGTCAAGGACCGTAGAGGTATTGTAAAGTTTTTTTTTTGACCCTCAAATCAGCACACATTTTGGTCCTCCGAAGTACGGTAGCGGTCTGATTGACATAAATAAATAAATAATGCGGACAATCCACACAACACTATCTAGCTCCAAACTAAGCAGAGCTTATAATTTTTGAAACTATCATGGTTTTTAACACTATTTTTATGAAACGACGGGATATTTACCATGATTAAATTTTTCTGAGTTGACTTCCAGAGCAGTTGACAAGCAGAGCTTCTACTATGTGAACCAGATAGCTGATATAATTATTACTTAAATACTTTTTTTGTAAATACATACATAGAATACTATATACGAGTATGACACCCAGACAGAGAACAAACATCTTGTTCACCACACGAATATTTTGTTCTCGGTGGGGATCGAACCCACACCCTGCAGCGCAGAAGGCAAAGCTGAGCTACTACCAACTGAGCTGTGGCAGCCATAAGTGGTCACTCATCCAAATGGTGAACCATGCAAGCAACATTCATTAAGCAATCAAAATTAATATTCGATAGATACGATGTCTGATATTTAATAAACTTTATTAAAGCTGGTTTCAAACTTTGGCCGTCTTGATCGAAAAAGTTAAAAGATAAGCTCTCTTTTTGCATATTGATTTACAGTGGCTGACGTCGTGTAACTTTTTTAACATTTAGCTATTCGATGCTACTACGAAAAGTCGACTCAAACTCACAAGGACTCAACGTGAAATTACATGAAATAGTAATTAAATTGTTGTAGACAATCCACACAACACTTTGTAGCCCCAAATTAAGCCGTGCTTGTACTATGGGCACCAGATAAATGATATAATGCTCAAATGCATTTTTTTTGTAAATACATACTTAGAATACTGTACAACCCCCAGAAAGAAAACATTTTTATTTAGATTCTGATTTTGAGCGGGTAAAAAATTCTTTACCAAAAAAATAAAGACCCAATAGTACCGTTTTGTTTATTCAAACTCGATCCATCACACAGCCTCTATTGCGACATCTGGTGACGAAAAATTAAGCATCCAAATCGTTTTTTAAACGAAGGTTCGGGAACCATCCATCATTCAGACCTTTGTAATTTTTCAATGTCTTCTCAAAACTGAACACGATGTATCCTTGGATAAGCAGGGACGTTTTGTCTTGAGAGGTTTGGAACCTATTTGTCAGCACGAAACATCTCCGCGCCCTTTGAAAAATGTTTAGTAAGGGATGTTATCTTATATCTTTAAACGGGAAAAGCTTGTATACATATGCATATTTTTCCCTCTAGTAGCGAGATTCTGATTTATATATAAATACTCGTATATTATATTAATCAGAATCTCGGAAACGGCTCCAAAGATTTGCATGAAATTTAGTATACAGGGCTTTTTGGAGGCGATCAATTGATCTAGCTAGAATTCATTTTTAGGAAAATGTCGTTTTATTCGTGATTTCAATAGTAAACTTTTAGCGCCATCTGTTGCTGAGGAGTTAGTGTGTTAGTGCTATCTATTGAACTACTACGTAACCACTCGAGACACAAGTTCCAGATACATAATAGGATTTTCATATAATTATGTCTACGTCTATTCTATTCCATCTTAGATTCCCTTTGAGTAAGACTGTGAGACACAAGTTTGAAGCCCCACAAAAAAGTCGGACAGTGACGAGAATCATAAATAATTATTTATTTTTACCTCTAGATAAGAGAACTGGACATTGGAAAAAAGAGAACAACTTTATAAAGACTAAGTGTTATATTTCCCCAAACTGTCCCAGTAAAAAATCACATTGGATATCCACAGGTAAATCGCTATAACGGAGCGTGTAGAAAAGGCTTTATCGAAGCTAATCTGGGTATTAGGAGGAAAATGCTGTGTTATGAAAGATAGTAATATTGCTGGGAGGCGAAAATGAAGGATTTGCTTCGTACGCAAAAATACTAAACTATCACTTTTGATGAAATTCACTATGAAAGTTATGGTGTGGAACAAGGTGGCATTTTGAAAGAAACAAATATCTTGAAAACTAAGAGATCGAAAAAAATATACCGTGAGTGAAATTAACACAAACTTACCTAGTTTTAAGATATTTTACAGTGATCCTTGTGATTTAATGTACATTTATGAAAGAAAAAAGAACGAAGAAAATACATTTATTTAATAAACCTAGGTTAGGTACATTAGGTTACAGACGTTAACAATAGAAAATGGTAGATAAAATATCTCAAATAGGACCCAACTCAGGTAGTGGCCTGACAAGGGTCATACCTACCTAGTATTTTGTATTATTTATAATATTTATATTACCTATTTATTATTATTATTTAGGTATTTAAAATTTATAATAATTTAGTATTTGAAAATACTTCCATTAATCGAAATTTTCTTTGTATAAATAAATGTTTTATTCGTAAGTAATCCATTTACAAAGCGTTCACTCGTTAACATTATCAGTTTAATTTCCAAGTAACACTGCAAAGGAAAAATCAACGTTATTTTCTGCCCATTAATCAAAGGAATTTTTGGCGGTTTCAAACATCGAATTGAAACAATTCATGCCTACTGGATTTGTCGTGTATACAAGGATACGCATCAGGCTATACACTGCTAGCTCTTATGCCGCTCCAGTGTCATTTCTTTTATAAGTAAATAAATAAATTGGACAATGCACGCAGCACTATCTAGCCCCAAAGTAAGCAGAGCATGTATGATGGGAACCATACAGCTGATACAATACTTGAATACTTTTTTTTGTAAATACATACTTAGAATAATAATAATATAATATTACACCCAGACAGATAACAAACAACTGTGTTCACAACACAAATATTTGTTCTCGATGGGAATCGAACCTAAGATCGATTCCCATCGATCGGGAAGGAGGCAGAGCTACTACCAACTGAGCTGAGAGGCCAGTCTTTGTTGTTAGGTAGCTTGAGCGGTATCTTACTGTAGAAAGACAAATTTTATTAATTTTAATCGTCGACATTTTATGATTAGAAATTATTGTTAAGCATTTAGGGATATGTAAAAAATATAAATACTAATAGTATGGATTGGTCCTTGAAAAAGTTTTTTTCAGGGTGCATTTAAATAACCTCGGTGTACAATGCAGAAAAGTAATGAATACTGCTTATCCATTATTCATCTTATTTTCACATTTTCCTTTATACCCGAGCATGATAAAGCCGTTACAAAAAGCTGCAAAACCCTATAATCTTTCATTAACCTGTACTCTTTAATCACAGGAACCTGGCCTTAATTAGTTCATTTATTAGGGTTCACTTCAAAGCGGAAAATCTTTGCAAACCTTTTTCTTGTTTGATCTGTAGCCGGTTTTTGACAATCGAATGGTGGGCAAGAACCCGGCTGCAAAAAACTAAATTCCTTGGCTAAATTCCTGGAATGAAATTTGATAGGCAACCCATTATAGAATATATTTATTGGCATGTTTAATTTAATATAAAATACGTTTCATTAAATAACCAGCTCGGTGAAGGTCCTTCTATAGCGGGATCTTAGACTATGATTCTTAAGCAAAAATGATTACTTAGAATAAAATATAATTTCTTTATTTGCTTGTAATAGATGTTACAGGGTGTTGCAATTTCCTAAAAATATTCCGTATTTCGCTTTATTTAGCTGATAGAATACATTTAGGCTATAAAAACTTTCAGCCAAAACATTACAGCCTTTTACAGCCTTTTTAAGGCTAAATATCGAACTTTTCAACGTTACATGAGAATCGCATTAGCTTATTACCACAGAATATAAAAGCTATTAATTATTTTGAGTTTTTTTTAACCATTTACAGGCTAACGTTTGACCGCAATCTCCTCGTATGTTAAATGATGACACGCTCTCCTAGAAGACACATATTCACGCTTATTTTGAAAACATCCAAATTGTAGGTATTCGACGCTGGCAACGAGTTCCACTCTTAAGCTATCCGCATTATAAGTACATACAGAAGAAGACATCAAAGATTTTTTTTTAAAGGGTTAATTCTACTCTTACGCACATCTAAGCGTTCTGCGATGGCGATCGATGAACTCTCGACCGTGGTGATCAATATCCTCAAAACATGGAAATAATTATATGGATTTCTTCATTTAATTTTGTTTTTATACGACGTACGATGTTACAGAAAGACAAACAAACAAACAGACAAACATACTAAGATCACAAACACATAACACTCCTGAATTTGGTCGGGGATGAAAAATAGAAGTTTCTTTTGAAGCCGACTGTGCAAGAAAACGAGCTTTCCCAGGGTATAGCTGTTTAGCAATTATCTTTGAGTGGGTAACGGCTTAATTCCTACTCGGTTGCCTCATGCCGTCTTACCCACTCTGACCTGCCTTCAATAAAGAATGTCACCTATATTAGGGGAATAGGCGGTCAAGTAACATTACTTTTTTACAATCACTGCTGTTTTACACGTGACAACGTCTTATAATTCGATGGAGCCGGCTGCACGCACGAAAAAACATGACTCATGCGGCGTCACCTCGCTCTGAGGATGCTTGAAGTGCAAGCGAGAGCGCGGAACGAGCGACAAAGAGGCATAATCAGCCTTCGCGTTCGGCAGCGTCCGACATCTGTCTCTTTTCTACTTGAGTGAGCGATGCGTCCGCGTGGACAGCTGTATGACGTTGTCACGTTTAACTATCGTCAGTAAACCGACTTTACAGACAACCAATTTTTACACAAGACAAGAGTGAACAGGTATCTTCTAGGTAAGCGTGCTACATCGTCGACCGCATCATCACTTAACAGCAGGTGAGATAGCGGTCAAACGCAAACCGAATAGATTGTAAAAAAAAATTGCCTCTGTATGCAAAAATAAAGATTGATTAAAAAAAAAATCGCCTGTAACAAAGCATTGCGTCGTAGGTCATGTACGTCGGGAACGTGCCCTACGACGCACTGTTGTAGGGCCCGTTCAGACGTCCATCAGCTTCCTACTAGGTTGTCTCATATCGTCCCCCGATTCAAACATCAAATTTTATAGGACACTTGATTTTTTATCACTTGATTACTAACAATATTCCTCCACCCTTTTCAGTTATGAAAAAAAAAGAAAAACATAATTTGTTATATCTATGACCCTAAAAGCACGCGCACATCTAAGCAATGGCAATGGCGATCAGCTGAAACGCTGTCAAATATATTATATTTGACAGCGTTTCAGCTGATCGCATCGCCATTGAGCACCAAAAGAATAAATGCATTCAAAAATAAGTCATAAGTCATTTATTGATAATAATTATTATAGGTCAACATGGGAAATAAAAAAATAAAATAAAAATTTAAATACAGTAATAGAAAAATATAAATTTAGCTACACTCTAGTGTAGATTTCATTTTTGATCATTACAAAGTAAGATAAGATAGAATAAGAATATAATGTTTAACTTTTGTAAGTCACTATTTGGTTTTTATAAGTTAGGTATTATAAATTCGTGTACTTTAGAAGAATTCGTGTACTTTTAAGTGCTTCTTTAGAAATTAACTGCCATATTATAAAGGCAATTTAAATTTAATCATTGCTTAAAGTCAGCCCTGTCACTGTTTGTCATTACCCAGTGGTAAGAGATGGTTAATTTAAGCACTGTTTATCTTTTGACATATTTTTATAAGTAAGGCCATTAATAATTATATTCCATTCTACTATATTCTTAAATGAGTTTCCTTAAAGAGAAACATTGCAATAACCACAGCGCTGGCAAATTATAACATGGTAGAACGCGCGCCCTTTTTTTAGCTAGAAAAGCAGGTTTTTCTCAAACAGTAAAATGCACATAAAAACGTCTAACATCTTTGAAACGTTCCACGACAGAAAACAGTTACGTTCTTCAAAACGTCAGCATGAAATGCAGTATTTTCTGGAAAATTCCATTTTACTGCAATGTTTTACGTTGGAAGATGTATGGCTCCGTCTTGTTTGATAGGATGTGCTTCTGTTCTCAAGATGAAATATTGTAAGAGAGTCTTCGTCTATAATGCTTTATCATATCAAAATCTTTCAACTTAGAAAGTCCAAAACCGTGTTGGTTCATTTTTTTACCGAGTCTTAGGCTTGGGTAAAATTGGGCTAATCAAAGCTGGATGAGAAAAGCCGAACACTGTAGGCCTACCATGAGCTCTGTCTCTGGTTCTGGTTTTGAGTCTGTGTGAGTTTTGACCAAATACATTCTACGTCAATACGTCACACACACAATATTGCACTGGTGAGCACTCACACAAACTCAAAACTAGAGCCAGAGACAGAGCCAGACAGAGCTTATAGAAGGCCTACTGCTGTCCTATGTCTTGGGAGAACCCTTTTTAGCCGTGACGCAGCATGGCTGTGTTTCGGTTTTAATAGTGTCAGTGAAATTACTGGCACGTGAAGCTGAATTGTTGATGGACGCAGGGCAGTGCATCGTAGTAGTAGTAGAGCTCTTTGTGAAGGGCTCGTCCGGGGAAGTACTACCACCATGCCTATTTCTGCCGTGAAGCAGCATTGCTGTGTTTCGGTTTGAAGGGTGTGGGTGCCGGTGTAATTACTGGCACGTGAGGCTGAATATCTGTATGCCTCCAGTTGATGGACGCAGGACAGTGCATCGTAGGGCGCTTTTCTGATGTGCGTGACCTACGAAGCATTGCTTTGTTATAGGCGATGGTTACCACCTAACATCAGGAGGGCCATATGCTTGTTCCATCAGCTAATTACATAAAAATCGTAGGGCACATTCCTAACGTTCTTGATCTATGAGAGAATTATTTGTTCTAGGCGATGATTGGCTATATGTTTATCCATCAAACAGTTGTTTAAAATAAACCTACAGCCAAGCATTTTAACATAATACCAAGCCTCAAAAAATATTTGTTTATTTTATTTATCAATTGATGATGATTATTAATTAACTTTAAAAAAATAACCTGAATAATTATTCTGCTGGGCAAAGTACTCAGAAAATATCAGTTTTTCTTTTTCTCGAGCCTCCCTTTCACCATTTCTTTATTCCTAAAGAGTACTTATACCTATATATTATGACTTACTGACTTACCTATATATAATGACGTACTTACCTGATCCAATAGTCTCATGAGAGACTGGGAGGTCAGGTAACGAATGATGGACACTTAATCTATATACATACCTACCTACTAAAGCTGTGTTTGTTGTGTTGCTTTTATATACTAACATAGCTTAAGATAGCCTGTAAGTTTTACTAACACAAATGGCCCACAAAGTTGTCTGATAAATAAATAATAATGTATAAGTAAGTGTGTATATATGTATAATGACGTGTAAATTAAGTATTTTACAAATAAATCTTTTGTCTTTTATCTTTATAAAGGCGTCAATATCATCCCGCCGAAACTTCTCGAAAAAATCAATAGGAAAAACAACACAGCATAATTATACTATTCAATAAAGACACAGTCGGGAAAACTGACATTCCCAGCCATCAAATTCAGGGACATATCAATTTTCACGCAACGTCTGACAATATTATCTTTATACTCCAATAACATGAAAATAAACAAAGACAAGTGCGAGAAGGGAACGTATTTTGAGGGTTCGATTCGGTTTAGGCCCATTTGTTTTATCATGTGGAAATTCAACGTTTTTGAAGCTTTCATAAATTGAACATTACTTTTATACAAACACGCATGGAATACAATATAACATTTACAATGTGTCTGTTGAGTGCACATTCAGTGTGAGGAATTTGTGTTTATTCCACTCTATAGAATTCTCTATAGTGTGTTAAAATGTTGACAGAAAGAAAATTTGAAATGTGGATTTCATCTTTTGAAAAATGCAAAATGTCTCTACTGGCGTCTTTATTTCCGGAATGTTTTAATTTGTTAATTTTTTAAATCAAGAGTGAACAGTTAGATTATTAGCTAAGCAAGCTCCATCTTAGGTATTCTTACTTTCCATCAGGTGTGATGGCAGCCCAATACTTAGAAGTTTTTTTTTAAGAAACATTGAGAATGACAAAACAAGGCTTTGTTTTTGATGCAGGGATCTCTAAAAACAGAGTAAAGGTGTTTTAATGGAACGTCAATCCGATTATAATGTGTGTTTGATGTAGGTTTGCGAAGTATAAGCTATGAATGTTTTTGACGTAAAGGCTGGCATCCACTGGAGCTCAACGTACTATTTTGATTTCTAAGATAATGTTTCAGTGGATAATTGTCAATCATTCATTTAATGAAAAAAATATTTAAAGATGTGGTTTACTTATTATAAACATTTTAATCTTTTAAGTTGACCGGATTTACTAATTTCGCTCACATAAGACATCAAAAATAAAAATGACGCTGACTGCAGAGTCAGATGATATAACGCGACAACAACATAAATGATTATAAATTTTATAAACTATTGGCTATTTTCACGCAGCCCTATCCAACCTTAGCAAAAATGGATAATAGGAACCAAATGACTAAACCACAAAGTAAACGAAGCTTGTCCGATGGAAACTAAACAGCTAAAATAATAGACCTTTAGAAAGGCCACTGGCTATTTGTAGAAAATATTTCAAGAAAAACTGAAAGCTCTTAGTGTTTATAAAAGTCAAGAAAAATAAAGCTCGGTACGCTTTGGTTTACTTAGCCCTTTATACATGTATGAAGGCTCACCTACAATAACAGGTTTGATGTTTTAGGTCCTTTATACCTGTGACAGATGGCAGATGAGAAATTATGCTGGTCTCTCATTCCAGACCACTAGATTCGCCGTGGTTTGAAAAATGTGGGGAATAAAACTACGGTAGTGATAATCATCATCATAGTCAGTCTAAGTATTCTTCTTTGTCTTCATATCGTGTCACTAGTTTTATGAAACCAGTGTGGTGAAAGGATTTTTAGTGCGCCTCAGAGACTCTTTTCGTGCACTTTTATCAGTCTTTTTGCTTAGCAGGCAGCTAAGTATGTTGCCATCTTTTATTTTTCAATTTTGCCAGTGTCGAGTAATGAGGATAAATATTATATTACATAGATAATTATAAGTTTAAAAAACTTGAGAAACCGACTTCATTGTCAAACGGCTAAACCGATTTTAATCAAATTTGTTTGAGACAATCTGGACGTAAGAATAACCTTCCAAATAAAAAAAAAAAATTCTAAATCGGTTCATAAATGACGGAGGCATGCAGTTATAAACATTAAAAAAAATATTTTAAAAAAAATGGCAACACCGATTTTAATAAAAATAAAATGGGACCAATCTGGAAGCAGTACCTTTCAGATAAAAAAATAATTTTTCAAATCGGCTCACAAATGACGAAGTTATGCGGTAACAAACATAAAAAATAAAAATAAAAAAAAAATAAAAAAAAAACATAAAAAAAATAAAAAAATACAACCGAATTGAGAACCTCCTCCTTTTTGATTGGAAGTCGGTTAATAAAATACTTTTTCGTCAAGTCAAGTCAGTCATAGACAAGTCGGCCCTACTTGGCTTTGAAAACAAAATGATGGTCATTTATGTTTTCAAAATCATAATAAACCTTTTCGATCTTATCAGAATATCATTTATAATACACTTTCATTCCAACTGCTAACACTTTGAGCTAAGACCTCAACAACAATTAAAATGGAAAAGCTATGTGACTTCCCATTTTGTTGGGATGAAAGTGACAGTGACAAAAGACTTTTAGTGAGCCATGAAAATTGACAGGCATTATGAATGTGGGGGGTAAATATTTATAGCAGGTTCCCATAGTATTTTTTGTCATCGATTAACGTCCCAACGTTGGTTGTGTTTTAAAAGCCTGCGCACGTCAATCAGCTGAAACGCTGTCAAATGACAGCGTTTCAGCTGATCACTATGATCGCCATTGCTTAGATGTGTGCAGGCCCTTACAGATTCTCATAATATTTGGGATAGTTTTACAGTGCTTATTAAAGGGGAGAGTCGTAGGTTCAAAACCCATTGCAAATATTGGGATCATGTTAAAATCTTTGTATTTTTTTTTGACAAACACCTTTTTTTTTTAATTGTTATTAAATTAAATATCCAGCTAGAGTTAATGATTAATTCGTATTTATACAAATCGAGTGGTTTCGAATCAAGGGCTAGTATTATAAGATTATCTTTGTTTTAGATAGAATTTGAATAGTTAATTTATTTGTGTAGGCTAAACTTTGTGTTGATTTTGAATAGCTAAATGTTTTGCACCAGTTTAGAAGTTCCTGAATCTCTAAAGAGTTTACACAATGGTCTAGATTCAATTAAATCAAATTCGGACCAGCTTTACTCAGCCAATCGGCCTCACGCAAAACTGCCCGTTCCATTTGTAAATACAAATTCTATTATGGACCTCATCATTATCATTTTCTTGTCCACGTTCCACTTCATGTGGGTTCGGCACAACAGGTTTTCGTTCTCCACTCTCCTCTATTAGCCGTCATTTCAGCAGTCACTCCTTTCTTCCCCATGTCATCCATCACACAATCCATCCATCTTTTCTTTGGCCTACGTCTACTTTTTATATGTACCTCATCATCATCATCAGCCTGAAGATGTCCACTGCTAGACATAGGCCTCACCTACAAACTTCCAGGAAGAACTATTCTTTTCCAGCCACCTGCGATCATAACAATGTCGTCAGTCCATCTGGTGGGTGGGCGCCGCGCCGGTTCGTGGTCGCCATTGGAGAACTTTTATTCCCCAATGGTTGTCAGTTCTTCAAGCTATAATTATGACCTGCCCATTGCCACTTCAACTTTCCTGACCTTGGTTCTTCTACGGATATCCTCATTTCTTATTCTATCACAAATTAAGAAATGAGGAAATTCACGAAATTCTATCGAAATAATGTACCCTCAATAAAAAAAATATTCGATGTGTTTGGTTATTATAAAAAAGCATTTAGCAAATGGCTAGAGTTTATTAAAATTATCAAAAATAAAACGTGCACGTGCGGTAAAAAACTTTGAATTTTTTGTACTTAGAATACAATATAACACCCAAGTGAACAAACATCAGTGTTCACCGCACAAATATTTGTCCCTAGAATCGAACCCACGACCTAAGGTGCAGAATCAGAGCTACTACCAATTGAGCTAAGAGGCCTGTCATTTCCATAACAATATCAGTTTGATGACTTCTAATCCGTCGTAATACGGGTTATTTTAGTTCATTGTTTATGTAAATCTAAGCAACGTTGTGTACTGGGATCATGGGCCGTTACGGGGTTTTATTTATTACGTAATAAAAAAAGCCTTTGCATATTTGTAGATGATTTATACAGTGTCAGAGGCTACTTTTCACTCATGCCGTTTTTAGCGGGATGCTATAGTGCCTCGGACAAGGTTTGAAACGAAATGAAATGAAAATTGTTTTCTTTGCAATACATAAAAATACAGTGATAAAAATAATATTAATTGCCAAAACTAATAAGTATTCAAACAAAACTTACGATTTAAGGTCTATGCAGACCGTGACGGCATGGCAAGGGATTTTGCCGTCAGTCAGTGCTTAGTAGCCGCTTAGATACCACGGCATTCCTGTGCCGTGCCATGGCATGGCAAAGCACTGTGTGGTGGCTGTGTGGTGGCAGTGGTCGCGTGGAACTGGCACCTAGACTCACCTAGCTTTAAGACGTTTCAAAGTAATTCTTGCATCGTACTGAATAAAAAATTATTGACTTTGACTTTGACATGCCACGCCGCTTACTTCGCTGTATGTCAAAAAGAGTGCCAGATACCTTGGCATTACTGTTGCCTACACAGTCCGCCACGGCATCCCACCGTGGGAGGCATGTCTCTCAATGCCGGGCAATGCAATCTCTTTCGATGCCACGGCACAATTTTAAAGCATAGCAATTTATTTCGTATTTCTATATCGATACGTTTGAATGTCCAATAGTAAACATTTAAATCCCTAGCCATGCTGTCCTGGTCTGCGTAGGCCATTAAGGTTTCCCAGCACCTACTTTTTCATGTTTTAGATTTTACTAGCAGTTGGTGCCCGAGCTTCGCTCGGTATTTTTTTTTTTGGTATACTGTTGTTGTGAATTATATTTCAATACGAATTACTTACTTAGTGATTAAATATTAATATTTTTCGATCATATACCGACATCACAGAGCAGCCAACACGCTTTTTACTTCTTTATTTCGTGACCGACATAATAATAAACTCCACTACTCGTCAATAGATGGCGTTCTCTGTCCCACTAACTCATGACTTAATCAACAGATGTCGCTAGGAGTTATGATTTTAGGATAAAGTTGATTATTTACTTTACGATTAGGGGGACATTTTTAAAAATGAAACCTAGCTAGATCGTTTTGTCGTCCCCAAAAACCCCTGTATACTTAATTTCATGAAAATTGTTGGCTCAGTTTCCGAGATCCTAAATATATATATATATATACATATATATATACAAGATTTTCTCGTTTAAAGGTATAAGATAAATTGATTTAAAATTCTATTTGAATGTATGAGTAAAAACCAAATTGAAGTGTCTCCTAAAAATACAGGCCATTTTCAATATTCTTTGAATTTCAATCATAAAAATAAAAATGGCAGCCTGTTATAAAATACGGGAGATTTTTAATACAATTCTACAACAGCATCTGTTTCAGCAAATGATCTAAAAAGAGTTTGTCTTTATCTTAAAATAATTCGACAATGTCTTCAGAATAGGGTTAGTATCCTTTGAATTTGGTTTAAGGTGACCCTAATGTCTGTCTCTCAAAAAAAAAAAGTAATCCAATATTACTTAACTTAAGTCTAGCATTGGAATTTATGAATTTGGATTAAATTTAATTAAATTCCTTTAACCATCTTTTGACATTTAAAATTTTCTTATACACGGAAAAATTTCTTATACTGGAGGCTCATCTGCAACGACGAGCTGTTTGACTGCAAGCTTTACAGCCTGGAACACCGTCGTCGAGTGGCTTGTCTATCGGTATTCTATCGCATACATTTCGGGGAGTGCTCACAAGAACTGCACGACCTTAGACCCCCATCACCCTTTTACCTCCGGACTTCTAGACGCACGGATAAGTGCCACTCCTTTATGGTGGATATCCCACACTCACGTACAAAGCGTTTTGATTCCACTTTTATAGTACGAACTGCCAAAGAGTGGAACTCTCTACCGGCGTCAGTATTTCCGGAACGCTATAATTTGGGAATTTTCAAGACAAGAGTGAACAGGTGGATTATGGCTAAGCATGCTTCATCTTAGGCTGCATCCTCACTTTCCATCAGGGTGTGATGGCAGCCAAATGCTTAGCTATCAGTTATAAAAAAAATAAAAAAAAAACACGCATTTCAAGTCTCATTTTAAATTGAGAACCTTCTCTTTTTTTGTTTGAAGTCAGTTAAAAAGATTAATAAATAAAACCCTTTATTTGCAAAGTGGCTGTTGTAAGCCCTCATCAAAAATATATTTCGTTGGAACAAACTGTTTGAGTAAACCATTTATTTTGTTACAAACATAATCTCCGTAGTAAATTGCTTTTTAAAAACACGCTTTAAAAAAAAGTAAACAGGCATTCGCATCTGTTGTGGATGATTTATACTGGATGACTGGCCTCTCAGCTTAGTAGGTAGCTCTGCTTTCTGCGCACGTGCGGTCGTGGGTTCGATCCCCACTGAGAACAGAAATATTGTGTGGTGAACACAGATGTTTGTTCTCTGCCTGGGTGTTATATTGCATTCTAAGTATCTGTTTACAAAAAAAATATCTAGGTAGGTATTATATCAGCTATCTGGTTCCCATAGTACAAGCTCTGCTTAATTTGGGACTAGATTGTGTTGTGTGGATTATACACAATTTTTTTTGTAATTTTATACAGCATCAAAGTCATTTTTATTCATGCCCAGATAGGAAACTACTGAACCAGCTGGGTGATGACGTAATTCTGTTGCTATCAAAAGTTTGATCACAATCATATTGCTATCAAAAACTCAAGTGCACGAAGGAACCTCTTTAAGGCACACTTAAAATACTTTCACCACACTTGGTTCGAAAGAATCAGTGACACAATAAGAAGAAGAGTCATCATTCACATCCGTTGCCCGATCACTTCTGGCATAGGCCTCCATTCACCACGGTCTTGGGCTACCCTCATTCATCTGCGACCCTCGAATTGACAATGATGATGCTGAATAAGTACTACCACCATGCCTATTTCTGTTGTGAAGCAGCATTGCTGTGTTTCGGTTTAAGGGGTGTGGGTGCCGGTGAAATTACTGGCACGTGAGGCTGAACATCTGTATGCCTCAAGTTGATGGACGCATGGTAGGGTAAAATTCGGTCGAATCCACAAGAATGACGGTCAACTTTGCGTGGTGCGAAAATATGCTTGACAATTTTTTTGTCACCATTTCAGAGTAGTAACATGAAATATTGCTAACATGTTTTTTATTATGATAATATTAAAACTTACATATCGTCAATAATAATATTATATAGTACATCCATTTACCTGAAACAAAGAAGTGTTTTCTTGTAATTAGTTTTTATTGCAAGGAGGTTATTGAACCAAATTCCAACGTTTTATTCAGCAAGGAGGTTGGAAACATCAAGATATGCTAGGCTTTTATTTAAAACACAAACTTAAGAAAACATAACAATATCAACTTAAATAAATAAATTAAAAATAAAAATAAAGAAAAAATAAAAGTGAAAATGGTGTAGGCACCATTTTCACTTTTATTTTTTCTTGTACATTTTTATTATAAACGGCTTTTAAAACTACAGAAGTTATTCATTATTTTACATAAGCGATAAAACTACTCGTGCTAACGACCGACTCAACTTAAACTGCGTCGATTTAGAAGTTACTACAAATAGAGGGTCATGTTATACTGGTTACCGAACGAATGCAAGAAGTTTTTACGACTAATGCCTGCACCTGGGTCAATTTATTACGAAAAACTCAATGCAACTTGAAAACAGGTATAAAATTTTATGAAATAGATCTATTTTATAAAATTTCATGTTTGTTTTCCAGTCTTAAACTGAATTTAATATTTACGACTACTTTTCAGTTTTCCTCTTACGGCTGGCTTCTTTTCAGTACCGCTCCCCCAATGCGAAGTGAGGGTAAGTCAACAATTTTTTTATTTGCACGTTCTTCAAATAACCACCCACCCTTATGGAACCCAAATAATG
Organism: Thera britannica; assembly: GCA_939531255.2. Lineage (NCBI taxonomy): Eukaryota > Metazoa > Arthropoda > Insecta > Lepidoptera > Geometridae > Thera > Thera britannica. Next base: position 5,144,985 of record OW618045.2, read on the forward strand.
TTCAACTAAATATTATATTTTAGTACACTTGGTACCAAAAAAATACTTTTTATTGTGGGGGGGGGGTTCTTTTCAGTTAAGTTATTATTTAAATATTTGAGAGGCTATATCTACCATGGCCATTCAAGCGGTACGGTAGAGAGTGTGTCACTATAGTGCCACGAACTTGTTTCCCGTCACGCGTCCGAGAAAAATCGTGTCACTACAGTGCCACGATTTGCACGGCCGCCAAGCGTCCGTGGTACTGTAGTACCCAAAAAGTCCAAAATAAACTTTTCGAGTTTCTGGTTGTACATGAACTGGCCTGATACCTGCCTCCATGGACTGCAGCCATAAAACGACGCGTTGCCAGTGAAAAAATATTTTAGAATGATTAAATTAGTAAAAAAGTGAAAATTTTCCGTGCGAAAAATGGCTGCGCAAGCGCAATTTCGTGAATTTTCTTTGTTTTGTTTTTGTTTATAATAAATTAATTGAGGGTTGTTTTGGGGTTGTGATGCATGTATTTTTTCCTTGGAAATCAGGCTTGATGGTGATCTAAAAAGTTTTTCGTAAAAATAAGAATAGCCGACAAAATCTCAAAAATTGCAAGGTAGTGAAAAAAATCGTTTTAAAATGCTACCCGCCGCTGTTAAATGATTTCTTGTCGGAAAAAAATGTTCTACATGATACCCATACTCTTTTCTAATAGGAAGTGACTGAAATAAGGTAAACAAAGTAGTTTCTTGTTGGGAAAAAGACTTTTTAGTTTCTTTGGCATTAATTCGGGCATGCGCAAGCTTCCGGAAGCGACGTTTTCTGACGTTTCGGACGCGTTTCGGACGCGTTAGTCGCTTTCCAGGTCCAGCAGTGGGACGCGCAAGTGGATGGGGATTAAAGTCACTTCTTTTACCAATGGAAACAAATATCCACAATCATCGTGAAATACAATTTTTCCCATTGATATCCAACACTCCTACCACAGGTAAGTAAAAAACGTAGTATTTGGACGTACTTCTAACAACTACCTTTAGGGATCTCAAATATTATTTATTGTGTACTTGGTACTAAATAAACAGGATATCTATTATTCCTGCGAATTAAAGTCACTTTATACCAATGGAAGCAAAGCCGTGAGTAAACACCAGTAAATATCCACATATCATCGTGAAATACAATTTTTTCCCATTGATATTCAACAGTCGTATCTCAACGGATGAAATATTTGCAAAACTCGGCGTGGAGGTGAAATAAAATGTAATCCTACGCTGTGATCCGGCTTTTGGACACCCCAAATGTAATAAAACCCTACACTACAGGTCATCATCATCAGCCTGAATTCACTAAGATATCTATAAAAACGGCAACAAAATCATGTCTGTATGTTTTGACGTGACAACGTCTTATAATTCGATGGAGGCCGACGAAAAAACATGACTCATACGACGTTACCTCGTAGGCGTTCCATTTAAGGCTTGAAATGCAAGCGAGAGCGCGAAACGAACAAAGAGGCACAATCGGCCTCCGCGTTCGGCAGCGTTTGACATCTGTCTCTCTCCTACTTGAGTGAGCGATGTGTCCGCGTGGACAGCTGTATGACGTTGTCACGTTCAACTATCGTCAGTAAACCGACTTTACATACAACAGTTTTTTAGTACTAGTAGAGCTCTTTGTGAAGGGCTCGTCCGGGGAAGTACCATGCCTATTTCTGCCGTGAAGCAGCATTGCTGTGTTTCGGTTTGAAGGGTGTGGGTGCTGGTGCCCAAACGGTCCAGCGTCTTGTTTTATTTTATGTTTTTTTGTATGTTGCATGGGAGATACTTAAATATTGATTTTATTCTGTTTTTAGTATTTCTTGTTATAGTGGCATCAGAAATACCTACATCATCTGTGAAAATTTCAACTGTCTCACTATTAAGGCTCGTGAGATAGAGCCTGGCAGACAGACAGACAGACAGACGAAGAGACTGCGGAGCCATTGTTAATTAAGATTCCGTCATTCCTGCGCTTTAACAATAAATTTACCCTTTGGGTACGGAACCCTAAAAACTATTTAAAATAGGTTTGGAATGACAAAATCTGCCTGTATTAAAAATGTGCATGTAAAACGAAAATTTACGTTGGAATTCTGTCAAAGTGAAGCTATCACCCATGAGTAGGTATAATAATTTATATTCTCTGACTCCGTGACTAGAATATTTAAAATTTGAATCACAACGTCACGTCGCCTAAAAGCTAGACTTATGATCCAGGATCAAAAGGTACTTTTAGCACTTTACTTTGTTATACTTTACCTGTCAAATTTAACACTAGAATTTCAGACGAATGTCAGAAAATTTTAACCTAACTCAATTCGAGACTTAGCTTTTGAATGTACAGAAAACTTTGAAAATAGCTTAGGGTTATAGCACTTTTGTCTTGCCAGCCTCTCAATTGAAGCCTTGTGCACATCTGAGCATTCTACGGTGGCGATTAGTAAAACGCTGTCAAATATTGCAGTCAGCGTTTCATTGATCGCCACTGCAGAACACTTAAAATAATGTGCGCAATGCCTTAGAGTTTTTGAATATAAGAATGTCCGCAGTAGAGCTTGTCCTATGGGAACGAGATAGCTAACATAATACTTTATGTTTTTTTTATGTAAATACATACTGCGGCCCGTATTCTGAAACAGTGCTTAGATTTTTATTTTTTTTCCTTTTAAAATGACAAAATATCTATGCTTGAGGCTCGACTCAGACTCAGCACTGTTTCTGACTATAGATCTTAGAACACAATATAGCACCCAGACAGAGAACAAACACCAGCGTTTACCGCAAAAATATTAAAATACAATATTACACCCAGACAGAGAACAAACATCAGCATTCACCACAAACTTGGTCTCGATGGGGATCGAGCTTATCTTACCTATGGCGTGAAAGGCAGAGCTACTGCCAACTGAGCTGAGAGCCCAGTCAATAATCTATATCTATACTTCTATACTAATATTATAAAGAGGAAAGATTTGTACCTATTTTTGTATGTTTGTAATGAATAGGCTCAAAAAGTACTGGGCCGATTTAAAAAATTCTTTCACCAATAGAATGCTACATTCTTCCAATTTGACATAGGCTACACTTCATTTTGAAAAAAAATTAGGGATTCTTGGTAAAATTTCAACAATGTAACCGAAGGTGTAGAAAAATGAGTCTTAAATGTTTTTCGTCGAATGCGCTGCTGAAACTATTAGCGATAGAACAAAATAATGTACAACAATATTGTCTACCCCGTGCGAAGCCGGGACGGGCTGCTAGTATAATATATGGAACTGAGACGCAAAATACTATGCTTTGGTGTGTTTTCTTTGAGTAAATTAAATTCATTTGAGCATAATGTCTGTCTCTAGAGGTTATTTTGCCAAATGGATAGGGACACGTCTGTTCCTTTAACTGAAACTTAAATCCCTTGATAAGTCATCACACGATTCGGCAGATATTGAATTTAGGCTGACTGACGGCTAACTTTTGGACTCAAACACAGGCTCAAAGTCACGCAAAGAGCTATGGAAAGAGCTATTGCTGAGAGTTTCACTACGTGATAGAATTGGAAATGAGGATTATGTAGAACCAAGGTCACCGATTTTTTTTACAATTTAAGTATGGGCTTACGTATGACCGCATCACATCTGCGTTCACCACACAAATATTTGTTCTCAGTGGGGATCGAACCCACGACCTACAGCGCAGAAAGCAGAGCTACTACCAACTGAGCTGAGAGACCAGTCAATAATCTAAATATTCTAAATATATAAAACTCTTTCGTTACTGACTGACTGACTCACTGACTGACTGACAATCAACGCACAGCCTAAACCGTTAGTCCTAGAAGCATGAAACTTGGAGGGTATGTTCCTCTTATAGCGTAGAGGTGTACTAAGAAAGGAAATTGGAAAATTCTTTCCCAAAGAGGAGAAAAAGGGGAAAAAAGGTTTAAAGAAAAATCAACACACAGCCTAAACCATTAGTCCTAGAAGCATGAAACTTGGAAGATGTGTTCCTCATATAGAGCAAAGGTGCACTAAGAAAGAAAAATAGGAAAATTATTTCCCTAAAAGAAGAAAAAAGGGAAAAATAGTTTAAAGAAAAATCACAAAAAATTGCTTTACAAAATACGCAAAAAAACAGTAAAAAAAAATCTGCTACCGCAGCTTCTGTCACCAAATTTGAATACACACAAAAGTTTACATAAACCCCACCGTAACCACTAAGACAAAATCGCGGAAAACACCTATCATACCGAAACTAAACACCGCACCGCTTCAAAAAATGGCTAAAGAACATGCTCAAAACTACGGTAACCAGCTGGTCATGTCAAATTAAAAAAATCTGATTCGATTATACACCAACACGCATACGAAACCCTAAATTAGTCACTAATACAACATAAAATCACAAAAAATAGCTTTACAAAATACGCAAAAAAAACCATTAAAAAAATTTCAGCTACCGCAGCATCTGTCACCAGGTTTGAATACACACAAAGGTTTACAAAAAAACAATGATAATCACTTAGACAAAATTGCGGGAATCATCTATCATACTTAAGCTAAACACCGCTGAAAAAAATCGGCTGCAACAGCACTCGCCTTCAAATTCAAATAAACTCTGAAGTACATGCTCAAAACTATGGTAACCAGCAGTTGGTCACGTCAAATAAAAAAAAATGATTCGATTATACACCAACACGCATACGAAATCCAAAATTAGCCACTAATATAACATAAAATTACAAAAAATAGCTTTACAAAATACGCAAAAAAAACGTTAAAAAATGTTCTGCTACCGCAGCATTTGTCACCAGGTTTTAATACACACAAATGTTTACAAAAAAACCAATGATAACCACCAAGACAAAATTGCGGGAATCATCTATCTTACTTAAACTAAACACCGCTGAAAAAAAACAGCTACAACAGAACTCGCCTTCAAATTCAAATACACTCTAAAGTTCAAGCTCAAAACTATAGTAACTTGCATTTGATCATGTCAAACTAAAAAAACCAGATTCGATCATACACCAACGAATACGATAGCCCAAATTAGCCACTAAAACAAATCACAAAAACGAGCTTTACAAAATACACAAAAAAAACATTTAAAAATTTTCAGCTACCGCAGCATTTGTTACCAGGTTTTAATACACACAAATGTTTACAAAAAAACCGATGATAACCACCAAGACAAAATCGCGGGAATCATCTATCATACTTAAACTAAACACCGCTGAAAAAAAACGGCTACAGCAGCACTCACCTTCAAATTCAAATACACTCTAAAGTACAAGCTCAAAACGATGGTAACTTGCATTTGATCATGTCAAACTAAAAAAAACAAGATTCAATTATACACCAACGAATACGATAGCCCAAATTAGCCACTAAAACAAAATCACGAAAAAGAGCTTTACAAAATACGCAAAAAAACATTAAAAAAAATTCTGCTACCGCAGCAACTGTCACCAGGTTTGAATACACACAAAGGTTTACAAAAAACCCCATGATAACCACTAAGACAAAATCGCGGGAAGCACCTATCATACCAAAAGAAAACACAGCTGAAAAAAATCGGCTACAACAGCATTTACCATCTTTCGAACACACTTTATATAGTTTTGAATGCAAACTCAAAACTAAGGTAACCAGCACTTGCTCATGTAAAACCAACGTATACATAACCCAACTTAGCCACTAAGGCAAATTCACGAAAAATAACTCTCAAAAAATACGCAAAAAACAGTGAAAACATATCAATAGTTGTTCGCTTTCCACCATAAAATAGTTTCTTTTAAACGAACTCAAACTATGACTTTATACTAACCACGCGGACGAAGTCGCGGGTGACAGCTAGTTAATATATAAAACTCTTACGTTACTGACTGACTGACTGACAATCAACGCTCAGCCTAAACCGTAAGTCCTAGAAGCATGAAACTTGGAGGATATGTTTCTTTTATAGCATAGGGGTGCACTAAGAAAGGAAATTGGAAAATGATTTCCCTAAGCGCAGAAAAAGAGGAAAAACTTTAAAAGAAAAATCAACGGGGCGTAACGGCAAAGGGGCGAGCGAAGCCACGGGCGTCCGCTAGTCGAGGTAATAAAGATTTTTGTACAATAAAGTATTCATGTCTCTATAAATAAACATTTTTGCCTTTTGTGAGCCAACCGCATCGTATGTTGGTTAATCGGGACACGGTACGGGAATAACTCGGGTTCCCAAAAGACCTTGCGCGATTGTTTGCGAAAAGTTGTGCTGATACCACAGATGAGGTTAAACTAGATATCGCAAGAGCATCATACTTTGTTAGTCAAATCAAATAAAAAAGGAAAGGAGCCTCTTTGAGGTGCACTTAAAGACCTTTCACCACACTTGGCTTTAAAAAATCAGTGACACGATGAGAAGAGATCGTTTTTTTATATTGTTTAGGTACAGGGCGTCCCACGTATATGTCGCATGGAGGAAAAGTACCTTGAATATTGTAGATGGAACATTTTGCTGAAAGAAGACTTTATTTCAATTTAAAAATCAATTTAAACTACTTTGTAAACTACTTTGTATTATTTAATTGAGGGAACTTTGTTAGTTTATGGTGTTTTATCTATAGGTACTGTCCGGTCCCCACACAAAAAAACAATTGACTTTTTGCCTAATACTATAGAGAGCTTTTTTACCGTGCGTTTATTCCACGCGACCAAGCTCAGAAGAACAGGCAACAAACTACGGGTTAGTTCATAAGTAGAAGAAATCAATTTGCGGTATCTAGTTTCTCTATGTCTGTGGCTGTCACACAATCAATGGATTCGCCGGCTGTGTCTTCATTTTGGGAATTGTGGAGTAGAGTATTTTGTGGTCGTTCCAAAACTCTCCATATTTCGCTCTTGGACTATTTTAGCATTGTTTTATATTGTATGGTTGCATTTGAATAGTTATTTGTTATACAAGAGAGTAATGTGGGTTTTTCACCGCGTGCTCAAATTTGTTGATCGAGTAAGCGAAAGATCCTAAAATTGAAAAATCTTTAAACTTTTCATCTCACCTCAGGCAAGAAAAAGAAAATGGCGCGCGTAAAGCAAATTAATAAAAAAAGTAATAGGTACACCAAGAAGGTTTCGCGTCTGAATTTTTAACAAATTAAAAAGGTTGCATGATAAATTCGACACCATGGAAGTAGAAGTAAATAGGTTCAATGATATAACTTTTGAAACTATCATGGTTTGTTACACTATTTTTTTGAGTTGAACTCATTATTTTACCATAAACCTATTTTTATGAAACAGCTGGATATTTACATCCAGTTGTTTCATAAAAATAGGTTTAATGATGTTTGGAATTCACCAATTTAGTGCACACGATGTTTTAAATTCAATTTACTTTTATCCTGTAGCGAATAAAAACAGCTTTTACACTCAGATATCGAAGAGCAAACTTACTCTTTCCGAGACGGGGTAAGAAAACTTTTTTTCTTCTTTTACATTATTTTGAAAACAACCTGAATCAAAGTATAAAATAATCTGAGTCAACGTATAAAAAATGATGCAGATTTATATAGATTTTGATAAAACTTGACGTACAAAGATGGTTTTTGATGGATGGATGGCTTTGACGGTTAAGCCGACTGATAAAATTTCGACGGGACTAATCTTAAAGTCTAACCTTCCAATCGGTCTAATAATAATAAATTATGCGTTATTATACAAACACGAGCCGGTATGACCGAGCTTCGCTCGGGATTTTATTTTTTTGTAAATCGTATTATTAAAAAAAATTGTATTATTATTTGCCAACAGAGTCATAATCTCTAATGGCTTATTTTTACTTAGCAACGCCATCTGCTCGAATAGCTTGCAGTTAGTTGCTCACAATCGCCAATAGATGGCAGGAACAGTCATATATTTAGTTTATGTTAGATTATTGCAAAAACCCATTTCTCGTCATTTTCTGAAAATAAATTCTAGCTAGATCGATTAATCGTCCCCGAAAACCCCCGTATACTAAATTTCATGAAAATCGTTGGCTCAGTTTCCGAGATCCTAAATATATATATATACATATATACAAGATTTTCTCGTTTAAAGGTATAAGATAAAAAAATGTGAAGTCAGTTAAAAATAACTCGTACCTATGTGGGTAGGCTACTAAATTGATGTTCAACAATTTTTCCACTCGCTCGTGACTCCACAAACAAAAGAAAACTATTTTTTCACGCTCATAAAAACTTCACAGATAAGAAAAAACAAACACCTGAAATAAGTTATTCCAAAAGCCGGGAAATTCATGCAGAAAACACTGTCCAGAATATAACAGTTATTCTATTTTTTGACGTGACAACGTCTTATAATTCGATGGAGCCGGCGCACTATGGGTCAAACGCGTTATTATCGTGCCAAAAATCATTTTACAAAAGTTAGATTTCTACAATTTTTTCAGTGAATATATGAAGAAGGATAGTTGAACTATCATATACCACAAAAAATATGCCTTATTAACATATTTTAATAGGGATAACTTAAACTTGAATGCAAGGAAGTAGATTGATTGATGTAGTAAAATTTGTGATATGACACTTTCAGATCGACTTTTTGATCAATATTTGTTGATAACCTATTACTTATTATACATCATTAAAAGCGTGGTATTTAACACTTTCCACGTAATTTAAGCATATTCTTATATGACTAAGAAAGTTAGCTTTTACAGTCAATTTTTGAAAGCCCTTTTATTTTTTCAGTTTTAAAACTTCAAATTGAGTTTTCGTATTTACCGCTGTCTCCCGACAAGGAGTTTTAACTACTATAACGTTCCTTGATCTGTATACTAACAGGAATAAAAATAATTTTTTGCCCCAATTTGCCCCAATTTGACTTAGAGGCAAAAATGTGTACTATGGGAAAATAGAAAAAGTCATGAAAGTACATTTTTTTGGAAAATTTGCTTGAAATAGTAGCAAATATCCTGGGTTTTATTCACTTGATGACCTAACCTTTAGTATTGATTGTTTTATTTTAATAAAATTCAATTATTTTTGACGTTGGAAACATGGTTACCTTAATTAATGAAGGTGCCTATTTTATAATTGTTTTATCTGTAAATAGAGAATAACTGCATTAATTTTTAATAACTATCACTACTATCATAACAAAGAAACCACAAAGAAATAAATAAGTTATTAGTTTCCAGTGGAAAATATTTCGAGGAACGTGTGCAAGAAACCGCTATGAAAATGCATCTTGCAGACTTTGGCATATGGTCATGCAATTAACCCTCAAAATTTTTGAGAATACACTCAGAGTACTGCACAATTATACGTTGATGAATATAGGTGGTATTACATGCCCTCTTCTGTATACAAGATCTTAATACACGGAGAGAATAAAATCGAACATTTTGCTGTTTTACGAATTGGATAATTGTCTCAAGATGCTGAAGAGTCCTGAAATAAGAATTACAAAAAAAACAATCAAGAAAATGCTCCAGATCAGCTACAAATGAGGACGTTTTTCATTCATTTCATATATGTATCTCTAGCATAAAGGACACCAAGCGAAACTGGAACAGTTTCGCTAAAGAACTGTGGCAAGAAGCTATAAGTCTTTTAGATTTTTAACCCATAAAACCGTCCTTTTTTACATATATTTTTTTAATTATATGTATAAGTATATAAAAGTACTTCTGTTATAGTAATTTTTATTGGTTTCCTATTTATCTTTTGTAATATTTGTAATGGGATTTTTATTACTTGTTACTCAAAAAAAGTAAGTTTTTTTCTATAAAAAATATTTTTTTTAATGTTAAGTATTATTTTATGTTATGTCAATGAAGATATTTGTTTTAATTATGTCCATTGGATTAGTTAAAATCCGCGAGAACCTAAAAATACTGTTTTTTTAAGTTTAGTGGCAATTTTTTTAGTCTAATACAGAATTTTTTTTTTTTTTTTTTCATTTCATTTATAGTCCATATATCTAAGATTGTAATTGCGAAAGATTCATAGAGATATTTAAAAAACTGAGAAAGTTACAGATTTTTGGCACGATAATTACGCGTTTGACCCATAGTGCGGCGGCGCGGCTGCACGCACAAAAAAACATGACTCATGCAGCGTTACTTCGCTCTGAGGCGTTCCATTTAGGGATTGATGTGCAAGCGAGAGCGCGGAACGAGCGACAAAGAGGCACAATCGGCCTCCGCGTTCGGCAGCGTTCGACATAATCTGTCTCTCTCCTACTTGAGTGAGCTATGCGTCCGCGTGGACAGCTGTATGACGTTGTCACGTTCAACTATCGTCAGTAAACCGACTTTACAGACACCCCTTTTTTTTAGGGTTCCGTAGCCAAATGGCAGAAACGGAAAGTGATTACGTCGGGGTCACCAAGGATAATAATGTTATGGTGTATTGAAGGATAAAAATCGTGGCCAATTGGTAAAAGAGTTTGTTTATGGCCTCCAAAATTGTGAAAGTCATTATGTCGGGGTCACCAAGGATATGTTATGGTCTACTGAAAGATAAAAATCGTGGCGTAATAAAGTTTGTAAGGTTTCTGTAATGGCTCAAAACAAAAACTCCGGCTAAATAAAAACAACTCTATTCAAGGCAAACAAACAAGGCTCTTTACAAAATAGTGATCTCGTCCAATTTTCCTTGATTGAGATGCTTTTTGTTGATCTTGGACAATAGTTTATTTACAAAAGTAAATAAAGCTATTTTCTCGAATGATCAAGAGAAGCTCAAATTTCTCAGTATTTGTAAAATAAAGATGAAAGCAAAAACTATCTAACTTTTAAAACAGACCCAACCACGCAGTTTCAATAAACTTTTTTCATGTTTTATTTCAGGGCGATGTATGTTCCTATTATTTAATAATATTTTGGAAGTAACTCAGTATCTAGTTGGAGTACAATTACAAGTTTTCACTTTTGTTGCCGTTTTTGGAGTGATATGGTTTTTTTTATTGACCTTTGCCCAGCTGTGAAACAAAATAGGTTAATAAAAAAAATTGGCCTTTTATGAAGTACACCAAAGATGGCGATGCTAAGTTATCTAGAAAGGAATTTATTTATAAGAATCACAATACTTGCAAAAAAATCTATAGAACTATAAAAACTTGCTACAAAAATATTCTCGTGTCCCAGTTCCTCTGACAGCCATTCCACGAACATAAAATCAGAAACTGCTGTTTCAGAACCGGACTGTTCTTTATTCCGTGGTTCTAGTATCGAACTGCTGACCCAATTGAGGTCCAATAGTGGTCCAATGCCACAATTACTGCTTCCCGGCGAAGTTTGTCAAACATTTAATGCGGCCGTCATTTTACTCGCAAATGTTTTGGAAAAATATCGGTTTGTTGGGTATTTGGCCGGAAACGGTCGACAAGCTATGAGATGACGATAGAAATAATATTTTTTGCTGAAAAGGTTTTTTTGTCCTGAGATAAAAAAATTATAGTTTAAAAAACTAAAAAAAAACGCTTTTATAACTAATTGAACTAAAAAGTTAAAAATAAAAATCATCAATTGAAAAATTTATATGATTGTACAAAAAAGCGTGGGGTGCTTTTTATAATAACTTCAGATATAATAAACTATTGATAAAATATTTACAACAATCAAAATCAAGCCCCCCACGCTTTTTGTACAATAATATAAATTTTTCAATTGATTATTACAATTTTATTTTTAACTTTTTAGTTCAATTAGTTATAAAAGCGTTTTTTTTTTAGTTTTATAAACTATAATTTATTTTTAACTTTTTTTTTTTTTTTTTCATATTATTGCATTGTCATCGACCTTTGACAGGTGTGCAAAGTTTGAATCAAATCTGATCGTTCAAAGTAGGACAAAATCGAGCTCAAAGAGGTCGGTTACATACATACATACATACAGGTGAAGCTAATAAAAGCGTTATAAAAACTGTATATGGGTGGATGACAGCCAGTTGGCCTACTAAAATCTCTGTCTGGCTCTGTCTCTGGCTCTGGTTTTGAGTCTGTGTGCGTGCTGTCTAAATATATCCTACATCGAAAAGTCACACACACACTGGTGAGCAAAACACACACACACAGACAGACACAGACACAAAACCAAAGCCAGAAACAGAGCCAGACAGAGCTTGTGGTAAGCCTACAGGCCTATTATGGACGATGACGTCAAAATGAAAGATGAAGCAATTATATAAATTTGGGTCCAATCGGGCATGGAACTAGAGGGCGCAAGGTAATTTTGCGCGTGTCAGATGGCGAAGCATTAAAAAATGTAAGTTCTTTTTATGTTATTGAAAGATTCATACAAAAGACCATAATTTAATAAGTATGATTGCATTTGCAATTTTAGCACTTACGCTATGCCTAATAATGTGAGAGCTCTGGTGGTCTAGTGGTAGCAGAGCAATCCCGCCTTCCGATCCTAAGGTCGTGGACTCAAATCTAGTAGTGTACCAGAGAGTTTTTCTGTCTAACATGGCAACATGTATGTGAAGAATAATGTAATTTAATGTAAAGAATGTGAAATTTATTGTTTTTTTTAATACGGTTCACAGAATACATCTAATTGCCAAATTTAACCAGTCTAGTTCTTACAGTTTCAGAGAAAAATGGCTGTGACATACGGACGGACGGACAGACAGACATGACGAATTTATAAGAGTTCCATTTTTGACATTTGGCTACGGAACCCTAAAAAAGTTCTCGAAGTTTTTCTTCCGATCACACACATAAACGGGGAAATCACTTTTAACCACGCTAGTTTGGAAAAACCAGTGACACGAAATACATAAAATCATGCCTCATTCCCATAGGAGTAGGCAGAGATCACGGATTTCCACTTGCTACGATCCTGACGTACCGCTTTCGCTTCATTCTCTCGCTTACCATTCTTCATACATGTTCGTCGGCTTAGGGTACTTCTGGCCTTTCTCTAAAATCGCAAAATTGTAATCAAAAGTTAACTATATCATGGAAATAAGGAAGAATTTCACTTTTCTTGTGTCCGTAGTGAAACTGGCAAGTATTTTGTTGAAAAGAAAATAACTGACCCGGAAACGCTCTCATTCTCTTACGGCGTTCAGAATTATGGTACGCCTGTGCTTTTTATCTTCATAACTGACGGTTTTGTTCGAAAATCTTTTAGTTGAATTAAAAAAATATCTTTAAGAAAGCCATAATAATAAAAATAACAGTGCGTTCAAATTTGGTTTTTATGAATTTGTTTATACAACACTAGTGATTAAAGCACTGGTGGTCTAGTGGTAGCGGCCCCGCCTTCCGATCCGAAGTTCGTGAGTTCAAATCCAGTCATGTACCAATGAGTTTTTCCAATGAAAAATATATGTGCACTATGCCAGTACTCTCAAAACGGTGAAGGAAAACATAGTGAGGAAGCCGGCGTGTCGTAGAACCTAAAAAAGTTCGAGCAACACGTGTTATGGGTCACGCAAAAAGGGCCCGCCAGCGGCCTACTTGCGGAAAAACCAACCAGCACATCAAGTGCGGTTGATACAAATTTGCCGAAATTTGCCGACTAGTGGATAGACCAAGCATATGCCTGATGTAAGGTAATAACAATCGCCTATAATAAAGCATTGCTTCGAAGGTCACGTACGTTAAAAACGTGCCCTGCGATGCACTGCCGTACATCCATCAACTTGAGGCATACAGCCTCACTTCAACTAAAATTTATCTATGTATGTATTTTTGCGTGTAAAAAAAAATCTTACCTGCATCATGCACAACGTAGGTAAGATTTTTTTTATAATTTAATATAGGCCTAACAAAATAGTATCTTACTGTTTATATTACTATTTTTAAGTGCTAAAAGATCTATTGAGATTCTTGAATCAATTGCGTAGCTTATGGCGTTGAATAGCTACCTATAATAGTGGGTGCACTTTACAAAAGTTAGAAACACCAATTCAAAGCAGGTAAGCTTATATATAGCAAACTTTGTTTGTGTAAAATTATAAAGGGAAATCCACTCACTCAATCATGACAAAATTTCTGAAACTCAGGTCACACAGGTTCGGAAAGTCAGAGTAAATATAGTACCTACATTATACTGCAGCGGCCAACAAAAGAGGCATTGATGGACGAACGTATAAAAATAGATGAACGTGTACAATCACGAAGAACAACGAACCTCACTAATTTATCTCGCGTTAAAGTGTTCATTTCTTTTATTTTTTAAACATTAATTTTGCAACCTCGTTTGAAAATGAAATAAAACCTTTGATATGTTACCTCCTTGGTTGCCATGTTTCAGGGTGTTATAATCGTTCTATTTTTAAATTACACGAAAAATATGAGTTTACTATTTAATTTATCTGGCCGATAAACACGACAGTAATGGACTTTAATTCAACTTTTGCATTTCGATTGATCTCGAAAAAAGTTGTCAAAATAATGTTTAAATTTTCGTTATTCTAACGTCTGAAAACTTATTGTAAATCTAGGTGTAAGTTCCACGCGACCAAGCTTAGAAAAAAGGTAAGAAAATTGGCACAATGACTTTTTGATGGGAGGAGGCGCTCACACCATACCTACAGGAATAGATATGAAAAAGTAACTGAGACATAAAAGTTGGCCGCCACTCAGAATATTATGCATAAATAAAAGGAAACGAAACAGCTTCACAACTTTGATCCCTAGGCACGTTACTACCACTATGCCCATTCCTGCACTGAAGTAGCATTGCTGTGTTTTGGTTTGAAGGGTGCCGGTGAAATTACTAGAACGCGAGACTAAATATCTGCTCAAAGTCCTGAGGATGTTTTTGTTTCATTCTGTTGATAGAATAATCATGGCTATTAGTAAAATTAGGTACCACCCAAATTTAGTAATTGGGCCGGAACTACAAATCAGGACGGACCAAATCAAAATGGCCGGATATCCTACAACTATAAAGAACACGTTATTGTCAATTCAATAACTGTGTGTGTGTATTAATACCCAAACTATTTCTTTTTATACTGTCACTGGTTCTTTCGAAAAAGTGTGGTGAAGGGATATTTAAGTGTGCCTCAATTACGCTCCTTTCGTGCACTTGGCACGTGTCGTGCTTGTACCTAAACTGAGAACAGTTTTATGAACTCGAGAACAAAGAAAGAGAACTCAGTTGAAAAAGAATGAAAATAACATTTTACACCTACTCCAACAGATTTTATAGTACCAGCTACCTCTTCTTGTAAGAATTCGTCCGGAGAAGTATTTATTATACTTAAGTATTTCTGTCGGTGGGTTTTATTTCAAGAGAGTTGATTCCTCGCTATTGCTCAAGATTTTATTTGTTAATTTCCTAATTAAATCTTTTTAATTAAATCTTACTTTCCTGTAGTCAGTTTTGGTTACTTAACAAATGAATTGAGTTTTAGGAATGATAAAATGCCCAAAATCTATTTTCTAATCAGATAGCTAATTTTAAGAATTTTCCACCTCGTCGTCTTTGAAGGCCGATTTCAGCCAAAGAAGCCCATTACGCACTACTTTTTTTTAATGATTATGAGAGCTCAGAGATCGGAAAACTTTCAAGAATTGTTTTAAAACCACGGAATCACTTGTAAAGATTTTTAATTTAAAAAGGAAAATTCAATTCATAATTAACCAAATGTAGATTTCTGACTTTACACCAACATTTTCATAGTTTTTATCAGAGTTACGTCGCCAATTATTTTATGCATAAAAGAACAACTCATCGAAACTTAGTAGCAAAAAAGAAATCTCGAGAAAGTTTTTTAAGAATTTTTTAAGTTGTTCAAGTCGAAAAATTTCTAAAATTCGGAAAAAAATCATAACTCGAAAACTATAAGAAATCGCGGAACATACATGGGGGTGATTCGGGTACCCCAAGGGGTGTTCTATCTCTGGAATTTCGCTTGACACTACTTTCTGGGACACACTGTATGTTAAATGGTAATCCATTTAACATCAAGTGAGCCAATAATTATGATTGTTCTATCAGCTAGTTGCATAAAAAAAAAGTGGAAAGGCTAGAAAAACAAACAAACGCAAGTTAAACATTAGCAAAGCTTCTCAAAACTTTTAGCTTCATCTCTTACATTTACATTTGACAGCAATTATTCCCGTACCTTTATTAAATAACACAAAATAAATAAACTCAGTACAATAGTACCAGATCATGAAATAAATCCTTATTTATTATTGTCGTTTGAGAATCTCGAGCCTTCACGACTCTTCACAACAATACCGAAGGCCGCGGACTACGGAGCTGTCAAAACAAAATGTTATTTTCATCCTTTTTCATCTGAGTTCTCTTTTCTTTGTTCTCGAGTTGTTTATCGCCAGTCGTAACGCGGTAATGATCGCAATACTGATATATTACCACTTTAGAGGGTCTCACTAGGGGCTTGTGCAAAAGCGGTGCCGTTATAAAACACTAACCTATTAACAATCTTACAAATTTCGACTTAAAAAGTTGAATCTACCACATAGGTTACTTTAATGATTAAATAAATAAATAATACGGACAATCTGCACAACACTATTCAACCCCTGACTAAGCAGAGCTTTTCCAATGGCAACAATCTGGTTTCTACTGTAGTTAGAATACAATATCAAAACCCAGACAGAAAAAAAAACTGGTGTTCACCACACCACACAAATATTTGTTGTCGATAGGAATTATTCACATTATTTATTTCTACCAATTGTTTGCATGATTTACACTTGTGCTGATCTTTTAAACAACTTATGAAATTCATGAATGTAAAACGAATAATTATTTAAATTTAGAAGAATCCTGAGCATGAATAAAATTTACCGCCGTAATAATGATTAAAGCTATTTTTAGGACCATATCTCACAAAAAAGGGATCGTACTAAAAATTTTTTTCATCGCTATAGATAGTGCAATTCACGAAGACGCGCCCCTCGCGGGGTGCGGGGAGTTTGCTCCGAGCGGCAGTCGCGAACCGTAGTCTATTCATTTTAGTGTGCGTGTGCACTCATAGGTAATTAGTGTGTACCGATAACACTCAAACATTGACGGAAGCTTGCACACATATAATACTATAAACGGTTAGGAGGAATAGTGGGGCGCGCCTTCGTGGATTGCACTATCTTATACTAATTTATCATAATAATTATTGCACACATTTAAAAAACCAATAAGATAATGTTAACGACAGGTTGGATTAAAGTCGTTTCTTTGACAAACTCACAGTTTACGCTCGCCATATGACGGCCGCGTATAATATTGAAGACCCCGGCTTATGATAACAAATAGGGGCTTCGATGTTTGGTTTACGATAGCACATTTCAAGGTAACTTACAAAGGCTCTCGAGTATATTATATCAAGAACTTGGGTTGTAGCTGCTTAGACGTTTTAACGCCTCGTCTCAGCTTAGACTGAGGTATAGGTGCCATAGACACTCTTGGGTCTGAAGTTTCGTTTTCTCAAACAGTCTTGACAACCTTCTTTGAGGTAAATTGAAATTGCTGTACTGGCCCAAATACATGGGAGCAGCGGCCGGCAAAAGTTGTATGAAAGTCCAAATAAATTACATACTAAACTCATAATGTCATGTTATTTGAAAATGGAACGATTTTTTACTCCAAAACATGGCAACCAATGAGGTAACTTATCAAAAGTTATATTTAAACTTCGAACTGGCTTGCAAACAAAAATGCTGTTTATTGAAAAAAACAAATGAACACTTCAACGCAAAAAAATTGTGTTGTTCGTTGTTTCTCGTAATTGTTTTTGTCAAAATGAGTTAAAGTGGTGCTACTTAGTTTTAATTTCCTCGCATTATTTGAGAAATAGATTATAGGTACAAGCTTTGGACACAACTAGGTATTGATGGACTTTTTTACACACACACATTACACGTACAGTAGTATACAATTAAAAAAGCAGCCAAGTGCGAGTCGGACTTGCCCATGAAGTGTTCCGTAGCATCAAGTCACATAATATAAAGGTTCTTGTAGTTCGTTGAAAGGTAAATTGCGGTTTACGATTTATGACGTATAAAAAAAAAACTATGGGCTAGATCTCGTTCAAACCAAATATCGTTGAAAGTTTGCATAGTAATGTACAACATATTTTTTTTAGTTTTATCAATTTTTTATTTTAGAAGTTAGAGGGGGGGACCAACTTTTTTCCACTTTGGAAGTGTCTCTTGCGCAAACTATTCAGTTTAGAAAAAAACGATATTAGAAATCTCAACATCATTTTTGAAGACCTATTCATAGATACCCCACACGTATGAGTTCGATGAAAAAAATTTTTTTGAGTTTCAGTTTCAAGTATGTATAGTACCCCCAAAATTTATAGTTTTTTTTCAATTTTTGTATAAAAATCACAATGCGGTTCACAGAATACATCTACTCACCAAGTTTCATCAGTCTAGCTCTTACGGTTTTGGAGAAAAATGGCATTGACACGGACGGACAGACAGACATGACGAATCTATAAGGGTTCCGTTTTTGCCATTTGGCTACGGAACCCTAAAAAGAAAACAGGAAAGAAACACCTGACGACTAATAATACCACGATAGATTACACTTTTATGTCTTAGAAGTTAAAAGTAAAGGGTTCAGAAGTTTCAAAGTGATTCTTGTGTTAAGGCCTGTCAATATCACTGTCTTATTTGACATCGTTTCAGATCGCCATCGCTATCGCCTAGATGTGCGCAGGTTTGTACAAGTATGTAAATGCATGCCTTCCTTTGACTAAGTAACATTCGTGACGGTAGAGACCTTCTGGCTGACACAAAGTTATCCACTTTACTTACATTTTGCTAATGTTATTTTAAGTTACTCAAACTTGTTTTTAAACAAATTCCATCTCAGATTATGAAACGAAAAACTTACTTTTCTTATTTCCTACTCAGAAAGTTAATAAAGAATTTAAGAAACTTTGCAAAGATACTACACAACTCTTATTAATACCTAAGCATAGTCGTTTTTAACCGACTTTAAATAAAAAAGGTTCTTAATTCGGTTATGTTTAAGCTTGTATTACTTCGTCAATTTGTAGTTAATTAAAAAAAGATTTTTCGTTGTAAAAGGTTCAAGATTGGTTCCATATAAATTTCACAGTTAAAAAAAATACCAGTGCAAGTAACCACTAGAGTACCATATTAAGGCGAGTGTCGTAGGTTCGAAATAATACTCGATTACTTTTAGGATACTCATTTAAAATGCGTACTAAGTGAGTTGTATCTTTTTTAATACAGGACGAGAAAAACCTTTTTCATTTGTAAGGTTACTTACAAGTGTTATAAAAAGGCTTAAAAGAATTACAAAATTAAATTTAGTCGAGTCCCTTGGTTACGAGGGGCAAGCCAAACAAACTTATAGGCGGGGGTTCAAATTATAAGCGGAAGCGGAGTTCAAAACTAAATGAAATTAAAACGGTATGTCAGATGAGAACACTGGTGGTCAAGTGGTAGCGGCCCCGTCTTCCAATCCTAAGGATGTAGGTTCAAATTAGGTCATACACTACTTAGTTTTTCCGTCGAAAAACCTCCCCGCACATCAAGTGCGCATGATAAACTTGCCGAACTTGCCGAAGGTACAAGGTTATACAAAAACAAGTGTAAACGATACTAAATGCAGAAGTATAAACTGTGTCTGCCAGTAACGCCCTCCTCTTGGCAGAGAAGATAAGTGTAGTCCCATTTATTTCTGTGCCTTGTACCACGCAAACCAGAGCTGTAACCCAAGTTTATTAAATTACCTAGTCTTGGAAGTGTATAAATTGCCAAATTTACTGCACTCTAGACGTGAGGGTGGTCATCGTTTGATGTAGGGGTTTATGACCAAAAAGAAAGTAGAACAAAAAGATTGGAACCTAAAAATTCAACTTTTGATTGAGTTGAAGTGGCTATGGGCAAGTCTCATAGCGCGAAGAGCATACAACTGAAGGGCAAGTTCCACTTACGAAATGTTGTTTTCGTTTCGTCTATTTGTCTCTCTCTATTGTATGGAGAAAAGATGACAGCTAAAACACTTTACGTAAAACACGATCGAAACGAGTTGTTGTCTCATCAATTTGCCATACAAAAAAGAGCAAGACGTGCTTACACGAAAACAACATTTTGTAGATGAAATGTGGTAGCAAAACTCCAACTTTGGGTACTGTTCAGGAATAAATGCTCTGGAATGGCCATCACGAACAGAAGACGAAACAGTATATGACTGGAAAAGGACTGCTCAGAATTATTATTCTAGGAAACGTACAGGAAATGTCTATGTTCAGCAGTGGACTTCTTTAGGCTGATGATGATCATGAGACAGATGATGAGACGTGACTTATGACTACTTTATGAGTACAAGAGAATTGAAGGCACGCGAGGCATACAGATGTTCCGCCTCACGTGCCAGTAATTTCATCGGCACCCACACCCTTCAAACCGAAACACAGCAATGCTGCTTCACGGCAGAAAAAGGCATGGTGGTAGTACGCACCCGGACGAGCCCTTCATAAAGAGCTCACTCTTATAGCTATATTTTGTTTGGCAGAACAAAACTTAGACATCACTAAATATAAAAGTGAAACAGAGCCACACTGTTGCCAAGTGGGCCACACCCCGGGCCAACTTGCTATACAGCTGATATTAAAGACTTGTTTTTTTGCCACAGACTAACCCTGTTGGTAAAACAAGAATCATACGGACAAACGGCAGTCTGTGTCGTAATCTGGAGGTTCTGTACAATTTCATGTACACCAAGGGTGCTATCATTGCGTTTCATACCCTGAAGGAACTTTTTTACATTTTTCCTCTGAGATTTACTTAAACATCAGGGGCCTAATTCTCGGGCCGATCTCGATCATTTTGCAATTTTATTTTATTGCTTCTTTTCACAACCCCGCACTTTTTCTACGTTTTCCGTATATCGTAGCTGTCGAGGCTTCTACGATGAGGTCGTTGATGAATTACTCAAGGAAATCTGCCATTCTCTCTTCGAAAAGAAGCAATAAGATAAAATTGCAAAATGATCGAGATTGGCCCGAGAATTAGGCCCCTGGAACCCCTTTGTAAGAAGGCAGCAATTCAACGCAACTAAGCCTCAATTGAGCAAGAAACAAAACGACTTCATTCCCACAGTTTTGATCAGATACTCCTTGTTGCGCGTTTCCAAACTCTTTGGTGTTTATTCGAAATTCAAAAACATAAATTATAATGTTCATTCTGTATTTGAATTTAGAACCCTAAAAACAGCGGCGTAACATTTTGGCTGATAATGGAGGTTATGTAAGAGCAGTACGCCTACCACATGCTATGTCTGTCTCTGTCTCTGGCTCTAGTTTTGAGTCTGTGTGAGTGCTCACCAGTGTAATTATACTGTGAGTGTGACATTTTAACGTTGACACTCACCCAGACTCAAGACCAGAGCCAAAGACAGAACCAGACAGAGCTTGTAGTACGCCTACAGGTTTTTAGTCTGTTTTGTAGCTGACAGTTGGACTTGTTATTTGTGGGGTATTTTTGCGGCGGCGTTTTTTATTATCCGTATACGAGAGGGTTATGTTTTTGGCCGTTACGTAGTACTAACTCCTTCCTGTGGTTTTTCCTTCTTATATTATAATGCCTTCCTACGGTGCGTGGTTCTGCAGATCATCACGCACAGCCGACGACGACGCACGGCAACGCACACAGACAGGGCTCCTGTGCTACCGCGCACCTCGGCGCACGAGACCGTTCCCATGGTGTGTCGTGCAAGCTGATCCGCCTCCGTTCGCGATATCACACACCGGTGGGAAGGGGCTATTACAAAATAAATTAGTCGTTTTTATCATAAAAAAAATATGTCAAACATAAGCTTTTACCATCTCTTACCACTGGGTAATGACAACCAGTGACACAACTAAATTTATGCAGTTAAATTGCGTTTATTAGTAATGGTGTATACAGTGAAATTCTGAAGCTTGGCGAGCGAAGCCACGGGCATAGCTAGTATGTATTTAAAAGAAAGTCGTGTCAGTAACACTTTTTATAACTTTTGGCTGAAAACTAGTGGTGAGGTAGAAACCAAGAGAAGGACAAAGAAAATGTTTATCCCGTAAAAGTAACAGGAACGTGGTGAGCAAAGCCGCCGGTGGCCGCTAGTTTTTATTTAAACTTTCAATTCACCATTGAAGAAAACTTTTCAACTCTCCACAACATGCATAAGTTGGAAACAGTTCAAAACAGCGATATTTTAAACTTCCGTTGCGAGCTACCAAAAAGTAGTAGTCAGTTAAAAGTCGTATCTTCAAGTTTGTGCCAAGCATAAGTTTGGGTTAATAGGGCTGTCAAGGAAGGAGGGCGCTGTTCATTTTCATTTTGGCTAATGCTACGACTAGTTATAATTATCTTTGCTGCAATTCTCATAACTTCACAAGATTGTTTTTTGCTGTGAATTTTTTTTAAAGGCCTTTAAAAATCACGTGTAACGCTGTCAAATATGACAGCGATATTTGTCAGCATTTCAGCTGATCGCCATCGCCTTCGCCTAGATGTGCGCAGGCCGTAAGAGGCAGGCATTTTTTGAGAAAAGAAAAACCATTGAATTCTTGACACTGTCGTGACTGTTACCGTTACCAACACCGCTGTATAAAGTTAAAACTTTTTTAGGCGCATTCAATGTTGTTCCAGTTTTCACTTCTGTCGGCACTCTGGGAGTGAAACTGTTTTTATCTTTTTTCTTCTTCTTTTTGTTTCACTAGTATACCTCGCACACTCGCACAGTGTCCATTCTATGCGTTGTATTAATGTTCTGTATCACTACTTATTTCAATCCAGTGTTTTTCTTTCAGCAATTTAGCTTTCGACGAACTACAAGAATTTTTATATTAAGTATGTTACTTGTTGCTACGGAACCCTTCATGGGCGAGCATATCCAGGTTGTCTGACACTTGTTCCGATCCATCTCTTTGATCTTCGTCCTCCTGGCCTTTTGCGCTCTATCTTGCCCGTAAAAGTAAAAAGTTTATTGACATAATAAATCAATTTCACAATATCATTGATTTTGAACCCATAGCCAGCCGAAGGTGTAATCAAAAACAACGAATATACTTAGTAGTACCTGCATGAAAACTCTAAACTACAATTAAAAAAATATAACCCAAACAGTTTGTTTAGGTAAGTACTTACTTATTTTAAGTGTGCTTCACAGTTGACTTAAGTATTTCCGTCATAATAAAATTGTATGTGCTACCAACCTCAATCTCCTAGTTTATCATTTTTAGGTTTCATCTTTTATTTAAAATGCTGCCAGCCCTAGAGAGTTTCTCTAGACTTTTCTAAGCTATTAAAATGATGTACAGTCATACATTTGGCACAACGTTTAATATTGTGTCTTCCTCACAAGAGACATGTTCACTTGGTGCCTACTTCTGAAGCTTTACTTATTCATAGCATTTTAGAATCTTGCTAGCAATGCGCTTCAAAGTGATGTTTGGTGTCTGGGTTTGATTGATGCATCTAGGTAAATGGTTTTATGATCTAGAGATAGGCAGCTCTACTTATAAACGCAATTTAAATTTAATCAGTGCTTAAAGTTAGCCCTGTCACTGTTTGTCATTACCCAGTGGTAAGAGATGGCAATAGTTTAAGCACTGTTTATCTTTTGACATATTTTTATAAGTAAGGCCACATGCTTTAGTATCATGTTTGTTAAACCTAAATTTTTGCATCCCCTAGCTGTGCTTGATTTTCCGTCAACTGAGTGAGAGGAAGCAAGAGAACTACAGTCTAAGACTTGAGTCCATGTTAAGTCCCAGGTTACGCGCCTCATTAACAAACTCTAATAGGTTCCCCCATTAGCATTTTAACTATAGGCTAATAGAACATCCTTAGTTTATGTTTAGTGCCAATAGCCATAAATTTAGTTTTTAGTTGATTAAAGACGAGACTATTGTCATGTGACCTACCATGAGCTTCATATGGCTATGGTTATGGCTGTCAAAATTGTGTCAACACATTCAAACCCAAGAAGAAAATGAATGTGTGGGTCAGCCTATCTATACACAATTTGACAGCCATAGCCATAACCACAATGGAGCTCGTGGTAGCCCTGCAGGTAACTATTCTTGTTAGATCTTCATTCATTCTGAGAATTGCAGAAAGTGCGTCTTCTGGTTTAAAAGTAATTCTACATTTATTTTAAACCTCTCTAAAACTCTCTCTCTCTCTCTCTCTTTATAAAACTCTTACGTTACTGACTGACTGACTGACAATCAACGCTCAGTTTAAACCGTAAGTCCTTTAAGCATGAAACTTGGAGGATATGTTTCTTTTATAGCATAGGGGTGCACTAAGAAAGGAAATTGGAAAATGATTTCCCTAAACGGAGAAAAAGAGGAAAAACGTGGCACAATAAAGGTGAACCATTAGTAAAGCAGTGGTTACCAACAGTGTAGCAGAATTGTTACATTTAATAATAAAATAAATAAAAAATAAATATTGTGGACAATTCACACAACACTACCCAGCCCCAATCTAAGCAGAGCTTGTAATATGGGAACCGGATAGCTGATATAATACTTGAATACATTTTTTTTTGTAAATACATACTTAGAATACAATATAACACCCAGACAGAGAACAAACATTTATGTTAACCACACAAATATTTGTTCTCGGTGGGGATCGAACCCACGACCTACGGCGCAGAAGGCAGAGCTACTACCAACTGAGCTAGAGGCCAGTCAAAATTTGTACAATAACTTGACCAATTTTTCTGTTTTAAATAAGAAATAATACCGCTTAGAGTCCAAATTATTTAACCAGGCCCTCAAGTCGAGGGTAAAAACAAACAGACCGTTTACCTCAAGCAAACAATGGCTAAGTACACAGTCACAAATCATGCACCGTTGCTATGGGCATTTGGGACCCCCATTTGGGCACTTCAGACCCCAAAAGACTGTCCCAATACAAATTATGCCAATTAATAACTTAACCTCTATCATGACCCCCGTCATTGTACGTAAACAAGAGATAAATTAGTTTTTGCCGTTACACATTGTCGATTTATCGTTCTGTAAAGGTCTGCAAGCTTCTAAACAATCAAATCAACAGTAATTCAAATAAAACCTTTGTAATTTTTTTAGGTATGGACAAACTAAAAATAATTGCTTGTCCGATTTTTTTGGGAACGCTTATGCTGCATGTATATTGGCGATCAGACAATAGTTGGTTGTAAAGATTTTTATAATGTCCCAAAAGTTAAGAGCCGAGCGGGATTTGAACCCGCGACCGGGAAGGGGAAGGTCGCGGGTTCAAATCCCGCTTGGCTCTTAACTTTTGGGAGATTATAAAAATCTTTGTGATTTTCTTAAGTGTAGTAAACACTATAAAATCAATAAAAAATAATGAAAAAACGCAAGGTGACATCTCTCGTCGATTCAACTGAATGCAACTTCGGTTATCGAGCAGGTTAGTTGACTGTAACGTCAAACCTGTAGATGGAACCACGGTCGCGTTAGTGCCGAACAGTCCCTAAGAGTTATTCGTCGAGTGTGATTAGGAACCGATGGCGCAGTGGTCAGCGCAGCCCCGTACCGAGGGGAAGGTCGCGGGTTCAAATCCCGCTCGGCTCTTAACTATTGGGACATTATAAAAAAAAAAATCTTTGTGATTTCCTTAAGTGTAGTAAACACTATAAAATCAATAAAAAATTATGAATAGTTGGTTGGTTGGAATTCAAACCCGTACCTACAGCCCAAAAGGTAAAGTTACTGCTAACTATAAGCTGTGAAGCTTTGCGTTTTTTAAATTCTATTTGAATAGCTCAATAAGGAAAAGAGGTAGAAAACATAGCATAACATTAAAAAGTGCAAACATGTCTGTAGATTACAATCTTAAACTATCAAAAACAACGAAACTGTTTTCAAAGTTAATTAAAAGTTTTCTTGGAACAGCATGTCCCTTTTCTTTTCTCTTTTGGTTAGTTTTATTGTGTGTGGTACAAAAATTGCATCGAAATACAAAAAAGTCCGTAGCAATATCTACGAAAAGTTTGGGTGGCTAAGTTTTACCTAGGAGGTCTACGAACCTTAATGGTGCGTTGCTTTTATTTTAATTTTGCTTTAGGCGCGCCATTTTGGGTGTGTGGGTGAGCCAGGTAGGATTAAAAGTTACTGGTTGCACTCGAGTGCAAAGATTTTTCACCTCGTGCTCCTTTGATTCCTTCGCTAACGTTCAAGATTCTAATTTATGAACCACTTGCTACGCTCGTGATTCCACTTAAGAACCCTTCGCTTGCTCGGTCATCATTCTTGTATAACAAATAACTAAAGTAAGCAAAAATTAAATTTACTTACATAATATTGTCACAGAGTTAGTACAATATAACTTTACTACATTGCTTGCATTTTTATATTAATACCTAATACCTGCGTAACGAACGAAGTCCCTCGCTGAAGCTCCAATCAGTCTCACACAGACTGTTTGATTAGAACTTGAACGAAGGATCTCATAATGGGCGAATCGTAGTGATCTTTAAGCCAAGCTCTGTCTGGCTCTGTCTCTGGCTCTGGTTTTGAGTTTGTGTGAATGTAGACTAAATAAATCCTACGTTGAAACGTCACACGCACAATTAACACTGGTGAGCACTCACACAGACTCAAAACCAGAGTCAGACAGAGCTTGTGGTAGGCCTATTGCTATGACCTTCAACCTTGTTTCTATTCTATCTGCGGTGTTGTCTGAACTATTATTTTTGATTATTATTATCTATTTACCAACCAGCAGGGCTACCACGAGCTCCATATGGTTATGGCTATGTCTGTCAAATTGTGTATAGATAGGCTGACCCACACATTCACTTTCTTCTTGGGTTTGAATGTGTTGGCACTGTTGACACAATTTTGACAGCCATAACCATAACCATATGAAGCTCATGGTAGGCCAGCAGCTATCAACTTTTAAGGCTTGTGATACACCAACGATGGAGTGAAAAGATTTGGCATCCGCCCAGACGCCGGTTTAGCAGGGTTCCTGATGTTATGACAACTAACTTTTATTGAAACTTACTTTTCTTGAGAATTTGGTAGTTTTATTTGGGCATCTTAAATGTTCACTACTACACTTATTTCCTTATAACCCAAAGGAAGGTGATGAACAATGGTGGTCTAGTGGTAGCGGCCCTGCCTTCCTATCCTAAGGTTGTGTGTTCAAATCCAGTCGTGTACCAATAAGTTTTTCTGTCCAAATGTATGTACACTATTGCAGTGCTCTCAAACAGTGAAGGAAAACAACGTTAGGAAACCGGCATATACCACATATACGGCATATATATGTAGTAACCAAAGTAGAACCTAAAAAGATCGAAAATATGGTTAAGTGCACGAAAGGAGCCTATTCGAGGCGCACTACTCAAATAGTTCCCTATTACCCAAAGGTTATCTGGTAGATAATGCTATCCAGTATTAAACTCGCCTGTGTACAGCCCATTTTATTTGTGCATTATTGAATTATTTATAATTTTTTTGGACAATAACCATCGACGATCTGCGAAATGTATCTCTTAACCACTAGAAGAGAAGAGCCGAAGACCGGGGTCAGTCGCACGTCTTGGGAAAGACCTACGTCCAGCAGTGGACTGGTATAGGTCGATTACTTTTTAGGCATTTTGATACAAAGGCTAAAAGCATTTCAGATGGCCCGCTTAAGGGGAATCTATGAACAAAAAAACTAATATACATCTTCTAAATATATAAAACTCTTACGTTACTGACTGACTGACTGACAATCAACGCGCAGCCTAAACTAATGGTCGTAGGAGTATGAAATTTGGAGGGTAGATTCCTGGTGTAGGGTAGTGGTGCACTAAGAAAGGAATTCCTGAAACTCAACCCCTAAAGGTCTGCAGCAGGGGTTGAAGTTTGTATGGAAAACCCTTAACGCGAAAAAAGTCGCGCGGGATTCCACTAGTTAATAATACAAGGCTTCAGTGTGGTAGGACTCACGCAACTTAACCAAAAAACACCAAAGTACAAAGTCGTTACATTAGCAATGTACGAAATTTAGACGAAGTACTTAGACTTACTTAACATAAGTACAGGGCCGACGTGTGTAAAAGATTAATGAATGTTGGTATATCTTTGTTTACTTGAATACTGTCACCGTCATTTTAATGCCATCAAATCGTACATGATGACAGTAGAAAAAGATATGCTCAGGCTTGTAGAGAGAATGAATGAAAGGAGATTAACAAAACAGATGCACCAGGCGAGTGTAAATGGAACTGTTGGAAGGGGAACACGGATCAGAGAACATAAAATCACGCCTCATTCCCATGGGGGTAGGTAGAGATCACGGATTTCCACTTGCTACGATCCTGACACACCTCTTTCGCTTCATTCACTCTCATAACATTCTTCATTCATGCTCGTCGGTTTAGGATACTCCTAACCTGGCCTTTCACTAAAGCGTCTGCGATCTGATCGAGATACATGCGCTTTAGGTCTTCCCCTTCCAGCAGTTTCATTCACACTCGCCTTATGAATTTACGCCTTGAATAGTCCACAATATTTATTTTATTATTTATTTATGCATTTGTTTTGTTAATCTCCTTTCATCCATTCTTTGTTCTTTGTTCTTTTAATTTAATGTTACTTTTGTATTCATTTTAACATTATTTCGAATATGATTAATTAATTATTAATGAATAAACAAATTGAATCGTCTACTGCGCAGCGCCTGAATCTGTAGATGGTAAAACTAAAATTATTTTCTTTTCCATTTACTTGTGTAACTACACCGCCGTCAATTGATGTTTTGTTTTCTTTTCCATGCAAAGGTTGCCTGGAAGAGATCGCTCAAAGCGATCACCCATTGTTTTGCCAAAAATCTTCATGAATCCTGTATTATGTTTCTGTGTGGTGAACAATAAAGAGTTATCTATCTATCTAAAACAAAATGACAAAATGACGCCAAAAACGGTCTCATTATAACAGAGTCCGCATCTCAAAAACCCAAGACATTAGGGGATGTTCTCTTTGAAAGGATGTAGCCTAAACACCTCCAGGGGAATTACCTTCACGATAAATGGTATCATTATTATCAAGCCGATATGCTACCACTTATGAACTCAGCCCTTATAAATGAACAAGTAGAATCCCGGGTGACTTTGTTTGCGTTAAATTTTTTATATAATACTAGCAGCCCGTCCCGGCTTCGCACGGGGAAGACAATATTGTTGTACATTATGCTAATAGTTTCGGCAGCGCATTCGACGAAAGACATTTTAAGACTCATTTTTCTACACCTTCGGTTACATTGTTCAAATTTTACTAAGGATCCCTAATTTTTTTTCAAAATGAAATGTAGCATATATGTCAAATTGGAAGAATGTAGCATTCTATTGGTGAAAGATTTTTTTAAATAAGCCCAGTACTTTTTGAGCCTATTCATTACAAACATACAAAACTAGGTACAAATCTTTCCGCTTTATAATATTAGTATAGATATAGATTAACGAAAGAGCTCTTTGAGTGCTCGTCCGGGGAAGTACTACCACCATGCCTATTTCTGCCGTGAAGCAGCATTGCTGTGTTTCAGTTTGAAGGATGTGGGTGCCGATGAAAGTACTAGCACGTTAGGCCGAATATTTGTATGCCTCAAGTTGATCGACGCAGGGCAAAGCATTGTAGGGCACGTGACGTGCGTGAACTACGAGGCAATGCTTTGTTATAGGCGATGGTTACCACTTAACATCAGATGGGCCATTTACTTGTTCTAATGGAACTAGCTAGATGTATTTAAAGTAAAAAATAAAAGTTGAATGAAAGAAATCGGTCAGTGCCTTGGGCCAAGCTCTTACTGAAAAAAAAATACAACCAAATTGAGAACCTCCTCCTTTTTGATTGGAAGTCGCTTAAATAAAGGAAAACAGTTATGTATTTTGATAATCATTTGTCAGATTAAGGTGAGAAACAGTAACCCTCATCCCCTTTGATGTCCGTCTGTCTGTCAGAACCCTTTTATAAGAGCAGCTTATTGTATCAAGGTGTTTAACACTAATTTAAGGTTAACTGGAAGAAATTTCTTTCTTTTAATATAAGCGTGCCTAAAGTATGTAGATTTTTCTATTTAATAATTTGGCAAAAACTTTTATTTACGGCTTTTGCACTCAGATATCGAAGAGCAAAAATACACTTTCCGAGATGGGGGCATAGTATTTCCATTTCTCTGTTCAGCTTGAAATGGTCCACGTTGGTTTGCCAATATTTTATTATGCCTGACCACGTTTTGTATCGGTCGTAAAGATAGATCTACAAGTTATGTCAGCCGTCCATATTGTGTGGCAGAGATTGCTTGACCAATTTCAAGCTTGGTTCGTTGTTTTTTTGACGAGCCCCTCACATAGAAATCATGTACAGGGCTAAGAGAATTTGCATAACTTTTGTATGAAAGTTTTGTATGAAACCATTAAAAAAAAAAAACGGGTTGCACTCCGGGAGTGCCGGCAGAAGTGAAAACTTGATTATTAACGTTGAGCATGTTTGATATTTTGGAATGGTTAGGGGGGGCTTGTTTGTTATTTGGCACGCTGTAACATACACGAACATTCGCGCAAGCGCCCTGCGCTGCCTAAACGAAACAGTAGGCCCAGGCATACATTTTCGCCGCGCCGTAGAGAGGGGATAGCTGTCTACTCTCCATCCGTCTTACGCTTTTTCGATCAGGTCACGTGTCCTGACGCGCTGACGCGAGTTTAAGATTTTATACCCATTACAGAAAAAGTGCTCAACGCCGCTAAAGAAGTTTTCACTTCAAAAATAGCTCTCCTTAGTTTGGGGCTTGATAGTGTTGTGTGAATTGTCCACAATATTTATTATTTTTTTAAAATACTTACGATAAAAACAACGTTGTAGTCTCAAAAGAAGACTGGCCAAGGTTCGTAAAAACTTCTTATGAAAATATCATTACTTTCTTTAATAAGCTGACCGTAGCGTAGATACTGGAGATTTAGATTTAGACAGTTTAGCGTTACAGTAAGGACATTTTTATTGTTAAATTCATATTATACTATTGACTAATTATTTTAGTATGTAACAGTTTTTTGCCTGTGTAGCGGCCCCGCTTTCATCTTAAGGTCGTGGGGTCAAATCCAGTCGTGTACCAATGAGTTTTTCTGCCCAAAAATGTACAGTAGGTACGCTATGCCAGCGCTCTCAAAACGGCGAAGGAAAACATCGTGGGGAAACCGGCATGTCGTAGAACCTAAAAGATTTGAATATGTGTCAAGTGCAAGAAAGTAGCCTCTTTGAGGCACACTTAAGATACTTTCACCACACTTGGTTCGAAAGAATCAGTGACACGAGAAGAAGAAAAATATTTATTATAATTTATTACAAAACTTTATGAATTATTCTTCTATATTACTCACCCATATAATATATTAACTTAATAAACAATGCAAGAGAGTTCTTCCATGGAAATTGCCAATTAATTAACTGAATCGCCCAAGAAAATCAACGTCAGATCCAAATGTGCCCATAATATATCACGGGAAAAACCAGTGATGAATTATGTAGGTAGGTATATTATCTCGAAAGTAGGTCAGAAAGAGAAGGCTGTGGACACACTGATAGCTGGCTCGGTAAGTTAAGCCAAGTTTGTAGCTAAGTTTGTTTCGACGGGTAGCTATAGATATTTTTTGAGTTCGAAAATTATTATTGGGACGTTGGTATTTTTGCTGGAAAAACATTTTTTGAGTGCTGATTTTTTGGATGAGCTTACTACAAAGCACAATATGGAGCTTTGTCTGCTTAAAAAAAGTAATTAAATGATGACTAATTCAGTCCAAATGATCTATGAATTCATAACGTGTATAATATCTCTTGTCTTTGAGTTTGAGAGCATAAATTCAGTTTCAAAATCTTTTATAGCAACAAAAAAAATATTTTTACAGCAATTTTGAAATCTTTTTGACAATTTTTCATTGTATTTTTATGTGTATTTGGCAGTAGCATTGTTTCGTTACAAAACACTTTGACTTTGAAATAGTATAAAGTATCTTAGCAAACGACAATAGATCCAGTAAATATATAAAGAGAACAAACGATTAACTTTCAACGATTACTATAAAAATGACTTACTTTATAAAGTAGCAAATTTATGTGCAGCGATGGTGACAAACTTAGTTTTGTTACTCAATTCTTCCTCAGTTGAATTCATTGTTCTCGCTCAACAATGAATTCAACTTGTCTCAAATACGTTGAAACTAAGCTAGTAACCCCATTATTTCCAAGAAAAGGGGGGGAGAGGGAAAGGGGTTCTAGCTATCAGTGTAAACGCCGCCTAAAGCTATATTGTCTGCCAAGTTTTCCGATGATCGGACGATGTTTGGCTAACCAGTGCACTTAGATTTGATTGGAATGATAAAACGAAAATGTATTTGCCTGCGATTTTATTTACAGGCTAGTTCTAAATAATGACACGTGACAAAAATGTTACATACAGGGTGTTTTTTTAAGAAGGATGGTGATAGCCAAGTCTGAAACCACTAGGGTCTTATTAATAATCCTGGCGTAGCGTTGGACTAGTTAATCCGTGTTTTGTCTCTTGCATTGACATGCAATTGTCAACTCGAGCAAATGTGGCAAAACACGATTTAACTACTCCAGCGTTGCGCCAGGATTATTAATAATACCCCTAGAGTTAGGGAAAAGTCGTGAAAGGGGTCATGCTCTCGATTTATAAGAAAACAATAACTGCAGTAGGAGTGAATAGGTGTCTTATAGACCATCCTGCTTCATCGTCGGCTAAATCGTCGCTTACCATCTGTGTGTCGACCGGGAACCAATCGTACACCAGCTGACGTGGACACGTCACCGTCTCGCAATTGCTATTCATGCTTCTTGAAGAATCCACTAGGAGCGCTTTTGGTTTCTTCATACAAAATGGTGGCAGAGGTGGGCGATACGATCGGCGATAGGCGTCAGGCACCGCACAACGATTTCATACGATTGGTTCCCGGTCGACACACAGGTGGTAAAAGTTAATTCCTTAATAGAAAACTAAACCTGAACCTGAACTGAACCTGAATGAAAACTATTAATGTATTCTAAACCTTATAAAGTATACTTTTATGCACTCATCTGGAATCACTAAAGGGTTTCCACATCACTACATCGTTAGGTTCGGGATACACAGGTTGATTACGACTTAGTAAACAGCAATTTGACTAAAGTAAAGGCAGTATACATAGGTGATTTATGCCGTGGGGCCTCAATTACTCCATGGGAGTTTGTGTAAACTCACATTCAGTCAATATTTAGAATTGGTTACAATACTGTTGGTAACGTAACTGGCATTATTTGTTTACCAAGCTTACAAAATAAATTGGCTCGCCTGGCTTTAACTTTTATTTTGTTTTTATTGAACTAACTTATCTCAATCACAATTATAGACATACTAGCGGCTGCCCGCGGCTTTGCTCGCCCCGTTCTCGTTAATACTTTAATCCGTTCTCCGTCACAATATCTTTATAAATTGTAGCATAGGTGTTATTCTGATGTTAAAGCTATATTACTGTTAAGTTTCATTAAAATCCATACAGTAGTTTTTACGTGAAAGAGTAACAAACATCCATCCATCCATCAATACATATTACATTTATTTTTACTATGCCGTAGGCCTACCATGAGCTCTGTCTCTGGTTCTGGTTTTGAGTTTGTGTGAGTGTTGACTAAATAAATCTTACGCATTGGTCACACAGCTCACACAGACTCAAAACCAGAACCAGAGACAGAGCCAGGTAGAGCTCAAGGTGGGTCTACTGTATGTCATGTCATTGTACAAAGTGTTGTTGCGTGTAATTTTTCATAAAAGTTCAGGCTATTTATATCTCTTAAAAATTTGAAATGTGTGTGTAAGAAATTGTTTGTCGGTGGTTAGCCCTTCAACAGTTTATTCCCAATTGGCCACTCAGCTTCGGCCCTCAAATTGCAGGTTGGGAAAGTATTTACCAACTTTTTAAGCCCACAACCCGTGGTTTACACGCGTGTTTCAAAAGTTTAGTTATGTGTGCTTTGACTTTAAACGCCACAAGACGCAAATTGAAGAATTCTTCTGATCGTGTGACTAGTTCTATTGAAGTAGTGTGGTGAAAGGATTTTTAGTATGACCTCTATAGGTCTTTTCACGTTCAATAAGAAAACGTTGGCAAGACGACTTAGATTTTTCAACTTCAACACTGATGGCTTTACTTACAAGCGTTACTTAGGTG
Source organism: Thera britannica (assembly GCA_939531255.2). Taxonomy (NCBI): domain Eukaryota; kingdom Metazoa; phylum Arthropoda; class Insecta; order Lepidoptera; family Geometridae; genus Thera; species Thera britannica. The sequence continues at coordinate 5,179,175 of OW618045.2, forward strand.
TGACGTACTGCATTAAGTTCGCCCTGTCACTGTTTGACATTACCGTAATGAGGTGAGTGGGTAGAGTAGACTAAAAGGAGTGGTTTTTTTTTAAAGCCTTACACAACAGTACTAATCATCATCATCAACCGGAAGAGGTCTACTGCTGGACACTGGACACAGGCCTTTCTTCACATTTCCAGGCAGAACGATTCTAAACCCTTTCTATCCACCGACTTCCCGCGATCTTAAATACCTATACAGAATACAAACACATTACACAGAATATGTAGGAAAAAAAATTCCTTTCGAGCAAAAAATGAAGTTGAAATCGCATTGGTTATAAAAATAGCCAAACGACTTTCGAAAGATTTTATTTAGCTGAGTTCTCAAACGTTAATCTGTTTTTATTAGGAATCGTGCGCCATCAAAGGCTGGCAGATTAAATTGGTTATGTGACGAGTAACAGGTTTATTGGGACCATAAATCCATGGTACGACAGTGTTGATATCACAAGCAGTAGGATAAATACTAATGGCTAAATCTATAGTACGATAAAAACTACTATACTTGCAAAGTGGGTAGACACATCCCATCTAATTACTTTGCTATTAAATCTTCACCATAATATTGTGTTCATACATACATACCTACATACAATAAACTGACGCCTTATTCCCATGGGGGTAAGCAGAGATCACGGATTTCTACTTGCTACGATCCTGACACGCCTCTTTCGTTTCATTCACTCTCATAACATTCTTCATACATGCTCGTCGGTTTAGGGTACTCCTAACCTGGCTTTTCTCTAAAACGTCTGCGATCTGATCGAGATACATGCGCCTAGGTCTTCCCCTTCCAGCAGTTCCATTCACACTCGCCTGATGCAATTGTTTTGTTAATCTCCTTCTCATCCATTCTCTCTACATGTCCAAATTTATTGTGTTCACTACTCTGTAAAAAAAAAAATGCTTTTATTATTATTATTACTATAGATAGTTTTTAAACTTTCGCGAACATTCATAACACATACGTTTCATGTTTTTACGGACAAATATGAAGTGAGGGTAGTTAGCGATGCTGTCTCCACATCTCAACGACGGTGTGCTCCAGTCTGCGCGTGACCACGGCTATTGCAACATAGCCGAACGTCGCGATAATAATAGTACATTGTTCACCGAGAGGAGAAAGTGACCGATTACCGTTGAGGGTGTCGTTAGAAGCCCGAGCCGTAGGCGAGGGCTTTAAAACACCCGAGATCGGGAATCGCAGTTTCTCTCGAGTGATACATAGTGCTTTATACTACACCTACAAGGAAAATAAATTCTACGAAAACTGAATCCTCAAACAAACACACAAATTGGAAATGGCGTCTGCAATTTTCACAATATGTTCTTTTTTCAAATTGTTTATCCTGCCGCCGCAGGGTCGCACTGCCAGCCCGACACCATCCAACACACAGCTAGTAGCCAGTGTCATTTTGCGAACTTTGAGATAAAAACTCACTGTAAAAACTTTTTGGCTTTAGACATTTACGTTACCGGCGCATAGTCTTACCCAAAATTAAGAAAGAAAAACCACGTAAGAAATGGATTTTCAAACACTTTTCTCTCCCGCTCAGATGCGTTTTCTCCCCGCATATTTGTTCGATATGCAATGACGTACTTTCTACCGTAAATTTGATAAAGTATCAAGGTACTTTCCAAGCAGGTGTAGTATAAATAAATTAACTGATGCGATGAATACCCGTGTAATAGATTCGGTAATGGTAGATTTAGAGAGTGTCTCTACTGTTTACAACCACACATACCGTGTCGATCCTGAGTATTTTATTAGAAGCAAATAAAAAATATTACAGGGAGATTACCTAACTTGATCGTAAATATAAATTGCTTTCTGATAGCTGGGATCAGGTTTATAGCTCTTTAGGCCTTTAAGTTTATCTATATTACGTGAGTGTGGTTAAAAAATTTTACATTACGAATTTTATGATTAATTTTCTTCAATTTTTTTTTACATTTTAAAGATCATTCTTTGGCTACAATCTCACCTGATGGTAAGCGACGATATAGCCAACGATTAAGCAGGATGTTCTAGAAGACACCTATTCACTCTTGCCTTGAAGAGGAAGAGAATGTAAAAAAAAAACATATCATGTGTCGAGTGCACGAAAGTAGCCTCTCTGAGGTGCACTTGAAATCATTTTCGTCACACTGGTTTAAAAGAAAAGAACAAAGGAACCGATAACACGGAAGAATAACAAAAAACATTGTATTGTCGCGAGCGTTACGCCAAAAGGTATTCTTCATCTTCATATAAACCTAAGTAAGCTCTGTTTTCGTTAGCATAAATAAATCTATAAATACAATATTTTAGGGATTCTCATTTGCGGTATCGTAAATCTCGGGATAAGATACAAACGTGCGTCTTAGTTTATTTGTTTTGCTTTTGTTTGGTACTTCGATAAAGTGGGATAAGTATTTGGGAGATATTGAAAAACTGGCGAGCCCTTTGCGAGTCTCAAGGCAATTTTAAGTGATCCTTGTGATTCAATAAATAAATGATGACTTGACTTGTGAGGTAATGATTATAAGCCTCTAAAAACCGTAATAATATTAACAGCCCTATAATATAAACGCAATTTAAATTTAATCATTGCTTAAAGTTACTGTTTGTCATTACGCAGTGGTAAGAGATGGCAATAGTTTAACCACTGTTTATCTTTTGACATATTTTTATGAGTAAGGCCATTAATGTTATGATCAAATCACTTTGATGTATGTTGGAATGGAAGTAAAAATATTTTTATTAAAGATATTCCTGATTTATCTATTGTTAAGAATCAAAAATACTAAATTTATGGCAGTAATTTACTAAAAGGGTACTAAAATTATAGGTAAAGATGGGTTATGTGGTTTTTGCGAATGTTTTAATTCATAGATTAGGCACGGTTGACACGCGTCACGACTTCGTTGGTATGGTAGTAATCCTGTCTTCCGCGTCGTAGTCCGTGGGTTTGATCCCCACCGAGTATGTTGTTTGTGTCATGAACGTAGAGGTTTGTTCTCTGTTTGGGTGATATACATTGTATACCAAGTATGAATTTCCAAAAAATGTATTCAAGTATAGCTTTCTGGTTTTCATCGTATTTTATGCTCTGTTTAGTGGGCTAGATAGTGTCGTGTGAATTTCTCACAACATTTTTTTTAAACAACATTTTAAACTTCGTTCTTCAAAAAATTTTGGAAATATTTAGAGGGTTAGTCAAAGACATGTCACCAAAAAATCAGCTTTTGCGCTGATTTTTTGGAGTATTTTCTAAAGGTGACAGGTTGCAAGCCTATCGGGCTAATAAGTATTAATTGGTTTCCTTATGGTGTTTTCTGTCACCGTTTTGTATGCAGATATATTGACCTAGTAAGTAAACTTCTGTCACAACTCAATAAATCAAACAACATAAAGTAATTAAACGGAAATTAAGCCTTCGCTTCATTTAAGTGTGAGAAAATAAGTTGAGTAAATCGGATTGAAAAGCACATCCGGATCGAGGCACGAAATAAACTGTTTCGGCACGATTTTGAGTTTTATTTTCTAGGTTATAAGGTTCTGCCAATCGAGTTAAGTATATTTACCCGTGTTTTATTCGTTTTAATCAAACGAAGAGATTTCAACACGTAGACTTAATTGCCTATCAAGTTTATAGGTCGCACGAATGCAAAATACCAATTGAATTGTTTTTTTTTTCGCTTTTATACGGTTGATTTTGCAGAATAAATTGTGTTTTTAAGCTTCGAGTCACTCAAGTGTCAGGTCTCGCTCCTTCATGCTTGAGTTGAGGTCGTGGCAACGGCATTAGGTTAAAAGAAAGGTCAATTTATAATAATAATAATAATAATAATAATGTTTATTTCGGAACATATTTACAGTGGTACATAAAATTAGGAAACGATGATAACTGCATTAGTCGTTAGACTGTGTCGCAGCTACCAACGCCCGCCTCCTTAAACTAGGTACAGTGCGTTCCTAACTCTAGTCAAGGGAAAAAAATGGTACCACTATGCTAGGTTAATTAATTACAAACAAAATATAAAGAAAAAGTAAAAAAAGTAAAAAAGCTCTACACCTACGATGTAGATGTATGTAGACGGTGTATTGTGGGTGTAGAAGTATATGTGTTTGTGTGTGGTGTGAGTGGTTGTGTGTGGTGTGTGTGTGTATGTGTGGGGTGTGTGTATGTATGAGTGGGGGGAGGGTGTTTGTGAGTGCCTGTGTGTATGGGCGCGGGACAACCTGATCCACCACTACTCTTAAGAGTTCGGGTTTCACAGAGATTAAATAGAATTTAAATAACTAGTCACATGCACTATTGAGCTAGTAACGCAAAGACCCTGATGGCTGTGGTTTATGGTGACTACTTAGCATCAGGTGGGCCATAAGCCTGTTTTTCAACCTTAACTATAAAAAACCAATTATTTTTTTATACGGTTGATTTTGCAGATTAAATTGTGTTTTAAAGTTTCGAGTCGCTCAAATGTCAGGTGTCGCTCTGTAGCCTAATATTCATGCTTGAGTAGAGGTCGTGTCAACGACATTAGGTTGTAAGAAAGGTCACTAATAGAACACAAATACGCAACGACATAGCTCCTGGTAGCTATGGTTGATGGTGACTAGTTACCATCAGGTGGGTCATAATCACCTGATGTGGCCATCAGCAATCAGGTGACCGTTTTTTTACCTTTACATATTATTATACAAAAATGTAGTAATTTTTGACGTGACGTCTTATAATTCGATGGAACTTGCTGCACGCACGAAAGAACATGACTTATGCAGCGTTACCTCGCTATGAGGCGTTTCATATAAGGCTTGAAGTGCAAGCGAGAGCGCGGAACGAGCGACAAAGAGGCACAATCGGCCTCCGCGTTTGGCAGCGTTCGACATCTGTCTCTCTCCTACTTGAGTGAGCGATGCGTCCGCGTGGACAGCTGTATGACGTTGTCACGTTCAACTATCGTCAGTAAACCGACTACAGGCAACCGATTTTTTTATATAAATAATTCAAATCGTTAGTCATAGTAGATCGTAGGTCAGATTGTTTAATATTTGGATAAGTTCTGTCTTCACTAGTTAAGTAAAGTAGTTCTACAATAAAATCACTGGTATAACTTTGAAATGTATAAACTAGGTTCTCAAGAAAACACTTTCCAAGCGATTTATCGTAAAAAAACAGATGCTAACGTCAGTTTCTTACCTCTATCAAGTGCACGAAAGAAAACATTTGAGGCACATTTTAAACATTTTCACCGCACTCTGCATGTAGTGGAGTGCGTTCTTCGATCGAGAGCACTGGTGGTCTAGTGGTAGCGGCCCCGCTTTCCGATCCGATGGACGTGGGTTCAAATCCAGTCGTGTACCAATGAGTTTTTCTGTCGAAAAATGTACGTGCACTATGCCAGTACTCTCAAAACGGTGAAGGAAAACATCGTGAGGAAACCACCGTGTCGTAAAACCTAAAAAGTTTGAGCAACACGTGTCAAGGGTCACGCAAAAAAGGCCCGCCAGCGGCCTACTTGCGGAAAAACCAGCTCGCACATCAAGTGCGGATCATAAAAATTTGCCAAAATTAGTGTCCCTAGATCTATGATGACTCGTATGAGTCAGCACTGACCCCCTATCAGACTAAAGTACCCACTAGCAGACTTATCTCTCAACTTATGATTGGGTACGAACTTCCGATGAATTGAATCGCTTCTGATTCTTCTATACAACCCTCGGAGGAATTGGAGACCTCGTATGTTTTACGAGTTGTAAGAAAAAGTAGAGTGGAGTTGTAAAGGCTAGCTATAGATCAACCGTGCCTTGTCTAAACTAGAATTTGACAGCTTCCCTTTAGTTATCAAACGGTTACTCTCTAAAATTATTTTTTATACCGAGAATTTACTACTGAAAATAGGCCTTCTTCAATATATTACCCGAAAGATAATCGGAAATATTATAGGGATATAAAGATAATCGTCATTTTTATCGGCGATGGCCGTCAGGTGGCCAAAATACACAATAGGTTTAGGTTTGCGGTTGCGATTTCAGAACCATCATTCTTATCACCAGAAACATTTTTATATATTTCAGTGTGTTAGAGCTTTTTCGACAAATCTATAGGGAAAGCGAAAATGTAATTTTGATAAAACTTGCTTTTAAGCTGTAACTGACTTTGAGCTAAAGCTACTCGTAAAATCAGCTGTTCCTCAACTCTGGCGCTATTCAGTTTTTAATAATAATGTTATCATCATTTACTTGAATTTCACCATCCAATGTTTCAATTGGTATTGATCAGTCAGTTGCAATCTTGTCATTCGGGTATTATTTTCTGTGGTTCATAGTATTGCTTACGGTTCAAACTCATATGCTATACCTTACACAATACATCTCTCTGAATAGAATCATAGCCTGAGAGATAAAGAATTTTTACGTATGTCAATATTTCTAGTTAGCTTATGGGCCCTGCTGGGGGGTATCGAAATGGATAGACTTCTGAACGACCTTTTACAGTAAAGTGTGATACGAATTTCAGTTCAATGAACTATGATTTTTGGGTATAAAAGTATATTGTTTCAAGATGGAATACGAGTACGTCTTTAAACGAGTATGTATAAAAAAATGTCTTAATCATTATTTTTCAAATGATGAACTTATTAAAATAATTACTTTTTTTCATGTTTTTAGTTCATTCCTTTCTTCACATTTTTATGCCCTGGAGCTCATAATGGTGATTTTAATACAGATTAGTTGAGATATTTATAAAATCTCTAGATCGTTTGTAATGGTTTGCAGATAGCTCCACTATTTCGTGTGTATTGAACGTTGAATTTGTAAATATGTACTTAAATTAATTAAAATTTATTTTGTGAGTAAAAGTCTTTTAGTTTATACAAATACGGTGAATTAGTATTTGCCTTTTTTAGTAAATCACTCTTCGAGGCTCACTTAAAATCCTTTCACTACACTAACTCGAAAGAACTAGTAAAACCATAAGAAGAAGTTATAATGTTATTGTTACGACTATTAAATGTACTTTGAAGTATGTTGTTTGTATCAAACTAATTAATAATTATATCTAGCATTTTTTGATTAGAATCTCTTGAGCGCCGATCACTTAGACATTTTTAAGAAGACAAAACCCAGTAAAAACACAATATTAAACAAAATAATTTACCCACACACCAAAAAAACCGCTGTGACACATTATATCCGACCCTAGGTCCAAGATTAATATTCCGCATAGAACGGAAACGTGGTGAGCAATAAATTGGGAATTTTCGAAGTGACTTATGAAAATGATATTTCACGGAGACCTTGATAAGGAAGTGTGAATGTGGCGTTTGGGATAGTAAATCAAAATCAGAAGCTTAGGAAATTTTCGGTATTATTTTTTTTGATGTTCGAGAATAATGAATCAGTCATTATTGATTTTCCTAATGTCCCAAAAGTTGAGAGCCGAGCGGGATTTTAACCCGCAACCTTCAGATAGTCAGATAGATAGTCATTTATTCGTACATATTTTGCACAAGTCAAGTAACAGTTGTATACCATAATATACATAAACATAAAAATAAAAACAATAAATATCACTATGTATCTTTTATGTACCTTTTATTTTTAAGTTGACGCAAAATAAATTATTTCTATTGCTTCTATTTCTATTTAGCCTACTGGCGTTTGTAGCATATTGCAGGTAGCCTGGTCTTACACAGTTTTAGGCTCGCGAACTCATTAAACGTGAAGAATTAACGCACGGTTTGACGTGTTTTGGTGTGTGTGTGTGTTCCCCTTGGTACGAACAGTACCTACGAGGCTGCGCTGACCGCGCCATCGGATCCTAACAGTGACGTCAATGACGTCGATTCAACTGATTGCAACTTCGGTTATCGAGCAAGTAGTTGACTGTAACGTCAAACCTGTAGATGGAGCCACGGTCGCGTTAGTGCCGAACAGTCCCTAAGTTCTTGGGAAAAAAATTTACCAGAAATACATACAACAACATATTTTAAGTGGCAAACATCGCCTATTAGAAAGCATTGCATCGTAGGTCACAGTGGTCATTTTTAGGGCTTACAAAACCGCGGGTTTCAAAACAATTCTCCTCCACCGTTTGAAAATATAACGCATATTTTTCGAATAAAAAAATCCATCCTGTGACGTATAAATCAATCAAGTTTAACAGCTTATCTCCAGAGTTTCATAAACGCTCCCTTCTTTTGGAAATTGAGTATGGTACTCAGAAGGAAAATATTTTCGTTACACCTCTCAATCACAAATACACGGTGACAGCCGAAATTGACGAGGGAACGGTGTTGATCAATCTAAGCAATTTAATTCTCACCATTTACACTCGGGAATGATTCTTGTTTGTTGAAAACATGAAAGAAGATATAAGTTTGTTTGATTTGATCTCTATTCAATGTGATACTTTATTTACTAATAGGTCTACTTTATCTATCTATTTATTGTTTTCTTCTTTTTTATGTGTTGTGTAAAAGTAGACACACTAAAAAAATATTCAATGTGTCTACTTTTTGCGGTTACTTATGCTCCATGTTCTTTATTTTTTACTGCGTTTTACTGTACCTGAAGGGCAAGTCTCACTTCATTTACAACATTTCTCATCATTTTCCTAGTTTTTACTCTTTGGATAAAGATAACATTCTCTTGTTTTTTCTTTCATTATTATTATTTGGAAACTGACATTCGAAATTCAAATAAATTTGAATCCAGATATTATCCTGGTTGGATTGAGACATCCCCATTTACTAAATAATAAAAAATGCGGACAATCCACACAACACTATCTAGCCCCAAACTAAGCAGAGCTTGTACCATAGGAACCAGGTAGCTGATATAATACTTAAATACTCTTTTTTTTTTACTTTTTCTTTGTTTCTCTTTTATCTGCACACACAAAAAATTGTTGCAGATGACATAAAATACTTTTGATTTCAAATCGGGACAAAAGGCATAAAGATACGTATTTCAAGAACTATAACTTTGGGAATAAAACTGCAAAGCATTCCCTGAGATACTAAACTTTGCTTAAAGCGGAATAAATAGGATAAAAGTTAAACTAGATAGTGGATAGCAGTAATTTGATAGTATTGAATTGGTTTTTAAGAACATAAAACGTTTTTATGTTCGTTTGGTTATTGTATTGTAAGTAGGTACTTAAGTATTTACAAAAAACGCATATAAGTATTATAATTATCAGCTATCTGGTTCCCATAGTATAAGCTCGACTTAGTTTGGGGCTACTTGATTGTCTACATATTGTATTTAAATTTATTTTATTTTTATGTATCAATCTAAGAAAACTACCTCTGTGGATAAGGCCGACTAAGCTGTCAGGATGGTAGGTATAAGTGCTGGGCAAGCCTATTCCCACTAAAATTATGTCCTATAGGCACTAAAGCGTCCCACAAATAGAGGCATGAGTGAAACACCAGTAGCCCGTGACGCTATATAAATCATCTAAAATAGATGCAAAAGCCTGTTTTTTTTAATTTACTACTAGAGTAGTAATTTTCAAAAAATATAAAAAAACATGAATTTGCCAAATTTATTTCATCTCAGGCATGGTAGACATCCCTTCAGATTTTTAAGTACAGTCAACAGCAGACATTGATGATTTTTTCAGAATTTCTCTTGCAAAAAAATAATGTATGAAAACAGCAAAATCAGAGAACTAGAACCAAGTTTTGCAATCAGAGCCTTAAAACCAGTAGTATAAAGTTTATTTTAGATGGAAACCCTGGTTCGGGTTGGAAAATATTTTGTCAGTGACGCCCATTGTGAGTTGGAGTGGTATTTGAATGTTTTATTAGAACATTTTATTATAAAGCCTGCGGAGTTTGCGAGGAGTTAGAATGTTTTGGGCCTGTCATTTGTTTTATTTAAATTCGCAATTTCGATTTTGCTACGATCAAACATTTTCATTTATTAAAAGTTTTTTCGTGTGTTTGATGGTTTTTTGTATGCCTTGCTTGCCTTGTTGTATCTATATCAAATTAAAAGTTACTATAAAGTTAATTTTATGCCGCTTATATTTTTTTTATATTTTTTATATTTTTATACCACAATAATACTGAGTATTACACAAGGATAATAGTTGTACAATTAGCAATTACACAAAAATTGGCCGTCACTCGGCATATTATGGTATACCTAGTATGTTGCCACTAAGCCATAATATGCTGAGTGACAGCCAATATTGAACTAGTGCCAATAGGTATAGTAGTAGTGACACACTGTCAAATATCGCCGTCATATCTGACAGCGTATCACTGGTCACCACCGCAGACCGCTTATAATGTACACAAGGCTTTAGAGATACTCAATTTAAACCCAATATTGTTCTAAATCGTTGTGGAAATCCGCATATTTTTTTTTATAAATCGTGATATATAAAAGTTTTGAGCCAATTTTCATATTACCCATTAAATTTTCAAGGATATCCGACAAAAAACTCATTTCGCATACAAATTCTTTTTTCCCAACTTATCTAACAAAACTGTACACTCAGATATCTCATCTCAAGAGGGAAGTCGATATACCTCCTATAAATTCAAAAGCTTGCTCAACCTTTTTCATCGCTTAGAACAATCCACTCATTTCGAACAGGAAGCTCCCGTATTCGAAAGGGGATGATCAAATCTGCATAGAATATTTCAGAATTGACTTAGGGACGTTGATATACGAAGCCAGATAAAAGATTTCAAGAGTAGTTTGAAAATGTTCGTCTCTAATCTAAACTGTAACCCAAAGGCTAACTTATAGCATCGTCATTATCAGCCTGAAGAAGTCCACTGCTGGTCAGATCAAATCTGCATAGAATATTTCAAAATCGACTTGGAGACGTTGATATACGGAGCTGGATATAAGATTTCAATAGTAGTTTGAAAATGTTTGTCTTTATCCCAAACTGTAATCTAAAAGACTAACTTGTACATCATTATCATCATCATCAGCCTGAAGAAGTCCTAAGGCCTCCCCTACACATTTCTAGGAGGATCGATTCTGAGTCCTGTTTATCCACCGACTTCTGCGATCTTAACAATGTCGTCGGTCCATCTGGTGGGTGGGTGCCCTACGCTTCGTCTTCCGGTTCGTGGTCACCTTTCGAGAACCTCTAATCCCTAACGGTTGTGGTTCTTTGAGCTTTATGACTTACCCATTATCACTTCAACTAAAATGTTTATTTACACAAAGAAACTTACAATTTAGCAAATTATAAAATGTACAAAATTCATAAGAAACAGTTGAGCTATCTGCAAATCGTTAAAAACGATCTAGAGATAGCTCAACTGATCCAAATCAGTGCTGGATGGAAACGTTCTCAAGACGTAGGCGGCGTTGCCACGCTGAATAGCAATGCTAATGCGCTGCGCCAGATACCCACCAGCTCTTGGGTCACGCGTCGCTTCGATCCAAGTTAAAATAAAAATGTACAGATCAAATTAAACACTGTGTTTCAATACCATTTAGACTCTAAAATACAAGGATCCACGAAACCCTTTTCTAAAATTCAATGAATTGTTGGAGAGCTGATTTCATTATCGGCTTAAATACCTACACAGGGTGTCCCATTGTAAGTATGTTAACTCAAAGGAGCTGATTCTCAATACTCATCAGACTCTTTTATTAGTAGTAGAACTCTTTGTGCTTTGTGTTTCTGTTTGTGCTGTGTTTATGTGTGTTGTGTGTCCAAAATAAATGAATTTTTCTTTCTTTCTTTCTTTGTGTGTGGCTCGTCTGGGGAACCACCAACGTGCCTATTTCTGTCGTGAAGCAGCATTGCTGTGTTTCAGTTTGATAGGTGTGGGTGCCGGTAATTACAGGTACTTGAGGCTGAACATCTGTATGCCTCAAGTGTGAACGCAGGGCAGTGCAACGTAGGGCACGTTCCTGATTTACGAGGCAATACTTTCTTAAGTTTGCCATTGTACTATAATAGACACAGGGCAGTGCATCTTATGGTACGTTCCTGACGTGCGTGACCTACGAGGCAATGCCTTATTATAGGTTACCACTTAACATGAGGTGGGCCATATGCTTGTTCCATGAGCTAGTTGCATAAAAAAACTTAAGATTTTAAGATGATACAAATTTAAACCTCAGTATAAGCTTTATAAAATAAGTTAAGTTCTCCCAGTTAACTGAATTTAAGTAACTTAGCAGTATAGCCGTAGGTTTAGTTTTAATTTTGAAACTAACTCCATAATTCTTACACGGAATACACATACTTCTTATGGCACACCTTTTAGATACTCAGGCTAACCCAATTTATGTTGCTTAACGTTTGACTGATCTCACAAAGGGTCTAGGTGACCTAAAATTCTCATTGCCACCATTCTAATCGTAAATTTTATTTGTTTGACTGGCTCAGTTGGTATAGTTCTGCTTTTTTTGTTGTTTTCTGGGTCGTGGATTCGGTTTTTGCCAAAGACAAACATTTATACCGTGGAATAAACAAACACTAGATTCCGTTCATATAAAATAGTATTTTTTTAATACAAATCATCACCTCTTTTAAATAGTTACAATCGCCTACAACAAAGCATTGTCTCGTAGGCCACACACGTCTGGAACGTGCCTTACAATGCACTGCCTTGCGTCCATCAACTTGAGGCATACAGAAATTCAGCCTCACGTGACAGTAATTTCACCGGCACCCACATCCTTCAAACCGAAACACAGCAATGCTGCTTCACGGCAGAAATAGGCATGGTGGCATAATACTGCCCCGGACGAGCTGTGGCTTGTCACAAAGAGCTAAAAAATTCAGCTTTTTGCAGACCGTTGAAAACGAATTATTTGCGGTAGGTCTTAGGATCAAAGTCTGGAAGCTATTTGTTTCATTCTTTTACCTAGATCTTTTTTACCCAACATACCTATTAAACACAGAAAGATCGTTTGAGCGGTTAAACCTTTGAACATGTTGCCTGGAATGTGTTTACGTTAAGAACAGACACAAAGATCCCTGAGAATGTAAATTCCAAGTAGATTTAGAATTACGTAATGTTACACTTTTAAGGCGTTGAACTCCGTGAAACAGTAGCTCAAAAATTTGTATACTTCCTACTCACGTTTTTTTTGTGCATTTTTTAAGCGAAGTATACACTATTAAAACAGTATAAATAAGCAAATGCAATGTATATTTATTCAGTAGTATCAACAAGGACGACTTTCAAATTTTGACCTTTTCAAAGATATTAAATCAAGTCAACTTATTTAGGAAAAGCTATGCATAATATTATACGCACATGATGTTTGTTATAGTGTATCACGCACAAAAAAAGTTAACTAACACGCTTTTCTGCTAAAAAGTTTGCGTATCTGGGTACATAAGTGAACTTTTTAATAAGAAAACTTATTAGGATCAAAACTGTTATTTTCCTAACTTAATAGGATAAAAACTTAGTAATTTAAGTTAGTAATTTTTATAAATTAATCCAGTGATTTTATATCTTCGAATCGTCAAAGTCGATATCCTTATCACTCGCACAGATAAGGTTATCGACGGTGGTCTGCCCCTTAAAAACAGAAACAGAGAAAATGGAAATTTCAAGTAGATTTAGAATTACGCAATGCAATGTTAAGCTTACAAGACGCAATTTTTATACTCATGTTGTTTGCATACTCCATTGAGTAGGTATACTAGATGATCGTAGAGTATACCAAATATAGTGAAACGAAGAGCAAAGGATCATTTACTAGCTCACTAGGTAATGAAATATCTGCTGTTTTTAACGTGAGTGACCTGCTTGCTAAACAATGATTTGATAAAGGCGACACAAGATCAATTATGTTTTTACCTATCGGCACGAAATACAAACAAAGACTTGAAAATCACACGAATGATCTGGCTAAAAAACTGTTAAACACTCAAGAAAATGTAAACCGCCTAAAGAGATGGCAAATACTCAACCTGGACTAGAAAACCTGAACAGTTCTTCTACTCATACGGTGTCGTCTCGCTGGAAACACACCCCAACCTCATCAACCCAGAAGACATCTGATTATGGCTAAGAAGCCGATCGCAGATGAAAAAGGACAAAAAAAAACCTATCGGCAAATTGTAATAAAATCTATTTCATTCAAATCACCTTTTTGTCTCGGTAGGTACACCAGAGGGAATTATAACAATTAATGTTGTAAGTCAGTTACATTTCGTGACGGTGAGAACCTCAAATAGACTGGTTTAATAATATTGCCCACCAAAAACATTACACCACGTTTACTTTGTATGGTTCAAATATGTTCTCAAAGAGATTAAAGGTCATAGCTCATCTATAACTCACTGCTACCGCACCGCAGAAAAATGAGCATTTAAATGATGGGCTGAAATTGTATTCTATAGATTTATATAGTAACAGTCAAGATATCAAACAGCGGGTCTATTCTTGCAATAAAATTCGTACGTTCGTGGTTTATGTTCGATAAATTTGAAAATCAAACGTGGATTCAGTGATAACTCAAACGACGTAACGGAGCCGTGTTGCTAGACAAGCACTACAGTACGAGGTTAGTGAGCTTGTGGCAATCTAGAACCTGAAAAGTAGAGCGAGACTATAAATCTAAGCTCATAATTATGTTATTCGCTAGTTCCATCAAAGTCATGATCAAAAACCACTTAAGACCTGCGCACACCTAGGTCGCTGGCATCTGCGATCAGTGAAAGGCTGTCAAATTTGACAGCGATACCTGTCTAATTTGACCAGTTCCACGTGACTACACATATAATCCATAGTATATAACTAGCCGATAAGAATACTTATAATAAGCTAGACACTAAGCCCCAAGCAAGAAAATTACAGAAGCAGTGTCTGTGCGTGAGCAGTATCATATAAGTGAGCTATGACCTTTACGCCTTTGCGAGCTCAAAATGTAGACCGCAAATATGATGTACAAGTAATTTGAGCCGAGTTTGTTTAGGGAGTTGGATTAAATAAGCTTAATAATAATTTAAGGTTCGAGAACCTTCCAGCCTTTCGAGAAAGGTCGCCGCAAATAGAAGTCATAGAAGACGGGATAGGTTAACCACACGATGGACCGATAATAGTATATTAGTATCTTCGTAGCTTGTTTGTAACTATAGAACTTTGTTTTATCGTAAAACATTTCATAAGTCTTTATTGCAGTGATAATAAGAAAAATAATTTTGCATCAAGTTCTCATCGAAATTCCACTTAAACTACGAATAATGACTTAATAAGTGTTTAAAAACATATAATCGGTCCATCTGGTGGGCGCCCACCCACCAGATGGACCCACGACATTGTTAAGATCGCGGGAAGTCGATGGATGGAAAGGGCTCAGAATCGTTCTTCCTGGAAATGTGTAGGGGAGGCCTATGTCCAGCAGTGGACTTCTTCAGGCTGATGATGAATGATGATGATGAAGTGTTTAAAAATATACCTACATACCTAGGTATAAAAAAGTAAAAAGGTCTTTGTATCTATTAGTTGATATAAATAGCGTTAGGGGCAACTGTCTTGCTCCTGCCTTTACTTGCGGCCCTTGCGGGACGATAAAGTGCCTGGGATAGGATTTTTAAATGGAGTAGGCTAGCCCAGCACCTATACCATCCTGACAGCTTAGTCAGCCTAATCCACAGGAAAGACATGGTCAATACGCGCGGAACTGACTATAAGCCAAGGATTTCCTCATGATGTTTTATTTCACCGTTTGCGTTTGAAAACAATATACCTACGTATAAAAAAAACATAAAAGTAGTCATTTTCATTTAGAGGTTTCTTTATTGGATTACAAAGTTGTAATGAACTATCAAGTAATTAATATTTTGATGAAACGTGAAGTCAAATATGAGAGAGAAAACTGCATTCAACCTTTGTTAGACTGAAACAAAGAGATAGAATGAAGGCTTTAGTTTCAAATAACTAGCTCTCAAACAATAGAAAGTTGAAATGCACAGAAAGTGAACACTTTGAAATAAAGGCGTCCATCTATTTATAAAAGACTAGCTGCCTGTCCCGGCTTCGCACGGATGGACATTTATTTTTGTAACACATAAATATAGCCTATGTTACTCAGGGCAAATGTAGCTTTCCAATGGTGAAAGAATTTTTAAAATCGGCACTGCAGTTTTTGAGTGTAATTTTTTGTCAAATCAGTAATTTTCTATCAATCTGACATTTTCAGTCAAATCTGACCTTTCCTGGAAAATCTGTAATTTTCTATCAATCTGACGTTTGCAGTCATGATGTCAAATTTATCATTTGATTAGCATTACTCATTTGTCGAATCAATGTAAAAGTGGTATCGTTGAGATAAAAATTAGTTTATCTGTTTCAGTTGGTCGGTTTAGTTGGTTGGAGTGGAAGGACAGAATTTAGTCGGTCATGTACCATCCTTAGTCATGTAGTGTGACCACGAGTAAAACAAATTCCTGTTAGTCACACCAATGTGACAATCTGGGCAGTGTACTGTTCTTTATACAAAAAAATATACTACGTGCACCACTCTGAGATGCAAAATATTATTTAGTCTAATGTGTCTGTAAATGCCCAGTCACGTCCAATCGGAACAAAATTATGTTTTTGGTTTCAAAAAAATGCGTGAACACATTAGGAAATAAAATTCCCACGTTTATTAAATGCCGTCACATAAAATCTTTCCCAACGAGCTTTAACGACTTTTTAATTACTCCCTACCCTCATTCCAAAACACTTACTATCCCAGTTCCATTCCGCTTTACTTATATATATTTCCATACTAATATTATAAAGAGGAAAGATTTGTATTTGTGTAAGTATGAATCGTTTTAAAGTTCAGTGAGTTAATGCAAAAGATTTCGACAACACACACTTTCAGCGTTTATAGCCTTTTGCTATATAAGCGATCTGCGATGGCGATCAGTAAAACGCTGTCTATTGTATGACAGCGACATTTGACAGCGTTTCACTGATCGCCATCACCATTGCCTAGATGTGCGCAGGCTTTTACTGGCTGTATGATAGAAATTTAAGTATTTATCGTTTTTACCCAGGCACAGCACACAAAAGGTGTAATTGTAAAAATATATTTTCATAATGACGCATTTTATTATTCAATACGCTGACACTAAAACAAAAAATATATTCACCTCGAAAAATAATAATGGGCATCAAATTCTCAAAGGAAAATAGTTAAAAGCTGGCTCATGTCTAGGATAAAGTTTATCAAAAGAAAATCACTCAGATGTACCAATAAACAAATAAACGAACTCAACCAAAATAATCTGATCAAAGCAAATTCCAGAAATAATTTTCTCTTTAAAGGAAATCATGATTCACTACCCCAGAACAACTAACCATAAGTCAAACGTAATCCTTATATAAAGTAAAACTTATTTTTGCGAAAGAAAAATATTTTATCGGACAATTTATCTCAAAGGCAAAGAAATAAAACTTGGATCGCAAATTCCAAACCTTTGAACTTATACAATTTTATCTATGAAGAGGAAAATCTTTGATTTTTCCAATAAATGGAAGTAGGAATCTATTGAAGATCAATTCCTTTATTGTAAATATATTCACATACCGCCGTAATTTGATTGAATTCTATTTACTCTATTTATATTTATTCTATTTATTCTATATTTGGAGACTTTATTGACAGATGGTTATGACACACCTGACACATGCTTTAATGACACCTGTAATGTAAGAAAGAAAGAAAGAAAATTTATTTATATAACTTAACACAGAACGGAAAATTGACAACATTAATACTAAAATAGCACAAAAAAAATAAAAAATTGAAAAATTGGAAATTTCTGCCATGTTTTGTGATTGCACTAAAAGTTAAACTATTCAAGTCCCAGGCGTGAATGCAGGTAAGTACACCTATTTACATTCAGCTTCGACTTTGCTAGGAACCAATTACAAAATGCAGTTCAGTGGTTTCCAAGAAAACCTGCAAATTGCTTCATTTGCATAGAAATATCTAGAACACTAGTGGGATCCCGCGCGACTATGTTCACGTTAAGGTTTTTCTTATACATGCATTACTGGCCTCTCAGCTCCGTTGGTAGTAGCTCTGCCTTCTGAGCAGTAGGCCGTGGGTTCGATCCCCACCGAGAACCAATATTTGTGTGGTGAACACAGGATGTTTGTTTTCTGTCTGGGTGTTATATTGTATTCTAAGTATGTATTTACAAAAAAAAATGTATGTTAGTCTTACATCAGCTATCTGGTTCCCATAGTACAAGCTCTGCTTAGTTTGGGGCTAGATAGTGTTGTGTGGATTGTACATTTTTTTTTATATTAACATCACATTGACATTATCGTTCTATCGTTTTATATATTCTTCTGACCTTATCCCACTTTATGTGGGGTTGGCACAACATGTCTTCCTCCATTCCCTTCTGTCACCCGGCATCTGTTTAATCTATTCTACCAAGCTTTTAAATCTATAACAACGCTATTTTTCTATACATATACCCTACCTACTACTGTCTTAAAACTTTGGCCTATACCTCCAAATCAAATCAAATCAAAAGTGTATTTATTCAGTAGAATTGCAAGGATCACTTTGAAACGTCTTTTAGGTGCCAGCTCCACGCGACCAAGCCTAGAAGAACAGGCAACAAATTACGGCTTGGTTCCTACCGTCTTTTATATCCTCCATGTTGCTTTACCCTATCAGGGTCCATGTGATACTGACTTACACTAAAAACTTTGTATGTACATAAATTAAACCATGTGTATGCAATGTGAGTTTTGAGTATGCAAACTTCAATTCCCGTTGCAGCTCTTAAGGAGTTTAGTTTCGGGAATCCCTTTGTTGCACCCCTTCACCACACCAAGAATCTTTCAATATACTCCTGTCACAAAGAATTTTATAATGTCCCAAAAGTTATGAGCCGGGCGGGATTTAAACCCCCGACCTTCCCCTTGGCTTTTAACTTTTGGGACATTATAAAAATCTTTGTGGTATCCATAAGTTTAGTAAACACTATAAAATCAATAAAAAATCAGTAATCAGTCAGTCAGTAAAGTTTTGTGCACTAGGCGATCTGCGTCAATAGCGATAGCGATCAGTTTCAGTATTAACGGTGAAAGAAAACATTGTGAGGAAACCGGCATGTCGTAGAACCTAAAAAGTTCGAAAACATGTGCCAAGTGCACGAAAAAAGCCTCTATAAGGCGCACTTAAAATCCTTTCACCACGCTTGGTTCGAGAAAATCAGTGACACGATAAGAAGTTTCAGTATTGGTTTTGTATACATCCGCACACACTACTGCGAACTTTGACAGTGATATTATTTGACCGTGATGCACTGATTGTCATCGCTGGTGATCTCGATGTGCGTGAGGCTTAAGACTTTTATATATTATTAGTCATTACCAGCCTGAATAAGTCCACTGTTAGACAAATGCTACCTTCATACATTTATGAACTATTAGATGGCCCACTTCATATTGAACAGTTACCTATATACCACAGCGTAACCTTTATGAGCACACCCGCAGAAGACTATATAATATTGTTGCACTTTGCATAAAAAATAATAACACTGACTGAAAAATAGACTATAAATAACAAATTTTCCATTCTCTGAACACTAGAGATAGATAATAATTATTTCCATCTCTGTTTATTACGTGTCTAAAGTAGAGAGAGAAATTATCTAATGTGGCGAATTACGTACGTAACTCAGTATTAATTAAGTACGTAATCTAGATTTTGTGAAATAGATGTGTTGTAATAAAGCTTCTATGTGATGAAACAGTACTGTCTTAGTGATAAAACAATTTGCTATAAATTATACTAAAAGAAAGTCTAAAGCTTTCACGAAACTTCACGAAAGCTCATTCTATGTTTCCGTAAAAATATATAATATTTTGTAAAAGAAACCGACTTCGGAATGAAGAAATAATTACTATGAAAACAGAATTTCATTTAAAAAAAACAAATCATCATCATCAGCTGCCTGAACTAGCCCACTAGCCCACTGCTGGACCCTCCTCCTGAAATCTGAAATACTACATTTTTTTTAAATAGGTAGGTAATCGTTTTGTTATTTGCCCGTACTGATTATTTTATTTTTGTTATCCTTCAGATTTAACAGCAACTTAAATTATTGTTGTATCTTGATTTTTTTATTTATGATTTTTTTTAATTTTAAATCTACACTTACCTAAATTAAAGTGTAACCATGCAACACCTCCAAATATTTTTCACTATTAACTGTATAACTTTCACTTCACTTCACATCAACTCCGAAAAGTCGTACACAAACTTTAAATCGCCAATTTAGGTCTTAAATTACATCACTCGAATTCCAATTTTACGACGCGGTTCTTACGAATTCACTATAAGCACCAACACGCAATACGTCCACTCACCGCACTACCTTGCGAAGAACTAACGCACATACCATCGCCTGGGTTAGACTGTGTTTGTGTGGGTGCAACCCTGTCGGACTCCGTATCCTTACACAAAATCCCCTAAGTGTGGGTAACGTCTAGAGCGGGATTTCATCTGTGTGCGAGAAATTTCGGTACAGATGTTTCAGTGTGTGCGTTACCGATCACCTAACCTTTTGCTTGTATGTGTGGCCGGTACAACCGGGTGAAAAATTTTGCGCATGCGAATCAAAGAATTGGAATAAAATTCAGTTTCACGCTATTTAAATACAGATGTGTCAGATTTTAAATCCATTTTATATATGTAAGTTACAGAGAGCATGATTGTACGAAGCTATAAATTTATAATACAAGGGTAAATACAGGTAAAACTGTTTTTATAACATACCAACGTTCTATGAAAATGGTAACGTGGTTTCAATTTATTTGAACGGTGCTGAAAAACTACGCGTTTTATTTTCGCAACACTTATTAGTATCTTGTCATTCTGCTGTCCCTTTTCTTCCTTATGTTATTTAAAAATCTGTTCATAAAATTTTGTTGCCCGATTGTTCAATCTACAGAATTCGTCAATATTGATTGATATTATTTTTACTTGACGTATTAATATATCTGTAGATTGAAAACTTAGCTCTATAGTTACTAATGGCCTATCGAACGCAAAAATAATTTTTCTATTCGGACCAGCAGTTCCCGAGATTAGCGCGTTCAACCAAACAAACAATCAAACTCTTCAGCTATACAATATTAGTATAGATTAGTAACTATATTGCCATCGTGATTACGAACTATTATTACTAACGTAATAATTACTAAAGTAATTATAGTTACTCATAGTTAAGATGAATGAGGGTAGCCCCAAGAGCACTGGTGGTCTAGTGGTAGTAGCCCCGCCTTCCGATCCGAAGGTCGTGGGTTCAAATCGACTCGTGTACCAATGAGTTTTTCTATCGAAAAATTTATGTGCTCTATGCCAGTACTCTCAAAACGGTGAAGGAAAACATGCGAGGAAACCGGCGTTTTGTAGAACCTAAAAAAAATCGAGCAACACGTGTCACGCAAAAAGGGCCCACCACCGGCCTACTTGCGGAAAAACCTGCCCACACATCAAGTGCGCATGATAAACTTGCCAACTTAAACTTGAGGGTAGCCCCAGGTCGTGGGGAATGGCAAGAGCAAAGAGAGACTTATGCCCAGCAGTGGGTTAAGTTGGGCTGCAGATGATAGTCAAAAAACCTAAAAAACTCTAGGGTTCTTATTTAAACAAGATAGCTTTTTTCTTAATGAGTCATTTCCTCCTTGATACAGACTTTGAGGCAAATATTTGCGTAGACGGTTTGAAAAAGGTTATACTCGCTAGATTTGCCCGTGACGCGGGGCTCGAAAGACCCAGACATTTTCTTAAGACGAATTTGAATTTTATTTACTCATAAAAGACGTTTTGTAAGGGTTTCATGAACTGTAACTGTATTCTGCCCCTTAACCAAATTATCTTTCTACAACCGCTGAGGACTTTCTGTCACTCGTACGTTTTTGTCGTTCAGTTCGTTAAATATGAAGTTATAAGAATTTCCCTGGGGAACCAAAGCCTTGCAGGTTTTAAAAATGTTGTCTAGGTGACTGAGCTATGCGACGCGTGATCCAAGGGCTGGTGGGTATCTGGCGAAGCGCTTTGGCTTTGGCGTGGCAATGCCACCAGCGTCTTGGGGATGCTTCCGTCTGGCACTGATTTGGATCAGTTAAGCCATCTCTAGATCGTTTGTAACTATCTGCAGATAGCACAACTGTTTCTTGTGTATTTAGTACATATTGTAAAAGTTATAATTTTAAGTTTCTTAGTATTTTACTAATGATAGTTGAAAAACCGTAGCACCCGCTACGACACGTGCTACGAAAACCGTAGCGTGGGTGAGTTCGCTAGCATTACATAATGAAACGTATTATGTAATTTATTGTGCTTGTGTGAGTTGTATTTTACATCTACCTACACATACACGTAGACAGTCTATGTGGTCGCTAATCATTGGCCTCATACACAAGCTCAAAGTCAAGCAACGGGCTATGGAGAGAGCTATGCTGGAAGTTTCACCACGTGATAGAATCAGAAATGAAGATATCCGTAGGAAAACCAAAGCCATCGACACAGCTCTAAGAATAAGTAAGTTGAAGTGGCAATGGACAGGTCAATACACCTCGAAGAACCGACAACCGTTGGGGAATTAAGGTCCTCCAATGGCGACTACGAACCGGAAGACGGAACGTAGGGCTCACTAGATGAACCGACGACATAAGATCGCGGGAATTTGGTGGATGGAAAGGGCTCAGAATCGTTTTTCCTGGAAATGTGTAGGGGATGTAGCTTCCTCGGTAACGAGAAGGGGGTGAGCGAATCTGCAGGCTGCTAGTTATATTAGAAAATTATGACAGACGTTAGATTTTTTTGGCCTAGACTCACCTAGTTTTAAGTCATTTCAAAGTGATCCTTGCAATTTTACTGAATAAATACACTTTTTATAACGCTTTTATTAGCTTCACCTGGTATGTAGGTATGTATGTAACCGTCCTCTTTGAGCTCGATTTTGTCCTACTTTGAACGATCAGATTTGATTCAAACTTTGCACATCTGTCAAAGGTCGATGACAATGCAATAATATGAAAAAAAAAAAAAAAAAAAATGAAAAAAAAAAAAAACTAAAAATTAAAAAAAAAATTATAGTTTAAAAAACTAAAAAAAAACGCTTTTATAACTAATTGAACTAAAAAGTTAAAAATAAAACTGTAATAATCAATTGAACAATTTATAATATTGTACAAAAAGCGTGGGGGGGGGGCTTGATTTTGATTGTTGTAAATATTTTATCAATAGTTTATTATATCTGAAGTTATTATAAAAAGCACCCCACGCTTTTTTGTACAATAATATAAATTTTCCAATTGATTATTACAGTTTTATTTTTAAATTTTTAGTTCAATTAGTTATAAAAGCGTTTTTTTTTTAGTTTTTTAAACTATAATTTATTATATTTATTTTGATGGCTACCGTATGAATTAACAAAGGCATGCAAGTAGGTAAGTTTTACGCCAAACCCATCAAACATTAATAGCTTAAAGTGCGTCTGCTGAAAGATTGATCCGAAGTCATGCCAAATCTCAAATAGCTGAGGACAAAACCCGTTGAAAGTTTTAAGTGTGGCTCATAGCTTAAGCGATCGCTTTTGACATAATCTCATTAAAAAAAGTTAAGTTCAGAGTTATTTGTCGAGTGCGATCAGGATCCAATGGCGCAGCAAAGGGGAAGGAAGGTTTGCATCGCGCTCGTCTCTTATGCATAATAATAAATAAAATGAAGATTATTTATTTTTCTCTCACAATGTACAGTACAGTCGCGGTATGAAAATGTTCATCTTAGAGTCGGTTTTCGCTTGCACCAGTGCCTTGATCATGCACACATTTTGACATGATTTGTGATGTTAACTTATCGGTGTATTCTGTCTATTCAGTTTCAAAACATAGTATGTGATCGTGATACGTTGAACAAATCAAGTTGAAAATCGACGAACATTTTCATGCCGCCACTATACACATAGTAATTCAAATAAAATAGGATTATTTCGCGAGAGACTGGTTCCAAAAATAGGTTCGTGAGAACCTGTATTACAAGTCACCAGAAATTTGGGACATTCAAAATCTTTGTGATTACCTAATTCATTAAATAAAGCCTTTACTAACCTTGAGTGCATTGATTGCCTAGTGTAGTAACCCCGCCTTCCATTCTTAAGGTCATGGACTCGAATTCAGTCGTGTACCTATGGATCTTTCTGTTCGGAAAATGTATGTACCATTCATGTAATTTCTTCCGGTACGTTCTGACAATTTTTTTTTGATTCTGAATAAGCTTATCTGCGGTAGGTATTGCGGTCTTGCTGATATGGTTTTTTTGACTGGAAATTGAAAAATTTTGATTCTCGTGGCCAATTTTTTTTAATTCAGAATTTGCATAGTTAGTGGTGTTAGTCCTGGTGCCATGGGTAGGATGGGATAAGAGACCACCGTGTTTGTGTTAAGTTGTGTTGTATTAAACATTTCAAAGTGATTCTAGTGATACTATTGAATAAATACTTATTTCATTTTTACTTTTGACTTTGTTAATAAAAATACTCCCTTTCTCTCGTAACTTGTACCACATCCAAAGTGGAGGCAATCTCTACTCGACGTAGCACTCAATCCCAACCAATAGCCATTGTTTAAATATGAGTGCCATCGATTATAAGTATTTTAAACCTTTTTTCATGTAAAACGATTGAAAAGTTTGAATAAATACACCGTATTTTTGAAGCACTCAGAAGTTGCAACTAGTTTTTATGATGGAGAAGAAATGAATCATTAATTAAAATACCAAAAAAAACCATCTGATGTTAAGTGGTAAATTTTACTTAAGTGTTACTTCGGAGGTTACTACGAAAAAAAAATGCATTAGAATTCTAGTAAATATTACCGATCGACAAAACTGAAGGCCGCACTTCATAGAAAAATAAATCTCTGCCATGTATCTCCAAGCCTCAGTAGAGGCCTACCACAAGTTCTGTCTGGCTCTGTCTCTGGCTCTGGTTTTGAGTCTGTGTGAGTGCTCACCATTGTATTATACTGTGTGTGTGACGTTTCGACGTAGGACACTACAAACTTGTTTGAAGTTAAAGAGAAAAAATAAAGAGTTGCAAACAAAACAGAAAATAGAAAAGTGAAAGCAATAAATAAAATACAAATACAAAAATAACCAGTGATACAACAAGAAGAAGAAGACGTAACGTCCCAAGAAAGTGATAACAAGATAACAGGTTGATTTACATAGTGTTGCATCCGACAGGCTTTAGCCTGCAAATGACAATAATGCAAGATGGGCCGCCCTGTCGTGTTGAATTATGCAATAGGACGGATTTAGATCTTAGGCTGTAGTTTTTATACAGGGTTATTCATTATTAGCTGCAAATAGGATCAATAAATAAAGTAAAAAAATTATGAAATGATTTTTTAAAGTTTTGTTACGAAAATCCAGAGAATATCGATAAAGATTATTCTTTGGAATCATTGGCGCGTTGTTACATCTAACAGTCCATTTCTAATCAAAGGTGAGCTGCCTGACCTTTTTTTTATTTTCTTTTTTCTTGTTCTTCATGGCAATCATTATGCAATATGTCGTAATGAAATTAATAAAAATAAAATTTTGATACAAAAACTTAAATAAAAAAACGTTTATTGCCTCGTTATAAGCCTAGGAACTACATTATCATACTAACATAAACTAAAAATACGAGCACAAAGGGTATAAATTCAGCTATCGCTGGAAGTACATCCAGCACTGATTTTAAATTTAACCCTCTCGGTTGGTTGTTCACCGAGGAACTTAGAGCAATAAGCGAGTTACAAAAAAAAATAACAATCAAAACATATACAGTAAAAGTAAAACGGCAATCAGACTTCAAAATATATACAGTTTTGTAATAAATATTGTATAAAGTGTTTAAAGCTATAATAAACAAAAAAAGAACTTGTGTGGGTGACAATAATTCCTATGTGTGCGTGTGTGAGTGAAGGGTGGATGTGTGTGAACTTACATCAGTTTAGGAATTAAATTGATTCGGCCAAACAAATATTCACGACCCAAAAATTAGGCCCTGTCAGTTTGTGTAGCTAATAATGAATAACCCTGTAGACTGGCTGTATTATCTACTTTATCAAAACTAGCCGGTTATTGGTCTTCTACAGGATACATTTCGGCGAGTGTGCCCAGGAACTTTTCAACTTGGTTCCCCCATCCCCATTCCATCACCGGACCAGTAGACGTACGGAGACGAGGCATCCATTCATGGTTGATACACCTTCTTCCCGCACTAAGCGCTTCGCCTCCACTTTTATAATGCGGACAGCCAAAGAGTGGAACTCGTTGCCGGCGTCTATTTTTCCGAATACCTATAATTTGGGAAATTTCAAAAAAAGAGTGAATAGGTATCTTCTAGGTGAGCGCGCTACACCGTCGATCACATCATCACTTAACATCAGGTGAGATTGCGGAAACCGTAAGAGCTAGACTGATGAAACTTGGTGAGTAGATGTATTCTGTGAACTGCATTAAGATTTTTACACAAAAATAGAAAAAAAAACTATTAATTTTGGGGGTCCCCATACCTACTTGAAACTGAAACTCAAAAATTTTTTTTTCATTGTACCCATTCGTGTGGGGTATCTATGAATAGGTCTTCAAAAATGATGTTTAGGTTTCTAATATTGTTTTTTTCTAAACTGAATAGTTTGCGCGAGAGACACTTCCAAAGTGGAAAAAAGTTGGTCCCCCCCCTCTAACTTCTAAAATAAGTGACTGATAAAGCTAAAAAAAATATATGTTGTCCATTACTATGGAAACTTCCAACGATATTTGGTTTGAACGAGATCTAGTCAGTAGTTTTTTTTTATACGTTATAAATCGTAAACCGCAATTTACCTTTCGACGAACTACAAGAACCTTTATATTAAGTTACTTGATGCTACGGAACCCTTCATGGGCGAGTCCGACTCGCACTTGGCTGCTTTTTACTTTATCAAGGTAATAAAAACCCAAATAATTAAAAGCTATTCAAATACCCGCATAATTGTTTCAAGTACCCCAATCCTATCCTAATCTAGGGGTAATTCCAGTTATAATAACCCAATACGGGGTAATTACCATCTATTTTTGGGCACCTATTTCATTATCGCCCGTTATAGATTTAGATTGAAATCATCGAAAATAATTTCAAATTACATGTAAATGTCCCCGCAAAATACCGGTCGAAATTATACGGGTGTAATTAGACTATGAATAAACATTCAGTAATGTAGACTTTATTCCAATGTATTGCGGTTCAAAATAGTCTGGCTAACTTCAACTTGTGTAGAAATAAAGCTGTTCTAGTTTAAATTTTATTGCATTGAGATAAGGTTCCAAATTGTTTTCAAAAATAAGTCAGATTTTATCAGAACAGTGGACATCGTTACGGTCACGCTTTTCAAGTATTTTTCTTTAGTAAAGTAACTGGTCACCCATTCAAATTCTCACCTTGTAGAACGTTGCTTTACCTAAGTTATTAGCTAAAAATGTATTTGTTCCACAGCTTTGTTATTACATAATATTCATAATTTTAATTAATACACTCGATAGCAATGAATTGGAGCTACCAAAACTGGTCTTAAACAACCAAGAAACTTAAGAAGCCCGTTTATTTTAATTGATATTGCTTCAAAAACAAATGTTTACTGACGAAATAAAGAAAAAACTAAATAACTAAAGATAAAAGTTATTAGAAGTGCTGGGACAAGAAATACCTCTTCTGTTTCCTGACACTTGCAACCCGGACACTCGATCAAATCGTATACAAAAATCACGTTCTAGCGTACTATTACAGAGAGATTCACAAAAAATGTAGTCTTGAAAACACGCGTTTGTGTGCGGTTCTCAGACGCTACACAAATGTCATATTTTATACGCGCGTGTGTGTGTGCGGGGCATATCCTTTCCTCAAATCAGACTAACTGCAGACAACTGCCCGCTGGTTGAGAAAGCCTAAAAAATGGGAAGAGAGGGGGAAACGCTGCTCTACCATTCTATGCGTAGTATTTTTTTTCTGTGCTTCTAGGCTTCGAAATATAATTAATTATGAAGCAGATGCGGTGATCTAAATTCATTGCTCTGAAGTGTATATTTAGATTGGCCTATTTACTTATGCAAATCAGTCTCCAAAATAATCTATTGTTAAATCCAAACATCAACACGTTTAACTACGGTACGCTGGCTAGTGTTTTGGGAAGGCTAGGTTCTTAAAAACACTCAACTGCCATAAAAAAGTCAAAGCCAAAATTTGATCTCAAAGATCTATCTAAAACGTTAAAAAGATAGGTCTTCTTCTTGTTGTGTGACTAGTTCTGTAAGTCTAGTTCCAGTCTCGATACAGTGTGGTAAAAGGATTAAGATATGTAAGTGCGCATCAAAGAGGCTTCTTTCGTGCGCTTTACACAAAAAAAATATTGAAACAGGAGTAAATTTTTTGACAAATTAAAACTTTCTTGTTTTATGAATTCAATAGAATCACTAGAATCACTTTAAACATTTTAAAGATCAGATGTATCTAGGCAATTTATAATACTAGTGGGAAGGAAATTTGTGTATGTGTCGAACAAGTGGGATTTTTTGACAAACAGAAACTCTAAAACAAAATCTCTAGGCTTGGTCGCGCGGAACTGGCACCTAGACTTACTTATAGCTTTAAGACGTTTTAAAATGAGCACAGTGATACAACTGAATAAACATATTTATTTATATAAATTTGGATCAATAGAAGAACTAGTATTAAAACTGATACTCTTTTTTTTCAGACAACCTCACCTTTCTACCCTTATCCCACTATATTTGGGGTAGGCATCACACATTTTCTCCTCTTCCATTCCCCTCTGTCATCGTTGTATTCACTTCTTTCTTATCCATGTCATCTTTCACACTATTTTATCTTTTTGGTCTACCCTCTACCCACATTCACACACATCACACGCCCTTTCCTCAGACAATATCGAAGCAAAATGGTACAAAACCCTGGGACATTCAGCAGCTTATGACGTCATCCCAAGCGGACTCACGATACCGGCCAGCGAATCACGAAACAGACCTATTTGTAAATAATCAACGCATTTCTATTCCATTGCGGCCGTGCCCAGGATAACGGAACTGGAAACTTTTGGATGCGGTAAAACTATGAGCAAAGCCCTCACAACTCATTGGAGTTATTGTATATATTTTGTTGCAGTCAAGGCTTAGTCGCATCTGTCAGTTTTGACACGATTTTGAGCTTCGATTGCAATAAAAAAAGAATAGAAACATAACTTACATTATGACTAATTGGGTGGTGGTGTATTTTTTGTTGCAATCAAAACCTTGTCGCATCTGTCAGTTTTGAGCTTTGATCGCAATAAAAAACGAATTGAAACAAAACTTCAATCAGGTGGGGCGCTACGCTTGTTCCATCAACTAATTAATTTATAAAAAAATGACACTCAGAACTTAATATGCAACAGCAAAATACTAAAGAGCAAAAAAAAATGTTTCAAAATACCATGTCCATATTTTTGTAATAAATTCCCCCCTATCAATAAGGCACACGGCTGTCGTGATAACATACAGTAACAAACATAATTATAGCATGACGTCCACGCCCTAACTAGCGGGACAAAGGTGTGTGACCGAGCTTTAATAATGCGATTTGTTTTAGAAATTGACAGATAGGGTTGAGGCTCTGGGTCCGTGGGGCACAGAGACCTTACGGGTCTTCAAAATTATGTCGGGTGTACGGGTGACCCAAGAGCTGTTGAGTATCTGGCGCAGCGTATGAGCATTGCTTATTCAGCGTGGCAATGCCGCCAGCGTCTTGGGGACGCTTCCGTCTGGCACTGATTTAGATCATATCTGAGCTATCTCTAGATCGTTTATAACGATCAACTGTTACTTGTTTATTTTGTAAATTTTAAAAATATTTGTTTAATTGTAAGTTTCTTTGAGAAAAAAATGTTTTTGCCTAATAAAACTTATTAAACTTTAATTATTATTTACAACAGAATATACATTATTTACAACAAAAAAAACGGTTGTCTGTAAAGTCGGTTTACTGACGATAGTTGAGCGATGAGCGTGACAACGTCATACAACTGTCCACGCGGACGCATCGCTCACACAAGTAGGAGAGAGACAGATGTCGAACGCTGCCGAACGCGGAGGCCGATTGTGCCTCTGTGTCGCTCGTTCCGCGCTCTCGCTTGCACTTCAAGCCTTAAATGAAACGCCTCAAAGCGAGGTAACGCCGCATGAGTCATGTTTTTCGTGCGTGCAGCCGGCTCCATCGCATTATAAGACGTTGTCACGTGAAAAATATATGAGTAGAATTTTATTCAGAATTCTTTCATCACATCTTTCGGCCATGACACCTCCCAAAATGCGTTCGTCCATAAAATCAGGGTTCAATCAGAACCAAAGGTAACTTGATTAACCTGATTGTAAGAGCTTACTAATCGAAATCCGGCCAATCTTATTATAGAAAATCGTGTTTCAATCGGATGTTGACTTTATACGTAGGTAGGTATACAACTAGGGATCTGGCGAGCATATTGGCTTAAGATTTGCTCATGTTTCTAAACGATAAAGATTCATCATCATCATCGTCAGTCTGAAGAAGTCCACTGCTGGACATAGGCCTCCTTTACACATTTCCAGGAAGAACGATTCTGAGCCTGTTCCATCCATCGACTTCCCGCGATCTTAACAATGCCGTCGGTCCATCTGGTGGGTGGGCGCCCTACGCTTTGTCTTCCGGTTCGTGGTCGCCATTTGAGAACATTTATTCCCCAACGGTTGTCAGTTCTTCGAGCTATATGGCCTGCCCATTGCCACTTCAACTTGCTAACTCTACGAGCTATGTCGGTAACCTTGGTGACCTTGGTTTTGGTGGACGATAAAGATTAGTTTAGATCAATACATAAATTTATATTGTATCATATTTCATAGTAACGTAGACCTTATGGTTGACTCGCCCCCCCTCCCCCTTTGACAAGTCTTTACTCCCCCCCAGAGGGGCGTACCCCACAGTTTGGTGACCCCTACCATAGATCGTTTGTATTAGTCTGCAGATAGGTCCTCTGTTTCTAGTGGATCCAGTACATAAATAAATAAATAAATATTATAGACAATCCACACAACACTATCTAGCCCCAAATTAAGCAGATCCTGTGCTATGGAAACCAGATGGCTGTTAAATTACACATAAATATATTTTTTTTTTTGTACATACATACTCAAAATACAATATAACACCCAGATAGAGAACAAACATTTGCATTCACCACATTAATATTTGTTCTCGGTGGGGATCGAACCCACGACCTACAGCGCAGAAGGTAGATCTACTACCAACTGAGCTGAGAGGCCAGTCTATACTTACTTGTATTAATTGTTAGTTGCTGTAATATGTACCTACACGTAATCAAAGATTCATTTTACTAAAAACAAATTGCATTCACCTGCATTTCCACACAAATGAACAGTCACAACTCAAGCTAAAGTATTAAACGAATTTCTCTCTGTAACTTAATTATGAGTTTGTACGTGAATACTTGATATGGCTTAGCATAACTCTCGAATTTTATATAGAAAGCCGGTTTGCTTGTATGCAAGCGCTTATAATATAATATAACTTATACATTATTATGTAAAACAATGACATGAGACCACTCCTTATGAAGTTTACAGAAGCGTGGCGGGTAGTTTTTATTAAAAAAAACACACGTTCCATTCGTTGCGTCTGGTAGCGTCAGATAATCACCAGCATTTAGTCAATTTAAAAAAAAAAAACGTTCCTCTCGCTCTCCTGGCTCTCCTGGCCCTCTCCGCTCTCACTCTCACTCAGTTTTTTTTTGCGGGTAATATAATATGATGTGTAAACGCTCTTTCTTTAATGTAGTTTTTAATTTACTCTGAGTTGTCCGCAATAAAGTTTCTAATTATTAAAAATTTTTACATAACATTTTCGTGAGTTTTTACCGGTAACCTGTATTACGTGTAAATGCGTCCTCAGCCAAACTTGAAGCAGTTTGCTTATAGCACACATTGATATTAACATTAATTGCTCTGAAAGATTCAATAGCTGGTGAAATGAACTTTGCTTAATTGTCTTTGTTTAAGCTCTAAGGTTTGTACAGTGTTATATTATTTACTCAAAGTAATGATTTTTTAACCTGCGTCAACCCATCATACATTCTGACCTCAAATAATCCTAGGTTAACATTTTTTATGTTAACCATCTTTTTGGTGTCACTTTTTAAAGTACCACGATCGCTATGCCTAATTATATGGAAGAAACAGGTATAATTTATGCTCAAAGACTAGAGTAGAGTCTGCCCGCAACCACGGCTGTTGTAACACGGTCGAAACGTCGGGAAATAAAAAAGGTAATTGCGATAAATACCCGTTTCTTCTATATAATTATCTTTTTGATGGCTTACATCATCATGTTAAGTGGTAACCATCGCCTATAATAAAGCACTGCTTCGTAGGCCACGCAAATCAGGAACGTGCCCTACGATGCACTGCCCTGCGTCAACTTGAGTCGCTCAGATTATTTCTTAATGTGTATCAGGTGAGATTGCGGTCATAATAATTATGTTTTGTCTGTAATTTCAGTTTCAGTTTCATTTATTTATCTTTCCACATACACCATGTTCTTAGATACGTCATACAAATTATTATTATAAATTTTTTAAACAGGCAACCAAAAACATCCTAATAGCTTTCACCGGCACCCACCCAATCTATTAAATATAAACTAAGCTTAAACTTAATTTAGTAGGATTTTCACTCATTTTCTCAGCAATTAAGGATTTTTTTTACATTAAATAAACCATCCAATGTAAATGAATGAAGTAAAACAACACAAATAATTATGATAACGTTATTTGCAAAATTATAAAATATTCATATCCATTTAGAAACTCCGTTCAAAGGTTAGCCTTCCTTACAAGGTCAGGCATAACCTTACGACCTAATTCAGGCATTGTATATTCATGCCAAGTTGAGCTTAAGGTACCTGAGAAACGGTAGCATTAACCCCCAACGAAACAGAAGAGTTTAATAAACACCTTTTAGTAAAAATTTCATTCGCATTGGAATTAGAATTAAATTTCGCAGTCCAGCGCTGGATTCACTGAATAACTGAACTTTGAAAAATGTATCAGCGGAAATCTCAATTGGTAAGAGACTTTAATTTGAAAATTAGTTAAAAATACAACTGAATTGTGAACTTCTGCCTTTAAACCAACTTCAAATAAAAAAGAGGAGGTTTTCAGTTCGTTTTTTTTTGTTTCAAGTTTGATAAACGCTCTGTATCGACATGAGCTGATTTAAAAAAATATATTGTTTTGGATTGGTTTTCAGATTCAGAGCTTTTAGATTGGTCATATAGAAATTTTATCAAAATCAGTTTATCCTTTTTGTTTTAATAGTGTTTTTAATGTTTGTTTTTGCATAATTTCAAATTCAAATTCCATAGAAATTTCATCCAAATCGGTTCAGCAGTTTGCCCACGAAGAACTGTATCATGTTTCCACGTTTTTTCAACTTATGTTATTTATTTGAAGTCGATTAGAAAATGGTTAGGCCTTAGCTAAAGCCTATGGCCTTAAACGCCAGATAACTAAATTATTTTCCATCCAATTTCACCTTAATAAACGCTACTAAATTTCATCAAGTCAATACCCTAAGCTCAGAGTTCATAAAAGGAGTGCATCACAAAATCAGCTTTTTACGAGTCTCTGTAATGTAGAGTCGTCAATTTTGCTTTATGACCCGTCTTGGTTTGCGGGTGTTAAGCGATGCGGTGTTAAGGGTCAGCCACACACGGCGAACAGCAGCGAACTGTGATGGCGAACCGATCGCGTGAACCATTTGCAAGCAGGGCGTCGATTCCAGTAACTCAAATCACTCAAGTGACCGCGTAAATTGATGTGAGTTGTAAATTTTTGTTTGATAAATTTGAAAATGGAACGTGGATTCAGCGATCACTCAACCAAGCCGTGTTGCTGGAATCAACGCACAGCACCCGCACACGCCACCATAATAGTAAATCATTCATTTATATGCGACAGTGTAAAGCATACAAGAAAGATATGAAAAAATAATAAAATAAGTGTCCATAAAGCTAGGATGCAAAATTATGGGTTCATGCTATTTAAGTTTGGAAACAAGACAAACATAAACAAGTACCATATAAAATGGCATTATTTCGTGAAAGCTATAAAATAAGTAACATATCAATAGAACATGAATATCTGTTATCAAATAATTATAAAAATTATCATTTTTACTAGATTGATGCAATGTACGCAAAACTCTATGTTGAAACTAATTGCCACCGCCGTCGCCATCAGCATTGCTGTTCGCAACTATTCGCGGATGTTCGCCGCTGTTTACCGCATTGTGTTCCAACTTTTAGTCTTTGGTTACACGTTTAGATGAAAATTATATAATGTTCAAGAATTTTCTACAAGACGTATTTTGTATAAAGACAAACTACGCCTTGGTTCCTACCTTCCTCTGAAGGTAATAGGAACCTTGTTGCCTGTTCTTCTAGACTTGTTTACGTGGAATCTATAATATCTTTCTTTTAAAAATACTACTAACTAAAAAATAAATGGATAGGTATATTATTGTAAATTAAATAATTAGCACGTACTAAAATTAAAATAAGTTTACGAATGTAATATAGCAGCTTTGTAGTCAACTAATTAAATCTACAAAGGTACAAGAAAAACAAAGCGAAGTTGTGAGTTATAATTAAGTTTGAATAGGACAAAGTACCTATCCTATGCCTACATTTAGTTTTAATTTGTTTTATCTGGGCTCTGACTTTAAACTTTAAGTAAATCCAGAGTTTCGAAATCTTAAACCCCCCTAGTTTTTATACAAATTAAAATATATGATGTAATTTTAGAAATTTTGCTGTTAAAATTCTGCTACTAGAGATAAATTATTCCTTATTGTACACAAAAAAAATGAACAAAACAAGCTTCGGGGCGTGGATTGTTCAAAATATGTACTTATTTATATTTATCTATCAGTTTATTTTAGTAACATTTAAATGTATAAAACAAAAAATAAACATGAGCTACCGACGACGGGTTGAAATTTAATCCAAATTCAATTCAAAACACGAGGGGTTGATGGGTTGGTTAATCGGTTATGGTACCGATATTCAATACTCCTGTATCGAAAACTCGTTATATCTAAAACTAAACTGAAATTTTACTAAAACAAAACTACGATTATACAAAATTCAACCTTTTTCCCTTGATTTAAGAGCTTCGCTAAGGTTGGGTGCCAAATTTTTGACTGTAAATAGTGGACCAAAGTTTGATAGCCTTTGACTAATAAAGTTTCTAAATGTAGTTATTCATGAAGAGTTTGAATAAGCTGAAATATGTAAAGCCATCAACACAACGACGCGATGCTGGTTGAAGATCAAAGTCAAATATTTCTTTATTTTGGTATCACCCTAAATAAAAAAATATTTGACCTAGGGAGGCCTACATTCGATCTTACCGGCTACTGGCCTTCCTGGAAGACATCGGGTGGCTGAACTAGCAACATCTACCCGTCACGCTTAAAGGGCCCACCTGCGGCCTACTAATGGAAACTAGTCCACTCATCAAGTACCAAGTATGTAAGTGGTATCACAAGGATAACTTTAAAACGTCTTAAAGCTAGGTGAGTCTAGGTGCCAGTTCTTCTCATCTGCCAAGGACATACGTTGTGGATGGCGCGGCGGCAGATCTGGCTGAGGATTTCAAGAGGCACAAATATGCAGTTCTCGACAAAGCCTACTTATTTGATTCTCTTGGGGTTGGGTCCTTAGGGAACCAAGGCCTTGCGAATCTTTAAAATATTGTCTAGGCAACTGATTGAAGTGACACGTGGCCCAAGGGCTGGTGCGTCTGGCGCAGCGCATTAGCATTGCTATTTAGCGTGGCAATGCCACCAGCGTCTTGTCAGCTTCTGGCACGGATTGGGATCAGTTCAGCTATATTTAGATCGTTTGTACAATCTGCTGACAGCTTAACTGTTTCTTGTGTATTTTCTACATTTTGAAAATACAATTTTTTGAAGTTTATTTGTCACACTGACTTTTCCCGCTTCGCAGACTTTTTGCGTCGGTTTAAGAGTAGCTTTATTTAATTTTAATATAGTCTCAAAATATGCTTGATGTTTGACGTGAATCAATATTGAGACGAATTGATTTGATTAGAAATACCTAATCAGTATTTTTAGTATGGAAAATTTTTTGTACGCTATTCGGCTATCAATCAACTAACTAAACAGACATACGAGCTCATTTTAATTTTTCTTTATTTTTAACTCAAACGAAATCATTTAAGTCTGGAAAAAAAACTTGTTTTTACACATCAATGCTTTTTGTTTTAAAGATAATGGTAGGTTGTGAAGGGCTTTTTGGTTTAAAGATAATGGTAAGTTTAATACAAAATCTTTTTACAAAATCTGTGGCGCAACGGCTCAAATAGATCTTGGGATTTGACACGAGATTCCGCCAGGAGTTTCCAAACAGGTTTAATAAAAAAGTCTTTCACTAAGATTATTTATTAAACTAGCGACCTGTTTTCTTTCTTTCTTTTTTAAATAGCCAGCCAGACAGAGAACAAACATCTGCGTTCACCATACAAATATTTGTTCTCGGTGGGGATCAAACCCACGGCCTACAACGTAGAAGGCAGGCTTTCTACCAACTGAGCAGTATTGCCTATCATCTAAGTAAAAGTAATCAAGTAAATTTTCCATCACCAAGTTACGATGATACACGCCTAACGAGTCGCAAGTGACCGCCAACAGTCATCGATCAGAAACTTGCGAATCTTGTTTGACTTTGCTCAGTCGACGCTTAAATGCTTAGCAAGTTTCAGTTTGGGCGGAAATTACATGTATCGGAGTTCAAGAAGTTTGTTGTAAACATCATCAGCCTGAAGAAGTCTACTGGACACTCCATTTCTAAATAGAACGATTATATGTCCTATTATGTAGAGTTAGTAAGTTGAAGTGGCAGAGGGCAGGCCATATGGCTCGAAGAACCGACAACCGTTGGGGAATAAAGGTTCTCGAATAGCGACCACGAACCGGAAGACGAAGCATAGAGCGCCCACTCACCAGTTGGACCGACGACATTGTTAAGATCGCGGGAATCGTTCTTCCCGGAAATGTGTAGGGTAGGCCTATGTCCAGCAGTGGACTTCTTCGGGCTGATAACGATGATGATGATGATGAAGTTTTTCTGAGTGTTAAAAACCTTAGTGTTTTTCAGGAATATAAGCCCAGTCGTAAAAGCGAGCAAACTAAACAAAATTTTCAGTTCATTGTGCAAAAGTTCATACTTGCTCTAAAATGATTCAATTACGATAGTGAAATTGTTATTGACGGGAGTAGGCGCAAATTGGCTGCGTCTGGCTCGAGACACAGCTCAAATAAGAAGAAGCTAAGGCACTCTTATCAATCACTCGTACTATTTTATAGGGGTTGACTGACACATAAATGCGATGCCACGTCACGGCGGCAACATAGATAAATTGAGAATAACAAAACCGGCAACATAGACCAAACGAACCTTTTTTCTAACTTACTCAAAATACCTTTTGAAACACAAAAACATAGTGCCATAGAGTCTAAGAAAAGTGCC
The DNA here is from genome assembly GCA_939531255.2 of Thera britannica. NCBI lineage: Eukaryota > Metazoa > Arthropoda > Insecta > Lepidoptera > Geometridae > Thera > Thera britannica. The sequence goes on from OW618045.2 coordinate 5,216,874, forward strand.
GATGGACACACATGCTTAGTACTTAGTATTCCACAAATACAGGGTTATTCATAATTAGCTGCAAATACTCAGGAATTAGGTTCAACAAATAAAATAAAAAATATTTATTAAATGTTTTTTTTTTTTAAGTTTGTTTTGTTATGAAAATCCCGAGAAAATCGATAAATAATTTCCTTTGGGATTATTGGCGCCAGACTTATTTTGACGTGAGTGACACTCTGCGTTCAGTCACCGTCTAGGTGGGTCATCGTCCTGTTCTCCATAGCAATCATTATGCAATAGCCCTAGAGAAATTAAAAAAAAAAATTGATACAAAAACTTAAAATGAAAACTAAAAAAAAATTTTTCATAAATATTTTTTATTTTATTTGTTGAACCTAATTACTGAGTATTTGCTTAATGAATAACCCTGTATAAGTAAAAAATAAATAAACTATTATTTATTATTATTAAAGCTAAATTATCCTACTTGTTACCACTTGTTGTTGCTACTTGTTGTTGTTGTTGTACTTGGCTAGATTTTAATGTTATGATGGTACCGCAAGGAAAAAACTAAATAGACCTTTGCATCTATTGTAGATGATTTATATAACGTCAAGGGCAGCTGGTGATTACATAAGTCCTACTCGCGGGACGCTACAGTGCCTGGAACAGGGTTTTATATGGAGTAGGCTCTAATTGCCAAACCGCATTGAAGTAATACAGGGTTATTCATTATTAGCTGCAAATACTCAGGAATTAGGTTCAACAAATAAAATAAAAAATATTTATGAAATGATTTTTTTTAAGTTTTGTTATGAAAATCCCGAGAAAATCGATAAAGGAATCATTGGCGCCTGACCTATTTTGACCTTTGATCCGCGCCCGCGCGCCGTGAGTGACACTCTGCGTTCAGTCACCGCCTGGGTGGGTCATCGTCCTGTTCTCCATGGCAATCATTATGCAATAGCCGTAAAGAAATTAATAAAAATAAAATTTTGATACAAAAACTTGAAAATTTTTTTGTTCAAATTTAAAAAAAATAATTTCATAAATATTTTTTATTCTATTTGTTGAACCTAATTCCTGAGTATTTGCAGCTAATAATGAATAACCCTGTATACAAATTTAGTTTAAAAAAATAGTCATGGCTATAAGCGTGATCCACGAAAGGTGATATAAGTAGTTTTTTAGCAGCAATATCACGATCAATATATACCTAGTAATGTCTTCTTTCTAGTTCTTTATTTTACTATTTTCCTCTTCATTGCCATTTTCAGTACCTAACTTTCTTAGCTGTTCCTCTCTTCACCGTGGCTCTAAGTGCTGGATTCCGGGGTAGGCGACCCAGACTGTAATCATTGTTTATTTTTGCGCCTTTGTGCCGCGATTGGGTCTCTATTTTTGCATTTTTACGGCACAAGCGAAGACAAATGCAAGGTAAAATAAACAAGACAGAGAGCTAAAATCTTGGTTTGATAGATGGCCGTTGAATAACCGCCGTACGGTATCGAAGTTCAAAAACCTTCTTAATTTTTTTAAGGTTAAAAATTTCTACCCCCTAAAATCTTAGACCCCAGAGTTGATGGCGGGACGATCTTGATTTCCACATGAACGACTGGCCCACTGTAGCCAAAGATCGAGAGGTGTCGAAAAAAGGGAGGGAGGCCTTTTCCCTGCAGTGGAATGACCCAGTCTAAATAAAATAAAATATTTTTTTTTCAAGTTTATAACTAAAACTACTTACCCTATACCTAAATGGTCTTTCACATTTAAGTCTCTAAGCGATGGTGACTGCATATTTTAGATCAGATAGGCTAATATTTGAAGTTATTTAAAAATCTAATACAAAAACTAGCATCATTTTACACTTATTAGAAGAAAGAAGAAGAAAAAATATTTATTAGCGAAGCTTAACTTCTAATCACTAAACACAGAGGTGAGCTTTGTGCGTCGCAAAACAGACTCTACCTCAGCAAAATAACTCACTAGAAAAAATGTAAACTTATAGAAAAACCTTAATATGCAAACCTCCAGGAACTGGAACTCAAGGCAAGAGTGAATAGGTGTCTTTTAGACCATCTTGCTCCATGCAGCGTCGGCTACATCGCCGCTTACCATCGAGTGAGATTGTAGCCAAAGGATGGTCTATATCACGTATAAAAAAAAAAATTTGACATAAAATAAGGCCGCTATAATCCAGTGTCCGCTTTTTGAGAAAAAAAAGGGCTTCATATCAACAAACTCATTTGGGACAGAATATACTTGCGTGTGTTCACATCTGCGTATAAAAACATGTTTTTGAAAAGGCGAGTATTTTTTCACCGTTTTTACCCGGAAAACCTCTTTCGTGAACTAAAAACAGGAAATAGTGAAGAAAATGCTCATAGTTACCACCATGGGTATTATAATAATAAAACTTATTTAGCTTTATACGTTTCAAAGTGATCCGTTCGATAAGTTATTTACTGGTTACTGGTAACGTTTTTTGTTTTTATTTTTCGTTAAGTATGTAAGATTATTGTACCTATGTTAGTCCAAAATCAAGGTTTGCCAACGTGCGATGGAGTGCAGTATTCTAGGTGTCAAACAACTGGATAGAATCCCAAAGATTTTATAATGTCCCAAAAGTTATGAGCCGAGCGGGATTTGAACCCGCGACCTTCCCCTTGGTACGGGGCTGCGCTGACCGCTGCGCCATCGGATCCTAATCACTCCTGACGATTAACTCTTAGGCACTGTTCGGCACTAACGCAACCGTGGCTCCATCTACAGATTTGACGTTACAGTCAACTACTTACGCTCGATAACCGAAGTTGCATTCAGTTAAATCGACGAGAGATGTCACTTTGCTTTTTTTTGTAGATGGAGCCGTTTTATCCTGGTATAATGTATGGTGATATGGATTTGTTTTTAATCGTATGTCTTTTGCAATCCAAATTATTATATAAATTAATTATAGCTATGTATAGTGTGGTTAAGATTGTCCGTGGCATTACTGCGCGGCCCTGACGGAAGACCAGCGTTAGTTGCTAGCCAACTAACTTCACGCTGAGTCAGGGACCGTTTTGCAGCTCTTGCAGCTCTTGGCTATTTATATGTAAGAGATAGTCGTGTTTTTATTATAACTCATAACTATAACTCAATAACTCAAGAAAGGCTGAACAAATTTGGCTGAAAATTGGTAGAGAGGTAGCTTAAAACCAGGATACTTTTTATACGAAAAATTTACGGGAACAAGGCGGGCAAAGCCGCAGGCGGCCGCTTGTAATAAATAAGAGTAAGATTAGGCATTCTCTCACTCGCATGTATACAAATCATTAAAACTAGTGCTAGGGTATCTTCATTTCCGTTGATTCATACCCCGATTAGTGAAGGGTTGATTCAACTGTTAATCTGTTAACACCTCAACTCGACCGAATTAGAAGTTTGAACCGGGGTGTTAAGCTGGCATTCCAAAATGTATTGATCGTCTATCGGGGCCTTTATATATGGGTCGTAATTCCTCACAGCTTTACCTAGATAGAAGCTACAAGGACGCGTTTCACGACCTTCTTGTTTTCAAACCTAACCCATCCTTTTTTTAAATAATTGTCTATGGTATATTCCCGCAAGAGTTTTTCTGACAGCTGATGAAAAAAAAACCCACTAAATGCAAAACGACCGAATAGATGACGTCAGCCATGCAGCCAACTCTAGCCAACTGGATCAAGTCAAGACAGTCACTGTCACCATTCTCTTTCTTTTCTTTTCTTTTCTCCTTCTTCTTAATTAGATCGCATCTTTCCATTCGGACAATTTCTCCAATGTCAAGTGAGGATATAATATTATATTACTAGATATTATAACTTTGAAGCGTAGCATGTGCTATCTTTGTTTTTGTATTGCCTACGTCTCACCAAGTTTGAGACCAAACTGGAACTTCACTGCTATTTTCACTTTTGTTTGGATCATCAAAAAATGGTAAGAACCAAGCCGTAGTTTATTGCATGTTCTTCTAGATTTGGTCGCGTGGAACTGGCACCCAGACTCGCCTAGCTTTAAGATTCAAAGTGATCCTTGTGATACAACTGAATTCATAAATTTTGAATTTGAATACTCTTAAACTAGCTCAAAAATAACCTTATTTGTATAAGGAGGTATAAAACGCAGCCTTTATAATATTGTTAATTATGTACCTACCCCTATTAACTTTTCAAAACTAAATACGTATGTCTGAAAGCTTATCTAACTTGCGGTCATTCCCCAAGAACCATTAAGTTAAATCATTCAAATAACAACCTTATTTCTATGATCCTAAGGCTTAGATTTGAAATGTGGAATAGCGTGTGTAATTAGCTGTAAATGAAAATGAGATGTTTTAGCAACATTTTACCTAAAATCTTTAATGTACCTAAAAGTTCTCGAACCTTCTTCTAGTTCTTGTTGTGCTACTAGTTTTTCCGAACCAGTGTGGATTTTAAGAGCGTCTTGAAGAGGCTCTTTGCGTGCACTTGACGAATATTTTCGATGAAACAAGTATAGTGCAGTAGCTCTGCCTTCTGTGCCGTAGGTCGTGGGTTCGATTCCCACCGAGAACAAATATTTGTGTGGTGTTTGATGTTTGTTCTCTGTCTGGATGTTATAATGTATTCTATGTATGCATTCAGAAAAAAAAGTATTTAAGTATTATATCAGCTATCTGGTTCCCATAGTACAAGCTCTGCTTAGTTTGGGGCTAGATAGTGTTGTGTGGATTGTCCGCATTATTTATTTATTATTTTTATTTATTTATCTATGTATTATCGTGTCACTGGTTCTTTTAAACCAGTGTAATGGAGAGAGAGAGGCTAATTTTGTCTACATGTTTTTGAATCTGTAAGGTTCTACGATGTGACGGTTTCTACACGATACATTTCTCGAACATTCTCGAATATATTTTTTACTTTAGGCCAAAGTATTTCAAGAATGACTCGACCTTCATTTATTAAGAAAACGTCAAAGAAGAAGAGAAACTCAATCAAAATTTATTCATTTCAATTCCAAGAATCACATTGAAACGTCTTAAAGCTAGGTGAGTCTAGGTGCCAGTTCCACGCGACCAAGCCTAGAAGAACAGGCAGCAAACTACGGCTCGGTTCCTACCGTTTTTTTATATGATCCTTTTAGAGAGGGAAAATTAATGATAGCAGAATAAGTCCAAACACTTTTCCTAACACACATTAGTAGATACGGAAAAGACAGAGATAAAACGATAGCCAATTATCGATAAACCACAAACAAAGCAACCACTAACCGATAGGCCGCCAGGAAACACCAGTAGCGGCCATGTTTGTGTTTTGTGGCATTCACAAACTTCCGGTCGCCATCTTTGTGGAGTTCGCAAGCACATTGTTTTTGAAACTGGCAAGTGGCACTTGGCCAAGTTGTGGCTTAAGTTTTTGCTTTCAATAATCTGTGTGTGAATTAGGGGCGTAAAATAATAGGGTAGTTTTTCGATGACTTGCTAAATAGAGATAGTGTAAAACATGAACACGACATTCAGTCAAGCGATTATTAATAAGACTCTCCATTTGACAAAAGTCACGGCTCAGTTGGTTGTAGCCCTGTTTTCTGCGCCGTAGGCCGTGGGTTCAATCCTAACAAAGAATAAATATTTTGTGTGGTAAACGCAAATGTTTCTTCTCTTTCTGGGTGTAAAAAATATTATATCAGCTATCTGGTTCCCATCGTACAGGTTCTGCTTAGTTTGGGGCTAGATAATGTTGTATGAATTGTTCACAATATTTATAACATAAAAGCACGCCTTATTCTCAGTAGGCAGAGATTACGGCTTTCCACCTTCTACGATCCTGACATACCTCTTTTGCTTCATTCACTCTCATAACATTCTTAATACATGCACGTCGGTTTACGGTACTCCTAACTTGGCCTTTCTCTGAAACATATTCTGCTCGATGAACATCGATCAGATGATCGAGATACATGCGCCAAGGTCTTTCCCTTCAAACAGTTCCATTCGCACTCGCCTGATACACCTGATAGGCCTACCACAAGCTCTGTCTAGTTCTATCTTTGGCTCTGGTTATGAGTCTGTGTGAGTGCTCACCAGTGTATTGTACTGTGTATGTGACGTTTCGACGTAAGATTTATTTAGTCAACACTCACACAGACTCAAAACCAGCCAGACAGAGCTTGTGGTAGGACTACTGTTTTGTTTATCTCCTTTCATCAATATAATTTTTATAACTATCATGGTTTTTAACACTATTTTTAGGAAACAACGGGATATTTACAATTATAATTTTTTTTATTACTTCATGTTCTTTCATAATTATATTCTCTCTACATGCCCATACCATCTTAGCACATCTTTTATTATTTATGTATTTATAACAACAAACGAGAAGAGCCTTTTATTAGTAAAAGAAGCTGTTTATGTGAGCGTATCAATCAACTGCCGCCTACGCGGTTTTAGTTGTTCCGTGATTAATAAGGGATTAATATAGGAAGATTAATTAACCTCAGAACTGAGGCCTGTTGGTCAATTAGCCTGCCCTTCAGCCTAGTCATTAGAAGTCATTTATTAGAAGAAAAATACACTACAACAGTACAAGTAGTTTAATAGGAGTAGAGCTCTTTGTGAATGGCTCATTCAGGGAAGTATTACCACCGAGCCTATTTTTGCAAGCAGCATTGCTGTGTTTCAGTTTGAAGGGTGTGGGTGCTGGTGAAATTACTGGCACGTGAGGCTGAATATTTGTATGCCTCAAGTTGATGGACGCAGGGGAGTGCATCGTAGGGCACGTTCTTGACTTCCTACGAGGCAATGCTTTGTTATAGGCGATTACAAAAAAAAATTGTATATTATATCAGATATTTGGTTCTCATAGTCCAAGCTCTACTGTTGTGTGGATTTCCAACCTTTTTGTCTTTTTTTAAACGGATAAAGCTCTATGAGTTTTTAGTTTCTTCACTTATGATGCAGTGAATGCACTTATATGTATACTTTTTATCATCATCAGCCGGTAGTAGTTCCTAATGCTGGACATTAAGCCTCCCCTGTTAATTAAAAGGAAGAACGATTCTGAACCTTCTCTATACATAAACTTCCCACGATCTTAACAATAGCTTCGGTCCATCTGGTGGGTGGGCGACCAACGTTTCATCTTACGGTTCGTGGTCATCATTCTAGAACCTTCATTTAAGGTTCTTCGTTTTATATCGGTTCCCGGTAACCCATTTTGAATAATTTATTCTAAATCAAAATTCAATCCATAGAAACACATGTGCAAAATGGAACATTCCACCAAATCCGTCCTAACTCAATGGGAAAACTTTTAATAGCTTTATTTAGGAACTTGAGCATCAGTTTTTAAAATTATCAAATTGCTAGTGAGGATAATTGATGACTACAGTTTTGGTCGTGGTGATTAGACGTTCACTGTAGTTTCAATAATTTTGTTATGAGGGACGAATGTGGACAAATATTATCATGAGGGACAAACAAAGACTTTTTAATGGAGAGGGCCGAACATTAGGGACGAATATGGCATAAATCAGGACGTCATAATAATCATTAGAAATTAATCAGCTAAAGTGAACATCAAACAACCCGAACATCGCACACATGCTAATCAATATTTATAAATGTTTAACCAATTCAAATTATTATTTCGCATTAGCATAGCTATTCAGTATTTCAATGCCTTCAATGGATTGTGTGAGAGATGATATGTACAAGGAGTGAGTACTGAGATGGCGAGTGATAGGGGAGAATGGAAGAAAAATACATAATGTGCCGACCCCACCTAATGAGATAAGGGCAGGAAGAAAAAGAAGAATGCCACCAGCATTCTGGGGACGTTTTCGTCTGCCACTGATTTGGATCAGTTGAGGTTGAGCTGTCTCTAGATTGTTTGTAATGGTCTGTAGATAGCTCAACTGTTTCTTGTGTATTTTGTTAATATCTATTTTATAGTAAGTTTCTCTGTGAAAATAAAAATATTGTAGAAAAATTACTATTCGATACATTTTTGCGTCTTGGCAGTTTTTCTAAATATTTTCAATTAATACTTTACAAATTTAAATGTAGAACAAATTTGAATTTCGAATAAGTTTAATGAACTGAATTAAGTATTGGATTTGTTAAAATCTGTCCTACTTATATTTTGCATTGGACATTCGGTACAAATTAAAATTATTTTTCTCGTATTACACAGAAGATCTTTTGACAAATGTTTTTTTCTGAGGACCTGATAATAATGCATTCAAACCAGTGCTAACCCTACTAAGGTTCGATTATTGGGTGAAAGTGAAAAGCGGTCATTACCTACCCTAAAGTCTGAAATGGTCGTTGTGATTCATTGCCTTTAAAGTGTTGAGCACTGGTTCCTTTTTAGTCACCTTTTTTTATCTAACCTATATCGTCCCACTGCTGGGCAAAGGTCTCCCCCAAATTCTTCCAACACCATCCTCGCTCGAAAGCGTCGAGATCATCCCTAAGAAATTAATTAAATTAATCTGACTGTTTTTAATTTTATTATTTTAATTATAAATTGGAAAAAAAATGTAAACTAGTTGTATGACTGGGTTAAAGTAAGTTGTAATCAATGTCAAAATCACATTTGACAATAAATTCGAGGGCTCTGAAACAAAAAAGAATTTGCAATTACAGAATTCAGTAAATAAAATAATAAAAATGTACTTATTTATTCATTCGGCTCAATAAACTCACGCCATGATTGTGTTCAAAAACTTTTAAATGTCGTTTAAGATTATTTAATAGGTAGGTACGTAACCAGATAACGAACTAAGAAAACAGTTCTATCATTAAAATAAATATTGTGAACAACCCACTCAGCACTACCTAGCCCCAAACTAAGCAGAGCTTGTACGTTGGGAACCAGATCGCTGATATAATGCTTAATGCATTTTTTTAAATACATACTTAGAATATTATCAAACTGACTGAAAACAAACATGTGTGTTCACCACAAAAATATTTGTTCTCCGTGAGGATCGAACCCACGACCTAAGGCACAGAAGGCAGAGCTACTGTTAACTGAGCTGAGATGCCATTCAATTCATAGTTCATATCCGGGCTATGAACATATAAAACAGTTCTGTCTTACAGTTCTTTCGTAACCGAGTTACAAAACAAGACAATAATCACGTGTGTTAACCCAAATTTCTTCTAAATTCAATACAAATTGGAGACTTTAATCAATGATTAGGTTCTTTATTCGCCAATTAATTGCTCCGTATGTATTCAAAGGGTGTTGAACGTCTGGGCTTAAACCCGTTCTGCTTAACACTTCGATTGACTCATTCGATTAAGGGCACTTTGGCCAACGGAGAAGGTTCGAATCCGGTCGTGCATTCCTTGCGAAATTCTCAAACGAGGGTAGTTGAATACCAATTCTGACATAAGTTGGATTGCACTGGGTCCTTCTTTTCGTGTCACTAGTTCTAGTTTTTTTTAAATAGTGTGGTGAAAGACATTCAAATACGATCTTCTTAGATCTCTTAGGATTCCTCTACACTACTGAAGTTTGGTAGTTATTCATTTAAACTTGATTTGATCTAGGGCAAGCCTAATTATGACATGATAGAATATTGTTAATGAATAAATAAACGGAAAATTGAAATAAAAATTGGAACTTGAAAGGCTTTTAAAAGAGACTTTTCGTGCATTTGACACAAATTAAAAGCTAGGTGACCTAATGCTGCTGAAACGTGTACACTAACAATATGATCAATCCTCAAACTGATAGTGTCTCAACGAGCTATGGACAAGGCTATGCTTAGAGTCTCTCTAATGAATAAAACACCGACAGAGAGAGAAGAGAACCAAGGTAGTCAAAATAGCTCAAAGGATTAATAAGCTGAAGGTAGTGGGCCGGTTATGTTTGCCGTAGAACAGACAATCGTTGGAGCAAACGAATACTCTAGTATTCCACTCTAGTGGATACCGTGTTGAGGTGAGTGTTGATTGCCACGATCTGCTAAATGGAGTTGGTAAGCACTGGAGGAGAAAAGCCGAAGACCAGACTCAATGGCGCGTTTTGGAAGAGACCTACGTACGTCCAGTATTGAACTGTAATAGGTTGATGATGATGAATTTAGGTGAATCTGGGAAACAGTTCCACGCAACTAACCCTAAAAGAATAAACAGAAAACTTACGGCTTAGTTCATAATCCTCTTTTTATGGCTACAAAAAATGATGAAGCACCAACGGGTGCTAAATAAAAATAGATCGTATTTCTTTATTCTACGCGAATAATGTATAAAAATCGAGATAAAAAACATTGCTGATTTTATCTAAAAGCTGGGGATGAAAACTTACCCCTTAGGGTATAAATCATCTAGACTAGAAAATATGCTACCTTACGAACCTAACTTAGAAAAGACTATCAATTATTTATAACACCAACTAACAACAAAGATCGTCCATTTATCACTTTGTAACTTTGCAACTTATCAACAGGAAAGGGGACAAGGGGGACAATAGGGGAGCAAAGGGGGGAAAAGGGGAGAAGAATAGATTCAAGGTAAATAAATAATAAATCAAGAAGGAAGTGATGACGGCACAATAAGTCTCATTCACAATAATATTATTCCAGAAAAATATGATTTTGTAGAAAAATTTGATTTTGTAGAAAAATATGCGCTATAGGTTATTGCACTTCTTCTTATCGTGTCATTAATTCTTTTGAACCAAGCGTGGTGAAAGGATTTTAAGTGCTCAAAGTTCTTTCGTGCATTTGACACATATTTTCGAACTGTTAAGGTTCTGCCGGTTTCCTCACAATATTTTCCTTCACGGTTTAAGAGCTTTTACATTCATTTTTGGGCAGACAAACTCATTGGACGACTGGGTTTGAGCCCACGACCTTAGGATCAGAAGGTGGGACGCCACCACTAGGCCACCAGTGCTCTATTTTAGCTGTATTGATTTCAAACGTTTCGTGAGGACACTATTATCCAAGTATTTCAAATAATATGAACAACAATAGGTAATAGAATGATGAGAATAAATCCAATATAGAATCCACTGGATTAAAGAGGGGAAAGAGAGGTCACAGAGTCAAAGGTCGCTGACCGAACATCACAATCATTTTAATCCCATTCGCAAATGTACCGGAATGTCACAAGAAAAATCCAAGTAGAATTAAAATAGCTCCGATTTCTATCGAATAATGCTGAAAGTGCAAATTCTTCGTTGAAAACTCATTCGAGACGACTACCCGGGTTTCGTCAGCTGCACTTTGAACCAACTTTAAAGAAAAACTGAACTTTAGACGCTTAACATAAGGTCTAAAATAAACCAGCCAAAATGAGGGTAGAATAAGATTTAAAATAACGCTACCAAAATGAAGGTAAAACTAATTTTGAGGCTGCCCTATGCGGAATACAGCATACGTGACAGCTATTTTTTTTTGTGTGGGATTGAAAGAAAGTGAGCTCGAAAGTCTTGAGCATAAGTTCTAATATCGCTTGCACAAAAAATATCACAGATAGTGTATCTCATGATAGTGAGACTTGTACGTAAGTTCTATTATTTCGTCTCTTATTCCAATTGTTCGGTTTCCATTCTCTATCAGATCGCAGTCGAAAGAATTTTCACTTTATTTTTCAAATACTCAAGTCCAATTTTCAAGTTCCTTGTTCTTTTAATTTTTACATTACAATCGGAAAATTCCAGGTTTTAATGGAAGATCTTTTTAATTCAACACTCAACATTTAGAACTACTATTTGAACACAAATGTTTTTGTTCTCTTTCTGGGTATTTTATTTTTAACCTAACCTAACCTAAACTAATAATTTAAATCCCTACCTTGTGTTTTAGTCCTTCGAGTAGGAATTAACTTAGGATTTATAACTAAAAAAAAAACAAACAAAATAAACGTTAGAATAATATTCAATCACGGACAAAATCAAAGCAAACAAATACCATTCCAAAAAAGAACCAAAACATTCAAAATTGCGTCACAGGAATCGATCAACGAACCGGTATCACTAAATTTGAAAATCGAACGTAGCACTCTCACATATTCTGTATTCTGTGGCACTATCGTGAAATTAGAAAATCGAAGTTCGAAACATGAAATTTGAAATTCGATAGCAATCCGGCCACCGGACGTGCCGGCCACGTCCGGTCAACCGGCGCCGGAACGGGCCCTAATCGGTCGATAGTTCTGATATTAGATTGAACTATTGCAGTAATTAGGTTTGCTTTTAGTTTGGAGCAACGGTAACTTAGTGGCAGCGACCCTCAGATCGTGGGTTCGATAAGGTTCGGTACAAATTTCACAGATACATTCGATGGAGCCGGCTGCACGCACGCAAAAACATGACTCATGCGGCGTTACCTTGCTCTGAGGCGTTCCATTTAAGGCTTGAAGTGCAAGCGAGAGCGCAGAACGAGCGACAAAGAGGCACAATCGGCCTCCGCGTTCGGCAGCGTTCGACATCTGTCTCTCTCCTACTTGAGTGAGCGATGCGTCCGTGTGAACAGCTGTATGACTGTCACGTTCAACTATTGTCAGTAAACCGACTTTACAGACAACCGATTTTTTTATTGACGTAACTTTTTATAACCGACAACTGTCAGACATCATTTGCACATTTCAACATTTTTAAAGATATTAAATCTATACTTAATATTATAATGTCGAAAAGTTTGACTGTTTGTTTGGTTGAACGTTGAATCTGAAATGCTGGTCTGAATTGAAAAAAAAATCTGGTTGCTAGTTACATTATAAAAAGAAACAATTGAAGATTTTTTTAAATATAATAAATAAAATAATCAAAAAACACTTTTAATTAATAGATAGATAATTATCTATTTCAATACGATCTCCTATTGAAAACTATCCTATTTGATTACTTATTGGGCTTACTTGCTATAATAGCTAGATATACCTACTAACATACATAGGTACCTACACAATTACATTAATCCAACATAATCCGGCCACAGTTCAATTGAATAATGCCTCAGCCAGACGTAGTTTCCGGCGCAATTATGACTTTGATGGACATCGATTGAAGGGAGGATAATCAGCCTCGCGTGATCCTTTGGGCCTTGGGACTACTCTGAAATGTGGAAAAGCAAATAAAATATTTTTCTATAAATGGCGTTTTTGTTTTCAAAATGGCTGTTTTGGATGGTTCATAAAGTTATCAGGGTGACCTGAGGCATGTGAGCCACCAGCTGTTGCCACATGAGAGCGGCTACAACAGGTTCTTTACAAATTTGTAGAAAGAAAATGAATTAAGTTATTTTTTTTTGTTTAGCTTGCTAGTAAAAAACTGTGTCTACATTGGAGCAAGTTTTAAAGCTAAAGAATTTACTGACAAAAACACAAACAACACACATACGAAGTTCTTAAACGTATAAATAAAATAAAATACTTTTATTAAACAGGTATAAACAGATTTAATCATTTTATTGGTAATCATTTACAATTACAGGCCAAAAATTTCTGACCTTGAAAGTCCTTAGAACACGTAAAACAAATACACAGTAGAAAACACTTAAAAATTATAGGCATACCGTTAGCGAAGTGGATGATCAAATTGGAGAAATATATTCTTCCATTATAACGTCGTCAGTACAAGGCATTTCCACAGCGTACCAGCCATTTGTTGGTTTAAAATTTATGTGGCCACCACTGGTGACTGTGGCTGTGCCTGGTGGCTTGTTTGCACCGAGCTTTAGTAATAACTTGTGGGTAGTACCATGGACTGATGATCGAGCAGCTCGTTGTGCCGACACGCGGATTAAAAGGGGCTGAGTTATTGAATGAGGACGTGTTAGCCCCAATCCGCGTTTTGACAGGTCAGACGATTGACAGGTTACAAATCTAACCAATAGGTAGCATCCTCCTTCTTCTTTTTTTTTATTAACCTATTTTGTCCCACTGCTGGGCAAAGGTCTCCCCCAAAGACTTCCACTTATATCTCTCTCGAGCCTCCTTCCACCATCTCCTCTCAAAGGTGTCGATATCGCCCCGCCAACCTTTTCTTGGACGGCCAAGAAAATGTTGGCAAGGTGTACTGATGGTCGCCCACCTATCGGGAGGCAACCGGCTGACATGCCCGGCCTTCTTCTTTGTAAGTATTTTTTTATGAGTGGCCATTATTCACCAATAATGGCCACTCATATAGAAATATATTGAAACTACTTCGCGGGTATTTATCGCGTATATTACCTTATTTTATTTATTTTCCCGACGTTTCGGTTGCAATAACCGTGGTCGCGTTGAAATAAATAATCAATTCTCCCTCGGCAGTCAAAAAACACAGCTTTCTGCCCTAAATTAAAAAAGATAGAAAGTGGAATGCAAAAGTAAAACCACTGTTAGATGAATTATTCTCTTGGTATTACAATCTGTTACTTTATACTTCAAGTTATTAACTTGGAATAACAATCTATGCGAACGGTTATCAAAACGAAAGGTAACACGATGAGTCAGGAAATGAGCGTTTATATTTTCCTATCAAGAACCAATAACGCCGGACGTCAGATAATTTGCGTCGGCGGTAATATAGAAGGAGGTATATTATGTTTACGGAACGCTAGTGACTGGGGTATTATCGTTATATCATTTTCCCTCTAAAATACTTATCATATTCACTAAAAATACGATAAAATGACGGCGTTTTACCTACCAATAAAACGCCTATTAAGCGAAGTAACTTATTTGAAGAATAATTTATAATTTGAGAGATGGCAACCCTGTTTTCCCCATCGCGTAGTGCATTTCTGGCCTCTGATTGGTCAAATTTCCCACTCCTTTATTTCTCCTTCCTAACACCAGAGGGCACGCGTGTCAACCTAGCGCGCTCCGCAGATTATACTCTCATTGGATCTCAAATGAAAGTACCGATGATACGATGATGCCACTCACATTTTTTTAATTCTATCAGACTAATTTAATAGTCCGATAGAGTAAAACATAAAATAAATCGTTTCATACAGGATTTCTACAATGTAGGCTAGACTTTATATCACGCCTTTGCCGCGGTGGAATGCTAGTTTTTCTATTAGCCTGCTAGTTTATATAAACTTTTAGTCTATGGTATGGAACGGGTGAATTATACTTTGTCCACGAAGGTTTTGATGGTAAAATGTGAGTGAGTCACCGGCATTCGTTGTTTGTTGTCTGTGGAGTGAATGAATGAAAATTCACAAAAACAAACAAAACATCGATCATCTTCGTTTATGTCAACCGTATGTCAACATTATAATAAAATAAAAATGGAATGTTTATTGTATTATCACCAGACAGAAATAAAATGTATTCTTCAAATAAGTTACTTCGCTTAAGTTATTTCAGTAAAAAGTTTTTTGAGGAAAAGGTATTTTATTCAAATAAACCCATAATTAGTTAATCAGCGGTGGCTAGCTATATAGACTACACATTACACATTTTTACTAATGGACTTAATCCAAGAAATCAACAAATTAAATTTCTAGCAATTATTAGAAACAGATACACTTAATTAAAATTGATATTAATTATATCTAAAACTATCTAAGTAGGTAAGCAAGATAAAGCTACATATTACATTTAACTAAACAGTTAATCAATTGGGACAAAACAGCTACTTGTCTTTGAGAGAGGATCTGTAGGCTTGATGACCCGACAGTAGTATTTTCTGAAAGTCTCCAGTGATCTCCAATTTCCTCGAGCTAGGATTTTTTCGAGAGGGCAATCCTGGATCCAGTTTTTAGACGCTACGGCTGGGCGAACACTTCCAGGGCTGGCTTTGATCCCTGCTTCCATCAGAACTTTATTCACCCAGTTTGCAATGATAGTCGGAGTGGCTGCCTTGGGTGGTCCGCAAGCTGTCAAGAATAAATTGTTTGATTTACACACCTTGCGTCTTTCAGCTGATAAAGATATCACCTTTTTAAGCCATAAAGTAGGATCCAATGCTTTACTATCCTTATTTGTAAAAAGTTTCCAGCCGGACTGGCGATGAGTACAGGAATCTGTTTTAGATCCGAATTTAGGCCAAAAGGTTATTGAGTTTTCAGAGACAATACAACTATTGGGATCAACTGATAGTAGAGACAAATCATGAACACGTCGACCTGAGCACAGTAAAAGCAGTATTGCAGCTCTTTTTGAACATTCAAAAAGGCTATTTTCATTAACCGGGGTGTTTTGTAACCACCCTTTTAAACAATCAGTATTCCATATGGGAGCTTTATCTACGCTAGGGTTCTTATTTCTGATAGCTTTTAGTGCATGCTTGACAAGGACATGGGAGCTTAACCTGTGGTCTGAATTAGGGTCACAAAGTGTAGAAATTGCTGATTTGTACACTGATATAGTAGAATAAGAAAGATTTTGATTTTGAAATAAAAATATTAAAAATCTAGCTAAATCAGCACCTGATGGTTTAAAGGTATTGACAGTGTTACCTCTGGACCATGCAGTCCACTTCTCCCACGCTGGTTTATATGTTTTTAGGGATGATTTTCTCCAGCTGGAGAAAAGAAAATCTCTCTGTTCTTAGGACTAGCGTTCTAAGCTCTCCGACCACCCCCACATTTCCATATTTCCAGCGTTAGCTCCTGTACTTGTGGCGGAGGCCTGCCTGCCATTGTGTCTATTAGAACTTCCGCAAGATTGTGGATTGTGAACGGAGCTGCCAATGCGCGATTCCGTAGGTCGGGCCTCCAAAACACTTTCGGCCACCGCGGGACTACCAGCATGTAAATTCCTGTAGCTGTATTGAGATGTGTCAGTACCCGTGGTACAAGATATGGAGGAGGGAATACCCACGCTAGGCTGTAGTTCCAAGCTTGGCTGAAAGCATCGTGTAGATGGGCTCTTGAGTCTGTCACATCCAGAGACGCGTAGGTCGGCACCACGTGTGCTGTCGCCGATGCAAAAAGATCGATCTGTGGTGTTCCCCACTTGTGGAATACAATCTTTGTTGCCTGAGGTAGTAGGTGCCATTCCGGTAGAGGAGATAATCGAGACAAATGGTCTGCTTCTGGGTTGAATCTGATGGGTTTTGGCAATAAAAGAGTTGTAATAGAATAAACTCGTATTAATATATTTGGAATCGACACACACCGTACAGTAGAGGTTAGGGCAGAGAAAGAGACGGGGCACAGCCCGAGAGCGAGACAGCCTACCGGCAGTGCTTGTCACAATGACAGTGACATACATTACATAATGAGTGTTTACTAAAGATCCAACACTAGGCCTTAAACAATACATTATGTACTTTCCAAACAATACATTATACACCTAATTTACTAGGCCTTAAAAAAAATACATTATGTACTTTCCAAACAATACATTACACACCTAACTTACTAGGCCTTAGAAAACAGGATATTAAATATCTAACTTACATACCTAATAAAGATACAGATTTATTATTCAAATCTTAAGTACAAGGTGGTATTTTACTACTTGTCTACCTACTCCTATTTTTACTTAATAGCTTACCTATACTATGTTTTTCATTAATTTAGATACAAACTTTGAATGTTTTTCACATGATAGAGACTTTGTAAGTACATCAGCAAGCATTTCTTCAGTTGAAAGATAACTTAAATTAATGAGTTTCCTATTTATCAATTCTCTTATATAATGGTGCCTAATATCAATATGCTTTGTTCGTGAATGCGATACAAAATTAGTACACAACTTTTGCGCAGATTGATTGTCATTAAACAAATTAATCGTACATACACTACCACTACATTCTTTTACAAATGTTTGCAAAAACATAGCTTCTTTACAAGAGTCAGAAATCGCCATGTACTCGGCCTCAGTACTGGAGAGTGCAACAGTGCGCTGCTTGCGACTTTCCCAGGATATAATTGATTTACCAAGGCAGAAAACATACCCTGTGTAGGATCTGCGATCAATCTGGTCTCCACCCCAGTCAGCATCAGTAAAACCTGTAATTTCCAAATTACCTTTTTGAAAAATTAGAAAATATTTAGAAGTTCCCTTGATGTACCTCAGTACTCTTTTCGCAGCTTTCCAATGGCTCTCGCCGTAGCAGTTATTGAACTGGCTTAGATAGCTTACACTATGAGCGATATCCGGCCGTGAGCATACTGCTAAATACATTAGGCATCCGATAAGACTTCTGTAATCAAAGTTACAATTCATATTTTCTTCCCTTTGTAACTTTAATCCAACTTCCATTGGAGTCTTTGCTTCTTTACAATCTGCCATCTTAAATTTATCTACTATTTTTCTTATGTAGCTAGATTGATCTAAAGTGTAGCTTCCATCAGTTAATCTAGTAATTTTCATTCCTAAAATTTGATGAGCTGGTCCTAAATCTTTCATTTCAAATTGCTTCATTAACTTTTCTTTAATAAATTTCCTTTTCTGGGATGTTTTTGAAGAAAATAGCATTATGTCATCTACATATAAAGCAATGAACATAATTTCATCATCATCATTGTATATATAAACACATGGTTCTGAAGACAGCCTTCTAAAATGCAATTTATTGGATAAGACATCATTTATTCTCTCATACCATGCTTTAGCGGATTGTTTCAAACCGTAAATTGCTTTATTTAGCTTATATACTTTCTTTTTGTTCTTGTCTATGATGAATCCTTCTGGTTGTTCCATGTATACATTTTCTTCCAAATAGCCACTAGACGAGCCTTATATTTCAATATTTCCCCATTTAGGCCTCTCTTTTTGGTAAAAACCCATTTACATTTAACTGGCTTTTGTCCTGCAGGCAAATCTACTGGAGTCCAACATTTGTTGGTCATGAAAGAATCATACTCATCTTGTATAGCTTCTTTCCATTGCTGTGATTCACTGCTGCTCAGTGCCTCCTCCACTGTTCCAGGCAGGTCCTCCTCACCAATCTCTGTTAGCCCAGCATACTCCAATGTGTCCCCTTCAATTGACATGAAGGAGTCCTGCGAGTCCATGCTTGATCGACCTGGAATGTAAGTTTCATCGGCAGAATCATCTGTCACAACCGAATCCTCCTATGTTAAGAATAATTTAATAAAGAAAGCGTACTATACTCTAGATAGCTATATGAATGATAAAACTGCGTGGCCCAATGTCCCGGTCACTCTACCCATAGGAAGCTAACATGTCGATTTGCAATGTCTGTACCTACTATTTCGTATCTTATTTTTATATAAGCTGTGTAGATACTATAGTATAACTTTGAAGCGTAGCGTGTGCTGTCTTTGAAACTTTTGCTTTTGTATTATTGCATTGCATACGTCTGACTAAGTGAAGTGGCACCACACTGGAACTTCACTGCTATTATTTTAGACTATTTTTGATTTGTAAAAGGATCATATAAAAAAACAGTAGGAACCGAGACGTAGTTTGTTGCCTGTTCTTCTACGCTTGGTCGCGTGGAACTGGCACCTAGACTCACCTAGCTTTAAGACGTTTCAAAGTGATTCTTGCATCGTAATGAATAAAAAATTATTGAGTTTGAGTTTGAGAGTTTCTGATCTATTCAGACCTAATATTGTTTGTCTGCGAGTATTTGGTGATGTGCCATCAGATAGTGAATCATCATCTATTGATATAACTGATTGTGGAGATAATGAGTCTGTGTCTGTTGGTAATTGTACTAAATTAGGCTTTACAGTACTATCCACAGAACTTGTTGAACAAGATGGATCCAAGAACACTACTGTGTCTTGATTTATACGAGCTTCATCATTTGACACATTTTTATTCAAGAATTGGTTTTCCATGAACGCTACATGCCTTGCCTTAATGCACTTCTTAGGACAAGAGGGATCTATCAGCCTGTATCCTTTGCTATCATCACAATATCCTACAAAGATATACTTTTTGCTCCTAGCATCCAACTTCTTAGCATTCTCATCAATGGCATAAGCTACACAACCAAAAACACGTAAGTGAGAAACATTCACCTTTTCAGATGTCCATTTTTGTTCAGGTGTTGCTCCCATGACAGCCTTCGTTGGGGATCGGTTCTTCAGGTAAATGGCTGTGTTAGCAGCTTCAGCCCAATACCGCTTCTCCAAACCAGCCTCCTGGAGCATGCAGCGAGCCTTGTCCATGATGGTTCGGTTTGCTCTCTCTGCTACACCATTCTGCTCACTACAATGTGGGATTGTAGTCTGATGTTTTATCCCACTGTGCTTCAAATATTCCTGAAATGTGAGAGAAACATATTCACCTCCATTATCACTTCTCAAAATCTTTATTTTCTTGTTTGTTTCATTTTCTGCATATGTTTTAAATAATTTAAACTTTTCAAAAACTTCACTTTTTCTTTGCAGAAAATAGACAAATGTTTTCCTAGTGTAGTCATCTATAAATGTTACAAAGTAACGCGCCCCACTGAAGGAAGATGACTGCATGGGTCCACAAACATCTGTGTGTACCAACCCTAAAACCTCAGTGGACCTACTTTGACTTTTCTTTGGAAATGGTAACCTAGTTTGTTTACCTTTAACACAAGCTGTACATGGATTGAATATTGTATTTTTAAAATCCATACCTGTTACTAGACCATTTTTCATAAGATTCATACTCCGCCCATTGAGGTGGGCGAGCCGCTTGTGCCACAGCTCCTGTGCATGAGGTCCCTGCGCAGATACCAGCGCAACATCCGGCCTGTCCCCCGACAGCCCACTGACCTCACTCTCCGCACACACCGAGTTCATGACCATTCCTGACTCCTGTAATTGACTACTACACGTACTGTTTACACTTTGAATAATATCTAACTCATAGACGCCATTATTACATGTTCCAGTAGCTATAATCTCACTTTTGTTCATGATTTTACAACCTGTAGTACTGAAAGTTACACTATAACCTTTCCTACTTAATTCACTGACTGATAATAAATTCACAGAAAGTTTAGGAATATAGTAAACGTCACTTATAGTCTTTAACCCGTTGCTCAAATGCACCTCAACACTGCCATGTCCCTCAGTAGTCACCTTGTCTCCATTAGCCACATTCACTTCAAGCGATTTAGTATAAAAAAAATTGTTCATCAACCGTTTGTCATTACACATATGATGGGTAGCCCCGGAGTCGATGTACCAAGCATTTCCCTGTAGGTTAACACTTAATGCTGTCAACAAAGAGTTCTCTGGTGTAGCCTTTTCGTTGGGCTTTTGCACCATGTTCTTCTTTGGTCCCGTCCTCATATTACTTGTGCAATCCTTCTTCAGATGTCCAGGCTTTTTACATTTGAAGCATACACCCTTAGTGTATTTTCTTGTAGCTAACGCATTGATCCCGCTCTGTTCTTTGTCATCTCGCCTTTGCTGCTCTTGCAATAACTTAGACTTGACCGCATCACTTGACAATTTTACATTAGAGTTCTCCAACGCCATGATTAGAGGGTCAAAATCCACCGTTAAGCCGCTAAGTATAATAACAGCTAAAAATTCATCGTCCAAACCGGATCCAATGTCAGACAACTGTTGCCCGAGCTCTGTTATTTTTGTCAGGTAGCTCTGCATGGTTTCTGTTTCACATAGCTTCACACCGAATAGTGATCTTAATAATCCTAATCTCCTGCACAATCCTTTGTCTTCATAGGCACTTTGAAGATTAGTCCAGGCTTCGTATGGCGTCGTTGCATTGCGTACATGTGGCAGTGCAGATGGGCCAACTGACAAACAAATTTTTGCCAACGCCTTTTGTCTTTTCTTCTCATCCTTGCAGCATCCCTCGTCCTTATCGTCCTTGATGCAATCGTAAAGATCTTCGTGCATGAGGATCATTTTCAGCATAAACTTCCAATGGTTATAATCTTCCAAACCTTTGAGTTTCTCGACAGGAATTCCGATCGACATCGTGGTAGCCATGATTGCCGCGTGCGCAGTTTCGCCGGCCGGTGCGGTTATGTACTTTGAATAGGATAAAAGTACTCCCAAATACGCCAAAATCCTTATGAAAAATGCAATGGCCCATAACCTGATGGGTTTTGGCAATAAAAGAGTTGTTTGTAATAGAATAAACTCGTATTAATTATATTTGGAATCGACACACACCGAACAGTAGAGGTTAGGGCAGAGAAAGAGACGGGGCACAGCCCGAGAGCGAGACAGCCTACCGGCAGTGCTTGTCACAATGACAGTGACATACATTACATAATGAGTGTTTACTAAAGATCCAACAGAATCGTCCTGGGAGATAGTGAGTCTCTATATGAATATTGTGAAGATCCAATATTTGAAAAATCTTGTAGCATATGTTCAACAGCGGAAGCGATCTCGTGCCTCCTTCGTTTCTCAAGAAGGCTACTACAGTCTTGTTGTCGCTCTGAATCAGGAGTGACGAATTTGTCAGGAAGGGACAGCGATCTTTTAGGGCGTACAACACTGCCAACAATTCTCGCTGATTTGAGTGAAGAGCAGATTGATTTTGGTGCCACCGTCCCCAAACTCTCGTATTGTCCAGTTGCGCCCCCCATGCTAATTCTGATGCATCTGTTACTAGATGATGAGACACGGGCGGGTAGTGTATTAGAGACTTGTTTGTAATGTTTACCCGCCACCAACTTAGCTCCTCTAGTGCCCCTTGGAGAATTGGAAACTGTAGATTTGGATGATAATGGAGGAGGCTCTGACAGTGTCGTTGAAGGGCTCGATGATTGAGTCGACCCCGCGTTACGGGAAAACTGGCAAAATTTAGGGAACCCACTATGCTTTGAATTTGTTTTAAATTTGCTCTTTTTCTCAATAATAACTTTTTTATTTTCTGTTTTACATTTTTGCACTTTTCGATCGGTAAAAATTTTCTGTTGGCATGTGGGTCCCAACCTATTCCCAGAAACTCGATTGCTTTTTGTGGTATCAGAATCGATTTTTCTAAATTCACTTGCCAACCTAATTTCTGTAGGAGTTGAACGGCTTCTTGACTTTGATTTTGTAAAAGGTACGGGTCCTGATTGACTATGCAAAAGTCGTCCAAATAGACTATAACACGGAAACCTCTGTCCCTCATTACTTGCGCAACCCAGTTGGTGAGAGAGGCAAATACTTTTGGGGCACACGCAATTCCGAAAGGTAGGCAGGACATTTGAAGGACTTGATCCTTGAAAATCAAACGCAGAAATCGCCTGTGCGTTTTTGCGATTGGCACATGAAAGTACGCATTTGACAGGTCTATTTTTATTAGCCAATCGCGTGGTTGCAGAAACGCTGGAATTTTTTGTATATTTATCAGCCGAAATTTGGAAACTAGTAGGTATTTGTTTAGTCGTTTTAAGTTGAAAATAGGCCGAGTTGTGCCGTTTTTCTTTGGGGTCAGAAATATTGGGGACGTAAACCCGGGACCCGGACCCGCGGGTTCCAAAACATTCAGTTCTATCAGGGATTGAATGGCTATTTCCATGTCTTTTGAAAAGGGGGTTTGAAAATTCAGATTCGGGACTCCGAGCGGAGGTTTTTTGTAAAATGGTATTCGTAATCCTTGAATTATTTTTAAAATAGTAGGAGGGGCGTGCAACGCTCGCCATTGGGTCACAAACTTTGCCAGACAGCCCGCTTGAAAACCCATGCAGTCATGATTTTCTTTTTTGATTTTGATGATAGTCCCTGCGCGGGTAGTTTTGGCCAGAGGCTTTGTTCTGACTTCGTGCATTATTTTGGCGGGAGCCATCTGGAAATTGAGCACGTGTTCCTCTCTGACGAGGGGGATAGGCTTGAAAATGTGCCTGTCTTGCTTGAGGCCGATGCATATTGTCACGCCACCTCATAGGATTAAAATACGGTTGGTTGCCTTGCGCAGGCAAACCTATCCTAGGCATATTTTGATGAAAATTCATGGGCTCAAAAATACCTTGCGCAGGTATTTTATAATTATTCTGGCTTGACCCTGCTTGCGCAGCAGGTTTGTTTTGGGTTGGTTGGCGTACAGGCCAAAAAGTTTTGGAACTACCTCCATTTTTTTCGACTGCAGAGGAAAAAACTTCCTTTTGAAAAAGACTTTCTGAACTCGGAGGGATCTTACGGAGAGTCGCCTTAAAATACTTGTCTTTTACAGAGCGAAGTATGCTATCTCTGCGTTGCTGAATAAGATCAGCGCGGTGCCCGCAAGCCAGCTGTAGAGCATCATTCGAAATTTTTTGAAAATCTCCATCAACAAATAGTTCCTTAATTTTATCGACTAGTGATTGAGAGGAAAGCTCTGCTGATGACTCAGACCACGTGGTTAATAAATCGAAAGCATTTTGTGCAGCCTCTTGCTGCTTAATCAGAGCCTGTGTAATTGCTGCGAACCCACGTTCTGTGAGGCTTAAATTAGTAAATCTATCATAGGGTTTTATCTCCTCGTTAGTTTCGAGTTCCACAAACCCTGGACGAGAGCAGTAATTCTTTTGGACATCTGCATACCTCAAATTAGACCAATCTTCGGAATCGAAATGCTGAATAGACTGAATGGTATCGACATGAGCCTTCGTAGATTTAGGAATAGAGGGTTCTTTCAAAACTGTGTTGAGCGATAGTTTAAGGGCACTAGGTGGCTCTGTTAGAACTGCAGGTTCTTGATCCCCATCTGAATACATTTCTCGACTCACATCAGCATTTAAATCGTCCCCATTCACGCTAGAGCTGCATATGGGCTGGCAGAAATTGCCGAGAAAATTGGTTATCTCACTGACCTTATCCGTAAGTTGCTGCAGTGCAACGCTAGTTCGCTGCCGCTTTTGGCTAGGTTCACGAGTAGGCTTACCAGCCTTTCGCTTCGCAGGCTTGGGGGGTGGCTGCGGCGGCGGCGATGGCGGAGTGGGAAGACTACCCTCATCAGCGTCGGAGGATGAGCGTGAGCTCGAGTCCTCCATTATCTAGAAACAAAAAACTATTAGTTTCAAAAATAAATTAATACGAACGGAACACTCCGTTAAAGATAAAATAAAAAATATTTAAACCAGATTATAAAGTGTGCACTGAAGATTTTCTATGATCTTCCTGCACATGCAAACGCGACGAAAAACAAAACGCCAATGAGAGTATAATCTGCGGAGCGCGCTAGGTTGACACGCGCGCCCTCTGGTGTTAGGAAGGAGAAATAAAGGAGTGGGAAATTTGACCAATCAGAGGCCAGAAATGCACTACGCGATGGGGAAAACAGGGTTGCCATCTCTCAAATTATAAATTATTCTTCAAATAAGGCTAAGAAGCTTAATGCCTAAAGATCTGCGCACATCTAGGCGACGGCGATAGCGATCAGCTGAAACGCTGTCAAATATCGCTGTCATATTTGAAAGCGTTTCAGTTGATCGCCATTGTCATCACCTAGATATGCGCAGGCCTTTAGATGAAAAACAATGAATAAAGCAACTTTGAATTTAAAATTTTCGCTTTTGAATTTAGAACACACAAAAATATTTTTGACTTCCATCTCGATGCTATACAACCTCCTTCCGCAAAAAATACTCGATACAAACTCTTTGTGCAAAGAGTACTCGACATAAAAACTCCTTGTGCAAATAACTCTTTGAGATTTAATTGGTAGACGTTTTCGACGAGGAGTTTAGCATTCAAATAATAACTGTTTTGTGTTTATTTTGTTCATAGTCATGGTATGAAAAAAATCCAGAAATTAAAATCCTTCACTTGCTTTCCATCTTTCATTCACAAATTGCACAATATCGTACATAAAAAAAAAAATTAGCTAATAAAGGTTTAACCCTCTTCTGATCAATCAAGGGCATTAGTAGGGTCATACTCAAAAAAAAAGTCGTCAAAAATTCAGAACAAAGAATACGTGTTATAATTGGCTGTCACTCAGCAAAGATAAGAAAATTAAAAAAATTGTGACCTTTTTCCAACAAAACACTGATCAAGTTGAATAAGACAAATACGTATACAACACAATGAAGGCGCAGGCCCACCGCTGCGCACGTGTATTATTAAGCTTCGCTTTTTAAGAAAATGTTCGCGTTTCATGTTTCTCGTATCGAGGTACTCATAGAGTGGCATTGGCACTGACATTGCTAGACAGCCCGTGTCCATGGATTGCTGTGGCACTTGCCTCTCCGTGCGCCGTGCCACGTTATACATAGTCTTCTTGTACTCCAGTGGAAATGTAGACCCACGTTGTCAAAAAAATCGGTTGTCTGTTGCCTGTAAAGTCGGTTTACTGACGATAGTTGAACGTGACATCGTCATACAGCTGTCCACGTGGACGCATCGCTCACTCAAGTAAGAGAGAGACAGATGTCAAACGCGAAGGCCAATTGTGCCTCTTTGTCGCTCGTTCCGCGCTCTCGCTTGCACATCAAGCCTTAAATGGAACGCCTCAGAGCAAGGTAACGCCGCATGAGTCATGTTTTTTTGTGCGTGCAGCCGGCTCCATCGAATTATAAGACGTTGTCACGTCAAAAAATTAAAACACGCAGATAAAATGCCGCTGTGTACGGGCGTACACAGCGTGCACTGCGGTGGGCCCGCTCCTTTATAAACAAAACCAACCAAAAACACATAGTTAGCAACAATGTTACAGGTGCTAGACAACTGTGCAATATAGTCGCACGTGTTACAAGGCCAAAATGCAATATCAAATGTATCGTGCCTTGTTGTGGCGTTATGGTGCCTCGTAAATCTTAAAGGGTCACCTTAGGGAACAGTTTCCGTAGCTCTAGTAGTGGGGGTAAAGTTCGATGAAAGAGCTTGCCTCGTATCGATGATGTGAATTTCGCTACTTTCCTTTTTTCCGACGCCATCTTTTTTATCGGTCATGTGACTTCTTGTTTATTTTTTCTTGTGTATAAGTAAATAAAATGGTAAACGCTGTGGACAATCCACACAATACTATCCAGCCCGAAGAGCTTGTACTATGTGAACCAGATAGCTGATTAATACTTAATGTTCTTTGTATACACAGTGATTTTTTAAGATGGGTGGTTATGGCCAAATCCGAAACCACGACAGTTAGAGAAAAGTCATCAAAGGTTTCAAGATTTTTGAAAAAAAAAATGCAGTTATTGCTTCTCTCTCTAATCGAGGGCATGACTCTTTTCACCACTCTTAACTAACTATCATGGTTTCAGACTTGACCATCACCACCCTTCTCAAAAAACCAAGCTGTATACATAATATATACAAATACAATATAACCAAATAACCTATACCAATACAATATAATATAACCAATACAATATAACACCACACAAATATTTGTTGACCTGACTTTCCACGACGATATTCATGTCATATCATTTATTGTTTACGATTCATCGATATTATTTTTACCCCATCACTACCAAGGCAGCTAGGCTTCCGTCACGAGAAATAACAGGCGTCATAACCTTCCCACACCTTCCTACGAGGATTGTAAATTGTTAGACTAATGTTGTACCTTCCCAGTCCTTCCTGCACCGGCCTTCATTGTAATGTGGTCAGCATGAAGCAGTTTGGTACAAGACCTTCTAGGAATTTATGTAATTGATGTAGGGAACTTGCTATTGTATGTGGTTTTGCTCATATTCTTGCCATGCTTGCTATCTTCTTGTCATGTCATTAGCTCTTTCGAACTACGTGTGGTGAAAGGATTTTAAATGTATGTACCCTTAGGAAGGCTTCTTTCTTGCATTTGACACCATGTTGTAGAACTGTTTTTTTGTTTTATCATCGCAGGAAAAGTAGAAGAAAAGAGAGTAAGAGGAAGACCAAGGATAAGCTACATGAGCAAAAGCAAAGATCGCTGTTATGTCATCTAAGGAGATCAAGGAGGCTGCCCTCAAAATAAATACACGGAGAAAAATGCATACATTACGCCGACAAGAGCGTTGCTCTTAAATAAGAAGAAGTATAACTTTTAGTAAACATAATGTAGCTCTTTAGGTGGATGGGTGGGTGCGCGGGATTTTTACCTAGTAGTTAGCCAATTTTCATAAGTACTCACCTTGTACCTATACCTTGTTTGTATTTAAGTTCTAGTTTGTTCTTTGTATTTGTGTTCATTCAATAAACTTTTTTCATTTTTTTTCATTTTTTTTTTCATTTTTTTTAGGTTCTACGACATGCCCGTTTCCTCACGATGGGAAAACATCGAGGCTTTCTATGAGTTGGTATATTTTCTATATTGATTTTCTAATTGAATTCTCTTTTATTTAACAGCTGTCATCTCTGTACTCATTTTACTTTAAAATTAATATCCTCGAATTTTTTTTTTTTAAATTCAATTTTTGTTTATAACAAATTCAAGCCTCTCATTTCTCTATGGCTTCATAGTTATTGAGACTTTAATTGTAGAGGGCAACACAGTCTGTACAAATGATACGTATAGAAAACCTGTCTAAGTACTTACCTAATACTTACCTTAGTAAATACTTACCTAATTGGATACTGTCAGCACCCTTTTTTCAGAAATAGAACTAGGATTATGTGTGTGTGTATTTCTTTCTTTCTATGTATCTCTGTATGTATTCTATGTCTTCTTTTTCTCTTATAATTTATTGTGTAGCCGTTTACTCAGTGTTCTTTTCTTTCTGTTGTTTAATTTTATTTATAAGCTGTGTGTTTTGTGAGCCAAATAAAAAAGTTTATCTATCTATCTATCTATCTAAGTACCTACCTATCGTATGTGGTGTAAAGTAAATGAAAAAAAAAATAAGGCTGATATTCAAAATTTATATTCTAGACAGACTACCTAGCAAAAAATAAAGTAAGCCCGTGGTGCTTAAAATAAAAAGTGGAATGCAAAAGTGAATTCACTATCAGCACTGAATCAACACTTGATTGATGAAAAAGCGAACTTTGAAAGCAGACTAATAAATGTTCGTTAAAAGAAACAAAAACTTTGATAGAACCGTGCATCACAGAATAAAACAAAACAAGTAGCAAAGTTTGTGTTGAGCTGTTCCGAGGAGGGTTCCGAAGCGTAGATCATTTATTCATTTGAAGCGCAAGAATCAAGCTAAGTGAGTCTAGGTACCAGTTCAGCGTGATGAAGCCTAGAAGAAAAGGCAAAAACAGCAAATCCAAATTAGGTACATCGCTCTGGGGAAAAAAAATTTTTATAGACAATGGCGACTGGCTGGCAACCCTGGCTTTTCCAATTAAAAAAAAGCATTAGCACACCTTGTATTTTTTTTTAAAGTGAAAACGTCTAATAGGTCGGCTTATTATTTATGGTGGGCTGGGTAAGATGATATTATTATACATACATTCAAATCTAAGGCTTGAGCATTTTTTGAGGTCACCGCGACACCTCTTCGGCAAAGATTGTCAAACTTCAGCAAACGTCAGTTTTCACATCTTTCGGCGTTTCCAGAGTGCCACGTTTTTTTTAGTCTAAATATGATTTACAAAGATAGGCAAAAAATATTACACATTGGCTTTTCTACTTTCGTAGAGCGCTATCTCTTTCTGACGCACACTACGCTCTATGAAGCCGAAATTAGCCGATGTGCAATATTTGTTACCTTCGTCTATAGATTATTCACGAGGGTTTCATTTTACCACTACGAAATACAGAACCCTATAAAGTCCGATCCTAATTGCAGATTTCGTTTCAAAGTTTCAGTGTGTTTCTTTCATTTCACATTTATTCCGGTTTCTTTGCTTGTTTTAATTTAAAAAGTTGGATTGATGCCTGCGGCGGGTCATTCGTATGATGAATGTTTTTGAAATCGGGATTTTTACTTTGCGATGTGTTTTTGGTAGAATATTATTACTACTACAGAAAAATATACACAGTAAGCCATTGCCTATAAAAAAGCATTGCCTCGTAGGTCACGCATGTCAGCAACGTGCCCTATGATGCACTCCCTTGCGCCATCGCCATTGCACAGTGATGGCTGTTGTATTTCTGTTTTGTTCTCCCAGTCATCTTCGTAACGGTCGTAGTGAATATTACAACTCAGTTGACTCATTATTTATCAAGATAAATATTTGTGTGTTAATAATGTGTTATTCAGACAACTATTTGCTTTCTTATTTTACAATATTAATATACCTAGAAATAACAAATTTTTTGTGCCACCAACAGTGAGGTCTTTTTTAACTGAGACCTCACCATAATGTAACATAGTCATTGCAATAAATAATAAAATTATGAGTATGAGTAGCTCGATATTATATTATCTACCTCAAAAAGTATATCAAGTCTATATTTCCTGAATGTCTTATTCAGCGTGTAAGTTCTGGGAAGAATGATCACTCGTAATTACAGCCAAAAGCAATGAAAGGATTTTACTGACACACTGATTATTAGTAACTATGCAGAAAATAAATAAATGAATATTCTGGAGTACAGAATATACTACTTAGAATACAATATAACACCCAGACAGAGAAAAAACATTTTTCACCACACAAATGTTTGTTCTCGGTGAGGATCGAACCCACGTCCCCACGCTCAGAAGGCAGAGCCACCTGAGCTAAGAGGCCAGTCCAATACTTTAGCTCAGTTGAAAGTGGTCTTGCTTTTTTTTTACTTTGTGATAGATCAAGCATTAAGGGCCACCTGACGATATAAGGTAAGTTAATGTAATGTAAATCTATCAATTTCAAGGTTAATGTAAGGTAGGTTAAGTTGGAAAATGATGGTAACAAGGTAAGCGATAGCTGTTCTTGATTAGTTTTATTTATTTGTTGGTATCGAATTTATTGATTGCAACAGAATTACACAATAATTGTGATTTATCAAAATAAACGTCTTTTGACATTGATTTTGAACCAGGCCTTATAACTTTTTGGACTGTATGTCCCTAGCGAGTTCGTGAATAAAGGATTGTTCGCAAATGACACAATGATTAGGTTTCCGCTATTGTTGGAAAAATCTCGATTTCTCATTATAAGAACTCGGATAATTACACTCGCTTTGGCTTGTGGCTTTGCTTATTGTACCAGTCTGGCCTCTCAGCTCAGTTGGTAGTAGCTCTGCCTTCTGCGCCGTAGGTCGTGGGTCGATCCCCACCGAGAACAAATATTTGAGTGGTGAACATAGATGTTTGTTCTCTGTCTGCGTGTTATATTGTATGCTATGTATGTATTTACAAAATAAAAGTATTTAAGTATTATATCAGCTATCTGGTTTCCATAGTAAGCACTGCTTAGTTTGGGGCTAGATAGTGTTGTGTGGATTGTCTACAATATTTATTTTTTATTTACATTTCGTGAAGATGAATACAATATTTTTCGGATGTTTGTGACTCAATCACATAACCACGACACAGAATCGAGTCATTTCTATTTAACACTAGTGGCCGCCCGCGGCTTCGCTCGCCCGTTCCCGTAACACCCCGTTCCCGTTGCTTTTTCGGTATAAAAAGTATCCTATGTCCTTCTCCCAGTTCTAAGCTACCTCCCCACAAATTTTCTGCCAAATCGGTTCCGCCGTTCTTGAGTTATAAATAGTGTAACTAACACGACTTTCTTTTATAAATATAGAAGATTATACGAGCTGGTATGACCGAGCTGTGCTCGGTATTTTTTTTTGTAAATTGTCTGTTTAGAAATTACATTAAAATACGAATTACATACTGATGAAAATGTGAAATATGAATGTTTTTCGATCTTACTAACAGCGCCATCTGCTGGAATAGCGTGTTGATTAATAGATAAAGTTGATTATTGAAAACAATAAAATAGATTTTCTAAAAAAATATCCCAGCTATATAAATCGATTTATCGCCCCCGAAACCTTCTGTATACTAATTTTCATGAAAATCTCCGGAACTTTTGTCTCGAGTGTTTACGTAGAAGACGCCGGTAGACAGATATACTTTTTATTGAAGTGAAATTCGTTTTTTTTTTCATAAAGTGAATAACCAATTACAATTGATATTCCTTCTATGTAATTGTGCTAAAAGTTACATGGTTGTATTGTGCAAAAAGTAGAACAGTAGGCCACACCACAAGCTCTTTCTGGCTCTGTCTCCGGCTCTAGTTTTAAGTCTGTGTGAGTGTTGACTAAATACATCCTACGTCGAAACGTCACACACTCGGTATAATACACTGGTGAGCACTAACACATACTCAAAACCAGAGCCAGACAGAGCTTGTGGTAGGCCTACCGGAAGGCCAAGTTTTGCTGGGCAGAGAAAAATAGGTTTCTGTTTGAATTATCTTCGTAAGATAACTAAAAAGGAATTCTTATTTAATAAACTCGTCCCTTCTTATTTACAGAAGGAATATGTGGGTAACTGGATGATTTACCTCATTCATAAATAATCTATTTGGTTTCCTTTTTCGTAAACTACCGATATTTTTTTAACGATAATAGATTAACTGAACTATTAGAGCGTACTTATAAGTTTATCTTTGTGTCGTTTTTATTGGAATAAAGTATTTTCTATCTACGAGTATTTGATCATATTATTACAGGTTTATTGTTGGTTTGGTTTCCCTATTTATGAAACCCGTTTGAAATCTTGAGTGATCATAATTTACTGTTGATGCTCCAGGAAAATACGTTTTGTCATGCCACTCGGAGTTACTCACGAGCTTGTCCGGGTGCGTACTAACACCATGCCTATTTCTGTCGGGAAGCAGCATTGCTGTTTTGGTTTGAAGAGTGTGGGTGCCGGTAAAATTACTGGCACGTGTGGCTCAACTATATGCCTCAAGTTAATGGACACAGGGCAGTGCATCGTAGGGCACGAAAGACGTGCGTGACCTACGGGGCAATGCTTTGTTATAAGCAATGGTTACCACTTAATCAGGTGGGCAATATGCTCGTCATAGTCTTCTTCTTATTTAAGAGCAACGCTCTTGTCGGCGTAATGTATGCATTTTTTATTTCTGGTATTTCTTTTGAACGCAACCTCTTTGACTTCCTTATACGTCTTAATAGCTGTTTTGTTAATAGCTGCTTAATAGCTGTGTTGTGTGTTGTTTGTTTGAGTGTGTGTGTGTAAGTTCGAAAATATGTTTCAAGTGCACGAAAGGAGCCTCTTTGAGGCGCACTTAAAATCTCTTCCCCACACTTGGTTTCAAAGAATCAGTGACACGATAAGAAGAAGAAGAAGATAGCTGTAAAAAAAAAAAAAAATACCCATGCTGACGTTCTGTATTCTATTACGACAATTAGTTTTTATCTGAATTCAATATTTCTCCCTCGCTGTAATCTACTGACTCTTCTAACAGATTTCAAGCTTGCTAAGTAGTTTTTGCCAGTTGTGTGCTTGAAAATCCCTTACGCTATACACAACCACAGTCAAACAGAAATTCTACCAAGCGGCGAGGATTTACTACCTCTAATTCCCTACGAAAACATTATTATTCCATTTTCAGAGTACGTGAGCAAATACACGCTGTGATTCAATGTGAGTAATCTTGAGTAATTTGCGAGTTGGATCAGAATATCTAAGTTTGTATGAGCTTATGGGGAAATTTCGCAACAAAAGCATAACTAAAATGTTTCGCTTGGCTGGCTTCACAGCTCAGTAGTGGCTTTATTTTCTGCGGTCGTGGGTTTGATTCCGATGAAGAAGAAATTTATGTTTGGTGATGAACATAAATGATTTTTTTTTTATTTCAGTAGCTAATAGAACAAGCTTATGACCCACCTGATGTTAAGTTTTTGGGTGTAAAATAAAAAATCGTATTAAAAAAAAATATTTATGTGTAAATTGTAAAAGTGAAAATCGTTTATCTCTGCCTACCCTCATGCACACAGAAAAAAATGGGTCGACAAAGTCACAATAAATGCATTGTCAGAAATTTCCTGTCGGAGCAACTAAATACTCTGTTACTTTAGCAGAAAGAGCTTTGTTGAGTTCAGCAACGTTTTTATTGTCCGCTGATTTTCCTTCGTTTAATGTGCAAGGAACAATTTAGCTTTGTCCTTACATCAAAGTTAATAAAAAAATTGATTATATAACAATAAAACGTTATGGGTGTGTCAATGTGAACATTGTTAATAAATCTAACAAAGTAACTATAGTCGTAGCATTTAACTACCATTTGACATGCAATAGATACGTTGCCGCAGTGAAAATGGAACGTTGCTTGCGTGTCAATGTGAACATTGTTAAAAAACGTAGCAAAGTAACTATAGTTGTGGCATTTGAGTACTTTTTGTCATACAATAAGTATGTTGCTGAGGTGAAAATGGAACTGGCATGTGTGTCAATGCGAACATTTTTAATAAATCGAACAAAAGACCTATAGTCGGAGCATGTGACTACTCAAACTCATACTAATATTCTTTATTGCAATTATTATATTACATGGTGGAGTTATAAAGTTAAAAATGGTTAATACATAATAAGCCCTTAAGTTTAAGGCATAGCAATATTTGGAGTAGAAGTGGGCCAGTGTTATACAACAAATGGATCGTTGCAAATGTGTAAATGTAAACATTGTAAATAAATTTCGCAAAATAACTAAAGCGTAAAGTTCAACTACGTTTTGTCATGCAATAAGTAAGTCGTTGTGGTGACAATAGAACGTTGCTAGTGTATCAATGTGAACATTGTAAAACAACCTAGCAAAATAACTATAGTCATAGTATTCAACTGCCTTTTGTCATACAATAAATATGTCGCTGAGGTGACAATGGAACGTTGCAAGTGTGTCAATGTGAACATTGTTAGTAAAGTAAACTAACAAAAAAGCTGCTTACTAAATTTAGAACTAGATGGCGTGGCTAAAATTGTAACGATCCTAGAACGCGCTGACGAAAACGCACGGCGTTTCCTTATATAGTAGAAGTGGTTTAATGAAATTGTATTCAACGGATTAATGAATCCGTTGAAGATTTGATATGACTGGAGTTGATCCGATGAATGCATCGGATCAACTTCGGTCTTATCAAATCTTCTTTTTTTACCCCTCACACTTGGGGCCTTTCGTACCTACTAGTTGTACGTTTTTAGTCCTTCGTTTTCGAAATTAGTTCCGCTGACAAAAGATACATTGTTGTAGTATCAAAACACGCCTTATTGATAAAATAGAAACATTGTTGCAATGACAATTAATTCTTGACAATAGAAACATTATTGCAATGACAATTTACTTCTTGACAATAGAAATATTGATGTACTGACAACTTGATCCATAACAATAAAAACATTGACGCACGGACTATACACCATGGTGAGCTCTCCCCTGTTAAAGTTTTATTGTTGGAACCAACAATATTTTTTTCTGAGTGTGGAAAAGAAGCAAGGTTTACTTTTATGTATGTACATGATTATGTATGTAAATTTTAAATGTATTTATACCTATGTAAAATTGTATTTATTATGTAATCAATATTCAAATTGTTTGTTTGAATACTCATACTTATATTCATAAATTCCCTAGAATTTAGAAAACAAAAACATAAATGAGTTTTTTTATACTAAAAAATTCAACGAAAATTTGTAAAACTTAGATACTAGCACGTTTTCTTATCCAAAGAAAAATATCAAAGATAATCAAGCTCACAGATAACCTAATTTACAGCAAAGCGCAAATACCCAGAGTATTATAAGCCCAGCACTTAGAAAACCTGTCCAAATTCCACAAAAGCTTCCTACTTAACAAAAGCAATATAATTGAGGTGGCCATTGCGCTGATAAGAGCAGATTAGAATAGCCATCACCGAGACAGCTGAATAGGAGGTTCTGTACTTGACGGTTGGAAAAAATTGGCCTTTTTAGGGTTCCGTATCCAAGAGGAGTGACCGAACAAAACATGATAATTCCACTTTTTGTAAAAAAAAAAAAAGTTTTGCCAAAGTGACATTTGACAAAATACGTTGGTGTGGTTCAAATCGTGCTTATTCCTGCAGTAAATCGCCTCTAAAGTTGAAAGTTTGATGCAAATCATGATATTTCCATTGATAAAAAAAATAAAAAAAACATGCTTAATAAGCTTTTACAGTTATTTATTCATTAGAACCCTATTTTCTTTAATTGTGCAAAGGCAAAAGTAGTTGCCGGTTTTTGACCTTTTGTGCAAAGTTAGACATCATGGAATTATCATGTTTTGTTCTGTCACTCCTCTTAATGGCAAAAACGAAACCCTTATGGATTCGTCATGTCTGTTCGTCCGTATATCACAGCCACTTTTCTCCGAAACTGTAAGAGCTGTACTGATGAAACTTGGTAAGTAGATGTATTATTTGAACCGCATTAAGACTTTTACACAAAAATAAAAAAAAATTGGGATCCCCATAGATAACACCGAAATTCATTTTTTATTTTTTTATTTCATTGTTATCTGTGGGGACCTTTTGACGAACTCCAAGAACTTATAAATTATGTTACCTACCGCTACGGAACCCTTCATGGGCGAGTCCGACTAGCACTTGGCTGCTTTTTTATACATTTTTTTACGATCTCGAAATGTAACTGGGTCTGCTTTTGTGAGCTTACAAATGTAGCTGTAAAATGGGGCGTTGTTCGTTGCAGCTTTTCATTCTTGGGGAGTCTTTGTCTTGGATAGTGTGAATTGGACTCGTTGGATTTTTGAAAGCGATCTTGTGATTGCTGACGTCTTATTTCCTTCTTAAAATCAGAGAAGAAATTATTACTTCTGAACTTTTATTAACGGCTTTTTTAAATATTCCCTTTATTGCTTGTACGTAACCAAGTTTTGTTACCAACTACGCAGAAGGATTTTTTCATTCAGTTCTTGGTTACGGGGTATGAACTAAGAAAAATTTCTGTCATAAAGTTCTTATTTCGTAACCGGGTTACGAAGCAGGACAAGAATCACGTGTGTTATTCCTGTCATGTATAAAAGTTAACTTTATAAAAAACTAGTGGCTGCCCGCGCATTTGCTCGCTCCGCTCCCGTTACTTTTTTGGAGTAAAAAGTATTATTATGTCCGTCTCTTTGTTTTAGGCTACCTCTCCACCAATTTTTAGCCAAATCCGTTCAGTTTGTTTGTTCTTTAGTTATAAAATAAACAGATCTTTGCATCTATTATAGATGATTTATACAACGTGTATCAAAATATGTGTACTATCCCGAAGGGGGGTGAATTTCCACCCCCCGGGGAACAACTTTTGTTCAACGACTTTTCGAACTTCGATTGGTATCTCTGAAAAAAACTGCAACGAAGTTTCAACATGAACAGCTGACTTTATACAAAGTGACAACCCTAAACTCAGCTACAGAGGTAGTAGGTAGTAGTAGTAGACCTACAGAGGTAGTAGGTCAAGGGGTCAAGGGGTTACAAGGATAGGGTTGTCAATTTATTTAGGCATTATGAAATTAAATATTTTTGTATGGGAAACTGAAAATAGGAATTTTTAATTTTCTCCCCCCCACAACTGATCACCATTGTGGTCTGAAACCCCCCACCTTCGCATAGTACACATATTTAGATACACCTTGTATAGCGTCAGGGGCAACGGTGATTACTCATGCCCCTACTTACGGGGAATTATCAAATTGGACTTCATACAGCCGAGATATCCAGTAGCTCCCTTTTTGTTCGTTTTGAAGCTTCCAATCAAAACTCCCCCGAAAAACCATAATATCATGCAACGTGTGTACCAAGTTTCACCCGTTGAAAAATGCAACCTAAAGGAGAAAACAGACAGCCTGACAAAAGCATTTTTGGTCAGTCTTAACACTTAGACCCGTATTTAAAACAGTGCCTTGAGTCTGAGTCGAGCTTCAAGCAAAGATTTTTTGTCAGTTCTCCATTGAAAAATGACAGAAATACTCAGACTCAAGTTTCTGAATACGGGCCTTTGGACATTCACTCGCTTGGTCAATTAAGGCAACAATATGAATAAGATAAATTGAATTTACGTGCTACTAAATACAAATACATATGTCTGGCAAAGTCGGCCATGCTGGTAATGACGTGTTCATTAGCCTAAATCCATTTGAATCAGGAATAGAGGTAAGGCTATTTACGCAGAGGAATTACAGAGTAATAGATTTTGGAGTATGTTAGACAAATCACGTTCGTTAGCGTACGCTACATATCGCAAAGCTTGACTGGCTTCTCAGCTCAGTTGGTAGTAACTCTGCTTTCTGCGCCGTAGGTCGTGGGTTCGATCCCCACTGAGAACAAATATTTGTTTGGTGAACATATACATAGATGTTTGTTTCTGTCTGGGTGTTATATTGTATCCCATGTTTATATTTACAAAAAAATATAAATAAGTATTAAATCAGCTATTTGGTTCCCATAGTACAAGCTCTGCTTAGTTTGGGGCTAGATAGTGTTGTGTGGATCCGCATTATTTATTTTAAAAAAACTTCCAAGCGAAAACACGTACATTTTGAACAACAGAAATCTTAACTCAAAAATGCTTGAAGGACCGTATGCAGAAACAGTGCTTGAGTCTGAGTCGAGCCTCAAGCATAGATTTTTAATACTTTTCAATGGAGCAAATGTCAAAAAACCGTAGTATGGTCATCATTTTGGCAACTTTCTTTTGGGTAAACTCGACCTTGCCGAGCCACTCGAAAAAGCGCCAAAAAAGTTTAAGCTACCAGCTGCCTCCTTTGAAAATCTATTATTGGCGAGTTTCGTTGAAATCGCATCTAGCTATGAGACCGCCTTTTGTTGGAAAATTCCATCTTTATTATTGTATTAGTAGATTATACTAGAATAAGCACTTTTAACAAAACAAACTATAATATTGTGTTAGTTCATAAGTTTTTTCTTGGTCCACAATCAAGTTTTGATTTCTTATTTTTAAAATTCTCTGTTGATTGAAAAAATAGTCCTACCAAATTAGCGTTTTACGTTTACGCCATCAAAACGCAAAGCTAACTGTCGACAAATTGGATTAATTACTATGATTTATGAAGATGTGCTTTTGCGTGTGGATCTAGGCTTTGAGGCGTCACGAGATTAATATTTAGACATGTTTATTTGAAGATGATTGAAATGTACGAATAGTTTTAGCTTTTATGTAAATAAATATTCTGGTTAAGCCACACAACACTATCTAATTAGGGCTATAACAGATTTAGCCCTAATTTAAGCAGAGTTTGTATTATGGCAACCAACAAGCTGATATAATAGTAATATACATTTTTTTTGTAAATACGTAGGTACTTATAATATAAGAACTGTTCACTTGAGGTTGAGTTGCCTCTGCCTTAACAGATCACGTAGATATGTCCAGCAGTGGGCTTCTAGCTGATGATGAAGTATTGAAGCTCAATTAGTACACTAGATGGCGCTATGTGTAATGCTTACAAATATTTCATCATCATCAGTCTGAAGAAGTCCACTGCTGGTCTAAGGCCTCTCCTATACATATCCAGGAAGAATGATTCTGAGCCCTCTCCATCCATTTCTTTCTTTTTATACAACTAGCACATGGAAAAGACATATGACCCACCTGATGCTAAGTGGTAGCCATCGCCTATAACAAAGCTCGTGCCCTACGATGCACCGACTTCCTGCGATCCTAACAATGTCATCGGTCCATCGGGTACCAGTATTTATCGATGTAGTTTCTCCATGATCACAATTTAATTTAAACAGTATAAACATTCAGATTTTACGGATAAATGGTGGATTCGATCGCGAATATACTGTACTATAATCCCAATAGACTGTAATTTACATACGTTGTTCTGTCAAGCTCCGTTCACACGTATTTAGTAATAAATAAATATTATGGACAAACACAACACTATTTAGTCTCAATTAAAGCAGAGCTTGCACTATGGGAACCAGATAGCAGATACTTACATTTTTTTTTAAGGTTCTCGCATGGTGACCACGAACCGGAAGACGAAACGTAGGGCGCCCATCCACCAAGATGGACCGACAATATTGCTAAGATCGCGGGAAGTCGGTGGGTGGAAAGGGCTTAGAATCGTTCTTCCTGGAAATGTGTAATCATTATGTCCAGCAGTGGACTTCTATGGCTGATAATGATGATGATGATTTTGATGACATTTTTACAAACAAACAACCTTAAGAAACAAATTTAGAATACAATATAAAACCCAATTGCAATTGGGGGCCCCCATACAGGCCATGCCATCACTGATTTCTTGTCCGCTGTGCACGACCAACTGCACCATGGAAGACTTATACATAGCAACGAATTGAGGTTTTGAAGTGGCTTCATATTGGTCAAAGAGTGTTTAAGAGAGTCTCGACTCGATTAGAAGAAGAATATAAGACCCAGACAAAAAACAAACATCTGTGTTCACCACACAAATATTTTTCTAGATTATGGTCAAACCCACGATCTACGACGCAGAAGGCAGAGCTACTACCAACTGAGCTGACAGGCCAAGTTAACAGTGGGTAATTTAGGATGTGGACTTGAGCCGGCGGAAAACGATGGTAATTTGAAAGTTTTTTTTCACTAAATTAGTAATAACATAATAATAACATTACAACCTCCTCCTCCTGACGTGCGTGACCTACGAGGCATGGCTTTGTTATAGGTGATGGTTACCACTTAACACCAGGTGGGCCATATGCTTGTTCCATCAGCAAGTTACATAAAAAAAAAAAAACAATCTAGCCAAGTAGGCTGATGAGCAATTTAGCTTTGACTTACTTTTATAGAAATAAATACTACTAAGAATATATCCATAGGCACTTTTCTTACAGTCTCTACTTAGATCAACTCTTTGTACTTGTGGTCATTAAAAGTAGCTCTATTT
This sequence comes from Thera britannica, assembly GCA_939531255.2. Classification (NCBI taxonomy): domain Eukaryota; kingdom Metazoa; phylum Arthropoda; class Insecta; order Lepidoptera; family Geometridae; genus Thera; species Thera britannica. The sequence continues at coordinate 5,257,365 of OW618045.2, forward strand.
ACGCAATAACTTTAACACTACACTAACTGAAAATAATTTAGTGACTGTACTTGTGTGAATAAGTCTTTGTAATTGCAACAATACCGAAACACTTGTTTGCAGAACATTGATATTCGTAATTACGAACATATTTTTGTATTAATCAGTAATTCACACAAAATCATAATTTACCTACGAATCATACCAATTTCGTAAAATTGCCTAATTTAAACAATACTAAAATGACAAGTGACGTTTGCATAACTTGAGGAACCGACTTCTTGGCCAAACTGCTAAACCGATTTAAATTAAATATCTATGGGATCAATCATCTGGAAGTACATAAAAACCTTCCAGTTATTTTTAAAGAACAAGTATAGGTACTTTTTTTACCCACGCAAACACCAATTTTTAATTTATTTTAATCCTAAATGTTAACTTTATGATTTTTTTAATTTAATGTATTTTGTCCCTCTGCTGGGCAAAGGTCCCCCCAAAGACAAAAAAAAAAAAAAAAAAAAAATTCCTAATAGAATATCATACTTATTTAATACACTTTACCTAATGTCCATCACTTTGTGTCAACATCACAATTCAATTGAATTTTAAAACTTTTTATAAAACGGCAAGTAAAATAAAACTCCCGAATCCGTTAAAATTGGTTGAAATAAATTAAAATTCGACTACATTTTTTACTTTTAAAATTCGTATTGTACGAGTGCTACCACACGCCTAGATTTCATTTTATTGGGTTGATAACAATTCAAAGTGAATTTATTGCTTCAATTATGAAATTGATATGCGACTGAAATATTTTATTTCAGTACATTTTTGATCTGAATTTATGCTGCGCGTGAAAGTGAGTGGAAAGTTGTACAAAATGTATTGATAGTTTGTATATTTTATAATTTGTGAAATGTAACTTTGGGGTTTCAATGCGGAATAAAAGTTCTTGAAAGAATGGCAACCACGAATCGGATTCATAACAGTAGTCTCACGTGCCTGTAATTTCACCGGCACCCACACCCTTCAAACTGAAATACAGGAACGCTGCTTCACGGCAGAAGTAGTCATGGTGGTGGTAGCAGAGAGTTAATAAACTTAAATCTAACGGAACGAGGTTATTCGACAGAGAACCAAGGTGGTCGACATAGCTCAAAGGATTAGTAAGCTGAAGTGGCAGTGGTCGGTCATGTTTGCCGTAGAACAGACAATCGTTGGAGCAAACGAGTGCTAAAGTGGAGACCGCGTTTAGGTAAGCGTAGTGTAGGACGCCCTCCGGCAAGGTGGGGCGACGATCTACGAAATGTAGCTGGCAAGCACTGGAGGAGAAAAGCCAAAGACCGGGCTCAGTGGCACGTCTTGGGAGAGATCTACGTCCAGCAGTGGACTGATATAGGTTGATGATGATGAAACTTAAATTTACCAACGTCCACCATCATAGCTTAAGATAAGCTAATATTATCTCTCTCTCACTCTATTAGCTTAAGGTAAGCTACTATTTTTTCTCGCTCTATCTCTGAGTTTCGGAAAAGTATAAACAAAAGTGCAATCGATTAAATGAAGAGATTGGTCCTCTCATCGTGACACAGTGGTTTTCATTTCACGGTATCGTTTCCGTAGGGTGACCAAGGGTTAGCAAATATTCGGGCATTCTTAAAACGTTCTATGCCAAAGGAAAAACGTAGTTTTTTCGTTCAAGTCACGATGCCTAACAGTGACCCCCCTACTGACTTTCTTTTCGAGCTGTGACGCCCATAGTGACACACTTGTCAAAGGAATTTTCGAGATCCAACATTGATTTGCGTTTTGCATGTTTTTTTTTACTATGTTAAAAAAGTATTCTATCATCATTTAATTTCCATAATAAATAAGTTTTCTACCTACCTGAGTTGGAAAAAAAAACAGAGTGGTTGGAGGGATTTGGAGGAGGCCTTAGGCGACAAATGAGGCGAAAAGCATTGAAAAACAAACTTATTGGCATTGATGGTCACCCTGTTGGGACGGACGTGTGGGTAGCCTTTATTATTACCCAATGGTAGCTGGCAATGAATCATCGTAGCGATAAATGCGCAAACGAATCTACCCCAATACGGTATCATTTATTTTAGCTCAATACAGTCAGTGATATTCACTGGCCTTGAAGGAAAGTGATTTTTGGTTCTTTGAGCTATATGACGAATTATTATGAACATTGTCACCTCTTATTCTACAGAGATAAATAAAATAATAAATATTGTGGACAATTCACACAACACTATCTAGCCCCAAATTAAGCAGAGCTTGTACGAGTACCATGGGAGCCATATAGCTGATATGCTACTTAAATTCTTATTTTTTTGTAAATACATTCATAGCATACAATAATAACACCCCAGACAGAGAACAAACATCTGTGTTCACCACACAAATATTTGTTCTCGTTGGGGATCGAACCCACGCCCCCCAGCTCAGAAGGCAGAGCTACTACCAACGGAGCTGTGAAGGCAGTCAATGACATCAAAGATATTACTTACATTCAACAAAGTCATCATCATCCCCATCATCATCATAATCAGCTTGAAGAAGTCCACTGCTGGACATAGGCCCCTCCCCTACACATTTCCAGGAAAAACGATTCTGAGCCTTTCCATCCATCGACTTCCCGCGATCCTAACAATGTCATCGGTCTATCTGGTGGGTGGGCACCCTATGCTTCGTCTTCCTCTTCTCTTCTTCTTCAGTATCATACACAAAAACGGTAAGAATCAAGCCGTAGTTTGTTGCCTTTTCTTATAGGTTTGGTCGCGTGGAACTGGCACCTAGACTCACCTTGCATGTGTTACTATTAAATAAATACATCTTTGAGCTTTAGTTTAAATTTTGAGTTTGAGTTGTTGGTTTTTCGCTATAATTATGACCTGCCTTGTTACTATAAGCAACTAACTCTACAGAGATATTACTTTTATCAACCTTCCGTGTAAACTTCATAAATTGCATCACTGGGAAATTGGAAACTTTAATGAGAAATTGTATTTTTTGAGTTCATAATAAAATAAAGAGAATGTCTCATAGAAATTTAATCAAATTCAGTTCAACAATTCGGCCATAAAGTCGGTTTCACAAGTCTTTTAAACTGATTATAATTATGTCACTGTTTTTTTTCCATGTTTGTTGAAAATGCTCCACCTTAGGCTGCATTTTCACTTTCCATCAGGTGTGATGGCAGTCAAACGTTTAGCTATCCATAATAAAAAAAAAAAAAAAAAGGGTTTTTTCTATGTATACAGGGTGTCCCATAAGTCAACGTCCAGCCGAAAACGGACGATAGGCCAAGTCATGACAGCTATCTAAAAAATATAAAAAAAAAAAATTGTCATGTAATTTTCGAGTTATGAGTATTTTAAAAAAACAAGAAAAACTGACATCCTGCGATGATCTTTTAAGTCCTGTGACTACAAATATTCACTTTTCATGAAACTTTTTTTTGCAACGTAAGCATGAATAACCCTTCTGTAAATTACAATTCAAAATTAAGCCATAACTGCCTCAGTTTTCAATGAAATCGTGGAGTTTTGGCCAACACTTCATTTCAGATAATTACATCACCCAACTTTAACCGTCTGTACCACAAAAAAAATGTACTACACTATCATGGCAAGTAACTTTAAAAAATGGCGCATTTATCCAGGATTCCAAAATGGTATAATACTTGCTAGAGTACTCCTTAGTTTTGGAAATAAAAAATGATTTTTCAACTAAACCGGATTTCCAATAAATTTTATTTCATTAGATAAAATGTTTGTACCCTTTAAATCATGGGTTTAAAATGCCTACGCTGCGTTTTTAAGTGACTAACAATTCACAGGTACAAGTAAAAATCATTTGACGATGTAAATAAACAGTTAGAGCCACCATCTTGTCGAAAGAGTAATAACCATGGGTTTTCAAGTTGGATCAGTTGAGCTATCTCTAGATCGTTTGTAACGATCGGGAGAGCTCAACTGTTTTTGTGTATTTTGTACTTTTTGTAAATATTTGTTTAATTGTAAGTTTCTTAGTGTAAATAAAGTTTTCAAGTAATTTGTTAGTTTTAGGTAAAAGTTTGAAATAAAATTCAATCATAGGATTACTTCAATCGTGATTTTAATCTAAAGATTTCCTTCGCCCGTTGCCGGTCTTATCACATGGTTATTGACGTGACAACGTCTTATAATTCGATGTAGCCGGCTGCACGCACGAAAAAACATGACTCATGTGGCGTTACCTCGCTCTGAGGCGTTCCATTTAATACTTGAAGTGCAGTCCTACATGAATCTAATAATTCTATTGAATTTTATTTCAAACTTTCACCTATGGTTATTACTCTTTCGACAAGATGGTGGCTCTATTTGTTTACTTGCATTGTCGAAATGGTATTTACTTGTACCTGTAAATTGTGAGTGACTTAAAAACACAGCGTAGGAATTTTAAGTCCATAATTTAGAGGGTACAAACATTTTTATCTCATGAAATAAAATTGATTGGAAATCCGGTTTAGTTGAAAAAACATTTTTTATTTCCAAAACTAAGGAGTACTCTAGCAAGTATTATACCATTTTGGAATCCTGGATAAATGCGCCATTTTTTAAAGTTACTTGCCATGATAGTGTAGTACATTTTTTTTGCGGTACTGACGGTTAAAGTTGGGTGATGTAATTATCTGAAATAAAATGTTGGCCAAAACTCCACGATTTCATTGAAAACTGAGGTAGTTATGGCCTAATTTTGAATTGTAATTTACAGAAGGGTTATTCATGCTTACGTTGCAGAAAAAAGTTTCATGAAAAGTTAATATTTGTAGTCACAGGACTTAAAAGATCATCACAGGGTGTCAGTTTTTCCTGTTTTTCTTAAATACTCATAACTCGAAAGTTACATAACAAATATTTTTTTTTATATTTTTCTGATAACTGTCATGACTTGGCGCATCTCCCATTTTCGGTTGGACGTTGACTTATGGGACACCCTGTATATAAGATTATCTCCACCTATTTTTTTTTGTTTGTGTTTCTATGTGTTCCTAGCATTTGAGCGCTTTTTATTTTTAATATAAATAAATACAGGAAATCACAGGCACGTTGCAGGCAAACTGTAAAATAGTTGCAATTTAAAATAAATTAACTCGAAACTCACTTATACCACAAGCGTAAATGTATAAGCCAAATAACGTTTATTATTACAATGGTCAGCTCAAAAGGCGAGGGTACTAAATAAACTAAGCCCTGCTATTGTAGACCTATCCGAATTTTGTTCATTTTCAGTTATAACTTATTCGACGTGCTACTTTGATTACAATCTCTTGACTACGAAAAAGGAAAATTTATTTAAAAAAATCAGACTGGGTATTGGAGTTTGTTAAATTATTGTAATAGCTCAAAGAACCGTCAACCGTTGGGGAATAAAGGTTCTTTGATGGCAACCCCGAACGACGATACGTAGGGCGCCCACTCACTAGATGGACCAACGACATTTTTTCAAATCGCGGGAAATCGGTGGATGGAAAGGGCTCAGAATCGTTCTTCCTGGAAATGTGTAGGGGAGGCATTCGTCCTGCAATGGACTCCTTCAAGGCCTGCGCACACCTAGTTCGCTGGCGGTAGCGATCAGTGAAACGTTGTCAAATATCGCTGTCAGATTTGAGATTTGACAGTGATATTTGAGTTTCACTGATCGCTACCGCCAGCGAACTAGGTGTGCGCAGGCCTTCAGACTGATGACAAAGACTACCCATCGGAAGCTAACATGTCAATTTGCAATAATCTGTACCTACAATTTTTGTATCTTATTTTTACATGCTGTGTTTTAGGTAGGTACATACTTTATTATCAATTTGAAGCGTAGCGTGTGCTGTCTTTGAAACTTTTGCTTTGTATTATTGCATACGTCATAAGTGGAGTGCACTACACTTGAACTTCACTGCTATTATTTTTGTTTTGTAAAAGGATCATACAAAAAAACGGTAGGAACCGAGCCGTAGTTTGTTGCCTGTTCTTCTGGGCTTGGTCGCGTGGAACTGGCACCTAGACTCACCTAGCTTTATGACGTTTCAAAGGATCCTTGTGATACAACTGAATAAATATATATACTTATTTGATTTGATTGGACCACCCACGTATCTCTAAACTAAGCCTAACAAAGTAGTGTTGCCAACTCCACTTTGTATCACTCGCCAGTTAGTTCATAATACGTTGTTTAATTCAACAAGGTGCGATGAGGTAACTCCTGTTGAGCTAATTTAGACGGCATTAAATGTTAGTTAAAAGCGGATCAAGGCAGTTAGAACTAGTTTAATTGTACAGTCAGCGAGAGAAGTATAATTGATTTAGTTATTTATTCGGGGGCGATAAATTGATCTAGCTAGGATTCATTTTAGAAAATGTCGGTTTGATAGTTTTTTTAGCAATCAAAATTTAGCGTCATCTGATGCTGAGTAGTCGAACTCACGAGTTAGTGTGGCGGAGAACATCATCTTTTTAACTACTACGCAAACACTCGAGACCCAAATCCCGGATACAGTCAGCGAGAGAAGTATTTTTCATTTGTTTAAGGGTGAATCAACTATTTTACCCACACTTGGCTGTCCTCGACCATTTCTTATTAAATACGTAAAGTGGGTATAATTACACACTTAATGAATATGACAATAGCATCTACGATTATTAGGCACCAAAAGAAACTTGATTACGTTCTCTAATATCTTTAATTTCCATGAAATTTTATGGTAACTCAGCATACGAAATATTCGCTCCATACAAAATTTTCCTGTCCAAAGACCGCATTCACTATGTGAACTTTATTTTAAATTAACTTATACTTCTTGCTTTCGGTTGATTCTTATTATACAACAAGTCAATATGTTATAGTTTATCGTGTGCATAAAAAAATTGAAATAGCCCAATTCACTTTTCCAAAAAAAAATCGCTAAGCTGTGTCCCTAACTAGAATGATTTTACCTTCGTATGCTGAGTTACACTCATAAATTTCACCCGGAAACACATAGATGGCACTGTTTGCCGTAGGTAGCTTCATTTGTGTTTGCTTTCGTTGGTGAGGCTCGGCGGTGTCTTTTGATAACGTCATCGAGCCGCCAGTCCGCGGAGAACGTTCGATGAGAGTGCGTGCCTTTTTATGTCGTCTGCTGAGTGACCGCGATTTTTCGATGTAAGTTTATTATTTATTTAATATAATTAGATAATTTTGTAGTACCTAACATATGATTTCAATTAAAGTTTACGCCTAGTACTAAAATCAAATTATAATGTGGAATATTCATGAAAATACACCAAATGTCTGCTGAGTTACTTGTATACTGAATTACATTGGCGGTAACTCCATAGACATTATTGGTAGCTCCTAAGACATTCACGTTCTTAGTGAGATTAGCTTGTATCGTATAAAGTAAAATTAACTAATTTTCATAACCTACTTAGCTTATACTTATCCGGGTACCTAGAACCTACCTTTTTAGAACGGCCTTTTTGGCAAATGGGCAATACAAATTTGAAACCCCGATTGATATCTTCGAAAAGTGACATACGATTATCCGAAATGATTGTTATTGTTAATTTGTTGTTTATTTTTTTTTTTTTATCACAAATTGTGATTAGGTGTTTATTTAATAATGTGTAGTCCAATATTTCTATAGAATGTCTTAAGCGTTACCTAAATTTGTCTCTGGAGTTACTTATTGTCCCTAATAAAAACATTACATTTTTGATCATAATACGCTAATTTCTTTCCATTATATTTTTAAATTACCAGTACTATATTTTTAAAATTGGTGAGCTTCTATAAAAAAATCATTTCCATTTGTATTACTTTTGTATTTAATTTTATTAAGTATTAGCTATTATTTTTTGTATAAGGGTAACGCAAAAGACCAATGTCAGTTAATTTTGTACTTAAATTTTAGAATTATATAAAGACTGATTTCGCCAAAGTATTTGATTATGCACGCAAGAGAAAATAAATGAACATGAGTAATGCTTTCGTGTTTCATTCACCATTTATGTAAGGTTAAGTGCAGGTAACTCAGGTGACAGATTTTGAGGGTATGTGTTGTAGTTTCTTAGAAAAAAATGACTAAAATATGAATAAAGGTCGCTGCCCTTCTAGGTTATTAAAGTAGATAATATTTCTAATGCCCTAATCAAAATATAATTAAAGAATATACATGTTTATTTTTTTCAAAAAAATATTTCTGGCCTGACCTTAGTGTGGGTAAAATAGTTGATTCACCCTTAAAACATGGTATGGGAAAGAACATAGATGTCAAAAGTGTACATGTCACATATTTTTACTATTTCGGTGTGCAAAAATTCAATTTTAGAGAAGTTACATAGTACATAAAAATATTCAAATTGTCATATATTATTAAAGTTGTATTATTGATTTAGTTGTTCAGTTTATGTTTATGGATTTTGCATAATTAGTCAAGATTCTTAAAATGAAGTTTGAAATCAAGAAATTTATTTATTTAATTTTTTAGTAAGTATTAAATGTTATATTAAATTACTTTCCTCCATCTGTCTTCGCAGAGTCCTCGAGTTTTTAAGCCACATTGCCAGGAAGGAAGGGAGTGACCTCAAAAAGTTGGTGGTGACTGGCAAGATGGAGGGAAAGAGGCCGCGAGGACGGAGCCCGATGCGTTGGAGCGACCAAGTGCGCTCAGTAACAGACTCCTCCGTGCGCGAACCCATCCATGCCACGGAGGACAAAACCCAATGGAGGAACATAGTGCAAACTGGGGTCGTGACCTTTGTGCAGGACCTGATCAACAGTGGGGATACCGATGCGAGGAGGAGGATTAAATTTCTAAGACTGTACTAAAACGTATACAATGAGTAAACAAAAATATTGTGGACAATCCACACCAGCACTATCTAGCCCCAAATTAAGCAGATCTTGTACTATGGGACCCAGATAGCTGGTAGTTTTTTTTTTTTTTTTTTTTACAATTTATAGGTTTGCGTTTGACCGCTATCTGTGCTGTTGAGTGATTGTAAATACATTACTCTTACTATTATTTATTATTAGACCCGTAATTAGAAACAGTGCTTGAGTTAGACTCAATCGAGCCTCAATCATTCTCAAGCATAATTTTTTTGTCAGTTTTCCATTGAAAATGTCAAAAATCTTTGCTAGAGGCAGGCAGAATTTTATAAATACTTGTATTAAAATTAATCTTTAAAACCTTTGAAGTACTGCCTATACCTCTTTCACTCGTATACAGGCGGTATTCGAAACTTCGACAGAAACAACAAAGCAGTCATATCCAACCTTATTCCTTTGTCTTAAGAGCTGTTTTTAAATAACAAAGGTTATTGAAACGAATTGTTTTCAATGGTTATCCCATACGTAACATGTTTTGCTTGTTTCATACGATTTATGGTATTTCTGTTCAGTGACTAATTAGGGCTTTATTTGCGTTTGTTCAAAACTCGCTTTGGTTAATCTTCTTATTGTGTCACTGGTTCTTTTCAACCAAGTGTGGTGAAAGGATTTTAAGTGCACATCAAAGAGGCTCCTTTCGTGCACTTGTCATATTTTCGAACTTTTTAGTCTACGACATGCCGGTTTCCTCACGATGTTTTCCTTCACCATTTGAGAGCACTGGCATAGTGTGCATACATTTTTGGGCAGAAAAACTCATTGGTACACGACTGGATTTGAACCCACGATCTTAGGATCGGAAGGCGGGGCCGCTACCACTAGGCCACGAGCGTTCTTTAAACCAGTTGCCCATGACACTATATAAATCATCTACAATAGATGCAAGGTACTGTGGGCCTACCACAAGCTCTGTCTGACTCTGTCTGCTCTTGTTTTTAGTCTGTGTGAGTGCTCACCAGTGTATTATACTGCATGTGTGACTTTTGACGTAGAATTTATTTAGTCAACACACACATAGACTCAAAACCAGAGCCAGACAGAGCTTGTGGTAGGCTTACTGATTGAAGCTTGCGACTGAAACTGAAATACCTACTGAAATTATTATTGAAAACTCTGAAGCATTCAGGAAATAATTCAGCGAACATAATATTTTAATAATTATGCAGTTGAATACAGTTTTGCTTTGAATTTAGTTTTTACATTTCTCTGTCAAAGGAAATAATGGAAATTTATGAAGACTAAAACTTAAATTAATAATTAACATTAGTTCCATAGTTATGCTTAGTTTGAATCTACAGTGACAATATAAAATATATTGATTATTTTTGTATTCAATTCAATTTTTATTTATATGTCTCTACATAACCAGTATGTATAGCCTTGCACACCATATAGGCGATCTGCGATGGCGATCGGTTTGAGCAAAGGATTTTGCATACACCCGCACAAAATGCCGTAAACTTTGTCTGCGATAAATTGATCGCCACCGCCGCTGATCTAGATGTGCGGGCAATACTACTTAGTTAATAATTAGTAAATGCGCTTCTTCTTCTAGAAGTGTTACTGGTTTTTTACAACCAGTTGGAACTAGCACCTAGACTCGCCTAGCTTCAAGACGTTTCATAGTGATCCTTGTGATACTACTGAATAAATATGATTATTTGACTTTAACTTTGAGTTTGAGTGTGGTGAATGAGTTTTCAGCGTGAAAACATGTTTTAGGTGCACGAAAGAAGCCTCTTTGAGGACTTAAAGTACTTTTCATTGCTCATACTCTGAAAGTAGGTTTGAAGTTGCCTGAGGGGCCTAATTGAAAGTAATACTTTCAGCCCTAGGGAGAATCGCTTTCTACTGACAGCTGTCAAATTATAAAAAAAAACAAGTTCTATTTTATTCAACCATGTTCCAACTTTCTAAACTGCAAGGAGGTTGAACCAAATTCCAACTTTTTATTCAGCAAGTAGGTTGGAAACCCATTACAACGGTAAGAAGTTTAAAAACTCTAATTTGAGCGCAATGTAAAATTTAAATAACATAAAGATAGTATTAAATAAATAATATATCTTCTAAATTACTTGATTAATATATAACTTCAACTATTTATTTAAAATAATATAGATTTGAGCAAACAATTTACCATTTTTTAAATTATGAAAATGAAAATAATGGCTGAATAATGCTGGCGAGCCGTAGCCGAAGGCCCGCCAGAGAAAAAGAAAAAAAAAACCGGGAAGGCGGCAATTCAATCTTCATTTTCACAAATTTTTCATTCATGTTTTTATTTTTACTTTCCTTGTATTCGTAATGAAAAGCACAGTGTTTACCTCGGGTGAAAGTCTTTTAAGTCCCTCAAGCTCCATTGGCGCCCTCGCTAACGCTCTGGCGCCAAACCCGTCTCGGGACTCAAAAAACGTGACTTTCAACACTCGGGTAACAATGTACTATTCACCACACTTGGTTCAAAAGAACCAGTGACACGTTAAAAAAAGGTTCAAGCTAAAAAATTTAGCCGTAGTTTTTTTCTAGCAGTAAGCAGTGAACTGTACATCGGGTGGGAAACTACAAACTAGTGCATAATAAGGCCAAATGAAACGCAACTGCAACTGAACTTGTGGCGACTGCCTGAGCATTTATTACGTGGGGTCATAGCGTATTTGGATGATAGCTGGTACACTTTGTCTTTTTCAACCCTGAACTTTCGACAACATTACAGGGTTATTCATTATTAGCTGCAAATACTCAGGAATTAGGTTCAACAAATAAAATAAAAAATATTTATGAAATGTTTTTTTTTTAATTTTGAGTTAAGTTTTTGTATCAAAATTTTATTTTTATTTATTTCTTTACGGCTATTGCATAATGATTGCCATGGAGAACAAGACGATGACCTACCCAGGCGGTGACTGAACGCTCACGGCGCGCGGGCGCGGATCAAAGGTCAAAATAGGTCAGGCGCCAATGATTCCAAAGGATATTCTTTATCGATTTTCTCGGGATTTTCATAACCAAACTTAAAAAAAATCATTTCATAAATATTTTTTATTTTATTTGTTGAACCTAATTCCTGAGTATTTGCAGCTAATAATGAATAACCCTGTATATCTATACTACTACGGCAAAGATAGAGGTATGAAATGAAAGAAAAGAAAGAAAGAAAGAAAATCATTTATTCAACCACCACAATTGTATACGTAAAAAATAAACATAAAAAAGAAGCAGAAAACTTAACATATACTTACAAAAAACAATAAAAATAATATTCAAAATGGACGCCTACTTTAAAGGGTCAAAAGTGACGCAAAATAAAGACGACTGGAGAGTAGGTAGGGAAGCCTTTGTTCTGCAGTGGGACACTACAGGCTCATAATAATAAGATTCTGACAAAACTATACCAATCATAATTATCGATCTCTTCTTCTCCTATAAGAATTAGCTGGCAATATTAGGCTGACGTGGTACGGGTATGTCATGAGGAGGGATAAAAGTCATGTGACTATGAGAGTGATGAGTTTGGATGTGGATGGATATGTGAGCAAAGGTAGACCAAGGAAAACATGGATGAACTGTGTGAAAGATGACATGGATTAAAGAGGAGTGAATGCAGAGATGACTACTGATGACTCACCTAGCTTTAAGACGTTTCAAAGTGATTCTTGGCCTTGAAATGAATAAAATATGATTGAGTTTGAGTTTGATGAAGGGAAAGGAGAAGCTTAAACGCTTACTTAGCAACAACTTCTTTCAACCAAGATAATACCAGCACCATTTTATTGAACAATTTTCTTTTGTATTGTATTCTGTCGTCTACTGTTACTTTTGTCATAACTTCTCATTTTTGTTTATCTGTGGAAACTTTTAATTGGCCCTCTGCATACGTGTAGCATTGCTACATGTTCAATTTTGTAACATATTTATGTATACCTAGCTGTTAGTTTTCCCAAAATATTGAAAATAAAAAAAATATTATAAAATAAGATATGTTGTACTGACTCCACTTAAAGTGAGATCAGGACAGGAAGGAGAAGTTTTAATCGTACAATCAATGATTTTTCATTTGGCTTGAAAGATCGAAGCGTACCCGACAAGCAATAATTTGCTGCCACTGCTCTGCTCTCACTATTCCTTATTAGGCATCTTATGCTGCCTTCCTACGGTGCGTAGTTCTGCAGATCATCACGCATCGCGCACGACGACGCACGGCAACGCACTCAAAAAAGGCTCCTGTGCTACCGCGCACCTCGGCGCACGAGACCGTTCCCATGGTGTGTCGTGCGAGCTGGTGCGGCCTGGTGCGCGATATCACGCACCGGTGGAAAGGGGCTATTAAACAAAGATACGCTACCGGATCAGTCTCTGAGTCATAAAGGGGCCACTGCTGGCAGTTTACGATATTTATGTAGATTGCCAGCCTTTAATTTTATGAGCTGTGATAAAACCGCGTACTGTTTGCTTCCAGCTGTGCTGTTAAAGTTGAATACTAATTACTTACTTACTGATTAATATTCGTTTTACCGTCATGTTATGATTTTTGGTGCCCGGAACTTTTTCGGGAATAAAAGGCGATATGAAAATTATTCGTACATGCAGCTTATTATTTAACCTACTTTAAATATAATGTAATTAAATTATTTATTTCAATGTTTGCATATTTTTTAATGCCTCAAGTGGCGTAATTATAAATAATTCAATCAATTTAACTTGAGGATAACGCAGTGGGCTGCAATATTATTAGTCAAGTCGTATAGGTAGAATTATACCTACTCTTAAACTAATTTAGATTATACTCTTAAACTAATTCAGATTATTTTTATGTTGTAGCTAGTTGTTGTCCCTGAATAAATAAAATAGAATAGGGTATTGATATAAAATAAAATACTTTTCGGTTGTATGTTTTTATGTTTGTTATCGTATAACTTCGTAATTTACGAACCGATATAGAATTTTTTTTTATTGGAATATAAATTTCATCAAAATAGGTTCAATAGTTTGGCCATGACGTCTGTTTCTCAAGTTTTTTAAAATTATTACAACATAACTTAAATATTATTATGTTGATGTGTGCGTGCTGAGAGAGTGCTCTTCAGTGTTATATTCAGCAGTCCTCAAGCTGATGATGAGGATAATGACAACCAAAATTTCAGAACCAGTGTAGAATATATTTTTTTTTGTAGAATTTTAATTTCAACCCTTCTTTAGTCAAAAAAGGTTTGTTACATAAACACTGAAGTTTTTAAATAAAGAACAGTTCATTTAAATTTCGAACTAACAAGCGACCGATGAAATAGGATTATCCCGATTCTAAACGGGTCAGAAGTTTACCCGGATCAGGGAACAAACTATTGTAAATACGGACTATAAGGTACCGGATTTCCTCCTTAGTAATTGGTCATAGCAACCTCGTTTTCTAATTTCAATACTGTGTTTACTATGTTTATTAACCGACTTCCAATCAAAAAGGAGGAGGTTCTCAATTCGGTTGTATTTTTTTTTATGTTTGTTACCGCATAACTTCGTCATTTGTGAGCCGATTTGAAAAAATATGTTTTTATCTGAAAGGTACTGCTTCCAGATTGGTCCCATTTTAGTTTTATTAAAATTGGTGTTGCCATTTTTTTAAAATATTTTTTTTAATATTTGTAACTGCATGCCTCCGTCATTTTTATGAACCGATTTAGAAAATATTTTTTTTATTTGGAAGGTTATTCTTACTTCCAGATTGTCCCAAAAAAATTTGATTAAAATCGGTTTAGCCGTTTGACAATGAAGTCGGTTTCTCAAGTTTTTTAAACTTATAATTATTTTTAATTACAACTTTAGTTTTTTTATTATAAAGAGTGAAAACAAATAAATAAATCTTCTTCTTCTTATCTTGTCACTGATTCTTTCGAACCAAGTGTGGTGATAGGATTTTAAATGCGCTTCAAAGAAGCTCCTTTATTTAGCTCTTATATTTTCAAAATCTTCAAGTCTGCGAGGAAGAAGTTATTTCACTAAAACTAATAAATAATGCGGAAATACACACAACACTATCTAGCCCCAAACTAAGCAGAGCTTGTACTACGGTCCTCAGCATCTTACGGAAAAAATCCACGTGCTTGTAGTCCTAAACTTTCGCTGCTGATACCCTTCAGTGTACTCGCTTCTGAATTCAAATAATTCCAACAATTTTCGCCTTGTCAAGTTTAACAGATTATTGTTGTAACAATGTTGTTGTGGCTAAAACGCTTTGAAACGTAGCCTTATCAAGGACTAGCGTGGTTGGATGTGAGGACACAGGATTTTGAATATATCTTCTTCTTAAATTTATAAGCTTAGTTCTTGTCAGGGTTTTGGTGCAGTTTTCTCCAATTAAGTCTTTCGAATGCGGTTTCCTAGACTTCCTTATACGACATGACAGCGACTTTTCATGCGTCTCATGTAACTTATTCTTGGCCTTCCTCTTTCCCGTTTTCGTTCAACCTTTCCTTCAATGATGTTTTTTATGTAGCTGTCATGTCGTAGAATATATCTACTATTAATAAATAATATAAAAAACTTATGGGCGTTTTTTTAGGTATAATATTATATCCGCGCCCTCCAACGCAGAGGGCAGAGCTACCTACCAACAGAACTTTTTTGAAGAGCCTTTATAGCTGTCAAAAAAAGTAGTATAATTAATAGTTTTTTCAAGAAAAAAATATTTCACACTTAATATTATAACGCACACATAATTCCCGGAATAAAAATGAACTGATTTCATTACCTCTTAGCAAGGAGCTTGAAACATGGTCTTCTTCTTCTTCTATCGTATCAGTGGTTATTTTGATCCAAGTGTGGTGAAAGGCTTTTAAGTGCGCCTCAAAGAGGCTCCTTTCGTGCACTTGACACATATTTTCGAACTTTTTAGATTCTACGACATGCCGGTTTCCTTACGATGTTTTCCTTCACCGTTTGAGAGCATTATCATAGTGTACATAATTTTTGAGCAGAAAAACTCATTAGTACGACTGGATTTCAACTCACGACCTTAGGATCGGAAGGTGGAGACACTACCACTATGCCACTAGGAAATCAATAAACTACCATAGTAAAAAATACCTACAACTTGAAATATGTAACAATATAATTATGTTATAGACCAAGAGATAACAATATTTATTTCTATATATCAAATACCTACAAAAATATGTTGATACGTGCTAGTGACTAAGTATTCCAGGAATCAAAAGGGTTGGCATACTAAAAAGAGTATTTTATCATAATTGGTTCTTAGAAAAACCTGTTATTTTTGAGCTCAATAAGTTTGCTTTTGGGAAACATCTAATAATATTTATACTGGGAATACGTTACTAGTTACTAAAGTGACCTCAAAAGAGTATTCTCAAGGATTCTTAGAAAAAAAACTAGATATACTGTAACATTATGAATGGTAGAAAAGCTATTCACCATATTCTTCACTCGTTTTCCTCATTTTATTCAATAGAGCCTTGTGGGCTATTATTGTAAAAATACCCTGTGGGGTAATTGCGTATCTTTTGTTACAATCAAATCCTAGTCGCATCGGTCAGTTTTGACATTATTTTGAGCTTTGATCGCAATAAAAAACGAATAAAAAAACAAAACTTATCTTTGACAAAAAGGTGATCTAAGGTGACCTCAAAAGAGTATTTCCAAGGTTTCTTAGAAAAAAAAACTAGATATACTTTAACATTATGAATGGTAGAAAAGCTATTCACCATATTCTTCACTCATTTTCCCCATTTTATTCAATATGCCCTTATGCGCTATAATATTATAGTAAAAATACTCTGTGGGGTGATTGCGTATCAGAGCCTACTCACAGCCGTCAGTTTTGACATTATTTTGAGCTTTGATCGCAATAAAGTTATATAAAAGCCAACAGCGCATCAGCACCACCTCTGGTGTTGCAAGTGTCTATGGGTAAAGGTGGCTACTTTCCATCAGGTGGCCCGTCTGCTCCTGCCAGCTATGAGTGACAGAAAAGCTTTTTACCATATTCTTTGTTCGTTTTCCCCGTTTTATTCAATAGACCCTTATGGGCTATTATTATAAAAATACTCTGTGGGGTAATTGCGTATATTTTGTTACAATCAAATTCTAGTCGCATGGGTCAGTTTTGACATTATTTTGAGCTTTGATCGCATTAAAAACGAAAAGAAACAAAACTTATCTCTGACAGGGAACCATAGCAACAAGACTGAACGCTGACGTAATAGACATGAGATAGCGGCGAATAGGAACTTCGCTTTGTAAGACTAGTATAGCAACAGATGTATAGTGGTCGAAAAATGATGGCAACAAGAAAAATAATCGCTGTTCCTTGTTAGAATCATTTATTTGTCTATCTAAATTTTGATTGCAATAGAATAGATAATAGAACTAGTGGTAAAAAATCATCTCAAATTGTGGCTCCGAAATTGAGTTTCAAGCGTCACTAGGTATTTATTGAGATAAATATTACATGCGCCATAGTTTTTAGAAAAACCTTTTCGGTAATATCACAAAGATCATTTTCTTCGTTTTAAAACTACATTAATCAGACATTATCAGATATTGTAGGCCTACCACAAGGTCTGTCTCTGGCTCTGGTTTTGAGCTCACTATGCCTCTGGCGCTATTTAGTCAAGACAGAATACCAGAGCCAGACAGAGCTTGCGGCCTACAGTTCCTTTCGATCAAAGCTTCGTTACAAACATTCACTATAAAAAACTTGTGTTACGAATTGGCCTTGGTGGAACTCGAATCCACAATCCACGCAAAAGGCAAAACTTCTTACTGAGTGGGGCACTTCTAAAGCAGTTTTCCATTGTCGGCTACAATCATCGTCGTTTACTAATAGTTGAGATTGTAGCCATACAATCTCATCTCACCGATATACAGGGTTATTCATTATTAGCTGCAAATACTCAGGAATTAGGTTCAACAAATAAAATAAAAAATATTTATGAAATGATTTTTTTTAAGTTTTGTTATGAAAATCCCGAGAAAATCGATAAAGGAATCATTGGCGCCTGACCTATTTTGACCTTTGATCCGCGCCCGCGCGCCGTGAGTGACACTCTGCGTTCAGTCACCGCCTGGGTGGGTCATCGTCCTGTTCTCCATGGCAATCATTATGCAATAGCCGTAAAGAAATTAATAAAAATAAAATTTTGACACAAAAACTTGATTTTTTTTTTAATCAAATTTTAAAAAAATAATTTCATAAATATTTTTTATTCTATTTGTTGAACCTAATTCCTGAGTATTTGCAGCTAATAATGAATAACCCTGTATACCACGTCCGTCGTCGTATCAAAGATGGTCAATATCACGTAAAAATATCTTTAAGTATTTAAAGTTTTATTTAATACATTTCCATTTAAATTGAACTTTCCAATCCATTCAGTTTTTATTAAATTCTTTCAACACATATAGAACTTTGAAAGGAAATCGTCGCAAATCTTCGCACGTCCCTCCGACTCGATATCTCGTTTTATTCGATTTATACCGATGCATAATAATAATCGGTATGCGTTTATACGAATTCCTTGGCACAGTAGAGGTAACTTTGAAACAGTAGCGATACTTCGGGAAATGTGTATTTGCGTCGCCAGTTTAGTGACAAAGAGATACTCGTAAGTACCTTACACGGGGTCATGGAGTTAGTGCTTAATTAGAACTATTAAGAGGGAATCACACCCTCTTAATAG
The DNA here is from genome assembly GCA_939531255.2 of Thera britannica. Lineage (NCBI taxonomy): Eukaryota > Metazoa > Arthropoda > Insecta > Lepidoptera > Geometridae > Thera > Thera britannica. The sequence continues at coordinate 5,275,949 of OW618045.2, forward strand.
TTCTAATTAAGCACTATGCACTAAGCACTATGACCCTCATACGATTTATATGAAATATGAATTGGAGGTGATATTTTCTATACCAATAAGTTTCTGAAAAAAAGGAAAACATACGAGCACGTATATAGCAGATCTGAATTCTAAGAGAAAAAATGGTAATTCTCGAGGCCAGGGAGGAAATAGGGGACTACGTTTGTATGGAGAGTCGCCTGTGTGATGCCCTCTTAAAACGTTCAACAGAAAATCTTTTGTAGTTTCTATTCGGTTAATTTGTCAGTCATAATAAGGGAAATAATACCAGCATAATTATGTTTGACCCTGAACTCATTACAAATTTCTATAATTACAAGTTATTTTTACGGCGTCCTACACTACGCTTACCTAAACGCGGTCTCCACTCTAGTATTCGTTTGCTCCAACGATTGTCTGTTCTACGGCAAACATGACCGGCCCACTGCCACTTCATCTAACTAATCCTTTGAGCAGTGGACTGATATACACTCATCAACATTTTCTAGGGATATTCAACATTTTGTTGATTTTTACAAAAACTGAAAATAATTTCTTTTGAAACTAGATATAGCCAGAATCTTTATTTTGTGTTTTTTATTAGTAATAATATAGTACAACTGTTTGATAATAATAATCAATATTAAATTAAGAACGAAATCTCGAAAAATCTGAAAATCTATTCCAAATGGAATTCTCTAGACAATGTTGATGTGTGATTATTACTAGGAGGGAAGTGTCACTACTGCTAACCATGCAAACTAACTGTGCTCCCGGTGTTGGCGATTCAAATCGATTCACGGCTTTCTGAGACCTTTTTTCGTACGTGTACCGTATACGGAATTAGGGGAGAATTAACGCTTTTCTTTGTTCGTTATTATTATCTGGAGGCTTGTCTATGGGTAGGTATTCGTGAAGTAAGTTGGTACGCCTTAATTGAATTCGTGAGAGAGAAAATTTATTGATCGGTTTTTGGGTATTTATCGAAAAAGGTTGATCTTTGTAGCATTATTATAAACTGCCGTCCTTTTGTTTTGGTAACGTTATGGTTTTTGGAAAAAGTAATTTATATATTCTGCGCCATTTTTTGTACAGTGATAACTAAAAAAAACTTGTACTATGGGAACCAGATATAGTATAGAATACCTATTTAAAATAAAACTTTGAATTACATATCAATATTTAAAATCGTATCGTATTTAAAATCGTATCAAACCAGCACTTAAGTTTTCCACAGTATAATACACTGGTGAGCACTCACACAGACTCAAAACCAGAGCCAAACAGAGCTTGGTAGGCCTACACAGATGTTTAACATTATATTTCAGTTTCAGACATTTCTGGCCAATTTTATCCCGACACATTTCATTCGATATTCAGCCAAGTCTTTTGTCAACGGCTATTGGTTCAATACAGATACGTCAGTTTGTGTGTCTGCATATGACGTGAAACGAAAGGAGTATTGTGGTGCTTTTTCAAGCGTTCCCAAATGTATTGTCAGTTTTATTTTGCCATCATGCCGGGAGTTTTTCGGGGAAGAACATGGATATACAGGGCGTCCCACGGATATGCCACATGTAGGGAAAGAACCTTGAATATTGGAGATGGAACATTTTACTGACGATACTTGAACTTAAGAAACAATTTAAACTGTGTTCATAGATATTTAAATAAGTACATGGTTGAACCGGGAATCGAACCCATCGCTAGAAAATTATTATCACACTTGTAGCTTTATCATACCGATCGAAAGGTTTCATCATAAGGATTATTTTTTGCTGACTAACTAGTGTCAGAAATAAAAGGAAGACCATGAATTTTAACATGTTCAGTACTAAATTAATCAAAAGGTATATTTATCAAATTTAATGCTCAAAACGAGAAAAAAAACAATGAATGCAGTTTAATTTGTTTTTTAAATGCAAATAATGTCTACTTTCAATAAAATGTTTTATCATAACACATGTATATTACACATTCAAGGAAAGTACCTTATACAGGGTTATTCATTATTAGCTGCAAATACTCAGGAATTAGGTTCAACAAATAAAATAAAAAATATTTATATAATATTAATACGTATATTGCTAATTATGAATAACCCTGTACATTCTAGGTACTTTCCCTATGTGTAATACCAATGTGTAATATCCATGGGATGCCTTGTATATTAACCATGCCTATTTCTACCTTTAACCAGCGGGAATAAATCTAAGCCTGTTAAACTTGACAAGGTGAAAATTGCTGGGATTATTTAAATTTAGACAAGGGCTTTGTATAGTAAAGCTCTTTGTGAAGGGCTCGTCCGGGGAAGTACTGTCAACTATGCTTATTTCTGCCGTGAAACAGCGTTGTGTTTTGGTGTAAAGGTGAAATTACAAGTACATGAGGCGTCATTTTATTCTGTAAACCTTAAGTTGATGGGTGCAAAGCATCTTAAATAAATAAAAAAAAAAATTAAAATAAATAAATAAAAAATTAAATCTTACGACTGGCCTCTTAGTTCAATTGGTAGGAGCTCTGGCTTCTACGCCGGTCGTGGGTTTGGTACCGAGAACAAATATTTGTGAGGCGAAACATCTGTATACCTCAAGTTGATGGACGCTGGGCAGTGCATCGTTGGGCACGTTCCTGACGTGCGTGACCTACGAGGCAATGCTTTGTTTTAGGCGATGGTTACCGCTTAACATCAGGTGGGCCACATGCCATATCTATTTACAAAAAAAAAAATATTATTACAGCTATCTGGACCCATAGTACAAGCTCTGCTCAGTTTGGAGCTAGATAGTGTTGTGTGGGTTGTATACAATCTATATATATAAAAAATTCCTGTCCTAATTTAGAACGCGATAAACTCTGAAACTACTGAACGGATTTTGATAAAAAAATTTAACCGTCTATAATATGGTCCAACTTAAAAGATAGGATAGTTTATATTCAATATTTTGGTGTTATTGTAAATTGAGGGGCAAAAGTTTCGAAATCTATGTCTATCTTTTTCTAACACGTAGGGACTTCTCTATGTCTATCCTATTCTATCACTTATGGATTTTTCTGAAAATTCTTGGCTTTGACGAGAGTAGAATGCTCATAGACGCTCTACAATGTTCTTTATGGTTCTTGAATGGTCTGGAATAAATAAAATTTAAAGTCGGACGTAGGTTCACCTTGAGTAACATAGGCTATATATAAATGTCCACCTGTGCGAAGCCGGGACAGGCAGCTAGTATTGATTTATTTTATTCTCCTCCTCTTTTTTTTCCTTCCTTTCTAAAGTAAGTGCGCCTCCCAGGTTACGCACTTTAGGAACGTGATCTACACTGCAATAAATAAAGAATTATAATATTCATATTATTCTAGGGCAAGTTTCTGATGTGCCTGACCAGTAGGCCTACTACAAGCTCTGTCTGGTTTTGTCTCTGACTCTGGTTTTAAGTCTGTGGGTGTGTTGACTAATTAGATCCCACGTCGAAACGTCACACACGCAGTATGATAGGTACACTAGTGAGCACCCTCATAGACAGACTCAAAACCAGAGCCAGATAGAGCTTGTGGTAGGACTATAGTTAGCTAATGTTTTTTTTTAGATCACCTTTCGTCAAAAGTATTGTAGGAAATGAAATAGCAAGTTCCAATTTCATCTTATTTAGCGAAATAAAGCGAGTTCAAAAAGCTGCTCCTTTGTGGGCGAGTGCTTTGTTTCTCACTTGCCTCTATTAATCCTGTACAAATTGCCTGTAAAGCTGGGTTCAACTCATTTTTTGCTTGTAATTTTTATATTAATATTTCACGTTGCTTTGCGGTCTTGGTCAGCTAGACTGGGAGAAAGCGTTCATTTTTTATGCAACATAGAGTCATTTTATAGCCCCTTCCCACCGGTGTGTGATATCGCGCACGGAGGCGGATCAGCTCGCACGACACACCATGGGAACGGTCTCGTGTGCCGAGGCGCGCGGTAGCACAGGAGCCCTTTCTGTGTGCGTTTCCGTGCGTCGTCGTCGGCTGTGCGTGATGATCTGCAGAACCACGCACTGTAGGAAGGCAGCAATCGTTAATCAATTCTTTTGACACATTTAAACATCTATGTATATAAAAGAAAGTTGTGTTAGTAACACTATTTATAACTCTAAACTAAAAAACTGAACTAAATTAGTGGGGGAGATACTCTCAGGAGCCCCCTTAACCAGAAGACGGACTCAGGACATCTTTTTCCCTAAAAAAGTGATGAAAACTGGGCGTAATGAGAAAGGGGCGAGCGAAGACGCGGGCGGCCACTAGTTTTGAATATCAAAACAAGTGGCCGAAGAAAAAAACTACAATTTCCACCTAAAAGTAGTTTGATAGTGGTCTGCCACTTACGAGTAATACCTTCACACTTGGCAGGCAGAATGGATGGTGACTACCATTCTGCCTGTCAAGAGTAGCAACTACGACTTATAACCCCCACATACGGGTACACCTAATTTCCAGGTGGACTTACTAAGGTTAATCATGACTGTTTAAGTTAATGATCACAAATTTCCCTCCGTTATATTCAAATTATTATTGTAGAAACTTCACCGACTGTCTCCTAAACTACCCACTATTAAAGTTGAGTTACCGTGAAAAGTTATTGTCTATTATTCTTGAAATGTTGGCGTGACTCCGTCCTAGGAATTCATTTGTTGTGTAAACGCTTTTGTTTTAATAAAGTTTCAATTTCTATGAGGTAATTTTGGATAGTTAGGCAAAATTATTTCGACAAAAAAACGCCTTAAAGCATGCAACGTGTTAAGCCTTGAGTACATCTAATGCTGCCTTCCTACGGTGCGTGGTTCTGCAGATCATCACGCACAGCCGACGACGACGCACAGCAAGCACACAGACAGGGCTCCTGTGCTACCGCGCACCTCGGCGCACGAGACCGTTCCCATCGTGTGTCGTGCGAGCTGATCCGCCTCCGTGCGCGATATCACAGACCGGTGGGAAGGGGCTATAAGTGTTATGCGGTGGCGATTAGTGAAACGCTAACAAATATGACAGCGATATTTTCTGTTCGGATAATGATTGTATAAGCGCCCAATGCTAGTGCTTCTAACGGGAAGGAAACAGTGTGAGGAAACCTATATGGCTTAGTCAGCTCTGCACGTAAGTTAGTTTTATCATGCGCACTTGAAGTGCGGGCAGGTTTTACCGCAAGTAGGCCGCTGGCGGGCCCTTTTTGCGTGACCCTTGACATTTGTTGCTCGAACTTTTTTAGGTTCTACAACACGCTGGTTTCCTCACGATATTTTCCTTCACCGTTTTGAGAGTACTGGCATAGTGCACATAAATTTTTCGACAGAAAAACTCATTGGTACACGAGTGGATTTGAACCCACGACCTTCGGATCGGAAGGCGGGGCCACTACCACTAGACCACCAGTGCTCTCAGCTCTGCACGTATTGACTATGTGGATTAAGCCGACTAAGCTGTCAGGATGGTATAGGCAAGCCTATTCCATCTAAAATCCTGTCCCAGGCACTATAGCGTTGCAAGTAGGGGCTTGAGTAACCACCAGTTGCCCCTGACGCTATAAAAGTCATCTACAATAGATGCAAAGGCCTGTATGCTAACAGTTGTTACAAATGAGTACTTTAGCTTTATTGACTCATTATTATAAATTGAGCCGTTTTAATTTTGTTTCCATTTTCATTGAGCAATTAAAACTATAAAATCAACAAACTAACTGTAATTAAAAAGTTAACTGTTATTTTCGTCCGTTAATATTTTAATTAACAACACAATGTATATTATTTACTATATTTTTATTTTAAAGTTTGGTTTAATTGAAATTTTAGCTGGAAAGCTTTGGGAAATGGAATACATAAATAGTATATCCACATAGAAAACCACAAAAAATATAATTAATCTTAACATTTATGTCTAGGTATTTTTATTTTATGTAATGTAGTGTCATTTTTATCGATAGTGTTTGAAATAGTGTGTCCAGTCGTTATCTTATCAAATAGTTTTTCAAATTCAAATAGTAAAACTCATTGGTACAAGACTGGATTTGAACCCACGACCTTCGAATCGGAAGGCAAGGGCCGCTACCACTAAGCCACCAGTGCTCTTGTCATAAGGCTATATACTTAAACCGAAAAATGAAAAGAGTTTGGGAGTCGAATTGCCACCCAACGATGTGGGCACGAGTCAGCTAGTGTCCAATAATCTAAAATCCAAGCTTCTTGCTTTAAAACTATTTTTGGTATAATAAAATCGGTTGTCTATTAAGTCGGTTTACTGACGATTGTTGAACGTGACAACATCATACAGCTGTCTACCCGGACGCATCGCTCAAGTAGGAGAGAGACAGATGTCGAACGCTGCCGAACGTGGAGGCCGTGCGTGCCTCTTTGTCGCTCGTTCCACGCTCTCGCTTGCACTTCAAGCCTTAAATGGAACGCCTCAGAGCGAGGTAACGGCGCCTTAGTCATGTTTTTTCGTGGGTGCAGCCGGTTCCTTCGAATTATAAGACGTTGTCACGTCAAAAACCTCTTCGCAGTGCGTAAGGCAGTCTTGGGCTTAATACCTTGGACACATCTAGCGTGGTGACGATAGCAATCAGTGAAACGCTGCCAAATATGACAGCGATATTTAATAGCGTTATTTGTGTTACTGATCGCCATCACCATCGCGCTAGATGTGCGCAAGGCAATAAAGTACTTGATCGTAATACCTTATTCGTTTATCCATTGAAAATGTTTGGAATTTATTTTTATTAACTGATTTTGTTAAAGGGTTGTTTGTGAAAAAACAATTTGCCTTCCTCTAAGCCTCGGAATTAATAAGCTTTGTGTGTTTGTTTTCTGTGTATTTTTGTGTTTGTACTGAATTTATGTGTTTTGATAGGCTTGCCGAAATTTTATGGGTACGCTCAACGACAAAAGTAGATTAACTTAGATCCAATTAGTAGGTACTTAAATTTTTTGCAGTATTTAGGTGCAGTTGTTTGTTGCCATAAATCAAAACAATAAACTTTATACCTTAAAATACATTTTATTTGAAGATCTGCCTTAGAATTTCAATAATTATCCAACGTCAATTTTATTTTTTTGGAATGAGCATTAATATAAGGAACTGATTGTTTTAAATTTTATGCCTTTGTCTGTACTTACATTAAACCCATACCACATTATTCGTGTAATAAATCTGTATACATATAACACCCAAAAACTTTTTCTCTCAAGAATACAGATTAAATTAAAACATCCTCACGACTTTGATACTGATGATGATGTTTGTCTTCAACTAATTTAACCCCATTCGAGTTCAAACAGTTACCCTATAAGTTAGAAATAGGTACAGAGCACTTATCAACCGATTTCCCACTCTAGCAAAGGTTTTCCAATTAGATGAAACCACTAGCCGGAGCAAACCCCTTGAATAGAGAGGAGACATAACATCTAGTTCTTGATAAAAAAAGCATTTATTTTAGATAGTTATAAAGATAGATTAAGCAGGGTGGTCTGGAAGACACCTATTCACTCTTGCCTGGGGCCCAAATTGTAGTCAGGAAAAACAGCCGTCCGATTTTTTTTTTTTTTTTTTTTTTTTTTGGAAGACCAACAGCTTAAAATAACTTATTATCTAATTAATTTAGGTTATCAGAGAAGCCAATTAGCGGTCTTCACGAATAGCTACAGAGTAGTAAATAGGATACGCGCAAACAATATTTTCAGCCCTATTACTTCTACTATCTGCCAATAAGATATTGTGTTAACAAACAATAAGTATGGACTACCTACCTACTATCTATTCTTACTTAAAGGCTAAGTTCAACAAATATGAAAAAGAACTATTTTCTAAGGGTTAACTAACCTACAGTTACTAATTACAAGTACCTAGGAATCTAATTTCAATTAAAACATAAAGTTTACTTACCTACTCGCTACCACAGAATAATAACAGTACTGCACCATTAGGTGCCTACACTATCTATACTTACCTACCTAATCGAAGAATGAACTGCTCAGCTGCCGGCGCGCCGAGCTCACACTCGTACAAAACAAGTCCATTGTCTCACTTTCTTTGCAGGTATTATTGAAATTACTACTAGCTCGATAAATATATGAATTCTGACGGTAATTAGTGTTGACAAATGGAATGAAAAGAGGCGGATTGAACCTTTTACGTTTGGGAGGGATGTTTAGATTAATTTTATTGAGTAATTCGGGACAATCAATTTGGTTAGATGCTATTTTGAGTAGGTAAATTATATCGGATATGTTACGTCTTATGCTAAGTGGCAGAATATGGAAACGTTTGCATAAATTAAGATAGTCATCCGAGTTGTATGGAATACGTAGTTTATAACATAAAAATTTCATAAATTTCCTCTGAATTCGTTCAAGTCGAGCGATATAGGTATCGTACCTCGGGTTCCACAATTGAGAAGCGTACTCCAATATACTACGAACAAAAGTGCAGTAGAGAATCTTAATTGTTTTAGCTTTTTTAAAACCTACAGAGCTTCTCATAACGAAACCTAGGGCTTTATGTGCTTTACTTACAATGTGAGTAATGTGCTGGTCAAATAGAAGTTTCGAGTCGTGGATGACACCTAAGTCTCGAATCTGATGACAGTTTTGAAGGGATTGGTTTTTAAGCGTGTATGTTGACTGTATGATATTAATCTTGCGGGTAAAAGTGGTAACAGAACATTTTAATGGGTTGAGGTCGAGCTTGTTAAGAAGGCAATAGTCGTCGAGTCGTGACAAGTCGCTTTGCAAGGCATTAGAATCGGATACACTAGCTATCTTTTTATAGATTTTCATATCGTCTGCAAAGCACAGTAACTTCGAGCTATGAAAGCAACCTGCGATGTCATTAACAAAGATCGCAAAAAGTACTTGACAACGTTTTACTTGACAACGTCTTGTAATTCGATGGAGCGGGCTGCACGCACGAAAAAACATGAAAAACATGCAACGTTACCTCGCTCTAAGGCGTTCCATTTAAGGCTTGAAGTGCAAGCGAGAGCGCGGAACGAGAGACAAAGAGGCACAATCGGCCTCCGCGTTCGGCAGCGTTCGACATCTGTCTCTCTCCTACTTGAGTGAGCGATGCGTCCGCGTGGACAGCTGTATGACGTTGTCACGTTCAACTATCGTCTGTAAACAGACTTTACAGACAACCAATATTTTTTTCTTTACGTTGCTAGTGCTAGCGTGTGGATTGTCCACTTTGCGTTTATTTGTTGTAGATGTACTTTTTCAGTATAATTCACACTCACCTCGACTCTACAATAAAAGTGAATCAATTGACTACAATTTAATTATCCGAGCGAGCACCGGAAACCTTTGTTTGAAACTTGTATTTCCGGTTAACAAGCTACTCAGAGAAATAGCTTATTAGAGTTTAATGGAACTATTGCTTAGTGGTTTGTTTTATTACTTTTGTTTCATATTCCTTTTACCTTCAAAACAATCGGAGTAACATTGATTTGTACATTAGGAGAGGTAATAATAGTTGCAAAAATCTTTTTCGTGGAATTAGTTATACCACCATACCATTTTTTTTATGCCATAGCTTGCAGATTAGCACACGGGTCACCTGATGGAAAGCAGTCACCGTCGCCCATAGATATCTGCAACACCAAAAGGTGGTGCTGATACGCCACCCCTTCAAGCCTTTTTATAACGCTTTTATTAGCTTCACCTGTATGTAGTATGTTTGTATGTTACTGTAACCGACCCATTTGAGTTCGATTTTGTCCTACTTTGAATTATCAAATTTGATTCAAAATTTTCACACCTGTCAAAGGTCGATGACAATGCAATAATATGAAAAAAAAATATAATTAAAAAAACTAACAGAAGGCGTGGGGGGTTGATTTTGATTGTTGTAAATATTTTATCAGTAGTTTATTACATCTGAAATTATTATATTTTTATGCACCCCACGCTTTTTTACAATAATATATATTTTTCAATTGATTATTACAGTTTTATTTTTATCTTTTTAGTTCATTAGTTATAAAAGCGTTTTTTTTTTAGTGTTTTAAACTATAATTTATTTGCTTGATTTTAGCCATCAAGCCACATTGCTGGGTTTCCATTTGAAGGGTGAAAGTGTCGGCAAAATTACAGGCAAATTAATTTCAGGTGTGCTGTGCTGAACGCAGAATAATGCATTGAAGGGCACGTTTCTAACGCGGGTTACCTGCGATGAAATACTTTGTTTGGTAGTTACCTATGAAGTACTCGTAAGTAAAATCAGTCCTATCCATCCAACGGTTGTCTGGTAGAGATCGCTTCTTAGTGATAAGACCGCCTATTTATCATAAAAATCGTTTTTTATGTATAATTGTCTATTGATAAGTTTTGGTGATCAATAAAGTATTTTCTATCTTCTATCTATCTATCTATGAAGCAATGCTTTGTTATTGGCGATAGTTACCACTTAGCATCAGGTGGGCCATACGCTTGTTTAAAAACCTAGTTGTATAAAAAAAAGCTTCAGGTACAAGGATACGCATCAGACTATAATACTAGCTCTTATGTCCTTGCAGTAAGCGTCATTTTTCATTGTTTTTAGGTAACTTGAGCTGTATCCTACATATAACCTAATGTTTGTTGGCACCTCAAGTATTAATAGACGAAGGGATATCTCGCCTGGAGATCGCAACCAAGGGGGAAAATTTACAACTAAATTTCAGTCAGAGTTGAGTCGAATTTCAGAAGCACCTTGACTTGTAACTCGTGAATTTACTTGAGCAATACTGAAATTTGATCCACGTTGGAGTGAGAAAACTTGAAAACTGACCATGCCTACACTCTGTATCTACTCGTATGTATAGAACTGTTTAGTGTAGGATACAAGATGCAAGCGTTTGATTACAATTAGACATAGACATGCATTTCTTTGCTGTTTCAGCACACATGGTTATTTACTATTAAATTAAGAAATTGAAAAAAAAGCAAAGTGAGATAAGTTTTTTTTTTTTTTTTTATTTATTTATCTTCTAAAAAAATATGTAATTTAACAAAAACATACTTCTTCTTCTTCTTATCGTGTCACTGATTCTTTCGAACCAAGTGTGCTGAAAGGATTATAAGTGCCCCTCAAAGAGGCTCCTTTTGTGCACTTGACACATACATAATTATTTTCGAACAACATACTCAAAACAACAAAAAAAGATCAGTGTATGTGTGTATCAATTAAATACTTAAGTATCCTATAGTACATTATACAGCAGCCCTGTACTCACCCAAGTTATTCCTCACTAAAAACCAGCGCTGCTTTGTCCCCTTGTTGGTTAAGCAGACTGAAGACCATTTTGGCCTAATGATACTTTTTATCGTAAAAATCGCTTGTTTTTCATAACATAACCAACCAAGCAGGTACAAGTTAAGTCAGCATTCGACTTAAATCTCCAAAAGGGTCCAATGACGTCACAGGCAGAAATCCCGCTGATGTGACTCCGTTAGTTTACACCAATTATAATTAATAATGCTGATGTGTTCATGTTTAGTGAAGGTATTTATTGATAGGTTGGGCCTCGTTAGTGGTATTCAGTAAGTGATTTGCAATTTGCTTATTCTGTAAGTTACCTTCATCATCTTCTTCTTATTGAGTCGGTGGCACGAAAATACCATTGTGACAATGATAGTGGTGGAAAGATGTGATGAATGGATTTGAAGTGCGCCTCAAAGAGGCAACTTCATCATCATCATGATTTCAGCCCGGTATCACCCACTGCTGGGTATAGGCCTCCTTCATATTTTGCCAGCCTCCCCTGTCCTGCGCGTCTCTTGTCCAGGTGTTTCCTGCGATCTTCACGATGTCGTCGACCCATCGCGCTTTCGGACGTCCAAGAGGCAACTTAAGGCTGTCATATTGTGTGAGTGGCTGACCAACTGAGCTGAAGCCAGTCATAATAAAAAAAACATGTTTGAGTTTGATGCTTTTGAACGATTCACTCTTCCCTGACGCTATATTATTATTAAACATAGCTATGAATTTTTAGCTTTATTTTTCCATTATCTTTACCTATCCGCTATAAGTATAAAAGTTAAAGCAATCCTGAGTGGATTGCTTTAACTTTTCTATACCGTCAGTATTTCTATACCAAAATTATCAGAAAGTTATCCAACAACCACGGAACATTTCCACAATATCCGTTCAAAATAATGTGTTTCGCAATTCGATTAGATGTTCCATTTGAAAGCATGTAAAATATCGCTTAGAACTTTCTACATTCCCAGCAAAAGAAGCAACATAAACAAGTTGGCCAGATACTAGACAGATTTAGCCCGTGTTGTTCTTTTTTCTTAGTCGGTTTGCGTCGCGACGCTGAGCACATAAATCAGTGCCTTTACACCTGTGCAGTACAACATCAACATAGAAGCTTTGGAACTAGCTCCTTTTTTTTTAATGCCATAGCAGGCAGACGAGCAGACGGGCCACCTGATAGAAAGTAGTCACCGTCGCCCAAAGACACCTGCAACACCAGAGGTGGTGCTGATGCGCTGCCGGCCTTTTAAGAAATGATAGACCAGCCTTTTGAAGGACCCCATGTCGAAGCTCCGAGGGAAAACCGCAAAGCAAAAAAAGTAATGACTTAGCACCATCTTTGTTTTTTTTTGCTATTCTTTCCATTGTGTCACTCTGGTTCGAAAGAATCAGTGGTGAAAGCATTTTATGTGCGTCTCAAAAAGACTCTTTTCTTGAACTTGCCACATTGAACTTTTTAGGTTCTCCGACATGTTGGTTTTCTCACGATGTTTTCTTTCACCGTTTGAGAGTACTGGACTGGCATAGTACAGATAATTTTTTTGATACAAAAATTAAACCCACGACCTGAGGATCTAAAGGGGGAACCATTACCACTAGACCACCAGTGCTCTCTCAATCATGGTTGCATGGTGGAAATGTATATCTTTCTTGTGAATTTAGCTAACTTAGGTATCTGCGAGAATGTAGACCGTTGTTTGTTGCCTGTTCTTCTAGGCTCGGTCGCCACACATTTTTTTTTATTTGTCTCTCTCTCTTCTCAATCCGTATTTGCAAAACCAAGCACCACAGTGTCACGTAAGATTTAAGTGAGAAAAATAGCCGTACATTGTATAAATCTTCTACAACAGATTCAAAGCTCTGTTTACTTACTTGTGGAAGGACATACCTGACACCTTGTTTTGTCTATATAATACCTCTTCCAGTTTATCTGTACCGTAACTCAGTGTAACAAGACAAGTGTAGGTACACAATTAGGAGCGCGCGGGTGTCGCTATTGTATTTTGTTTTATCTTGTTACTGTCGCGATCTTCTTTGTTGCGGGCGAAAGGTGTTTGTTACTTTGTCAGTGCAAGAAGGTCGCGTGCTATTGCGATTTGGCGATGGGAAATGTATTGTTTTCTGATAATTTTAAACGCACACTCATCAGTCTCTATGTTAACAAAAAAAACAGCCAAGTGCGAGACGGACTCGCCCATGAAGGGTTTAGCAGCAAGTACCTTAACTTAATATTTGAGTTAATGATTCAATTTGAAAAAATTGCGGCAAAGAAATGGTAGATTGTGGTTTACGATTTATCAAAAAAAATACTACTTCTAGATCTCGTTCAAATCAATTTTCGGTGAAATTTGCATGGTAATTTACATTAGAAAAAAAATATATTAGAAATCTCGATATAATTTTTGAAGACCTATCCATAGATACCGTACACGTTAATATGAGTTTAAATAAAAAAAAAAATAGAGTCTCACTTCTAAGTATGGGGAACCCCCAAAACTTATTGTTTTTTCCTATTTTTGTGTGAAGACTACTTACTGATGAGCACAGTTCAACCATGATGCATGCAACTGTGCCAAAATATCGGGAGTCAAAACTCATAAAATTTAATCATTATAAATATCCCGTTGTTCATAAAAATAATCTTTTATTTGTTTCCACTCGATATCCATATTTGTAGTAAATATAACAAAGGTATCTATATATATAATATAATATATCTCATTGAGCTATGAAAATAAAGGTCACAAAGTCATATTTTTGCGATCCAAGGTTAGTTTTAATTGGTTTTGTATCACAAAGCACCGAGCTCAGTTTATCACACAAATAGTGAAACTTTGTAAACTCGTAATAATGTCACGATAAAACAACAATAGAAGTTGAAATTTATTGCGAGACTCCAATGACAATATTTGCTTTTATGATATCTTTTCTCTTTGCCTTTAAAATTGAATTTAGGCGTTTTAATGCACCTTAAATAACCTAGCCTACAAAAGGAAGCTTACGTATAAGTAATAAATAAATAAATAAATAAATAATGCAGACAATCCACACAACACTAACTAGCCCCAAACTATAAGCAAAGCCTGCTCTATGGAAACCAGATAGCTGATTTAATACTTGAATACATTTTTTTGTAAGTATTATTATGAGCTATCTGGTTACCATAGGACAAGCTTTGCTTAATTTGGGGCTAGATAGTGTTGTGTGAATTATCCACACTAAATAATCAGGCCTATTTCTGCCGTGTAGCAGCATTGCTGTGTTTCGGTTTGAAGGGTGTGGGTGACAGTGAAAATACTGGCACGTGAGGCTGAACATGTGCCTCAAGTTGGTGGACGCAAGGCCTTGAATCGTAGGGCACGTTTCTGACGTACGAGACAATGTTTTGTTATAGCCAATAGTTACCACTTAACATCAGATAATATTAATATGGTTAATCTGATGCTTGTTAAAAAAAACTATTTTGAAAAAACTCAACGTTTTTTTTATGATAAAATTTTTATGTGTGTTTATTTTTTTTTATTTTTTGGATCTGGTTGCAAAAAGTAAAGATGAAACCAGTAAACACAAGCCTTTTAAACGTGACCTAGATCACGAAAAGCCATATTCTTTTAGTGCTTGGACTTTAACACTAATTACAAAGCGCTTTATCGCCTCTCAACCTTAGATCACGTTTAAAATAAGTTCTATCGAGTTCGCTTCTGTTTATTTATAGCTCTTTGATGAAGTTTTAAGTCTATGGCGTTGTAAAATGTATAACGCAGCCAATGTTTCTAGACCCCTACCGCGTCGTCTTACCTTTGGGTTTGTTAAGGTTATGGAAGGGGAAGAATTGCAAGGAGTTCTAATTATACTGGCGTAGATTTAAAGTGAAGACAGTCTTAGTACAGATCTGTTTGCTTCACAGCGGTTTATGGGTGTAGATAATAGGGGTGTAGAATAGCAGATGCGTCTTTTTCAAGGCTATGTACCGAGCGATTTCATAGCTTATTTAGTATCACTAGTGTATGTCCAAGGCTCTGCCTGAAAACCAACGCTGCTTGGTCAAAAAAACTGAGTCAGTGTTTATTCGACATATTTTATTTATTTATTATTCAAGACCGTCCCGTGCTGGACTGGCTTGGACCTAGTTTCGGTTTGTACAACATAGATAGGTTGGTACATATACCTACAGGGTGGTGTTTTGAGAAGGGCGGTATGGCCAAGTACGAAACCACGAGAGATATGGAAAAGTCGTGAAAGGAGTCATGCCCTTGATTGATAGGACCGAGAACTCCATAATGCCTATGCCTGTGGCTGATAACTTGTGTACAGATCGGCTAAACCACTCATTTATTTCTTCTTACTTAGCAGTAAGTAACCGAGCTTCGCTTGGTATTTTTTTGATAACGTACTTAAGAATGATGAAATCATATACCATTTTGATCTTACTAACATACTACATAATATTTAAAAAATAAAAACTGGTTATTTAAAAAAAAACACGAGTGCAATTAGATAGAAACATCCGGAACTTGTGTTTACGTAGTCCTTTAGTTCCAAAACTCGACAATAGATGGCGTTCTCTGTGAAACATAACCCTTGAGTTCTCAGGTTCTCACAGAGCTTAGTTTTTGCTTCTGAGCAACAGATGGCGCTAGGAGTAATTATATTATGAAAAAGTTGTTAGTTCTTAATTCCGAACGCCGATATTTTCTAAAAATAAATCCTAGCTAGATCGATTTATCGTCCCCGAAAACCCCTGTATACTAAATTTCATGAAAATCGTTGGTGCCATTTCCGAGATCCTATATATATATATATATATATATATATATATATATATATATATATATATCTTGTATATATATATATGTATATATATACAAGATTTTCTCGTTTAAAGGTATAAGATTAGATTTGAATGTGTGGGTCAGTTTTGACAGTCATTCGCCACAGCAGTCAAATTATTCAACTATTCTATTATGTATACGCAAGTTGTCAATACTTAAGTAGGTGATAGACGTACGAACTTAAAGTACGCGGTTTTTAAGATCGCGAACTTACTCGGCTCGACGTTGGTGACACACGTGAAGCTTACTCACTCTGTATTGCGATGTCGTCGACTGAAGAAGCTTTGTGTTATTTAGGAATAATATCGTATTAGGTACATTTTAAAAACTAAAAAAAAGAAACGAAGTCGAAAAGTGTGGGTAAAGAACTGGCTTACGAAAAGAGAGCGTTTACCACATGTGAATTTAGTAAGAGAGTTACATGAAGAGGAGGAAGATTTCCAAAATTATTTCAGAATGCATCTCTTAATCGTAGCATCTCTTTCCACCTTACGTATAATTTCTAATAAATTATTGTATGCTTGAAGCTTCATATTTTTGTCTTTGTAATCGTTGCTTCTAATTTTCCAAAGACAAGGGTAATTTCGGAAAGCTTTTATGAATTCGGTTAGCAGTTCATGCGATTATGTTCGGAAATCACACATTTTGAAATTTCTGAAATTAGAAAAAAACTGCAAAAATTAACACAACAAGCGTGCGCATCCACGAACTGGAGAAACAAAGTGGCGGCTCGCGGCTCGCAATGCTGCCACACGTTCGAGCCATGACGAGCTACGAGCAAGATTTCAGACCGGTTGGATCGCCGACGATTTTGCTCGGCGGTTTTAAAGTACGCGTACTTACGGTGACACACAAGCGAAAAAGCTCGGCGAGCCATAAGTACGCGTACTTACTCGTACGTCTGTCACCCACTTTAGAGGTGACAAACATTTTTTTCTTACAAATAAGAAAGCTTTCGTCCGTCTTCCGTCTCAAATATTACTTTGATGAATTTTATCTGATATGCTTCATAGCAGTCGCTTGTTTCATATCCACAAACCGCCATTCATGAATCTTTAGATATTCTCTGTTTGGTTCTTGTTTCTTTGAAGATTTTACTTGAGAAGTGCTTAGTTTACTTTCTGTATGCTTGTTGTTTATATCACAAAATAAATAAATTTTCGTATTTATGAGACGATACAAAACTAAAAGGAAAAATGTTTGGACATCTCCAACATGACAGAACATCATTGCAGGAAAGGTTGAAGGAAAACGGGGAAAAGGAAGGCCAATGATAAGTAAGGAAAACCAGTCAAAAGAGAAGGTCGCTGTCATGTTATATAAGGAAGTTAGGGACGCCGCATTCAAAAGACTCAATTGGAGAAAGCAGCATCAACATCCCGCTGTCAGGATTTTGAGCTATCATCGTCATCATCATCATCAGCACTGCTGGACATGGGCCTCCCCTACACATTTCCAGGAAGAACGATTCTGAACGATCCTTCCCATCTATTGTCTTCCCGCGATCTTAACAAGGTCGTCGGTCCATCTGGTGGGTGGGCGCCCTACGCCTCGTCTTCCGGTTTGTGGTCGCCATTCGACAACCTTTATTCTCCAACGGTTGTCGGTTCTTCGAGCCACTTCAACTTACTAACTATTTTACTTTTGAGCTAGTTATATAAGCTCTTTTTAAGAAGTAGATTTTTTTATAACTAGTGAGTCATAAACTTTGACATCGGTTTAATACATTGAAACATAGACCTTAGTCACAATGCTAGGCAAACGGATGGGTTGGTTTTAAGTTCTAGGATGTTCTTTTTAATTTTGAGAGCACTAGTATGGTTTCTTGGTAGCGTCTCCGCTTGTGATTCTTTCTGTAGTGGTTTTAAATCTGGTCGTGCGTAATTTCAAACAGAGAAGGAAAACATCGAGACAAAACCGGTATGTCGAACCTAAAGAGCAAGTTCTTTTATGGATGTTCTTTGAAAAGTATGTATTTAAATCCAAATTCTTGGCTACTTGAGCTCGAGTTTCTATTGACTGTGAAGGTAGGTATTTAGGCAAAATAGTTATTTACATTTTATTTTCTTTTTATAAGAAACTAACAAAATTATTTCAAGGTACAAAGTATCAATGCTTAGTACATAAAATGTCTTCTATTTCATTTGTTATTACGAATACCTAAGTTTGTCATCAATTCAACCATTCTTCTTTAATCATATCTGAAGCTTTTTCGGCAATCATTACAGTGGGTGCATTCGTATTTCCTCTTACTATTAAAGGCATTATAGAAGCATCTACCACTCTCAGTCTATCCACACCATATACCCTTAATCTTGGGTCCACCACTGCACCTTCATCCCACTTTGGTCCCATTTTGCACGTTCCAGCAGGATGGTATATTGTTGATGTGTACTGTATCAATAAACAAGCGAAATAATCATCACTTCCCCATAGGTATCCTGCGCAAGCTCGTACTGGTACTTTTACAAAGCTTGCTCCACTAAGTCTGAACGCTTCTGTGTCTTCTAAGCTTACAACAAACTTTAGTCCTTCTATTAACACATCTAAATCTTGTTTATCTGTGAAAAATCTTGGATAAATTAACGGTGGTCCAAAAACTGGATCTGTGTTGTTCAATAAAATAAAACCTTTACTCTTTGGTACAAGTAACAATGGTCTTGCAGCTAGTCCATCGTAGAACGCTAATGGCAAATCAAATGTGGCTATAGCTATGGTTGGATCTGAATAAAATTCTCTTACATTTCTTGCATCAAAATGATATTGAATATCTGGAGCATCGAGCTCTGCATATCGTGTTTTTATAAATGCTGTTCCACTGAGAGTACCACTGGCTGTCAGAGGGCCAGATTTCTTGTCGGGCTGTAAATGGTAATCGTATATTTCATCAAAAAGCTGTTCTCCTTGAACTGATGTCGCCGTTTTGTTCGATAACCCTAATACCAACGCATCCGTTGTTACATGATCTTGATAGTTTTGCCCCACACTCAAATCTGATAGTACAGGTATACCAAGACTTTCCAGATGATATTTCGGTCCTATACCAGACAACATCAATAACTTTGGAGAATTCGCGGCTCCTGAGCTAACTATTACTTCTTTTTTTGCATGAGCTGTATGGTATACTCCATCTTTGATATACTGCACTCCAAAAGCTGTCTTGGTTATAGGGTCAATAAGGACTTTAGTCGTATAAGCGTTGGTAATTATGTTTAAATTTGGCCTTTCATATCTCACAGGTCTGATATAAGCAGAGTTGATAGAGTGTCTACGGCCATTTATAGATGTGGATTGAGCTATGTCAGTCCCTAGTTGGTTTTCTCCATTGAAGTCAGTTACGGGCAAGCCTTTTTCTTTAAAGCCTTGTACAAGCATCAGTGTATTGATGTCAATGTAGGGAAATCTTTCAACGTTCAATGGTCCACCGACAGAATGGTAGTGTTTATTTCTAGATTCTATATCTCGATTGTTTTCTGCCTTTTTAAAGTATGGTAAAACCTGAAAAAAAGGAAAAGTTGTAAATACAAACATAAATTTATTTATATTAACCAAAAAACATAGCATACAAGGTTTACCCAATTTACTGGGAACCCCCGTATTAGAACACGTTATAAACAAAAATAATAGTCTGTGTTAATAAGGGCAGAAAGATGGAGGAGTCAATCCACCTGCCAAGCTTGGTGATACAGCAAATACCTAAAAATATATAGAGGCCTATGGCCAACGACGGACTTATTAAGACTGATAATGTCCACAATGTTCTCAAGTTTATTTTAATACCTCTCGGTAGCTCCATCCAGGGTTGCCAAGCTCAGCCCAGCCGTCATAATCTCGCCTGTTTCCTCGCATATACACCATGTAGTTCAGAGCACTGGAGCCACCCATAGATCTGCCTCTGTAATTAACATACCTCCATTTAATTTTATATCCAAATATTGAATACTTTCTCCGATTACAACCCCACTAGTTAATACATTTACTGTGATTATTAACATTAATTATTTACAATAAACAAACCGAATAAATCTAACATCGTTTATTTAGAGGTAATTATATAAACACAGAACATAAGAAGCCCTCAGGCAGTTAGGTTAATTAGTTTTACTTCTAAGCTACTTTAGACAACAGCCTAATTACTCCCTGCTATGTTAAGAAAATGGTTTTCAACTATAATTGAAATTAAATACATTACAACACTTAACTATACTAAAACACAATAATAACTACACAATAACACACAACATAATTAACAAAAAACCGTGTTTTTGTGACTAGCTACAGAATTGTGCAGATTTGTGTACGTGTAAATTAATTTATGTTTTATTGCTAGTTTTCAACGTGCAATTAGTGTATTTAATGTACAACATAAGTTTATTTGAAAAGTTACTGTGGCTTGTTTTATTCTTAGTTTAAATATCTTATCATTTTTCTCCCTTCATACAACGCTTGGGTGTCATTCTTGTCATCATCATTTGTCATTTTACGATCTCAGTCACTTGCTCAATGTCTAATTTAGCACTTATTTTATTTTAAGCCCAGTTATATCCAACACTTTATTTATGCATAAAAATATTGAATTAAAATACCACGACCACCACGTTACCACGACAGAATTAATATACCAAATAGACACAAACGATAAACAAACAAACAAATAAACGAATAAAAATAAACGATTGAGCTTTTTCACTCCATCGCAATAAGAATGGTATTTGGCCTCTTCTCAAATAAACTTGGACATTGTAACTAATAAGTACTTATTACCAACTATTGTAACTAGTACCAATGTGAAAGTGTATGTGGGATTGTGGTGCTTTGTATGTAGTTTTGACTTACCAAAGTAGTTGAGTTATTGAAATAGATGTGGTGTCTAACATGAAAATAACACGAAAAAAAGTTACAATCAAAATTAAAAATATAGTTGACTATGAAAAATTGTTGGTATATAATTTCATATTAGCTACATATATGTATAGTTTTAAGTGTTTAGTTTAATGCTAGATGGCGTTGTGTTATCTTTTTGCAATAAATTACATGATTGCAAAAGAAATAAACTAGTACCTATTTTTCTTAAAAATTGAAAATACTTATGGAGCAATTTTTGTCTTCATAAAAATTGTTCCCAATCTTCTTTTACCATATCAGAGACTTTCTCCCCAATCATGATAACAGGGGCGTTGGTGTTACCTCGAACTATGTTTGGCATAATAGAAGCATCGGCCACTCTCAAATGTCTTATTCCATACACCTTGAGTCTTGGGCTTACGACTGCATCAGGATCATTTTCTGGTCCCATTTTGCAAGTTCCTGATGGATGGAAGATAGTTGTTGTGTAACTTGTGAATAAACAAGTAAAATAATCATCCGTTCCCCATTTGTGATTGCTACAGCCTCTGACTGGCTTTTTGATGAATTTGACTCCATTGTATTTAAACGCTTCAGTGTCTTCTAACTTTACAGCAAACCTTAAAGCAGCTACCAAAGTATCTAAATCTTCTTTGACTGTGAAAAATCTCGGATATATCAACGGAAGACCAAATATAAGATCAGTGGCATTCAGGGTTATACAACCTCTACTTTTTGGTAACAAAAGAATTGGTCTAACATTTATACTATCGAAGTATGAAAAAGGAAGTTTGTTTACGGCTAAGTATGTTGTGGGGTCTGAATAGAACTCTCTAAAGTTACGTCCATCGAAGTGAAATTGTATGTCTGGTACTGTATCGTCATCGTCAGCATATTCAGTTCTTATGAATGCAGTCAGTTGCAGGACTCCTGTAGCAGCTAGTTCACCATATTTTGGATTTGATTTTGAATATTTTTTAATTCTATTCAAAATTTGGTTTCCTGGAATCATCATAGATGTTTTATTCGTAAGTTTCATCAACATTGCGTCTGTAGTTGCATGGTCGTGTAAGTTTCTGCCTGCGCTTAGGTCTTGGATAACTTTAATATTGAATGCCTCCAGGTCGTTTTTAGGTCCAATACCAGACAGCATTAGTATTTTAGGTGATCCTATTGCACCAGCACTGAGTATTACTTCTTTTCTTGCGCGCACCTCATGCCACACTCCTTGTCTAAAATACTTAACACCATACGCTATCTTCCTCTTTTTATTGATCAATACTTTAGTGACTTGTGCGTTTGTAACTATAACAAGATTACTTCTTTTGTTCCTGATAGGCCTAACAAAAGCCACATTTGTGGATTGTCTTTGCCCATCTTTGACAGTGTTTTGAACTGTCATTGTACCAATCTGATTCTCTCCATTGAAATCTACAAGTGGTAATCCTGTTTCATGAAAAGCATTTACAAGTATTCCAACGTTTTTATCTTGGTAATTATATCTTTCGACATTGAGAGGGCCTTCAGTGCCATGGTAAACAATGTTTTTGGCTTCTACATCCATATTGCTTTCTGATTTTTTGAAATATGGTAGTACCTGAAACAAGGTGCTCGTGAATATTTCATTCGTGTTTGTTTTTACAGTAGCAATGTTGTCAGCAGTTTTTGTGTACTTCTCTGTAGCTCCATCCGTAGTTTCCTAAATCTGCCCAGCCATCATAGTCTCTTCTATTTCCTCGCATATAAACAAGATAATTTACAGCACTGGAGCCTCCCATTACTTTTCCACTGGAAATTTAAATACTTAATTATACAGTTCAATGGTTAAAAGGTTAATTTGTTACGTTTACATGCAGGTTATAACAAAATATTGATTCAGAAACTTTTCATTTGCATTGTTATCGGGGGTTCAATTAAATAGTAATTACTGTAGACCTACCACAAGCTCTGTCTGGCTCTGGTTTTGAGTCCGTGTGAGTGATGACTAAATAAATTATACGTCGAAACGTCACACACACACTAGTGAGCATTCACATAGACTCAAAACTAGAACCAGAGACAGAGCCAGACATAGCTTATGGTAAGTCTACTGAAACAATGTTTATTTTATTAGTCGATGCTTATTCAATGTAAAATGTTATTTAAATATAGTTAAACAGAGTTTATTTGTTTTGTAGCTTTCAGTCAAACCAAACTCACCTGAAACACTGAAATTAGGTTATTCTCAATCGCTGTGATTTATTGAAAATCAAGGCTTTTAGGCTGAGATTCATAGACCGCACTTTGCTTTACAGCAAAGCAGTCTTCGAAAAGTAAGCTTTGTTTATCGAAGATTCCTATCAATATTTTGAATAAGAAGAACTTGACAGAACTATGAAATATAATTTTGGTTGAAAGTTGAACTTTCCATCAAAGTAAAGTCAAAGTTCGGTCTATGAATCTCGGCCTTAATGAGAACGATCCCAAAAATACCAAACCCTTTGTTTAAAATGAATAGTAGCAACACATAATTACCTTTTAGTAGAAAACTGATTGGACTGAACAAAATTATTAATTTATTAAATTTATCTTTCGTTCTTCAAACAATCCTTCCTTTATTAAAACTTAATTAAATTTTTGTTACAGGACCTGATATTGATTTTAGTAATATTTATAAAATTGGTTATATTGTGTTCCTATTACTGACTTATATATTTTATGCTGTCGTGCTTGATAGTGTAATGAGCGGGGGTAATGATGGAGAACTGCTCAACATCAAGTAGGCTACTTACTCGTTTTGACACTTTTTGTCAAGCCAATAATATTTATAATAGGCTTATAAATAACTAACTCATATAATTTTTAGCCACAAAAAAAATTTTTTGTTACGAATACTATTTTTTTTTTCAACATTATGCAGATGCCTGTACCAGAATACTGGGAACAAAATATTTATGAGATCATCCAAAAATTTGTCGCACCCCGGGATTTGAACTTGCATCTGTGGCTATTAGTCTGTTGCTCAGTGACTCTGGTGGCCGAACATACAAACCTACAAACATACAGTCAGCGGTTTAATCGCCCAAGTTTTTTATTTATACAATTAGCTGATGGAACCAGCATATAGCCCACCTGATGTTAAGCGACAACCATCGCCTAACAAAGCATTGCCTCGTAGGTCACGCACATCAGGAACGTGCCCTACGATGCACTGCCCTGCGTTCATCAACTTGAGGCATACCGATGTTTCTCTCTGTCTTCATCTCTTTATACTTGACCAAGAAATTCATACCTGGATATTAAAGAGTTCATACCTGGAGTTTTAAGAGTTCATACCTGGAGTTTTAAGAGTTCATACCTGGAGTTTTAAGAGATCGTACCTGATCCAAGCACAAGACTGGCCTCTCTGCGCTCTGCACGTCAACTCCTCAGGCTGGGTCCTGTACATCCAGTCGATGTTAGACCTGGCCAGCGCTGGCGCCAGTGCTGGCACGCTGGTGATCTCCGGTTCCTCTGGCCCTGCTTCTAGAAGGAGTACCTGGAAATGGAAGGTTATACATTATGCTGTGAAGGGTACCTGTCAAAACACCAACAAGTCAAGATTTATTTCTTCTTTTTTTTCTTCCTGCCCTTATGCTTCTTTATGTGGGTTTGGCACAAATGTTCTTCAGTTCCATTCTCCTCTATCAGCCGTCATCTCTTCACTTCTTGCATAACCATGTCATCTTTCACACTGTTCATCCATAACTTTTTTGGCCTACGTCTACCCAAATATCCATCTACATTCTTACTCATCACTCTCCTAGTTACATGACTTTCATCCCTCCTCATAACATGTCCGTAACCTGCAAAGATAAATAATTATTTAGATGCAAAATAATTGACCTAGTAGAAAAAGGTATCTAAGCCCCTTTTTTCTTAGACATAGACATAGACATAATTTATTTATTTACTACATAAGCACACATAAACCAGTAAAAAACAAGGACACTAAAAGAAGAAAGATACAAATAGATACATCGATACTGGAGAAGTGCGTCGTGTTTCTGTGTGCTACAGCAGCAAAAGGGCCTTGACTCAGCATTATGCCTAGCTTCTGTGAGAAAGCTATGCGCTGGTATTCTGTCAAGACCGTGAGCCAATTAGACCTTGTGAGACACATTAAATAAATAAATATACACTTCCCTAGTGCCTCCAGATTAGCATCGAGACACAATCTAAAGTGATCATGTTTTTGGTGATTTTTCATGAAAACAAGCTCGTAAAAAAGCAGCCAAGTGCGAGTCGGACTCGCCCATGAAGGGTTCCGTAGCACGACGAACTACAAGAACCTTTATATTATGTTACTTGATGTAACATAATAAGGTTCTTGTAGTTCGTCGAAAGGTAAATTGCGGTTTACGGTTTATGACGTATAAAAAAAAAACTACTGACTAGATCTCGTTCAAACCAAATATCGTTGTAAGTTTACAAAGTAATGTACAACATATATTTTTTTTTGTATTATCATTCTCTTACTTTAGAAGTTAGAGGGGGGGGGACCAACTTTTTTCCACTTTGGAAGTGTCTCTCGCGCAAACTATTCAGTTTAGAAAAAAACAATATTAGAAACCTCAACATCATTTTTGAAGACCTATTCATAGATACCCCACACGTATGGGTTTGATGAAAAAAACATTTTTGAGTTTCAGTTTCAAGTATGGGGACCCCCGAAATTTATAGTTTTATTGTTATAATTATGTAAAAATCTTAATGCGGTTCACAGAATACATCTACTCGCCAAGTTTCACCAGTCTAGCTCTTACGGTTTCGGAGAAAAATGGCTGTGACATACGGACGGACAGACAGACAGACAGACAGACAGACATGACGAATCTATAAGGGTTCCGTTTTTGCCATTTGGCTACGGAACCCTAAAAACCTGTCAGTTTGAAGAAATCTTTTCCTAAGTGTTTGTGAAAGGAACGGAAAACATTTGACATTTTCCTTTGTAAACAGTTTTTCTTGGGATTTTCTTTCTCAATTTCAGAGATGAAGTGACGGGTAAAATATAATGTTACCGTTAAATTGTTTATTCCCATTATTCTTTGTTGCACACGCATAGACAATATAGAAAATTTAAAATTAAGACTTGTACAAAGGCGAGCTTAACCCTAAACAAAGTTATCTTTCAACAAACCTTATTCACATTTTTTATAATAAAAAAACGGCTGTCTGTAAAGTCGGTTTACTGACGATAGTTGGACGTGACAACGTCATACAGCTGTCCACGCGGACGCATCGCTCACTCAAGTAGGAGAGAGACAGATGTCGAAAGCTGCCGGCGAATGCGGAGGCCAATTGTGCCTTTTTGTCGCTCATTCCGCACTCTCGCTTGCACTTCAAGCTTTGGAACGCCTCAGAACGAGGTAACGCCGCATGAGTCATCTTTTTCGTGCGTGCAGCCAGCTCAATCGAATTATAAGATGTTGTCACGTCAAAAAATTTAACGCTTTATCTATTGAAGTAAGTCTCAGTTTGGATGCAAATGTTTTATTTCTAGGTGACTTCTAGGGTATTTCTAGGGCATTGATAAGTAGGAGTTTGAACCCTTTTTAGTAGGATAGTAGGATTTTGTAGTCTCGTCTAGACTGCACCAGACAGCTGCTTTAAATAAAAAACTACCTCATCTCCGCTCCCAACAAAGTTTGATTAGATCTAAAGGGTTTTTTATTTCATTAAAAGGATCACTTTGTTATTTTTACTGGCTTTATTAGTTTCATCAGTGGGCCTGCCTCAAGCTCTCTATGGCTCTGTCTCTGGCCCTGGTTTTGGGTCTGTTAGAGTGTTGACTAAATAAATTCTACGTAACGTATATAACGTCCACCGATTTTATAAAAGCTCAGCTTTAACTATCAAATTGAAATTGCCACTTTTGATAAATTAAAGCCTTTTTAATTACTTTCACTCAATAAGCCGACCGCTACTTAAAAATAAACAAAATTAAATGTTATACATATTTGTGTGGATATTTTAAATTTTAGTGAGGCTGAACATCTGATAGGCCTCAAGTTGATGGACACTGGGCAGCAGGGCACGCTCCTGACGTGCGTGGCCTACGCAAGCAACGCTTTGTTTTAAGCGATGGTAACTACTTTACATCAGGTGGGTCATATACTTGTTCCATCAGATAGTTGTATAAAAAACACAATACTTTCGTAAAAAGTTATCAGACCTAAAAGATAAACAAAATCGGCTGTCTGTAAAGTCGGTTTACTGACGACAGTTGAACGTGACAACGTCATACAGCTGTCCACGCGGACGCATCGCTCACTCAAGTAGGAGAGAGACAGATGTCAAACAATGCCGAACGCGGAGACCGATTGTGCCTCTTTGTCGCTCGTTCCACGCTTTCGCTTGCACTTCAAGCCTTAAATGGAACGCCTCAGAGCGAGGTAACACCGCATGAGTCATGTTTTTTTTGCAGCCGGCTCCATCGAATTATAAGATGTTGTCACGTCAAAAACATCGTAACTTGTGGCGAATTCCGTGTTACCTCCTCACAACAGTATCTAACCAACCGATGGAGAAGTTGCACGTACCTTGTGAAACTTCGTCCATGATTAGGCAGCTAGATTGAGGTATACTCCGAAATAGAGATTCTCGTAACAGTAATACTCCGAAAATGAGACTTGCATTTACTGTTACTCCGAATCGGAGAGTTAAATTAGGTGACCTACATAAGAGATCAGATTTTAGTATCTAAAGATTATTTATTGATTTTAAAGTGCACTGCACTTATGGAACTAGTTTTAAAATGTGATACAGAACATAAACTATTTTTTAAAAGAAGTGGTCATCAATATGTTTGTTTGTAACCGCATATTTTCACAATTTAATTGATGAAAATTATGAAAGCCTCAGATTTGTATTGCGGTTAACCAATCGAAATTTACATAAATTATACTATGATAACTTATTTGCAAATTTTATATTTTGCCTACATTCATAATTTAATCAAAATGGCAAATTATGGGATATAATTTAAGATGGAGCAGGTTTTTATAGATTTACTTAGATCTCCTATTCTTTTCGTGAGGAAACCCGCGGCTTAGTCAGCTCCGCACGTATTGACCATGTCTTTCCTGTGAATTAGGCCGACTAAGCTGTCAGGATGGTATAGGTGCTGGGCAAGCCTATTCCATCTATAATCCTGTTAGGGGCACTATAGCGTCCCGCGATTTAGGGCTTGTGTAATCACCAGTTACCTCTGACACCTATTATAAATCATCTACAATAGATGCAATACAAACATACAATAGACGTAGTTTACTTTACCTATTTTTCTTTATTTTCTTTTTCTTTTCTTTTTTCTTTTGTTTAATTATAAGTTTCTATGCGTAAATAAATGTATTTTTCTTTTTTTTATTATTGAAGTAAATTTAGTCCTACTACTCCGAAAACGCTAGTGCATCCCTAAACAAAACTACATCGTTATTAATTCCGAAACTAGACGCGAATGAAGTTGGCGATGGCACGTCTGAAGAATATTAATTCATTTTGCAACTGTATCATAAGTTTGAACAGGTCGGAGCTAATTAAGTGGTGGCAGTGTATTTATAGACCTCTATTCAGGGATGACACGTAGACTTAGTAATCAATGGTCTTACATTTATATCAAAAAGATAAACAGTACTTAAACTATTGCTTTCTTTTATCACTGGGTAATGACAAACAGTGACAGAGTTAGTTAACTTTAAGTACTGATTTATATTGCATTTAAAGGCCTGCGCACACCTAGTTCGCTGGCGGTAGCGATCAGTGAAACGCTGTCAAATATCGCTGTCAAATCTCAAATCTGACAGCGATATTTGACAGCGTTTCACTGATCGCTACCGCCAGCGAACTAGGTGTGCGCAGGCCTTAAAAGTATAACTGGAAGTACTTAACTGTGTAGGTAAAGCTATTCTACACTAATACGTCATAATAATATTTGACAGACATCATGACTCAGTTGGTAGTAGTACCTTCTGCGCCATAAGCCGTGGATTCGATCCCATCGAGAACAAAGTTTTTTGTAGTGAACATGATTGTTTGTTCTCAGCAATTTGCTTTCAAGCAATTTTCACTCGCAATTTTTCAAAGCCGCTATCAACAAAACTACCAATCTAACTGAGAGGAAAGGACAATATCTCCGAATAGAAAACAATCGCTAGTTGTGATAGTCTTTAAATTAGTGGACATAAAAAAGTGGGATAACTCTGATGGCGATGTATAGATACTAGAACAGGCACTTGACCACTCAAATTAAATCAAATCAAAAGTGTATTTATTCAGTAGGATCGCAAAAATCACTTTGAAACGTCTTAAAGCTAGGTGAGTCTAGGTGCCAGTTCCACGCGACTAAGCCTTGAAGAACAGGCAACAAACTGCGTCTTTGTTCTTACCGTTTTTTTATAAGTACGATCCTTTTATAAATCACTTCTTTTCTTTCACACTGGTGGAAAAGCAATGGTGGTTTAGTGGTATCGGCCCCGCCTTCCGATCGGTCGTGGGTTCAAACCCAGTCGTGCAAACGGGGAAGGAAAACATCGTGAGGAAACCCGCGGCTTAGTCAGTTCCGCACGTATTGACCATGTCTTTCCTGTGGATTAGTCCGACTAAGCTGTCAGTATGGTATAGGTGCTGGGCAAGCCTATTCCATCTAAAATCCTGACCCAAGCACTAAAGAGTTCCGCAAGTAAGGTTTGAGTAATCACCACTTGCCCTTGACGCTGTATTAAATCATCTACAAATGATGCAAAGGCCTATTTTTTACACTTGACCTACTAGTTGATGGCAGTATTTCAATGTTATTGCAATTTCAACCTCATTATATTATTTGCCAACACTTCTTTTAAAATATTCAATGTCACTGTCATTTTCATGTCAGCAATAAGTGGCATCTATTCGCAGTAGCCAAAAAAGAAGAAGTGAAGTGGGATAAGAACACTGCCTGTCGCTGGCGTCCGCGATCAGTGAAACTCTGTCAAACATCGCTGTCAAATTTGACAGCATTTCACTGATCGCTACCGCCAGCGAACTAGGTGTGCGCAGGCCTTAACTTCATCATCGGGGATTCTTTTTCTGTCATTTTAGGAAGTCACATAACTTTTTCATTTTAATTGGTTTTGATATTAATTTGAGTTCTGTTGTTTAATTTCGGTGGTAGTTTAACCAACATTACTTGAGGTCTGAGCTCAAAGTGTTAGCAGTTGGAATGAAAGTGTATTATGTGATATTCTGATTTGGAGTTTCGGATGGTTTTAAAAAAAAACAATCACCATTTGTCTTTCAATGCAACTAGGGCCGACTTAACTTGTATATTGACTGACTTGACTTGACTAAAACCTATTTTATCTATGTAATATATCCTCACAAGACACTGGCGGAATCGATCCGAAATGGACATGCCATAATTAATAATTAAGAAGAAGAAACAAGTCCACTGCTGGACATGGGCATTTTCTATACCTTTCTAGGAAGAAAGATTCGGAGCCTTTTTGTGGTCGTCAGTCGGTTATATGGTCTTACGTTTCGTTTTCCGGTACGTGGTTGCCATTCAAAAGCTTTTCCCCCAGCGGCTGCCTGTTCTTCGAGCTATACTCTGCCTATTTCCACGTCAACATCGAACCCTGGAGAGCTAAATATCATCATGACTATATCGATTTTGAAGTATCAAAGCCCAAATCAAACAGACGATACAGACGAGTTCCCAGAAAATCACATCTGATTGACTGATTTCGATTTCCTTTGAAAGGGCGAAATCGGGCGTATCCAGCAGACGACGTTTTACCCAAGTACCATAAAACTAAAACAATGAGAGACTCGCTCCCAAAGCGAAAAACTTTCACAATCGCGCTTCCATAGTAACTTCTACTTATTTGATAGCGTTTTGAGAATGGCACACTCAATTCTTACAACACCACAATTCTTCAGTGTGCCCAGAAGTTTTTCAACTTGGTTCCCCCATCCCCATTCCATCACCGGCCCAGTAGACGTACGGAGACGAGGCATCTATTCATGGTCGATACACCTTCTTCCCGCACTAAGCGCTTTGCCTCCACTTTTATAATGCGGACAGCCAAAGAGAGAGAACTCGTTGCCGGCGTCTATTTTTCCGAATACCTATAGGTAATTTGGGAAATTTCAAAAAATAGAGTGAATAGTTATCTTCTAGGTGAGCGCGCTACACCGTCGATCGCATCATCACTTAACATCAGGTGAGATTACGGTCAAGCGTTATCCTATAAATTGTAAAAAAAAAAAACACCATACATCTATTTTATTAAAAACTTATGCAAGTGGGCAAGTCTACTCCTAACAAATTACAGAAAGATAGAGATAGAAAATAATTAAGAGTTTTTATCTGTAATTAAGTACATAGTATTCTTATCGTGTTACTGGTACCAGTGCGGTGGAAGGATTTTGACTGTGCCTCAAAGAGGCTTCTTTCGTGCACGTTACATATTTTGAAAATTCACCGTTTATTTGAGAGTACTGGCATAGTGCATGTAGATAGGTACATACATTTTTGGTCAGAAAAAATCATTGGTAGGTACACGTCTAGATGCTTTGTTTGATAAATTAGGAGAATTAAAAATTACTTTATCACAAATAACATATACATACTGCGTCCTGCAAGTAAAATAAATATAAACAAAAAAAATACTTAGCGCGATGACCTATACTATTTCCCGACGTTTCGACAGTGTTACAACAGCCGTGGTCACGGGCAGGAAAAAAAGGTACTGTCTCCTTTTTTATAAGTTTGATTCTATACGTTTAGTGTACCAGATGTTTAGCTTTCGACTATGCCAGTAGTGTTTTGCGCAAAATATTCCGTTTCGTTATAAATGGAGCTTTACAAAACGGAAGTTTTTAATATCGCTACGAAATAATTGGATTATTTCATTGGAAGTTTGGAATTGGCTGGATCGACTTAAGGCTGATTGCATTTTCTTGTTGCGAATTGGTAATCTAGGAAGGAAAAGTTTGAATTTCTTTGGTTTTGTGAAATCAAGCGATTATTCACAATCTCTTGTTCTTTAAAATATAAATCTATGTACCCATTTCCATAAGCCAGAAAACCAGTCCATTCCTTTTTAGACTAAAGGCCAACTTCAAAGGAAAAGTAGAAGGAAAGAGAGGAAGGGAAATACCTAAGATAAGCTACATGAGCCAAATAAAAGCGAAGATCGCCGTCGTATCAAATAAAGAGGTCAAGGAGGTGGCCCTCAAAAGAAATACCTGGAGAAAAATGCATATGTTATTGATAGCAACAGTAGGGAAGCTTCCTTTAAACTCCATTTTTCAAGGGCATAAAAAAAAACCTAATAACCTAACCTACTCAAGTCGGGGTGCCGCGTGATTGTCTTCCAAGGATATAAAAAAACCTAACCTACTCAAGTCGGGGTACCCCATGTTTGATTTCCTAAAGGATATAAAAAAACATAACAACCTAACCAGCTCAAGTCAGGGTGCCCCGTGTTTGGCTCTGGAATAGCTCAGCCAGAAGCTCGCGAGGTCGTCCATGAGCGGAGCTAGCCAATAACAATAAAAAAATAGCAATTAAATATGTTTGTATTACTCTGCCCAAAAGGTGATGGACAATATGTATAATGCCCGGCAAATTCGATGATTATTTGAATAGTTATTATCAAATTGCCCTCTCCTATTGGGCATTATACATAATGGCCAGACATAATGTATAATGCCCAATTTATCACTTGGTCCATAACACATACATTACGCCGACAAAAGCATTGCTCTTAAATAAGAAGAAGAAGGTTACCAACACACGATCACTTTACTTTATGTACAAAGGTGAATATAACAATTCACGCTTGAGCTAACTCTAATTTATCTTCATAATCAAACTAGAAAACTGCACGGTAAGTTTCGTAACCTACAAGCATGTAGCTACTGGCGGTTCTAACAAAACGATGGCCGTTTTGGCGGCGGTAATATTGCAGATATAATTTTAAAAATAAAATATAATTTTAAAAAGTGTCGCGCAGAGGATCCCTTTGAAGTTAGGCACTAAAACGATTGCATGTAAATGTTGTACGTCAAATGCCAAACTGTGGTTGACTATAAACCTTAAAATAGGAAGTGCGCAGCTATAGTTGGAATTGGCACCTAGAGATTATTAGACTCACCTAGCTTTATAGACGTTTCAAAATGATCCTTGTGATAAAACTAACTAAACATATTTTCGGTTTTTGACTTTAAAATAATATGATAAATATTGTGTCACTATCTAGCCCCAAATTAGGCAGAGCTTGTACTATAGGAATGTCTGGCCTGGCTGACACATACCATTAGCCATAATATTTATTTTTGTAAATACCATCTTCTGGCACTCAAAACTCTCAAGAACGTTTGAAAAAGTTTGTTAGGGCCACGACTATTAGACACCCTACAAAAGGAAGGGTAATGGTCGTGGCTACTTGTAATAATACGGACGCTATTTAAACAGAAATCAAAACTGTTTAGTATAGATAATGCTGCAATATGCACTATGAGGCAACGCATTATCGATGTTTTTTTTTCGTTCTCTTTTAATAACGGACGTAATGAGACGGCCACTGTTTATACAGAAACTAAATCAATTTACTTATTATAGATTATGATTAGGCTGTAATAGACTCTATGAGGCAACGCATTATCGATGTTTTTTTTTCGTTCTCTTTTAATAACGGACGTAATGAGACGGCCACTGTTTATACAGAAACTAAATCAATTTACTTATTATAGATTATGATTAGGCTGTAATAGACTCTATGAGGCAACGCATTATCGATGGATTTCTTTGTACCTACTATTATAATAGTTTCGCATTTTGCTATCAAAAATATATAATTATTGACGTGGCAACGTCTTATAATTCGATGGAGCCAGCTGCACGCACGAAAAAACATGATTCCCTTCCTTGGTATCGGGGCTGCATAGGATTTATTAAGTCAATACTCACACAGACTCAAAACCAGAGACAGAGCCAGACAGAGCTTGTGGTAGGCCTACTGATCGATAAAGTTGTATTCAGTTGCATCGATGATGTCACCTTGCTTTTTCATATTTTTTATAAAATTATATAAAAAAAATATATCTGTGTTATTTTTATAAGTATCTAGAATTTACCTGATTTCTAATGTTATTATTATAAGAAGCAAATCATTATTACAAAACACGTGAATTTAATCAAAAAGCAGTGTCAAAACAATTTCAACTAGATTTCTCATAACAAATTGAATCTTTTGTCCAAAATATATGAAAGTATCACGTACTATAAAATAAAAGAATTGGGTCAAACTCAGTTTTTTCTAGATTTGTCAATATAAATTGATTATTTTATGCAAATATTGAATCTTTTGTCCAGAAAATATGCAAGTATTCACGTACTATAAAATAAAAGAATTGGGGAAAACTCAGTTTTTACTAGATTTGTCAATATGAAATTGATTATTTTATGCAAATACCGCAATATTAGTAGATAATTTAAATTATGGAGACCGATTTTGCTATTGCACAATCTTATACTGGTGTCTGCAAAATACTTAGATTTCTAAAAAGCAAACCAATTTAAGAACGGTGACAAAAAAATGAAATACTAGAGAATACCACGAACTTAAGCTGAAAATTGCTCAGACGTATCATAAAAAGCGAGATAGACATTAGACATACAAAAAAAGTACGTGATTACAAAAGCATTTACGATTTGCGATTATGTAACATCTTGAAAGAAATTTCAGACTTTTGACATTCTATAAGGCAACGGTTTAAATAAATATTGCGGACAATCCACACAGCACTAACTAGCCCCAATCTAAGCAAAACTCGAAAAAAGGATATAACTTAGTCTCTCTGAGGCGCTCTTGAAATCTCTAGTGACACGGAAGAAGAAGACTTTAGAGCGTGTTTTGATATACATTATTATCTGCAGCTGCACCTTAGCAAATATGTTTTTTTTTAAGAAATAAAAAAATACGAATATGTGTGTATGTTATTTTAATCAAACTTTAAATAAAAAAATCGGTTGTCTGTAAAGTCGGTTTACTGACGATAGGTGAACGTGACAACGTCATAGGTACAGGTGTCCACGCGGACGCATCGCTCACTCAAGTAGGAGAGAGACAGATGTCGAACTCTGCCGAACGCGGAGGCCGATTGTGCCTCTTTGTCGCTCGTTTCGCGCTCTCGCTTGCACTTCAAGCCTTAAATGGAACGCCTCAGAGCGAGGTAACGCCGCATGAGACATGTTTTTTCGCGCGTGCATCCGGTTCCATCGAATTATAAGACGTTGCCACGTCAAAAGTTTATTTTATGTTTATAAGCCTAATTCTGAAAGGTAATTCTTATTTTAGATTTCTTCCAAGTTGGTCCCATTGAAATGTCATCAAAATTGGTTCAAAAGTTTGGCAATGAAGAATTTTTTCAAGTTTTTTTTATTATCATCTATTTTTCTCGTACTAAAAATACGTTCATCATTAACAATTTTTTACGGAAGTCAATAAAAACAGTTTCAATGGCCGATAATGTTGAAACAAAAGATCAAATTGCCATTCAAGGTCAATTCTTATTGTTCTAAAGATATTGTGCAATTTTCACGATCATGACCAACATAGATTACCTACTTTTACGCACGAATCGCGTTTTTGGAGAATTTTGCCATATTTTTGTAATGGGCGCTTTTTTAAAGTTGGTTAGTAATATGAGATATTTCAGCCAGCGGCAGCGTCCATCAACAAATTGAATATTGTGTCCTTTTGACCTATTTGACCTATTCGAAAAATGCAAGCATCGCAGAAAATCTTGTTAGCATGATGGAATCCAAGAATACGTCAAAACATATTCTTGGATTCCTAGCTACTCTAAAAATATTAAATTTACTTCAAATATGCTGGTTTTCCAAATGTCAATATCAAAATTCAGTTAGTGGAATTTTGTTACTAAGAGAAAAACAGGTATTTGCATGATGATTTACGTAATTATATAGGCGTCAAGGGAACTGGTGTTTATGTGAATAAAAGCATAAATAAATAAATAATAAATATAATACAATAATATAATGTGAATGAGCCCCTTCTTACGGGACGCTATAGTGTCTAAATAGTACTAAGACTTTAATATTTTTTTTGTAATTTTTGTGTAGGTACTTGTATAATTTTTTGTGTGCAATAAAGTGTTTTTTTATCTTCTATCTATATAACTATCTTAGACTTAGGGTACTAAAATATCTGAGTGGATATCAACCGTGCCTGGGAATTCAAAACTGGACCCACGACTATAAGGAATTACGTCCACTAGACCACCAGTGCTAGTAGGAAGCATAAAACGACAATTAAACTTCACTTATTATGAGTATCATGCCGGAAATGTAATAAGAAAAAGTTTTATTACAATTACTAGTGGTGCTGTTTGACTAGGCTATTACTTAACAACAAGCAGTAGTAGGTATAAGTTAAGTTTAAGATCAAATCAAAATAGTCTTTATTCAGTTCAATTACAAGAATCACTTTGAAACGTCTTAAAGCTAGGTGAGTCTAGGTGCCAGTTCCACGCGACCAAGCCTAGAAGAACAGGTAACAAACTACGACTCGGTTCCTATAAGAAAATTGAGGACCCGATTATATGACCAATCTGCACCGATTTTAATCAAATTTCTATGGTATTTAAATTTATCTAGAAGACCTTTAAATAATGAAAAATGCTTATTTTTATTAGTTCGTATATTGCTAAGTTATGCAATAACAATCGAATGATCCTTGACTGGCCTCTAGCTCAGTTGGTAGTAGCTCTGCCTCCTGCGCCGTAGGTCATGGGTTCGATCCCCACCGAGAACAAATATTTGTGTGGTGAACATAAATGTTTGTTCTCTGTCTGGGTGTTATTTTGTATTCTAAGTATGTATTTACAAAAAAAATATTAATATGTATTATATCAGCTATCTGGTTCACATAGTACAAGCTCTGCTTAGTTTGGGGCTAGATAGTGTTGTGTGGATTGTCTATAATATTTATTTATTTATTTATTTTATGTATCTTTTTTTACTTGATGTCGTTTTAAAAAAATAGTTGACTGACTTTTTTTTCTTTTTACATGGCCATCCTTTGGCTACAATTTCACCTAATGGTAAGCGACGATGTAGCCGACGATGGAGCAGGATGGTCTAGAAGATACCTATTCACTCTTGCCTTGAAGAGGCCCAGATTGTATTTGTTTAGCCGTCTGTCTGAAAAACGTTTAGACTAGTTACTACACTAGATAGATAGATAAAAAATCGGCAAGTTCTTTAACTTTAACTAACCTAGGTCAACACTATAAAATTAAAATAAACTTTCTCAGAATTCTTCATCAACCTTTTAGGCCTGCGCACACCTAGGCCGCTGGCGGCCTCGATCAATGAAACACTGTCAAATATCGCTGTCAAATTTGACAGCGTTTCACTGATCGCGTTCGCTATAGCGGCCTAGGTGTGCGCAGGCCTTTTCTCGCTCACAAAAATATTCAGCACTAGAAATAAAAACAAGAAGATAATTTAACCATTCCCGAAACCCGTCAATCTTTTCCTGATTGATAGTTTTATTGGCATTTCAAAGGGTTTCGTGAATCCCCTGAGTAGGGACAAAAAATGGCTATCGAAAGTAACCAAATAAAACCTTTTAGTAACAAATACCACAAATTTAATCTGTTTGTATTTGTATGATATCATCATCATCACTGGCCTCTCAGTAACAAACTATCTACATTATAATGCCTGGAAATTCTCAATCAATAATAATATATACGTACCAACTACTGTGTATAAGCCTCGGCCTACCTCCATGTTGCTTTACCCTATACACAGGGTCCATGTGATACTGACTCACACCTATTAAGAACTATGTATGTACCTAAACTAAACCATGTTTATGCAATAAATGTATTGAGTATTGAGCTCAGTTTGCAGTAGCTCTCCCTTTTGCGCCGTAGGTTGTGGGTTCAATCCCCACCGAGGACAAATATTTCTGTCTGGGTGTCTGCGGTGGCTGTCTGGGTGTAATATTGTATTCTATGTATGTATTTACAAAATAAAGTATCTGGTTCCCATAGTACAAGCTTTGCTTAGTTTGGGGCTAGAAAGTGTTGTGCTTGGATTGTCCGCATTATTTATTTATTATCATCAGCTTATATGGCTTCTTTTCGAGGGGGCTTTGCAAAAGTCGCCAGACAGCAAGTAAATGAGTGACAGTGTTAGATAGATATATAGATTCATACTTTATTCTACACAAAATAATACATTGTAAAGAAACATTATACAGATAAAGGCAAAATGGGCGGCCTTATCGCTAAGAGTGATCTCTTCCAGACAATGTTAATGATAATGTACTTAGAAGTTTGTACTGACCATACTTGTACCTTAAAGAATTCCCATGGTTTCTTCTTACCGTCGTAAGGTGTAAGACATAATTTTTCAGATATTTTTTTGAGAGCATTATTTGTGTGATTTTTTTTTACGAAAAATGATGCTCTTAGAATGATAAGACCTTTAACCTAAGGAACCCTAAGAGCATCATTTTTCGTGGAGAGATTTTTAACGGGAGAACCACGCTGTTTTTTACTTTGTATGTAACTCTTGATATAATGTAGTAGTATGATAATTATTGTAATTGTTGTTATTTGTTTATTGATAAGTATTTATATATACTTCTTCATTTTAATCTTTTAAGTTTTGTTGTATTGAACATGACATAATTAACCTTTTGAGAGTCATACACACAAATTCTTACAACTGTGTGTATGACTCTTATTATTCATACGTGTTCATTCAATAAATAAACAGATCTTTAAAATAAATTAGAAGCATTTAAATAAATAAACGACGTACCCTCCATTTTTTGACTTCGGACAGCCGGCTAGCTACCACACACCCAGCCGAACCTGCTCCTACCACAATGAAATCATACTCCTCAACAGCTTGTCTCTTCTTTCTGCTCCTTTTACTCTTCTCTCCATCCCGTCTACTCTCTCTTTTACTCTTTCGCTCAGATTGTCTTCTCTCAATTTTCTCTTTAGCCTTCGTTTCGGCCGCTTCAGTATCCAAACTTCTTTTGTTGATGAAATTGTATTCGAACGGATTTCTAGGACTGGAATGTTCAAATTCAAATTTGAAATTGCTCTTCAAAAACGTATCGGGTTTCAAATAGAACGACGCCTCTGCAAAACCGTGGCTGCCTTTCGGTCCGTGACTCCGTGTTTTTGTGTTATGATTGATTGAAAAATCCGTTTGCAATCCCGGGACTAATCCAGTTGGTTCGCTGAATGACGTGAACGGTGTCGGTCCCCGGGTAAATTCTGATGTCTCTGGTTCATATACCACTGGTTCATTTACTGGCAACTGAGTTGATTGAAACTGAGAACCAAAATTCACTGCACTTTGATATTCTGAATGAGGGTTCCGATAAACACTGTCGATAGATTTGCCAAAGAGTTGGGTTAGGAGCGATAGGTACATGAACCCGATTTGGGAGCACTGAGTCAAAGGCGCGATTGCTTCGGGGCATATTGAGGCTATATCTGGCGGGACCCAGTTTTGAGACATTTTGAGCACTTTACGCGAGTACAAAGCACCTCTCTTAGTGAGAAGTTGGCATGCAATGGCGCGTAAACCAATAAAGTTGAAAGTAAGCGGGAAAATGCATTGTTAGCGCAAGAGCTGACGGCTAATTAGTTTTCCAAGTTTAGTATACAGTTGAACACAATCTTACCTGATGTAAGTGAATGTTAAAAGTAAAACACACTTACATAAGTTAGCATCAGCACAAACCCTTTCTAAAGTTCGTTTTTAAAATGCCCTAAACTTATTTAAAAAAATAATAATATAAATGTTAAATAAAAAATTAAAATCTAAATAAGATTTTTATTTTTGTATTTAATCTGGGGAAGTACTACCAGCACCATGCCTAATTCTGCCGTGAAGCAGCATTGCTGTGTTTCAGTTTGAAGGGTGCGGGTGCCTGAGATATTACTGGCATGTGAGGCCCTATGCTTGTTTCAGCAGTTAGATGTAAAAAAAAAAACTTTTTTATAGATCTTTTTTGAGTTGGTGGACGTTGAGATTGCAACACAGTTGTATAACTTTCGCAGTCTCATCGTTTAGCTTTAAATTCGCACACTATGTAACATTGTTCTGAATAAAAACATTTCTAATTCTATTTATAAACAAAAAAAATCGGTGGTCTGTAAAGTCGGTTTACTGAAGATAGTTGAACGTGACAACGTCATACAGCTGTCCACGCGGACGCATCGCTCACTCAAGTAGGAGAGAGACAGATGTCGAACGCTGCCGAACGCGGAGACCGATTGTGCCTGTTTGTCGCTTGTTCCGCGCTCTCGCTTGCACTTCAAGCCTTAAATGGAACGCCTCAGAGTGAGGTAACGCCGCATGATTCATGTTTTTTCGTGCGGCTCCATCGGTTATACCGGCTCCATCGAATTATAAGACGTTGTCATGTCAAAAAACAACAGGTTACATTATAAACAATATTTACCTACTCGCACTTGGCCAATCGCTATTGAATTGATTGGTTTGGCATGAAAACACTTTCCATACTCAAGGCTGATCGATATTCAATGCTGTGAAGTTATTTAGTTTTACCTATTGTTAACAAATACTATGTATCTGTGTGTGGGTTTAGGTCACTGAACTAACTTTATGAGTGTGCGAATCACACAGACACGAGGTCGTTTGTTAAATAGATGATAGATTTGTAGTAGATTATAAATTTATATTTTGTGATATGACTGTTAATTTAACATCTTCTAATTAATTTATTTCACAAAATGCAATGCGGCGACGTGGAAGACCAAGAATGAGATGGCGGGACGAACTTGACTCCCACCTTAGATCGTGGCCTGTCGTCGCGAAGAGTGGAAAGAGGGAAGGGAGGCCTTTGCCCTGCAGTGGGACAAAAACGGCTGAATAATAATAATAATTAATTTAGGTATGTATACCTATGCAATTGTATTTTTTGTTTATTTTTTTTGTTGCCTGTTAAAAAATAATAATAATTATTATTATTGTATGACGTATCTAAGAACATGGTGTAGGTATGTGGAAAGATAAATAAATGAAACTGAAACTGATTACCTAATACTTTATTTCGCGGGAAGTCGATGATTGGAAAGGGCTCAGAATCGTTCTTCCTGGAAATGTGTAGGGAAGGCCTAGGTATGTCCAGCAGTGGACTTCTTCGGGCTGATGATGATGATGATGATGAATACTCTATTGTACACAAAATAATACATTTGAAAGAAACATTACAAATAAAGATACAATGGGTGGCCTTATCGCTAAGAGAGATCTCTTCCAATCAAAGCAAGTTCCAGTTTGAAATTTATTGAATATTTGGTTCTACAATGGTTAACTGGAAGATAATGCTAATTAGTATTAAGTTCGCCTATCTACTTCTAATTTTGTGCAAAAATGTATTTTCTAATCTAATCTATTTTTAATGAAAGATTGAAAAGTAATTTAAGGACCTTCCTTCCTATTCTAAGGAAAGTCAGTAGTTTACGCGACAGACCGTTAAACAGATGATTAAAAAAAAATAGACAATCTACACAGCACTATCTAGCCCCAAACTAAGCAAAACTTGTACGATGGGAGCCAGATAGCTGATATAATACTAATTATACATTTTTTGTTGTAAATACAATACTTAAGATTTATAAGGTATTGTAAATTATACAATAATAAGTTATACTCTGTTTGGGTGTAACTTTAAATATATATTTTAAGTTACACCCAAACAGAGAACTAACATTTATGTTCACCATACAAATGTTTGTTCTCGATGGGTGGGAATCGAACCCACGCTCTACAGCGCCAACTACCAACTGAACTATGAGAGCAGTCAATTTGAAGTAAAAATCATGAAATATATTTTTTTTACCGCAACGCGATTCCACCAAGGTTTATAGACGTAACAAATTCAAACTTTATCTGTTAGGCCTACCACAAGCTCTGTCTGGCTCTGTCTCTGGCTCTGGTTTTGAGTCTGTGTGAGTGTTGACTAAATAAGCCCTACGTCAAAACACTGGTGAGCACTCACACAAACTCAAAACCAGAGCCAAAGACAGAGCAAGACAGAGCTTGTGGTAGGCACTGAACTGAAGTTTATGATTCGTACATATTTTCAATATCAGCTCTTTATATATGCAAGTCAAATGTAACTTTGTGTTTTATTCTCTTGTACAGTCGACTACAGTAGAATGTATACAATTCCTAACTTCCAACTAAACTTTATCATAAAATAATTATAAGTTTAAAAAACTTGAGAAACCGACTTCATTGTCAAACGGCTAAACCGATTTTAATCAAATTTGTTTGGGACAATCTGGACGTAAGAATAACCTTTCAAATAAAAAAATAATTTTCTAAATCGGCTCATAAATGATGGACGCATGCAGTTACAAACATTAAAAAAAATATTTAAAAAAAAATGGCCACACTAATTTTAATAAAATTAAAATGGGACCAATCCGGAAGGAACCTTTCAGATAAAAAAATATTTTTTCAAATCGGCTCACAAATGACGAAGTTATGCGGTAACAAACATAAAAAAAAAAAGTGTGTTTATTCAGTAGGATTGCAAGAATCACTTTGAAACGTCTTAAAGCTAGGTGAGGCTTACAACATTGTAATGGGTATTTTTTTTATTAAACTTTCAGATGGAACAAACGTTTATTTATGGCCCACCTGATGGTCAGTGGTAACCATCACCTATAACAACGCATTGCCTCGTAGGTCACGCAGGTCAGGATCGTGCCCTACGCTATCGCCACCGAGAACAGAATATAATGTGTGGCGAACACTGATGTTTTTTTTCACCACCAAGAACAGAATATAATGTGTGGCGAACACTGATGTTTGTTTTCTGTCTGGATGTTATATTGTACTCTCAGTATGTATTAACAAAAAATAAATATTTAAGTATATTATGACCTATCTGGTTCTCATCGTATGATTTTGCTTAAATTTAGGACTAGATTTAATAAAATAGAAACGTTATAATATGAAGAACCATCCTAAAATTTAAATTAGTTCATGTTGCTTAGACTCTTTTGATGTGTGTATTTATTTATTATTTAACCCTTAGCCTGACGTATTTTTCAGTTACACTACCACCTGGCATCAGTCCTGGAGACCGCTAGTCTATTTTTCATGTTTTATAACTATTTTATAGAATAGTAGGTATGCTAAATAAAAGTTACTTCTGTATTTTCACTATGTTTTTATTTACAATAAGTTTTTGAACAATGCAAAAGTATGCATTTACTTCTCAAAAATCAACAATTAACTAAGAGTAAAAATCACTAATTGTAAAACTAAAAAAGATCTTAAAAGTAATTGTGTTCCAACAGCCTACTATACCTAACCCATTCCGGGCGTAGAATCATTATTATTTATTTATTTTATTTTAATGAGTTTCCCGAACAATGAGCACAGTGAAGGCATGTACACTTCCTCGTAAAAACAATATGAAAACGAGTTCATAATAATATCTCTCGCATTTTTATAAAAAGAGCTTAAATTACACGTCAAGCGAAACTCGTGTGTGAAAGATACATACATTGTTCTGGAGTGGTGGCTTGGAAAATACATTTGCAGAGTTGTAGTCACATATTCAGGTGTTTCACTTTTTTTATACACCACTATTTTGTAACTACAAAAAAAAATAGGGTAATGTAGTATGGTTAGAACATTATGAATGTGCAATCAGTGGCTTGTTAAATCATTTCTCAATATTTGACTAAAAATTGTGGTTATTTAAAAAAAAAAAATTATGACTTAATCCTTGCTTGCCCTTATCTGCGCTTGATGTGCGGGCAAGTTTTTCCGCAAGTAGGCCGCTGGCGGGCCTTTTTTGCGTGACCCTTGACACGTGTTGCTCGAACCTTTTTAGGTTATACGACACATCGGTTTCCTCACGATGTTTTCCTTCACTGCTTGAGAATACTGGCATAGCGCACCTAAATTATTCGACAGAAAAACTCATTGGTACACGACTGGATTTGAACCCACGACCTTCGGATCGGAAGGTGGGGCCGCTACCACTAGACCACCATTGCTCTATCATAATCTGTTGTAGATGATTCATATATTTTTTGTATCACTATTATACCAATACCAGTATAAAGTCCGCTTTATTGTCTGAATATTCATTCTACTGTACCCGAAGTCCCAGTGCATTTACAACATTTCATTTTTTGTCTCTCTCTATTGCATGGAGAAAATATGAGACGGCAAAAATACGCTACGTAGTTAGAGTTGTTGTCTCATCTTTTCTCCATACAATAGACAGAGACAAATATTACCAAATGTTGTTTTCGTTTCGCCGCGCGGAGTTTTGCTACCAAATGTGGTAGCAAAACTCCGACTTCGGGTTCTGATTTCAATTTAAAGTGAAACAGGCCAACAAATATGTTACGTAAGATATGTGTTTTAATTTATAATAACTGCTCGTACGGTGGTTGAAATAGAGTCGTGTTTTGTTCAATTTTTGATTGAGAATTCGTTAGTTTTTCGGAGAATTTTGTTTTGACAGTGATCCTAAAGCTGATCATTATTAATTTCTCAGAAG
The DNA here is from genome assembly GCA_939531255.2 of Thera britannica. Lineage (NCBI taxonomy): Eukaryota > Metazoa > Arthropoda > Insecta > Lepidoptera > Geometridae > Thera > Thera britannica. Next base: position 5,320,518 of record OW618045.2, read on the forward strand.
TTGGTTTGAATTTTTCATCGTTTGCATTAATATGAATAAATAAACTAGACATTAGATAAAATACACAAAGAAACTTATAATAAATACCTACAAGTATTTACAAAATACACAAGAAACAGTTGAGCTATCTGCAGACCATTCAAACGATCTCGGGATAGCTCAATTGTTCTAAGTCAGTGTCAGATGGAAGCGTCCCCAGGAATTATGAAATATAAATATAACTTTTTCGTTTTCTGTCATTTTGGGAAGTCACATAGCTTTTTCGTTATTTAACTTCGGTGGTGTTTAACCAACATTCAACTTGAGGTCTCATCTTATTACGTGATATTTTGACTTGATCGATAATGTTTCAGAAGACTTTGAAAAAAAACGACCACCATTTGTTTTCAAAGCTAATTAAGGTCGACTTGTCTATTGACTGACTTGACTAAAAACTGTTTTATTTATGTAATAATATCCTCAATACTCGACACTGAAAAAATTGATCAAAAAGAGAAGATGAAGAAGACTATAACATTTTATAGCATAGCCATTGACCACCCACGTTTTTTTTGTAATTTTCCATGTGCTGTTTCGTTTGCAACTAGCCGCAGTTTTAAAATTTTACACGACCCGAAACACACCTGCGTCCCGATTTAAATATCCCACAAGCCTTCGAAACCATAATCACAGCATGGATATAGACTTACACCAGTAGGTTGAAGAAAAACGGGGAAGAAGAAGACCAATAGAAGACCAGTAAGTTGTCAGTTGCATAAACCACAATTCGGTTTTTTTTTTCTTAAAGATCCTATCTCAGGATTTCTCACCTTCGGTTTACCTACAAATAGTTGTGGCTCAAAGCGGATATTAAAATAACGTTATTATATTCAATCTAAAGTGAGCTGGTAGAAAAATATTTGAACTTTACAATCCAGAATGCCAACCCACTTTTGAAAATGGCTGCACAAAACAATTTAAAATAAATTCGTTGTATATACAACTTTGCCAACTAAATTATAAAGTAACAAATCAAATCGAATTAAAATGTCTTTACTCAATTTCAATTCAACAAGGATAACTTTGAAACGTCTTATCCTAGGTGCCAGTTCCACTCAAAAAACAGTCATGATAAACTTGACCGCATAATACACATTCTGCAAAACACCATTTAGGTGTATTACATACTCATGTAAACATTTTGGTCACTAATGTCACTTCATCTTTCGTGATCCTGTCACAATTCTGCTGCATGCACTTCTGCCTTCTGGTCAAATCTCTTCTTCTTCATCTTTACTACCGTGTACAATACTTATACTGTGCCAAAACGTACCGGCAGCTCCATAAAGTAGGCACACCATTCCAATATTGTTATGGCTCCACAAATGTTGCAAAAATTTGTACACATTGCGGGTTGTGCCAGTTGGGTAAGAATGGTTTTGTTGGTATTCAGGGGTTTTACCTCTCGATGCGTGGTCAATATCGGTTGGTTTTTCTTTGTGAGTAATGTATTATTACGGTTTGAGATTTACCTCAGACCACAAACGTAGTTACCATAGACACTTTGTCAACAAACTAAACTGTGTTTACAAACTAAAAAAAAAAGGGCCTTTGCATCTATTGTAGATGATTTATATAGCCAAATTTATTATATTTTTGATTGATTTATTTTTTTATTTACAAACTCAATTATTAAATAAAAAACTACGATTTTCTGCCAAATCGGTTCCACCGTTCTTGAGTTATAAATAGTGTAACTAACACGACTTTCTTTTATAAATATAGATTATATTTTTATATTAATTAATAATAATTCTATAGTGATTTTAATTGCCTATAATATGTGTAACATAAGTCTTAAATTATATTACACAAATAGGTAGTTAAAGTAAAGTAAAAGGTGAAATAGATTTTTAATTTGTAATAAGTATAGAGTGTTTTAGTACTGCCACAATGTTTGCATCTCAGCTATATAATAGGGAATGCGTTTTACTTACTTTATAGTTTTTAAAATCTTGTGTATCATTCAAGCAAAATAATTTAGGTAATTTGATTTACTTCAACATGAAAACTTCTGCAATAAAATTATTTAAGTTTGCATGCGATCATGCACACTCGCTCACTGTCCCTCGAAACGAATCGATTTAGTTTGAATCAGATTGCGTTTTTACTCTCCTTCCAACATCGCGTGCTTTTAGTTTTGCCATTTTTTATAAGAACTGGCAAAAACTACTAAAGGTGGTTCGATTTCCACGCAAATTAATTATACCAATGTGGACGATTTCAGTATAATTTTACACTGAAATAAATGTGGTTGGCTTTCATATTTTGGTCTTTATTTCCGGCAAACTTTAATAAATGATAAGAGTAAAAACTAAAATATTATGCATGTATTTTCATTAATGAAGTTATTATCGATTTCAGTATGGTCTTCGTTATTAATAATAAATAAACAAATGTATTTTAAGTTTTTTATTATTATCACCGTTAATCTTTAGTTTTCTTCAACTTAATAAAATTTGCCGGAAATAAGGACCAATATGAAAGCCAGTTACAGATATTTTAAAGTACTATTATACTATAACCGCCCTTATATGGTAAAAATCAGTTGTATGCAAATCGAACAGCCTTAATACAAATCTGCCAAAAGTTGAACCAGACTGAAGTTTATTTTTTATAGTTTTCGCATATTTTAATAGTTTATTCGCTAAAGTCTCGTAAACAGGTTTCTAAGGGTTATTCGTCACGTGAACATTGAGTTTCGATGGCGCAGTTGGTTAGCGAATCCCTCTATGAAGAAAAGGGTCGCGTCTTCAAATCTCACGTACTCACATCTAAGCGATATGTGGTAGCGATCAGCGAAACGCTGTCCAATATGACAGAAATTTTTAATAGCCTTACACTGATCGCCACCGCAAAACGCTTTGATGTGCCTATTGCACATGTCTTTCTATTCCATTCCCCTCTTTCAGCCGTCAGCTCTGCATTCACTTTTCTCTTATCCATGTCATCTTTCACACAGTACATAAAGATTAAAAACAAACCCATCCCGTGGGAACCATGGTGCGACAAATACTGAGTCAGGGACCTAATTGACCATGTGAAACTTTGTCTAAGTAGGTACTTACCTAACATACCTATTTGTATCTTTTCTTTCTTTTTTTTCTTTCTTTCTTTCTTCTTCTAACCAACCTATGTGCTATTCCAGCCTTTAATCTATGTCTGTGTCAAATAGCATTCAGATCCGTTCAACCCTTCTGGCGTTAAATAAACTTATTATAAACTTTCCCATTTATAATATTAGTGGGATTAGTGGAATAAACAATCAGTTATTGAATCAAACAATTGGAATCACTCATTCAAAATCTCGGTGAAACAATGTAATCGTTTGAATCTATACGAAATCCTGTGTTTGTTAAAACAGCTCTAATTAATGTTACTCTAATAACGCACTGCAAATTAATAATTTAACACTGCGTAAGCTTTTCTGTTCAATGTTTTGGTAATTGATTGAGAGATTGAAACAAGCCGATAAAAAATAAATATTGCGAACAATCAACACAACACTATCTAGCCCCAAACTAAGCAGAGCTTGTACAATGGGAACCAAATAGCTGATACAATACTAACAAACTTTTTGCTGCTTGCTTAGAATACAATATAACACCCAGACAGGGAACTAACATCTGTGTTCACCACACAAATATTTGTTCTCGGTGGGGATCGAACCCACGATCTACGGCGCAGAATGAAAGAAGGGATTTGAAGTCTTAGTACGATTATGGCTCACTTTTAACTGCACGAACCAGTGTAAGAAGATCTTATCTAAATTCTGTGCCACCATACTAACACGGTGAACCTTTGTAAGGAAATCGAGGGTAGGGTAGGGAAATCGGTAAATGCCGGCTGTCTCGTTACACATGATAAACGAGGTATTACGCAACACACATGTGACGATACAGTCGGTAGTCGCGATGCTTGGTCCATGGGCTTGGGTGAAAATTTACCGCGTATTTTGACTGTTGCGTCATGTTTTTAGTATGGTACAGTGTGTTCATTCACTAGCGTTAATTTATTTTTGACATTTTTAGGAAAACCTTGATGCCAAAGAAATTCTTAGAGATGGGAGCTCTCGGATCGTTGGTTATCTTAGTTATTTTTTTTTGAGTAGCAAAAACTAAGCATCTTGTAAAAGTAAAACTGTTTTGGAATGTCCAAACAAAGTTCTTTCATAAACATGACATGTAACTTGATTTTTTTTGTGTCACTTTTAATATTTTTGCACCCCTGAAAAACCCCATGTCTTAATAATCCCTCATCTGATTTTACTCATATACTTACTTACCAGTAAATTTCTCAAGTACAAGCTATCGAATTATTAAATTTCATGCAGATCGAATCAACGCACGGTTTGAAAGTTATCGTCAGGCAAACTTAGATAAATACATACATACGCACTTAAAATGCCAAATCGTCCAAGTTGTTTGTAAAATCTTCATTCGCTTCGCTCACTGGATCAAATACATGTTAGTTTAAATAGGTAAGCAAATTAAAGAACACGACATGGTACGACACTCCAACGACATTCAAACCACGGAACATAATTATCGTGACGAAAACTGTATTTTAATCAACTACCTACTACTACTAAATGTTGATTAAGTACCTATTTTCTCAATTCTTAGCATTTTCTGATTGTTTTTTCGAACTACGTTTCTCCAGAAAACCAATATAAATGTATGTTTCAAAAGACAGCTAATCTAGAATTTTAAGCAGAAAATTTGAATAAATAAGGCGCTTCAAAGCTTTAAGGTTACTTTTCCACGATGGGCTAGTATAAAAGCTTAAGTCGTCATTTTAGATAAGTCCTCTTAGCTATACACTCCGACACGAGACGACACATTTTAAGGTTTTTATATTCAGTTCTTAAGTTTGAAAGGCGACTACGAATGGAAAGACTTATATTTAGTTCTAAAGTTCAAATGGCGACTACGAACGGAAAGATGATACTTAGAGTGCTCACCCACCAGATGGATTGACGACATTGTTAAGATCGCGGAAAGTTGGTGGATGAAAAAGACTCCAATTCATTCTCCCTATGTACAGCAATGGAATTCTTCATGCTGATGATGATGATGATATTCAGTTGCGCTCACTGCAGCTTTTTTTTATAGCAACTCATTTTTCATGGTTTTATGTTGTCGAGTGACTCTGAGGCGCACTTGAATGCCTTTCACCACAATGGTTTTAATGCACCAGTGACAAGACAAAAAGAAGAAGAATGTTTTTTATAATGTGGATATTAAGCGGTGGTTGGAGGCCCAATGAACTGGCCCAACAAAATGTATGTAAAAGCAGATAAACTTGTCATTGGCCACGTGTGGCTGTGGCCAGTACCATGAGCTCTGCCTGGCTCTGTCTCTGGCTCTGGTTTGAATCTGTGTGAGTGCTCACCAGTCCATTATACTGTGTGTGTGACGTTTTGACGTAGCATTTATTTAGTCAACACTCACACAGACTCAAAACCAGAACGAATTTATCGGCTATACTAAAAATCTTTCCGTGTGAAAGCAACTTGCATGAATTCATACGAGAACCGTTGAAATTAGAAAATTGAAATACATTATGTAAACTTCGAACACAAAGCGACGAACGAACGTATTCTTGGCAATTCTGAATAATTCAAGAATTATTTAAAACAAATTGAAACATTACCTATTCGGTTGTATGAGTCATTATTATCAGCTTGAAGAAGTCCACTCAAGTCAAGGTCGAAGACAAAAATAGTTATTTGTTATACAAGAGTGCAAAGCTGCTTTTTAAACGCGTGCTCAATTTTGATGACTGAGCAAGCGCAGGATTCTAAAGTTTAACCACGAGCGTAGCGAGTGGTTTAACAGTTAGAACCCTAAGCTTTGGCGAAGGAATCAAAAGAGCACAAGGTGAAATAAAATCGGTTGTCTGTAAAGTCGGTTTACTGACGATAGTTGAACGTGATAACGTCATAAGAAAATACTCGCGAACTCGCGGACTCGGACTCGGACTCGGACTCGGACTCGGACTCTCGGACCCGGACCCGGAACCCGACCGAACCCTTACCCTTACCCTCATTTACCCTTACCCTCATTTACCCTTACCCATTACCCGACCCAGGCTCGGGCTCAGGTAAATGGAACGACGAAACGACGTAACGACGCATGAGTCATGTTTTTTCGTGCGTGCAGCCGGCTCCATCGATTTATAAGACGTTATCACGTCAAAATCTTTGCACTCGTGTGCAACACGTAACTTTTCATCCCACCTCAGCGAGGAAATGACTAAATGCAAAAAAGAACATGGCGCGACTGAAAGTAACAAACCAAGAAGGTTCCGAGTATGAGTTACTAACAAATTTAACCCTCGGCATGCCTGGTGGCTAAAAGTTACATGTTATGCCTGGTGGGTGTGTGAGACCCGGATTTTCAAATAACTTTTTCGCCTACAAATTGGTGTCAAATATTAAAATTTATGGTTTTATAATAATATTAAAGATGCTTTTTAGGTTTTTAAATAAAATATGTGTTCGAATCAACAATATTTATTAATAAAATATGCAATTAAACTCAGTATACGTTTTGTACCGTAAAATTAAACATCTTATGTTTATAAACATGCAAAATCAACTAAAACAAAAGAGATCTCAATCAGACTTTGGGGAATAATAGGCACATATATTATCTTATATTCTAAGCTAAAATAATAAGTCTTCTTCATTTCCAACATCATTTTCACGAGCATTGTTTTCGAAGCACCTTTCGCACTGGAAAATTGCATGATCCAGGCACACGTGGCTCTTGCACATCTCACAGATGTATTGCGTTTTGCGGTCTTTCTTTGACGGACAAACGTGACATCTACGCCTTACACCTGGAGCTGATTTTTTTTCCGGTGGGCCATCTTGGAGGCCAATATGGTTGGCAATTCGTTTGCGAAGATCTGTAGAAAGACGAGTATTTTTCTGTCTTGATTGTAGACGTGGTTCTATCAGCGTGACACCCAGATCTTTGATGAAACTTCTCCGATTGTTTTTGAAGTCAGGACAGTTGAGCATTTGAATATTTTTTGCATTTATTCCTGCAGAGTTCAGCAGCCAGAAAAATAGAGTGAGCGGCCATCTTCTGGAGTTTCGTGATGCATCATAAGATCTAATAAGCTTGTCAACTTTGTCAACACCATATTATATTAGTATAGATTGTGTTCGCAGTTAAAAAAAAAATATTATTTTTAGCAAATATGATACGAAATCACAAGCAGAAACAAAATTAATACTTACATAAAAATTTGACGCCGTATGCCTGGTGGTGTCAGGGAGACCCGAGCGCACTTTATACACGTCCTATCACTACTGGAGCGCACCCCGGACTGAGGTAGCTAGCTTAGGGCGTTAGGTAGTTCACTACGGTCAGCTACTGAGAGCGGTTACGCGCGAAATTTAAATTTGAATGAGATGTAACGGTTTAAATGCCGCGGTGGGTCTCACAGACCCTACCAGGCATGCCGAGGGTTAAAAAGGTTGTATGATAAATTCGGCACCATGTAGGTAGAAGTAAATAGGTTTAATGGTGTTTTGAATTCACAAATACACCAAGAAGGTTACGAGTGCGAGTTTATAACAAAATAAAAAAGGTTGTATGATAAGTTCGGCACCATGGAGGTAGAAGTAAATAGGTTGTGTATTTACAAACTTATTGAACACGATATTCTAAATTCAAATTTACTTTATCCTCTAGCGGATAAAAACGTCTTTTCCAGTCAGAAATTAAACGGCAAAAACACACTTTCAGAGCTGGTGGGATGAAAAATATTTTTCATTACTCATACTCTGAAAGTAGGTCTGAAGTTGCCTAAGGGGCCTAATTGAAAGTAAAACTTTCAGCCCTAGGGAGAATCGCTTTCTACTGACAGCTGTCAAATTATAAAAAAAAACAAGTTCTGTTTTATTCAACCATGTTCCAACTTTCAAAAGTCTTTCTAACTACAAGGAGGTTGTTCAACCAAATTCCAACTTTTTATTCAGCAAGTAGGTTGGAAACCCATTACAACGGTAAGAAGTTTTAAAAGTCTAATAAGATAGCGCAATGTAAAATTTAAATTTAAATAACTTATAGATAGTATTAAATAAAAAATATATCTTCTAAATTACTTGATTAATATATAGCTTCAACTATTTATTTAAAATAACATAGATTTGACATTTACCATTTTTTAAATTATGAAAATGAAAATAATGGCTGTATAATGCTGGCGAGCCGAAGCCGAAGACCCGCCAGAGAAAAAGAAAAAAAAAAACCCGGGAAGGCGGCAATTCAATCTTCATTTTCACAAATTTTTCTTTCATGTTTTATTTTTACTTTCCTTGTATTCGTAATGAAAAGCACAGTGTTTACCTCGGGTGAAAGTCTTTTAAGTCCCTCAAGCTCCATTGGCGCCCTCGCTAACGCTCTGGCGCCAAAACCGTCTCGGGACTCAAAAAACGTGACTTTCAACACTCAGGTAACAATGTACTATTTCAATACAAGGATCACTTTGAAACGTTTTAAAGCAAGGTGAGTCTAGTGCCAGTTCCACGCGACCAAGCCTAGAAGAACAGGTAACAAACTACGGCGTGGTTCCTACCATTTTTATATGTGATCCTTTTACAAATAAATAATAATAATAGTAGCAGGAAAGTTCCAGTGTGGTGCCACTTCACTACTAATTACGACCCTCTTTTTTACAAGAACGATCTGTAGGCCTACAACAAGCTCTGTCTGGCTCTGTCTCTGGTTCTGGTTTTGAGTATATCGTCACACACACAGTATGACTTACTTCTGAGCACTCACACAGACTCAAAACCAGAACCAGAGAAAGAGCCAAACAGAGCTTGGTGTAGGCCTACAGATTAATAGATGAAATAAATTTCTACCCCACTTTAGTTAAATTCATCAAAAGAATAGGTAAACTGGAATGTGTCGTAACTGATATAAGTGCCACAGGGCACGTGAGGCTTTGAAGTGAGCTCAAAGATATTTGCATAGATATGCAGTTGCCACATACCAACGTGTGAATTTATTTTGGTAAAACATTGTACTGCTATCGTTTCAGCATGACTTAGACCGAATTTCAAGAATAATTTGCCGGCAAAAACGAACTTCTTGCTATCTGTAGATCGTTTGTAACGGTCTGCAGATAGCTCAACTGTTTTTTATGTGTTTTGTACATTTTATAAATATTTTTTTTGTTTTTTTTTTATCCTAATATAAATTTTTATTGTTTAATCACAAACTTAATAAAAAATGAAAATTTCAATGTGAATAAATAAATGTATTTAATTTCTTTGAATCCACGTTCAAATACTAGAAGATCGCTTCAATTTCCACACACACTGAAATTTGGTGATAGCTTAGGTTTAGGCTTTGGTGATAGCTTAGAACCAAGACACGTCTGTTAATTAAGTTAATAACTTGTTATGGATATAGACTAACTAGTATTTGACGACTGTCTGCGAAATTGAAATATAAAAACTACACCTTACCTTCCTCTAAATATTACCAAGCCGTCCAAGTTTTATAGTCATACATAGTTATTAAAAGATTTATTATTAAGTTAGATTTTATAATTGAAGAATTTTGTTACCTAGGTTTACCTAATAGTAAAACTGACCTGCCACGGCGTTACCCATGCAGGTATAAGCCCAAACTAGTACTGCCTAATTCTAAATTAAAAATTCACAGTTCCGGTCCAACAACAATGGCATCAAAAATTTATAATAAAATCCCCGAACAAATAAAAGATCTAGAAAAGGATAGGACATTCGAACATAAATTAATGGACTTATTGATAAAAAAATGCTATTATACTTTACATGACTTTTTCAATGATGCACTGCCTGCGTTATAATAATAATTTAATTGACTTCATAATATAAAAATAACAACTAGCTTTTAATTTATCTATTTTTTCAGACTTCGGTCCGCTTCCACTCCAAATATTGCTAAGCCCTGTACATTAGGGCTTATTATGTATTCACCATTTTTTTTACTTTAAGACCTCACCATGTAACATAATAATTGCAATAAATAATATGAGTATGAGTATGAGATAATATAATTAGCCGTAAGGTCATAATAATATGTTCTGGACGTTATTACCCCCTAAGTCCAATAAAACACATGAAGCAATGAATAAATGAATATGAATATGAAATTCCCGATTTTCCCGATTCACAAAAGAACAATATTTCTCTCCATTAGCTCATTAGCTTCGCTCCACTGATTAATTGTCATTTTTGTATGAGCATGCAGGACAATAGTGTTCCATGCAAACTTGTTATTTCCATGAACAATACTGCGCTCAGCTAATGGACGCGGAGCCGGACTAGAGAGCCAGCCCAAGAGTTGCGAGCATAGCGATTTTGAATGACGAAATTCAATTCAATTCATTTATTAAAACCATAGGGACTTCAAGAAACACTTAATTACGTCATAAAATAAAAGTTCAGGACATAGTTTGTGTTGCAGCTGTATAGAGGCTTTGTCAAAAATAAGCTATACAATAGATTAAAAAGATTCTTATAAATACACATTTTAAATAATGATGTGAATGAAAAGAATACGTAGTTATAAATTAACCTGTTTACAATCTGCACGATTATTAATATTATCTTCTATTGTATTGCAATACCCTTAAAGGTTAAATTATACATTGATTCAAAAAACTTGACCTACAAGGCAATGCTTTGGTGTAGGTCACGTACGTCAGGAGTCTCGCGATCGTAACGCACAACGCTGCGGTATACGGCTTGACGCAGCGTCACACGATTGCACTTCGCCGCTGACGCAAACTGCGACGGAACAAAAGACCATTCTAGACGTTTTTCATAAGATTATGTGTCCGGCGCTGCAAGCTGCATACCGCAGCGTTGTGCGTTACGATCGCGAGACCAAAGCTTCACGATGCACTGCCCTGCGTCCATCAACTTGAGGTATGTATACAGATGTTGAGCCTCACGTGCCAGTAATTTCATCAGCATCCACACCCTTCAAACCAAAAAACAGCATTACTGCTTCACGACAGAAACTGTTTTTTTTAATCATTATCATCATCATCATCAGCCTGAAGTAGTCCATTGCTGGACATAGGCCTCCCCTGCACAATTCCAGGAAGAACGATTTTGAGCCCTCTCCATCCACCGACTACCTGCGATCTTAGCAATGTCGTCGGTCCATCTGGTGGATGGGCACCCTTTTTGTCTTCCGGTTCGTGGTCGCCATTCGAGAATTTTGCACGCACGAAAAAACATGACTCATGCGGCGTTACCTCGCTCTGAGGCGTTCCATTTAAGGCTTGAAGTGCAAGCGAGAGCGCGGAACGAGCGACAAAGAGGCACAATCGCCCTCCGCGTTCGGCAGCGTTCGACATCTGTCTCTCTCCTACTTGAGTGAGCGATGCGTCCGCGTGGACAGCTGTATGACGTTGTCACGTTCAACTATCGTCAGTAAACAGACTTTACAGGCGACCGATTTTTGACGTGATAACGTCTTATAAATCGATGGAGCCGGCTGCACGCACGAAAAAACATGACAAATGCGTCGTTACGTCGTTTCGTCGTTCCATTTACCTGAGCCCTAGCCCGGGTCGGGTAATGGGTAAGGGTAAATGAGGGTAAGGGTAAATGAGGGTAAGAGTAAGGGTTCGGTCGGGTTCCGGGTCCGGGTCCGAGAGTTCGAGTCCGAGTCAGAGTCCGAGTCCGAGTCCGAGTCCGAGTCCGCGAGTCCGCGAGTATTTTCTTATGACGTTATCACGTTCAACTATCGTCAGTAAACCGACTTTACAGACAACCGATTTTTTTTTATATAAAATGTACTAATCTTTCATGACTTACCCCAGTCAGTTTACGTGCACGAGTGGGCACCTGCAGCTCTCAGTTGTAATTGAACGTTGGATACCAGTTGTTATTCAACTACCCGCACTCATTTACTATCGCTATCTCACTTTATTACCTCTATTGTCTTATTAATCTAACGATGATGAAGGAGATTTATGATAAATATAGTTACGTCGGATATTTGATATTCAACTACCCGCTTTTTCTTTTTATTACTTCATTTTATTATTATAACGATTATGAAAGAGAAAGAAGAATACATGCAGTTTCTAAATATGAAAACAAGATCAAATAAAAACTCTTTTTAACAAAAAATTACAAGTAAATCTAAATTGACTAAACTTACGAGATACATACTTTGGTATAAAAGTTTCATCATCATCATCATCAGCCTGAAGAAGTCCACTGCTGGACGTAGGCCTCCCCTACACATTTCCAGGAAGAACGATTCTGAGCCCTTTCCATCCCTCGACTTCCCGCGATCTTAACAAGTTAAAAAAATCAATAAAAGTATAAGTTCTGAATAAATAAAAATATGATCAAAACTTGAGACAAGATAGTTTGTGGATTTATTTATGTTAAGTTCTGAATAAAAAATATAATGATCAACTCTTTAGACTTATCAAAATGTGTAAATTTTTCTTTCTACAGATAAAAATATATCCATCTCTTTCTTAAGGGTGACGGTGACTGCTCTCCATCAGGTGGCCTGTCTGCCAGCCATAGCTTAAAAACACATCATAAGTAATAAATTTATGAACTGTGTAGAAACACCCTTATATTATTAAAGCCTTCTTTTGAATTTTTTTCTTTGACAATCCTCACTTTGCTATTTTCACATTATTTTAGATCAATAATCAAATTTATAAATAATAAATATTGTGGACAACTCACACAACACTACCCAGCCCCAAACTAAGCAGAGCTTGTAATATGGGAACCGGACAGCTGATATAACACTTGAATACATTTTTTTTTTTGTAAATACATACTTAGAATACAATATAACACCCAGACAGAGAACAAACATTTATGTTAACCACACAAATATTTGTTCTCGGTGGGGATCGAACCCACGACCTACGGCGCAGAAGGCAGAGCTACTACCAACTGAGCTAGAAGCCAGTCAGTTATATAGATAGATAGAAAATACTTTATTGTACAACTAAAATTAACAAAGAAATACAGAAAAATATCAAAGTTGAATACGATGGGTGGTCTTAACACTAAAAACGATCTCTTCCAGACAAATATCTACATGGTCAACGTATCTAAGTTACACTATAATCGTAGAATGACACGCAATTTACAGTTTTACTGTAGTTTTGCTAATAGTTTTGTGAAGCAAATTGCACGTAAATACCATTCCTACAGGAGCTACATACCCCAACATACAATATTACAAGTTTATGTAAGCGCCAATGGAATTGCATTGCATGACTGTCTATATTAGATAGGGTGGGTACACACAGTTCGTTCAGAATTACATAGAAATTAACACGCTTTGCCTGTGTTGTGTGTGGCTTTGTTTGTGTGTGTGTTGTGTTTGTGTCTTTGTTTCTTGTTGTGTTTGTTTGTGTGTTTGCGTTGTGTGTGTTTGTTTGTGTGTGTGTGTGTGTTGCTGTTTTTTGACTCTAGGCCTATATACCACAAATGTTGTCTGGCTCGGTCTCTGGCTCTGGTTTTGATTCTGTGTAAATGCTCACCAGTGTATTATACCTAATACTTTATGTGTGACGTTTCTGTTTAAGCTTTATTTTGACAACACTCACACAGACTCAAAACCAGAGCCAGACACAGAGCTAGACAGAGCTTGTGGTAGGCCTACTGGCCTCTCAGCTCAGTTACCTACTACAAGTACTCCAACAATTTATTTTATTTTTTGTATTTGTGTACCTATTAACTAGATAGATAGATAGATTAACTCTTTATTGTACACAAGGCAATAAATAAAGAAACTATTTAAAATAATGAGTACAATGGGCGGCCTTATCGCTAAGAGCGATCTCTTCCAGACAACTTTTGATAGACCTTTCCTAACAAAGGACCAAACCTTTTCAGACAACCTTACTAACTATGTTTAGTGTATTGTGTTTTATCTAGAAGGTTTTCAGACACGATTGTAAAATTGTTAATGAAATAAAAATCTAAACTATGCTCACTTAGGATAATACTGGAACTGGAGAAATAGTATTTTTTTTTAATTCATAAAAAAATAACTTTAAAAGTTTTTTTTTTGTGTTTTTTATTTCTTTTAATCCTGTCCATCCAAAGGTTGTCTGGAAGAGATCGCTCATAGCGATAAGACCGCCCACTGTACTTCGCTTTAGTTTAAGTATTGTCGTTAAATGTGTAATGTCCTATTCTTGTGGTGTACAATAAAGTGTTATCTATCTATCTATCTATCTATAAAAAAACTATTTCTCCAGTGTGTCACCGCCTTCACCATTTCCGATAGCGAGTTCAAACGTTATTGGACTGCACGTTGGACGGAGATTTTGCTGGGACCAAGAAATACGGTCATTACAGTTGACTATAGCGTGTGTGTTAACTATACCTCTCGTATGGCGCTGGAAAGTCTGGGACACGATAACTTGATTTTTGAAATGTGAATTGGGAATTTTGGGGAATTGGGGTAAAAAGGCAAAAGACTAAGTATTGATTCCGCTAAAGAGATGTAGCTTTTAAGACAAGCCAAATTAATAAAAATAAATGAACTCCAAATTAAGCAGAGCTTGACTATGGGAACCAGCAGGGCTACCACGAGCTCCATATGGTTATGGCTATGGCTGTCAAATTGTGTATTATAAATAGGCTGACCCCCACATTCATTTTCTTCTTGGGTTTGAATGTGTCAACAGTGTCGAAACAAACCCAAGAAGAAAATGAATGTGTGGGTCAGCGTATCTATAAACAATTTGACAGCCATAGCCATAACCATATGGAGCTCGTGGTAGCCCTGCTGATAGCTGATGTAATACTTAGATATTTAGTTTTCTGTAACAACCACAATATAATGCCCAGACCAAGAACTAACACATGTTTTCACTAATGTATTTGTTCTCGGTGGGCATCGAACCCACGACCTACGACGCAGAAGGCAGAGACCTGAGCTGAGGGGCCAGTAAAAATGTTCAATCAGCTAATAGAGTGCTGGTGGCCTAGTAGTAGTGGCCTTCCGATCTTAAGGTCGTGGGTTTAAATCCTGTCGTGTACCAATGAGTTTTTCTGCCCAATAAATAATCTACACTATGTCAGTGCTCTCAAACGGTGAAGGAAAACATCGTAAGGAAACCGGCATGTCGTAAAACCAAAAAGTTCGAAGAATCCGTATCAAGTGCACGAAAGGAGCCTCTTTGGCGCATTTAAAATCCTTTCACCACACTTGGTTCGAAAAAGCCAGTGACACCATAAGAAGAAGAAGCTAACGAATAGTTTAGTGAATGATGATGAATACTGAGTCGGTAAAACAGTTTAAGAAATTCTTCTTATCGTGTCACTGATTCTTTCGAACCAAGCGTGGTGAAAGGATTTTAAATGCGCCTCAACGAGGCTCCTTTCGTGCACTTGACACATGTTTTCGAACTTTTTAGGTTCTACGACATGCCGGTCTCCTCACGATGTTTTTCCTTCACCGTTTGAGAGCGCTGGCATAGTGTACATAAATTTTTGGGGAGAAAAACTCATTGGTACACGATTGGATTTGAACCCACGACCTTAGGATCGAAAGACGGGGCCACTACCACTAAGCCACCAGCGCTCTAGTTTATTATAGTTTAAGAAATGAAAGTCAAGGTTAAACAAATCTATTCATGGTAGGTAGTATTCGTGCTATTAATTAAACAGTAAAAAATCAGATCCAAGTCATGACAATTACTATTTCCAAGGTGTCCATTCTTCATGGAACCTTCAAACAGCTCTCTATTATCTTATTAAATATCTAATCTGTAGGCCTACCACAAGCTCTGTCTGGCTCTGGGCTTGAGACTGTGTGAGTGCTGTTTAAATAAATCCATACACAGTATAATGCACTGGTGAGCACTCACACAGACTCAAAGCTAGAGCCAAAGACAGAGCCAGACAGAGCTTGTGGTAGGCTAACTGTCTGTAATCTGTCTCAAGCACACTGCACTATGACTATAAAATCAATATTTTTCGACAAATTCGCTGCAGATGTGTCTAAAAGAAGCAGTCAAAAATGGAAATAGCTAGATATCATGCCTTTTTAGGGTTCCGTAGCCAAATGGCAAAAACGGAACCCTTATAGATACTCTGTGAACCGCATTAAGATTTTTACACAAAAATTGAAAAAAAACTATAAATTTTGGGGGTCCCAATACTTGAAACTGAAACTCAAAGTTTTGTTTTTCATCGAACCTATACGTGTGGGGTATTTATGAATAGGTCTTCAAAAATGATGTTGAGGTTTCTAATATTGTTTTTTTCTAAACTTAATATTTTGCGCGAGAGACACTTCCAAAGTGGGAAAAAGTTGGTCCCCCACTAACTTCTAAAATAAGAGAATTAAAAAACTAAAAAAAATATATGTTGTACATTACTATGCAAACTTTCAACGATATTTGGTTTGAACGAGATCTAGTAAGTAGTTTTTTTTTATACGTCATAAATCGTAAACCGCAACTTACCTTTCGACGACCTACAATAACCTTTATATTATGTTACTTGATGCTACGGAACCCTTCATGGGCGAGTCCGACTCGCACTTGGCCGCTTTTTTACGAAAGCAGATGGAACAAGCAAAATGGCTTACCTGATGTCAAGTAGTACCATCACCTATATAACAAAGCATTGTCAAAAACGTGCCCTACGATGCACTGCCCTGTGTCTGGTTTTACTAGTTACTAGATCTGTAACATATAATATTGTATTGTATTGTATTTCCTGGTATAATGTACTGATTCAGTCAGTGGTTTGTACAGTTACCCACACACAAGTCCTTTTAGAATTAATTAGTGTAATGTCGGAATACACCACGTCGAACAGCTGCAAATTTAGTTGGCAAATCATTTTCAAGAGCTCAAATTCTAAATTAATTTATTTTTTTAGTTAGATAGATACCTTTTTATTTTTCTTTCTTAATACTTTTTCTTTGCTATAGCCATTCATTTTTATAGCTATATTGTAGTTATTGTCTCCTTATAAATTGAGGGCATGACTCCTTTCACGACTTTTCCCTAACTCTCGTCGTTTCGGCCATAACCACCCTTCTTAAAACACCACCCTGTATAATATAATTATGTATTATGTATAAAACATAATACATTAAGCTTGATCTAATTTTGTCTTCCTACGGTGCGTGGTTCTGCAGATCATCACGCACCGCGCACGACGACGCACTGCAACGTACACAGAAAATACTCCTGTGCTACCGCGCACCTCGGCGCACGAGACCGTTCCCATGGTGTGTCGTGCGAGGTGCGGGCTGGTGCGCGATATCACGCACCGGTGGGGAGGGGCTATTAGAGTCAACTTAAACTACTGATAATAATTGGAAAATATTGAATAACACAAACTTTCCCACACATTGGTTTTTAAGAAACATTTTCCCACACAACCCGTATTGTATAAGTATTGCTTAATATCACATAGGCCATGAGATTTATTTCACTATTGTTTATTGTGAATAGATAATTTTGTAGTTAAATAAATGGGTTACCTGGGAAATGGTTTTTTCACTTGGTGACAAACATTGTGTTAAAACTTTGTAAAAAAACTTATCACAGTTTGCCATTGGTAAAGATAGCTATAGTTTCATTACTGGGTGACAAACATTGTATCAAAACTTGGTAAAAAAAACTTATCACAGTTTGCCATTGGTAAAGATAGCTATAGTTTCATTAACTGGGTGACAAACATTGTATCAAAACTTTGTAAAAAAAACTTATCATAGTTTGCCATTGGTAAAGATAGCTTTAATTTCATTAACTGAGTGACAAACAACAAACGTTGTATCAAAACTAGTGTTGCCCAAATGCAAGAATAAGACGAGACTTAGCCAGTCTTGGTCTTGGTCTTGCGCCAATACACCTGGTCTTGGTCTTGGTCTTGGTCTTGCGCTCCCAGTCTTGGTCTTGGTCTTGGTCTTGCAGCAAGAGTCTTGCAAGTCTTGCAATTACCTATTAGTCTATTACTATTTATTAAAGTTTACTTTAAATCTTAGAAAAACGTATTAGAATTGGAACATTGTGAGCTTGAATTAACATAGCCATAGTAAAGATCAAGCAGATTAATAAATAACTGAAGATTTGATAAGAAATTCGAAAAATGAACGGACCTATACGTCGTTTTCCATGGAAGTAACTGTTTCTTAATAAACATTTATGATTTATAAGTTTACATTTGCTAAAACATGTAAAAAAACTAATTAATTACAATAACTTGACTGTATTTTAAAGAACAATACTTATCTGTCTAGAAAGAGATTGAACCCTCAACTTATAAGAAATTTAATGAAAGGTTTTACGATTTATCATTTATTTGAATAAAAAATAAAATACAACACAAATCAACAGCTTTATCATTAGGTTATGATACTTTATATCAATTTTTTTACCTTTGATGCCGCATTATCAAAGTGCCGATGGTTAAAACATAACTATGCATGCACTCAGTTTGATTTTAATAGATATTTTTTTATTCGCTATGTTTATGGTATTAGTCGTAATGCGCATAGGTCCAGTTTTTCATATTCTTTGATACAGTTTTTTGCGTCTCATAGAATTCCTAAGCGTACCTACCTATACACCGAACTGTTACACCTAACTACTCAGTGAAATAGCGCTAAGTCCTAGCTGCAAGACGCAAGAGTCTTGCAGGCTATGTCTTGTTCTTGCTCAAGTCTTGCACGGTCAGTCTTGGTCTTGGTCTTGCTAAAAATACGCGGTCTTGTTCTTGGTCTTGGTCTTGCAAAAACGCAAGAACAAGACCAAGACTGCAAGACCAAGACTGAATTTGGGCAACACTAATCAAAACTTTGTAAAAAAATTTATCACAGTTTGCCATTGGTATTGCCTATAGTTTCATATTGGTCGGGAAGTAGTTTAGAATCTATAAACAGACAGAGGATACTTTTTATCCCGAAAAAGTAACGGGATCGAGGCATAATGGAAACGGGGCGAGCAAAGCCGCGAGCGGCCGCTAGTAGAAGATATTTTTAGGGTCATAATTTTGACGAAAGAGTCTAAATGTACTTTTATTTCTCCTGCCAAGCTTTATGTATACTTAAAGACTTTTTATGTCTTGTTTATGAAGATATTATAATACTTTGAAGTGGTTACTATGTTTGTGTTCAAGTTGGTTCAATGACAAAGTTATTTTATTAATGAGGTATCTAAGTAACGGGTTCAAAACGTTCATTGAACGTCATAACGGAGGTATTATAGCGGAGATAAACAACTCAGTAACAGTGGTAATTTGGACGGAATAGGTGCCTGAGGGTAAGGGGAGGCCTATGTCCAGCAGTAGACTTCTTCTGATGATTATGATGATGATGAGGTACCTAAGACATCTGATGGACCGACGACATTGTTAAGATCGCGGGAAGTCGGTGGATGGAAATGGCTATGAATCTTTCTTCCTGGTAATATTTAGGGGAGGCCTATGTTCAGTAGTGGACATCTTAAGGCTGATGATGATGATGATGAGGTACCTAAGATTTAAAAAAGTATTTTCATCCCACCAGCTCTGAAAGTGTGTTTTTGCTGTTTAATTTCTGACTGGAAAAGCCGTTTTTATCCGCTAGAGGATAAAGTAAATTTGAATTTAGAATATCGTGTTCAATAAGTTTGTGAATACACAACCTATTTACTCCTACCTCCATGGTGCCGAACTTATCATACAACCTGTTTTATTTTGTTAAAAACTCGCACTCGTAACCTTCTTGGTGTATTTGTGAATTCAAAACACCATTAAACCTATTTACTTCTACCTGCATGGTGCCGAATTTATCATACAACCTTTTTAAATTTGTTAATAACTCATACTCGGAGAACCTTCTTGGTGTGTTACTTTTAGTCGCGCCATGTTCTTTTTTGCATTAGTCATTTCCTCGCTGAGGTGGGATGAAAAGTTACGTGTTGCACTCGAGTGCAAAGATTTTTCACCTTGTGCTCTTTTGATTCCTTCGCCAACGCTTAGGATTCTAACTTTTAAACCACTCGCTACGCTCGTGGTTAAACTTTAGAATCCTGCGCTTGCTCAGTCATCAAAATTGAGCACGCGGTTAAAAAGCAGCTTTGCACTCTTGTATAACAAATAACTATTTCTGACCGCCACAGAGAGAGAGTCTGATGCCGCCAGTGTCTTGGGGACGCTTCCCTCTGGCACTGAATTGGATCAGTTGCGCTATCTCTAGATCGTTAGTAATGGTCTGCAGATAGAAAAAGTATTTGTTTAATTGTATGTTTCTTTGTGTAAATAAATTTTTATAGTTGTAACTTGTTTTTTGTATTTCCAAGCACTTTAGAACTAAAGTAAAGATTCCTTGATACAAAGAAAGCGCCCTGGGTGCAATCATCACAAGTCCTTTGCTGTTTGCCGACTGCTTGCTGTCTTGCCTTTTTGATATTGCGAACTCTCTAACCGACTTCGAATAAAAAAGACGAGGTTCTCTAAGATAACTTCGTCATTATTTTTTACACCGATTTGAAAAATCTCTTTTGATCTGTAAGGGCCAGGGACGATATCAACACCTTTGAGAGGATATATGGTGGGAGGAGGCCCGAGAGAGAGATAAGTGGAAGTCTTTAGAGGAGACCTTTGCCCAGCAGTGGAACAAAAAGTTAAAAAAAAGGTCCAGGTCTTCCAGATTTGTCTCATAGAGATTTTGTGAAAATAGGTTTAGGAGTTTGCCATGAAGTCGGTTTCTCAAAATAATTAAGCTTACCATATTTTTTATCAATTAAATTAGACTGTCTGCTACAGAGATTCGAACTGCATAATTATTTTCTGTTTTTTGACATTCGTTAAGCCATGACACTATAGCTTAAGTACTTTTATAAAATTTCTATGCCACAATCTGGAAGTATTTTTTTTTTAAAGGCCTGAGAACCTCTTCCATTCTTATTTAAAGTCGGTTAAAAACGGAAACTTTAGCCACTGGAGCAAAACAACTCTCGTTATAGCAAACCATGTGTTTTATGGGGCTTCCACACGTGCTGGTAGCTTGTTGAACCTAATTATCATTTCAAATCATTTTTTTGTAAAGTTTAAAGTATTTATATTGCTTATCGTCGTGGTTATTACCTGGCCAGCGTATACGATCAACACTTGGATGGGTGACTGCTTAGTGGAAATCACATTTGCACTTCCATTGGCAGAATAATGCTTGACAGCTTAAAATATTGCTATTATACGACCAATTTGTGACCACGTATCTCCAAAAAGGAAAATACAAGGTTTTTTTTTACTGCAAACTGTAAAACTAACAATGGCAAATCAAGTATGCATAATTTTAAAATATGGCAATGTACAATTGGCGGTCTTATCAATAATGTTTTGAGACCGAACATAAATTTGGAACCAGTCTTCACAGCTCCGTTGGTAGTAGTAGCTCTGCCTTCTGTGCTGTAGGGCGTGGGTTCGATCCCCACCGAGAACAAATATTTGTGTGTTGAATGCACATGTTTGTTTTCTGTCTGGGTGTTACATTGTATTTCGAGTAATTTATTCACAAAAAAAAATATGTCAATCAGTTATTTGGTTCTCATCGTACAAGCTCTGCTTAGTTTAGGGCTAGATAGATTTTTGTGGATTGTCCAAAGTATTAATTTAAATTTCTTTAAAAAATTTCAAGATCAGCCGGTCTAAGTTTTAGTAAATTAACAGCCTTACTTTTAAACACAATAAAAATTTTATAATTGCTTAAAGTTAGCCCTGTCACTGTTTGTCAGTACCTAAAGGCTTGAACACACCGCCAGCGAACTAGTTCGCTAGCGATGGCGAACTAGCCCCCAAATAATTTGAAGTCTCCGAAATGTACATTGCCATCACAATGGCGCTTTTGGCGCTAGGTCTAGCGCAATTTCAAAGCATTTAACTGCTATTATTTTGTAGGCTAATCTTGGATTAACCTTGGATTTTAAATACGTGTCGCAGTTTGTAGTTCATATAAATTGCCAAGTTAAAAAAAAAATACATTTCTATTGAGTTTTCAAAAAAAAAAGATATTTATTGAGCACTGTGACATGCGCACCTATTTTATCGGACAACTTGTGTCTATTCAAAGTATCTAGAAGCATTTAAAGTGTCTAGGTTTATGACTACAATGCTTAATTTAAAAAAAATAAAAATACATTAGTAAAAATAGCCAAACCCTGGAATGGACCTGGCAGCACTGGCCGCAATTTAGACTGTCAAGATATGAAAGATATTTAGCCCAATCAAAACACTTAACTACTGCTAGGCATGGGAAATAATTACCTGCAGTTAATCGGCTCATTTACAACCTTGAGCTTGTTCAGCTCAAACAACTCAGCGGCTCAAACATCATGTAGTTGTTGTAGAAGTGTGGAAGTGCGAGTGCAGAAGTTAAGCCGCTTACAGACCTTCTGGCTTCACTTCGGAATCATTCAGTTAATATAGTTACCTACTTTAATTTTTTTCACTGAAATACCTAACCTACCAACCAAAGTAGCAAGCAGCAAATAAACTGAATAAATAAAGTCTGTTTAAACTATTATCGCCACTGTTTGTTTTGAGCCGTTATTTATTAAAATTAAACTGCTAGCTATGCTAAAGTATAAAATGCTATGATGTGCGGTTTTGGCCCTTACGTATTTATTGCAGAAGCAAATTTTCAACATAGTTTCTATTATTGGCTATGCATACCGTAAACCTTATATCTCTTTGTGCTTCTTCCAGAACGACTTCCAATTTGATCAGGGCGAGCAACGCCAGGCTCCATAGCTCGTCTTAATCTAGGTCTTTACCTATGAAATTGTACATTTGAATATTTTTTATGCCATTAAAATTAGATAGGCGTAAGGCTCCAAACCCCACAGCAAGCTCAGCCGTATAATTAGTTGGTCTAACTCCATCACGGCTAAGCTTGCCGCGGGGTTCCAATTCTTCGGTCCAACTTTTTCACCACTTCTACTATCGTCTTCAATTCAAGGCCTGCGCACACCTATGTGCTGTTTACCGTCGTCAGTATTTTCGAAGCATTACAACCTTGGAATTTTCAAGTCAAGAGTGAACAAGTGAATAATAGCTAAGCGTGCTCCACCTTAGGCTGCATTTTCACTTTCCATCAGGTTTGATGGCAGTCAAACGTTTAGCTATCAACAATAAAAAAAAATACCTATATATGTCACTGGCCATGGCGATCAGTGAAACGCTGTCAAATTTGAAAGCGATATTTGACATCGTTTCATTGATAGCCATTGCCAGTGACCTAGGTGTACACAGGCCTTCATATCGTTGTTGACAACGGTTGCCAGCCGACCACAAGGCTCGTTTTTCAACTCATAATTTGCAGATTTAAATTTAAGGCTTTGCATGGGTGCAAAATACAAAAGCACATTTTGCCCTCCTTTTTTCTACACACCTGTGCAAAGCTAAGGCGATTGGCTAGTTATGTACATGGAATACATAGTGAGAGAAATGGCATGTCGTAGAACCTACATAAACCGTAAAACATTGTCAAGTGCACGAAAAGAGCCTCATTGAGGTGCATTTATAATTCTTTCACCACATTACTTTTGAATAAACTTTTGTCACCATAGTATTAAGTATGTTAAGGCTGCAATGCTTTCTAAGTGAGAGCTGAAATAAAAAGTTTTGGTTTGATTCAATTTTGGTGTGAGCTACACTGAGCTGCACAAAACGTAGATAATAATGACTCCTTCTGTCTTCGACCATATCACTTTACCAAACTTTGACACAAGAGGTGGGCGTGGCTACGCCGCCGCCACGACCAAAGAAGTAGGAAATATAAAACTTGTTAAACCCATAGAGCAGCAGCATTGTTTTTGACAAAGTCAAACGGCTTCGTAGGTATTGCTTTTACCCAACATGCTGATGCAAACAGGAATGTTATGATATTGACCACTATGTGTGTGTATAAGTATTTTATGATTGCTCATCTGTTCCCCTATATCAAATAAATATAAAAATAGAACTAGTTTATTTTAATTATATGACAGCTGTCAGTTGAAAGCGATTCTATCTAGGACTGAAAAGTATTTAGGTCGTGGGTTCAATTCCCACCGAGAACAAATATTTCTTTGGTGAATGCAGATGTTTGTTCTCTGTCTGAGTGTTATATTGTATTCTAACTATGTGTTAACAAAATGATGTGCAGTAAAATGTATGTACTATAGGAATGAGATAGTTGATTGTAATACATCAACTATCTGATTCCTATAGTACAAGACAAGCTCGGGGATAGACAGTGTTTTGTGGATTGTCTACATTATTAATTTATTTTATAAAGATCGTGGGTTAAAATTTGGTCGTGCACCACCAATGTATACTATTCTGTCAGTTCATCACCTCTCTTATTATATAAATAGATATACTGTAGCTGTAGGTTTATCGACAAGATAAACCTAGCTCTAAGACTTCTCAAAGTGATCATTGATATTATGTTATTTTAAAGGTACAATGAATAAAATTAAACATTTTTACTTTACTTTGACTTTCACTTTGAATACTGCTACTCTATTGTAATCTCCATTTGATAACTCTTTGAATTGCTCGAAATCAATTGTCAATTTGAAAAAACGTCAAAACTATAGCGCTTGCAAAACAGGAAAGTATTAAAAACCGGATTATCTCCGGCTTCCGGCCAAAAACCGTTTCCAGGTTTGGTCAACGTAATATTTTTTCATATACCTAGTAGAATTTTAACAAGAAAACAATATTCTAAGATACCTACAAAATCAACTATTAAAAAATTGTACGAAATAGGAATTAGTATCTAGTGAAGTTTAATATTACTTACTTTATTATTGAGTAGTTTATTGTTGAGTAGATTAGTAGTAGTAGTGGAGCTTTTTGTGAAGTGCTCATCCAGGGAAGTACTACCACCATACCTGTTTCTGCCGTGAAGCAGCATTGCTGTGTTTCTGTTTGAAGGGTGTGGGTGCCGGTGAAATTACTGGCACTTGAGGCTGAACATCTGTACGCGTGAAGCTGATGGACGCAGGGCAGTGCATCGTAGGGCAAATTCCTGGCGTGTGTGACTTACGAGGCAATGCTTTGTTACAGGCTATAGGTACCACTGTTACCACTTACAGGCCTATACCCGAGTGGGATCCTAGCTAAAGAAAAATAAGAACACAAATGAACAAAAAGTAAAACTGAAAAAAAAACTAATAAAAATAAATCTAACATCAAAATATATGTATTAAAAATAAAGTTTAAAATTAAATTTAAACAAAATAATGACTATAATGTATGAATGTAAATAATAATGATGATATAATAATAATCGAAATAATAAGTAATAATATGCATGAAATGTAACTTAATGTAGTTATGGAATGAATGGGCTTTTTTTTTTTTTTTTATAGTTACCACTTAACATCAGGTGGACCATATACTTGTTCCATCAGCTAGATGTATTAAAAAAAAAGACGCAGTGCAATAATAGAAAAACAAAGTATTGGTTTTATTATGTTTTATCGGTTTTTAGCTATGTATGCTTTTAGACAAAAAAAAATCATTTATAAAAATAATGCATCTTTTTAGTAATGTTTCAATTACCTGGACATATTAGGGCTAAGAATAAAGTGATGGTGAACTGAACGCGCGAACCTTGTGCAAACAACACCCACACCATTGCCTCCATATATTATTGCCACTGTTATGACTTTTGAGGAACAAGATTTAGCGCAGTTTCAAGACAGTATCTAACACTAATACTAGCTCGCTGCGTACAATGACAGTTCGCGGCGCTGTGTGGGGATGAATGCAAAACCCTACGCTTGAAACTGATCGCCATCGTCATCGCAGTTCGAAACTGTTCGCCGCAATCTTTTCTAAGCTTAATTCATTCACCCGCTAGTCCGGGGTACCTAGGTAGTTTTTGTTCACGGGGATTAAAAACAAAACAATATTTTTGAGGCTCAATCAGTAAGATTTATGTTTCTGATACTAAGGAAAATCGGAATACGTAAAACTTCCCTCACTGTATAGGCATACGCCTATCTATCATTGCGTCCTGAAGTGAGGGTAGTTATTATACCTCTCCACCTCTCAACGACGATAGCACTCATGTCAATGCTCCAGTCTGCCCACGACCACAGTTATTACAACATAGCCGAAGCGTCGGGGAAAATTATACGCGGTAAACACCCATCATCATCATTATCATCATCATCAACCTATATTAGTCCACTGCTGGACGTAGGTCTCTCGCAAGACGCGCCACTGAGCCCGGTCTTCGGCTCTTCTTCTCCAGTGCTTGCCAGCTACATTTCGCAGATCGTCGCCCCACCTTGCCGGAGGGCGTCCTACACTACGCTTACCTAAACGCGGTAAAAATACCCGTGTAACAGTTTAATGTGTGTTATGATCGCAAAAGTTTAAAAAAGTACTATTGATAAATTTTGCTTAGCTGTCCGGCTTTTCGCAAAACCGGAAAACCGGGTTTGCTCGCCCTAGTCAGGACGTAATGTCAGATAGGAAACTGATGGGTGGCTGAACTAATTGATGCCCGCGACTTCATCGACTGTCTCCACGGGTGGTGATTATACACTTCCTTGTTTCGATATTATATTTATGCATTCCATCTCTTATAAAAAAGTCCCCAAATATTATAAATACATTCACTTGTTCTGTTTTTTCTCCATCAATCAAAATATTACACGCTGTTAAACATTCATATCGAATACCATAAACTTAGCCTTATGATTGTATTTGTTTTTGTATTTATTGATTTACTTTGATTATGACGGTTCATTCTAGGTATGTAAATGCCCTTATTTTATTTTTTATTGATATTTGATCTTATTCTAAGCTTCTCTCCATCCAAAATTTGATTGGAAAATACTGATTTGCAGCGATATAACCGCCCATTATGCATTACTATATTTTTAAATAGTTTCAAATAAGATTCTATCCTATTATTATCTTACACAACATCTTTTTTTGCTTTTAACGTAGTTAAACAAATATTTTTAGAAGTAATATATTTTTTTTCTATTAAAACTAATAGGAAAAACCATTTCCAGAGTTCAATAATATTAGAACGAATCCTCAATAGTTCTCTTTTTCCAAATTTTAGACTCTACGGGTCGTTTTCACCGATGACTAATCAGTAGATCAAATATTTGACGATTGTTTAATACACAAAATTAAGAAAAATTAAGTAGGGGGTAGTAAAACATTAAATAGGGGATGCTTTGTCTGTCACGATCTGGGAACTTTCGTTTTTATTAGTAGTGATCGCAGCGTGCAACTGTCAAAAGACGCGGCAGTGTGTGCGGATGTATACAATTCCCTATGTTGAAACTGAACGGTTCGCCATCGCGCCCGCCAGCGAACTAGGTGTGTTCGAGCCTTAATAGTAAAAGATGACAATAATTAAGCACTGTTTATCTTTTGACATATTTTTATGGCCACGAAATTATATTATAGAAGGTACAGGTGCCAGCACATGTAGCAGTGCCTAGGTATATCGAGGTCTGTGTAAGCTAAATGTTACAGCCAGTATAGTAAAACCAAATTTTCGCTGAACTTCTAGAACCCGATTCCATGTAGCTTGAGTTTGTGAGCATTGTTGATGCGTTTTCGGTTTTATCGGAATCGTAACACAACATTGTCGTATCATGTCATTGTGCTGTGCCTTTTTTTCTTTTTGTTACCTATACGCTGGGCAAACAAATGTAAAGTCAATAAGTATTTATTTAGTCTTTTTATTTTTTCTTCTTATCATCGTGTCACTGATTCTTTCGAACCAAGTGGATTTAAGTGCACCTCAAAGAGGGTTCTTTGTTGCACTTGACACATATTTTCGAACTTTTTAGGTTCTATGAGATGCCGGTTTTCTCACGCGCTTTTTTTATCTTTTAAAAACGTCTCAAAGCTAGATGATAGCTAGGTGCCTATTCCACGCTAACCAATCCTAGAAGTAGTTACATATTTTGCCAGGTTGGCTGTGTATTGTTTGATGCTTTTTTAACCCCTGATTGATAATTTTGAGTATAAAAAATTATTCTTCTGTAATGTTTTGAGAATATTCATCATAATTCTGTGTTTTTTTTTTGTCAAAACAATTCGTTTAGATTAATGTCGCTGTATTATGGAAACAAGCAGTGTTCACAGCGTAACGTGGCTCTTACCACCGTTCCATTTGAACCGAATTTCAGTTATGATTGTGGGGACTTGGAATTTTGGAATTTTGCTTGAATTTCAGTGGCAAAGAACTGAAACCAACGTACAAGGAGAACAGAAATTTAACTATTTAAAAAATAGAATTTTTTATAAAATCTGTGAGATCTTGATCTGATACCGCGTCGCCGTCGCTCGTCTCAAAAATATTCTTAAGCCTTTTGTATTTTAGTCATTTACAAAATGAAACTTCTTTTTTTTAGTTTTACTTTTTATTTGTTGTATGTTAAATAAGATAATAAAAATAAATAATTAAATAAATAATTGTCATAAAAAAAATGTGTAATGTGAAAGCCACGTCAAATATTTCTTAATTCAGTGGTATCACAAAGATCACTTCGAAACCTCTTAAAGTACCAGTTCCATGCAATGATGACAAACAAACTATGTAAAAAAATAGCTCATAAATCTGTACTAACATTTAGTAAAACAGTATGACCAATATGCTCTGTTCTTTTAATATAATAAAACCTGCGCTACTAGATTTCTTTCAACAATGTGGGTAGACGTAGAGAAATGCAACGAAACCGCGTATTTTGGTAAAAGTGGAGAGAGCTGGTTGTGGCTGGAAAAGACCGGGGTGTACTGATTGGTCACGTCTTTAGAGACACCAAAAAAGGCACAGTTAATTAGTGAATTTATAAACATGAAAAGCTGAAATTCAGTTGTGTTTATTTTAAGATAAGTCAAGTAAGCAAGCTAAACGCCTGCGCACATCTAACGCCATAGCTATGGCAATCAGTGAAACGCTGATCAATCAGTGATCGCCATCGTCTTCGCGCTAGATGTGCGCTGGCCTTTAGTCGTACGACGTAGAAACACTTTAATAACACACTAACATTTTGACGAAATCTATAGTTTATAGAAAAATCCTTATATGATAGAAAAGGATGGACATATTAAAGTCCCTACGTGTTAGAAAAAGATAGACAGCTTTTGCAACATTTTGCATTTGATGCTGTTCCCATTAGTCGTAGCGTGATGTTATTACAAACTATAGCCTTCCTCGAAAAATGGACTATCCAAAACAACATTTTAATTTGGCTATAAAATATTAGTAAAGATTTTACGCGGTTCAAAGACCGAGACCGAAAACGAGATGAGTGGAAGGGCCCAGCAGTAGGATAGAACAGGCTGAATAAATAAAGCTATGTTGTTCAGCGTGGGACCTCCAGCGTCATGCTTCAGTCTGTTTTTTTTTGTATTTTTCTGTTTCTTTTGTATTTTGTACATATTTGAACCTGCACAATATGTTTGGTGTGACTGTAGCCAAATCCTGTATTACAGACGAATTATTTTTATTATTGTTAGCCTGTATCGTCAACTGCAAAGGCTTCCCTAACCCCCTTCCACAATTCCCGTTTCTGTGTCCTGTGTGTCCTGTACAGACGAAACGATAAAATAAAATCTAAGGACTTTCCTATTAGAAAAATATTTTCCTAGATTTTTCTTATAAATTCCAATCAGATTAGTATGTAATCCGCAAACCGATTGAACCACTCGATTCGACGGCACAAAACTCGGTCGAGAATGCATCGACTAAGTGAACCGGCGCCACGCCGTCGCTTGCCCGCAGTCTAAGCTATGAGGGATAAGCGGATTTGTATTCTATACCCATCTAATGAGCCATTCAATGAAGTACTGTAGGCCTACCACAAGCTCTGTCTGAATCTGTCTCACACAGACTGAAAACCAGAGCCACACAGAGCTTGCGGTAAACCTACAGTTATTCGTCTAAGGTCGTGAATTGTGAAAAATGCACTATGCAAAAATGCTATGGAAAACATCGTGAGAAAATCGCCATGTCTTGGAAACCAAAAAGTTTGATTGGATTCTGTGTTGGCCTTTTTGAACCAGTTGGTCACGTGGAACTGGCACCTAGACTCCCTTAGACCTTAGCTTCAGACGTTTGAAAGTAATGTTTGTGAAACTACTGAATATATAAATTTTTGACTTTGGCTTTATCTAAACTGCCGCAAGATTAGCCAGTATAAAATAGGTACTGATCAAAAAGTGAGCAACGGTCTGTGTGTTTAGTCAATTGTCTCTTTATACCTATATTATTTTAACAATTCTATGTAACAGTTTTGTAACTTGAGTTTGACAATAGAAAAATTTAATTTAATCTTATAGCAAATCGCTTCGGCTTATAGTTAGTACCAAATCAATTTTATCGCAATCGTCTCTGGCAGCGTACTATGAAGTGCAAAATCGACTTAATTATTGCACTACGATTTAACGTACTGATGCTGTTCTCAATAAGTTGTATTTTATATAAATCCGTTAGAATTATGAAATAAGAGTAACCTTGCAGTATCGACAAAAAAGTTACATTGTTTTCTATATTGGGTGAAATGAATGCTTACAATAATTTACTTAACTGTTTTTTGACGTGACGTCTTATATTTCGATGGAGCCGGCTGCACGCACGAAAAAACATGACTCATACGGCGTTACCTCGCTCTGAGGCGTTCCATTTAAGGCTTGAAGTGCAAGCGAGAGCACGGAACGAGCGACAAAGAAGCACAATCGGCCTCCGCGTTCCTACTTGAGAGCCTGTCCAGATGGAGCGTTTTACGCGCGAGTGCCCTCGCGCGTTTCAATTTATATTGCGTCAAGATGCCGCGTTTTACGCGCGCTCCTACCAAATAGTTGCTCGCGTTTTACGCGCGATTGAGGAATCGCACGGCAGCGTCTGGACGGGATGTATAGCGCTCTAGTATCTGGAGAACGCGCGAATGTTTACGCGCGAGGACACTCGCGCGTGAAACGCCCCATCTGGACAGGCTCTGAGTGAGCGATGCGTCCGCGTGGACAGCTGTATGACGTTGTCACGTTCAACTATCGTCAGTAAACCGACTTTACAGACAACCGATTTTTTAAAGAACTCGCTGATGGACCAAGTATATGACCTACCCGATGTTAAGTGGTAACGCACGTATAGGTCACGCACGCCAGAAACGTCCCTTCCTTCAGAATTCCCCGTTTGTTGTGTGTGACAAATAAACGTATTCTTCTTCTAAATTACGTGGTAAAATAAACAGTCAGGATGTCGATAAATAATTTAAACCAACACCGTAAATTTAGCTAGAAGTAGTAGTTCACTTTTATGCTCTACCATAGAATAAAATAATAGTAATACGTCTTCTACGAGAGCTTTACCGTCTTACAACACATTTACAGGAAAAACAGGTAAAAATTCTAAAAACTTCAAAAAAAGCTGTTGAGAGCACCGGTAGTCTAGTGATAGCGGCACTACCTTCCAATCCTCAGGTCGTGGGTTCAAATCCACTTGTGTACCACTGAGTTTTTCTGCTTAAAAGTGAATGGTCTTGTGCCTATGTCAGAACTCCCAAAAGGTGAAGGAAAATATCGTAAGGAAACCGGCATGTCGTAGCATACTAAAAACTAAAAACATGATTGTGTCGAGTGCATGAAAAGAGCCTCTCTGAGGCGCACTTAAAATACTTTCATCACACTGATTTGAAAGAACCAGTACCTAACACGAATGAGGAAGAAGAATGACAAAACAAGCAGAACTAGTCGCAGAAAAATGAACCCAGTAGTTCGGTTAACAGAACTATTCCGCAGAACAATCAGTCGGTCTACTCTTGAACGCGATTTTGATCCCAGTCTCAAGTTTTGACAGAATTTTGACAGAAAATATATGGATTTTCTGTCATAATTTGGATCGAAATCGCGTTCAAGAGTAGACCGGCAGTACTGGGAACAATCAAACAATCGGCGTCAACCAGTTTTCTGCGTAAATTCTTGTTGTGGTTTATTTTGAGTATAGTTTTATGGAGGAAAACTAATTGCGGTGTACGTAAAAGGAGATTTATATTTGAAGTTACGAGTTCATTTTGCTCATGACACATATTTTATTTCGTTTTGTGTTTAAGAGGCGAATATTTTAAAGAACTTGTTTTATTGATCTTTAGACCTGAAACGATGCGATTCTGCTGCTTAAATGGTGAAGGAAAACATCGTTGGAAAATCCGGGGCTTAGTGAGCTCGCACGTATTGGTTATGTCTTTCCTGTGGAATGGGCTGACTAAGCTGTGAGGATGGTAAGTGCTAGGCAACAAATAATCATATCCTAGGCATTACAACGTCTCAATAGGCGTGAATGAAAACGGTTGATTACAATCTATTATTTTAACCTTTATCGTCTCCTTACTGGGCAAAGGTCTTCCTCAAATCCTTCCGACCAACTCTATCTCTCGTCTATACCTCTTTCAAAAGCGTCAAAATCCTTCTCCAACGCTTTCTTGGCCAACCCTGACCTTATTTTCCCTCTGGCTGCCGCGGAGTGACCAGGTTCGTACAATTATCGGGATGCATCCTACTGATATGACCTGCCCAGTCGTTCTAATAATAAAATCTAATAAGTACCTATTTAAACTAAACAGTCATCCATTTCTATGAAATCACGAACACTTATAGCTTTATGAGCATCGCTTCTGGATGGATAGGTAATTTTTCTATACTTAGTAACATTAAGACGGTTTCCGACGAAAGATGTGGTAAAATTATTTATAAAAAAAAATTCAATATTGAACACACAGAAAAAAATGGGTCAACAAAGTCACAATAAATGCATTGTCAGAAATTTCCTGTCGGAGCAACTAAATACTCTGTTACTTTAGCAGAAAGAGCTTTGTTGAGTTCAGCAACTTTTTTATTGTCCGCTGATTTTCCTTCGTTTAATGTGCAAGGAACAATTTAGCATTGTCCTTACATCAAAGTTAATAAAAAAAATGATTATATAACAATAAAACGTTTTAAGTGTGTCAATTTGAACATTGTTAATAAATCTAACAAAGTAACTATAGTCGTAGCATTTAACTACAATTTGACATGCAATAGATACGTTGCTGTAGTGAAAATGGAACGATGCTTGCGTGTCAATGTGAACATTGTTAAAAAACGTAGCAAAGTAACTATAGTTGTGGTATTTGAGTACTTTTTGTCATACAATAAGTATGTTGCTGAGGTGAAAATGGAACTGGCATGTGTGTCAATGCGAACATTTTTAATAAATCTAACAAAATACCTATAGTCGGAGCATGTGACTACTCAAACTCATACTCATATTCTTTATTGCAATTATTATGTTACATGGTGAAGTTTTAAAGTTAAAAATGGTGAATACATAATAGGCTCTTAAGTTTAGGGCATAGCAATATTTGGAGTAGAAGTGGGCCAGTGTTATACAACAAATATATTACTGTGATGACAATGGATCGTTGCAAATGTGTAAATGTAAACATTGTAAATCAATTTAGCAAAATAACTAAAGCGTAAAGTTCAACTACGTTTTGTCATGCAATAAGTAAGTCGTTGTGGTGATAATAGAACGTTGCTAGTGTATCAATGTGAACATTGTAAAACAACCTAGCAAAATAACTATAGTCGTAGTATTCAACTACCTTTTGTCATACAATAAATATGTCGCTGAGGTGACAATGGAACGTTGCAAGTGTATCAATGTGAACATTGTTAGTAAAGTAAACTAACAAAAATACTGCTTACTAAATTTAGAACTAGATGGCGTGACTAAAATTGTAACGATCCTAGAACGCGCTGACGAAAACGCACGGCGTTTCCTTATATTGTAGAAGTGGTTTTATGAAATTGTATTCAACGGATTAATAAATCCGTTGAAGATTTGATATGACTGGAGTTGATCCGATGAATGCATCGGATCAACTTCGGTCTTATCAAATCTTCTTTTTTTACCCTCACACTTGGGGTCTTTCGTACCTACTAGTTGTACATTTTTAGTCCTTCGTTTTCGAAATTAGTTCCGCTGACAAAAGATACATTGTTGTAGTATCAAAACACGCCTTATTGATAAAATAGAACATTGTTGCAATGACAATTAATTCTTGACAATAGAAACATTGTTGCAATGACAATTTACTTCTTGACAATAGAAATATTGTTGTACTGACAACTTAATCCATGACAATAAAAACATTGATGCACGGACTATACACCATGGTGGGCTCTCCCCTGTTAAAGTTTTATTGTTGGAACCAACAATATTTTTTTCTGAGTGAACATACTTACTTCAAGCGAATAAATTCATTTTATTTCATTTCATTTATAAAATTTAAAACTCTTCACTTGCAATGTAAAAAATTACGCAAATCTGAAAAGCTACTTACTCCTCCATTGCTATATTTACTTCACAATAAAATTTACTCCCAAACGTCATGCCAAAAAAACATTTTCCGTAACATTGAGCAAAGTTACGGCAGTTTAACTCATATATTATTTCACTCTTATCCTTCAAGACCAAGAGACAAGCATTAACCCTGTATTTTGTCAACAAAAAGCTGAAAAACCTTGCTTTACGTCGTATAAAAGGTGAAAATTCTCCGAAAGCGGTAAAGCGGGATACGGAATAAGCATGAGGATGCCGGATGCATATTTTATGACATGGCAAAAGAGTTGATGTGTTCAGTCTGGTTCAATTTGCGTTATCATCTGTGCTTAAGGGAATGGTGATGTTTTGCGTAAATGTTTTATTATTTTGTGTGAGGTAAATGTTTTTATGCGTTTATTCGATTGTTTTTGTCTGTTACGGAAATGAAAAACATTTTTGGTATATCTTAGCTATAAGGATTTTCTTTTTTTTTTAGAAGACTTTCTTTAATAAAGCCTTGGAGAATGGTTCGGCATAAGTTAATTGGTTTTCAAATTTAGATCCAACAATCATTTTATTTTAAGTTTGTTTTATTATCGTTTTTGTACTTACTTCTTTGATCGCGCAAAACTTTTTAATTTGAGATTTAGCAATAAGTTTATTATAAATTGGTTTTATATAAATTTTTATACTTTGCACTTCTTTGATCACACAATTTTTGTTGTTCAGTAATTTAATGTCTTTCAAAATGTTGAAATTGACATTGATGGTGCTCTGCCCATAGTCTGCGTATTAAATTCTTGCTTATTTCTGCCGTCAAGCAGCCTAAGGTCCTAAAATCGTGGGTTCAAATTCAGCCGTGCACCAATAACTTTTCTACCCAAAAATATATTTGCACTATGCCAGTGCTCTCAAACGGCGAAGGAAAACATCGCGAGGAAACCGGCATGTCGTAGAACCTAAAAAGTTTGGAAGCATGTGTCAAGTGCACGAAAGGAGCCTCGTTGAAATACTTTCACCACACTGCTTCTTTCAAACCACGATAAGAAGAATATGGGTGTCAGTGAAATAACAGCCATATTGCTTGTTCCATAAGCTTCTCTTCTCCCTGCCTTTATCTTACTTTATGTGGGGTCGGCACAACATGTCTTCCTCCTCCATTCCCCTCTGTCAGCCGTCATCTCTGCATTCACTCCTCTCTTATCCATGTCATCTTTCACACAGTTCATCCATATTTTCTTTGGTCTACCTCTGCTTACATATCCATCCACATCCATACCCATTAATCTCCTAGTCACATGAAACCAGCGCTGCTTGGCATGGTAGATGATACCTTGTCAGGCAGCAAAAAGCTGAGTCGGGGCCTATTTGGCATAATTATGTTCATTATTGTTAATGTTGTGAACGTCTACACCTATGTATAATTATTATGTCAAATAAATGTATTTTCTTTCTTTCTTTCTAATACTCCTAGTTCTTTTTCCATCAGCTAGTTTTATTAAAAGCCGACTGAACCCTGAAATATAACCACCCCGAGGCACGCTAGCTATAATTGCAGCTTCAGGTGAAAAGGAGAGGATGAAAGGACACAGCCTCCATAAAAGCCTTGAAAGCCTGAATGTAAATACCAAGTGACACCTGCTGATCACACACTCTTATCTCGTGGCAATAAGGTTGGTTTTTCGTTGACAATTAAGGTGATATGTTTGTGGTCTCACAATGTCTAGTTTTCTGTCTGGATTGCTGTAGAAAGGTTAAATGCTGGTGTAATGTCTGAGTGGTAATGCTCAATAAGATAGTTGCTGATTTTTGCAAGAGAATTTCTTGGTTATAAGAAATAATAAAATAAAAAAACAATAAAATAAAAACGTAGATTGGAGGAATAATTAAAGAAAAAAATAAATACTAGTAAAAAGAAAACGCCTTTAATATTTATGTAAGCAATTGCTACTACCACGCATTATAAATAATAATTATATACACTCAAAACCAGAGCCAGAGACAGAGCCCAATAGAGCTTGTGGTAGGCGTATAAGGGCAAAGGTATTGCTAAAAGCGTTAGCAAGATCCCAATTTAGACTTCGACCTTTGGCATCCTATTTCATTGAAGAAAAATAAAGAAAAGATTTTGCACTTTTACCTACCTAGATGTATAGAAATACCCTGGTATTCGAAAGCTGAAAACTTTCTACTAAGACAGTTTAAGGGTGGGTTTGACTATCTTAATTTAGAATAATAATATTCATTTTTTTTGTGTGCAAGTGACATTGACAGACGCAGAAATTTATTTGATAGTGGCAAATAAACTTACAATTATTAAACAAAATATTTACAAAATGTACAAAATACACATGAACCAGTTGAGCTATCTGCAGACCCTTACAAAGATGATCATGAGATTGCTTGACTGATCCAAATAAGTGCGAAATTCACGGAACGGACGGAATCAGACGGAAATGTTTACAAGACGCTGGTAACATTGGCACGATACACCAGTGTCTGTGTTTCAAATATTACTGGACTAAAAATAAAGAAAAACCATTTGTTTGACACAAAAACTAACACTACTTACTGACAAACTAAATTAAAATAATTGTAAAGTACAAAAATTTGCTTGGCTCGTCGCAAAACCGACTTGACTCCAAAATTTACAAGAGTTGAGGAATTACTTAAAATGCGGGTAGTTGGGATCTTGTCGCATTCTCATTTATTTTATCAAGTTTCAGCTCAGTTAATTGGATCGGGTAAAATAAAGCTTCTGGAATTCGATTGGTTAGTTTACTTACGACGAAACGCTATTTTTATTTATAGCTTTTGTAACTGTAAGCTAGTACTTAATTTTAGAATTAGCTATAAAAACATATAATATATTTTTTCATATTATGTACCTAAAACAAAAAAACATCTAGACATAGATTCACATCATTCAAGACGTTCACCACACAAATATTTAGTTCTCGGTTTCTATCAAATTATCAACTGAGGCGCTACGCCTGTCAACTTAAAATGGCAGTCTGGTACCAGTGTCAACCTCATCAGGAATTAATTACTAGAACAAGCTAGAAAGAAAGCTCAAACGTAATGGAAACGGAGCGAGTGGAGCTGCGGGCGGCTGCTAGTAGGATATAATTATCATCTTGTTTTTACTTTACAAAATAATTATCTGATGAGGGTACCAGCAGCAAAAGAGACAGATAAGTGATAACACTTTATCCTCCCTCCCTCTCGACTCTCTCCTATAAGTTTTCACGTTTTTTGTTTGATTTCAAGTTGATTAGTTTTTTTTCCACCTCAAAAATGCTTAACGCCTGAAGAAGTTTTCTTTGCAAAAACTCAGATATTATGCGTAAAAAGGGTTTTGCAAAAATCAATTTTGAAGTTTCCTTACGATTATCGTAGGTCCGCTCTCTAGCTAATGGGAACAAGTTACCATCTCTACTCCATAAACAGTCAAAACTAATTTCATCAAGAACCATCTAGCCATTTCTAATATCGATAGTTATGCGTTTTAGGGTACGTTATATAAATTTATTAGCAAACCCTCAAGATCTGATCCAAGTTATAGCTATCGGGTTCGAACGGGAGTGGAATATTGAGTCCAATGATTTACTGTGAAACTGGTAGGCCAGTATTTATTCTTATCAATGTTTGTACCTAACATATACAGGGTGTTTTTAAGGTTCCGTAGCCAAATGGCAAAAACGGAACTCTTATAGATTCGTCATGTCTGTCTGTCTGTCCGTCCGTATGTCACAGCCATTTTTCTCCGAAACCTTAAAAGCTAGACTTATGAAACTTGGCGAGTAGATGTATTCTGTAAACCGCATTAACATTTTTACACAAAAATAGAAAAAAAACTATAAATTTTGGGGGTCCCCATACTTGAAACTGAAACTCAAAAAATTTTTTTTCATCGAACCCATAAGTGTGGGAAATCTATGAATAGGTCTTCAAAAATGATGTTGAGGTTTTTAATATCGTTTTTTTCTAAACTAAATAGGTTGCGCGAGAGACACTTCCAAATTGGAAAAAAGTTGGTCCTCCCCCCTCTAACTTCTAAAATAAGAGAAAAATAAAACTAAAAAAAATATATGTTGTACATTACTATGCAAACTTTCAACGATATTTGGTTTGAACGAGATCTAGTCGGTAGTTTTTTTTATACGTCATAAATCGATAACTGCAATTTACCTTTCGACGAACTACAAGAACCTTTATATTATGTTACTTGATGCTACGGAACCCTTCATGGGCGAGTCCGACTCGCACTTGGCTGCTTTTTTTAAGAAGGCGGTGATGTCCAGCACGTCCGAAACCACAAGAGTTAGAGAAAAGTCTTGAAAGGAGTCATACCCTCGATTTATAAGAAAACAATAACTACATAATATTTTTTCTAAAATCTATTACTTTTACCATAAAAGTTTGAATACGAGGTGAGTTTTCTTCCATGTAAAAATATAAAATAGTAAAAAAATCCATTGGTTCAATGACACAAGGTGTATTTTTTTTTAATAATTCTATCAATTAATCTCTCGTGGTTTCGCACTTGGCCATCACCGCCCTTCTCACAAAACCACCCTGTATACATAAGTACAAGATCCATGCACTCAAAAACATTCCCACGTAAGAATTCTGATGCTGATATTTTTTTGGTAGGTACAAAATAGTGGTGTATAACAAACAAAACCCGCGTAGAAAAAAAATACTTCAACACAGAAACTTTAGTAAAGCAAAGGCTTAAAAGAAACTGATCCATCAAGATAGCCACACTTTTTTCTAAAGTAGTCTTATCTCGTTTCTTATTGAAACTAAAACGGTCCCTGCGGACAGCGGGAGATGAAAAATAGCCCACTCTTTCCCTATTTTACCCTGTTTTACCCTATTTTACCCCATTTTATCACAGGAGGTAAAAGATTATCCGCTGGGATAATGATTGGCCAGGCTCTAAGTGTTTTTAAGGCGAGATACGCGTTTCACGTAATTTAAGGTGACGGGTGTTTTTGCCCGACTGCTAGAAAATGAAGGTAATGTGTTTTACTAAAGTGTTACTTCAAGTGATGTAGACACAATCGATTTAAATTAATAGCAAAAAAATTGAGATTCGTAATGTCCTTTAGAGTTACATAATTTGCAATTCAAAACGTCCTCCTTTGGCAAAACATTGCAATCACTTAACATCAGGTGGACCATAATATGCTTGGTTTAGTACGTTGTTGTTTAAAAACTGCCTCTGGTCGTAAATAAGTTCGACTGACTGTTTCAGCTTTTGTACTGAAATAAAAAGTGGATTAGAATCCAATCATTTCCAGAAAATAAACATACCATAAAAAAGAAAAAGCCTATAATACTCGACTCCCAAAGCACCCCATAGAACCCTCGACTTTTTCATAGTTCGGGGTAGAGAACAATTTTACCAGAAAAGTATTCTTGTTGCATGGATGTGAAACTCCTTTATTTTGTGTTTACCTCTATTTTCCTCCCCACCCCACTAATTGAACTGAATGCACAACATTTTAAAACTTTTCTAGCCTTTTAGTATTATCATGAATGAGTTTTTTTTTATATTTTTTCTATTTTATATCTATGTGACGCAAGAAGATGCCGCCAACAAAGTTACCTTATTTGGAGTTTTACTCGATCAGTTTGTATAATTCGTATC
Source organism: Thera britannica (assembly GCA_939531255.2). Classification (NCBI taxonomy): domain Eukaryota; kingdom Metazoa; phylum Arthropoda; class Insecta; order Lepidoptera; family Geometridae; genus Thera; species Thera britannica. The sequence goes on from OW618045.2 coordinate 5,360,571, forward strand.
GGCTACGTGTCTCTCTCTTCTGTATGGATAAATAATGAGACAAGAACTTGTTTCGATCGTTTCTACGCAGCGTATTGCTGTTGTCTCATAATTTATCTATACAAAAGAAAAAGAAAAACATTGGCGAAACGAACTATTCAAGCGAGTAAAACTGAGAAAAGTAATTAGAACCGATGTCTCAGAAAAGGAGTCAGGAGTTCATGTGACAGTCATGCCCACTCATACACCTCTAGGGTGTTATTAATAATCCTGGCGCAACGCTGATGGAGTAAGTACTTAAATCGTGATTTGTCACATTTGTTCGAGTTGACAGTTATTGCATGTCAATGCAAGAGACAAAACACGGATCAACTAGTCCAACGCTACGCTAGGATTATTAATAAGACCTCTAGTGTAAATTTCACTTCTACAAATCATTACTTCATTCGACGGTAGGGATGTTTATGGCCACACCAATGGTCAAGAAATATGCGATCAGCGAACCGCGAAGGGTGTGTGGTCGCACCACTTAGCCGGCTGTTCCAAGCTATTAGGCATTCCTGAGCTTTCTGCGCCTTTGTTTGTACGAGGTGGGAGTAATGATAGTCATGTAGATTTGGACAGTGAGGGATTTGTATAGGGATAGAGATAAAGGCGTTCTTGTGACGTGCGTGACCTACGAGGCAATGCTTTGTTATAGTCGATGATTACCACTTAACATCAGGTGGGCCTTATGTTAGTTGAATAAAACAAAAAAATGGGATATTTGTAGTAGTAGATGGTAGTTTAGCTCTGCCTACTGAGCCGTAGGTCGTGGGTTCGATCCCCACCGAGAATAAATACTTGTGTGGTGAATACAGATGTTTGTTCTCTGTCTATAGGTGTTATATTGTATTCTAAGTATGTATTTACAAAAAAAATGTATGTAAGTATAATATCAGCTGTCTGTACATAGAGGGATATTTGTAGAAGTAGTTCGTAGTAGCTCTGCCTACTGAGCCGTAGGTCGTGGGTTCGATCCCCACCGAGAATAAATACTTGTGTGGTGAACGCAGATGTTTGTTCTCTGATTGGGTGTTATATTGTATTCTAAGTACCTATGTATTAACAAAAAAAATGTATGTAAGTATTAATATCAGCTGTTTGTACATAGAGGGATATTGGTAGTAGTAGTTGGTAAGTAGCTCTGCCTACTGAGCCGTAGGTCGTGGGTTCGATCCCCACCGAGAATAAATAAATACTTGTGTGGTGAACGCAGATGTTTGTTCTCTGGTTGGGTGTTATTATTGTAAGTATATATTTACAAAAAAAATGTAGGTACCTATGTAAGTATTATATCAGCTATTTGGTTCCCATAGTACAAGCTCTGCTTAGTTTGGGGCTAGATAGTGTTGTGTGGATTGTCTATAATATTTATTTATTTATTTGAAGTTATATTTGAAGGTTCTGGGCCAGCCTATTCCATCTAAAATCCTGTCCCAGGCACTATAGCGTCCCGCAAGTAATCTCCAATTCGATCTCCCAGAATCTCCCAGACGATATATAAATCATCTACTATACAAAATACAAAAAATACAAAATACAAAAATATTTATTCGAGAAAACTGTTTACAAGAATAGATATACAATGGACCCCGCACTAGGACTAGCCTGTGTCGCGGGAGACCTAAAAGAGTTTACAAAATGTGTAAAGTGGCGAACAAAAAGACGTGATTTGAAAAGGTAAGGAAAAGTAAATAAATAAATCTTAATAATAAAATGTGAACAGTAACCATAATTACTACCAAAAATTAAACAAAATGACATTACATCTTCAAATACGGTACTTATAGATAGATACAAAGGCTTGTTTACTTTTTTTACTTGCAATAGAGCTGAAAAAAAAGAAAATTAACGATATAAATACTTTCGAACAACGATTACTCGGACAAAGTACTGTTGTGTCGAAAACACACAATTGCTAAACCAACTCTACTTAGTAAAGCAATTAACTTGAAACTGCAGCATGGGTTGCAACTAGCAACACATGCCACATTTGTCAATTTGAAAATAAAAAACTGCTGTTTTACTTTTCACTATATTATTTTATTTACGCATTCAATTACATATTTTTTTATATGCTTACGCATTTAGCTATTTTATTTACGCACTTTTTATACATGTTTAAATTAAGCTATAGTTAATTTATAAAATTTATAACAGAAAGTCGTGTTAGTAACACTATTTATAACTCAAGAACGCCTGAACCGAGTTGGCTGAGAATTGGTAGGGAGCTTACAACCGGAAGAAAAGCAAAAGATACTTTTTAAGAGTAAAGGCGGGTCCAGACATATAATTTGCCCGATCCGATCACCGTATCCGTATCGTCGACGCGTATCATGATCGCATATGTGGACGGGTAATGATATACGTATCATGATTATGGGATCTCAATACGCCGTTATGATACGGCCCGTCCCATGTCGTGTCGGTTTTTGTCCGATCATCAAAGGTGATACAGATACGGACGTCAGTCTGGACGCGTCATAAAACAGGCACATGAAATTGCTAAATTCTCGTACATTTCAACCAACTGCGACGACATGTTTGATCGAGAGCAGAAACTGAACTGGGCAATTTGATACGCGATCATGACTATTATGAAGATACGGATATGGAGCAAATCGGAGGCGTCCACAACTTGATACGGGGCTTAATACAATACGCAGATACGGATACGGTGATCGGATACGGTGATAGGATCGGTCAAATGATCATGTCTGGACCCGGCTTAACGGGTCGGGAACAGGGCGAGCGAAGCAGCAGGTGGCCGCTAGTTAAGAAACGCCTTGGCAATTTAAATGAAAAAACAGATTTTGAATACGTAAGAGCCTAAACTATTATTAAATAACATTTTTTTAAAACAGTAGCCTCTTATTCTTCATGTACTCGTACCTACGAAACTTTCATGGGTACTCCAATTTGAAAAACTATTAAATAAAAGTACTCAATAGAGTACTCTTACCTCGAAGAATAACAATAAAATTGATCACTGATTAGATTAGAGCCATGACATAAAAACTTGTTTTTATTGACTGGAAGGGGTTTATCGTGTACAGTCAGCAGCAAAAGTTTGATAGTATTGATGATATTAAACCATAAATGACTTTGGAATCTGTAAATATTTTTTTTTTGATGAGATTCTATGTTTGACTGTCAGGTTCTTTTGAGCTATAAAAAAAATTGATCTACTCTCATAATTCTGTCAGTTATCTAATCCTCATAGGAAAAGCTGTGAATAATTTGGGGTTTTATATTCATCATTTCATTCATTATCAGCCTGAAGAAGTCCACTGCTGGACATAGGCCTCCCCTACACATTTCCTGGAAAAACGATTCTGAGCCCTTTCCATCCACCGACTTCCCGCAACCTTAACAATAGATAGATAGAAGATAAAAGATCCATCTGGTGGGTGGGCGCCCTACGTTTCGTCTTTAGGTTCGTGGCCGCCATTCGAGAACCTTTATTCACCAACGGTTATCGGTTCTTCGAGCTATATGACCTGCCCATTGCCACTTCAACTTCTTAACTCTACGAGCTATGTCGGTGACCTTGGTTCTTCTACGGATATCCTCATTTCTGATGACCACGTACTGAAACTCCCAGCATAGCTCTCTCCATAGCTCGTAGCAAAATTGGACCTATTCACAACATAATTCTGTCTGTTATCTCATAACTTCATAGTACAAGCTGTGAATTATTTGAAGTTTTATATCACTGTGTGAATATTTACATAAAGCACCAAAAATATTAGGTAATTTTTTCTTCGCATTTTCGTCACCAAATTTTAACTATTTAACCAAAGTTCGCCAAAGCAATATAAGGCCCACATAAGCCCGCGGTCATATAAATCATTCCGAGCATAATATCCCACTGGTTTATTACAGTAAATACTGTAACAGTAAACAAAGTACAGTTACAAAACAAAAAAAAACCGACGAAGAAAAATGTTTGGACATCTTCGACATGACAGCTACATGAAGAAAATCATTGAAGCAAAGGCTAAAGGAAAACGAGGAAGAGGAAGGCCAAGAATAAGGTACGTGAGTTAGATAAAAGAAACGGTCGCTATCATGGTGCCGCCTCAAAGGAAGACTCAAATGAAATAATTATAAGTTTAAAAAACTTGAGAAAACGACTTCATTGTCAAACGGCTAAACCGATTTTAATCAAATTTGTTTGGGACAATCTGGATGTAAAAATAACCTTCCAAATAAAAAAATAATTTTCTAAATCGGTTCATAAATGACGGAGGCATGCAGTTACAAACATTAAAAAAATTATTAAAAAAAAAATGGCAACACCGATTTTAATAAAATTAAAATGGGACCAATCTGGAAGCAGTACCTTTCAGATAAAAAAATATTTTTTCAAATCGGCTCACAAATGACGAAGTTATGCGGTAACAAATATAAAAAAAAAATACAACCGAATTGAAAACCTCCTCCTTTTTGATTGGAAGTCGGTTAAAAAACAAAACCGAGGAGGAAAAATGTTTGGTCATCTTCGACATGACAGCTACATGAAGAAAATCATTAAAGCAAAGGTTGAAGGAAAACGAGGAAGAGGAAGGCCAAGAATAAGGTACGTGAGTTAGATAAAAGAAAAGGTCGCTATCATGGTGCCGCCTCAAAGGAAGACTCAAATGAAAAAAGCTACATCAAATAGTAGTTCTTCAAATTATGTTTTGATTATAAGAACTAGTCCTAAGATCTGACAATGTTAAATTTACATCATGCATATTATGGCAATAAATATGCTGAATATTAAATACCCATAATGTTTTAGACAACATTATCGGTCAAAAAAACAACTATGTTGTATTATTGTTGTAGGTCCAGATTATAATATTGTAGACAACATCTCAATAACATTTCAAAACTATGTATTGAAATACTTGGTTTCACCACATTCGCTGATTTATCCTGAACTTGAATTATTTTGTACCTTGAATACAGTTCAATGTTTGTATTGTTAGGCTTTTATAAGATGTTGTAGTGTATTTACTGCATACCTATTTACTGTGGCTACGGAACGCAATTTCACGGGTGGCATTCAAAAATGAATATATAGGTAAGTTGGGTGTTTGTTGCATTGCGCTAGGGTAAAGGAATGTATCGTGAAATCGTGTGTACAGTCGTCGCCATGATTTGGTAACTAGCACTTTTGCATTCATGAGACGTCGCTCACCATGACAATCTCGTTCGCCATGACTTTTGGTATTGTATCAATTTTGTTATAGTTTTTTTTTATTGACGCTGGATGGAGAGGGCTCAGAATCACTCCTTTTGAAAGGTACAGTGGAGGGTCTTGGTCAATAAACCATGGAGGTTTTCTATTGGCCTAAAACAACGTTTTGGTGTAGCGGAAGTTTTATTGTAAGATGAATAGGTATCTTATTTACTCGTAGAATACACATGCCACTAAATAGGTCTTTTAGTATGAAATTGATTTCCCTAAAATATCAAAAAGCTACCAGCAGGCCGATCATCTTACTTAAGGGACCGGCGGAGCGCGAATTTTCATACAAACTCAATACCAAAATGATGACTTATATAAGCAGATTTTCAGTATAGGTATTATTGTAATAATTGTATTTGTATTGTATTTATCTAGGTTCCTAAATAGTTTTTATTTTAAATTACTTACCTCAAATGAAATTAACGCCAATCACAATTTTCAATTAAAAAAATGTGTAAAATGCGATTTGTGATTATTTCATTTGAGGTAATTAATTTTAAAGAAAAACTGTTCAGGAACCTAGATAAATACTATATGAATACCGTTATTACAATAATATAGTGAAAATCTGCCTAAACTAGTAATCATTTTGGTATTACGTTTGTATGAAAATGCACCCTCCGCCGGCCTCTTAAGTTCTACTTTATGGTCTAATAAACTATTTATTTTGATGGAAAATTAAGCTGAGTCAGCTATGTACTCGACTGTACCTCCCCTAACCGAATATGATTGCATTTTCGGAAATGCAATTTCTCAAAGAATTTTCTGTTATACATCAGAGGCTTGAAGAATTTTGGCCTATTGTGATATTTTCACCGTGAAAATGTATTATGTTTCTAAAAAAATACTAGATTGTTGCCGTGACGAAAGTGACTTATTGCTGCACGTGTTTGAATTTAAAGTGGTAGCAAGGGCTCTAAGAAAACGAGTAAAATAAGTTCATAATAAATAAAATTAGGGTGCAATTTTATTTTTTATCAAAATTCGCCAAGAAGATATTCTATCTTTGAATGAATGCTGCAAAACTTTTTGGTCAATGGCAATAAACTTTTTGGTACTCATGGTAAAATACTTTTTGGTGAAACCAATAAGCACAAGGAGTTTGAATGTCGAGTATTTTTCGCTTAAAGAGTTTGCTTAGTGTATTTTTGCGCAAAGAGGTAGAATAGCATTGAGATGAAGGTCGAATTTATTTGTGTGTTCTAAATTCAAACAGCAAGCTTTTTAATCGCTGTTTTCGATGAATGTTTTTTTTTTAATGGAGGATTGTATAAATAAACATTTGGATAGCCTATCCCATCTGGTTACGGAATCTGTAGGGGAAAAAAGTAAAAAGAGCGCAGAGTGTGGTTGAAAACTACAATTTACACAAAGCCAGGTAAAAGATAAATGAACCAGCAAGTTCTACAATTAAATGGCGAATTCTTCAAACAAATCGTTCCCCCTTGACGGAGGAAGCCAATTATTGAGATAAATCGCACCTACGGGATCTGACTCAACGACCCGACTGCGTTTGTTAAGTTATTTTACTTTTGTTGAAATAAAATTTACAGGAGGAAAACTACCACCAGGTAACTTTATAATATACTAGCAGCTCGTCCCGGCTTCGCACGGGGTAGACAATATTGTTGTACATTTTTTTGTTCTATCGCTAATAGTTTCGGCAGCGCATTCGACGAAAGACATTTTAAGACTCATTTTTCTACACCTTCGGTTATATTGTTCAAATTTTACCAAGGATCCCAAATTTTTTCAAAATGAAATGTAGCCTATGTCAAATTGGAAGAATGTAGCATTCTATTGGTGAAAGATTTTTTTAAATCGGCCCAGTACTTTTTGCGCCTATTCATTACAAACATACAAAAATAGGTACAAATCTTTCCTCTTTATAATATTAGTATAGATAGAAGACCATTAGAGTAGTAATGGTACTACTTATGGCAGCTGTATTCTCAAGGACAAACTCTGCTCAAAACTTCTAAAAAACCATTGATATGCATGAAAGCATGAATACATGTTGGTTGGAAAGATGTACCTAATCGCAGTTTTAAAAAAGAATTAAGTAAACGAAAGTTTTATTTGCAATTTTGTTTTATTTGTAGTTTCTATAAGATTTGTAGGAATAATTTTACAGTTGACCGTTGATATAAAAGTAGAACTTTACTAAAGTCTAATATAAAAATATGCCAAAATTTAAATTGCCATTTCTTACCACTGGGTAATGAACCCAGAGTCCAGACAGAAAACAAACATCTGCGTTCACCATACAAAATATATTTACACCCGATGGGGATGGAACCCACGGCCTACCGCGCAGAAGGCAGAGCTCCAACCTACTGAGAGGGCAGCCAAATTCACTGGAAAACTAAATATTGTCCTTACTAATAGAACTAAGTTATTCTTAAAATGTAAGCATTATTCTTCAAAGTCAACAGCGGAATAACAATGTTCTTAGAAATATGAGGGTCATTATTTGAAACTTGCTGGGACCTTCTCCATAACGTCTTCAAATTTCTTAAAACTCCAGTTTGAAAGGCACTTTAGCCTATTCTACACAATTGTATTCGCGAATTTAAGCCTTAACTTTGAGAGAATAAAGCTAATAATGGGTTTCAAAGATTTAACCAAGTTTAGGGTTCAATTAGCAAAACTCTGTTTCGGTATTGAGTAAATTATTTTGTATTAAGTTGAAATGAGAGAAATTTCAAACGCGTTTTAAATCATAAATTCCGTATAATAAATGCTTACTTAAGTTACGAAATTCTAACATAGAATAACCCAATTTCAGTAAGAGGAATACATTTTCATCATGTACTCATAAATAGTTCGAAAATATTATCTTCTAAATATATAAAACTCTTACGTTACTGACTGACTGACAATCAACGCTCAGCCTAAACCGTAAGTCCTAGAAGCATGAAACTTGGAGGGTATGTCTCTTTTATACCATAGGGGTGCACTAAGAAAGGAAATTAGAAGATGATTTCCCTAAGCGGAGAAAAAGAGGAAAAACTTTTAAAAGAAAAATCAACGGGGCGTAACGGTAAAGGGGCGAGCGAAGCCGCGGGCGTCCGCTAGTGAATCATACAATGCAAACCCAGCAAAATCTACTTTTTTGGTATCACTGGTTTGTTTTTATTCCATAAAGTAGGTATTGTTTTGATAATCTTTCGTATGTGACTGCGCCTTCAAATCGTTATTTTTATCCATACCACGGTTGCCTGGAAGAGGTAGCTCTCAGCGATAAGGTCGCTTATTGTTTTGCCAAATTGTTTATTTTATGTCTGGTATTTTTGTGTGGTGAAAAGTAAGTAGTTGGCACAAACTAAGTGAAACCTATACCCAGCAGTGGGTGAAGTTGGGCTGTGGATGATGATGATGATTAATAAAGAGCTATTTTTCTATAGATAATAATTGCAATAACTAATATGAGTATGAGTGAGTATGAGATACTTTTTTTTCTATCAGAACCTCTGTCCAGATTTTTTGGGATACCAGCTACGCGCTCACTAAATAAAAGCATACAACATTTCCAATATAAATTGTATTCCAAACCTCAAATAAATTCAACTTCGTATCCGATTCTCAGAATACCTATAAAAATACAGTCCGTGCAACAAAAGTATACATTGGAAACCACATCTGAATTTACAGTCTCCGGTGGCCATATATCACACTTAGGCTTTCGACGAGAAAGGAGATTGGCTTCCAACATTTTAAGTTTGATACTTAGTGTCAATTACTTTGCACTGGTATTTGGTAGCAAATGGTGGGGGGTTTAGCGAGCTTGGGCTGGAGAAAATGCAAATTCAAAGGCACTGTACAAAGTGATAATGTTTGCTTAGAGCATTGCTATTCAGCGTGGCAATGCCGCCAGCGTCTTGGGGACGCTTCCGTCTGGTACTGATTTGGATCAGTTGAGCTATCTCTAGATCGTTTGTAACGGTCTGCAGATAGCTCAAATATACAAAATACACAAGAAACAGTTATTGTGTATTTTGTACATTTTGTAAATATTTGTTTAATTGTAAGTTTCTTTGTGTAAATAAAGGTAGGTACACTGTTTGCTCAAATAAAAATAAAATCACGAACAAGTTCAAAATCAGATTTTTTTGATCAAATTTTATGACAAGGTTCATAAGTTTTAGACTGATTTCAAATTAATATCGAAATTGTTCGGCTGTATTTTTTTATGTTATGCTATGGCATAACTTAACAGTTTGGTCCAATAGAAATTTCATCAAAATCGGTTCAGCTGTTTGGCCATGAAGTCGATTTCTCAAGTATTTTAAACTTACGTAGACTCCAGAATAAAACTTACGACCCAGATCGTAAGTTTTATTCTGGAGCCTACGCTCTAGTTGTTTTTTAAATAAAGTCTTCAAATCGCGGGCTCAAGTAAGTTCCACAATACAAACGCTTGCATACACTTAAAAAATAAGCCTGCAAATTAGGCCAAGCCACCCAACGAGTCGTGCCACTATCAACCGTAGTAAATACGATTTAATCAACACGGGCCACCGCTGGTTGATTGACACTGATTGCATTAGCTTTTACTGCTTTTACTGAGTGACACTATGCCGCTGTTTAAGCTCTATTTACATGGACAATGGAGTTTCTAGTGGTTTTGGTGGTGCAAGAATGCTATACGTGATATGGACTAGCAGACAAATGTATCCATACCTGGTTTAAGCGTTTTGGCTCCACCTTTATTTAATGAACCTCCAGGCAATGGAACACATTGCCGTCGGTTGTTTTTTCTGATCACTACAATCTGGGCCTCAAAGCAAGAGTGAATAGGTGTCTTCTAGACCATTTTGCTTCATAGTCGGCTACATCGTCGCTTACCATCAGGTGAGATTATGGCCAAAGGAATGGTCTATAATAATGTAAAAAAAAGAATGAACTTTGCCTTGCGCAAATCTAGCGCGATCACCTGCGATTAGTGCACGAAATGAGCCTCTTTGAGGCGCACTTAAAATCATTTGACCACACTTGGTTCGAAAAAACCAATGTCACGATAAGAGGAAGAAGAACCTGCGATTTATGATGGCGATCAGTTATTACTACCACCATATTTCTGCCGTGAAACAGCATTGCTGTGTTTCGGTTTGAAGAGATGTGGGTGCCCGTGAAATTAGTGGCACGTGAGGCTGAACATCTGTATACTATTTGCTGTAGTGATGAACGCAGGGCAGTGCATTGTAGGGCACGTTCCTGACTGAAAAATGTTTGTTTCAACTCATATCTGTAACGGCTGTATAGATTTAGATAAATCTCAAAAACCTTAAAAACACAAATGATTATCTGGGTTGGTTCCACAGAAACAAAGCCATGGGCGAACGCTAGTATTTTTTAATACAAACGCAACAATTTAATCAAAATGCCATCAAAAGTACAGTATTTTACCTGTCGTTATTGCGAGAGCAAAAAAGCGTACATAAAAGAATACAATCGCGTTCACAAGCGTTTACAAAATGACTGAATAAAGCAATGTAATGCCTACAGAATATTGCAAAGTAATCCACAATGCTTTTGTCCACTTGCGAATGTTGCCGCAAAATAATTTACGGGTTTGTTTTGTGCTTTTTACGTTCATTTTGTTTATTTTCTGTGTTTCAAAGAATTATGATAAACTGTTGCGAATAAATTATATCAAAATAAACTTTACTATATTAAAGTTTATTTTGATATAATTTTTAAATGCGAAGGTAACACTGTCTGTTTGTCGTGCTTTCACGCCAAAACTACTGAACCGATTTAAATGAAAGTTGGATAGTCTAGACCTAGAGCCTGAGAAAGGACAAAAGGGATGGATGAGGGGCATGAAGAGTTGTATAGTCATGGGCAGAAGACTGTGCCACACGCATGTGAATACAATTTTTTCCGCTGCAAATTAAAAATGCCACCCAAACCCATTTCGGCAAATTCGTCAAATTTTTATCATCTGCACATGATGTGCGGGCTGGTTTTTCCGCAAGTAGGCCGCTGGTGGGCCCTTTTTCCGTAACCCTTGACGCGTATTGCTCGTACTTTTTTAGGTTCTACAACACGCCGGTTTCCTCACGATGTTTTTCTTCACCGTTTTGAGAGTAGTGCCATAGTGCACGTAAATTTTTCGACAGAAAAACTCATTGGTACACGACTGGATTTGAACCCACGACCTTCAGATCAGAAGGCAGGGCCGCTGCCACTAGACCACCAGTGCTCTCTACCCAAACCCATAGACATGGACGAAGTTGCGGGCACAGCTGTATTTTTATATAAGTAACTGACGTCAAAATGGGAAAATGATGAGTGTTGGGAACATGATGAGTGTATTAGGTATGTCATATTTTCGTGAGTAAGTGATTATCTCGTGTCCTGAAGTAAGTCAAAGTCAAAAATATGTTTCATCAGTGGTATCATAAGGATCACTTTGAACACTGACCACTCAAATCGAAATAAATTCAAGGGAAGAGTGAATCTTTCAGTTTGATCTACACTAATGACAGCTGTATCGTCACTTATCATCAAGCGACTGTAGCTATCAGACGGACACACGACAATATCGTGTACAAACAATGGAACCAGTTTTAAGCTCGCGTGTTTTGCCGGTAATGGTGGAGCTAAGGCGAACTGATTCCGTTCAGTTACCGACGAAGCCTCATTTTCCTGTTCTGGATACTATATTTGTTTTGTTTACGATTGTACCTTTTTTGAATGTAATCAGGGTAAGAGTGTAGCTCTGGCTTATACAAGTTCACAAATCGACGCCGTAAAGTTAGTAAAAAACACTTGGTGTGCTTTCAAATTAGACGCTTTGGTGTGTACGTGCCTTATTCTAAAGTCATGGTGCCATTGAGGTGAGAGCGCTGGAAGCTTAGTGGTAGCCCCACTTTCCGATCTTCAAATCCAAGTCGAAATAATTATAAGTTTAAAAAACTTGAGAAACCGACTTCATTGCCAAACGGCTAAACCGATTTTAATGAAATTTGTTTGGGACAATCTGGACATAAGAATAACCTTCCAAATAAAAAAATAATTTTCTAAATCGGTTCATAAATGACGGAGGCATGCAGTTACAAACATTAAAAAAATTATTTAAAAAAAAATGGCAACACCGATTTTAATAAAATCAAAATGGGACCAATCTGGAAGCAGTACCTTTCAGATAAAAAAAATAATTTTTCAAATCGGCTTACAAATGACGAAGTTATGCGGTAACAAACATTAAAAAAAAAAAAAAAAAAAAATACAACCGAATTGAGAACCTCCTCCTTTTTGATTGGAAGTTGGTTAAAAAGGGTTCAAATCCAGTCGTGTACTAACAAGTTTTTTTTTGCCAATTTATGTATACAAGGTGCAGTTTTGAACCTGCAAAACATTTCAGGAGGTTGTTAGGAGACTCGTAAATAATCATATAACAATACGATACCAAGTCAATAATCAATAATACTTTTTCTTTTCGATTTTTCAATTTTATTGATTTTCAGAATAACCCTCTTCAAAAAAACAGAATCACCCATTGCGATGTATCGCGTGTCATGTCACTGTGTGCGTGAATGCGATGACCAGTGACGTCAGCCTGTACGAGTCTCCGTCCACATTTCTAAGAAACGAACGCGGCACATACGTTAAACTAAAATGAAGGTCGTTGCTATGGTTACGGGGAACCCCGCGATTCTCGTCATACCGCATTTCGATTTAGACTCGAAAATCTGTTACTGCGCATCGAAGGTTCAACCAACGTGCCGCGACCTGTACAAGTTGTTGTAGCTAAAGCAACTTATAGCAAATAATTTTACCTTAGATGTAGTTCGAATTTTTAACTGTATGCAGCTTACTGCATGGAGTGCCAGTGAATCACGCAGGGCGACTGCGTATCAGACCTCAACAAACCAGTTACTTGATAACACGATACCCATTTGTTATTTGCTAATTGTCTGACTTTCTGGCTTTTGACTACCCGGAACCAACGACCGTACGGCAAAGCTGTAAGGTCGTTGACCCGTACCGACCCGTGTGGTACCTAACGACTGTCCGAGAGCTACAAATCAGTTCGAACCAAAGGCTTTAATTAAGTGCTTACCGAAACACGGGATTTCAATGATGACGTTGCCGATTGGGGAATAACTCCGCGAACATTTCGATGGCTCGAGATACATTGTCTCCACTGATGGCATACCTACAAGCGGACCATCTCCACCAACTCTACATTGGAGTATTAGTCCGTCATCTTTACAATTAGGTAGTAGGTACCTATCCCGACCGTTAATCGAAGGCGCACTTGAGGGGCGGAATTTGCAAGCGTATGCACATACCGGCGTCATCAAATACACTAATAAATTGAGCCGATCGATGCGTTTGCGATGGCCGCGGGGGCGTGGCGGGGTGGCGGGGGGGAGGGAGCGGCCGGTGGTTGGTGCTTTGGTTTGGATTTATGAAAGAAATGTCGGTTGCGTTTGTTTGTGTGTGTGAAAGCGCAGTTTAAGGACACGTACAGATTGGTCGCGTTTTAAAAAGGGGAGTTCACACTTACCGATTTACGTTAATAAGAATAAAATGAAAAAAAAATACCTGCCCATTTTATTGTTGATTCGGGTCGAGAATCACTAACATAATTACCTCCTAAAATGTTTTGCAGATCCAAAACTGCACCTTGTATACGCTATGCCAAACCGTGGAGAGAAACATCATGGGAAAACCGACATGTCGTAGAACCTAAAACAAAGTTCGAAATTATGTGTCTAGTGCACGAAAGGAGCCTTTGAGGCGCACTTAAAATCCTTTCACCCCACTTGGTTCGAAAGATCCAGTGTCACGGTAAGAAGACCATTTAACATTTAAATTTGACAGCTTCAGTGAGCTCTATGCTGCCGTGAAAAGTTTTATGTTTAGGTAAATCATTTTCCCACAATGTCTGAAGACGAAAGTCTTCAACCAGTGCGTCCTACCTGTAATGACCTATGCTGCCGAAACGTGGACACTAACTGTAGGGTCGGTCCACAAACTGAAAGTCGCTCAGCGAGCTATGGAAAGGGCTATGCTTGGAGTCTCTCTGAAGGATAAAATCCGAAACGAGGTTATCCGACAGAGAACCAAGGTGGTCGACATAGCTCAAAGGATTAGTAAGCTGAAGTGGCAGTGGGCCGGTCATGTTTGCCGTAGAACAGACAATCGTTGGAGCAAACGAATACTAGAGTGGAGACCGCGTTTAAGTAAGCGTAGTGTAGGACGCCCTCCGGCAAGGTGGGGCGACGATCTGCGAAATGTAGCTGGCAAGCACTGGAGGAGAAGAGCCGAAGACCGGGCTCAGTGGCACGTCTTGGGAGAGACCTACGTCCAGCAGTGGTTTAATACAGGTTGATGATGATGATAGCAGCCTGACGAAGTCCACTTCTGGACATCCTCCTCTACATATTTCCATCCACCGACTTCCCGCGATCTTAACAATGCCGTCGGTCAATCTGGTGGGTGGGCGCCCCAAGTTTCATGACAGGTTATCACAGATTGATATAGTGCCATAGTGATGATCATCAGCTAGTTATAAAAAAAAAATCGGTTGTCTGTAATGTCGGTTTACTGACGATAGTTGAACGTGACAACGTCATACAGCTGTCCACGCGGGCGCATCGCGCACTCAAGTAGGAGAGAGACAGATGTCGAACGCTGCCGAAGGCGGAGGCAATGCCTTTTTGTCGCTCGCTCCGCGCTCTCGCTTGCACTTCAAGCCTTAAATGGAACGCCTCAGAGCGAGGTAACGCCGCCTGAGTCATGTTTTTTTGTGCGTGCAGCCGGTTCCATCGAATTATAAGACGTTGTCATGTCAAAAACGGAAGGACATCGGGTATGCACGTAAAAATGAACCCAGAAAAAGTTCTTTTCAATCTTTACCAAAGCTAATCCTTTAACACCCGCAGTACATGTTCAAGGTATCAGAGTACGGTTATATTTGACGGGCTCCTTATTTTCTCGTAACGATAAATAATATTCCAAAGAAAATACAAAACGTGTTTATGACAGCCCTGGGTCGGAAAATGTTGGGTTTTCCATCAAGTTTAATATACACTGCTTCATTTGTTCGATATTCTTTGCATTTATTAGAGCACTGGTGGTCAAGTGGTAGCGGCCCCGCCTTTCGATCCTAAGGTCGTTGGTTCAAATCCAGTTGTGTACTAATGAGTTTTCCAATCGAAAAATTTATGGAAACAATGCTAATTAATGCTCTCAAACGGTGAAGGAAAACATCGTGAGCAGCTCCGAACGTATAATATTGACCAGGTCTTTCCTGTTGATTACGCCGACTAAGCTGTCAGGATGGTATAGGTGCTGGGCAAGCCTATTCCAAAAAATCCTGTCCCAGTTGCCCTTAACGCTATAAAAATCATCTACAATAGATGCAAAGACCGTACTTTGTTTTTTTTTTGTATTGAAATGAAAATCAGTGTGTAGACTCAGCAGTGTACTCGGTCTGTGCTAAAAGCCGTAACTAAAAGATTTGGTATTCAATATTTAAAGAAAATGAATAAGGGTCTGGCAAAAAGTTAATTCTGCTAAGAACTTCGATAAGGTCAATACCCGTGTTCGCATGCTTAAGTACAGTTCGTATCAAAAACCCATAAGAAATATAAAATTAATATTATGAGGAAAGATTTGTATTTTGTGTTGTATGTTTGTAATGAGTAAACTCAAAAAATACTGTGCCGATTTCAAAAATTATTTCAGCATTAGAAAGCTACATTCACCCTAAGTAACATAGGTTGTATTTAAGTGTTTAAAAAATAAATGTCCACCCGTGTGAAATCGGGACAGGCCGCTAGTATTATAAACAAAATTATACGTAATGAATGGTCATGTTCAGAAGCCTTAATGTCATTGAGTTTTTCCCGCCTCAAAAATACTTTTTTTTTCTACACCTTCGTCTTCCATCGTTCTTTTCAAGTCCAGTCTATCCCAAGGTTGTCTGGAAGAGATCGCTTTTAGTGATAAGACTGCCCATTGTATTTCACTTTAACGTTTTTCTGAATTTCTAATTTTATGTGGTGTATATTATAGTGGCGGTATGAAAATGTTCGTCGATTTTCAACTTGATTTGTTCAACGTATCACGATCACATACTACCTTTTGAAACTGAATAGTCAGAATTCACCGATAAGTTAACGTCACAAATTACCTATGTCAAAATGTGTTCATGATCAAGGCACTGGTGCTAGCGAAAACCGACTCTAAGGTGACGAACATTTTCATACCGCGACTGTACAATAAAGTATTTTCTATCTATCTAAATAAATTTTCACTTAAAAAAACTTGATTCACTTTTATGCTCATGACAGTATTCTGATAAAGTCAATGCCCTTTTTTTCATGCTTAGTATGTCTGCAGCCGTTAGTTTCGGGAAGTATGACGTAGGGCGAGTGAGGGAATTCAATTTCACACGTCTTTGCGTGATATTAAAAACTTTATGACATAAGTTTGACAGATCCTATCATCCTGTCACTATGCGTGATTTGACGTTTCATCATCATTAGCCTGAAGAACTCCTCTTGTCATTGTGCGTTAGTTTGACCTTTAGCCATCAAAGTCAAAGTCGGATCGCTTTGAAACGTCTTAAAGCTAGGTGAGTCTAGATGCCAGTTCCACGCGACCAAGCCTAGACGGACAGGCAAACTACGGCTTGGTTCCTACCGTTTTTTTGTATGATCCTTTTACAAATTTAAAAATATCAATAATAAAAGTGAAGTTCCAGTGTGGTGCGACTTCACTTAGACAATACAATTACACAATTCACCAATAACTACAAAAAAATATCAAATTCGGATCTCATGCCGCGAAAATATCTAGCCGCCTTTTTTTTGTTTCTTTTAAGAGGAACCCTCCTATCAAATCTCCGTTGAGAAAAACATTCTGGGGGAGGCTTATCTTCAGAAGTACAATTTTTTCTTACAGAATCTTGAAAATATATTTCTAGTTTTAAAAAAGATGTTAAAGAGTTACTTTTCTGCTACAAAAAAGCTGTCTCAAGTGGACAAAACCTCTAGTACTAGTAGCATCTAAAAGGCAGGATGATTTACTGGTCTATTCAGCAACGTGGCTAGTAGAGAGATAAGCTCGTGTAATATTTTACACGGTCTATGCGGGTTCTAGGAATATAGTTTTCAGAAAAATAGTGTCTAAATCCTTAATGGTCTAGATCCTAATAGATTTGGATAAGCAAAAATAGTATTCCTAATGACTAAGATATTTTAGATTTTATTTAACCCAAAAAACATTGTTTCTCATTCAAAAAGTAAAAAAAAAACATAGTAAATTATAAAAAAAAATCTAACAAAAAGTGTACAGATCGAAGCGACGCGTCACCCAAAGGCTGGTTGGAATCAGGCGCAGCGCATTATCATTGCTATTCAGCGTGGCAATGCCGTTAGCGTCTTGGGGGCGCTTTCATTTGGCACTGATTTGGATCAGTTGAGTCATCTGTTGGTCTACAGATAACTCAAATATTTGTTTATGTATTTTGTAAATACTTATATAATAATTGTAAATTTCTTTGAAGAAAAAATACTATTTGTTGAAAAATTACTTTTAATTCATTTTCATGAGCTGTAAAGATTAGCACCCGCACTTGATAAAGTGAAATAATAAAAAAAAACAGAAATTGTCTATGTTTCTCACCCTCGCAATAAATTTTAGCATCCACCCGGAATTTTCCACTACCCGGTCAAGTTTCAACAATCAAATTGAACCTTTCGGCGCGCACCTGCGTTTAATGCACTATTTTGAAGCCTTTTCGCTGAAGTACCTACCAGCAATGCGAATTTCCTGAACGGATATGAAATTCCTGAACCTGCCGGTATTTTGAGTTTCGGTGGTGGAAACCTTATTTTATGATTTTATTGTAGTTTCAATTTGACCTGACGGCTTAAAATTGGGTTTTCTGGAAATGTATGAGAAAGTTTATGATGGTTATAGTCATATTAGTACTTCAGATAATATTATATACTAATAAATATTATTAACTTCTAGTATTCAATCAGACCATCGCATTTGGTTTAGGAAATGCTTGGATTGATTATTTTTTTATACAATTAGCTGATGGAACAACCATAAGGCTTATCTTAAAAATATATAAGCTTTCAATAAAACAGTCTTATCACATTCCTACACTTAGTACCTCATAAATTATTCTAAAAACCTGTCGTCAAACGTAAGAAAGTCCATATATTATCTCCCACGCAACTTGCCCTCAGTCTTTGTGAGGAATTTAGGTGTCACTGTGACAAAGAGTATTGGAGACGTACAGAACTAGGAGATGTTATTTTTCTTGAATCGTTTATCTAGTGTACTTGAAAGTACTCAATAGTGTTTTTGTTTAGTAAAAGAGATGTTTCATAATACGCTAGGTCTAGGTACACTTGTAAGAAAAACGCGGTTAATAATGAAGATTACCACAAAAATACTAAATTCACAAATATAAAAACAAGAACATTGTACAAAATGTTATCAATAGTGGTTGATTTTTGTAGTGGATACCAAAAAGCGCCGCCATGACAGTTTTACCGCAGTGATTGACACATTTTATGTCAGTGCCATGCTAATTGCCAAAATGACATTTCTACTACTTCAAGTCATGTCGGTCCGCAATGTTTCCGAGGTACGTTGTGTTGCTCTCGTTGGTCAAGAAAATTGCCAAATTCAAGTCAACGAAGTAAAATTAAATAAAACTAAAAATATAAACCGAATACTGTATTTCTAAGTTGTATTTATGATTGGTGTACACAAATCTAGCGCAAGCTTTTTATCTTCATGAGACATCGCATTTCTTTTAGAAAGTATTTTCACCAATAACTGCTACATTTTGTACGCGCTGTTTTTATTGAGCTTCTTTTTATACGCAATGATTTTACAAAAATACTAGAAAATGTTTTTGAATCATTTATCTTGGTAGTAGGGTTTCTTATTTGTTTTGTTATGATATTGCTGTTTTTTAAATATAATATTTTAAAACCTTATCTACCTTTTGAAATCATGTTTGTGAAAGAAAAAATGAAATTATTCTTTTTACTTGTAAAATAAATTAAATCAAAATAAAAAATGTATTCATTCAATTCACTTTAAAATGTTTTAAAGCTTGGTGAGTGTAGGCGCCAGTTCCATGCCAGCAAGCCTAGAAGAAAAGGCATCAAATCAATGTCGCGAGGCCTCCTCTATTGAAGTCTTCAAATCCAAAATCCTTGCCCACTATCTATCTCTCATGATCGAATTTTATAAACATAGAAATAAATAATTTTTCCCTGGTGTATGTAAGTGAGTTTATGCTTAGATTATAAGTATTGCGTATTTTTTAGTTTTAATTTGCTATGCAGGAATTTCCTGATTATGTGTAATGAATGATAGTTGTCGCTTAACTGTGTGTTTATTTTTAGGTTAGTATTTACGTAAGCCCTCATCTTATATGTGCACTAACCAACCTATCTCCCTATTACCCAAAGGTTAGCTGGTAGATAATGCTATCTAGCATTAAGTTCGCCTGTGTACAGTAATTTTTAATTTTGTGCAATAAAGAATTTTCTATCTATCTATCAAACTACGGCTTGCTTCCTAACGTTTATTTACATGATCCTTTGCAAAACAAAAATTAAAATAATTGTAAATTCGTTCTAAAATGTTGTCTAGGAATATAGCGTTCCGTAAATATGGACTTACGATAGAACATTTTCAGCCATACTCATAAACGCTATTTAAAATTAAAAATAGCATAAACAAGAGACGCGCAGGCCAGAGGAGGCTGGCAGAAGATGAAGGAGGCCCCTATCCAGCATTGGGTGATACCGGGCTGAGAAAATGATGATAATGATGAATTGCCTAAAGTTGGTTAATTTGTTAAGGCCTGCGCACACCTAGGTCGCTGGCGTTGGCAATCATTGAAACGCTGTCTTTGACAGCGATATTTGACAGCGATTCACTGATCGCTATCGCCAGCGACCTAGGTGTGTGCAGGTCTTTATAGTTTAAGCATTGTTTATCTTTTGACAGATATTTAAAAGTAACGCCACCATTTACAAAAGATGCACATTATTTTACATACCACTTTAACGTTTGTAAAGTTTCCTAACATTGTACACCTTTCGTCCTATTGACTTTGAATAACACACACTGAGAGAACCTATTTTATAGATCTCTAGGCCTATCATGAGCTCTGTCTGGCTCTGTCTCTGGCTCTGGTTTGAGTTTGTGTGAGTGCTCACCAGTGCATTATACTGTATGTGTGACGTTCCGACGTAGGATTCATTAAGACAGCAATCACACAGAGTCAAGACCAGAGCCAGAGACAGAGCCAGACAGAGCTTGTGATAGGCCTACTGGTAGATAGATTGACAAGACAACGACGTTTCCTGTATTTTGTTAGTTGAAAGCTCACTGAAATATGGGCCCTTAGCATTGGAACGGGGCTTAGCCACGTTCAGACATTTCTATTCATTTCATTTATTCACGAACAACAAATACAAACACGATTTGTAAAATCGTGTTTGTATGTTTACTATAAATATAAACTAACACACACTGTCACTGTCTCTCCCTCACTTGAGTGAGCGATGCGTCCGCGTGGACAGCTGTATGACGTTGTCACGTTCAACTATCGTCAGTAAACCGACGTTTATTTTTGTTTTCCTATTTTGTTCCACTGCTGGGCAAAGGTCTCCCCCAAAGGCTTCCACTTATCTCTCTCTCGAGCCTCCTCCCACCATCAATATTGATTTATTATAATATTATTATTCTCGATAGAGATTCGATAAACCAGTGCTAAGGGTTGCACGTAGTAGGTCTGTTATTATATTATATTGTACAACAAGATCATCACAGTCTTTTGAAAGGCGCTATCCGACGGTATACCGAATAGTGTCACCGGCAGATATATTGGAAGGTGTAGTCAGTGCAAAGCTTGAATGCATCCGTGGTGCAAGTTATAAGCGCCCTCGTATAACCTTTTATAGAAGATAATAGATATCTAAACATTTAGCTGTCATCAGACCTGAGGATGCAGCCTAAGATGAAGCATGCTAAGCCATAACACACCTGTTTTAAAAAAAGGTAGGCACCAAGCCGTAGTTTGTTGCCTATTCTTCTAGGCAAGGTCGTTTGGAACTGGCACCTAGACTCACCTAGCTTTAAGACGTTTCAAAGTGATCCTTGCAATCTTACTGAATAAATACACTTTTGGCTTGTTCACTCTTGCCTTAAAAAATCCTAAATTAAAACGTTCCGGGAATACTGACCACCAAAACTACTAAATACAGAATACCAAGATTTAGGAAAACGGCTTCATGGATATCCACCGAATATAACTAAGAATCATCCCGGAATGATCCGCTTTCTCACAAAAACACACTCAAGTCGGAGCTATGATTATTTTTGATGTATTAGAGCTCTTTGTGTGTGGCTCGTCCGGGGAAGTACTACCACTATGTCTATTTCTGCCGTGAAGCAGCATTGCTGTGTTTCGGTTTGAAGGGTGTGGGTGCCAGTGAAATTACTGGTACGTGAGGCTGAATATTACAAGCCTCAAGGTGATGGATGCTGGGCAGTGCATCGTAAGGAACATACCTGACGTGCATGATCATGTTCTGGACGTTATTACCCCCTAAGACCTATAAAACACATGAAGCAATGAATAAATAAATGTGAATAAATATATGAATATCTACAAGGCAATGCTTTGTTATAAGCGATGGTTACGACATCAGGTGGGCTACATGCTTGTTCCATCAGCTAGATGCATAAAAAAATGTGTGGCCACAGGCAGCCAAATAGACCTTAAAATTTCAAACCTAAAACACCCCTATGTTCGATCAGAGTTTCAAAATACGAAATTGCAGAATTTTTAACCTCCGTTTTCTAAGTCGGCTAAAGGCATCCGCTCGTCACAGGCACATGACCTACAGATTCAGTGCACGTATAAACTCGATACAGAAAATTGAGTTGCACGCTCAAACCTTACGGTACGGTACGGTAGGATATAAAATATTATCGTCCAGCCATAAAATGAGCAATAACTGATGTAGAAACGCAACTGGAATCTTCGAAGTTGCAGAAAATATGACGGAGAAAATCGAACACGATTTATTCAAAAACTAGGTTTTATCTTCAATTTTATTTCATCTAATCAAATTGTATTTATCGACTATTTTTATGTTGTTTTGTTGGTTTTATGTCTCTTTCTAACCAATTGCCTTGATTTTACTTTGTCTCCTACTTATACTGCAATTTGACAATCTGCTCAGTGCTAAGTGCATACTATAGGTATGTTTTAATCCTCAATTTGATTATTATTAGTATGTGCCTAGAGTCTCACTACTGGGCAAAACAAATGGCAATCCTCAATAAAGAATGTATTTATTTTTACCTGTCTGCAACTGTGTGCTATTTAAGGCGGTTGGAAATGTACAGAATGGTATTTTATATTCATTAGTATTTGAAATATTACTTAATTATCTTTCTTCCTTGCGCTTATTATTACTAACACGTTTAAATCATGAACTGCATTTTTTTTTCATTATGTTTTAGGCTGTGATTTTTGAGTTTCACTTCTATATCAGTAGTTTTTTATAGGTCAATCGTGGAGCCCCAGTAACAAATTATAGACGATGCCGAGTGAATAAACTACTAAAAACTTTGGTCGAATCGGGGTGGTTTATTGGTGATAGATGCATCGAGGGACAACAGATCGGTTTTAGGATTTTATTGATTTCACTCTCTATAGCCAAGATATTTTTTATTTGCTAATTGAAAAATCTGATGGTCCCACCTGATGTAAAGGGGTGATTATCAACTTGCGTAAACAAACTATAGGTACATTTTATTTTTCAAGGATAACATGCATTTATGTTTGGAACGTGAGGCCTCAAGTTGATGCGACGTGAGTACGCAGGGCGCACTCACGTCGTCACCCATGATGCATTGGCATCATAGAGCACATTCTTGGCCTGCATGACCTACAAGGCAATGCTTTGTTAAAGGCGATAGTAACCACTTAACATCAGGTAGGCCATTATGCTTGTTCCATAAAAAAGTTTTTTTTATATAAAAACTTATAAGAACCTTTGCCCTGCAGTGGGATGACCCAGGCTAAAAATCATGAAATAAAATAAATAAAAACTTATAGTAAGTTGATTTTTAGTATTAGGTAGTTTTTTGATAATAAAGTAGTAAAGAGAATGTATCACGCAAAGGTATTTCCCTTGCAAACATATTTCCCGGAACTCACCATTCGTCACAATACTTCATTGACAGTCGCATTGCGACACATAAAACAGTTTACGTCCGCACCGAGTTAATATTTTATGATCCTTCGAGATTTAGGCTTGAGTATTAACCCCGTTTATAGAACAAAAGTTTCTGAACTTCAATCATCAGCATCATCATTACTTACTGCCAATGTCAAAATTTGGCAGCAGTTTTCTAGATTTTATTTTATAGTATTCCAATGTTTACTTGCGTCAGTAAACAAGTTTTCTGTCTTTTTTGCTATTATTAGAACATATTTCTGAACTGTCAGTATCAAAAAAAATGGCGCAATTTTCTAGATTTTATTTTGTTGTATTCCAAAGTTTATAGTGTGATGTGTGGGTCAATAAAGTTTTCTTTTTTAATGCTATTAATAGAACGTGTTTCCTAAATTTAGTTTTTTTTAAGGTGTATTTTTGGCCTAACGGCCTTCCGATCCTAAGTTTGCGGGTTTGAATCCAGTCTACTTATGGATTTTTCTGTTCGGAAAATTTATATAAGTACGCAATGTTAGTGCTCTGAAAACGGTGAACGAAAACATCGTGAGGAAACCCATGAGCTAACCCTGCACGTATTGACCATGCCTTTCCTGTGGATTAGGCTAACAAAGCTGACAGGATGGTATAGGTTCTGGGCAAGCCTATTCCATCTTAAGCCCTGTCCCAAGTAGTAAAGCGTAGTCAAAAGAAGATTTTTTGCTAGGAGTCACTGACTCGATTTTGATTTAAAAGGTCATGCAATTTTGTCTTAAAAACTCACCTTACATTTAAGGTCACTCATGATACAGATGCTTGTACTTTTTCGAAAATAAATATGAGAAAAATAATCCCCTCAAAAGAATGACAATAGTGAGCAAAGAACAAAACGAAATTGCATTTGGTTCGTTAAGAGGCTGATCGAAAATACCCGACCTTAAAAACGTCTTTGTGCGTGTCTCTCAATGTCTAAACCTAATTTCTGAATTCCAAAATGGCTTTTACCTAAGTAGAATTCCCCCTCATATTCATTTTGGTCGCTGAGAGCTCCAATAGATAAAATTGGCCGATATGTATGATGCTATGTCTTTATCATGGCAGTAAAAGAATATAGTACTTGAAAACTGATCTTAAGGGAAACACAGATAGCTTACTTCTATACATATTTATTTTCTCAATGCATACTAAGAATACAATATAACACCCAGACAGAGAACAAACACCTGTGTTCACCACACAAATATTTAATCTCAGTGGGGATCGAGCCCACGAACTACGGCGCAAAGGCTATGGGAGGCTATCAAGTAGTTTGTCATCATCATCATCAGCCTGAAGAAGTCTACCGCTGGACATAGGCCTCCCCTACATATTTCCAGGAAGAACGATTCTGAGCCCTTTCCATCCATCGACTTCCCGCGATCTTAACAAGTAGTCTCAACAAGTAGTATAAGTAGTCTTAAGTAGTTTGTAGTTTCTTAAAATATTTTGTCTATTCTGCGATGCAGGAATACTGGTAAAGTAATAATATAGAATCTGGGGGTTAGATAATCTAAAAGATGATAGCGGAACGTAAGTGAGATGTGTAAAACGGAACGTAGTCTAAGGCCCGTATTCCGAAACAGCGCTTGAGTCTGAGTCGAGCCTCAAGCATAGATTTTATGACAGTTCTTCATTGAAAAGTGTCAAAAATCTATGCTTGAGGCTCGACTCAGACCTAAGCACTGTTTCAGAATACGGGCCTTAGAGGAATGTGAACGACTGAATGAAAGTTTATGGAAAGAATGGATGAATGTTTTAATTTTAAAGATCAAGGATGCAGATTAAATAAATTTAATTATGTTTTTTTTATAATAAAACAAAGCTCTATTATTACGTTGATATCGGTAGCAATACTTCAGCTATCAAAATATTCACTTCGTTTGAATAACGTTCAGAAGTGTTTGACAAACATTAATACCTGCATCAAATTACATCAAAAACAGCATCATTCAATCGACATTTCCCACCAATCAAACATATTGAAACATGAAACACCGATTCCTATGTGATTAACATATCGGCGAAATTTGTTGGACACGCAGGTAGAATTGACCGTTGTATTGTTCAATGGACTTACTAACACTTGAACCATAAGTTCCTAAGAATACTATGTTACAAAGTTATCATCATCGGCCTGTCCCGGCTTCGCACGGGTGGACATTAATTTTTTAAACACTTAAATTCAGCCTATGCTACTCAGTGTGAATGTTGCTTTCTAATGGTCAAATAATTTTTGAAATCCGCATTTTTAGGGTTCCGTAGCCAAATGGCAAAAATATAAGTGTAAAAATCTTAATGCGGTTCACAGAATACATCTACTCATCAAGTTTCATCAGTCTAGCTCTTATTATAGTTTCGGAGAAAAATGGCTGTGACATACGGACGGACAGACAGACAGACATGACGAATTTATAAGGGTTCCGTTTTTGCCATTTGGCTACGGAACCCTAATAAAATAAGGTTTTAAACGCGATTAATGCCCGCGATCAGAAAATATTTAAGACACTGTTGAATAAAAAGAGCTTCGGTTTTTACAGTATATTGATACAGATTCTTGGCAAGATATCCCTTGGATGTTGAGTCCAAAAGTTGGCAAGTCCAAGAGTTTGGACTGCGGGCAGCGTCCGACAAATTGGCTCGTATGTACTGATAAATTGACAGGCCGATGCTGATAGAATATTCTATACAAAAAGCATAGCTTGCGGTTTTACTGGCTTATGGGTAACAAAGTTTTAGCAACATAATGTCGTAAGCTGCATTACGATTACTAACAATAAAAAAAAACTGGAATTTTACCTGTTTAAAATACCATAGCAATAGTTAAAGGCTTGTGCACATCTAGGCGATGGTGATGGCGATCAGCTGAAACGCAGTTAATTACCGTTGTCATATTTGACAGCGTTTCAGCTCGCTACCGCCATCGCCTAGATGTGAGCAGACCTTCAGTAATTAATTAGTAACAAAAAATATGATCTTTAAGTTAGTCTACGTAATGAGAGGTAAATAACTAAGTAGACATAGACATAGACATTTATTTATTTACTACATAAGCACACAAAAACCAAAAACTAAAAGAAGAAAGATACAAACATACATCGATACTAAAAAACACTACTAATCGATACTAAGTGCAGAAAAAAGTTAGCGACTGGTAAGAGGTGGAATCGTGATAAAACATAAGTAATTAAAAACTACAGGGTTATACTTAGATAAACTATGAAAAGCCTGCGCACATCAAATATCGCTGTCATATTTGACAGCGATATTGACAGTGTGTCACTGATCGCTATCGCAAATCGCTTAGATGTGCGCAAGGCTTAATCCTACAAACTTTATGAAAAAAGAATATAAATTAATTGGAGAGGTAAAAATTTTGAAAGTTGGTCATAATTTAACATCTTCGAATACAGATTGTCTTGATCGAGCGATAAAACCGTCCTTTAGTTTTTTTAAAGTATTTTGTTTTTTTTGTAACTATTTACTTCAGTGTACAATGTTCTATTCTATTCTATTTAGTACATAGTATTTCGATGTTTAGAACTAAGGTTACCTGTACCAGAGTTTAACTTCCTTCCTTCTAGTGTATTACCAAATTATTCAATCCCATTTTCCAGTAGTGAAGGCTGTCTGCTTAATGCAGTGCCGACCTCAAGGGCCCGATACGTTTTACATAATAAATCGATGCCTTAAGTTTATCATGTCCTGCCTCGCATGAGCGAAGATCGCTCTGGGAGTATGGAACTTTGGAACTGTTGAGAACAGCTTTGAATTTTTATGGGCTTTGTCGGTTGATACTTTGTGAAGAAAACGACGGCTTTGGCAGTTCTTCACGTTAGAAAGTGGAGCTTGTTACTCTTAAAACTATACTAGCAGTTGGTGCCCGAGCTTCGCTCGGTATTTTTTTTTGGTAAACTGTTGTTGTGAATTATATTTAAATACGAATTACTTACATACTGATTAAATATAAATATTTTCGAACTTACCGACATAAAACTCCACTACTCGTCAATAGATGGCGTTCTCTGTCCCACTAACTCATGACTTAATCAACAGATGGCGCTAGGAGTTATGATTTTTTTTTTTTTATTTATTTAACTCTTTATTGCACAAAAACTTAATGCTATGTACAAAAGGTGGGCTTAATGCTTTAAGCATTTTCTACCTGCCAACCTTAGAGGTAGGAATGGCGTTGGCGTGCTTACATAAAAAAAAAAGCAGCCAAGTGCGAGTCGGACTCGCCCATGAAGGGTTCCGTACAAGAACCTTTATATTATGTTACTTGATGTAACATAATAAGGTTCTTGTAGTTCGTCGAAAGGTAAATTACGGCTTACGGTTTATGACGTATAAAAAAAAAACTACTGACTAGATCTCGTTCAAACCAAAAATCGTTAAAAGTTCACATAGTAATGTACAACATATATTTTTTTTAGTATTATCATTCTCTTACTTTAGAAGTTAGAGGGGGGGGGACCAACTTTTTTCCACTTTGGAAGTGTCTCTCGCGCAAACTATTCAGTTTAGAAAAAAACTATATTAGAAACCTCAACATCATTTTTGAAGACCTATTCATAGATATCCCACACGTATGGGTTCGATGAAAAAAAAATTTTTGAGTTTCAGTTTCAAGTATGGGGACCCCCGAAATTTATAGTTTTATTTTTATTTTTATGTTAAAATCTTAATGTGGTTCACAGAATACATCTACTCGCCAAGTTTCATCAGTCTAGCTCTTACGGTTTCGGAGAAAAATGGCTGTGACATACGGACGGACAGACAGACAGACAGACAGACAGACAGACAGACAGACAGACAGACAAACAGACAGACAGACAGACATGACGAATCTATAAGGGTTCCGTTTTTGCCATTTGGCTACGGAACCCTAAAAAGGAAAGCTTAGGTATTAAAATTAACAACAAGGTACAATACTTATTAGGTAAGGTCCGATGAGATCTGCTTCAGGAAATGCTCATAAACCAGACGCTTAAAAGCTGACTTATTGGGAGCCTTTTTGATGTCAATAGGGAGCGCATTCCAAAGACCTACAGCCGCCACCTCAAAAGACTTGCCTCGGAAAGATGTTGAATGCTTAGGGGTAGCCAGAAAGAGAGTATCAATAGATCTCAAGTTGCGATCATGTAAATCAGAGCGATAGGAAAATTTACTTTTTAGGTATTCAGGAGAATGGGGATCTTTAAGAGTAGAGTAAAGGAGACATAATATTCTTCTATTTCTTCTTTCACGTATAGGGAGCCACTCAAGCTTAGAACGAAACTCTGAGATGTGATCGTACTTACGAAGACCGTAGATAAACCTAATGCCGGTGTTGAGTAAACGATCAAGTTTATTAAGAAGGTCTTGGTTAAGGTCAAGGTTATTATGATAAAGTTGATTATTTACTTTACGATTAAGGGGACATTTTCTAAAAATGAATCATATCTAGATCGTATTATCGTCACCGAAAACCCCTGTATACTTAATTTCATGAAAATAGTTGGCTCAGTTTCCGAGATCCTAAATATATATATATATATATATATACAGGGTGGCCCATTCAAATCGGTCAGTATGGGAAAGTCTGAAACTGTAAGACATACGAAGATTTGTTCTTAGGAACCATGTCACCGATTTCGATAAAAAGAAAAACTGCATTCATACAATTAAAAAAAAAGTGTACCCAACTGGGGAATCGAACCCGGTTGTTTTGAAAAAATAAACTTACACTATTTCTATTCAGATATCGTTTGTGTAGGTCTTGCGCAGTAAATATCTCTAAGAAACATAATGTCTAAAATGAATAAAATGCATTTTTTTCACATACTTTAATTTATCATAGTAGGTGTTCAAAGTGACCACCGTTACAATATTCAGCAAGTTCAGGCATGTAAAATTGTCTCTACGGTTGTTTGTACCTCTCTACTTGTTACATACACCGTGTTATGTATCATGTGGCATTGGCATTGCATTAAACGTTTAAGGAAGTTTTGTTATCTACAGTAATATTATTATCTATTATTGCAACTGCTTACTTCTATTAATCAAACACTAACAATCAATTGAAAAGCCCACTTAAAGTAAGTATGTAGATATTGTAGATACAGAGACGTGTTAAACCTCATTTGAAAATGGAACGTGTCGGTGTGACTGGCCGAATAGCGATACAAAAAAAAAAAAAAAAACTTGAGTGTCAAATGTTTAAGCGGGAACTGAAAATTAAAATCAATGCTTCGGTATTTTTGTGTCGTTCGCTGTGTGGTTGGGAAAATGCGTTTTACAAATTCTGAGCACTTTGATTTATTGGAAGCTTACTTTAAAAACGATAAAAATTGCTCCCGTGCACTACATTGGTACCATATCAAATATCCGACACGTATTTTACCTACCCGTAAGATATTCATCAAAATTGTGCACAATTTGAAGACTTACGGAAGTTTTAAAAAGCCAATTAAAGTAAAACCAAGAAAATGTGATGAAAACATGGAAATGAACATTTTAACCTATTTTGAAGCAACACCAGATGCCTCCACCCGTAATGCAAGTCGTGATATTCCTGAAATTTCACGAACACAAATTCAAAGAACCCTAAAGAAACACAAATACAAGTGCTACAAGAATGGACATTGGGTGCAGGCCTTACATGCAGGAGATGATATCAGACGACTTGAATTTTGCAATTGGATAAAAGAGAGAATGGGCCTAGACAGACATTTTTTAAACTACGTAATATTTTCTGATGAAACTCAATTTTCCAATAACGGAATGTACAATCGTAAGAATCATCACTATTGGAGTCGAGAAAATCCCTTACGAGTGCACGAAGGACGCCGTCAAGTTAGATTCTCATTTAACTGCTGGGTCGGCCTACTTCACAATAAGGTACTCATGTTTAAAATTTATGATGGACATTTAGACAGATTCAAGTACCTTGCAATCTTAGAAGATCTTTTAGAGGCCGTAGGAGAAATGGCAGTAGAAATAAGAGAACAACTTTATTTTCAACAGGATGGAGCACCGGCTCACAATAGTCGTATAGCAAAAGACTTTTTAAATGAAAACTTTCCGCGAAAGTGGATTGGTACGAACGGCCCGATCAAATGGCCGGCGAGGTCGCCCGATTTAACGCCTCTAGATTATTTTTTGTGGGGTTACATTAAAGATGAAGTGTACAAAAATAGCTATAACACCGTTGAAGAACTAAAAGTAGCCATAGAGTCAACTTTAACGCAGATTCACCACATGAAGATACAAAATGCAATAGTAAGATCGTTACCTAGACGTGTTGAATATTGTATTGAAAAAGACGGTGGTCACTTTGAACACCTACTATGATAAATTAAAGTATGTGAAAAAAATGCATTTTATTCATTTTAGACATTATGTTTCTTAGAGATATTTACTGCGCAAGACCTACACAAACGATATCTGAATAGAAATAGTGTAAGTTTATTTTTTCAAAACAACCGGGTTCGATTCCCCAGTTGGGTACACTTTTTTTTTAATTGTATGAATGCAGTTTTTCTTTTTATCGAAATCGGTGACATGGTTCCTAAGAACAAATCTTCGTATGTCTTACAGTTTCAGACTTTCCCATACTGACCGATTTGAATGGGCCACCCTGTATACAAGATTTTCTCGTTTAAAGGTATAAGATAAGATTAATATTAAAAGGTGAAGAGTTTCGCGCTAATCTCGGAAACTGCTGGTCCGAGTTGAATAATTCTGTTTGTGTTGTCCATTTAACGAGGAAGGCTATAGGCTATATAACACTACGTTACGACTAATAGGAACAGCAACAATGTAAAATGTTGCATAAAATCTATGTCTATCCTTTTCTAACACGTAGGGACTTCTTCTATGTTTTTTAACATTCTGGAATGCCAAGACAACGCCGGGCGTCGCTACTAGTAAAAAATAATAGTTATTTAGAAGGAGTTCAATTCTTTAGTTAAAGGTGTACACATATTTATTAATGCCTCAAATGACGCAATTATAAATAATTCAATCAATTTATTTGAGAATAATGCAGTGGGCTACAATACTGTTAGTCAAGTAAGCCTATTGAAACTATTTGTTGTCCCTGAATAAATAAAATATATTACAATAAAACTTATGGTCCCAATAAATGGTGACCCCGCAGAACGTAGATCAACTACGTCACGCTTCACACGCTCAAATAATAAAGCTTAGGTGAGCACCTGTTCAAAAGAACAGCACGTATTTTATATTTCTTTATTAAAACGTACATTAATTTCTGCAATTACTTTATTTTACCCAAGGGATCAAACAATTTTAGCTTGTAATTTACTGCGGGTAATAAATATTTTCTAATTATGAGAGCATTCTAGGGGTAGCAACCTCGGTGTTTGATCCTAACCTTGTGGGTTCAAATCCGGCCTACTCATTCATAGTCAATTAGTCAGACCACCTGATAATGAAGTGGTTTTTCGAATCCGAGTATAGGTTTATTATTTACAAAAAAATATATGTATTATATTTATTTCTGGTTCACTTTTTCTTCTTATCGTGTTAAACTAAGCAAAGTTTGTATTATGGGAACAATAAAACTCTCAAACGGTGAAGGAAAACATCGTTAGGAAACCAGCATGTCTTACAACCTAAAAAGTTCGAAAGTATGTGACAAGTGCTCGAAAGGAGCCTCATTGAGGCACACTTAAATCCTTTCACTACACTTGGTTCGAAAGAACTAGTGATACGATAAAAAAAATCGGTTGTCTGTAAAGTCGGTTTACTGACGAAAATTGAACGTGACAACGTCATACAGCTGTCCACGCGGACGCATCGCTCATTCAAGTAGGAGAGAGACAGATGTCGAACGCTGCCGAACGCGGAGGCCGTGCGTGCATCTTTGTCGCTCGTTCCGCGCTCTCGCTTGCACTTCAAGCCTTAAATGGAACGCCTCAGAGCGAGGTAACGCCGCATGAGTCATGTTTTTTCGTGCGTGCAGCCGGCTCCATCGAATTATAAGACGTTGGCAAGTCTAAAAGAAGAAGAAGAAAACCAGAGCCAGAGACAGAGCCAGACAGAGCTTGTGGCAGGCCTACTGAATTGAACAAAACCATTTCGCATTTTGAATTGTTTACATCAGAATTAGCATAAATAGTGATTCTAAATTTCATTTCAATCTTGTACCTGCTAAAAGCTCTAAATCCAATTTATTGGTTCGATTGTGGTTACGCTCCAATAAGTTATGAAGCCGTCAAATTTTATTGTGTTCTACAATGTCATTCGTTTTGTTACAATGTGCGGATAATGGATACGATTTGGAGCCCAATTTGAATAAATTAAAGTCTGATATTGGAGTTTACGTTTGAAATGAAGTAGTGAATTTAGTGGCTATAAATCCAACTTTGACGTTAAATCCAATTTTAAAGACGTATTTTTAATTCAAGACATTTTTTTTCTTAGTGAATGACTTAATTTATCTATCGTGCATTACTTAGACCTAAGCCAAATCTATGTTTTTGCGAAGAAAATACAAGGTGTATCTAAATATGTGTACTATACGAAGGTGGGGGGTTTCAGACCACAATGGTGATCAGTTGTGGAGGGGAGATAATTAAAAATTCCTATTTTCAGTTTCCCATACAAAAATATTTAATTTCATAATGCCTAAATAAATTGACAACCCTATCCTTGTAACCCCTTGACCCCTTGACCTACTACCTCTGTAGGTCTACTACTACTACCTACTACCTCTGTAGCTAAGTTTAGGGTTGTCACTTTGTATAAAGTCAGCTGTTAATGTTGAAACTTCGTTGCAGTTTTTTTCAGAGATACCAATCGAAGTTCGAAAAGTCGTTGAACAAAAGTTGTTCCCCGGGGGGTGGAAATTCACCCCCCTTCAGGATAGTACACATATTTTGATACACGTTGTATAATATTCATTTTTTTATAATCTATACTGCACATATTCTGTAATTACTGGCACGTGAGGCTGAATATCTGTATGCCTCCAGTTGATGGACGCAGGACAGTGCATCGTAGGGCTCGTCCCTGATGTGCGTGACCTATTACGAAGCATTGCTTTGTTATAGGCGATATTTACCACCTTACATCAGGAGGGCCATATGCTATTGTTCCATCAGCTATTTACATAAAATATATATATATATATATATATATTCTAGGAGTCCTGGCAAGAAAATAAGTAATAAATAGCTATTTGGTCGCCATCGTACTTGGGATTAGATATTATTGCGTGAATTGTCTACAAAAATAAAATAAAATATCTATTAGGTGCCCAATTCAATGTCTGCATAAACAGCAGGTCACAAGCGAGCGACACAGTAGCAATTCAAACACCCCATTTTAGCAGCAAGCCACCAAGCAATACAATGTAACACACAAAGTCAAACATTTTAGAAGCGATTCGGAACTGTTAAATTAATCGTTAGTGCCCTCCGGAGCGATCGTTAACCTGGCTGAGGAGTTAACGGGTTAACACATAGAATTGTTCCGCTCCACTTACCTTGAAGGTGTTCGGCGAATGACTGAATGAATGGAAATGCTCTATTGTACGGTACACTTCCATCAAATAGTGGTCCACAGAACAAAGTAGAACAGCCATGTGGCCGGAAAAGTGTTGCCCCAAAATACATGAACATATTATGCTCCTTTCTCCATACAAATTCAACAGTTTTTTCGGGAGTCGTAAAGTGAAAAATGCCTTGCAGCAGCGCAAGAATTACTTTCCGAACAAGTTAGGCGACAAGATAAAACATAGAACTACTTTCTAAAATCTTAATGCGGTTTACAGAATACATCTACTTACCAAGTTTCATCAGTATAGCTCTTACAGTTTCGGTTACTGTGACCTACGGACGGACAGACAGACAGACATGACGAATTTATAAGGGTTCCGTTTTTACCATTTGGCTACGGAAGCCTAAAAAGGGACGAGGCTGAGAAGAGTGCCTTGCGTGACTCCCAAATTACAGATGAAATACCTTAGACAATCTAACCTAGGGACTTGCCTTGCATCTATTCAGCCTAACAAATTTTTCTGCCATATTTTGAGAGGGACGAGGAAAGCACACACTAAAACGAAAGCGACACACATTCAAACGATCGTAACACACACAACAATTATTTGTGTTGTTATGAACGCACACATATACAAATCTTTAACACTAGTTCAAGTTTACTGTATATACAGGATTATATTATTATATTATTATTATTATTGATTGTCTAAGCGAAATACAAATGAAGTGGGTTTGAAGCCTCCGTTACATTACTGTCGCTGGCTTTTTAAACACAAATTCAACTTTACAATTTACTGTTACAATTTGCCCGTGACGTTATACCGTCGTCACTCGGTTTGCTAAGGGTACGTGATAAATTGTTGGCCGTATTAGGCAATTGTCGAAAGGGATAGGGGAATGTAGCTTTTTGAATCAGTTTGTTTTCTTATTTTTAAATCTTTAATCCATTCGACTATCGGCCTATAGTTTTTTGACGTGACAACGTCTTATAATTCGATGGAGCCGGCTGCACGCACGAAAATGCATGACATTATGCGGCGTTACCTCGCTCTGAGGAGTTCCAATTAGGGCTTGAAGTGCAAGCGAGAGCGCGGAAAGAGCGACAAAGAGGCACAATCGGCCTCCGCTTTCGGCAGCGTTCGACATCTGTCTCTCTCCTACTTGAGTGAGCGATGCGTCCGCGTGTACAGCTGTATGACGTTGTCACGTTCAACTATCGTCAGTAAACTGACTTTACAGACAACCGATTTTTTTTAATACATCCGTTCATAGTCAACAGAATGAAAAGCTCGCTACTAAGCCTCTCCATATTTTGAGGTGTACTTTATCGCAGTCACCAAGCTTGGTAAGTTGATTGTTTTTGGTCACCACTGGTGCTTTTCTATTAGTCGCTTCTTGCGTCATCTCAGGAGATTGTGAAGTGGTCTTATTTTATACGAGAACCACTAAATCAAATTAACAACACGCCATTATTTAGGCACATTTTCAAAGTATTACATTATACGTTGATCAAAAAGAAAAAGAAACGAAGAGAAGAAGAAAATACGTTGGCGAGACAATCTTGAAGCTCAGAAGAAGGATCAGTGGGAAGTACCTAGACATTGTAACAGTTGACAGATTTTAGGGAGATTTTAGAGACCTTTGCCCATCAGTGGGACACTGCCGATTCCAAAAAAATGTTAAAAAAATGTGATTACAGTTATAAAATATCTTTCTCTCCGTGTCGTGTCACTAATTATTTCAAACCAGTGCGGTGAAAGGATTTTAAGTGCGCCTTAAAGAGCAGTATTTGTGCTCTAAAAACTTGCTGCTACATAACACAAATAAGTAGTGGGATTGTATAGTGGCGGTATGAAAATGTTCGTCGATTTTCAACTTGTTTAGTTCAACGTATCACGGCTACATACTACCTTATGAAACTGAATAGACAGAATCCACCGATAAGTTAACGTCACAAATTATGTCAAAATGTGATCATGATCAAGGCACTGGTGCAAGCGAAATCCGACTCTAAGGTGACGAACATTTTCATACCGCGACTGTACATTCCCGTAAAGGTGTGTCCAAACACGGCGTGCAAGGTGCGCGGCAGCTACGCGCGGCATTCGCGGAACACAAATTTGCCGCGCGACTAGTTTAGACCTTCGGCGCGGCAGTGCTGCGCGGCATGTCCGAGACACGCCGCGCTCTTTATTTCGTATTCAAACCACAATGAAAGCGGCCGCGTGTGTTGTTGCTCTGAAAATGTAAACAGCCAGAAATTTAAAGTACCTACTGTTATAAAATGTAATAAGATTAAACTTAGCACAACCAGTGACATTACTTGTTAGGGTTCCGTAGCCAAATGGTAAAAACGGAACCCTTACAGATTCGTTATGTCTTACTGTTTGTCTATCTGTCTGTCTGTCTGTCCGTCCGTATGTCACAGCCTTTTCTCCAAAACCGTAAAAGCTAGACTGATGAAACTTGGCGAGTACATGTATTCTGTGAACCGCATTAATATTTTTACACAAAAATAGAAAAAAAAAACTATAAATTTTGGGGGTCTCCATACTTGAAACTGAAACTCAAAAAATTTTTTTTCATCGAACCCATGCCTGTAGGGTATCTATAAATAGGTCTTCAAAAAATGATGTTGAGGTTTCTTATATCGTTTTTTTTTAATGAATAGTTTGCGTGAGAGACACTTCCAAAGTGGAAAAAAGTTGGTCCCCCCCCCTCTAACTTCTAAAATAAGAGAATGATAAAACTAAAAAAAATATATGTTGTACATTACTATGCAAACTTCCAACGATATTTGGTTTGAACGAGATCTAGTCAGTAGTTTTTTTTTTATACGTCATAAATCGTAAACACGTAAACCGCAATTTATCTTTCGACGAACTACAAGAACCTTTATTTATTAAGTTACTTGATGCTACGGAACCCTTCATGGGCGAGTCCGACTCGCACTTGGCTGTTTTTTTTTCTCTGTTTCTCTCCCTTCTATAAGAACTCAAAAGACTTTTCATTTTCAATTTTAAAGCTGCTTTTGGTTGTACGAATGTTTTTGCTATTTCATCCCATAGATCTTCTCTCACGTTATTATTGTGATAATTCTTTACGTCTAGTATCCCATAATGGACTAAGGGAGCCATAAATTTCAATAAGACGAATTGCTGTTTCGTCCACACACAACCACTGACGAACCAACACGACCGCCGCACGCGGCAGGTAGCTCGCGGCTGCCGCGCGCGGCCGTCGTCCAATCATAGCGCGGCTAGCCGCGCACGGCAGCCGCGCTCGAATGCCGCTTTATGTTTGGACACACCTTTATAAAAATACCTACACACAAATACGAACAAAATTCCAGTCACGCTTATACGGCAGTGCTGTTCAGGTATTAAGTGAATTAAAGGTTACAGGCCAAAAGCCAATTGGAGGCCAAATAGCAACAGAATACAGAAGATGTCCGAATGGGTTGAATTTTTAAAGTATGTACCTACCGTTGCCAACGAAAGTTTTACAGCTTGAGTCAAATGTAGGTGCACACAAGAACTTGGCATTAAAACCTGTGTCATCAAGTAACCTCCTTGGTCATTGAGGCATGTTTTTTTTTATACAATTAAGTAGACAAACAGCTGACTAGCCTCTCAGCTCAGTTAGTAGTCGCTCTGCCTTCTGCGCCATAGGTCGTGGGTTCGATCCCTACCTAGAACAAAATATTTGTGTGGTGAACGCAGATGTTTGTTCTCTGTCTGGGTGTAATATTGTATTCTTAGCATGTATTTACAAAGAAAATATGTATAAACATGAGTGTTATATCTACTATCTGGTTCCCCTAGTACAGGCTCTGCTTATTTTGGGGCTAGATAGTGTTGTGTGGTTTGTCTACAATATTATAAAAAAAAACAAACATACAGCTTACCTGATGGGAAGCGGTTATCGTAGCATATGGATACCTGCAATACCAGAGGCATCACAAGCGCGTTGCCGCCCTTTACAACTTTTAAAACGCCCTTTTTGAAGAACCCCATGCTATAGTCTTTAGGGAAAACCTCAGCAGAGAGATCATTACACAACCTGAGTGTTTGCGGGGGAAATTTCCTCTGAAACCAAACGGTGCACGACCACCTTTAAAGGCTCCAAGGTGTTAGGATGAACTCTCTGCCTATGGCGAGCAGCGCAATGGTAGAATGAGGCTGTTGGCATGATGTCAAACAGTTCTTCAGAGCATACCCCATTATACAAGCGGTAGAGATCAACCAATCTTAAACTGCACGTCCCACTACTTCAGTCAGTCAAAGTAAATTGTTCTTTATCACTTGCATCACAAGGATCAATTTTAAGTACTTTGCTGTGAGTCAACGTCAAGTAAACGTGGTGGAGGGGCGTGCATTTTTAGACTGGTTTATCTATACCTACTGACAAGGTGTTTTGATCAGATGAGTTGTGAAGCTACTATTGACTACCAATTTAAGTGTTTGTTTACAGTGTGCCGCATTGCTTTGGGTTTATAGCTCGACTAGTGGAATTCCACGTGACTTTGCTCGTGAAAAGTTATTTCCATACTTTCCCTTGAGTTAGGGATACTGTTTTGGGAATTTATAGTGTTGCAGTGTAAAAACGATACATGCCTACCCTCTGAATTGAACACAACTAGGAATTTTCATACAGGCCTCTCAGCTCATTTGGGAGTAGCTCTGCCGTAGGTCGTGGGTTCGATCCCCACCGAGAACAAATATTTGTGTGGTGAACGTAGATGTTTGTTCTCTGTTTTGGTGTTATATTGTATTCTATGTATGTATTTACAAACAAAAGTAATCATGTATTATATCAGTTGTCTGGTTCCCATAGTAC
Source organism: Thera britannica (assembly GCA_939531255.2). Taxonomy (NCBI): domain Eukaryota; kingdom Metazoa; phylum Arthropoda; class Insecta; order Lepidoptera; family Geometridae; genus Thera; species Thera britannica. The sequence goes on from OW618045.2 coordinate 5,399,453, forward strand.
AAGCTCTGCTTAGTTTGGGGCTAGATAGTGTTATGTATATTGTCTACATTTTCGCACATAAATTTTTCGAAGAGATAAAAATCACAAGTGCACGTCTGGATTTGAACCCGTTACCTTAAGATCGATACGCTAGTACTCTATACCAAGAGTAGTAAGTTAATAATAACGAGACGAAGCGTAGGGCGCCCACCCACCAGATGGACCGACGATATTGTTAAGATTGCGGGAAGTCTTGATGGAAAGTGCTCACAATGGTTCTTCCTGGAAATGTGTAGGGGAGGCCTATGTCCAGCAGTGGACTTCTTCAGGCTGATGATGATGATGATGAAGTTAGTAATAACATAATTATGGTATACCCAAAGCAAGGAAGTTTGAAAAAAGTATAACCAATTCTGGCTATGGGTCAAATATATTGAATAAAAACTTGTATACCAAGTCACAACCTCTAGACGAGATTCTCTGAAAGAAAATAAATCCAATTATGGCATCTTATGTGTTGATATTATTTGCCAAATCTAAAGACCTTTTCGACATGTGCCCCATTTACACCAATTGGTAACAAGTATGTATTCAATATGACGGTTCATTTAAATGCTCGCGAACCAAAAGTCGCGCCGCTATTCAAGAAGGCAAAGCTTAAAAACCTGTGGGTATGTAAAGATTGTGGGAGACTAGATTAGAGGCTAGCGTTAAGGCCAACGCACATTAAGGCGATGGCAATGGCGATCAGCTGAAACACTGTCAAATATGACAGCGATATTTGACAGGCCTTTAGTTCTAGAAATGAATAGGCGGGTCATTATAATACTTACGAGACAATGCGTTGTTACAGTTGATGGTTACCACTTAACATCAGTTGAACCTTAAGCTTGTTCCATCATTGTATAAAAAAAAATCATATTGACTTCTGCAGACAGAGAATGATTATGATTATTTTGCTTAGGCAAATAAACTTGAAATTAATTTTTAGTTAATTAGTCCAGTTTTCAGATTTAAAAACTGCCCGCCCATATAAAGGCATGCGCATATCTAGGCAATGGCGATCGTGATCAGCTAAAACGCTGTCAAATATGACAGCGATATTTGACAGCGTTTCAGCTGATCGCCATCGTCATCGCCTAGATGTGTGCAGGCCATAAGTCGAGAAGAAAGAGTTTGTTTTAAGTTTTGATACGATACAATGTAAATGCATCCAAACTCGAATGTTACAAAAGAAATTATAAGAAAGATACGTACGTGATGCGTCTGTAACATTAAAAGAGCAGAAATAATAAAAGAGGAATACTTATAACTATGAAGAAAATCCTTTTCACTTAATACTTCTTGTGTTCTTCTTCTTAATTAATGGCATCTGTTCATTCGGACAATTCAGCCAATGTCAAGTGAGGATATAGGTATTACTTAAGAAAAATCTTTTTTTAATCAAGTCAGTCAATATATTTCTTGAGACACTAATATTAGGTATTAGAATGTATTATTTATTATTAGCAGGTCTAAAGCTTTACGCAAATCTAAGTGTTCTGCGGTGGCGATCAAATAAAGGAAAATAAAATCGCGTGAACGACTCATAACTAACTCGTCCATAAAAAGCAGTTTTACTTTAAGGCTTTACCTCAACTGACTTTTAAAAAGAAAAAACTGTATTCCTGTTTAAAATGCAAAACTTCTCTCGTTATAATGAAAAGCCTTTTAACTGGTAAAAGTTTTAAAGAATACTCCATTTTTTACATTATAAAGTGCATTGAAAGCCGCAATAAATCCTTGCGCACATCTAAGCTTTCTGCGATGGCGATCAGTGAAACGCTGACAGATATCACTGTAATATTTGTCAGCGTTTTTTTTTTCACTGATAAGAGTAAAAGATTTTTGAAAAAAATAAATATGCAGATAGTGTTTTCTTATAAATTGAGGGCATGACTTCTTTTACGACTTTTCCCTAACTATCGTGGTTCCTGATTTGGCCATCATCTCCCTTCTCAAAAAATCATCCTGTAGATATTATATTAAAACTTCTTCTTCTTCTTCTTATCGTGTCACTGATTCTTTTCGAACCAAGTGTGGTGAAAGGATTTTAAGTGCGCCTCGAAGAGGCTCCTTTCGTGCACTTGATATTAAAACTTGAAAGACATTTCACAACAAAGTCATTCTTTTTGCATTTATTCTTTATGACTGGCCTCTCAGCTCAGTCGGTAGTAGCTCTGCCTTTTGCACCGTAGGTCGTGGGTTCGATCCCCAACGAGAACAAATATTTGTATTTGTGTGGTCTGTAATGTCTGCATTGTTTATTTTTTATTATTTTAGTGTTAAGTTGTTTAGGTTCAACGACCTGAAGTAAACCAAATAAACAATGACCTCTAAGTAACCTCCTGTAAGTTCTCCTTGTAGTACTATTACTAAGGAATATTCTAATAAATATATTATTAACAAAAGCTAAAGTTGCAATTTAGTATCGCTAATTGTCTCCCAACACTCTCTTGAGTCACAGCACAGTTAACAGAGCTGGATCACTGCATCGATATCGACAAATATATCATGAACAAGAATAGACATTAATAAGTAGATAGAATAATCACGATAATGTAGCTGGACTTTACCTTATGTGTACTTTGCTAGAAACCATACATACATACATACATATATAAAATCACGCCTTATTCCCATGGGGGTAGGCAGATATCACAGATTTCCACTTGAAAGAAAGAAAGAAAGAAAATAATATGTTTATTGACCATAAAAAAAGATACAAATAATAAGTGCTTACGCAAAGTTTCACATGGTCAATTAGGTCCCTGGCTCAGTATTTGTCGCACCGTGTAGGTCACATGGCGTGACACTACACAGTGCAACCCTGGTATTCTGCCAAGGCCTAGAGCGGGTCACATCACGGAATTATAATTACAAAATACTTACAAACTAAAGAAAAAACACAGAAAAGTACATGAAAAATAATAAAATGGTACAAAAACAAAAACACGACTTGCTACGATCCTGACACACCTCTTTTGCTTCATTCACTCTCATAACATTCTTCATACATGCTCGTCGATTTAGGGTACTCCTAACCTGGCCTTTCTCTAAAACGTCTGCAATCTGATCGAGATACATGCGCCTAAGTCTTCCCCTTCCAGCAGTTCCATTCACACTCGCCTGATGCAATGCTAGAAACCATGCATAACCAATATAGCTTAAACATCAGAATAACACAAAGGGTACAATAAAAAGATAATTATTGTAACGGAGAACGTAGTAACGGGACCGTGGCATACGGGAACGGAGCGAGCGGAGCCGTGGGCGGCCGCTAGTAATAGATAAACAAGTTTACGGCCCGCCTGGGCCCTGTTTAAAAAAGCTGACAATTCGACACATATGTCACAAAGCGACAAATTTGTGGAATTGTCGCGCTTAGGCTATTAAAAAAGTGACAAAATATGTCACAAAAGCGCGACAAATCCACAACTTTGTCGCTTTTTGACATATAATTATGTCTAATTGTCAGCTTTATTAAACAGGGACCTGATGGAAGCCTGACTGACATGCAACAGAAGTGCATTGCCAACTCTCTAAAAAAATGTATACGCCCTTTTTGAAGATTATAGTCCTTCATTATTATGACCCTTAGGGAAAACCTCACTTTAACACGTAATATATCAGCTATCCAACCAGAGCTGTGCCAAAGTCTCGATAAAGAGCTCCCGCGGGCGCTACTTTGAAGTTTTAATACCATCAATTTAAATAATTGAAACTTCATCTTGTTTCGTAGGCTGTCGTTTTACTAATAAATCCTTTTCGTTAACCGAATGCTCGAGTTTCAATTTGCTGGGCTCTGTACTTTTAACGAGGGACAAACAAGATTCGGGTACGGTCTTCGCTATTTGGATAATCGACACTTTTCATTGTTCCGAAGTATTCCGAAGTCTTCCGAAGTCTGCATCTCTTCTTCCGAGCACTAAGCGGTTTATTAGTTTTACAAACTACCCACAGTTTAATGTTCTACGAGAATTCAAATAAAAATAAAATCAAAATAGTTTCAGTCAAATTCGTTACAAGGAAACTGAATTTAGATAACACAATAACCGTTTTTCTGTTTTCGTAAAATCTCTCCACCCAAAGGTTGTCTGGAAGAGATCGCTTTTAGCGATAAGGCCGCCCATTGTACCTATATTTGTAATGTTTCTGTTATAATATGTTTCTTATGTGTACAATTAAGTATTAATCTATCTATCTAACATAGATTTTTTTTAAATATTTTTTTATTATTTATATTATTTTATATTATTAAGCCTGGTTTTCGATTATATTTATTTTAGATAGATTAGTATTTATTATGTGTATTTACTGAGAGTCATTGGAAAGATCGCGGGAGGTTGTATATAGAAAGTTCCTTTAGGTTGATGATGATTTTTATTTTATCTCATTTAATGAACTACCCTCATAGCTCAGCTGGTAAGCTCTCCCTTTTGTACTAGAGGGCGTGGGTTCGATCCCTATCGAGAACAATACCTGTGTGGTGTTGTATTGTATTCTAAGTATGTATTTACAAAAAATCAAAGTAAGTGCATCTTCTTCTTCTTCTTCTTCCTGCCCTTATCCCACTTTATGCGGGGTCGGCACAACATGTTCTTCTCTTCCATTCTCCTCTATCAGCCGTCATCTCTGTATTCACTTCCTTCTTATCCATGTCATCCTTCACACTGTCCATCCATCTTTTCTTTGGCCTACCTCTACCCAAACATCCATCCACATTCATACTCATCACTCGCCTAGTCACATGACTTTCATCCCTCCTCATGACATGCCCATACCACGCCAGCCTGTTGCTCCTCAATTTTTCTGTCACTGGTGCTACTTTCAGACTTCCCCTGATATACTCATTCCTTATCTTGTCCATTCTTGTCACTCCACACATCCATCTCAACATTCGCATCTCTGCCGCATGTACCCTTCTTTCGTCCGTCCCTTTCGTTGCCCAACACTCGGATCCATACATTACGACAGGTCTTATGATCGTCTTATAGATCTTCCCCTTAAGCTTAAAAGGCATCCGTGGATCACAAGTTGTTCCCGTGACCTGTCGCCATTTCATCCATCCCGCATTTATTCTATTTTTCACGTCTCGGTCAATGTCGCCGTCGTTTTGTATTAATGAGCCGAGGTACCGGAAATCGGAGCAGACTGGTAGGAATACACCATCTAAGGCAATTGGGACAAATTTGGATGGACCACCGAAGTCACAAAACAGATGTTCTGTTTTGGTTCTGCTGATCTTCAGTCCGACACTCTCCAATTTATCCCGCCATTTTCCCAGCCTGCTCTGGACCTCAAGCGCATCTTCCCCGACAAGCACAATGTCGTCGGCGAACAGCATACACCAGGGTGCCTCTTCCTGTATGTCTGATGTCAGAGCATCCATTACCAGAAGAAACAGATAAGGGCTTAAAGCCGACCCCTGGTGTAAGCCTACAGCCACATTGAACTTGCCGGTAACGCCAGCCTCGGACCGGACGTGTGTGCTCGCTCGACTGTACATAGCTCGAATGAGTTGTATGTACTTCTCAGGCACTCCTTTAACTTTCATACTCCACCACAGAACCTCCCGGGGTACTCGATCATACGCCTTCTCAAGATCCACGAACACCATATGCAGATTCCTGTGGACACGCCTGTGTTTCTCACATAATTGTCGCAGCGCAAAAATGGCATCCGTGGTCCCGCGGCCAGGCATGAACCCAAACTGGTTCTGTGATACCTCACTCTCTTCTCTCATTCTTCTCCCTACAACCTTCTCCCAAATCTTCATACTATGTGACATGAGTTTGATTCCTCTATAGTTGTTACAGTCCTGTACATCACCCTTATTTTTAAAGATGGGCACCAGCGAGCTGTCGCACCATTCATCCGGGATCGCCTCTTCCTGTAACAACTTATTGAAGAGCAAAGTCAGCCACTTCCATCCATCCGCCTTTAAAAACTTCCATACTTCAACTGGTATACCATCCGGTCCGACAGCTTTGCCATTCTTCATGTCTTGCACGGCTTTTCTAACTTCATCCATACTTATCTCTCTCACTAATCCTATGTTTATAGGGACATTTTCTAACTCCCCACTCCAATCATTCTCTTCATTCATTAACTTTTTAAAATAACACTTCCAACGCTCTTTTATTTCTCCATCGTTCGTCAAAACTTTCCCTACATCATCTTTTATACATTTAATGTGAATTATATCTCTTGCATTCTTTTCTCTCTCTCTTGCTATTCTGTATAGATCTTTCTGGCCACTGGGGCTCTCCAGTGATTGGTACAATTTATCCTGTACCTTGGCCCTCGCAACTGCAACAGCTTTTTTAGCTTTCCTTTTACACTCCATGTATTCTATTTTTTTATTTTCCTGTATGCTATTGTTCCCATCTTTAACACTCTTCCAGTCTTTAAATGCATTCTTCTTCTCTTTTAGGATCTTTTGTACTTCCTCGTTCCACCACCATGTATCCTTATCAATCTTTCCTTTACCTTTCGTTTCCCCAAAAACATCCTTCGCCGTTTTTCTAATACATGTTGCCATTTCAACCCAACATTCATTCACCGATTTTTCTATCATTCTGTCATTCATTTCTATCATTTTATCAACCACTTGTTTCTGGAACTGGACTGCATACTCACTCTTTCCAATCAGGTGCCATTTGATTTTTGGTGGGGGCTTTGATTTATATTTATCTTTTGTGGCCATTAATTTAAGATCTAGGACGAGTATTCTATGTTGAGAAACTAGGTTCTCTCCCGGTATAACTTTACAGTCTTTTACTGAACTAATTTTATGTCTTCTAAGTAGAAAGTAATCTATTTGAGTTGCATGATGGCCGCTTTTGTAGGTAATTAAATGTTCGTCTTTCTTTTTGAAATATGTATTGGCTATTGCCAAGTCAAAGGCAGATGCAGCTTGAAGCAGGGCTTCACCGTCTTGGTTTTTATTTCCAAAGCCCCACCCGCCGTGCACTCTTTCATACCCCCCATTCATCCTTCCCACGTGTCCATTAAAATCCCCACCAATGTAAATCTGCTCATCCTCCGGTATACCCATAACCACCACATCGAAATTCTCCCAAAACTTATCTTTCACTATATCATCACATCCAGTCTGCGGTGCATACACACTAACTATGTTTATAACTAAATCTTCTAAAAGTAGTAAAAGTAAGTGCATATGAACTATAATCAGATTCCAATAGTACAAGTTCTGCTTAATTTGGGGCTAGATAGTGTTAAGTGGATTGTTCACAATAATCATTATTTAGATAGCCATCACATATTTATAAAAATATAAATAAAAAAAATAAAAAATGTGGACAATTCACACAACACTACCCAGCCCCAAACTAAGCAGAGCTTGTAATATGGGAACCAGATAGCTGATATAATACTTGAATACATTTTTTTTTTGTAAATACATACTTAGAATACAATATAACACCCAGACAGAGAACAAACATTTGTGTTCACCACACAAATATTTGTTCTCGGTGGGGATCGAACCCACGACCTACGGCGCAGAAGGCAGAGCTACTACCAACTGAGCTAGAGGCCAGTCGGTAGTAGCTCTGTCTAATATGACGGCGTTATTCCACAACAAATGAAAGCATACTTCAATTCACGTAGACCGTTACGGCCACAAAAGCATAATTACGACGCTAATGTAAAAACTTCCACTACAGCATGATAAGCCTTAGGTTTTACGAGGAGGCTCTTAAGAACAGTTTCAGCCTGCAAATGCCACCCTTTGGGCAAGTTTTCCACTATGTGGTAATAACAGGTTTATCTTGAAGTTTTTGTAGGCTGGGAAAGTGGGAATATTATGATATTCCCACTACTTTGATGTAGGTTTTTTACAGATAAGCGAAAAACTCTCAGACTTTTTTGGAGGAAAGCAGGGTTTTAATTCCACAAGGGAATCAAGTAGTTCGAATTTATAAACGACAAGCGGCCACCCGCGGCTTCACTCGCCCCGTTACCATTATTTTTTCGGGATATAAAGTGACCAATGTCCGTTTCTTGGATTTAAGCTACCTATGCACAAATTTTCAGCCAAATCTGCTCAGCCGTTCTTGAGTTATAATAACACGACTTTCTCTTATACATATGATTAAAAACAAATTTATCCCACGGGAACCATACCGCTCCATATATATTTACCATATACACGGGTACCATTATATTTTACCGGGATAAAAAATAATCTATATCTGTGCCAAATTTCATCCAAATCCGTTTAGTCGTTCTAAAGTTATTGAGTAACAAACATCCATACATACAAACATTTACATTTTTATAATATTATTACATTTTTGAATCTTTATCAACTGAATATCTTCAAATATAAAAATGAATCCCTATTTCTCTTGGTCATGCCATCATGCATGAACGGTTGGACCGATTTGGCAGAAATTAGTGGGGAGGTAGCTTAGAACTAGGAAACGGACATAAAATACTTTTATCCCGAAAAAGCAACGGAAACGGAGCCAACGGGATTTCCCAAATAAAATAATTAAATTATGCAAACTGTTGTTTTTTTTTAGATTTCATATAATTATCCTACTAATATTATAAACGCAAAAGTTTTTTATTTTTATTTTTATTGTGGACAATTCACACAACACTACCCAGCCCCAAACTAAGCAGAGCTTGTAATATGGGAACCAGATAGCTGATATAATACTTGAATACATTATTATTATTATTTTTTGTAAATACATACTTAGAATACAATATAACACCCAGACAGAGAACAAATATTTATGTTCACCACACAAATATTTGTTCTCGGTGGGGATCGAACCCACGACCTACGGCGCAGAAGGCAGAGCTACTACCAACTGAGCCAGAGGCCAGCCAGAGTTTGTAATTAAGGATGGATGGATGTTTCTCTTTCACCTTAAAAACTACTGAATGGATTTTAATGAAACTTTACAATAATTATAGCATCAGAATAACACATAGCCTACAATTTACAAAGATACTGCAACGGAGAACGGATCTAAGTAACGGGAATGGGGCGAACGAACCGCGGGCGGCCGCTAGTCTGAAATAAATGACGTCTTAATTAGTAAAACATTCAAAACGAGATCTAGATTTACATTTTGATTTAGATTTATTCACGACCAAAATGCCAAAATCTACCTAAATACTTCAGCCAAACACTAAATTACAAGCAACATCACCGAAACTAGACTCACGTGTTAAGCCTCTGTTATCTTTGCACTGCTTTCCATCACGTTAACTATTCCATACTCCACCCATATTTCACTCATTCCACACGAAACTAAACCTTATAGCAACGCAATAAATACTTGTAAAACCAACCGTGGTGGCATCAACCAGATGTCGCATTTTGGCATGACATCAAGACTGGCTTTTGCGTCGTTTTTGTTGACGGTTCAGTGGTTCATGTTGGAATTTTCGACGGTTTTTGTATGCAGGTAGATTTTCGGAGAGTGAACACAGAGATAGGGGTTTGGATTGAAAAATAAAAGGATAGTGTGAAGATGGGTTAGTCAAGTCTCTCTAAACCCAAGTGGATAATCTCTGTAGCTGATGATTTTTAGAGAAAAGACAGTTGATTAGCTTTGAAAATTGCAACGCCCTGTTACACCTATTTTAAGCAAGTAAAGAAACTCTGTTCTGGTTTTGAGTCTTTGCGAGTGCTGACTAAATAAATCCTACGTCGAAACGTCACTACTCACAGTTTATTACACTGATCAGAATTCACACAGATTCAAAACCAGAACCAGAGACAGGGCCAGACAGAGTTTGTGGTAGGCCTACTGAGCTGAAAATTCCAAGTAAGAGATAAAAAATCTTAAAAATAATTCACTGAAACAAGTTTTCAAAGTTTTGACTAATCGTCGTAACTCTCGATTATTTTTCCAAGCGACTTTAATCTTTATGATGGTGCAAAATAAAGAAAATAAAGGTCAGAATCGTGTGAAACAAACAAAGCTTAGTAAGAACTAAGATGAATATGAGTACAAGCCGTGAGACAAATTGTTTTTAAACGACACACAGCATTAGGAAGACGTGGTTAGCTTTAGAGATTGTTATGTTAGTGCAACGATCTTGTGGGTAAGTTTGATTTCAGTGGTCTGTCTCTTCATAATGCGGGATGGATGAACTGGCAACAGGTCTCCAGAACTATGTACGTGTGATCCAAGACTTCCCCTTAAACTTAAGGGTAAAGTGTACAAGACGATCATAATAAGACCTGTCGTAATGTATGAAAAAAAGGTACATGTGGCAGAGATGCGAATGTTGAGATGGATGTGTGGAGTGACAAGAATGAATAGGATACGGAATGAGTATATCAAAGGAAGTTTGAAAGTAGCGCCAGTGACAGTAAAATTGAGGAGCAATAGGTTGGCGTGGTACGGGCATGTCATGAGGAGGGATGGAGGGCATGTGACTAGGAGAGTAATGAGTATGGATGTGGATGGATATGTGAGCAGAGGTAGACCAAGCAAAACATGGATGAACTGTGTGAAAGGTGACTTGGATAAAAGAGGAGTGAATGCAGAGATGACGGCTGACAGAAGGGAATGGAAGAGCAAGACAATGTTGTGCCAACCCGTCACCTTCAAACAGTTCATGCATGTGTTTTTGGTTTTTGGCCTGTGCCCGCTGCTTATTTTTGGGCCAGTCTCATTAACGTAGGCTACACTACAGACCCTCAAATTAATGACCAACCGTCTGAGATAAACTCCTGATTTTTTTTTCACCCACACCCTTCAAGCCGTAACAAAGCAATGCTGCTAGAAAAACCCTTTTCCAAGGGTCAAAATGTGTGCGCAAAAGCAAAATCGAGAACCATCTGTTTTTTAATCCTTTTCCAAGACCTACGCCACATGTCTAGACCAATAAATTATTTGGGGTATCAAAATTGTTCGGCGGCTCCATGTGGGCCTACCGAAGCTCTTTCTGGCTCTGTCTCTGGCTCTGGTTTTGAGTCGGTGTGAGTGCTCACCAGTGTATTATACTGTGTGTGACGTTACAACATAGGATTTTTTTAGTCAACATTCACACAGACTCACTCAGAGATAAAACCAGACAGAGCTTTTGGTAGGTCTACAGGTTTGGCCTTATTGCACGTAAATCTCTTTGGTTCTATGTTATTACATTATGTGTAGTGACAATATTATAATGTACCTAGCCACGTAATTTGTTGCTGTCATTTCACACTGAAAGCATTTAGAATCTTGTGTAATCGAGTCACACGATAAATCTATATCTATAAAAAATTCCTGTCCTAATTTGGAACGCGATAAACTCCGAAACTACTGAACGGATTTTGATAAAATTTTGTAACCGTCTATAATATGGTCCGACTTAAAAGATAGGATAGTTTATATTCAATATTTAAGTGTTATTAATTTGTAAGGGGCAAAAGTTTCGAAATCTATGTCTATCCCTTTCTATCACGTAGGGACTCATATATGTCTATCCCTTTCTATCGCTTAGGGATTTTTCAGAAAATTCTCGACTTTGACGAGGAAAGAACGCTCTAGAATGTCTTTGAGGTTCTGGAATGATCAAATTTAATTCGAAGACTGAAATTATTCGGCTAGCATCCGGAATGCATCCAAACGTTATTAATCCAGAATTATCTAGAATACTCAAATATACCCATGCAAATGGTTCTGAATTCTAGATTTGGACAAAATGTTCTAGAAAATAGTGCTCCTAAACGTTATAGAATGTTCTTTCATCATCATCATGAATTGATATCAGTCCACTGCTGGACGTAGGTTCATCTTGAGTAACATAGGCTATATTTATGTGTTTAAAAAATAAATGTCCACCCGTGCGAAGCCGGGACAGGCAGCTAGTACTTATTTAGTTTTTTTTTTATATCTTATACCTTGAAACGAGAAAATCTTGTATATTTATCCTGGCTCCAACGATTTTCATGAAATTTAGTATACAGGGGTTTTTGGGGGCGATAAATCGATCTCATACCAGCAAACCTTGGACATAACAGCTCGTATTTATTTATACGTATTTAGTGAAGCATCAATATTTAGGGCCAAAAGTCACTTTGGGACCGGGGTCAAGAGTCAAGAGTCGTGTGTGTTCGAGACACATAATTTGAGCTGGTTCGTTTAGCGCTTACAATCATTCTTGTAGCATCTTTTTCTGGTACCATATATCACTACCCGAGGCCAAAGGTCACTTTGAGGTACAGGTCAATCAAAGTCAAGGTTAAAGTAATGTAAGAAAATAACACTGCAAGTAAAGCCATGGGCATTGCATTTGTATTCGTTTATTGAATATCTTCAGCTTCACACTCAATGAAGAAAACTTGGGCGCTCGTGTGGAGAGCATAAATTAATTTTATTATCGGCGGATATATGAAGTCGAATTGTTTGCAGTTGTTTTGTTCTGAGTTCATAACTCGTATTAACGGCGTTGGATAACTTGTTTATCAACGGTTCTCTTTGGTTCAGTTAAATAAATAGATAAATATTGTAGGCAATCCACACCACGCTCCATCATCATTCTCTTGTCCTTGTCCCACTTTATGTAGGGTCGGCACAACAGGTTTTCGTTCTCCACTCTCCTCTATTAGCCGTCATTTCAACAGTCACTCCTTTCTTACTCATGTCATCCTTCACACAATCCATCCATCTTTTCTTTGGCCTACCTCTACTTCTATAACCATCCACATTTATATTTAGCACTCTTCTCGTTACATGACATTCTTCATCTAGCCCCAAATTATGCCTAGCTTGTACTATGGGTACCAGCCACCAAATAGCTGATATAATACTTAAATACATTTTTTTTGTAAATACATACCCAGACATGTCTGGGTGTTATATTGTATTCTAAGTACCGACAACAAACATAATATGCGTTCACCACACAAATATTTTTGTTCTCGGTGGGGATCGAACCCACGATCTACGGCTTAGTTAATTTGATATTAGTGAAATAGAAATACGTTCAGTAAAAAAAAATACTTTCATTTGCTATTAGTCTAGTCTAGTTTATAGCTTCAAGGGAAATAGCGACTAGTAAGTCTTGCTTAAAAAAATATGTCAAAATATTTTATAAGTAAGGCCATTTTGGCCTTACTTGTAAAATATTTTCTTTATTTATTTTCTTTTTCTTTCTTAGTGCACCCCTATGCTATAAAACGAACATACCCTCCTAGTTTCATGATTCTAGGATTTACGGCTTAGGCTGTGCGTTGATTGTCAGTCAGTCAGTCAGTCAGTAACGTAAGAGTTTTATATATTTAGATTTACATAGCTTAGGTCTGTAATAGCTATTAGGCGAGTACATGTACCCTGTAAGATGCTGCTAGTAAGTTCACAATCTTATTAAAATTATGTAAATTATGTAATTCACACTACAAAAATATAACTCTAAGCAATGATTAAATTTAAATGGCGTTGATAAGTATGACTGTAATGCTGCCTTCCTACGGTGCGTGGTTCTGCAGATCATCACGCACAGCCGACAACGACGCACGGCAACGCACACAGAAAGGGCTCCTATGCTACCACGCACCTAGGCGCACGAGACCGTTCCCATGGTGTGTCGTGCGAGCTGATCCGCCTCCGTGCGCGATATCACACACCGGTGGGAAGGGGCTATTATAGTGTCACTAAGTTGTAAGCCAAACAGAATGTAAATTGAGACGATCTGGGACGTAGACATAGCTTGTACGTGTAAAACTCTAGATGGCGTTTATCACCGAACAATTTTATTTTAGTTTGAAAGTAGGTCTTTTGCTTCAAAAACGTTGTCACGTCCGCTAAGTGGTCCCCATGGAAATAAGTAACTCTAGTTAACTAAGTTAAAAAGTCAAAGAATTATAATTATTAATTTTTTCTCTAAAAATGATCTAGAGGTAAAATAAATTAATAAAAATACCAAAATAAAAGTCTGTAGTTTTCAATTTTAATGAAAACTTTGGAAAATACCCCAAAAAATTTCATTCCAAACTATGTTTCAACCGATGAATCGCTACAAAAGATCAAATTATTCATAAACCTGCCGTGAAAAAGGCTGTATGGGTCGGTTTTTCACACAGTTCTCTCCCTCTTTATTCGCGTGCGATGTGGTGAAAAAAGACTTTTTCAATTGCACAACCGAACCCGAGGACTAGCACTAGTTTAGGCATTTACAACTTGTTTCTATGATTTACGGTTTAGTCTGTGTTTTGATTGTCAGTCAGTCAAGTAACGTAAGAGTTTTATATATTTACTAGCAGGCGACGCCCGGCATTGCCTGGGCATTCCAGAATGTTGAAGAATATTCTAGAACATTTAAGAGCATTATATTCTAGAATATGTTGACAAAATCTAGAATTGATAGAAAAGTCATTTCAGCCGTCAACTCTGCAGTCACTCTTCTCTTATCCATTTCATTTTTCACACAGTTCATCCATGTTTCTGAACTCTTCTTTGCACAATGAAGTCAAAAAACGGTATACCTATTCTCTTTCTGAGCAAACTTTCTACTTCTTTTCGTGTCATGAATCTTTCGAACCAGTGTGGTGGAAGGATTTTAAGGGCGCTTCAGAAAAGCCCCTCATGCACTTGAAAATTGAGATATGCTTCTAAACTTTTTAGATACAGTTTTCTCACAATAGTTTTTTATAAGCTATATTATTATTAGATAAACTGTCATTTCCTATTAGGACTTTTCCAATATCAAATAGATAAAATCTAATCAATGTACATATTTATACAGAGAATTGCAAGGATCACTTTGAAACGTAATACAGCTTAGGTTCCACGCGACCAAGCATAGAAGAACAGGCAACAAACTACGGCATGGTTCGCACCGTTTTTTTTTTAATATGATCCTTTTATAAATCAAAAATAATACCTACTAATAGCAGTGAAGTTCCAGTGTGGTGCCACTTCACTTATTGAAACGTATGCAATAATACTCAAGCAAAAGTTTCAAAGACAGCTACGCTTCAAATCTATATTTAAAAGAAAGTCGTGTTAGTTACACTATTTATAACTCAAGAACGGCTAAACCGATTTGGCAGAAAATTAGTGGGGAGGTAGCTTAGAACCGGGAGAAGGACATAGGATACTTTTTATCCCGAAAAAACAACGGGAACGGGGTGTTACGGGAACGGGCGAGCGAAGCCGCAGGCGGCCACTAGTTAATAATAAAGTACCTACACAGCATAAAAAAATAAGAGAAATTAGTAGGTACAGACATTGCAAATTGACATGTGGTGGTCAAAATGGTATTATACTTATGCGTATGGTATTTACGTAGTTAGTTACTAGTGCTAGGCCCACGTTAGTGCATTGTAAAAAATGTAAGCCGATTCCACATCAAAAGTGGTTTAGTTATCGATTTCTAGTTTCAATTTAGTAAACTCGTTATTCCGTTGTTTTTTTTCGCTGTGATCGGTCGGGCGGATAGGTATTCCATCGATGTATATTGATGGAGCAAACTATTTGAACTATTTGCATGGACGTTTGTGTATTTTATTTCATTTTTGTTCGCGAATATAACTATCGAAGCATGTGGATGATTTTTTTTATAAGGTTGTATTTGTTGGTATTTGATAGGTTACTTTTTATTTTAGTCAGAGAAAATTATTCTATTACTTAAGGCCTGCGCACACCTAGGCCGCTGGCGAACGCGATCAGTAAAACGCTGTCAAATTTGACAGCGATATTTGACAGCGTTTCATTGATCGCGGTCGCCAGCGGCCTAGGTGTGCGCAGGCCTTTACGTCTGTTTTATATTCGTAGCTGTCATTGTTATGTTTCAATCTGCGTAGATTTTATTATGTTTTCTCTGAAATAAACATTTTAATATTTTTATATTTTTTTTTGACTAAAATGTACACATTTTCTGTTACAAATAAAAATATGAGTGAAATCAGCCAAAAGGTGTACCACAAAAATAAAGATTAAATTATATAGAAAACATTTGTTAGGTTCTCTAAAAAGTAAAATTTAAAAAAGCAAAAATATTATATTCACAAACCGTGTAATTATTATTATTTTATCATAAAACTAAGATAATTACAAAAAAAAACAAAGGACACCTGGCTAGACGTGGTGATGGCCGATGGAGTAAAGCCTTGACCGAATGGTGGCAAAAATCGGGCCGAAAAAATTTGGGGCGTCCGAAAGCGCGATGGGTCGACGACATCGTAAGGGTCGTAGGAAACACCTGGACAAGAGACGCACAGGACAGAGGAGGCTGGCAGAAAATGAAGGAGGCCTATACCCAGCAGTGGGTGATACCGGACTGAAATGATGATGATGATGAATTAAAATAATCTTTAAACACGAAAAAAATAAAATATTCAGCCACAAAAATAAAAATAAAGCTTAAATTCCATACATTTGTTTGGTTCTGTAAAAATTAAAACTGTAAAAAGCAAAAATATACGCACAAACCGTGTATTTGAATACGTTTTATTCAAACGTAAAAATCTTTACAACGTGCATGCGTTGGTGAAAACGTGTGTTCTATAAAGCAAATAAAATGGCACAAAGCTTCTGAAATGGCAACCTTTGCCCTATTTCCTTAATGAAGTATTCATCACTTGCCGGTAGCTTCGGCATATGGTGCAAGTGAGGGGATGATGGAAAACCCATTGGTGAAAAGTTACATTTCATTCAAAGGCTTTCGAGTGATAAATAAATAAATAATAAATATTGTGTATAATTTACACAGCATTATCAAGCCCCAAACTAAGCAGAGCTTGTATGATGGGAACCAGATAGCTGATATTATTTTAATCCTTAATTATTTTTGTACCTAATATAACAACCACGCAGAGAACAAACATCTACGTTCGATACACAAATATTATATTATATAGTTTTCAGTGGGATTAAACCCACGGCCTACGGCGCAAAAGGCCAACTGGGTCACCAACTGGGGACCAACTGAGCTAACAGGCCAGTCAAAAATGATGATCATGAACCGCAAGACAATATGGATTACCCGACGACATTGGACATCGCGAATGTTTGGAAGATGGTGGATAGAGAGGCAAACGTTAAAGAAATAATAACGTTAATGAACTAGAATTTTTTAAACCTTGTTTTTGCTCTCCTGTAAAATGACAATTTTTGACTTGTATCACCTATCACAGGAGGCACAGAATTTAAGGTGCGCTTGGATGACACACAGACAAACATGAAAGATGACTTTCTATTAAATAAAATGCTTTTAAAATAGGCACTTATAAGCTTGAATGCTTTTAAGCAATAGTGAATAGTTGTCTTTTAGACCATCCTGCTCCATCGTCGGCTACATTGTCACTTACCACCAGGTGAGGTTGTAGCCAAAGGCTGGTTGTATCATGTAAAAACAAAAAGAAAAAAGCAGTGATTGCGGCACGTCTATAACAAACGTAATTAGACAAATTTTAATAATACATTCTTTATTGAAGACTTAAACGTAAAAATGCATATAACACTAACATTACAATGTATCTAGTCCTAAGATTGGTGGTCTTATCGCGCGCAGTGATTCTTCCAAACATCCGGTTTTTTTAATTACGACTTAATAATATCTTAATCTAAGGCTTGTAGCGAAGCTTCATTGATGTGTGTAAATAATTATGTGCTTATTCAAGGTTTCAGCTTGTAACTTGGACCTCTCTTTAGGCAGCATTTAGAGCCGTTAATGAAACTCCATTCGATGCTTTTGATACACGCTAATTATGTACCAACAGTCACAGCAATCTATAACGTTTCAACCCGTTTCAGCTCGTTTCAACCCGTTCCTACTTACTTCTGCCAGTTTCCACTGAGATTCTTCTCGTCATCAGCGCAACGCTGTTCACTGCTAATTCATACATCACCGATTTTGAGTATCATCAATCGACTACTTGCAATTTCTTGACGATCCAATCCTGAGACGCCCTTTGTGGGTTCTTTCAGGACCTTAAAATGGCAGAACCTTAAATTAGGGGTTTCCTTTATTTCTTTACGGTTGTCGGTTGTTTGACCAAAACCTCTAGCAACCTCTAGTAACCTCTTCAACTTGCTCATTCTGAAAGCTATGTCGTAGGTTTTCTCTCGTATCGTGTTTAAGAATGTTCTTATTTCAGTTCCAATTTATTTGGTTTGTTAATGTTTTAGAAAACAAAACGCGTTAAAAAATTCCCAGAATTGAAACATGTGTGAGCAGAAATTTTAGGGTTCTGTTAAACAAAAGTTATACATGAACCTTTCCTCGAAATAATTTTGCAAATTACAAACAAAATTAAAACTTCACATAATGATATCAAATAACTTCCCACTCAACGAACGTCAGCGTGCTTGCACACGATGATGCCAATTATTATTGCTGTGACTTGACGTAGTATTGCTTCCTATAGTAGAACGATTTCATGAGTTTGACATTGACCCCTCTGGTAACACTGAATAAACATTCGCTTGTTCCAAAACTGACTCGTATCATATCATTCACTACATGATAAACTAGAAATGTATGACAAGAGATATCAGCAAGTGTCATTAAGATAAATAAATAGGGCTTGGCAAAAGGACCATGCATTTTGCGCCAGTATACAAAAAAAGACTCGCTTGATGGTAATTTGGTTATACCAACGAAATACTGTGGCACATGTACTAGAATTGCGGTATTTAATTAGATAGCTAAACAACCCTACCCAGCGGCATTCAGCATTCATGTGGAAGAACCCTTACCTCCGCACACAAAAAGGAGTTCATTGAAATGGATTAATTAATTAGTTTGGCTCGTGTCGCGACAATCTATGGCTATTACAGATTGGGCGTATATGACGCGCGTGAAACGCTCGTAAACGCGCTTCATGGCTACACACGCCATTTTGCCTCGCCAATATTTTATGCCCGGAGAGCACGAGTTAGCAGATAGCAAGGTTAAGCTAGAACTGCTAACTTGCTAGTTTACTATGGCTGTCTTGCTATCCTGGCTTGAAAAACTAGCATTATGAGCGAAAACGCACTTGCCTAGCGTCCACGAACATGTCCGCATCGCAAGTATTGAACGCATCGTATCAGACATTTGATATTATTATGAATTCCAGTGATCCATACAGTGCAGATCAGTAGACGCACTTGTGTGTATCGAAAGGATACAATGAAATCTATGATCTGCTTGACACGATGCGTCCGAGACACACAATGCGGACAAGAGGATGCTTTAAAGCTTGAGCCGCGTGCATGTGCAGTGTTATTTTTTTTATTCATTCATCAGCCACTATAACTGAGCGTTTTTGGTGTTAGGGAAACAGAATCTTTGAATCTTAAATATAATGAATTCAAGCATAAACAATAAAAAACTTGAGAAACTGACTTCATGGCCAAACTGTTGAACCGATATTGATTATTTTTTTATGGAATCAATTTACAATTACTTTACAGATTAAAAAAGTTTTTTTTCAATTTGGTTCTTAGATGACGAAGATAGGCGATAACAAACATTAAAAAAAACTAATTAAGAACCTCCTCCTTTTTTATTAGAAGTCTGTTAAAATTGCAACGTAAGACAAGGCAAACGGCCCCAAGATTTAATTCTTTTTAAATAAAAAATTATATACCTACTTATTTTAGCGTTCACGTGTGAAAAATACGCCCAATCTGTAAGAGTCTTAACCCGCGAGACTTACGCGAAGTTTGACTTGAATGTAGCATTTCTACCATTATTGAAGCTTTGAAAGGGTTGAAAGGAATAATAATTGCTGCAGAGAAAATTGACGATCAGCATATTGCAGGTGTAGGGTAGA
This sequence comes from Thera britannica, assembly GCA_939531255.2. Classification (NCBI taxonomy): domain Eukaryota; kingdom Metazoa; phylum Arthropoda; class Insecta; order Lepidoptera; family Geometridae; genus Thera; species Thera britannica. Next base: position 5,419,215 of record OW618045.2, read on the forward strand.
ATTTAACAGTTCTTATTGACATTTTTGCTAATAAATAAACGTAAAAGTATCACTTACATCCTTTCAAGCGAATGTGTGAGGTTAAATGTTCGTTGTCCGTCTAGGTATTTTTAACCGTCTTTAAATAAAAAAGAAGAGGTTCTCAATTCGTTGGATTTTTTAATGGTTAGTTCGGTTGTTATCGGCTGTATTTTGATTCATCAAACTAAAAAGAAAACTTTAAGAGTTTTGTGTTCTACCTGCACTTACCTACGGCTGCCAAACTTGGGCTTTGACGAACATGCAACTCCGCAAACTTTCAGTTTGCCAGCTTGCTATAGAGAGAAGTATGCGTGGTGTCAGGAGAAGAGACCAGAAGGGAAACACTGAGATACCGGGAGACCAAGGTGACCAACGCTGATGATAGGTATAGTAGATCTTAGGTATTGCAAAAGTCTAAATTTCATCATGAACACGTATCGTATGCCTACTTTGTAATTCAAGCAATTAATTTGAGCCTAATAACAATACGAACTTACAGAAAAACCTTACAGTAGGCCTACCAAAAGCTCTGTCTGGCTTTTTCGCTGGCTCTGGTTTTTAGTCTGTGTGAGTATTGACTCAAGGCCTGCGAACACCTAGGCCGCTGGCGAACGCGATCAGTGAAACGCTGTCAAATATCGCTGTCAAATCTCAAATCTGACAGCGATATTTGACAGCGTTTTACTGATCGCGTTCGCTAGCGAACCAGGTGTGCGCAGGCCTTAAATCAATCCTACGACGAAACGTCACACACACAGTATAATACACTATGGTGAGCACCCACACAGACTCAAAACCAGAGCCAGAGCCAGACAGAGCTTGTGGTAGGCCTACTGACCTCTTAATTGATATAATTTATGTGCCCATTACCTAAGACCTAAGTCTGGTTATTAGAGCAAAATATATTTTGGAATAGTAAATTGTCCCCAAAATTTTTCATGTAGAGTAATTTTCTTATCCTATGTTATTTTACTCCAGGGGTGAATTAGCTTTTGAGCCTGAGCTAAACGAAATTTGAAAAATGCGAAGTTTTTTTGTAAAATTTTGTCTGAGTAAAAATTTAACATAATCGCGTCTCTGACGATAATTGGCCTCAACAACATAGAAGTTAAAAAGTAAAGGGATCAACGGATCTCAATGCAATCATAAAACTTCTGCCAAAATTTGATTTAACTATGAAACATTTCGTATATTTCGACCAAAAACGATTTACGTAACCTAGAAAACAACGTACAATTCTTACATAAGAATTTGCTTTATCACTATTCCATTGTGTGACCAGCTTGTGGGCTTCTTCGCAAACGAAGTCGCGTGGAATTTCACTAGTAGGTATCTAAAATTCTTGATTGAAGAAACGGCGGGTATTTATCGCTATTACCTTTATTATCCTTAAATACCCGTTTCTTCCATATAATTATGCATACAGTTTATTTAAAAAGAGCATCATCTGCGTTCACCACACAAATACTTGTTCTTGGTGAGGATCGAACCCACGACCTAATACGGCGCAGAAGGCAGAGCTACTGCCAACTGAGCTGAGAGGCCAGTGAGAGTATAAAGAAAAAAAAAACTTACAAGGCAATGACTAGAGTTTATTATAATAAATAATGCGGACAATCCGCACAAACTATCTAGCCCCAAATTAAGCAGAGCTTGTACTATGGGAACCAGATAGCTGATTAATACTTTAATGATTTTTTTTTGTTAATACATACTCAGAACACACATACATAGAACATATTACATAGAAGAAGGAGCTACGTGATTGTTAGTCAACCGTAAAGCCAAGGTCAAAATATTAGGGTCTTATTAATAATCCTGGCGTAGCGTTGGACTAGTTAATCCGTGTTTTGTCTCTTGCATTGACATGCAATTGTCAACTCGAGCAAATGTGACAAAACAGGGATTAACTAGTCCAACGTTACGCCAGGATTATTAATAAGACCCTAAATGTTTAGAAATTATTTCCTACAAATGGCTTGGGTTTCGGTCAGTTTTGGTAGATGGTAAAAGTTTTTAGATTAGCCTAATGTTAGCCTGTTTAAACAAGCGCACTGATACTTGACCACCTCATTCGGCGCGTAACCTATGAATCATATTTCTAAGCAAAATAATAATGACGTGTGACTTTTCATAACTAAGTACAAGTTATTTTTTAATTTTGTTTTTTCATCTATTTTTTCTTCTTCTTCCCCAGGCCTTGTCTTATTTTTATTTAGAGTTGGCTCTCCTAATAATTATATCTTTCCTTTTAATCTAATTGGGTCAATGACCACAGTTTTAGGCTTTGGTTCAGGATTTGACAGGAGTGGGGATAAAATAAATGTAAGGTGTGTTGAAATAGCTTCACAAGGAAAAAGCTGTGCAGAAATCTAACAGTCACCGCGTTACCAACTGAGTCGTGCAGCCATAAATTATTTCTTAATTTCTATTTTGCTTGCACTCGTGAGTCTTATGGAGCCACATAGTCATGTGCGTAAAATAGGCACATAATATCAATAAGATTAAAATCAGATAAAAACATAGTAGATAGTATTGTGACCCTGAAAAGGGCCAATTGACGAATCAGTTGGTAACGCGGTGACTATAATAATATAAATTCTAAAAAAATCCTTCAAATTATATCACAGCCGAGACGAGCGGGATAGAATCGGAGAGCTAATTTAGGTAAATTGTCTGACCGAAAATTCCAATAAGTTTTAGGTTCTTTGTCAGAATATTATTTGTTCACGAAAAAGTTTGAATAAGTCATGAATATTCTACAAAAGACTGTAACTACTCTTTTTAATGATAGCGATTTATGCAATTAGAAGAAGACGCTGAAGTCCGTGGAACAAGTTTTTGCTCGCACAATATAACCTTTTGATAGACATTTCCTACTTAAAAGTTAACTTATGTACAAAACCACTTTTAAGTAGGAAAACATGTTAGGAAACATGTTAGGATTGCACTCAAGATAGTTGCTCGTGATTTTTAATTTCAGTAATTTTATATCTTTAAAAGAATCAAAGGTGTGCAAGAGAGAAGTAAATCGACGGTATTCTTCGCCTTAATTAGAAATAATAGTCTCATAGTAGATTATTTGTATTTAGTTCCCTAAATTAGAAGCTGTTAATTTATTAGGTTGATTTATGCGGTCGTAAATCAGATTCCTGATAGCTTTCATATCAGCTGATGGAAATAGATGAATAGTCATAAATTGCGTAAGCTTTGGTTTATAAGAGACGATACAGGCGTATTTCTTGATTTAAGGGCTAGTTTTTCAATCTCAGATAAAATCAGTCACATAAAATAAATAATATATCCACCCAAAGGTTTGCTGGAAGAAAACTCTTTTTAGGGTTAAGCTCGCTCATGTACATGTCCTTATTGTTATTACTTATTTGTAAATATTTCTGAGTGCATGCTTGTCAAAATACGAAGACGTTACAATGCAGAGATGGAAAAATCATCATTAAGTGGGTATGATTTCCATACAAACTTAATTTACACAACTATGGGCGAATAAAGTATTAGTGTACACTGAAATAGCTGTAATAGGCTTTTACATTGGTCCTTATTACCGGCCAGTTATATAAAGTTGGAGTGTCAGCCGTTGGTCGTGGCAGTCGAGGCTTCAGAAAAAGAACTAACAGACTTTTACGACTATTTTGAGACAAAATATGTTTTAAGCTCATTCACGTATTCAATAACGAGTACCCGTAAGAAAAAATGACGAAAAAATTACTATTTTGGTTTTTATTAATATTTCTGTTATCCTACAGTTTTCTCCAACTTTATATAACTGGCCAGAAGACCACTGTAAAATTCTATCACAGCTATTTCAGTGTACATTTATACTTTGTTTGCCCATAGTTGTGTAAATTCAGTTTGTATCGGAATCGAACAACCTTAAAACTTATATGAGCATAAACATCTGCGTTCACCACACAAATACTTGTTCTTGGTGGGGATCGAACCCACGACCTTAGGCGCAGAAGGGAGACCTACTGCCAACTGAACTGAGAGGCCAGTGAGAGTATATAGAAAAAAAAACTTACAAGGCAATGACTAACAGACAATCCGCACAAACTATCTAGCCCCAAATTAAGCAGAGCTTGTACTATGGGAACCAGATAGCTGATTAATACTTAAATACTTTTTTTTGTTAATACAAACATCTGTGTTCACCACCCAAATATTTATTCTCAGTCCCCACTGAGATCAAACCCACGACCTACTGCGCAGAAGGCAGAGCTACTGCCAACTGAGCTGAAAGGCCAGTCAGTCAGTTGTCATGTCAAACGTGATTATTTTGGCACCAGTGATTGCAATTGATGCAAAGCCTGTCACGTTTTACGTTATTAATAAGAACATGCTAGAAAATAATGCAAATATGTCACTACACACGAATCGAACTTTACGTCTCAGCCGATTAGTCGCCCGCTGTTTCACAGACGTCTTTACATAATAAAATGCACCATTGAAGCATTTCGATGAAAATTCAACTTTATCGTCAATGCAATAAACACTGTATTTATTTAAAACTAAAACACATTTTCTTGGAAAAGTGTAGGTGTCAAGACAGTGCCTCGAGACAGCGACCTACATGCCACAGTGTTATAACACTGCACTTACAGAAGTATAACTTGGTCGCACCAAGTTAAGGCAAAAACGGCTAAAAGGTAACGGTCTATCTATTATAGGATTTCAGAGCAGAATGCCGACTTTCGCACTTTGCCGACTATTTCAGTATTCAATTCAGATATAAGCGGAGTGCCGAATTTAAGAAATTTCTAAGTAATTAATCGCTTATCGACGACTTTCGCCAACTGTTCTCCACTCTCCTCTCATGCACCGTCATTTCAGCAGTCACTCTTCTCTTACCCATGTCATTCTTCACACAATCCATCCATCTTTTCTTTGGTCTACTCCTACTTCTACTCATCCATATTAATATCTAGCACTCTTCTCGTTACATGACATTCTCCCTTTTGCATGACATGCCCATACCACGGTAACCTACTGCTCGTCATATTTTCAGTCACTGGCGCCACTTTCAAACTGCCCCTGATATACTCATTACTAATCCATTCTCAGTCAGAATCAGATCATCGATACTTTTTCTCGACTCCCACACGCATTAAGGCTTAACGCGGTCCATTATACAGGGGTGATTTGGGTAAATTTGTGGCCTACAAAAGAACCAAATCTTTCAACGGGCTTCTCAGACTTGGGCGTATGACCTGGCGTTTTCTAGAGCATTTTCTTGTCGAGTATGTATTTATTTCTTCATAAATCCGTCTGGCCTAGAAGTGTTTATAAAAACGAGAAAATAAACATGTCTGTTGTATATATCAGTGTATCGGCATTTTAACTTGTACCTCTTGTGTTCCTACACTATGTCCCAAAAGAGACCCAAGGAAACAACACGAACAAATTGCATAGAGGGTCGTTTATATAAAAACTTTCGTATAGAACAATTTAACCGAACCGTATTCAGTATTCACCTATCGAGTGCGCTATAAAAGTTATAGTATAGTCATAGTTTTTATAGTTAAAGTTTGGAGTGTTTCCTAGCGGGGATCGGTGGAAAATAATCAGGTTTTTCGCTGAAAATACAATCGAAGTTACTCGTTCATAATTTAGGTGCCGGTGAAATTACTGGCACGTGAGGCTAGACATCTGATGGACAAAGGGGAAGTTCTTGACGTGCTTGACCTACGAAGCAATGTATATGCGATGGTTACCACTTAACATCAGGTGGGCCATATGCATGTTCCATCAGCTAGGTGTATTAAAAAATTGTACTTAAATTTTATGTTTTCATAAAATGAATAAATATTGTGGACAATTCGCACGACACTATCTCATTGGTACAAGACTGTATTTGAACCCACGACCCTAAGAATCGGAAGGCGGGGCCGCTACCACTAAGCCACAAGTGCACTATGACTAAAGAAAATAAACGAGCATAAAAGTACAGACGAATGGAAAAGTTCAAAGAAAGCATTTCAAAGCGGACTGTTGTCACAAAAAGTGGTACAAAAACCTCAATTTCTCAACAAAACTTGGAAACTTGAGACAAGCCTCAACACTCATTTTAAAAATACATAATTCAAACGAGAATTAATTCGAACTAGTTTGTGAATTCGAACGCAGTTCCCTAAAGGTATGGGCTCTTGAAAAACGGCGGCAGATATATGACGGACACCGTAAGAAATAGGCAAAAATACGTCATAGAGTTATTATATTTTAGATATTGCTAAATGAATAACATTAAAAAAGACACCCCAATTAGCTTTTTTCATACAAACTTTAACCACCTCTGCACCCCTTTAGGAGGTGAATTTTCTGTAATCCTTCCTTAGTATGTACTTACACTTTTTAAAAAGAAAAAACTCGCCAAAATTTCCAGTTGCCGCGTCTAACGGTTTAGGTTGTGCGTTGCATGTTTTTGCAGTCACTTGCGTCTTTCTTTTATACAGTACTAGCGGCCGCCCGCGGGATCGCTCGCCCCGTTCCCTTTATTTTTTCGAGATAAAGTGTATCCTATGTCCGTTTCCTGGTTCTAAGCTACCTCTAGCCGTTCTTGTGTTATAAGTAGTGTAACTAACACGACTTTATTTTATTGTAGGTACATAATATATACTAATGGCCACCCGCGGCTTCGCTCGCCCCGTTCCCGTTACTTTTTCGGGATAAAAAGTGTCCTATGTCCGTCTCCTGCTTCTAAGCTACTTCCAATTATAATAATTGACAACAAGTTATTACAACTAATTTTCAGACAATAGTTCAGCCGTTCTTGAGTTACAAATATAGTACACGGCTTTCTCTTAGTATATTTATATAGGTATAGTTAAGATATATTATGCTATGCCAGTATACACCGCACACACACAACCACCACCACACATAGACAATAAACGTGACAACAACCGTCATTCTCGGCACCGCTATTTTAAGAACACGCTCTAGACTGTCGGCGGGAGATTCGAATCAACATAGAATTTTACATTAGCTGACTCAAACTACTCAGACTTTCACATTAGCTACTCAGATACTCGCGGGAAGCCATTGTTAGATGCTTGTAGAATTGTCTATATTTGAACAGGACTATAATGGTCGGTTTCCGAAAGCCTGATCAACTAACAGGACTGTAAATCTTCGATCAACTAGGTAATTAATCTACTAGTTTAGTTAAGGCCGCTTTTAAAGAGTACTAATTGACCGATCAAAAACTTAACAGTGGTTTAGCTCAAAATTCTGCTTGCAAAATTTGACAAATATGAATCTGACGATTAGTAAATAATCCGCGGAATCGGTCCGGTGCCAAACGTAGTTTTAGAAAGACCAATCACACCAAACGCAATTACTTGACATGCCATTTGACCATGACATAAAATTCAAATCTTGATTGTCATGTCAAATTGACATGACATGTCATTGTGATTGTCGTGTTAACTAATCAAAGTTTACAAATTATTACATTCTCTTTGATACAAATGTTAGAGTTGACTAGCGTTCAAGCACCTCTTTTTCTGGCAAGTTATTTGACATACGATTAGACTGACCGCTTGCTCTTATGTCCTTGTGGTAAGCGTCATTTTTCTCTTTCTCTCTCTTTTATGTAATTTGAGCTGTATCCCTCTGTACATGCTTTCAGTTTCGTTTTTTTGTCACACAACTCTATCTAGTTCGAAAATATGGTGTCAAGTGCATGAAAGGAGCCTCGTTGAGGCGCACTTAAAATCCTTTCACCACGCTTGGTTCAAAAGAATCAGTGACACGATAAGAAGAAGAAGAAGTACCAAAATAAGCATAGCTTTTACTAATACAGCACAAAAGGCAGAGCTGATACAAACTGAGCTGTGAAGGCTCTTTGTGCCCCAACTAGCGGTAAATTAGAGTGCCAGATACTTACCTGAGCAACTCTCATTTAAATTTCATATCCGCCTTGCATCCGGAGTTTGCATTAGGGACTTTCTTTAAGAATACCTTTGCATAGTAATTTGTTTTAGGTTTGTAAGATAACGCGACGGAGTGGAATGGTAAACGTTGTTATTTCAATAAATTTATAAGAAGATAGATAAATAAAAACTATAATATTTATATAACACACACAAAATAAAAGTAAAATTACAGAGAAAAATAAAAACAATGATCTAAAATAACAACAAAAAAAACTACCAACGAAAATAAAGATGGTGTTTGTGTTGCAACCCAGACAAAGAGGTAATAATACCTCAGCTCATACATTGCTCTGAGCTACTACTAAGAACTGGTAAGGGAGAACTATTCGCTTTAACGAACTTTTTTGCCAACCAAGTGAGGATATATTACATAAATAATAATAGTTTTTAGACAAGTCAGTCAATAAACCCTATATATTAGGGTAGTCGGCCCTAATTGGCTTTGAAAATAAATATGGGCGTTTTTTTTCAAACCTATCAGAAACATTTTCGATCAATTCAGGATATCACATAATACACTTTCATTCCAACTGCTCACACTTTGAGCTCAAGTAATGTTATTAGTTAAATCTGACAGCGTTTCATTGATCGCCATCGCCAGCGACCTAGTTGTGTGCAGGCCTTTAAACACCACCAAAATTACACAAGATAACTCAAAATAACAACAGAAAAACAATCAAAATGAAAAAGCTATGTGTCTTCTGAAAACCTAATTCTCTACGAATGTATTTAATGCTAGATAATTTTGAATTTGGAACACATCTTGGAATTGTGTGTTCGTTTGCGTGCGCTTGCATCAATTCTGATTTATAAAAGATGTTGGTTGCTATTGCAAGCTCGCAGCTTCTTAAAAAGATTATTTATCGATCCTTACTGTCCTTTCCGCCGTTTTATAAATGGACGACGCATTTTCTGCTGCTATTAATTTAAATTGAGGGTGGATTTTGGAATGGAAAGTTAAGGGATAAAGTTTAAGGACCTTTTTGGTTGATGCGTAAGGATCTTTATAAAGTTATAACCGTCATTTTTGGACTTTGAATAATTATATATTATCTTGGTCTAAATGAAAAAGTTTGTGAATGTTGAAAAAAAAACTGACTTACGTGCAAACTGGTTCTTCTACTAATTTTCCAATATTATACTTTTTCCATGACTTTGATAAAAGAAAATTCATCCTGAGTTTTTTCTTTGTGTTTGCCACCGCTTTTGTAAAGCCTTATTATGGTAGTGACCGCTTTTTTGAAAATCTAAGCTCAAGGAAGATTTAAAATTGCAAATTATTCTTCAACTTGCGAGCTTTAAAAAGCTTGATTAAAGCCTTAAAGCTGAAGTGAAAAACTGATCACCACCTATGTATCAAGTTAAAAGGTACGAGATCCCTTGGATCCCTTTAGACTTACTTCAAAGTCAAAGTTGAAAACCTCAATTGAGTTGTGAAGGCTACTATGCTTTTGTAACACTAAAAAAAAAAGTTTTGGTTTATGTACAAAAAGTAGAATATAAAGAATACATAAAGTACTTCTCACTCACTCGGCTATCTAGTTCCTATAGTACACCTCGGACACTCGACCAAAAGTCATATAGAAGACGCGTTCTATGTACTTATTACACAGATATTACACAAAATATGTAGTTTTGTACACGCGCGTCTGTGTCCGGTTCTTACACTACACAAATGTCATTTTGTACACGCACATCTGTGTGTGTGTCTCCCACACAGACACTACGTAGATATCGTTCTGTACACTCGCGTGTACAGAACGATATTTAAACAGATTAAGGTGAACATTTGAAATGGCGGTGAGATACTATAAAGCCCCTACTGAAGAGGGCCACAGTGTCCGTTTTATATGTTCTGTACCCAAGTACAAGGTTTTCTTATTATTAATATAAATTTATTTATTTCAGATTATACAAATCCATTATGCAGGTACACAATAAAATAACACACAATTAAAATTAAATTAAAATACAATAAATTGTCAAAGATGATACATAAATTAAAAAACTTAATTGTGGATTAGATGGTTAAGAATACATTTATACCGAAACCTTTATTTTGTTAATCAAATCCTTAAGCCATTAAGTTCTTCATATTAACCGTCTTTATGGAGGTCAAGGCTTTTCCTGGATTTCAGGAGACGTTTTAATAAAGCCCGCTTTAAAACAACTTTTTCAGCCGAGGAGCTGGCTGCATATTCATGAAGCGAACCTCATTTACAAAATTAATCCGAGATCCGTGGAGATATCTTTTATAAACAGTATTTTTTTGTGAATGCATGAATGGAAGATTTAAATATTATAGATAATAAAACATAATAACTTTCACCTGTAAAACTCAAAGCTGTTACGTACTTAAATTCCTTGGTTATAACTTAATTCCAGTTTGTTTCCAATGCATCTTCTTTTTTTGGTAAAATGTGGAAACGTCTAAAGGCACTGATCATTAAATATTTTTTCTTATCAAAATGCCTTTTCGCATTGCGGTCTCGCTTTATTTAATTTCTGACTTAACTTTTGAATTTTAAAATTTCCTGTGTTTAGTCGGAACAATGAATAAACATTACCGTTGAGTTTTTAATTAGTTTTGATTTTAGAGCAGAGCTAAGCGGCTTTAACTTATCAACTTTTGTTCGTAACTGTACACTCTGTAGCAGCGCGTAGCACCCTTGCTACGTATTTCGTAGCACTGCGTAGCATAGTAAATTCTATATTATTTTCAGATATTTTTTTAATGTTTTTTTAAATAATTATATTGAAAACCTTAGTTTTATGGAATTATAGAATCACTTTAGTTGAAACATTTCCAATTGATTGCGGTGTGTATTTGTTCTGTTGTGTTTCATGCTTTTTTTTCATAAAAAAATAAACAAATTACTTGCTATCGCTGTTGTGTAATTATTTTGAAAAAATTGACTGTATTCTTTGGGTATTTATTTGAGTGAAGAATGATGAAAATACAATATGTGATAGTATTTTTGATAGTATCACAGATTATTTAATAGTACAAAGAATATTCCCTTTGTTTTAGTAAAACTATGCACATTTCAATGAGCTATTGCTGGTAAGTTATAGTAACACCAACATTACATAACTCTAGTCCAAAGGCAGGCTGAATCCCGGATGAGAAATCACGAAGAATTGCCAAGCGTTCACAAACATACGAACAATGTAAAATACAATGGGCACCGAATAGTACAGCTGGAAAGCAGTAATGATACTATTGACAGATATTTTCATCATCTTCTTTACCTCTCCTGAAGTTCACTCACTCTCTTAGTGACTCACACATTGCTCACTCATTGACTCACTCATTGACTCACTCATTGACTCACTCATTGACACAAACATTGACTCAGTCATTGACTCAATCATTGACTCAGTCATTGACTCACTCATTGACTCACTCCATCAACTGCGTCCATCAACTTGAGGCATATCATTGGTAAGCCTCACGTACCAGTAATTGAACCGGCACGCACACCCTTCAAACCGAAACACAGCAATGCTGCTTCATTGACTCACTCATTGACTCAAACATTGACTCACTCATTGACTGACTCATTAACTCACTCATTGACTCACTATTTACTCTCTCATTGACTCACTCATTGACTCACTAATTGACTCACTAATTGACTCACCAATTGACTCACTCTTTGACTCACTAATTGACTCACTCTTTGACTCACTCATTGAGTCAATACTCACTCAATAATTTGTAATGGTTATCTCGCCAATTGCACTAGTTACTTAAACACATAATGAAGATTGACACTGATGATCAAATATCCCAAAATACATAATCATATATGCCTATAAGATAAAGGGTTTTTGAAATCCCTATGCCCGGAGAGAGACAGAGCCCTGCGTCTGCCTTGCGTCCATCAACTTGAGGCACATCATTGGTAAGCCTCACGTGCCAGTAATTGCACCAGCACTTACACCCTTAAAACTGAAACACAGCAATGCTGCTTCACGGCAGAAATAGGCATAATAGTACTTCCCCGGATGAGCTCTTCACAAACAGCTCAACTACTACGATTTTTTATACCATAGCTTGCAAACGGGCAAACGATTCTACTACTGTAAAAGTCTTACGTATACTGTGTTAAGATACTAATACTGTGTTAAGATAACAGTAGACACTGAGTACAGGACAAAGCGTCGAACTGAATTCCATTAAGACGTCAATGCCACTATCCTGTTATCTTTTTCTATTTGCAGTGATAGTGATGTGTTAGAGTAGTCCACACTATGGATAGATGGATGGCTGTTGAGATTTAAGCGTATAACACACTGTTTTACCTCCCATATTGATGCCTGCAAAGTTTTAAGAAACTTGTTTTCTTGTGAGCACTTGCAACATATTAAGATACTTTTTATAAAGAAATGTAGCTGGTAAGCATTGGAGAAGAGCCGAAGACCGGGCTCAGTGGCGCGTCTTGGGAAGGGTCTACGTCAGCACTGGACTAATATAGGATGATGATGATGATACTTGACTGACTGGCCTCTCAGCTGTTGGTAATAGCTCTGCCTTCAGCGCCGTAGGTCGTGGGTTCAATCCCAACCTGTCTGTGTGGTGGCACAGATGTTTGTTCTCTGTCTGGGTGTTACATTGTATTCTAAGTATGTATTTACATTTAAAAAATATTTAATGTATTATATTAGCAATCTGGTACAATATGATACTAATACTACACTACCAACTGAGCTGAGAGGCCAGTCTGTCACTCAAATTTTTATTGCAATCAAAGCTATATTAATAAAGTCAAAACAGACGGATGCAACTAGGTTTTGATTGCAACAAAAGATACGCAATCACCCTATTGGTCTGGACCAGTCTTATTAGTATGGTATAATCATGACTGGCTCTTGACCCATGACTTTCCACTGTGCTCGTGTGTAAGCAGCTTTATGGATTAGTAAAGCTTTATTTTCCTGTTGTTGTCATACTATGGTCGAAGTGTAACAAAAAATACTTATTTGATAAAAGCACAGAATGGATTTCTCTTTCGTATAGTAGTAATAGCTTACTCAGATACTACTGGGTCAAAAAATTAGTTGAACGACAAGAAGAATTAGCAAGAAATAGAGAGTGATGCAGATTCGTACGAACCTACATCAGACACCAGTCCTTCACAAGAACTGGTTTTCTAGACCTTAGTCTTATGATACTTATATTGTGAAGGACAAATAAAATATAAAAGTACTAAATAATGACAGTAGTACATAGAACTCTTTGTGTGTGGCTCGTCCGGGGAAGTACTACCACCATGCCTATTCCTGCCGTGAAGCAGCATTGCTGTGTTTCAGTTTGAAGGATGTGGGTGCCGGTGAAATTACTGGCACATGAGGCTGAACATCTGTATGCCGCAAATTAATTGAAGCAGAGCATGGCAGGGCACATTTCTGACGAACATGACCTACGAAGCAATGCTTTGTTATAGGCGATGGTTGCCACTTAACATCAGGTGAGCCATATGTTTGTTCCATGAATAAGTTGTTTAAAAAAATATACTAACAAGAAGAACGTGGCTTTTCTTTCAAATTCAATAATTTCTAATACTTTCCAGCGATTGCAACGGTACGGTATGTCACTAATTCACTATCGGAAAAACTTGCCAGTACAGCTTTTCCCGAGCGAGTTAGGGTTGAACTATATACCAGTGCTGCCATTTATGATCAGCTAGTTTGAAATGAAAATGAAAAGTGAAACTGAAAAGAATTCATCATATTCTTGCTCTTCATCATAAAAAAATAAAAAACCTTTCACAAAAAAATTACTGTATGACGGGGGCACAAACTTTATTTTATTTAAATATACTAAGAAAGCATACCTAACGTCCAACGGCAAAATTCTGCTTAGTTTTCAAATTTAAACTCATCTAATTTGTATAAAAATAACTTTTCCTCAGAAATAACTAGTTATCTCTGAGTAAATTCTTCTTAGATCACTGGTTATCTGTCGCCAGTTATCAGCATGGATTAAGTGAAAAAATATTGGATATCATTCAAATCACTGACATGTAAGTAAATAGAACAGACTTATTCCGAGAATTGGGAGATAGCCAAACCTCTATCCTCAAGCTTGACAAGGCTTTAACCTGTAGGCCTACCACAAGCTCTGTCTGGCTCTGTCTCTGGCTTTGGTTTTGAGTCTGTGTGAGTGCTCCTTGAAGTGAAGTTTTCTTCTTCTTCTTATCGTACAGTGGGATACAGCTCATGTTACCTAAAAACAAAGAAAAATGACGCTTACAGCAAGGATATAAGAGCTAGCAGTGTATAGTCTGATGCGTATCCTTGTGTACCACTAGTTCTTACGAACCAAGTGTGGTGAAAGGCGCAATTGATTTACTGTTAATATGTGACTCAATATCAAAGCAATTGGGCTTCTAGATGGTTGGTGGCATTTTATCAGCTCTGGTTTTAAGTCTGTGTGAGTGCTCACCAGTGTATTATACTGTGTGTGTCACGTTTCGACGTAGGATTTATTTAGTCAACACTCGGCAAATTTCGGCAAATTTTTATAATCCGCACTTGATGTGCGGGCAGGTTTTTCCGCAAGTAGGCCGCTGGCGGGCCCTTTTTGCGTGACCGTTGACACGTGTTGCTCGAACTTTTTTAGGTTCTACGACATTCCGGTTTCCTCACCATGTTTTCATTCACCGTTTTGAGAGTACTGGCGTAGTGCACATAAATTTTTCGACAGAAAAACACGACTGGATCGACACGACACACGACCTTCGGATCGGAAGACTCACACTTTGTACATGTCCTCTATTTCTGTTCTTTTCCTATGTTTTGTATTGTGTGCAATAAAGAATTGAGAATAGTTAACACTCACACAGACTCAAAATCAGAGCCAGAAACAGAGCCAGACAGAGCTTGTGGTAAGACTACTGCTGAAATACGCAGCTATATATAGCTTGACCCGTAAAGTCGTCTTAAAGTTACTGTAGACTGTGTCTTCGATTTAGCTTTAAAAACTTACGAAGATTCGAAGTTTTTTATGTTTATTTGTAGGCGGGGTGGTCGTATTTTTTGCTGCAATCAAAACCTTGTTGCATCTGTCAATTTTGACATGATTTTGAACATCGATTGCAACAAAAATGTATTGAATCAAGAGCTTCTGATTTGGATCAATTGAGCTATCTCTAGATCGTTGGTAACAGTCTGCAGATAGCTCAATAATTGTTTCTTGTGTATTTTGTACATTTTGTAAATATATAAATTGTATTTTTCTTTGGGTAAATTTAGTACTACTTTTATGAACAAAGAGGGATATTTGCCATGATTACATTTTGTAAGTATTGACTCATGGTATTTCGGCACAGTTGCATGCACCATGACTACGGTTGAACTGAAGTCCACGAGTAAAAGAAATTAAATAATTTAGTGTTTTTTGAAACGGTTTAAGAAAGTTTCAAATTAATTGAACACCTCTCAGCTCAGTTGGTAGTAGCTCTGCCTTCTGAGCCGTAGGTCGTGGTTGGATCCCCACCCAGAACAAATATTTTGTGTGGTGAACGCAGATGTTTGTCCTCCGTCTGGGTGTTACATTGTATTCTCAGCATGTATTTACAAAAGAAAATGTATATAGGTATATAAGTAATATTAGCTATCTGGTTCCCATAGTACAAGCTCTGCTCAGTTTGGGGCTAGAGTGAGTAGGTGTCTTCTAGACTGTCCTACTACATCTTTGGCTACATCGTCGCGTAACAGTCTATTAATTATAATAAAAAAAGATAGTGTTGAGTGGATTGTCTATAATATTTGTTTAACTATAACAAACAATTTACAAAAGCTCGCGTGTGCCCCTAATGAAATAACGCGTACAACAAGCGCAATAATACTCCATATTCCAAACACGTTTGCAATAAAATAAAAATAAAAACACAATGACGCTTGACGCGATGATAAAACGCGGGATGAGGCAAGTGGCCGCCATTAAGGTATCGTTCAACACGCCATGTTATAGTAATGGGGTACTTAACTAATACTTTTATCGATGTCGATTGTTTTAAGAAGCGATATATTTATTTTTTACGGTTCCGTAGCCAAATGGCAAAAACGGAACCCTTATTCGTCATGTCTGTCACTGCCACTGCCCTGTGCTGTGTTCTTCTAGTTCGTTGTTTTTTTGACGTGACAACGTCTTAGAATTTGATGGAGCTGCACGCACGAAAAAACAAGACTCATGTGGCGTTACCTTTAATTTACGTTCCATTTAATGCTTGAAGTGCAAGCAAGAGCGCGGAACAAGCGACAAAAAGGCACAATCGGCCTCCACGTTCGGCAGCGTTCGACATCTGTCTCTCTCCTACTTGAGTGAGCGATGCGTCCGCGTGGACAGTTGTATAACGATGTCACGTTCAACTATCGTCAGTAAACCAACTTTACAGACAACCGATTTTTTCTTTATATTTGAGTTGATTGAATGAAAGTTAAATTGTGGTTTACGTAACGTTTCAAAATTATTATTGATTATTGTGTCTCTTTTGCAAAAATAACAATAAACCTAACTAATAACAATAGGATGACTTGTTCTAATAATGGTATTAGTTTGTGGCAAATTTTTCCATCTATACCTATAAAAAAAAGAACCATCTTCTTTTAAGGCTTGTCAAAACAAGGTCTGTCAGTTTTTTATTTGACGAATACGTGATCCCGTAGATGAAGAAATCAACCCTTATTGAAATAACCAAAGGCATGAAAGAAATTTATATTAAAATGCCTTAACTCTCGTTTCAATGTACTTAGTAATAAAAAACAGTAGCGCTCAAATAAAATAGCGATTAACTGGTATTTTTCCAATTTATGTACAGCATGTTTTTCTTTTTTGTACGCAATTTAAAACGAAATTGCTGTGTAAGGCTTCGCTCGCAATCAAATGAAGTAAAATACCGGTTGTGGAAACAACGGGAAATAAAAAAAAACTGCATTTAAATCTATTCTAAAAATTTAATAAAAATATACCGTGGACAATCCACACAACACCATCTAGCCCCAAATTAAGCAAAGCTTGTAATCTGGGAACCAGATAGCTGATATATAATACTTCTTTTTTCTAAATACATACTTTGAACACCATTTAACAAACATCTATGTTCCCCACATAAACATTTGTTCTCGGATCAAACCCACGACCAATGCCGCAGAGGGCAGAGTTACTGCCGTGAGCCATGACGCCTGTCAAAACATTTTTTTTTATGCCATTGCTGGCAGTCGAGCAGACGTGCCACCTGATGGAAAGTAGTCACCGTCGCCCATAGACTCCTGCAACACCAGAGGTGGTGCTGATGCGCTGCCGGCCTTTTAAAAACTGATAGACCCGCCTTTTGATGGACCCCATGTCGAAGCTCCGCGGGAAAACCGCAGAAGGCAGTTCATTCCACAACTTACTCGTGCGCGGCAAAAAGGACCGCGTAAAAGGAGTAGTGTCATTAAACCAGCCATCCAATTCTTTCTTTCACTCATTTATAATAACAAAAATATTTTTGACGTGACAACGTCTTATAATTCGATGGAGCCGGCTGCACGCACAAAAAAACATGACTCATGCGGCGTTACCTCGCTCTGAGGCGTTCCATTTAAGGCTTGAAGTGCAAGCGAGAGCGCGGAACGAGCGACAAAAAGGCACAATCGGCCTCTGCGTTCGGCAGCGTTCGACATATGTCTCTCTCTTACTTGAGTGAGCGATGCGTCCGCGTGGACAGCTGTATGACATTGTCACGTTCAACTATCGTCAGTAAACCGACTTTACAGACAACCGATTTTTTTTTATCGATAGTATTTTTCACAGCATTTTACCCCATCACTATGAGCACTCCTATGCAGTCGTAAGACAATAGTCGTGCTAGACGCAAATTGGCGAGGCTGCACCAAGAAAGTACAGGGTGAAAGCCAGATGACAGGCTTGTATAGCCATTCGCAGCTAATAGGCGCATTTGCTAAAATGCAGTCACCGTCTTTCTGTTTGTTTACTTCCCCGTCTTATAACTGCCGTCACTTAGTTCTTAGATTAGCTTAGACAGTCTGTAAAATCATTGCCACCGGTAGAAGAAAACTGTAAGGATATTTCGTATTTTTTGTTGCAATCAGAACCTTGTCGCATCTGTAAATTTTTACATGGTTTTGAATTCTGATTGCAAAAACAACGGATTAAAAAACAAAACCTATCTTTGACAAAGAACGATTGGAACAAGATGTAATGTGGACGTAATAAACATGAAATCAAGGCTAGGAACTTCACTTTGTAAAACTAATAAGTATAGCAACAGCTGTCAGAAAATGATGGAAACAAGATACGTGATCGCTGCTCCTTGATAATATCATTTATTTGTTAGTATCAAACTATTGATAGCAACAGAATAACACTATCGCCCCGCTGGTTTCCTAACGATGTTTTCCTTCACCGATGTAGAGCTCTGGCATTGGACACTTGAAATATCCTAAAAGAAAATTTCAAAGAAAGTGACAAATATTTTTTAGTTCAACAAATCTTTTTACAGACGAAACCCAAAACTCATTTAAGGTATACTTGGAACACTGCGATATAAAATGAAGTGAGAAGAGCAATATCATCTAAAGAACACCGTCCACTAAAGCACAGTTCATTTTCAGGTAGGTTATATGAACAAGGTGGGAATTACTTACATACAAGTGAAGTTTAAAAAACTATTATTTCTGGACGTATCACCTTTCAAATAAATAAAAAATCTAATAGGTTCATAAATGACGAAGTAATGCGATATCAAACATTAAAAAACAAATACAGCTGAATTGATAAATTCCTCCTTTTGTTTTTAAGGTCGGTTAAAACGATAAGCAGTGTGGATAAAAAGAAAAATATAACTTTAATGTACGAGTACACCAAAATGAAAGGTTACAAAAAAATAAAACAATATTTTTTTTTAAAACTTAATGCACAATGAGCGTTCGCATCACTAATAAATAGCACAGATAAGATACTCGTAATACTATACCCAATAGCGATCTCTTCCAGGTTTTTAATGAATAAGAGCTATTTATTCTGGTATGTTTGCTACCACTTCAGTCGACAGTGCCCCTAAAGGCTTTCTTTAATCTATTCGGATTAATATCTTGCAAATTGCGGTACTTAGATACTTCTAACCATAAATATTCAGGGATGCGGCCACTGAAGCGGTGTAGACCATTATGAACTTGAATTAGGTAATTTATTAAATTAACCTAGATTTGTGATAAATTCGACACGACTGAGGACCGAGGTCGCATTTTATCTTCATCTAATCGATACAGATGGAAATTCGTATCTTTCTTTGATTTATTTGAGAGTACATTGCTGGTGGAGAATGAAGAAAATTAGTTCGACGGAAAAAGTTACGAAAGAAGAGGTCTTAGAGCGAGCAAAGAAGAAGAGAGATATCTTCTACGACATGACAGCTACGATTGCAATCAAAGGAACGATTGCAACAAGACTGAATGTTAACGTAATAAACATGAGATAGAGAATAAGAACTTTGCTTTGTAATTTTAGTATGGCAACAGATATATAGTGCTCAAAAAAATGCTATTCTTTCTTAGTATCAAACTTTTGATTGCAACAGAATTACACAACCACCCAGCTAATAACCGTACCTACTTACTAAATGCTACTATTTGATTGAAACTGATGCCAGAGTTGATTTACCGCTGGCATCAAAACGCCCAAATCTCAATGATTTGCGATAGATTCGCTATCCAATAGCAGTAACTAAGATAATAGGCCTATTCTACTGCCAAACTTTCGTACTGAAACCAGTTTCGGTACCGCGAGACGATCTCGGTAAATCATTTGGATAACCTCTCAGCTCAGTAGGCAGTAGCTCTGCCTTCTGCGCCGTAGGTCGTGGGTTCGTTCCCCACCGAGAAAAAATATTTGGTGGTTAACATAGATGTTTGTTTTCTGTCTGGGTGGTATATTGTATTCTATGTATTAAAAAAAAAGGATTTAAGTATTATATCAGCTATCTGGTTCCCATAGTACAAGTGTACGAGCAACGTACATTGTGACCTCCTTAAAATGCGCTTACAACGCACTTTACACCAATCATTGAATTCATCAAATCAGTTCGTGTTTGGTCATCAAGCATACCTTGCGACTCACTAAATCAACTTTTAATCATAGTTAAATAATAATGAATAAAAATCTCGGAATTTCAATATTTTCAATACAAAATTAATCAACTATTTATAAACTGCTCAAAGTGAGAAAAAAAACTATGATTGCAGTTTAAATTGTTTTTTAAATTCAAACAATGTCTTATTTTAGTAAAATCTTCTATCTACAATATTCAAGGTTCCCTCCATTATGGCATATCCGTGGGACACCCTGTATAGCAAAACACTACGTTTCTAAGTAAACCAACAGGAAAGCTTCGCTATTTTATTTTCAAGCAAAAACACGTTTAACTTTTAAGACTACTTTAAGGAATTGCTTGTTTTTGCTTAGCATCTTCCGCTATTTTACAAAATCGAAAGCTTTGCGAAGAAACGAGGGTAAGCTGATAAAAAGCTTTGGGTACCCGTTAGTGCCCGTCAGTCGGTGCTCGTGGCCCCTACTAGAGAGACGTGTCTTTCTGAATTAAATCATATTTTAAACAATAATTGTGCTTTTATTTAGCTTTCAATAGCCCTGAGGATATCGCGTAGACAGTCCTCCTAGCTCAGTTGGTAGTAGCTCTGCTTTCTGCTGGAGGGCGTGGGTTTGATCCCCACCGAGAAAAAATGCATTGCTATTCAGCGTGGCAAAGCCGCCAGCGCCTTGGGGATGCTTCCGTCTGGTACTTATTTGGATCAGTTGAGGCATATCTAGATCGTTTGTAACGGTCTGCAGATAGCTCAACTGTTTCTTTAGTATTTTGTACATTTTTTAAATACTTGTATGTTTTTTTGTGTAAATAAATGTATCAGATAGGTATACACGACAGACCTTCTATATTACATAAATAATATTACGATGCTAATTGAAAATAGGCTGCCATAGGTACCAACATACAGCTCAAGTTACCAATAAACAAAGAAAAACGACGCTTACTGCAACGACATAAGAGCTACCAGTGTAAAGTCTGCTGCGTGTCCTTGTGTACCAACACAGTAACAAAAAATTCAATGCTCAATTCCGGAATTGTATTCCCCAATCCAAAAAATCACTCTTCACGCTCACTGCGGCCCGAACAGCTCAATTAACCGGTTTATACTGGTTTACGCCGGTTAAAAGCAGATATTTTAAGCGTTTTATAGACGTTCGTCATGTAGATTTTATTGTTCTGCGTTAAGTACGTCGAATGTCGTTAAACGTAGGGCTTTAATTTTATATCTCTTTGTTTTATGCGCGTATTTGAGAGGTATATGACGTACACATAATATGCCACTTAAGGTGATATGCAAACATTAATTTTATGTAAAAAGCTGTTGTGCAACCAACTTATCGGTTCAGTTATGAGTAGTAAAACAACTGAATGAATTTGAATGTTTCGTCTTGCAGCCACCATCCAAGAGCCTTTTTTTCCCAATTACTGACGGTTTTTCGAGCTATTTTACCTGCTCATTGCCACTTCAACTTACTAATTCTTCGAGGAATATCAGCGACCTTGGTTTTTGGATTTCCTCATTCCTGGTTTTATCAAAAGTCTCTAAATACGCAACAAAATACCAAACAACAAACGACCAGCGGAGGTTGAATATTGCTAACTAATCGCACAGCTACTGCAAGTCACGCCTTCGAAGGATAGCGAGGAATTAAAGTTTCGAGCCGAGTCACTGGATAAAGCATGTATCCACTGAAGATAAATGTAAAAAGTTTTTTTATAACTAGCTGATCTTCTTTTTTTATTAGTATCACTAGTAGTATTTTTTTAAAGGAACTATAGAACAAATCTAATTGTGTATAACCATTCAAAGAAGAACAATTAGAAGGATAATTTATCAAATGGGCTTTAAAAAGTTAGTGCCTCCTTCTTTTTTATGCAAAGTCGCTTAAAACAAAAAAATGGAAAAATATTTACACAAAATCTATTGCGAGGAACCTATATCAAAATGTTATGCTACCACATTTCGTCTACCAAATGTTATTTTCGTGTGAGCACGTGTCTCTCTCTTTTGCATAGAAAATTGATGAGACAACAACTCATTTCGTTTGTTTCTACGTCACGTATTTTTGCTGTATCATCTTGTCTCCATACAAAAGAGAGAAACTAGGCGAAACGAAAACAACATTTCGCAGACGAAATGTGGTAGCAAAACTCCGACTTCGGGTACTCATATTATGCATGCGATTTATCGCACGCGCTGGTCAACAAGCACCGCCCTACACATTGAGAGAAACATTTAAACTACTCCATAATAATAAATAAATATTATGGTTAATCCATAAACCACCATCTAGCCCCAAACTAAGCAGAGTTTGTACGATGGGACCCAGATAGCTGATATAATACTTGTATTTTTTTTTTTTGTAAATTCATACTTGGAATACAACAAAACACTCAGACAGAGGACAAACATCTGTATTCTCCACACAAATATTTGGTCACATTGAGGATCAAACCCACGACCTACGGTGCAGAAGGCAGAGCTACTACCAACTGAGCTGAGAGGCCAATCATGAAAAAAAAAATTCACGTTGTTTTCCTGAAAAATAATCTGAAATCCGAACATGTTTCTCGCATTATCCTCATTTTGTTCAACCTTTGTGACATGTGTACTGCTTTTTATCGTTTGTGTGCTTTGTTTGTTTACGTGAAATGGTGAAGGAAAACATCGAAAAGAAACCTAAAATGAGGTATTCGGATGTGTGACACTCGTTAGTGATTCAACAACATGTAGAGTAAAGCCATTGATTTAGAGAGATGTTTTTTATACAACTAAGTATTTGATAGAACAAGAAAATAAAATTTATAAAGAGCAGTAAAATCTCAACAATATGGCCCACCTGAGGTTAAGTTATCGCATAATTTCGTCTTTTTCTTTTTTTTTTTGCGCTTGCTACTTTAATATAAATATGCTGAGTGACGGCCAATTGTTTTGTCATTTTTACTTGTTATAATCGTTGTCTAATACTATTTGTTGTTGTATAACATCAAAATAAATTACTTTTGAAAAACTCAATTTTTGAAACATTATTTATTTATTTATTTATTTTATTTATTTTAATATTAGCGTATATAGTGTGTTGAATCGAGGGTATTACAGCATTCAATTATTTCTTCTATACTAAACATAAATTTTCAATTATTATTTGCTTTTTTATTTGCATAGTGAGTTGAATCGAGAGGTTCAGTATCGGGGGACAGGTAATGTAATATCCTCAAGAATATTCTTCTCTTCGACACAAACTGAATAATTCAGTGGGTGGGTATTAATTCAAGAGAATCTACTTTCTTGAATTAAATCGGTAACAATGGAAGTTTTTTAATAAAACTCTGAACCGACAGGTGGGTGAAACCTGATTTATTGACTAAAACTACGGTTTCCTTAAGAGGAACTGACGGAGGGTTTTTATTTCCTTAAGATATTTCTTCGCCAATTTGTTTCAATCAGTTTGTCAGTTTACATAAGTTGATACAAGGAAAGTTACTGGAGGCAAACGGTTCAACCAAACGACAAACATACATTTGGGATCAAATGCAGTCGTGTATCTATGAGTTTTCTGCCCAAAAATTTATGTACACTATGCCAGTGCTCTCAAACGGTGAAAGAAAACATCGTGAGGAAACCGGCATATCGTAGAGCCTACAAAGTTCGAAAATATGTGTCAAGTGCATGAAAAGACCCTCTTTGAGGCGCACTTAAAATCCTTTCACCACTCTTAGTTCGAAAGCATCAGTGACACGATAAGAAGAAGAAGAACGTAGTTTCGACACAATGATCATAGATCTATGGAGTTTGTATTAAACAAATTATTTACCTATGTACGAAAACCAGTTAGTCAAACATTTAACTACGAAATCGTGTTATGATCAAAAATATTATTTGCTACACTGCACTGTGTGCAATCGGATTGCACAATATATGTAGTTCTCGCGACTTTTCACATATAAGTTCATTAGTTTTTAGGGTTCCGTAGCCAAATGGCAAAAACGGAACCCTTATAGATTCGTCATGTCTGTCTGTCTGTCTGTCTGTCTGTCTGTCTGTCTGTCCGTCCGTTTCACAGCCATTTTTCTCCGAAACCGTAAGAGCTAGACTGATGAAACTTGGTGAGCAGATGTATTTTGTGAACCGCATTAAGATTTTGACACAAAAATAGAAAAAATACTATAAATTTTGGGGGTCCCCATACTTGAAACTGAAACTCAAAAATTTTTTTTTCATCGGGGCCATACGTGTGGGTTATTTATGAATAGGTCTTCAAAAATGATGTTGAGGTTTCTAATATAGTTTTTTTCTAAACTGAATAGTTTGCGCGAGAGACATTTCCAAAGTTAAAAAAAGTTGGTCCCCCCCCCTCTAACTTCTAAAATAAGAGAATGATAAAACTAAAAAAAATATAATGTTGTACATTACTATGCAAACTTTCAACGATATTTGGTTTGAACGAGATCTAGTCAGTATTTTTTTTTTTTATACGTCCTAAATCGTAAACCACAATTTACCTTTCGACGAACTACAAAAACCTTTATATTATGTTACTTGATGCTACGGAACCCTTGATGGGCGAGTCCGACTCGCACTTGGCTGCTTTTTTATACCTTTCAAGGTCAAAGTGTGCGAGCGAGAAGAAACTAGATGGTCAGAATATTTACACGATCTGTATCCCGAGCCAGAGTTTTGCTACCACATTTCGCCTACTAAATGTTGTTTTCGTGTGAGCAAGTGTCTCTCTCTTTTGTATGGAAAATTTATGAAACAACAACTCGTTTCGATAGTTTTTACGTGAAGTATTTTTGCTGTCTCATCTTTCCTATACAATAGAGAGAGACAAATAGACGAAACGAAAACCACATTGCGTAGATGAAATGTTGTAAATGAAGTGAGACTTGCCCTTCTGCAATTACTTTTATTTTTCATTTTCGTATAAAATGGTGTTTGAGTTGGTACCTACTTGATTCCTACTATGTTTTGTTTTCTTTCTTAAAATATTTTATATAATACATAATATATGTCTTTACTTGAAGTTATTTAGGCAGAAGCCTCCGTCAGAATGTTGGTTAAGCACTAAAATGACAATATTCATTAATCTTACATGCCTTACGCGTGGTACTAAGGGTAGCCATTTTAAAGGATAACGACGTGTTATAACAAGCCTATATGGGATGCAAATTATAGCGGTTATTTTGAAGATTATAGCCTAATATTATTTAATATGACTGTTAGTGGTAGAAAGGGGTGGTATAGTTGAATCTGTGCGTTGGATACTCGTGGGTATCAAAATAAACATAATTTATTTTTCCATCCCTCATTAATATTTTTTTTTTAGATCGCGGGAAGTCGATGTATGGAAAGGGCTCAGAATCGTTCGTCCTGTGGAAATGTGTAGGGGCGGCTTATGTCCAGTAGTGGACTTCTTCATGCTGATGATGATGATGATGATTTCCTCATCCCTACGCTCTTCTGATAGGTACCCGTCATTAGGCCTACCACAAGCTCTGTCTGGCTCCGTCTTTTCTGGTTTTGTGTCTATGTGAGTGCTTACCAGTGTATTATACTGTGTGTGTGACGTTTCGACGTAGGATTTATTTAGCCAACACTCAAAACCAGAGCAAAAACTTAAAAACGTAAACTTAAAAAAAACCTAACTATATTAGTACTTTTTAAATTTTTACGATCATAAAACATAATTATTTAATCAATCAATCAATCAAATTATTTATTTTATGCCACACAATTACACATAATATATTATATTATAATATAATATATATTACCTACCCGTATAATACAAGGGAATTTACGGGTATTTATCCTAACTATATTATTTTATTCAATGTTCTTTAACTACCAAGATATTGAAAAATATCTAAGATAACTCGTTAGCCTGTTAATTCAGATATTATCACAGAACTCCATTTTTAAAAGACTGGTCACTAATTGCTAGGAAGCATTTCACTAGAACTTACTATCTATATACCTGTTTGTACCTCTATTGTATCAGAGAACTGTTAAAAGGTAGAATGGCAAATGACCAAGCCTTACTCCTGTTTTCATGAAGGCAAGGAGAGACTGTAATTATATCATCAGACCTGGGTTAGCAAGCAACTGTCAATGTATAATGCTATGTTT
Organism: Thera britannica; assembly: GCA_939531255.2. Lineage (NCBI taxonomy): Eukaryota > Metazoa > Arthropoda > Insecta > Lepidoptera > Geometridae > Thera > Thera britannica. Next base: position 5,445,434 of record OW618045.2, read on the forward strand.
GTCAGAAAGTCCAGCCAATATTACTCTCAGCTTAATGAATCTATTACACGGGTGTTTATCGCGTAATCACCTTTTTTTTTTATTTTCCCGACGTTACGGCTATTGCAACATTAATAAATAACCGTTTAATAAATTCAGTATGTGTTATGATCGTGACAGTTTAAAAAAAATCGGTAGTCTGTAAAGTCGGTTTACTGACGATAGTTGAACGTGACAACGTCATACAGCGTCCACGCGGACGTATCGCTCACTCAAGTAGGAGAGAGACAGATGTCGAACGCTGCCGAACGCGGAGGCCGATTATGCCTCTTTGTCGCTCGTTCCGCGCTCTCGCTTGCACTTCAAGCCTTAAATAGAACGCCTCCGAGCGAGGTAACACCGCATCAGTCATGTTTTATCGTGCATGCAGCCAGCATCGAATGATAAGACGTTGTCACGTCAAAAATGCTCTCAGCTTGTTTGCTCGGTAGTTTATTAAGCACAAAATTAAATGGAGCCATGCAGAAAATGCATTTCCGATGCTATTGCTGGTAGACAGTTCTAACTTACTTATTTCCATTCAGCAAACACCGATTTCCATTTATATTTAATTGGATTGAGCGTTTCCTCACTTTGATCTATTTAGTCGAGCGGAATAGGTTTCTGGTATCCTTTTTGTCGATCCCCTTGTTTGTAAAAATCAATGTTATCAAAGAACAAATAAAGCTTGTTATTGCTAATTGGATTTGAGTTTTTTTTATACAACTAGCTGATGGAAGAAGCATATAGCCCATAATAGCGATGGTAACCATCGCTTATGACAAGACATTGCCTCTTAGGTCACTTACGTCACTTACGTGCCCTACGATACACTTCCCTGCGTCCATTAACTTGAGGCATACATGATATTATGTTCAGCGTCACGTGCCAGTAATTTCACCCTCACCCACACCCTTCAAACCGAAACAAGCAATGCTGCTTCAACATACACACAAAAATACAAATCTTTCCTCTTTATAATGTTAGTGTAGACTTAATATAAGCCAGAGGTTCCTAACCTTTGTTTTCTCATAGACCACTTTCATAATTTTGCTGGTTCCGTCCGGTGGACCTCCTGCCCTGCTACACTATTACTATATTCCCAGTCGACAAAAAATATAGAGATAAGATCTAAATATGGACATTTGCGTATTATCGCCTACGATGATAGGTGAAGTTAAGACAACATTTTAGTTCTTCACTATCTAAGCCATATGAATTTTCCCTTAAGAATTGTGAACCCCCATATTGTTGTCACGCCATCGTAGACCCCCATCGAGTTTACCATGGACGCCTGGGGGTCCACCTGGACCACGTTGGGAATAAATGGTCTAGTCTAGATTTATATTAGAATATAATTTCCGACTTCACAAAACATTTTAACATCTTGATGTCTTACTCAAAATTCCGAATCTTCCCAAAAATGCTAAATCCTTCCGCGAAGACGCCTAAACTCGACCCGACATAAATCCAACTCGCCCTGTAACTTGGCGCAGTTAACATAATATATGGGAGCGGGTGCACAGGCTAATGCCAATTTAAGCTGCCCATATTACGGAAGTAGTGGTCTACGGTAGCCCACCACCTTTAGATAATTACGCACAAATAAAAAGTGGAGTGTCACCACACTGGAATTTCACTGCTATTATTATAGATTTGTGAAAGGATCATATAAAAAAACGGTAGGAACCGAGCCATAGTTTGTTGCCTGTTCTTCTAGGGCTTGGTCGCGTAGAACTGTTACCTAGACTCACCTAGCTTTAAGACGTTTCAAAGTGATTCTTGCAATCCTACTGAATAAATACACTTTTGATTTAGGTTTTTTGATTTCACTTTTTTTAACCAACTTCAAATAAACAAGTGAAATTTAAAAACTTTAGAAACCAACTTCATATGCCATACTTTTATGCAATATGTTCTTTCCATTCAAAAGTTGTCTGTTTTCTAAAGTTCTATACTATTCTTCATAGTCATACTGCTGAACCAATTTTTATGTTATTTCTATGAAACCAACCAGAAAGTTATTCGGTCCTGTTATCTATATCTATACTAATATTATAACGAGGAAAGATTTGTACCTATTTTTGTATGTTTGTAATGAATAGGCTCAAAAAGTACTGGGCTGATTTAAAAAAATTCTTTCACCAATAGAATGCTACATTCTTCCAATTTGACATATATATTTGATATATCACATTTCATTTTGAAAAAAAATTAGGGATCCTTGGTAAAATTTGAACAATGTAACCGAAGGTGTAGAAAAATTCTAACCTAACTCTAAATTAAAAATACACAGTTCCGGTCCAACAACAATGGCATCAAAAATTTATAATAAAATCCCCGAACAAATAAAAGACGTAGAAAAGGATAGGACATTCGAATATAGATTAAAGGACTTATTGATAAAAAAATGCTATTATAATTTAAATGACTTTTTCAATGATACACTGCCTGCGTTATAATACTAATTGAATAGACTTCATAATATAAAAATAACAAATAGCTTTTAATTTATCTATTTTTTCAGACTTCGGCCCGCTTCCACTCCAGATATTGCTATGCCCTGAACATTAGGGCCTATTATGTATTTACCATTTTTAACTTTAAGACCTCACCATGTAACATAATAATTGCAATAAATAATATGAGTATGAGTATGAAATGAGTCTTAAAATGTCTTTCGTCGAATGCGCTGCCGAAACTATTAGCGATAGAACAAAATAATGTACAACAATATTGTCTAACCCGTGCGAAGCCGGGACGGGCTGCTAGTAAGTTATAAAAATACATTCGAATTGAGAATGTCCTCCTTTTTAATATAAAGTTGGTTAAAAAAGGAGGAGGCTCTCAATTCGGTTGCTATTTTTAACCGACTTCCAATCAAAAAGGAGGAGGTTCTCAATTCGGTTGTATGTTTTTTTTTTTTTTTTTTTTTTAATGTTTGTTACCGCATAACTTCGTCATTTGTGAGCCGATTTGAAAAATTATTTTTTTATCTGAAAGGTACTGCTTCCAGATTGGTCCCATTTTAATTTTATTAAAATCGGTGTTGCCATTTTTTTTTAATAATTTTTTTAATGTTTGTAACTGCATGCCTCCGTCATTTATGAACCGATTTAGAAAATTATTTTTTTATTTGGAAGGTTATTCTTACGTCCAGATTGTCCCAAACAAATTTGATTAAAATCGGTTATTTCGTTTGACAATGAAGTCGGTTTCTCAAGTTTTTTAAACTTAAATTATTTACGTAATCCAATCTACTTTTGATGCTGACTGCTACTACTAATAGTATTTAAATAAAACTCTTAAAATAACAAGTATTCATTCAGCACACGTAAATACCATCAATAACACAAGAAACAACATAAATCATGATAATCTATGCATAAATTCTAAACTCTATTGTATTACTCCGCTATTTTACAATAGAGTTGGGAATACATGCAGGAGAAATAACTTTAAAATCGTAGTATGTATTTTTCTAAAATTGTACATTAAGTGGATGACAACTGTCAAACAAAGATTTTTATAAAGTCACAAAAGTTAAGAGCCGAGCGGGATTTGAACCCGCGACCTTGGTATGGCTGCGCTGACCGCTGCGCCATCGGATCCTAATCACACTCGACGAACAACTCCTAGGGACTGTTCGGCACTAACGACACTTACGACTTTTGGGACATTATAAAAATCTTTGTGATTTCCTTTATAAGTGTAGTCAACACTATAAAATCATTAAAAAACTGGCTGGCGCTTACCTAGGGCAAAGAATTAGCTTAGCTATTCAAAGAGGTAACGTTGCCAGCCTTTTGGGCACATTGCCTGCGGTCGGTGATCTGAACTCTGTTTTCTACCTGTAATACCTACAGGTGGAAAACAGAGTTCATATAAAATTTTCTAGTTTCTTATAACATGTAATTTTTATTTTTTCTTTTTAATTAGGTATTTCATGTTGTTTAGTAATAGTTTTTGTAAATAATGTATATTCTGTTGTAAATAAACTATAAATTAAAAAACTGTTAAATAATTATTTATCTGAAGATATAAAACCAGGGAATGTATTTAAGAATAAGTGACACACATTTCTGGTTCTTTCGAACTAAGTGTGGTGAAAGGAATTTAAGTGCACCTCAAAGAGGCTCCTCTCGTGCACTGGACACATATTTTGTAAATTTTAGGATCTACGATATGCCGGTTTCCTCACGATGTTTTCCTTCACCGTTTGAGAGCACTGTGTGGTCTAGTGTACATACATTTTTGAACCCACGACCTTAGGATCGGAAGGCGGGGCCAATACCACTAGACCACCAGTGCTCTCATATTGTAGGTATAATTAAGTAATTATATGTATATCAAAACGCGCAGTTTTTGTGTTAGTCAGATTGTCTTTGCTGATTTCCTACAAACTTTCCGAAACTTCGGACTTGAAGAGCTTCCGGAGTCCGAAACTAACTTGTTTACTTCCGACGCTAGCCTTTTGTTATAGCAACGAATAGCTCTACACAATAAAGGCAAGTTTCGATTCACTTAGAATCGAACTTGCCTGTGCTCAGACTTAAGTTATGACGTCATAATTATTCTAGAATTGGCCTATTAAGGACTATACAATACGGGTGCCGTATGAAGTACTTTGCTTTGGAGGCTTAGCTGTGTCAATGGCCTTTTGCCGTTCGATTTTATTAGGGAAGGTTTATGGGTAACTAGATGAACCCGCGTGACTTCGTTCCATACAATCTTCAATCTTATTGATTATTTATTTAATGTGTGCAAACAAAGAACTAAATTATTTTTATAATATTTACAACAGAATATACATTATTTACAAAAACTATTACTAAACAACATGAAATACCTAATTAAAAAGAAAAAATAAAAATTACATTATATAAGAAACTAGAAAATTTTATAATGAACTCTGTTTTCCACTTGTAGGTATTACAGGTAGAAAACAGAGTTCAGATCACCGACCGCAGGCAATGTGCCCAAAAGGCTGGCAACGTTACCTCTTTGAATAGCTAAGCTAATTCTTTGCCCTAGGTAAGCGCCAGCCCTTTGGTCACCAGTCTCAACCACCAGCCTCTTGGATAATTCTTCGAATAGAAGCCATTAATTAAACATTTATTTAATTAATTAAAACGGTCTACATTTCGATCTTCTTCTTCCTGCCCTTATCCCACTTTATGTGGGGTCGGCACAACATGTCTTCTTCCTCTATTTCCCTCTGTCAGCCGTCATCTCTACATTTCGATCATTTACACTAATTATAACAAAAACTAAGATTATAATAAATTACAAAAAAATGACAAAATCAAAAAAAAAAAAAAAAGATCAATAATATTGATCTGTTTTTTTTTTTTTTAAGCTAACAAATATTTGAATTGTACATAAATTTAATGACATAATGCAATTTATAATAAAATAATCTATAATTTAATAAAAGGGATACATTTTGGGAGTACCTCTCACAGTACACTCCTTCACTAAGAACAAGCCTGTAGCACACAAGACGTTAAGTGGTAACCATCACCTAGAACCAATCATTGCCACCTCGCAGGTCACGCACCTCAGACACGTGCCCTACGATGTATTATAATGTTCCCGAGAAATGTAGATGTAATTTTGTGGTTTATTTTATTATCATTTAATATCTTACCACATTTAATATCTTACTCTAATATTCTAGTATGCACTCTCAAATGGTGTGCAGGAAAACATCGTGACGAATCCAACATGTTGTTTGTAAAGTGGAATGAAAAATGTTCGTCGATTTTCAACTTGATTTGTTCAACGTATAACGATCACATACTACCCTATGAAACTGATTAGACAGAATACACCGATAAGTTAACGTCATAAAATAATGTCAAAATGTGTTCATGATCAAGGCACTGGTGCAAGCGAAAACCGACTCTAAGGTGACGAACATTTAGAAGAACATTTTATTTATTTAGTCTGTTTTTTAGTTGAGCTGATAATTTTGTGCATGCTGTGGCATCCTATAACTGGAGGGACACATAGTTTTAAGACGTTTTGTTAATATTATTTATTATTCAAGTGCTTCCTGTGTTGAATGCCCTAATAAATAAATAAATAAACATTTTCATACCGCGACTGTACAATGTCAATAATTTAACTATTTCAGATTGTTCTAAATAAGTTCCAAAACATGTGTCAAGTGCCCGAAAGGAGCCTCCCTGAGGCGCACTTGAAATCCTTTTACCACACTAAGTTTGAAAGAACCTGTGACGATAAGAAGATGAATGATTTTATTCGACTTTCCCCAGTACATTGATATACAATCTTAAGAAAATATAGCACAGAATGGTAAAAAAATATAGATGAATGCTCTTACAGAAGTTTTGAAAGCCAATCACGTAGAGCCTTAGGGGCAGCAAAAGATATAACTTGTGGATTTCGATTCATCCTAGCGAAGCGTAGTGTTATGCCTCGTTTGATAAGGTTCTAACGTGCTATAGAAATAGATACCCCTATATTATTATAGTTTGCTGTGAAAATTGTAGAAGCGCTCTTTACGAAGGGCTGTTAGCGATAAGGCCGCCCAATGTATTACTGTGACTTATGTGTGTGTGATTTTTAAGCTAAAAACTGTATCCTACTTACCTTCGAATCCAAAAAGAGTTATCTATCTCGTAGGAAGTAGGTCCCGGGGAAGTAGGTACCTACTACCACCGTGCCTATTTCTACCGTGAAGCAGCATTGCTATTTTTAACCGACTTCCAATCAAAAAGGAGGAGGTTCTCAATTCGGTTGTATTTTTTTTTTTTTTTTTTATGTTTGTTACCGCATAACTTCGTCATTTGTGAGCCGATTTGAATTTTTTTTTTTTATCTGAAAGGTACTGCTTCCAAATTGGTCCCATTTTAATTTAATTAAAATCGGTGTTGCCATTTTTTTTAATATTTTTTTTAATGTTTGTAACTGCATGCCTCCGTCATTTATGAACCGATTTAGAAAAATATTTTTTTTTTTGGAAGGTTATTCTTACGTCCAGATTGTCCCAAACAAATTTGATTGAAATCGGTTTAGCCGTTTGACAATGAAGTCGGTTTCTCAAGTTTTCTAAACTTATAATTGGATACAGTTATGCATAAGGAGTCCAAGCGCCAAATTTCATTTTTTGATTTTTTCGCATTTTTGTTATCACTAGGGCATAATTAAGCCATAGAAAAAACACTCTTGCAGCCAGCTTCACTCTAAGTGGTATTTTTTGATACCCAGTCCAAGCGCCTTCTATAGCAAACGAAGTATTTTGAAATGCAATACAAGTCCAACAACCAATTGAAAACTAACAACCAAATTTTATGATGGAAAAGCACATTTCCATTTTACATTACTAGTCCAAACGACGTAGTGTTACGCATCAGTAGTCTATTGATGCGTAACACTACGTCGTTTGGACTAGTAATGTATAATGGAAATGTGCTTTTTCAGCAACGCGACAGTTGTTTGTAACTTCTGAACGTAATCTTTGTTTGGGTGGAAGGAGAGGCTGGCAGAAGAACCCAAGTCATGTTTATGGAAGCACATATTATACTAGTTTACCAAAGTCAAAAACTTAATTCTTTGGTCAACTTAATTGTGCGGAGAACAGAATAAAAAAAAATTATCTTTATCTTTATACACGTATAAAGATAAAGATAAAAATGTTTTACTGTAAAACTGTGTACAAAAGATCTTAAAAGTAATTATGTTCCAACAGCTTACCCATTTCGGGCGTACAATATAGCTAAAAAGTATAAAAAAAGACCTGATGATCTCTCCTCGAAAAGCACCCTATATTTCTGAAACTGCAATTAATACTTTATACTCCACAAGACTACAAGAAAGTTATGGCAAGCTGCAGAACAAAGAATCAAAAATACCGAAGAAAAGGAAAAAGCTATTGTCAACAGAAAAAAGATAACAGTGGGCGAGAAGGTCAATAATAATTGGTTAAGAATAAACCAGATAAAGGAAACCTAAAATCATCCATTGCCTCATTATGTCAAGGCAGGAGCAGTAGAAGAGGAAGAAAGCTTAGAAATTGATGTAAAGAGAAGAAAGGGTAGGAAAGGACAAAATGTTTCAGAGAAAAAACTAAAAGGTGATGGCCATTTAGATTTTTGATCCGGAACATATTGAAGAAGAGTAGATTTATATATTATTTACCTACTCCATCCTACATCCTACCCGATATGTTCTGGGGTTGGGGTTGGTGTTGACCAATAATATCATCAATCATTTTTCTGTCTGTCTGAAAGCTGGAGATATATCTGAGATAGTCCTTATCTTGTTTTAAATTATGATTGTTTATTAAATTAAGATATATTGTTTTATTTTCTGGACATAATATCAGTCCTATTTTAATAGTTTTTTATTTATTTTTATCAATCCTCTGTAACATCTAATATAAGATGATGAGTAAATACGGAAATTCAAGGTTTTTTTTATTAAACGATAGGAAAATAGTCCAGGAAACATTTTTATGTTATACTTATACTCATTTTGCAAAATGAGTACATCATATTAATTCGTTTCCACGTGCACTTAAAGCTAATCTTCCAGAATAAATAGCAGCGTTTTACCTACCAATAAAACGCATATTAATTTACTTACCTTATTCGAAGATTAATTTATTTATTTGAGATAGACACTACGTTTTCCGCCCTAAATCTTTGACTTTTGACGGTTTAAATGACAGCTGTCATGTTTCCCTTCCGTCATATTTCTGCTTTGGTCATTTCCCCTACCACCACCAGCAGAGTGGCGCGTTTGAGGCAGCCATCTTTATTCCTCATTGCGTCGAAAATCACCAGGCAGAATTGAAAGTATAATCTTCGAATAAGGTAAGTAAATTAATATGCGTTTTATTGGTAGGTAAAACGCTGCTATTAATTTGACTTGACCTTATTCGAAGATTAATTTATTTATTTGAGACCTGTTTGTTATCGCCTGGTGGTGGTAGCAACTCTGACGCCAATGTGAACATGTGACATCAAAATATTTTACAACCTCAAGTAGGTAAGTATACCTACAACAGTAAAACGTTATTATCTACCAAACAACCTTAGAAATATACTTATAGCAAACACTATAAAGTGTGGCTAACTTTAACATAGTTATAGTACTATGAGAAACCTGTCAGGTTTTGCATCAAAAGTGATCGTGGTCATAATAATTAAGAAAGTCTGACATATATGGGGTTAATAGACAAACCACCTCATGACTAACCAACTTAAGAAGAAGGCCTAAGTCCAGCTATGAATTTCTTTGGGTTGGTTATGATGACGACCCGGTCCATAATGCAATGGCATTGGAAACATAAATATACTTGCTTATCATTGGAAACATAGCTAAGCAAGATTTTGCGTTAACTAAAAATGTCACTTTATAACTCACTCCTTTCTCTTTCAGTCCAACATAATTTTCCAGAATAACCTTTTCTATCCAGCTTGTAAGAACTTCTGAAGGTGCTGTAATAGCAGCCTGCCAATCCAACCCCCTGACCTATGCGGACTTATTCGGGTGATGCGGACTTGCTAAATTAACACTGTTATAGTAATAAAAACATATTAAACGATTTGACTAGTGATAAATAAAATATTCCATTTTATCATAGTTTCCTTCCAGTTCATGATGATGATGAATGATCAGTAAAATACTGATGATAGTTTTCAACCATCAATTATCACTGCAATCAATTGTTAAACACAGGATAAACACCATACTAGTAGGAATACGATCAAATATGTAACCATCTGATGATGATGATAAGGTATGCGATCTAAGTATGTGTAACCATAATGTGAGACCTCTTGAGCCAAGAGCATAGTATTACTGCGGGGCAGTTTTACTATTAGTATGTAAAACATGAACATTATTTATACTTACATAGTATTTATAAAAAATATTTTTGCCAACCAACGTCGCAAACCGGATAGTTTGATTGACATGGAGTAACAACATCTGGAAGAACATGCCTGCTTCAAAACGTAGGAACTACGGTTTTACGGTTTTTGCTTTCAGCAAGAATTGTGCTAAAGTACTAGGATGTTTTTGTTTACTGATGTATCAAGGAATTTAACAATTGGAAACCATTATGTTTATCAGTGATACTACAACCACTATTTTTAAAACAGCATAACAATAGCAGTGGACTTCTTCGGGCTGATGATGATGATGATGAATAGTAACAATATTGGTTAGAACTATATGCCATTACATACTTCGACGCTCCGTGGACGAGATGATTTACTTTTATCAGAAATATATCTCATGTACCTAGTCTTCTTCATAAAGTGTCACCGGATCTTTCGAAAAGAAGTGTGGAGAAAGGATTTTAAGTGCGCCTCACGGAGGCTCCTTTTGTGCACTTGACACATATTTTCGAATCTTTTAGATTCTACGACAAAATTACACTTAGGAGCTAAAAACACAGTGCAGCACATCCATGTGGGTAGGCAGTTCCATGCAGAACGTTAAGAAACAGCTTGACGAGATTTCAGTTTTTAGTTTAGTTGGTAGGTCACACGTCCACAGTTTTCAAAAACAAGAACAAATATGTATATAAATGTGGGTAGGCTGCATTTTAGAGGCAACTAGGATTCTTTATTTTCGATATTCAAAGAGGCTGGTCTTACATGGTACTTAATTTTAAAAAAGGGGCGATCCACAAAGCGTAGATCTTTAAGCCACACCATATATACCACTCTACGATATAGGTAGATACCTGTATTATACGCTGAACCACACACTAACTCAGCTAAAGTTTTCCCTGCTTAAGTGACTTTAATACTTAAGAGTTTGTGATCGTAGAGATGCACGACGTTTCTGACCCAACTAAGTATTTTTATTTTGCGTAACCATCTAAAAATATTTGTAATACAGTAGGTGTAACAAGCACCTGTGTCACTAACTACTTTTAAGTGAAAATGCACTCTGGAATGAGATCAGTGGTAGAACCCAAAAATTAGGTTTTACTTTCAATACTGCTTACAAACAGATGGGGGTACTTATTTACTGCACCTTGTTTCACTACATATAACGCATAGTTTACTACATACAGTGTAGACTGTAAGTACTAGAGCCAACACACAACTGTGCAAGTTGTTCATCAGTACAAGCTTGTAGGTACATTAGAGTACGCAAGAGCAGCAGATGTTCTGTCCCATTGTTACATTACAACTCATTATTGTTAATAAACATTTACTGGTATCTATTATTCTATTATTATTCTCAGGACATTATAACCTTACAAAAACATCTCCCACCACCCAGTGAGGGTGTGCTGTTTTTTTTTTTTTTTTTTTTTTTACAAACACCTATTCGCGAAGGGTGTATATTTAAATGATCGGATTGCTCTTGTGAGGAAACAGCACTTTCTGGGGCCAGGCCAGGCCAGGCAAGACCAAAATTCACAACAAATTCCACGTGATGGAACACAATAACCACACAAAAACCCGAAACCCCTGCGAGGGGCCGCTGTTAGCTTGATTGGATTTTTCTTGCGAAAAAAAACATCATATTCAGGAGCCAATGTCCACTAAAACTTTATACAGACACATGCGATGGGATACAGTTACCAAACACCCCTGCGAGGGGTGGTTGTTAGCTTAATTGGATTTCTCTTGCGCGATCCCATCAGATTCAAGAGTGATGATCCACTCATCGTTTATACAGCTCCATGCGATGGAAAACCGTTAGCCAAACACCTAACCTCTGAGAGGGGTGTCTCTTAGCTTGATTGGTATTCTGTTGCATTAACTCATCAGATTCAGAAGCCATGGTCCCTCAACGCTCATACCGCTCCATGCGAAGGATTACCCTTACGTAAACACCTAACCCATGCGAGGGGTGGTTTGTTAACTTGAGTGGATTTCTCTTGCGAGAACCCATCAGATTCAGGAGCCATGGTCCACTTACCTTTTATATAGCTCCATGCGATGGAGTACCGTTAGCAAAACACCTAACCCCTGCGAGGGGTGGTTGTCAGCTTGATTGGATTTCCCTTGCGAGAAGGCATCAGATTCAAGAGCCGTGGTCCAGCCACCGTTTATATAGATCCATGCGATGGAGTACCGTTAGCCAAACACCTAACCCCTGCGAGGGGTGGTTGTTAGCTTGATTGGATTTCTTTTGCGAGAACCCATCCGATTCAGGAGCCTTGGTCCACTGAAGTGTATACAGTTCCATGCGATGGAGTACCGTTAGGCAAACACCTAACCCCTGCGAGGGGTGGTTGTTAGCTTGATTGGATTTCTTTTGCGAGAACCCATCCGATTCAGGAGCCCTGGTCCACTGAAGTGTAGTTAGCCTAACACCAGACCCCTGCGAGGGGTGGTTATCGGCTTAATTGAATTTCTTTTGCAAGAACCCATCAGAATCAGGAACTCAGGTCCATTAAAAGTTTATATCGTTCCATGCGCTGGAATAGTTTTAATAACGGCCTACCCCTACGAGGGGCAGCTGTTACTTTGATTGGGTAGCGATTCCTCTTCTTATGGTTGACGAGTTCCCTCAGCTGGAACACAGCGTTTCCAAATTCTTAGCGTCACCTTTGCGCAGCTGATAGATTCTGGGGAACAGAACACCTTAGCCGCCAAAAATACTTAAATAAAACACACAAAACTTCGTATGTAATAATACGACTTGTAAAGTGAAATAATAAAGAGTATAGCAAAAATAAAAAACAGAGTTTCTTCTGCTTTGCCACTCAGATTCTCAAAAATTAACTTCAGCACTCGTATAATTAATTGAAAAAGATAGAAGATTACAACGACACTCCCTACGTATAGTTGTGTATCTGCAAAACACAAATTTTACAGGAGAGCGTTTTTAAGATTTGAAAATGGTAAAATGCCTATAACTGGAGCCTTTTTTGAAATATTTCTGTGAAAATTGTTGAGATGCTCTTACTGTAGATCTAGTTTAAGATGGATTTTTTTATTTATTTAAATCTATACTGGTTTAGATTTTATTACACTTACATATTTTTACGTCGTGCATAAAATGCCGTATGTGGCACATACACACTTTTTCGTGGGGACTTAGAAGAATGACAATATCGTAACTGCCTGTTACACGGTTATACTTAGGAGATCTATTTGACTAATTCTGTTTAACTGGTGTTTACATGTTTAAACGTTGGAAATCGTATAATTTAATAATATGCTTCTACATACTTATTCTGTTTTGGCAATTGATTAAGCCTGGTTGACCAGTACTTATTACAGGTCGCCAGGCCCTAATTGCTGAATACTCACTTGCTTACGAAACTAAGCCTATTTTAGGTAGGCAGGTAATTTTTAGTAGTAAAATGTAAAACTGTATTCGTGATTTGGGGTTTTCCCACTTATCTTATTATTTTTTTGTTAATATTGGTCGTTCTTATATTATATCTTAAATAAAACAAAAAATACAAGAGCTCAAAATACCATTTATTAGGGAAGTAGGTGCTCACCTAAACACAAAAAAACCTGTTTTATTTCAAAAATAAGAAAAACAAAACCAACTAAGTAGTCTTTACTAGTAGTAGTATCGTATGGTAAAATCTCTTCTAGTGGGTGCTTCACACGTGAAACGTCGTTTTGGGATTTTGTCACAATCACCATTATAATTCCTGAATCATTATCAGCCTGAAGAAGTTCACTGCTGAACCTAGGCCTCCCCCACACATTTACAGGAAGTACGACTCTGAGCCCTTTCCTTCCATCGACTTCCACGATCTTAACAATGTCGTCAGTCCATCCGGTTCGTGGTCGCCATTCGAGAACCTTTATTCCCCAACGGTTGTCGGTTCTTCAAGCTATATGGCCTGCCCATTGCCACTTCAGCTTACTAATTCTAAGTGACCTTGGTTCTTCTTCGGATATCCTCATTTCTGATTCTATCACGTAGTGAAACTCCCAGCATATTTGAGTTTGAGCTGGTGTACGAGGCCAATAGTTAGTGACCACGTCTCAGTTCCATTAGTCATCACTGGCAACACGCACTGATTATAGACTTTTGTCTTGAGGCTCTGCGGTATCTGCGACGAGAAGATGTGGCGCAATTTCCCGTCACAATATCTATTGATAAAATCCCAATGGCGAACAAGTTCTCCCAATGAGCCACAAACTGCAGGTCTCTTTCAAAGTCATTCATTTTTTGTCAGCAGAAGAGAGAGATGCGGCCTGCTTGTGGAGACAAATCCACAAGTAAGTAAGTAAGTAGGCCGCATCTCTCTCTTTTTCCTTAAGCTGCTCAGAATTATTCCCTGACAAACTTGGAGAGCCAATTGGCAATAGCGTCATAGTGGAGGCTGGTGACGCAGGGCAGCCTAATAACTGTTCATATGGTAAGCCAACTGGTAATGTCGCTGGAGTGGGTACTGTTAACTCAGCGCAACCTAGGTGGTCATCTGGAGAGACAACTGGCAAGGCGACTCCATGCAGCCTAATAGGTCTATCTGTTGAGCTATAAGGTGTGCGTAATTGGGAGTCACACAATGATAATGGCATATTAATGCTTGAGGAAGACTGTAGCAGTAGGGGAGATTCAGGCATGTTTGCTGCCAAAGCAAGGTCATAGAAGCTATATTCCGGCAAATCAGGTTCGGGATGTTTTTCTGAGTTTTCTGGGTCAGGTTTACAAAAGCGTGGTGACGACGAGCTAAAGGCAATGTCATTATTCCCTGTGTCATTGCTGGAGCCTCCACCACTAGCTTGCAAGGTAAATTGTAAGATATGGGAAGCTGGGACATGCAATTCAAAAGATGCAGGACTATCATCGTTAGTGTTCGTAGAATGCAAGGGGGAAATGCGCGGTGCAAGAAAAAAAAGGTTCTTCATCGCTGTCAGATATTATCTCACCTATTCGGCTTAGGTCATCCTCAATAAAATTTTCTGAGAATGGCACTGAAGATGCAACTTAAAAACAACAACAGCGGGGAAGATTAAAAATTTTATGAAAAGCGACTTATATTTATTTTCATGGGATAAAGAGCACCTTGCACTTTTGAAGTGCATTTCTGTTCATAACTCTGAAGATCCTTTTCAGATCCTCAACATTTTAATGGGAACACCATTGGAATTACCTTCTTTCCGACAAAAAAAGAATCAACAAAATCGGTTCACAAACAACGAAGTTATCCGAAGTTGTTAATTGAGAAATCCTCCTTTTTGCAATTGGATAAAAATAATAGTTTTTGATTAAAATAACATGAAAACACAAACACAGAACTATGTAAGTGCATGGGTTACTATAACTTTAATTCAATAACTCTCCGATGTAAAGCTATGTAAAAGTCAGTTACCGAATTTTGATATAACAACTTTTCAAAGTATAAATATGTAAGTGCCTAGATACACCTTATAATCATAGTGAATCCCGATGTATAAATATGTAAGTGCGTAGTTACACATTTGTACGTAGGGTATCAAAAATTCGCTATCCGAGGAAGAATTGTGTAATGGGCAGTTACCGCCACCAGCACCTCATTCCCCCCCGCGTCAAAGTTTGTATGTGGAAGATACAGCATTATATGGCGGGAAAATAATGAAGTTGGACAGTTATACGATTAAGAAAAACGTACTTAGAGTAGACTTTTTATTTTTTTTGTAATTTATAATGATAGACTGGCATGTGTAGATGCCAAAAATGCATCAAACGTATAAGTGTGTATCTGGCAGTTAGACGAAGATACGTAGGGAGTGTCGACAATATATACTTCGTGCAATTATATATTAAAATTAATATTTATTTTTCACAATGCAGTAGGCACATTTAGTAATATAAGCATTATAATTGATTTATCGTATCATACATTTCTCCCCACTTTGTTTGATCCCAAGTCTATGAAGCTTGGAGTATGATACGATTTACGAGTTTAAAGGGTAAGACCGTAGTCTCATAAGACGTCTAACCTAAGCACCAGTTTTCAACAACTCCAGGACAGCTACCCATTTTAGCTTCCTCTCGATGTTAAAGGATTTGATTTCGATTCATTCCCTTATTGCAAGGCCATTGATGTTTATGACGTCATTATCATATTATCACTTACCTCAAAACTAAGATTTCAATATCACCGATAGCCATCTTATGCTACTGCACGTGGGGCTACCGCTTGTGTAAATTACTTGAACATTAAATATGCACATTAAAACTTACATGCACAACAAACATACAGGATAACTGGTTATTTACATAACTGTAATAACGTGATCCAAACGAACTTTTCGTTAAAAATTGAACACGTTTCATATAAAGAGGGTACTCACGGTTTTCCCTCTTTGCACAGTATAACACACTTATTCACTAAGTAAAAGAATTAGTTCTTCACTTTTGTATGAACAAGGATTAAAATATTTTAAGCAACTGTAGTCGCAGAGATATCTGCTGAACACATGTTGCTTCGACGGAAAACAAAACGCCAATGAGGAATAAAGATGGCTGCCTCAAACGCGCCACTCTGCTGGTGGTGGTAGGGGAAATGACCAAAGCAGAAATATGACGGAAGGGAAACATGACAGCTGTCATTTAAACCGTCAAAAGTCAAAGATTTAGGGCGGAAAACGTAGTGTCTATCTCAAATAAATAAATTAATCTTCGAATAAGGTCAAGTCAAATTAATAATTATTTTGTCTCTTGGACTCGTTTTGCAAAATGAGAACATCATATTTATTGGGAGTCCAAGTGCATTTTTAACGATATATTCCAAAATAAAAACTTATTTTGTGTTTTTTTCTTGTAACATGTTAAATTACAAATATAAGCTTCGATGTACATAGATTTACTTTCTGACGGTGCAAATGCAAATCATCTACCAATAAAAACGCGTTTATGTAATTTCCCAAAAAACTGAAAATGGCGCTTGGACTCACTATGCATAACTGTATCCAATTATAGTTTGAAGGGTGTGGGTGCCGGTGAAATTACTGACCACGTGAGGCTGAACCTCAAGTTGATGGACGCAGGGCAATGCATCGTAGGGCACGTTCCTGACGTGCGTGACCTACGAGGCAATGCTTTGTTATAGGCGATGGTTACCACTAAACATCAGGCAGGCCGGCAAGTTCGGCAAGTTTATCATGCGCACTTGATTTGCGGGCTGGTTTTTCCGCAAGTAGGCCGCTGGAGAGCCTTTTTTGCGTGACCCTTGACACGTGTTGCTCGAACTTTTTTAGGTTTTACAACACGCTGGTTTCCTTACGATGTTTTCCTTCACCGTTTTGAGAGTACTGGCATAGTGCACATAATTAGGCAGGCCATAGGCTTGTTCCATTTGCTAATTGTATAAAAAATAGGTATACTATACAAAAAACTTATTAAATTTACGTTTTGTAATTAATGGTTTTTCTATAGTGTTCAATCAAAATGTAATGTCACAAAGCGGTCACCCATCCAAATGATGACCATTAGATACGAAGCAAGCTACGACAGATTATGTTGTGGTAAGTAGAAACACAACACTATAGCCCCAAAATAAGCAGTACTATATGGAAACAAATAGCCGATAAAAGTACTGAGGTTTTTTTTATTGTAAATACGTTGGTATTATCAGTCTGAATCCCACTGCTGGGGGTAGGCTTTCAATGACGTACTTGTCCAAAATAAATGTATTTTTTTTCTTTCTTTCTTACTTAATTGCACAAATGTTATTAAATCCAAACGCAACTTCATTCCAACACCAATGAAATAGTTAAAGACTTAATTTTCTTTTTAAAAACTTTGTCTTAGATGAGAACTTGATATAAAAGCACGTATCGAATTATCGTTCAACTTTCAAAAGTTCTATTTTGAGTTAAAAAGTCATCAAAAAGTTATTTATCAAAGTTTTATTTCAAGTCTCAGAAACCTTAGTAGCAATTTAAAAAAGAAAATGTGCCCAGAAGAAAAATAAATAATTGAAGTTTTTTGAAAGAAATAATATTCAATACCTAATGTTAACCAGTTTGGGAATAGGACATCCCTAATTGGATCGAGCAGCGTGACACATCTCTAGTTGTGGAAAAAAGAAGACGAAGAGAAGATGGCGTTTAGGGGGGGACGGGGGGGGGGGATTCCCCCTAAACGCCGATAAAGGAACACAAAGTTGTAGCTATATTCAATAAAGAGTTTTCGTCCTATCACTAAATACAATATTTATGGACATCTAGCCCCAAACTAAGCAGAGCTTGTATATGGGAACCAGATAATATTGTACTTCTAAACCTACATTATTTTGTAAATACATGCGTAGGACAATATAACACCTAGACAGAGAACAAACATCTGCGTTCACCACACAAATATTTGTTCTCGGTGCAGATCGAACCAACTACCTACGGCGCAGAAGGCAGAGTTACTTCCAACTGTAGGCCGACCACTAGCTCTGTCCGGCTCTGGTTTTGAGTCTGTGTGAGTGCTGTCTAAATAAATCTTACCTCAAAACGTCACACAAACAGTATTATTATACTGGTCAGCACTCACACAGACTCAAAACCAGAGCCAGAGACAGAGCCAGACAGAGTTTTTGGTAGGCCTGCTGAGCTGAGAGGAAAGTCAAAGTGAACTATTAAACATGAACCGTAAAGCTAGATTATTGACGATGTTCAAATAAGCGAAAAGAGAGTCGGTAATAAAATCGATGGCAAAAATTCCACAAATCTGACAATATGAAATCCGAGGCCTTTCATTCCGCGGATATCTCAATAATATCTTCGTACAAAGGCTTTTCAATATCCCGAAACACATACGGCTTTTTAAAATAGTGAACATCAATTTTGATAACACTATGCCACAAAACATGCATTAAAAACATAAAAGCATTTATACCAACCCAGGAAAACCTGAAGCAGTAAAATAATAACAAAGTCATTAAAACTCCTTCATCATCATCATCATCATCAGCCTGAAGAAGTCTACTGCTGGACATAGGCCTCCCCTACACATTTCCAGGAAGAACGATTCTGAGCCCTTTCCATCCATTGACTTCCCGCGATCTTTAACAATGTCGTCGGTCCATCTGGTGGGTGGGCGCCCTACGCTTCGTCTTCCGACGAACTGTTTAAAACTCCTTAAGTATTTTTTATTGTTTTCCTAAGAACTAACAAGTGACGCTTAAATAACTTGAGAAACCGACTTTATTTATCGCCAAACTCTTGAACAGTTTTTGATGAAATTTCCATGGACCCAATCTAGAAGAGAGAGATTTTCAAATCAGTTCATAAATCACAATGTTATGCGATAACAAACATATAAAAAAGAACAAACATTTAAAAAAATCTGCTGAATTGAGAACCTCCTTCTTTTATTTAAAATCAGTTAAAAGCAAAAACGGTCTTCTCCTTTGAAAATTAAAACAACCTGCAGGGCTACCACGAGCTCCATATGGTTATGGCTATGGCTGTCAAATTGTGTATAAATAGACTGACTCACACATTCATTTCCTTCTTGGGTTTGAATGTGTTGACACAATTTGACAGCCATAGCCATAACCATATGGAGCTCGTGGTAGCCCTGCTAATAATCCAGTGCCTGTTCGCCAAACTTATAAGCCGTGGTGTACCGACCCTTATATCTATAAATCGAGCAGCCCTTTGACCCTACGTTCAATGAGATTTTGGTCGGCTTTGAAATATCGTGTGATATCCTGAGTGAAGACGCACATCCTCAGGGTGGAATTACCAACTGATCATTGACCGATCAGTTTAGCAAGTACTCTGCATCGACTGACAAAAGTTGCTTTCATCTGTCAGCATAAATATTCAAAGTGATCCTTGTGATACAAATAAATCAATGATTTTTGACTTATTCTGTACTTCTGTTCTTTTTTTTTTGACGTGATAACGTCTTATAAATCGATGGAGCCGGCTGCACGCACGAAAAAACATGACTCATGCGTCGTTACGTCGTTTCGTCGTTCGTAATGAGGGTATGGGTAAGGGTTCGGTCGGGTTCTGGGTCCGGGTCCGAAAGTCCGAGTCCGAGTCCGAGTCCGAGTCCGAGTCCGAGTCCGAGTCCGAGTCCGAGTCCGAGTCCGAGTCCGAGTCCGAGTCCGAGTCCGAGTCCGAGTCCGAGTCCGAGTCCGAGTCCGAGTCCGAGTCCGAGTCCGAGTCCGAGTCCGAGTCCGAGTCCGAGTCCGAGTCCGAGTCCGAGTCCGAGTCCGAGTCCGAGTCCGAGTCCGAGTCCGAGTCCGAGTCCGAGTCCGAGTCCGAGTCCGAGTCCGAGTCCGAGTCCGAGTCCGAGTCCGAGTCCGAGTCCGAGTCCGAGTCCGAGTCCGAGTCCGAGTCCGAGTCCGAGTCCGAGTCCGAGTCCGAGTCCGAGTCCGAGTCCGAGTCCGAGTCCGAGTCCGAGTCCGAGTCCGAGTCCGAGTCCGAGTCCGAGTCCGAGTCCGAGTCCGAGTCCGAGTCCGAGTCCGAGTCCGAGTCCGAGTCCGAGTCCGAGTCCGAGTCCGAGTCCGAGTCCGAGTCCGAGTCCGAGTCCGAGTCCGAGTCCGAGTCCGAGTCCGAGTCCGCGAGTCCGCGAGTATTTTCTTATGACGTTATCACGTTCAACTATCGTCATTAAACCGACTTTACAGACAACCGATTTTTTTCTTTTTTTTCTTTACTTCTGTCTTTGTTCTCGCGTAAAGTAGGTCTACCACAAGCTCTGTCTCTGGTTCTGGTTTTTATTATAGATGTAATTAGCTGATGTAACAAGCTTAATATCACACCTGATGTTAAGTGGTAACCATCGCCTATAGCAAAGCAATGCCTCGTAGGTCACGCACGTCAGGAACGTGTCCTACGATGCACTGCCCTGCGTCCATCATACACTTGAGGCATACAGACTTGAGACTTGAGGCTATGGAATGATCTCCCTGCTGAGGTTTTCCCTAAGGACTATAGGATGGGGTTCTTCAAAAAGGGCGTTTTAAAAGTTTTAAAGGGTCAGCAACGCGCCTGTGATGCCTCTGGTATTGCAGGTGTCCATAGGCTACGGTAACCGCTTCCCATCAGGTGGGCCGTATGCTTGTTTGTCAACTTAGTTGTATAAAAAAAAAACAGATATTCAGCCTCACGTGCCAATAATTACACCGGCTCCCACACCCTTCAAACCGTAACACAGCAAAGCTGCTTCACGGCAGAAACAGGCATGGTTGGTAGTATGAAATTCCATCAAAATCAGTTCAGCAGCTTGGCACTCTGTTTCTCAAGTTAATAAACTTGTGCTAAATAAACTTTAACTCTTCTAGAACCTTTTTGTCGACGTAGATTTTAATTGGAGGGGTACTTATATCCCTGAAAAAGGTGGAAAAGCGACAAATTGCTAAATGGTCGTATTTCTGTGGATGTTTCTGTTCAACGAATTAATTATTTACCTTCGCAATGCAAGTGCTTTTATACGAACCCAAACATCGAAGAAAGTACATATAGCATAAATTTATCTACACTAATATTATAAAGAGGAAAGATTTGTACCTATTTTTGTATGTTTGTAATGAATAGGCTCAAAAAGTACTGAGCCGATTTAAAAAATTCTTTCACCAATAGAATGCTACGTTCTTCCAATTTGACATAGGCTACATTTCATTTTGAAAAAAAATAGGGATCCCTGGTAAAATTTGAACAATGTAACCGAAGGTGTAGAAAAATGAGTCTTAAAATGTCTTTCGTCGAATGCGCTGCCGAAACTATTAGCGATAGAACAAAATAATGTACAACAATATTGTCTACCCCGTGCGAAGCCGGGACGGGCTGCTAGTAGTCCATATAGTAGTACAGTTTTTAGAGTAGCTATGGGATTGCCACCTATCAGATGTTCAGCCTCACGTGCCAGTACTTTCACCGGCACCCACACCCTTCAAACCGAAACACAGCAATGCTGCTTCACGGCTGAAATAAGCATGGTGGTAGTACTTCCCCGGACGAGCCATTCATAAAGAGCTCTACTATTACTAAATCTTGATAAGTCTTGCAATAAAGTTGAATAAAGGTGGGAACAAATTATCAGACGTGGCTGACGGACGCGGCTGACAGCCGCGACTGATAAGTGTGCACAAGTCAAAAACATCCAGCGAGCCAGATTTCTGTCGGACGTCCGAACGCTCAAGGTCAGCACAAGGTTACGTCCGCGGCTCACATCCGATAGTTTGCACAATTCAGTGTATATTCATTATCTAGATATCTATCAGTCGCGGCTGTCAGCCGCGTCCGTCAGCCGCGTCCGATAATTTGTTCCCAGCTTAAGTAAACTGACAAAAACGGTCATACCATTCAAGTCTTGTACACTTAGTTGCAATGTTCTCTACTATATGCAAACTACAGACATCGACCGTAATACGGTAAGAGGTCGCTTCGGTCTCCAGCAAATACCTTCAAGCTTTGTGTTGCTGAGAAACGGTGGCCGCTAAATAGCTTTCATAAACTATAAACATTTCTTCTTATCGTATCACTGGTCCTTCGAACTAAGTGTGGTGAAAGGATTTTAAATGCGCCTCAGAGGCTTCTTTCGTGCACTTGACACATGTTTTCAAAACTTTTTATTAGGGTTTACAACATGCTGCAAGGCTACCATGAGCTCCATATGGTTATGGCTATGGCTGTCAAATTGTGTATAGATAGGCTGACCCACACATTCATTTTCTTCTTGGGTTTCAAAGTGTTGACACTGTTGACACAATTCTGACAACCATAACCATATGGAGCTCGTGGTAGGCCAGCTGGTTCCCATAGTAAGTATAGTGTACAGTGTACATACATTTTTAGACAGAAAAACTCATTAGTACACGACTGGATTTGAAGCTACGGCTTTAGGATTGGAAGACGGGGCCGCTACCACTAGACCACCAGCGTTCTCTAAAGATAATGAATAAATTATGCTTGTTGTAAATAAAAAATACCAAATTCTTTTTTCAAAATTGTTCTTGTTGTAACTGTATTTTTTAGTCATGGCTAAAAATAATTTTGAGCTCATAAGCGTGTGTTTTTAGCTTGTGGGATGTCCCCAAATTTTAATGATGATGATTTTTCATTTATATTGAATAAGACGGTCAAAGCTATTTTAAAGTCTTCAACAGAGTGAGTTAAGTTTGAAATGTAGAATCGTGTGCATTTGATTGCCTCCGGGCATAGTTCGAGAGCTCGCGTCTCTTCTCTTATTGAATCACCTTTGACAGCTTTGTCTGAGAATGCCGACGAAAGCTTTTGAACGGTTGCTTCATTTTACGAAGACGAACGAAAGAAAGAAAGAAGAAAGAAAGAAAGAAAATACATTCATTTGACATACAGTAGACAGTATACGTAAGACAAACAAAACACACAGAACGGACAACTAAAAGCAGGCAGGCTACCTAAGAAGGTAATAATACAAACAGAACTGGGCACAGAACACACTATACCTACTCAAGAAAACGAGGGAGGGGATCTCCTTATAATAAGCAATAAATAAATAAACAGGCTTTTGCATCTATTTTAGATGATTTATATAGCGTCAGGGGCAACTGGTAATTACTCAATTAACTAATTACGGGACGCTATAGTGCCTGGCTAAAGATTTTAGAAAGAATAGGGTTGTCCAGCACCTACAAGTACCACAGCTTAGTTGGCATGGTTAATACGTGCTGGGCTGACTAGGTTTTGGGTTTCCTCACGATGTTTTTCCTTCACCGTTTGAGAGCACTATTTAGAGCTATATTTTATGAACACGATCTAAAGGTACACGACTGGATCCCCCCCTAATGGTCTTATTGAACATGGGGGAGGGGGTTGCTTCCAGTTTTTATTAGCGTTTACTGTCAACGATTAATTGTTATGTATTTCTGCGCCTTGTCTCTTGACCACATTTTGCATTTGATTTTGTCGACAACGGGTAAACAGATGCAATTAAGTAAACTGCACATGGAGTTTGAACTCTATTCACACGGAATAAAGGTCAGGGCTTTTTACTAAAATATTTACTTGATATTTATTTATTTATTTTATGCCTGGAGGAGCTATTGGGCCATGGGAGATCTGATGAAAAATCCCGATTTCCCACTGTCACTAAAGCGAAAGCTGATGGACACATGCATTCTCCCCGTCTTGACCTATGGTGCGCAAACTTGGTCATTGACGCAACTTCAAAAGTCCAAACTCAAGGTTTGCCAACGTGCGATGGAGCGCAGTATTCTAGGTGTCAAACGACTGGATAGAATCCGTAATACAGAACTGCGCTCACAAACACAAATCGCAGATGTAGCTTTGAAAGCCGCGAAGCTGAAGTGGAACTGGGCTGGTCATATTTGCCGCATGCCAGATGAGCTGTGGGCAAAGATAGCCACCGATTGGCATCCTGACCCAGCGAGAAGGCGACGCGGCAGACCAAAACGGAGATGGCGAGACGAACTTGATAGTTTCCTGACGGATTGGGCAGGCGTAGCCCAGGATCGCGATGTCTGGAAGGAATGGGGGGAGGCCTTTGCCCAGCAGTGGGACCCGGAGGGCACATAATAATAATAATATAATAATAATTTACTTGATACTGTCAGAGAAAAAAGTTTAAAAAAAAATTAAGTGCTTTTGATACTTACTACGTACCATGTGTGTCGCTCTCGCTTTTTTCAAATATTTGTTCCGACCTACAGCACAGAAGGCAGAGTTCTTAGCAACTGAGCTGACAGGCCAGTCAAAACCTGCCTAAAAACAATCATGGCTGGCACACAGACGTTTTGGCCAAGGCTGTTAGTTTGTAATGCTATTGATAAATATAAAATAAATAAAAATAAAATAAATAAAATAAAATCATTTTTTTCATTACTTAAATCTTTGTCCACGATTGGGTCCCCAACCGAGTTGAAATCGGTTAGGGATCCAACGAATAACATACAGAAGGTTAATACAAACTCAGTTGTAAGCGTGTTTTCCTCTAGTGTACTCGTACATAGACTGTGTGTGAATTCCGCGGTAAGCAGTTCTGCTGCAGAACGTTTTAGTAAAACCGTTTTTGTGAACTGTTTTACTACCCATGTTTAATCTGTTCCCCTAAGTAGCTGTTTCAACTCTGTAGCGGAAAATAGGATATTCCACCTTATTTGTAGGGAATAGCTGACCACTTTGGAACATTGTAATATTAGTTTCAACCACTTCGCTGATTAAGAGGAAATCCACTTTACGTTTGCGTTTATTTTTAATTATTATTTATTATGTGCCCTCCGGGTCCCACTGCTTGGCAATGGCCTCCCCCATTCCTTCCAGACATCGCGATCCTGGGCTACGCCTGCCCAATCCGTCAGGAAACCATCAAGCTCGTCTCGCCATCTCCGTTTTGTTCTGCCGTGTCGTCTTCTCGCTGGGTCAGGATGCCAATCGGTGGCTATCTTTGCCACACACCCTTATTTTTAATATTTATTTTATTTTATCTATAACCCTTACAGGTTTATACGATAGAGCCACCCTCAGCATTAGAAGCACTCTAATTGGCGAATTTTTTGTATAATGTTTGTCAGTGTTCCGTTCTGTGTGTATGTTATGTTAAATCATTGATTCACAACGTGGTCCAGGTGGACCCCCAGGGGTCCACGGGAGACTCAACGGGGGTCTACGATGGCGTAACAAAAAAATGGGGGTCCATAATTCGTAAGCCACCAAAATTTATCTGGTTTCGATAGTAACTAAAACTAAAATGTTAGCTTGTATCCTATCAATGTAGGCAGTTATCATTTTAAGAAGCTTAGCGACTGTTACTTGATTGTTTTTTTCGAAAACTGTTAATTCGTGGCTGTAACTTAGTCGCATCACAAATTTCTATAGTTAGTTCTAATCTCCATATTTTTTGTCGACTGAGTATTGAAAAAATGTAGGGCAAGGGAAAAAATGTAGAAGAGTATAGAAAAAATGTAGGGTCCACCGGAACCAGCAAAATTTTGAAAATGGATGAGAAAAAAGAGATTACTTCTTGCATAGAACTTAAATAACTAGTGGTCAACGGTCACTCAATCCATTAATATAAGTGGTAATTCGTCAGGGTTGTCAAACGTTCAGATCCGGTTCACTTTGACGGGGGGTTTCATATTGCCGAGGGTGGCACCCCTGACATGAAGTGGGTGCAATGATTTGTATTTATTGGTTGGAATTGCATTTGGCGTATTGAATTATGTGGTTGCTGCGGTCGGAATGTGATTGCAAAATATTAGGGGAGGAAAAACGAAACGGCCGACATTGATTCCCAGGCACGGTAGACATCTCTTCACGGCTTAGTATTAATATTATACCCATAAGCTAAGGTAAGTTTTTTCATCTTTTTTTATCATATCACTGGTTTTTTTTAAACCAAATGTAAAAGTCAAAGTCAAAAATTTATTTATTCAGTAGTATCACTTTGAAACGTCTTAAAGCTATGAGTATATTGTGCCAGTTCCACGCGACCAAGCCTAGAAGAACAGGCAACAAACTAAGGCTTGGTTCCTACTGTTTTTTTGTATGATTTGTATGATGCATAAAAAAAGTTTTTTACCTCTTATCTATCAGCAGGGTTGAACTTTGACCTCTTTGAGCTAGCTGACCTTAAAACTAAGTTGATCTCCACATTGCATCCTGGTTAGAGTCTCGTGGGCATGCTTCGAACTTGGCCAGTTAAACATAAACCTCTCGAGGACTTAACTAGTTAGCAGAGTAGAATGCGTCACTAATTTATGTTTTGGTAAGTGTAATTATAAACGAAATAATATAAAATTTAAAAAACATGGAAAAAAACTTCATGCATGGCAAATTAGAAATTCTCTGAAGTTATTCATAAGCTATCGACTAATGCATCTCTATTAACATTATTCCTACAAACGTTAGTTGATTTCTTAAGTGATATTTGTAGTAATTAGATAATGTATTTTTTATAAGATAAATAAATTAAATAAACAAATATTTGATGAAAAGCGTTATTCCGTTGATGGGAATATCTGCCCGTTCAGTAACTATATTATACGAAAAGTAAAGACATTGATTTATTAGTAATTTATTTTGCTGTTCTATTTAACGCTATAGCTAAGTAGGATGGAATTTTAATTTAATTGGGTACCTATTTATTTTTATTTTAATATGTTGTTTCCAAATTTAAATGGCATGAACCCATTATTTGCATCCCAGCTATGGGGAATGACACTTTTTTTTAAGATCTTGCATTAATACACTTCATTGAGGCAAACAAAATATGATTATGATAAACCGCCGAAGTACTAACCAAACTCTTCCTCGTTCTGGCTAGTTGGGTAGGTGTAATAACAGTCAAGTTCCAGTGTGTTGCCAATCCAACTAAGTGAGACGAAGGCAATACATAAATATAAATGCAGTTATGCAACTTATATCTTTTACCCTAGAAGGGAAAAGATATAAGTCTGTACGAGTACTATCTCTCGATCCCGGAAATTGAATTACAAATCTTTCTCAGTGCGATGAGTGATTTTTTCCTTCTCTTTTGGGTCAGATCTGTAACACAGATGAAAAAGAGCTTTAACACGATGATATCAGAATAGAAACTCAATCAAACAGTTGATGAGCAAGCGGCCACTATTAGTAGCTAGTCGTAGATTTTTTTATTTATAGTAACTTAGATGTCTGGTCCCCTGGTACCTTTAATGAAATGATATCTATTTAGATTAGATATTGGTTCAAATAGGTAGATATAATTTGACTTTATTCTGGCGGTGGCACTTGAGTATTTGAACTTTTTAGTTTTTTTTTGGCAGTATTTGTATTTGTTGAGGAGTACCATTCATTTTTTTTTAAACCTTGGCATCATTGAGTGGGAAAAAGCGTGGCATTGGCGGGAGTTAGCCCATTTCATTTGGCCATTAACGTATTTTTTGGCAGTTGAAGGGTGTGGGTGGCGGTGAAATTACTTGCACGTGAGGCTGGTAAAGTGCATCGTAGGGCACGTTGCTGACGAACGTAACCTACGTCGCAACGCTTTGCTAAATACGATAGTCACCACTTAATATCACGCGGTCCATATCGGCTATCTGGTTCCCACAGTACAAGCTCTGCTTAGTTTGGGGCTAAATAGTGTTGTGTGGATTGTTTTCAATATTTATTTATTTAATTATATGCTTGTTCCATCAGCTAGTTTTATAAAAATAAAATGATTACATATTTAGAAGAATTAAAAAGAATTAACTAGCTTGTTTACGAGCACAAGGATAAAAAACCTCCTCTCTTTTATTTGAAATCGGTTAAAACTATGTAAATTTATGCATAAGTTTCAGTTATCCCTTTATAAAGTAATGAAGTCATTGAGCAATATTGCGTTTTAAACGAATGAAATAAAGTTTATTTTACTTTGAAGTGGCAAGGCAGTGAAACAGGCTTTCAAAGTTCATAATCTCCATTTTAATCGGAGCAGAACTTTTATAGCGTAATGAATTTACAAATCCCTTAGATTATGTCTTAAGTTTTGAAGTTGTGTGCTGGTAGAACTAAGGGCTGGGCCACATTGTGGACAGTATCACGACTTTGGTTCCCAGGATTGGTAGATATCCCATCACATCACACATGGGAAGAGTTGTGGACGGGAAGACTGTTTTTGTGGGAAAAATAACTTTCAATAATTAAGTTTATAAATGTTATTGATTTTATACTCTTTACTATACTTAAGGTAATCAAAATGATTTTTGCACCGTCCCAAAAGTTAAGAATCCATCTAATCCGGTGGCGCAGTGGTCAGCGCAGCCCCGTACCAAGGGGATGGTTGCAGGTTCAAATCCCGCACTAAAAATAACTTATAGGATATTATAAAAAAAATACGTTAATAAAGCTTGAGAACCAAACAGCTGAACAGTTTTGACGAAATTTACATAAACAATCAGAAAATCATCATCTTCATTGTAAACCTATAGCAGTCTACTGCTGGACATAGGTCTCTCCCATGGCGCGCCCAGTCTTCGGGTCTTCCCATCCAGGTGCTGCCCCGCTACCAAGCGCAAGTCTTTGCTCAATCTAG
The DNA here is from genome assembly GCA_939531255.2 of Thera britannica. Lineage (NCBI taxonomy): Eukaryota > Metazoa > Arthropoda > Insecta > Lepidoptera > Geometridae > Thera > Thera britannica. Next base: position 5,474,357 of record OW618045.2, read on the forward strand.
TTTCAGGGCGTCTACACTACTTTTGCCTTAAAAGCTAGAAGTACCTATCTACATTTTTTCAAATAAAATAGTTTTCACCAGCTTCAATTAAAATGACGGAGGTTCTCAATTCAGCTGTATTTTTTTTGTTGTTTATCGCAAAACTTTGTCAGCTATGAATCAATTTCAAATTATTTTTTTTTATAATTGTTTATTAATTTTATAGTGTTTACTACACTTAAGGAAATCACAAAGATTTTTATAATGTCCCAAAAGTTAAGAGCCGAGCGGGATTTGAACCCGCGACAATCTTTGTGATTTCTTTAAGTGTAGTAAACACTATAAAATTAATAAACAATTATGAAAAACGCAAGGTGACATCTCTCGTCGATTCAACTGAATGCAACTTCGGTTATCGAGCAGGTTAGTTGACTATAACGTCAAAACTGTAGATGGAGCCACGGTCGCGTTAGTGCCGAACAGTCCCTAAGAGTTATTCGTCGAGTGTGATTAGGATCCGATGGCGCAGTGGTCAGCGCAGCCCCGTACCGAGGGGAAGGTCGCGGGTTCAAATCCCGCTCGGCTCTTAACTTTTGGGACATTATAAAAATCTTTATTTTTTTTTATTTTCCCAATTGGCCGATTGGCTGAAGGCCGCTACAGAATGGTGGCCAAGGGATGCTCAGAGACCTAGAGGCAGAGCACCCGACCGTTGGTCAAACGACGTTGTTGCTAATGCTGGGAATGAGTGGATGAGACTCGCGAGGGACCGGAGAGAGGAGCACAATAAAGAGGAGGCCTATACTCAACAGTGGGTGTAAACGGGCTGAGATAATGATGATGATGATTCCCAATTGGACCGATACAAATTTAATTTTAGCAATTTGGCCATAATATAAGTTTTTCAAGTTTTTTAAACTTATATTACTTCCAGAATGAAGTAAATATGAAGAATTTGAATCTTATTAAGTTTTTTATTTCTTGTGGTATTATTGTTGTGTCTAATACACCTTATTTCGCTTTGCAGGATTTGCGGGTGTTACGTGGGGTGCACACACAAGTCTACATTAAATAAACTAACTTAGATTATATTAGCGGATTAGTACTATATATTTGTTGTTCTACTTAGTTTATGTTTAAATATGAAGAAATATTGAAGTTTTGAGGTAGCAAACATAAAAAGCGAATTAAGAACCTCCTTTTTTCAAGGCGGTTACAAGCGCGTCACTCAGTGTAAACTGCCTTTAACAGAACTTGGAGAAGCTTTAACTTAGAAGATTGTTCTTTTGCGGTTCAGTTAGCTCATGAAAGGGAATGAGAATTAATTTGAAACAGGTTACTCAAATATGTAGGAGATAAACTTCCTGGTGTATTGTTACAGACGGGTGGAAGCTTTTGTGATTTATCAAAGGGATCTTATGGGAGTTTAGTTCACAGTACAATCATGTGAGCCATAATGCTTGTTTTATAACTTTTTGTTTAGTATAAAAATAACCTTTTTTTATTAACTTTATAGGGTGTTATTAATAATCCTGGCGTAGCGTTGCACATTGCACATTTGCTCGAGTTGACAATTGCATGTCAATGCAAGAGACAAAACACGGATTAACTAGTCCAACGCTACGCCAGGATTATTAATAACACCCAAAGTGTTTACTATACTTAAGGAAATCACAAAGATTTTTATAATATCCCAAAAGTTAAGAGCCTAGCAGGATTTGAATCCGCAACACTCCCCTTGGTACGGGGGCTGCGCTAACCGCTGCGCCATCGTATCCAAATCACACTCGGCGAATAACTCTTAAGCCTTGCACACATCTAGCGCAATGGCGATGGCAATCCGTGAAATGCTGTCAAATGTGACATGCGATATTTAACAGCGTTTCACTGATTGCCATCGCCATTACGCTAGATGTGCGCAAGCCTTCAGGGACTGTTGTGCACTAACGCGACCGTGGCTCCATCTACAGGTTTGACGTTACAGTCAACTACTTACCTGCTCGATAACCGAAGTTGCATTCAGTTGAATCGCTGAAAGATGTCACCTTGGTTTTTTATATTTATATTTATTTTAAGAGTTATTCGTCAAGTGTGCTAAATAAACGACCAACTCAATACTTGGCAGATGTTTATCTAAAGAATAACAAGAAAAATTTTGACACAAACTACTGTAAAAAACTGGTTGGTCGCTTATTCATCCGTGAAATCGAGCAACATTTTGACAGTTCTCCATTAAAAAAAGCAGCCAAGTGCGAGTCGGACTCGCCCATGAAGGGTTCCGTAGCATCAAGTAACATAATATAAAGGTTCTTGTAGTTCGTCGAAAGGTAAATTGCGATTTACGATTTATGACGTATAAAAAAAAACTACTGACTAAATCTCGTTCAAACCAAATATCGTTGAAAGTTTGCATAGTAATGTACAACATATATTTTTTTTAGTTTTATCATTCTCTTATACAACTTTTATCCACTTTGGAAGTGTCTCTCGCGCAAACTATTAAGTTTAGAAAAAAACGATGTTAGAAACCTCAACATCATTTTTAAAGACCTATTCATAAATACCCCACACGTATGGGTTCAATGAAAAATTTTTTTTTTAGTTTTAGTTTTAAGTATGGGGACCCCCAAAATATATAGCTTTTTTTCTATTTTTGTGTAGTAATCTTAATGCGGTTCACAAAATACATCTACTCGCCAAGTTTCATCAGTCTAGCTTTTAAGGTTTCGGAGAAAAATGGCTGTGACATACGGACGGACAGTACAGACAGACAGACAGACAGACATGACGAATTTATAAGGGTTCCGTTTTTGCCATTTGGCTACGGAACCCTAAAAATGACAAAAATCTATGCTTGATGCACGGCTCAGACTCAAGCACTGTTTCAGAATACGAGCCCTAGCCATTTCTGCACTGACGAGCAGTGTCTATTTGATTTGGCAGTTCCTGTAACAGTCCAATCAACAAGACAAAAGGGCTTGCGCTTAGCCGAAACCGTGGGAAACCCAAGCGAATGTTTGCTGGCGTGAGCTATCATGCTTTTGGATACCAGGGCGGCATAAATGCATAGCAGTTGCACAAACAAAGCTTTGCAGGTCATCCATCACAGCTGGTACTGGGCTGAAATCACACCGAATGTACAATAATGTAACTTTAGAATACAGTAGAAAGGCCTATACACCGTTTGTATAGGAGCCGGTGTCGCTAATTTTATATTTTGACTTGTTTATTAAAAATATCACTAAATATGAGGATTCTAGGAAAAAGGCAGGAAGGAAGAGGTAAAGACATTATTTCTTTGTTTTAACCTGTCACTTGACTTCTTGTTTGCACAACAAGGTATTATCCATTTCACGACTTCCGATGAAACGGCTGAATTTGTATCGAGAAAGGAGCACTTTTTAGCGTTCTACTATGTTCTGTGAATGTAACAGACGATCTGACCCAACGTTGACACTCTTCCAGCTGTCGTCAAGCAGCTAAAAGTGTGTAGGGACAGCAGAGCAAGAAGGCCTAGTGGTAGTGGCTCTGCCTTTCAATCATCCATCAAGGTCGTGGGTCCAAATCCAGTCTATGCCAGCACTCTCAAGCGGTGACGAAAAACATCATAAAGACCTGAAAAATTCAAAAACATGATTGTGTCAAGTGCACGAAAGAAGCCTCTGCGACGCGCATTTAAAATCACCACACTTGGTTTGGAAAAACCAGTGACACGATAAGAAGATTAGGATGTGGGTGCCTCGCGGGTCACGCACGTTAGGAACGTGCCCTACAATGCACTGCCCTGCGTACTCAACTTGCTTAACACGGCATACAGAAATATTCAGCCTCATGTGCCAGAAATATCACAGGCACTCACACCAAACCGAGACGCTGCTTTTTGCTTATTTATTCCACCGCCTGATTGTCAACGATTTGTAAATCATTTTTGTAAATATCGGTGTGACTGCTCTGAAGCGCTTTGGTTCATGTTCCACTCGGTAACAGTCTGCACTGCCACTCAGTTATGTTTTCCTGGTGTCACATGTTCGTTTGAAGTGACGTAGGATGTAAAGTCAGATTATAGGATATTCTAGTTTCCCATTTTTCGATTTGCAACGCAGTCTAGAAGAATATCGTTTTCGTGTTAGTATATAGGTACTTTTATGTGAGCACTGGTTTAGTGGTAGCAACCTCACCTTCCCATCCTCAAATCGTGGGTTTGAATCATAGTGTTTCATCAACACTTGTTGGCCTACAAGCTTTGTCTGGCTCTGTCTCTCACTCTGGTTTTGAGTCTGTGTGAGTATTGACTAAATAAATCCTACATCGAAACGTCACACACGCACAATATAATACAGGGGTGCACTCACACAGACTCTAAACCAGAGCCAGACAGAGCTTGTGGTAGGCCTACTGTTTGCTTCTATAACAGCGAACCATTCGAACATAGACATATAAACTGTGCTTGAGAAACAAAAAAATCTATCACTAATGTGTGTTATATTACAACTAGCGACTGATCGAGGCGACGCGTGACCCAAGAGCTGGTGGGTATCTGGCGCAGCGTATAAGCATTGCTATTCAGCGTGGCAATGCCGCCAGCGTCTTGGGGACGCATCCGTCTGGCACTGATTTGGATCAGTTGAGCTATCTCTAGATCGTTTGTAACGATCTGTAGATAGCTCAACTGTTTCTTGTGTATTTTGTACATTTTGTAAATATTTGTTTAATTGTAAGTTTCTTTGTGTAAATAAAATCTCTTTATAGATAATTATTACTAGTACTAGCGACCACCCGCGGTTTCGCTCACCCCGTTACGCCACCTTCCCGTTACTTTTTCGAGATAAAAAGTATTATTTGTGCTATTCCAAACTATAATCTATCTGTGTGCCAAATATCATCCAGATTCATTCTGGCGTTATTGAGTAACAAACATCCATCCATCCAAACTTTCACATTTATAAAATAAGTGGGATAGTGGGATTAGTTGGATGTAATAAGAGCTATTATATAATATGAAGCAATTTTAAAACTTCTGATGAGTATTAGAAACTTTTGCAGGATGAAAAAAATGTAGTCCCTGAAGGCCTGCGCACATCTAGCTGATCGCCATTGCTATCGCTTAGATGTGCACATGTTTTTACAAAATAGTATAATTCATCATCATCATCAGCCTGAAAAAGTCTACTGCTAGACATAAGCCTCCCCTATACATTTCCAGGAAGAACGATTCTGAGCTCTTTCCATCCACCGACTCCCTGCGATCTTAACAATGTCGTCGGTCCATCTGGTGGTGGTGGTAATAATATAATTATTAGGGACGAATTTGGGAGAGAAAGTTATATACAAGTAAATTAACAAAACCCTATAACAAAGGTATTTATTGAATTCATATTCAGCAAGATTTAAGCCACAATGTACAATTAAACGCTCGGAGCCCCCACGCCATCCGGCGCCGGATGCGAGCGGAGGCAGATGATCGATGGCACATACTAGAGTAGGGCATGTGGGTGCACGAGCGGAACGATACGCTCAGAGATTTTAGCAAAGTATTATTTTTATAATGTCCCAAAAGTTAAGAGCCGAGCGGGATTTGAACTCGCGACGTTTCCTTTGGGACGGGGCTGCGCTGACCGCTGCGCCATCGGATCCTAATCACACTCGACGAGGAATGTTCGGCACTAACGCGACCGTGGGACATTATAAAAATCTTTGTGATTTCCTTGAGTGTAGTAAACACTATAAAATAAAAAGTATTATTGCCTACGTCTCACTGAGTGAAGTGTCACCACACTGGATTTTCACTGCTATTATTAGTTTTGATAATAATATGTAAAAGGATCATACAAAAAATGGTAATAGGTTGGTCTTCTAGGTGAGCGCGCTACACCGTCGATCGCATCATCACTTAACATCAGGTGAGATTGCGGTCAAGCGCTACCCTATAAATTGAAAAAAAAAAAAAAAAAACCTAGCCGTAGTTTGTTGCCTGTTCTTCTAGGCTTGGTCGCGTGGAACTGGCAACCTAACTTTAAGACATTTCAAAGTGATCCTTGCAATCCTACTGAATAAGTACACCTTTGATTTAAACACGCGACCTTCCCCTTGGTACGGGGCTGCGCTGACCGCTGCGTCCTCAGATCCTAATCACACTCGACGAATAACTCCTAAGGACTGTTCGGCACTAACGCGACCGTGCGGCTCTTAACTTTTGGGGCATTATTAATATAATTTAAACGCCTTATAATCAATAAAATAACTTTTGATCTGATTTGATTTGAGTGATATTATTGAATAAATACATTTTTGACTTTGTCTTTGATAGATGGCATAAATAAAAACCAAAAATCTTAGGTGCTGCGCCTATCACAGTGTTATCGCCCTAAAGCGCCTATGAATAAGGCATCTATAAGTTTCTTGTATCTACGCGATGTGTCAAACGAAGCTGGATTTTTGGGTTTGAATTTATTACTATGTTGGCCTTCACCCTATCCTGTTTCCTACTAATATTACCAATATGTAAGTTTAGATGTTTGACTCAATCTTGTGCCTATTATTTAATTTTGTTCTCAGGTTTGTGACCTCAAAGAAGTGATAACTGATAGGCTATGTTTGTAGTCTCTGCCTTTGTTGTACAATTATTTTATGCTACAAATACTATGAATTACCATTATTTCTTATCTTATGGCCCACCTGATGTTAAGTGATAACCATCGCCTATAACGAAGCAATGCCTCGTAGGTCACGCACGTCAGGAACGTGCCCTACGATGCACTGCCCTGCGTCCATCAACTTGAGGCACACAACTATTTAGCTTCTGAGCTTTCTTTCTGATTCTTTCAAACTAGTAGGCCTACCATGGGCTCTGTCTGGCTCTGTCTCTGGTTCTGGTTTTGAGTCTGTGTGAGTGCTCACCAGTGCATTAAACTGTGTGTGTGACGTTTTGACGTAGGATTTATCTAATCAACACTCACACTGACTCAAAGCTAGAATCAGAGACAGAGCTAGACAGAGCTCATGGTAGGCCTACAGTTTCGTGAAAGGATTTGAAGTGGATTTGAAGTACCCTCAGAGAGATTCATTTCGTGCACTCGAGACATAATGTTTTCGAACTTTTTATTAGGAGTTAGAAGTTATTGTCTTGGCTACATTTTATTCGGATAACCCAGTAGGTAAATTGTGAAGATTATTGATTACTGTAGCTAAGCTTAATGATGAGAACGCTGGTGGCCTAGTGGTAGTGGCCCTGCCTTCCGATTCTAAGGTCGTGGGTTCAAATCCAGAAGTGTACCAATGAGTTTTTCTGCCCAAAAATGTATGTACAGTCGCGGTATGAAAATGTTCGTCACCTTAGAGTCGGTTTTCGCTTGCACCAGTGCCTTGATCATGAACACATTTTGACACAATTTGTGACGTTAAATTATCGGTGTATTCTGTCTATTCAAAAGGTAGTATGTGATCGTGATACGTTGAACAAATCAAGTTGAAAATCGACGAACATTTTCATACTGCCACTATGCCAGTGCTCTCAAACGGTGAAGGAAAATACCGTGAGGAAACCGGCATATCGTAGAACCTAAAAAGTTCAAAAATATGTGTCAAGTGCACGAAAGGAGCCTCATTGAGGCGCACTTAAAATCCTTTCACCATACTTGGTTCGAAAGAAACAGTGACACGAGAAGAAGAAGACCATACCATTGACTCTGCTTAATGATACGATAAATTAAAGGCTGTCAAAGCGAAACTCGTATCGTACTGCAGTCTTAAAACTTAAAACATCTATCTCTATTAGAAGCGTTCGGTCGGAGTTTGAACTAAGTTTGATTAAAACTGCCTCGCGTCTCGATTTCCGTCTGCGGTTGCAAGGTTCAGATGTACTTACGGGCGGAAGTTCAAAGCCTGTTTGTGGTGAACTGTCTCTTCTTCTTTATACAGGGTGTAGCGTAATGAAATGTGTGGATATAATTAAGATACACCAAAAGTCCGTCGGTTTCCGAGATATCCAACATTTTCAAAATTCTCAAATTATTGCTCCCTGTTTGAGTTTAATCATGGTTTATAAAGAATCTTAGCGTGTTTTGTAAAAATGTTAGTCTACGTTTAATAGCGCATCTATCCAGGAATACTATCCAAAAAAAGCAGCCTACTACGGAACCCTAAAAAGGCACTGACAAAAATCCTTCATTTGCAATTTTGGCGCCAAAAAGAATGGCGAAAGGACCAATAATTTTAAAAATTTGAAAATGTCGAGTATCTGGTAAACCGAGGGATTTTTACAAAGCTTATCTAATATTTAGAAACTGTATGTGTATATAGATAGGAAGGTATAAGTAGATATTTGTACTGTCGTACAGCTATAAGTATAGGCGTATACCCTCGTCGTTCCATAATAATATAATACGGAATTAATTTTCATAAATTGATTTGTTATGAAATAAATAAAGCTGACCATGACCATGTAAAAGGCTATTTGGCATAAAAGTTGGGGTAAAATGATCAATGTGAATGGTTGCGATGTCGCTAACAAAGAAATGTTATATTACTGGATATAACATTCTGGGACTATACAAGTCTCATAATATTATTTATTTATTGCATCAACATGGTTTATGCAATTTAGGCGTAAGTCAGTATTACATGAACCCTGTATAGGAACTCAGCAAATGACAGGCAAATTTTCATCCCAGAAAAATCCACGGTTCGGGATACAGGAACAGTGTTTTTTGATGGATTTTGTGAAAAGTTTTTAAAATAGATTTTTACCGCATTTCTTACAAGAAAGCTTGATTAATTTACAATAAAAACCTTCCAAAATATTCTTTTACATTCATAAAATCACGCCTCATTCCAACTTTTATCGGCTGGTGCCTAATGCTCATTGGCCGACAACGCGGCGTCTATCGGGAACGACCAATAAGCGGTTTGAACACCTGAATGTCATTAAATTGACCAGCGGCGTGCCCGCGTTTTAAAGTCGATTGCTTGTTAGATCTCTCCAATCTCATCCCGATAGATGTCGCCAAAACTCAGACAACAATATGCTAATATTTTTTCTTTTTTTTCCCTACAATTACAAGCCATTTAGCTAAAGAAATGTAGGTATATAATTAGGTTTAGTTTGCAAGCATTTACCCTGCTCGTTTTTGTTTTTGTACCATTTTATTATTTTTCATGTACTTTTCTGTGTTTTTTCTTTAGTTTGTAAGTATTCTGTAATTATAATTCCGTGATGTGACCCGCTCTAGGCCTTGGCAGAATACCAGGGTTGCACTGTGTAGTGTCACGCCATGTGACCTACACGGTGCGACAAATACTGAGCCAGGGACCTAATTGACCATGTGTAACTTTGCGTTATCATTATCACTTATTATTTGTATCATTTTTGGTCAATAAACATATTTTCTTTCTTTCTTTCTTTCTTTCTTTCCTCATTCCCATGGGGGTAACCAGAGATCAAGGATTTCCACTTGCTACGATTCTGACATACATAATTCGCTTCATTCACTTGCATAACATTCTTCATACATGCTCGTCGGTTTAGGGTACTCGCCGAGCGTCTTCCAATTCACACTCTCTCTCTTACAAAAAATATCACACCGGCGGGCATAGAGGAAAAGTCAAAGTAAACAGGCCTTTGCATGTATTGTAGATGAATTATATAGCGTCAGGGGCAACTGGTGATTACTCATGTCCCTACTTACGGGATGCTACAGTGCCTGAGACAGGATTTTTAGATGGAATAGGCTTGCCCAGCACCTATACCATCCTGACAGCTTATTCGGCGGCCTAATCCACAGGAAAGACATGGTCAATACGTGCGGAGCTGACTAAGCCGCGGGTTTCATCACGTTAAGAAGAAAAGTACTGTTAACGGGAATAGGATATCTTTAATCGGATCAAGCAACGGTACACATCCCTAGAGTAGAAGGAAAAAGAAGAGGAAGATGGGGTCGTAATGCGTAATTGTATTGTTTGCCGTGTAATAAAGTAAAACAAAGTTCTAGCTATACAGGGTTATTCATAATTAGCTGCAAATACTCAGGAATTAGGTTCAACAAATAAAATAAAAAATATTTATGAAATTATTTTTTTTAAGCTTTGATTTAAGTTTTTGTATCAAAATTATATTTTTTTTTTTTTTTTTACGGCTAATGCATAATGATTGCCATGGAGAACAGGACGATGACCCACCCAGGCGGTGACTGAACGCAGAGTGTCGCTCACGGCACGCGGGCGCGGATCAAAGGTCAAAATAGGTCAGGCGCTAATGATTCCAAAGGATGTTCTTTATCGATTTTCTCGGGATTTTCATAACAAAACTTAAAAAAAATCATTTCATAAATATTTTTTGTTTTATTTGTTGGACCTAATTCCTGAGTATTTGCAGCTAATTATGAATAACCCTGTATAATCAATGAAGATTTTTCGCCGTATCATTACATACTTTTTAATAACGGGTAACACTGCGGGGCACAGCTAGTCTTGAAATAAATATGACTGTGCACATCTAGCCGCTTTATTCAACCACAGCATAGGCATTTGGTCGAGCCGTCCAAAACCGGCGTACATTCAATTTCATGGTTTGCCGCCCGGGGGGATAAACACCGATTTCTACCGTATTTCAAATGATGTATTACCGTATTAGAGATGAACGTGTGTCGATATTTTAACTGAATGCCTCTGAACACCCATTAGGCCTGGGTGTCCCTGCAAAACGCTACAATAAGCGTGTGCTGTCTTTGGAACTTTTGCTTTTGTATTTTTGACGTGACAACGTCTTTTAATTCAATGGAGCCGGCTACACGCACGAAAAAACATGACTCATGCGGCGTTACCCCGCTCTGAGGCGTTCCATTTAAGGCTTGAAGTGCAAGCGAGAGCGCGCGCGGAACGAGCGACAAAGAAGCACAATCGGCCTCCGCGTTCGACATCTGTCTCTCTCCTACTGAGCGGTGGGTGAGCGATGCGTCCTCGTGGACAGCTGTATGATGTTATCACGTTCAACTATAGTCGTAAACCGACTTAACAGAGATGTTATGCCAACTCTAGTCCTAACCATAATACATTCTTTGAGTTACGCGCATCACTGGTATGTTAATATCGGTCAATGGCCCCATGGCTGCTTACGTTGATTGATGGGAGTATTACGGGTTAAGGTAACCCAGTAACCCAGTTTTTGGCTTGGCGGTTGAGCTGTTTATGAATAAGAGGAGTTTTTGGTTTAATTAACTAACGTTTCATTTGGTCTGTGCTGATTAATAAGTCCTAAGTTTGAGTTTAAGGACATGATTTAATATTGTGTGCTCATGCATCACTATCTAGCACCAAATTAAGCCAAGCTTGTACTATGGGAACCAGATAGCTAATATAGTACTCATATATTGACCTACTTTCTATATGTACTTAAAATACAATACCTATAACACCCAGAGAGAACAAGCACTTGTGTTAACCACATAAATACTAGTTCTTGGTGGAGATCAAACCCACGACATACGGCACAGAAGGCAGAGAGGAGTAGAGCTTTCCGGGGAAATACTACCACCATGCCGATTCCTGCCGTGATGCAGCATTGCTGTGTTTCGGTTTGAAGGGTGTGGTGCCGGCGATATTACTGGCACGTGAGGCTGAACATCTGTATGTCTCAAGTTCATGGACACGGGAAAGTGCATCGTAGGGCCCGTTCCTGACGTGCGTGACCTACGTGGCTATGCCGAAGTTATAGGTGATGGTTACCACTTAACATGAGGCGGGCCATATGCTTATTTCATGAGCTAGTTTTATAAAGAATATGGGCTCAAAATCGATCTGTCAAACCTATATAAGTACATTGTTACCCGAGTGTTGAAAGTCACGTTTTTTGAGTCCCGAGACGGGTTTGGCGCCAGAGCGATAGCGAGGGCGCCAATGGAGCTTGAGGGACTCAAAAGACTTTCACCCGAGGTAAACACTGTGCTTTTCATTACGAATACAAGGAAAGTAAAAATAAAAACATGAAAGAAAAATTAGTGAAAATGAAGATTGAATTGCCGCCTTCCCGGTTTTTTTTTTTCTTTTTCTCTGGCGGGCCTTCGGCTTCGGCTCGCCAGCATTATTCAGCCATTATTTTCATTTTCATAATTTAAATCTATGTTATTTTAAATAAATAGTTGAAGCTATACACTAATCAAGTAATTTAGAAGATATATTATTTATTAAATACTATCTTTATGTTATTTAAATTTAAATATTACATTGCGCTCTAATTAGACTTTTTAAACTTCTTACCGTTGTAATGGGTTTCCAACCTACTTGCTGAATAAAAAGTTGGAATTTGGTTGAACAACCTCCTTGCAGTTAGAAAGACTTTAGAAAGTTGGAACTTGGAACATGGTTGAATAAAATAGAACTTGTTTTTTTTTTATAATTTGACAGCTGTCAGTAGAAAGCGATTCTCCCTAGGGCTGAAAGTTTTACTTTCAATTAGGCCCCTCAGGCAACTTCAGACCTACTTTCAGAGTATGAGTAATGAAAAATAATAATATATTATGTCAATAAACTTTACTTTTGCTTGACTGCTGCTAAGTACAACTCTACTGCTAAGTAACTGACGTCACGTGTGCCAAGCTGAAAAACCAATTCACAACTCGATCTAAGAACCAAATAACCCTTCCATCATTCGATATCGGACGTAGCCAAACCACAGTCGCAATCAATAGCGAGCCAAAACAAAGGGAATCTCAATTCTCTTTTTGCTCCGGATATTGCTATTCTGCGCCTTGTCGCTGGGACTTCAACCGGCTTTCAGCTTTTGCTTATTAGTGAAATAAAAATGTGGAAAGTGCGGGTTATCAATCTGGTTCCTATTAGTTTGCATAAGATAAATTCTCTACTACTTCTATTACTATTTGAAAGATGGATAGATAATTATTTATTGACTACCATATCACACTAAAGTTTAGAAGTGAGTGATAGAGTGAAAGACAGTGTGATAAGAGAGGAATGCGGTGTGAAAGAAGACGTAGTGATGAGAGTAGAGAAAGGTATACTAAGATGGTTTGGACATGTAGAGAGAATGGATGAAAGGAGATTAACAAAACAATTGCATCAGGCGAGTGTGAATGGAACTGCTGGAAGGGGAAGACCTAGGCGCATGTATCTCGATCAGATCGCAGACGTTTTAGAGAAAGGCCAGGTGAGGAGTACCTACCCTAAACCGACGAGCATGTATGAAGAATGTCATGAGAGTGAATGAAGCGAAAGAGGTGTGTCAGGATCGTAGCAAGTGGAAATCCGTGATTTCTGCCTACTCCCATGGGAATGAGGCGTGATTTTATGTATGTATGTATAACACACTAGGTAAACTAAGTAGATTTAGATTGAAAATAAAAAAAAATAAACAGGCCTTTTACCCTATTGTAGATGATATAAATAGCGTCAGGAGCGCAATGTCAAATATATGATACGTGAAGGCCTTTGCCATTTTTATCTCAAAAATTAGAGAAACAAAGTAACCACGCGGATGAAGCCGCTATTAGAATATACTCGTAAATATATCAATGAATCACGCTCTTGTTTCCAATGCTTGAGTTTGCAGAGTATTACTGAATTTCAGAATACCCATAAAAATCACTTCAGCTGATCGGATATGCTCATACGTTTCGTTTATTTCATTCCGCTGCCTCAATTTACCGTCAAAAACAGTAAACTTTTCGAACTAAACAGAGATGCAAAACATTTTTCGAATCGTTACATATTAGAGTCCGAAAATTTTTATTTTTAAATGTTAAAATTTTTGTCATTTTTTCATATTTTTCTAAGAAGATAAGATTAATAAGAGTCACAGATTTAATAGCCCGCTTTTTTAATAAAGTTTGAAATGGAAGGCAAAAAAAATACCTATTGATTTATTGTATTTTTTGCTTAATAAGCTAAAAATAATCAGGATTTTTGTACGTGGCGTGCAGTAGGCTCACCACAAGCTCTGTCTCTGGCTCAGGATTTGAGTCTGTGTGAGTGCTCACCATTGTATTATACTGTGTTTGTGAAGTTTCGGCGTAGGATTTATTTATTCAACACTCACACGGGCTCAAAACTATGAGACAGAGCCGGACAAAGTTTGTGCCTACAGTCCTTTCTAGTTTTTAGTTTCAGTCAATTATTATTCTATGACTATGCTTTTCGGACTAGTCTGTCCCATCCCTACCGATATACCAGACATCAGTCGAATTCAATGAAATGAGAACATTATATTTTTTCTCATCAACCTCAATGTTCTGTTTATGGATTTTTGCAAACATTTCACGGTTTGTTTGTTTCTAAAATAATAATAATCATCATCAGTCTGCTGGCTTCCCCTACATATTTCCAGGGAGAACGATTCTAAACCCTTTCCATCCACCGACTTCCGCGGTCTCGACAATGTCGTCTGTCCATCTGATGGGTGGGCGGCGCCTTTCGTTTCGTCTTCTAGTTTGTGTTCGCCATTTGAGAACCTTTATTGCCCAATTTACTTGAAATACTAGCCTCGTGTGTCCCGGGCATAAAAATAGGAAAAAGTACTCAAGCTTTGCTTGGAACTTTTTATTTCAGTTATACAATCCTTGCAGGGATTTTCCGTCACCTAAAGCAACAAACTCTGAAATAACGAAGAAAAGATAACTGTCTCAGACAGAATTGCAATTTTATTGACAAGGAAACTGTCTGATCTTCCAATTCCTGTCTTATTTTAAAGATTATAGAGTTGAATACTGCTTGTGTTGCACACTCATAAAGTATCGTAAGTGTATAAAACAATTCAACACGTTGTGTATGGGTATGTATAGGAAAGGAATAAAGGTGGAATCGAAATTGTCAATGGCCGGACTTTTTAACCGGAACAAAAAATACAAATTCTATAAATTTATTTCACTGGCATCTTAGATCAGTTGGTAGTAGCTCTGCCTTCTGTGCCGTAGGTCGTTGGTTCGATCCCCAATGAGAACAAATATTTGTGTGGTGAACGCAGATGTTTGTTCTCTGTGAGGGTGTTATATTGTATTCTAAGTATGTATTTACAAAACAAAAAGGTGTATATCAGCTTTCTGGTTTTCATTGTACAAGCCATGCTTAGTTCGCGGCTAGATAGTGTTGTGTGAATTGTCCACAATATTTATTTATTTATGTACGTAAATACATACTTAGAACACAATATAACACCCAGACATATAACAAACATCTGTGTTTACCACACAAATACTTTCTCCCGATGGGGATCGATACATGTATTACAAGTAGGAAGTATAGCCGAATCAGTTCAAAAGTCGAACAACAGACAGCACTACGCACCCGAACGTGCCAATAAATCACTATTAGATATAACCTGCCCGATTTGCGAAGATATTTCTCAGCGGGCTGCAAAGTTATCCTAGAAAATCTGAAGGCACACACTGAGTGTTAATTTGATGAGCAAAATCAAGGCAGGGGCTCAATTCTAGACCAGTAACTTTTTTGTCACGGTAGATAAATATCACAAGAACTGTCAAATTCACTAAAGAAACGGACAGTTCATATGATATATACCTACCGTGACAAAAAAGCCACTGGTCTAGAATTGAGCCCCAGGGCTCTACAGCAAATCAAAACAAAACACATTTTTCGATTTTTAGTTACTAATACTTAGAATATTGTAAAAACTGAGAGTCCTAGTATTACAGTCAAATGTGATAATGTGGTATTAAATGAAATACGAAATATAAATCAAGTTTTTTTTATACTAAAAATTAATAAATATAAATATTGTGGACAATTCACACAACACTACCCAGCCCCAAACTAAGCAGAGCTTGTAATATGGGAACCGGATAGCTGATATTATAATACTTGAATACATTTTTTTTTTGTAAATTCATACTTAGAATGCAATATAACACCCAGACAGAGAACAAACATTTATGTTCACTACACAAATATTTGTTCTCGGTGGGGATCGAACCCACGACCTACGGCGCAGAAGGCAGAGCTACTACCAACTGAGCCGAGAGGCCAGTCAAAAAGATCTGAACTGAAATAAATCAAAATAATTTATCTTGTTTACTATGTGAATGCGACTTATTAAGAACTACGAGTACAGTGTGGATAAGCAAAGTGCCAAGCTATAACTCTGTTGTAGCAAGTTAGAACACTTGAATAAAGTTTTGTGAATACAGAAAGTTTCGTGAACCACGCCATTCCCCGATTTGCTGGAGAAAGAATAGGATTCAATTTAATGGTAAGACTATTTACTTACAAAAATTACAAAGATGGTAAATATTCCATTACTTTCCATAGGTGTCGTAAGGAGTGCCTAAGAGATGGGCAGCAATATCCTCTACAGTAAATCAACTACTACAATCGACTACGGGAAATCCCCTCAAAAATAAAAAAGATCTGTGTCTAGAATTTTCAAGTGAGCTATTGTTTAAGCTAAAGATTTGATAGCAATGACACAGGCTGGAATTCGAGGCAATTTTCCAGAATCATTCATTCGTAAGAAAATAAAAACTTTACCGAACTTTTCAAAGCTCAAAATGTACGGCAAACTAAAAAGCAGGTTGTATCAAAGTATACCTGTGGAACTTAGCTGTTCTAGCAAGAATCCTTAGGCATTACCGGCCCGGCGGGTCCACTCCGCCTCGAAGCTACTGAACTTGCAAATTTTATTTTCTCTGCAGAGGTAAGTACATCTAGCGGTTGTCTGCTACGTGAACGGATCCGCTTAGTTTTAGCTAAACTTACGACCTATCCGCTTAGCTTTAGATTAACCTACAATCTTTACGCATCTGTGCTGAGAAAATGAAGGCGGTGACCAGAAAACTGTAGCGACTCTTGAGATGGAAAATGTAAAGGATAATTTATTTTTCTTATTTACTTATTTTGCTGTGATGTAGCGACCTAAAATGAATCATGGCTTCCCTCTCCAAACAAACGTTTGCGTAGTTGCTGGCTCCGAGTTCTCTAAGGTCCTTTAGTACTTCGTCGCCCCACCAGTACCTGGGACGACCAACGGGACTTCGCTCGTTCAGCCGGCTTGTGTACGCGCGCCTGACTACACGATCCTCTCCCATACAGAGTATGTGGAGCCATCAGAGTCTTGCAGCTTTAGCCTATGATGCTAGGCTCGGCCACTAGGTCTTCAACCTCTTGGTTATATTAACCATGAACATATAGATGAGCTATTTGACATCATCCGCACGTCGAGATTCTACCACCGCTCTTCTCGAAACAGAGACCGTGCTCATCCACACATTTTGAATCCATGAGTTTCTGGTACTGCTCGCTTCTCGAGATCGTTTCTTCCTCATACCCACAAATAGTGGAATGAGCTACCACCAGAGGTGTTCCCTCTTAACTACAACCTGAATAGCTTCAAGGAAAACGTTAAAAAACTCCTCCAGGGTAGGCAACGCAACGACAGCACCCTTGGTGTTGTTGGTGTCTATGGGCGACAGTGGCCGCTTACCATCAGGGCCCTGTTTAATAAAGCTGACAATTCGCAAGTCCGACATATGTCAAAAAGTGACAATTTGACAATTATTCTGTTTAATAAAACCGACAGGCGACAAAATTTTGATGGTAGTAAATTTACAAATATGTCAGATTGTCACGACAATTCGGCCTTTTTCTGTATAATATTTTTTTTGAAACGACAAGTGACAGGTGACAATTTGTCGTTGAAAACTTGTCAAATCTTCTTTATAAAACATAAAATTGTCGCGAAATATTGACATATTTGTAGAATTGTCTGACGATTCTGACAGGAGCTTTACCCTCTGTCACGAAATCATATTTTGAAGGTGTTTTTTTAGCTCCGTAAAACAAAATTATGTCAGAAGTCGACAAAATTGTCGCGACAACCCGACAAATGTCAGAAATAATTTGACTGTGGTTTCATGACATAATTGTCGAGTTTTGACAAATATGTCGTAATACCACCAGTTTGTAACATATTTGTCTCTTTTTTTTTTTTTTTTACAATTTATAGGCTAACGCTTGACCGCAATCTCACCTGATGTTAAGTGATGATGCGATCGACGGTGTAGCGCGCTCACCTAGAAGATACCTATTCACTCTTTTTTTGAAAGCGTCCAAATTATAGGAATTCGGAAAAATAGACTACTTCTAAAATCACTACTCGTTCGTTGTACTATTCGTTCTACTTGATAAATTATTAAAAGGCTATTGAATTTACAAAAACATCCTGTTTTTACGTTCATCTATAATTAACCACACGATATTGGTTACAATTATTGACATATTGCTAATAAGCAGTTTCATGGTGGTGAATGTGTAATTAGCGTATTCCGAACAATGTTTGTACTTTTAAGCCGACTTTGAAAAGGAGGCTCTCAATTTTGCATGTGAAGTGTAAAAAACTTTATATAGGTACCTCATGGGCTAACTGCTGAATCGATTTTGATGACATTTCTATGGAACCAATCAGGACAACAATTTTTTTTTTGACATTTGTGAGCCGATTTTTGAGTGTATTAAAATGTCCACTAAATATTAATACTTGCAGACTTCCTAAGGCATCAAAGCTAGACTATCCTTCAATAAGTATCGCTTTTCGATTGGATAAAGAATTTATCTTCTACTTATTTTAAAGTTTAGTTTGCGAGCAGGAATTTATCATACATTTTTTTATCTACTCACAAAATCGCAGTTGGATGAGGGTAGCCCAAGATCGAGGTTCGAGGAGTGGCAGGAGCAAAGAGAGGCCTATGCCCAGGGGCTCAATTCTAGACCAGTGACTTTTTGTCACGGTAGATATACACCACTAATTTGTAAGTACCAAAAAAAAAATGCCGTTATTGGCTGCTGATACTGAACACATACACGAAAAAAAAAATACGGGTTGCACTCCGGGAGTGCCGGCAGAAGTGAAAACTTGATTATTAACGTTGAGCATGTTTGATATTTTGGAATGGTTAGGGGGGGCTTGTTTGTTATTTGGCACGCTGTAACATACACGAACATTCGCGCAAGCGCCCTGCGCTGCCTAAACGAAACAGTAGGCCCAGGCATACATTTTCGCCGCGCCGTAGAGAGGGGATAGCTGTCTACTCTCCATCCGTCTTACGCTTTTTCGATCAGGTCACGTGTCCTGACGCGCTGACGCGAGTTTAAGATTTTATACCCATTACAGAAAAAATGCTCAACGCCGCTAAAGAAGTTTTCACTTCAAAAATTTTTTTGAGACCCAAAAAAATATTTTTTTTGGTAACAAAATAGTGGTGTATATCACAAGAACTGTCAGTTTCTTTAGTGAATTGGACAGTTCTTGTGACATATATCTACCGTGACAAAAAAGTCACTGGTCTAGAATTGAGCCCCAGCAGTGGATTAAGTCGGGTTGCGGATGATGATAATGATGACTCACAAAATAATACAAAAGTGATTTTGAGATTCAAAATAACCCTTGTGATTTTTATTGAATAAGTTACTTTACTCATAAATCAAAACAAAAGTGATTTTTGATTCAAAGTAGCCCTCGTTATGGTATTGAATTTTCTTTTGACTTCAAGTAGAACTTAACGGTGTAACGGCTGAAGCAATTTGGATTAGTTTGAGACTTAGAATAGCTTTACAGACAGTTTTTTCTCCAAATAGGTGTCAGACACGAGAAGCCGCGGTCGGAAGTTAGTACTTAGTTAGCTTAAAGCTACTGTTAAACAGACGCCAAAAAACGCCCTCTGAGGCGCACTTAAAATCCTTCCACCACACTGGTTTGAAAGAACTAGTGACACGATAAGAAAATGAAGACTTGTAGATAGAAATATGATTGTGATAACAGAAAGGAATACTACTATATACTAAGTAGTAGGTACACAGTAGTATTCCTATCTGTTATTCACAATAATCATCATCATCATCATCCGCAGCCCGACTTAACCCACTGTTGGGCATAGGCCTCTCTTTGCTCCTGCTACTTACCACGATCTTGGGCTACCCTCATCCAACTGCGGCCCACGACGCTGGTAATATCGTCAACCTATCGTGCTAATGGACAACACCCAACGTGCTAATGGACATCCCATCGTGCTAATTCACAATAATACTTGCACGAATTTCAAACTATACAAGATAAAACCATAACTGTAGGCCTACCACAAGCTTTGTCTGGCTCTGTTTCTTGCTCTAGTTTTGAGTCTGTGTGAGTGCTGTCTAAACAAACTCTACGTCGAAACGTCACACACATAGTATAATACACTGGTGAACACACCCACAGACTCAAAACCAGAGCCAAAGACAGAGCCAGACAGAGTTTGTGGTAGGCCTTCTGAATGTTGCATGCAGTTTCAACAGTTTAAGCGTCTCGATGCAAAATGTCGCAATCGCTTTATCACGTCGGGTTGAACGTAGCTTTAAAAGGAAGGCAAACAAAACACCTTTCTACAGCAATTGAAATAAAAGCTAAAGAAAAATCGTCGTACTTCTTTCAGTGTAACGTAAAAATACACTGGCAAATTTGGAAATGCTGCATGTGCATTATTACTAAGACAAACGATTGAACGCAACAGAATAGATTTCTTTTTTAATGGAGAACTGTTAAAAAATCTTTGCTTGAGGCTCCACTCAGATTCAAGCATTGTTTTTGAATACGGGCTTAAGACTCGCTATTTGCTATTTTTAATATTATTATTCTTTTCCCCCGCTTTCCGATCCTAAGTTCGTACTCAAACCCATTTGTGTACCAATAAGTTCTTCTACCCAAAATTTTATGTAAACAATGCCAGTCCTCTCCAACGGTGAAGGAAATCATCGTGAGGAAACCGGCATGTCGTAAAACCTACAAAATTCAAAAATATGTGCCCGTAAGGAGCCTTTTTGAGGCGCACTTAAAATCCTTTCACCACACTTGATTCTTAAAAATTAGTGACACGTTAAGAAGAAGAAGGTATAAAGAATGGTATTAAAATTTGCCATCTAATTCTAATTCTAATTGATTTGAGGGAATAAGATCTGACGTCCTGCGATGGGGTGTATTGTGCATTGTCCCCCTGCCAAATCTCACCCCAGCCAGCCCAACTCCTTAAAATAGAGGAGTAGGACTTTGTGTTGGTGGCAGCAATGTTTTGCCATATACACAGTTTGACTTTAACACAGCAGCATCGAATCACAAGATCGCGTGTCAAAGAACAATACGGGCTCCACATCCGAAAGCATTGGCTTTTATTAATATTAGCAACAACCTGGCTGAAAGCCTGGCTCTTGATTGAAAGTGAAAACAAACATGCTATAGGTACTCAATAACTCCAGCTAACTGATCATTTAGGCAATTGTGTAATTCTGTTGCAATCAAAAGTTTGATAGGTACTAAAAAATAAATACAATAAGTTCAATAACATTAATTTTTAATACATGAGCTAAGGTACAAAGATAATAAGTATAATATATGTAGATTTCTTATTGTTATTTATAGGTGCGTCTTAAAATAAATAATTGTGTTTACTTGGCGTAAATGGACGTTTATTCGGCATTTACTCAATCCGTCCATAAATCATCATCATCATCATCATCATCAACCTGTATTAGTCCACTGCTGGACGTAGGTCTCTCCCAAGACGCACCACTGAGCCCGGTCTTCGGCTCTTCTCCTCCAGTGCTTGCCAGCTAAATTTCGCATATCGCTGCCCCACCTTGCCGGAGGGCGTCCTACACTACGCTTACCTAAACGCGGTCTCCACTCTAGTATTCGTTTGCTCCAACGATTGTCTGTTCTACGGCAAACATGACCGGCCCACTGCCACTTCAGCTTACTAATCTTTTGAGCTATGTCGACCACCTTGGTTCTCTGTCGGATAACCTCGTTCCGGATTTTATCCTTCAGAGAGACTCCGAGCATAGCCCTTTCCATAGCACGCTGAGCGACTTTCAATTTGTGGACCGACCCTACTGTTAGTGTCCACGTTTCGGCAGCATAGGTCATTACAGGTAGGACGCACTGGTTGAAGACTTTCGTCTTCAGACATTGTGGGATCGGCGACGAGAAAACCTGACGGAGTTTCCCAAACGCAGCCCAGCCCAGCTGTATTCTCCGGTTTAGCTCTCTCTCAAAGTTGTGTCTACCTAACCGCAAGGTTTGCCCGAGGTAGACATACGTCCATAAATGCCCAGGCAAATACCCATCTCTATGCAAGTATGTATGACAAGATACAATAGATGTCTCGATAAAAAAAAATATATAAAAAAAAAAAAAAAAACCTGCGAATATCATGTCTCACCGTGAGAATCAAACCCGCCATTTCAAATATCTTTGTATTATTATGATGTTAGAAATTGTTTTCCCGAATCGCGTAGTCTTATAACATTGTTGGCGTTGTGTTCAATGGTTTGTCTCATATTGAACACGTTCACCATAACATTAACCAGCCGTTAACACTCTGATAATAGTTATAGATCCGGGCATAAACCTACTACGGCTGCCTCGTAAAAGCAAGCTAATCTATCAAATAACCTTGTTGGGCTGTCGAAAAAAGGGTCATAAACCTGCTAAAAATTATGGGCAATTTTTTCTAAACTCTATTTGTCTATTTTGAATTTACACTTACAGTGATCGTAGACTGAGCAAGCGTAATCTAATTTTAGATCTATATTTTTGCAAGTTAAATACGAAAAGGCTAATAATTATACCAGTAAAGTTTTTAAAATATTTAAATAAGAGATCTGTAAGGCCTACCACAAGTTCTGTCTGGCTTTGTCTCTGTCTCTAGTTTTGAGTGTGTGTGAGTGCTCACCAGTGACTTATACTGTGTGCATGACGTTTCAACGTAAGTTTTATTTAGTCAACACTCACACAGACTCAAAACCAGCGTCAGAGACAGAGAAAGAGACAGAGCTTGCGGTAAGCTTGCTGATTTGCCGTCAGTACACAATAATATTTTCCAATTTAACATATTTATCTATCTGGAAGGTCTTCTAGATGGTTTCACAGACATTTCATCAAAATCGGACCAGCAATTTGGCCAAGAAGTAAATTTCTCAAGTTTTGTCACACTCAAAATGTTTTTCGTTTGTTGCGTGCAACAAATAATAAATAAATAAATATTGTGAACAATTCACACAGCACTATCTAGCCCCAAATTAAGCTGAGCTTGTACTATGGGAACCAGGTAACTGATATAATACTTACCTACATAAATTTTTTTTTAAATGTTAATGTAATTTATGGGTTTTTTAATGCCTGAAATAAAAATATATTATTATTATTATTATTAAAATGCATACTTAGGTTACAATATAACACTCAGACAGAGCACAAACACCAGTGTTCACCACACAAATATTTGTTCTCAGTGGGGATCGAACCCACGGCCTACGGCGCAGAAGGCAGCGCTACTACCAACTAAGCTGAGAGGCCAGTCAAACAATTAATTCTTTAACATTTTTGTATGCTATCATTTTAACCGGTAGTTATATCAAATTCCGTTAACGTATTGGTGAACATTGACCCAAGTGTACAGGGCAATAACACTTTTTCATTCCCACATAAATTATATTTACGCACATTTATCTAAGAAACTCCGAAGCGATACGCGAATTGATATTGTTAGTGCAAGTTTCCTTTACTCTTTATTGAACTCTTGTAGGTAAATTTTGGTAGTAAAAGAGCACTCTGTAGTAGTAGTAGTACAAAGAGCTCCACTCTGATCACTCTGGACTATTGACTATTGACTCTGGTCAGGCTCTGCCTGAAAACCAGCCTGGACGTGGTAGGTTCTTACCCCACTAAGCAGCAAAAGCTGAGTCAGGGCTTATTTGGCGTACAAGTGTATCACGGGACGAGACGTAGCTAAGTAGTTTTTTGCTTTGTGCTGGGATAGATACCTACTCGATTATTAGTGTTTGTATTTTTTTTGACCCTTGCCTATTTTAGTATTATATTTGTGAATGTTCCGTTCTGTGTATGCTATGTTAAATAAAATATATTTTCTGTCTTTCATTTTCTTAGTAGAGCTCTTTGTGTGTGGCTTGTCCGGGGAAGAACTACCACCATGCCTATTTCGCATAGCAGCATTGCTGTGTTTCGGTTTGAAGGGTGTGAGTGCCGGTGAAATTACTGGCACGTGAAGCTGAACGTCCTCAAGTTTATTGACGTAAGGCAGTGCATCGTAAGGCACGTTCTTGACATGCGTAACCTACGAGGAAATGCGTTGTTATAGGCGATAGTTGCCACTTAAAATCAGATGGGCCATAATTGATTGTTCCATCAGCTAGTTTAAAAAAAAAAAGTAAGATATTTGTTTCCTATCCTTCTCCTCCTTGCATCGGTATCCTCACTGTTGAGGGTCGTGACCTTTGTGCAGGACCCTAGTCTGCACTATGTTTCTCCATTTGGTTCTGTCCTCCGCGGCATGGATGGCTTCGCTCACGGAGGAGTCTGTTACTGAGCGCACTTGGTCGCTCCAACGCATCGGGCTCCGTCCTCGCGGCCTCTTTCCCTCCACCTTGACAGTCACCACCAACTTTTCGAGATTACTCCCTTCCTTCCTGGCAATGTGGCCGAAAAACTCGAGGACTCTGCGAAGACAGATGGAGGAAAGTCTTGTTTTTATGTTGAGCTCCTTCAGAATTGATACGTTGGTACGATGCGCCGTCCATGGGATTCGAAGCAGTTTCCGCCAGCACCACATTTCAAAAGCGTCTATTCGTGCTCGTTCTGCTTTTCTAAGCGTCCACGTTTCTGCTCCATAATAAAATATGGAGAAAACTAAGGTGGTCACAAGCTTGCGTTTAGTCCAAACGGAGATTCTCCCATCGGCCCACACTTTATGCAACTGTGACATGGCATTTTTAGCCATACCGATCCGCCTACGCACGTCTGATTCACACGATCCATTGCTTGTGATAGCAGAGCCCAAGTAAGTAAACGTGTCGACTATTTCTAAATTAAGTGCGCCAGTGAGATCCAAGCCACCAGTCCGATCAATCACCATGACTTTGGTCTTACTCTTGTTTATGGAGAGACCTAGATCCTTGCTGACACTTTCCATTCTACTTAACAAGGTAACCATTTTTGCTTCACTAGCCGAGAATAAGGTGGTGTCGTCGCCATAACGCAGATTTGCGATTTTAATACCTCCAATCGTTATACCACCATCCCAGTTTTCGAGAGTCCTTCGCATTACGTATTCTCCGTAAATGTTAAATAGGATAGGTGACAGTATGCAGCCCTGCCTCACTCCTTTCCTGAATTTAAACGGTTGTGACAGCGTTTGGTCTACTCTCACGATACCTTCCTTACGATTTGTTTCCTATAAGGCATAATAATAAGTCACTTACATCTGTATACCTCAAGTACCAAACAACAAAATTTTCTACCCGCAAATTAAGCAGCGCTTGTACTATGGGGACCATATAACTGATATAATACTATTTTTTTTTCTACTGTATTCCACAGCCTCACAACAAGGTAAACAAAACCGCATGCAGAAACTTGTTTCACCAAAACGCACTCGTGACTTTAAAATAAAATGTAAGTACTATCCATTCTTCTACAAAATTCTTATTCGCTCCACATATTACGAAGGAGGAATAAAACTCGAATGCTTTGAAATATCATAGAAAAATGGAGAATGCACCATGCATACTGAATTTTTGCAAGAATATGGAATTTGCATAGGAAATATGGATGACAAAATGCTGGTGATAAAGTCAAAGAACGATTTGATTCAGTTAGATGTATCATTGAAAGACTAGCTGAAATAATTAGCTCTAATTTAATAAGCTTTATTTTTTTTATAATTTATTTTAAAACAAAGGAGAAAGAAGAGTGCACAATACAGTTTAATATACTTTCAGATTGGAACCATTGAAAACTCATCAATTCGTTTTGATGAATTTTTAAATTAAATTAAAATTAGATTTCTATTTTTAATAAAAAAAGTACTAACAATGATAAAAACAGAAAGACGGAAATGAAAATCTAACACAACAGAAATAGTACTAAAACAAATCATATTTATTTTTTTAAACCAAAATACAAAGGGCACGAGTTACGACATGTTTTTACGTTGTACCATTTATGTGACGTAACGGCCCGTTGCCGTACTTACGTCAATAAAACCGTACATAAACCTAATTTGATGGCCTGCTGACACTTTTTTGTACCGGAAACGGATACAAGAAAATTAATTGGCTGTTAAAGTGATTTAGGGCCCCTTGAAGTTTAGTAATGACTTTTAAAGATGAGATATTTTTATCCAAAAAGTTAAGAACAGGGGCCTAATTCTCGGGCCGATCTCGATCATTTTATTTTATTGCTTCTGTTC
This sequence comes from Thera britannica, assembly GCA_939531255.2. Classification (NCBI taxonomy): domain Eukaryota; kingdom Metazoa; phylum Arthropoda; class Insecta; order Lepidoptera; family Geometridae; genus Thera; species Thera britannica. Next base: position 5,500,588 of record OW618045.2, read on the forward strand.
GACTTTTTCGCACTTTTTCTACGTTTTCCGTATATCGTAGCTGTCGTGGCTTCTACGATGAGGTCGTCGATGAATTACTCAAGGAAATAATCCATTCTCTATTCGAAAAGAAGCAATAAAATAAAATTGCAAAATGATCGAGATCAGCCCGAGAATTAGGCCCCTTATTCGATCTTGAACCCACGGCCAAAATGTCTATGAGAGCCTTTCGGCTACTAATATTTTATTTTTATTTTTATTTTAGCCTGGGTCGTCCCACTGCAGGGCAAAGGCCTCCCTCCCCTTCTTTCATACCTCTCGATCTTTAGCTAAAGTGGGCCAGTCGTTCATATGTCAATCGAGATCGTCCCGCCATCTTCTCCGGGGTCTTCATAATTTTAAGGAAAGATAAAATTGTAACTGTTCAACCCTAATAATAACTGAAGCAAACAAGTACGTTGCAATAAGGATTTTTTTTCCCATTCTGTGCGGTGCGTGTTTCAAAACAGAAAGAAGGACCGTGAATTTGATATTTGACAAAATAGTTTCGTAGCAACCTCGCAACAGTCTGTAGCTACGGCGTAGCTTAGCTACGCGTGGAATACTTACGATTTTATACATTGCTGTTAGAGTAGAATATAAACTTAATTGTACTTTTGAGTACACCATAATCATTAAAAAACATAAAATTAACTATAGTTACCCTATAGAAACGTTTTGTTTTCATTAAAAGCTTATTCAAGTACCTATATATGTGACAAAGCCAACGTAAGAGTACAAAGATGTATGAATACATCGCTAAAAGTGATGTTTTCAGTCGATGTCTCTAGACAATTTTTTCCGTAATTCTAAGCTAAATATTAAAAAAATATAAAAGTTTAAAAAAAGTGCTAAACGGTCCAAAGAAGAATTGAAGTATTTCATCTTTTCCCAAACCTAAATTGATTACATTAATAAACAAATCTACATAAATGAAGCACGTTTTGTTTACGTTAAATACTGATTCGAGTATGTGTCAGAGCCTACGTAATCTTGTTATTGTATCTACATAATATTTACAGTGCATGGCTGTTAAACTGGCACAATGCCTATCTTCAACATCACCATCATCAACCTTTTGCACTCCACAACTGGACATAGGTCTGTTCCATGGCACGCCACTGAGCCCAGGCTTTGGCTTTTCCCATCCAGTTGCCGCCCGCCATCCAATTGCTCCAGTTCTGCCCTGAAGCAGCATTCCTGTGCTTCGGTTTGAAGGGTGTGGATGCCAGTGAAATTACTTACATGTGAGGCTGAACATTTTACTGCCGGTTCCACCCACTGCCTTTTCAATGTCACCAGTCTATTGGGTAGGAAGGTATCCTGCCCATCATCACTGCAACTTGCCTATTTATTTTGCCAACTTCACGCTGAGTCAGTGACCGTTTTGTAGGTTTTAGCTCTTTATCTCTCTTGTATACTTACAATGTGTAGCGTGTACCTAAAATTGCTAAGTAAATATGTTTTCATTCTTTTCTTATTAATAGCTTTGTTTTACATTGTGCCCATGTAACATCCGCTAACTGTATTCCACATCTCAGGAAGTAGTTCATCTCCGTGTTTATTCTCTAAACAGAATTTAGCAGCATCCGATACCAACGCATGACTGCCTAAGCTGCCAAATATTACCATAATTCCCATTATTATTAGCACGCTATAGCCTTTCCCATGGTGGCCGTACGCTAACCCAATAATAGGGGTGAAATTTTAGTCTGCTCGTGTGAAAGTTCAGAAATGGACTAAGAATTTTTTTTGGGGCAGTGAAATGTTGTTTTAATTTGATTGATACTAAAATTTATACTTTAATAAATAAATAAAACTTATTGCAGACAGCTTCCGAGATACTTAATAACTAGTATGTTAGAGAAAAAATTACAGTGGCCTGAAATGGGCAGTCTCATTTAACCTTGAAAATATTGTTGTACTGCTCGGAAGGATTGAATGCTTGAATTCCCTTTTGAGTACTAAGGGCTAATTATTCTACTACATTTTATCCATCAGATAAAAATATACCCATAACTTTTTTTGGCTTGTCAAAAACAATCGGCCCTTTGCCGAGGCGTATAGTGTAGTTGAGGTCTACCAGAATCTCATGGCAGATTGAGAAATAAAAATTTGTTGCGTGCAATGCTGGGGAAATTGGATTGAACGATCTTGATACTTTTTAATCTTTATTTATGTCTATAATATTTGATTAAACAGGTGACAATAATTGACACTACCATATGAAAATCACAATTTTTTTATTTATTTTTATGCCATGAGATTCTGGTCCTACTTTGCGCTAATCAATATTGTGGATTCGAAAATTACTTTACGCTTTCAATAATATCGGGCAAGCTTGACCTTATTATGTGCCTCTGCAGCCACCAATTTAGGTCACGCTATCGGAATAGTAATTTCTGACTGACAGCGCGCCCACCAGTGACGTCCTAAATCCAGCCCTGTCCGGCCACTATCGCGTCGCACCAATGACGGGCTGCCGACTGCATAATTGTCTGCATTACTGCGTCAACTATAATAGAGCCTCGGTCAGCTTAAAATCATACTGTTACATTCGAAAATAATTAATTTAAATAGTTTTTTTATGAGTAAGGGGGATAAAAAGAAGAAGCAAGTTATCTAGTTAGTTAGGTACTTAAGTAGTAGTAGAGCTTTTTGTGAAGGACTCGTCGAGACGCAAGGCAGTGCATCGTAGGGCACGTTGACTTGCATGACATTTTTTTGTAAGCTATTTTAATCTTCGTTTTTGTATTAATTAGTGTAAGTGGTCGAAATGTAGACCCTTCCAATTAATTAAATAAATAAAATTAATAAAATGACATGCGAAAAAATGCTTTCCTATGAGCGACTTGTTCCATCAGCTACCCAAAAAATCAGTTGTCTGTAAAGTCGGTTTACTGACGATAGTTGAACGTGACGTCATACAGCTGTCCACGCGGATGCATCGCTCACTCAAGTAGGAGAGAGACAGATGTCGAACGCTGCCGAACGCGGAGGCCGATTGTACCTCTCTGTCGCTCGTTCCGCGCTCTCGCTTGCACTTCAAGCCTTAAATGGAACACCTCCGAGCGAGTTAACGCCGCATGAGTCATGTTTTTTTGTGCGTGCAGCCAGCCGGCTCCGTCGAATTATAAGACGTAGTCACGTCAAAAAAAAGCATGACATTTTGCTCTTGGCTTTAGAATCAGAAAGCAAGGATGCTATCTAGACATCCAGTACTCTACTGAATCTAGTGAATATTTCTATCTGCTTATGAACGAGGTTTATAGTGAATTCTGGCACCACGTCCTATCGGATTATGCTTCAGGGTTCAGTAGCTCATTTAGATTTGTGTGCAATCGTGTGTACATGCTGATAACTAACAGAATCACTATTTATAAAACTAGCATTTGCCTGCTCTGTTCGTGTGGTAGACCTGGTTGTAGGCCTACCATGAGCTCTGTCTGGCTTTGTCTCTGGCTCTGGTTTTGAGTCTGTGTGAATGCTCACCAGTGCATTAGTGTGTGCGACGTTTTGACGTAGGATTTATTTAGTCAAAACTCACACAGACTCAAAACCAGAACCAGAGACAGAGCCAGACAGAGCTTAAGGTAGGCCTACTGCTCACGGAAACCAGTGCTGTAATAGGATACTCTAATAAAGAATTCCATCACCGAACCAATAGACGTATGGAGACGAGTCATCCATTCATGGTTGACATACCTTCTTCCCGCACTAAGCGCTTTGCCTCCACTTTTATAATGCGGACCACAGAATATAGAATACAGTGGAACTCGTTGCCGGTGTCTATTTTTCCGAATACCTAAAATTTGGACGTTTTCAAAAAAAGAGTGAGTAGGTATCTTCTAGGTGAGCGCGCTACACCGTCGACCGCATCATCACAACATAAGATGAGACTGCAGTCAAGGGATAGCCCATAAACTGTAAAAAAATGCTATTTTTTACTTTGACTTGTGTAGAACCTTAAAAAGTTATGAACATAATTATGTTGGTTATGTGCGTCGTTCTGCCCCATTATGTGTCTCAGATTCTTATCATACTCGAATTCGAAAAATAAAAGACCATTATCGAAAACGCGCCAATTTAGCACGTTTGTATACGAGTGTTATACAGGGTGTCAAACAAAAGTTCTATTATTCTATTCTAAAAGCGCTTCAGTTTAAAAACAAGAAGTATGACTGTTCAAATTAAAACTTGGTGTTAAAATAAAAAAATATTGTTATATAGCTGTTTTTGTCCCACTGCAGGGCAAAGGCCTCCCTTCCCTCTTTCCACTCTTCGCGACTCAACGCAGTGACAGGCCACAATCTAAGGTGGGAGTCAAGTTCGTCCCGCCATCTCATTCTTGGTCTTCCACGTCGCCGCCTTGCATTTTGTGGGGTCCATTCTGTTGCCCTCTTAGGCCGCGAGGCATAAAAAAACACTATCAGATTAAATATTACGGAGATAATTGTGATAAAAAAAACCATGCAAGTAGTCGAACATAAAACCTCTCGATCGTTTCAAAATATAATAGTTTTAACAGGATAAACATAATAAATGGTAATTAATACTTTTTTGAAGTGAAAACTTCTTTAGCGGCGTTGAGCACTTTTTCTGTAATGGGTATAAAATCTTAAACTCGCGTCAGCGCGTCAGGACACGTGACCTGATCGAAAAAGCGTAAGACGGATGGAGAGTAGACAGCTATCCCCTCTCTACGGCGCGGCGAAAATGTATGCCTGGGCCTACTGTTTCGTTTAGGCAGCGCAGGGCGCTTGCGCGAATGTTCGTGTATGTTACAGCGTGCCAAATAACAAACAAGCCCCCCCTAACCATTCCAAAATATCAAACATGCTCAACGTTAATAATCAAGTTTTCACTTCTGCCGGCACTCCCGGAGTGCAACCCGTATTTTTTTTTTGTAAATATAGACATACTTAAAATATGATCTAACAGCCAGACAGATAACAGACATTTTCACCACAAACTTAATATTTTTCTCTTTTTTATCACACCCTGTATTAAAAGAGTAAATTGAATCCGTTTCGAGTGATTGAGAGAGCACAAACAAAACAATAAAAAACTCTATCCGATCGCTCTGATTTGTTGGATTTAGGGTTCCGTGGGATTACAGTACTAAATAGGCAGGTAAGTATAATCAAACATAATAAATGAGCCTATTTATTATTTTTGATAGAATGAATAATATTTTTATACCATATCTTGGTACGGTCTTAGTGAACATGAAAAAATTCACCCCTTATTAACTTTAAACGGACTATCAGATTCTTCTTTTTTTTCGTGTCACTGGCTCTTTCAAACCAGTGCCAGTGTGGTGAAGGGATTTCAAGTGCGCCTCAGCGAGACTCCTTTGGATGCAGCATGTCCTTTGAACTTTTTCTTTTAGAAAGATTTCTAAAACAGTGACAGTGTAATCCTAATAAGAGAAACACTCAACTCAATAAGGTCTAAGTCTCGATATTTTTCTTCTGAGAAATAACGCTTGCCATAATATTATTTTATTATTAAAAGACGTTTAGACTTGCAACAAGCTTTCTAAGAAAAAGGATTATATTTTCATCTGCTTAAATATAAAGCCACGTTTACACCTAGCTTATCAGCCGCCGATTGTAAACCGAGAACGAGAGTGAACGAGAGGTATTGTTTGGTATCAACGAAAAGTTGATTTCCGCAAGCGTGCTCTGCAAATAGAAAACATATCCTGCTTAGATTTTTGATCAGAACGGCTACGCTCTAGTCCTGAGTGTACATTCAATTTTGATTTGGTAGACATTTTAACAGAAAACCTCTATGAATAAAAACTAATAAAAATTATGCAATCCACACAGAACTAGCCTCTAGCCTCAAACTAAGCAGAGCTTGTACAATGGGAACCAGATAGTCAAGAAAAACCAGACAGAGAACAAACATAATAGAAACTATAAGTAACTTTTATGAACTATTAGTTACGTTCACGCACAGGCAGCGGCTTTTACGTTCAGTGTGAATGCAGCCTAAGGGTTTCTTCTCGCATTGTGACTTAAAAGTTGATTGGCCGATTTCACGAAGTACTCTTATTAGATTTGTCTTTCATTTGTAATCATTCTCAATATGAACATTAAAATCCTAATACCTAACTCATAGTTATTACGTTCTTTGAAACTTACTGAAAATTATTACGAGAAAAAAACTGGAAAATTCTTAAACGACCCTTACTTTCCAGTTTTATTATCTTTTGCAATCGTAAAATGGTTCAGAAATAAAATTAGAGTACACCATGTTTCACACCAACTCATTTAGCCCCCAACAAAGCTTTATTTTAGGGATAGAATAAAATAAATGGTAACTGATACCTACGATGTTGACTTTCACCGTTTTGTTTCATTTCGGGTTTTTATTGCAATCGAAGCTCAAAGTAATGTCAAAACTGACAGATGCGACTAAGTTTGATTGCATCGAAAGACGCAATTAACGCAATCACTCCACAAACATCACAGAGTGGCGCCATTACAAAAACGAACGTTACCTTTAAGCGCGCGGTAAATACGCCCGGAAAATACGGCCAATGTGTAATGGCCTTAGAGGCATATCGCATAATGAACGTAATACATCAAAGGGTTACGCTAACGCGCGTTTGTTTTGATTCATACCGCGCCAGAAATGAAGGTGAAATTGAATCATTTCAGAAATAATGACAGACGTTTACGAGTAAACGAAACTCGATTCATTTACATAAATTGTGAAATTGTGAGTAAATAAAAGTCCTTTTATTGATGTGGTAAATAAATAAGCATTAATACTCGTATTATAAAGGAAAGATTTGTAATTTTAGATTTTTATATCAAATGATAAACTTAAAAACTACTGGACCGATTTCAAAATAGATTTCACCATTAAAAAGCTACATTATTCCTGAGTAACATAGGCTTTATTTATTTTTAAATGTGACCCACCCCATATTCTTACAAGTGTAATTTAGAAAAACTGAGGTGAAAAATGTGATGTTACTGCCTTTGAATTTTTCCACCCGAGCAAATCATGAAGATATAATGAAAGAAGTGAATATTATGCCATATCTACCTATTAGCTATGCTCTATGACCGACCCAAACCACCTCTCCTTGCTAATAAATAATATTGAAATGGATTGTTTTTGATTAAACTTTCAGACCATCTGTCTCTTTCCCACACCCGTGTAACCCTACACCCGTCTCTTTCACGGCGAAAGATCGTTTTGATTGACGTTGGCCTCTTAATTTCGAGGTCGTTCGGAATATTAAGAGAGAACAGTGAATTTTGGACCCCAGTTTGAAAACAAAATGTATTGTATTTTGTAATTTCCTGTATTGTGATTGTAAAGCTCACTGCATTTATAATTTTGTAAATACTTGTGTAGTATAAGTTAGGTTTCTCAGTACGTAACTTGTAAATTTTATGCGAATTAAATAATCATACACCATAAAATCGGTAAGTAATGCAGGAATTATAACAGCGATTATTGCAAAAAAAAACTTGAGAAGCTGATGGCCAAACTGCTGAACCAATTTTGATGAAATTTCCAGGGGACCAACCTGGAAGCATAACTTTTCAGATAGATCAGAGAAGATTGGGATTTTTTTTATCTATTTATCTATCTCTTTTAAATGGCTAATAAAATTAAATGACGAAGTAATTCGATAACAAGCATAAAAAACAACCAAATTGAGAACCTCATCTTTTTTACTTGAAGTCGGTTAAAAATATTGTTACTTTTACTACAAAGCGTCGAAGAACTAGTGCCAAAACAAAATTAAGACAACAAAATCAAATAGATATACCTAAACCATCTCAAAAATAAATTTCTTATCTTGTAAACACAATCAGAATTGATCGATCACACAAAGTATCGGATGTCCAAAGCCACTGAAAATTCGATAAAATAAAGATTTTAATCTTAAAAGTTAGATTAAATAAGTTATTTCGCTGAAAGAACTCCGATGGAACATCATTATGGAGTTTGTTAACGAACTAAACAAAGCTCTTTCATTGAAAATGCAAAAAATACTTTTAATTATTACCGTCTCACTTACCCTCATTTGACTTCATCATCATTTTCTTCGGCACATAATGTTTTCGTTCTCCACTCTCCTTTATTAGCCGTCATTTCACAGCAGTCCCTCCTTTCTTACCCATGTTCTCCTTCATACAATCCATCCATCTTTTCTTTAGCCTACCTCTACTTCTATACCCATCCACATTCATATTTAGCACTCTCCTCGTTACATGACATTCTTCCCTTCACATGACTATCATTTGACTTCGTCCGAGTTTTATAACAAACTCAAAAACGAAAAGATCCACAACTCGGTTGTTTTTAATGATTAGTTTTCTTCTTATCGTGTCACTGATTCTTTAAACCAAGTGTGGTGAAAGGATTTTAAGTGCGCCTCAAAGAGGCTCCTTCGTGCACTTGACAAAAATATTCGAACTTTTTAAGCTCTTCGATATGCCGGTTTCCTCACAATGTTTTCGAGCACTGGCATAGTGTACATAATTTTTTGGGCATAAAAACTCATTGGTACACGACTGGATTTGAACCCATGACCTTAGGATAGGAAGGTGGGGCTGCTACCACTAGGCCACCAGCGCTCTAAAATTAACGTCTAGTATAAAACGCCATCATTCAAAACCCGATTTGGAAAGTTCTAACTAAAAACCAAACTTTACCATCCAAATGTATGCACCCTGTCATACTATCTCTAAAATGACGGTCAATATTATTATCACCGCTTTTTAAGAAACCATTTTTAAAGTCTGAAGCATAAACTTAGCAATCCATTTAGCAACAGACATTAAGAAATTCATTTTATTCTGCCTTTTAAACAGCGAGCTTCCTGAAACAGTTAAACGGAAAAGTTTGCAGCAATATTATAAAAGTAGAGTGACTGTAAATTTAAGATATCAGGCTGTCCGACAATTTTACTCCGTCTACAGAGTTAAAAGCAGTTAGGAATTTCAATTAATTAAAAAAATAACAGCATACTCTGCAAGTCTATGGTCTTGTTCAAAAACTTAAGATTTCATAATATAAAAGAAACATTATCAGGAGCATAGAAAACTTCCCTAAAGAAGCAACAAAAAATATAGTTTCTGGATATCGGCAACAGCATTTTCCGAGCACTAGAAACACCAACTGCGTAGTCACCAATCCGCAGGGCAGTTCTTTGTAGGGCATTCTGACGTGCGTGACCTGAATGCTTTGTTGTAAGTTACAGTCAGGTGGGCTATCATTGTTCCATCAAATAGTTGTATTAAGAACCTTAGGATAACTAGGACAAATTTTGGACATCGTCGGTCCAAAAAAGTATTTCCAGTAAAGTCCACAAACCGAGCAATTGCATCCTTATCAGCGAAAAATTGTATACCACAATGCATTGTGAATTCCCGCGCCATAAAGGGACGTCCAACATGAAATTAAGTTTACATCGTTTTTATCGCATAATTCCGGCGAGTGGACGTCAGATTTACGACGGAGCTGTAAACTCGTAATCGACGGACATGCCCTGGAATTGGGGCTGGTTTATGTCCTCAATGGGGGCAGCTACAGGTGTCGACTTTTTACACGGAAATTATGATGGGCATTCCAATTATGACGAAAATTGTGGCTCCGGGATTTTGGTTGCCCGAGAGTCTCCAAAGTACGAGATGACATAAGAGAAGGGCATCTGTATAGTTAAGAATCTGCAGATATGGAAAGAAAGATTGTTCTGACTCGACCAAAAGATGATCTATCACTGGAAATGCCGATGCATCAGGCGCTCCGTCAGGCCACCGATCGCTCCAAATGGAGAGATATTGTACACAGAATGGGAAAGGGTCACGATCCTCAACAATGAGGGACCGACTGTGGAGGAGGATCACTAGACCACAATGCTCACTTCTTAGGGATGATTTTGCTATTTTTCTGTGCTAACTTCTTAAAAATATAAAATGTAGCTTCAAAACTCTACCTTTTTATTATCACTTTGATTTGATTACTGATAGGTAGACAATATTTAACTCTTATGCCATTCCATTTTTGTTGCCTATTCAGGCTCTTCTTCTTCATTGTCTTCATTGTCTTCTATGGGCACAATGTTGAAGCGGGAAGACTGCTGCGTGTGAAGTTCTACTGGTTCGTCCACGTCTGGTATTCTGTATGCCATCAGCGCTGCTCCATAGTTGCCGAGCCCGGTGTCCCAGAACACAATCTGTTAAAATAAAAGGTAGTAAAAGGCAGACGTCCAAAAATCGTCCTTCTTGGAATCGTATAGGGAAACTCTTGCTGTTCCTTCTAAGCTTGATCGCGTGGGACAGGTTCCTAGACTCACCTAGTTTTAAGACGCTTCAAAGTGATCTTTGTGATACAGGGATCACTTTGAAACGTGACAGGGGCAGATTATGGGTGATGGAGTTTCAAAGTTGTGGTTCTAAATTATTAACTCTGACTTGGGAAACCTATATTCATTATTAGTAAACTTTCTAAGGCTGATGTTAGCGACGATGAAGCTAAGCTATGAGTTAGTGAAACAACTTTAGTGACGGAATCATAAGCCATCCTGAGGAGCTCCACGGCTTGATGACTGGACCAACCTAAACCATAAATATCCTTTTTATGGCTCGACGGCCTGACTAATCGAATACATTGCATCGCTACAAAAAGTTATGCTTGAAAAATCCTTTGCATGTAAATATTTGCCCAGGTTTTGCTTGTCATGTAACACCAAGTACTAGCCATCTGCAAGTTGTATAAAGAATTTGTGTACACAACAAACTCGGAGAACTCACAAGAACTACTGGCTAGTTAACAGACTTACCTTATCATCAACAAGATACTTGGCGTACAAGATCTCATTCAGCACATTGAACCCAATCTCATCTCCAATCTGCTGTCCCCTTGCCGTAGTAAAAATTGCAGAGATAGCCGGCACATTCGCGTTCGTACTCATTGCTATAGCAGCCTTCAGCATCTCCTTGCCTATACCTGAAACAATTAGACCCTAGAACCATTTACCTGATTGTCTATCAAATATCTGACATAGTAGATCTCATTTAGCTTTGTAAAGCCAATCTCTTCTGCAAGTCTTTGAGTATTTCCAGTAGTGAAAATGCCTGATATTGCGGCTACGTTGGCACTAGCGGCTAGCTTACACGCTGATTTAAGCATCTCTTTTGCTATCCCTGAAAAAGCAGTGGTGGTGAGCAGTAGAAGCTGAACAGCGTGAGTTCAATGACCTTAGAAGGCTAAGAACGAACGTGTGCAAAGGTAATTACAGATTTGTACATTCAACTACGTTTGCGTTCATACGAAGATTAAAGCATTTATTTTGCTCTAACGCAGTGGTAGTGAGTAGTGGAAACTGAGGCAGCGTGATGTCAACTTTTAATTTAATATTTAATTGCATAAAAAAATATTTTCTCAAAATAAATAAAATAAAAAATAATGGTAATGTACAATTCTTATAGTTTACTTTAACTATACTAATTAATAATGCGGACAATCCACACAACACTATCTAGCCCCAAACTAAGCAGAGCTTGTACTATGGGAACCAGATAGCTGATATAATAATCAAATACTTTTTTTTTTTGTAAATACATACGCTTAATACAATATAACACCCAGACAGAGAAGAAACATCTATGTAAGTGAGTAAGTATATACAAATACATTTTTGTATCTTGTATCTCAGAGTTGGAAGGCGAGGCCGTTACCACTAGGCCACCAGTTGTCTCATGTTTGTCATATTTTGCCATGATATCAGCTATTTGCTATGCCAAATGATCCGCGTAAGCTATACGTGACATCGCAACGAAACGTGCAAGACCATACCAAGTCCATCTTTGGTTTGTTTACGTGTTCGAGCACGTTACATACATGTCGTCATGGGATGTAAGCATTTAATTTCGCCAATATATTTCCACTGATCTCAAAAGGGCAGGAAACATCAAGGCTATTTTGAAGTTAGCTTAAAATGAGAGGAGGTGGACTTTTTTATATTTGTTATCGATATACTTTGCCATATAGGAGCCAATTTGAAAAAAAAAATATCTTCACGGTCCATACTTCCAGATTGATCCCATAGGTTTTATGTCAAATTTCCATTTGACCATGAAGTCGGTTAATAAAAGTTTTTTAAACTTACGAGTATTATTTTGGAGGAAATAATCCTTTCAATTACTACGACATTGTGTCAATCAAGTAAAAAGTATATAAAATTTGTGCACTTAGTTTTATCAATATCTTCTTCTTCTTCCTGCCCTTATCCCATTTTATGTGGGGTCGGCACAACGGTCTTCCTCCTCCATTCCCCTCTGTCAGTCGTCATCTCTGCATTCACTCCTCTCCTATCCATGTCATCTTTCACACAGTTCATCCATGTTTTCCTTGGTCTACCTCTGCTCACATATCCATCCACATCCATACTCGTTACTCTTCTAGTCACATGACTTTCATCCCTCCTAGTTTTATCAATATATAGTTGATAAAATCAAGGTTGTGGATAGAAAGGGCTCCGAATTTTTCTTCATGGAAAAGTAAGCGCAACATTATGTCTGCAACAGTGCACTTCGTCAGGCTGATGATTATGATGATAGCAAGAAAATACTCACCCCTATGTCTATATCTATTTTTGAGCATCAGTACGTACACCTTGAAGTACTTTCTAACCCCCAAAGTGTCGAATATATTAACAGGCTTTTCGATCATATTGTAAAATGTCATGACGGTAGTGTAGAGGGGGTTGTGGGTTAGTTTCACTCTGCTGAACGTTCTGGAAAACGCTTCTGAAAAGGAAAAAAGAATAAATTAAAGAAATATATTAACAACATTATTTTGTCTTTGTTATAAATCTATGAAGACAAGTTAACCTGTGATATCAACATTATGCTGACAAGTAAGGATTAAAAAACATGAGAAACCGATTTCAATGCCAAACTACTAAACCCATTTTGATAAAAAATCTATGGGACCAATCTAGAACATTTCAGATAAAAAAAAACAAAAAGTTTAAAAAACTGTTTTGTGGACAATCCAGATAACACTATCTAGCCCCAAATTAAGCAGAGCTTGTACAATGGGAGCCAGATAGCTGATATAATACTTATATACATTTTGTTTGTAAATACATAATTAGAATACAATATGACAGAGAACAAACTGTGTTCACAACACAAATATTTTGCTCTCGGTGGGGATCAAACCCACGACCTTCGGCGCAGCAGGCCGAGCTACTATCAACTGAGCTGAGAGTCCAGTTATGCGAAAAACAACATTAAAAAAAATAGGACTAAATTGACAACCTCCTTTTTTATATGAAGCCGTTTTATAACCGGCGTTTGCATCTGTAATACTGCTGGTTGTGAGAACAAAAACTTTTTATTTGTTCTGCATAGTTCACAATGAAAAAAGGATAGCTGAGCACTCTGAGAATAGATAAATAAGAAAACAAAACGGATTTTGTTATGAAAGCAAAAGAAGTACAAATAGTAGGAAATAAATGCGTGGTTTCTGCCTCCGGCTGTAAAATCTAAAATTCACCAACTGACTATTCAGTATCTATTTGCGTATCGGCGTAGACTGAAACTGGATCGTCAGTTACATTAGGGGTCTTCCTTGAACGTTATCGGCCTAAATTTTTACTGCATTCGTAAAAGTATTCCGATTCCGCTGTAGGATTTACTGTGTGGTATAAGTTAAAAGTGGAAAATCGGTGAATGGTAAGGGCTGAAAATCGTTCGTCCTATAAGACACTATCGCGATTCGAACGCACCACCGCGCTTGAGTTGCGTAAGCGTTGCTTGCTCCAAATAGGGATACAGGGTTATTCATTATTAGCTGCAAATACTCAGGAAATAGGATAAAATAAAAAATATTTATGAAATGATTTTTTAAAGTTTTGTTTTGAAAATCCCGAAAAAATCGATAAAGAATATCCTTTGGAATCATTGGCGCCTGACCTATTTTGGCCTTTGATCCGCGCCGTGAGCGACACTCTGCGTTTAGTCACCGCCTGGGTGGGTCATCGTCCTGTTCTCCGTGGCAATCATTATGCAATAGCCGTAAAGAAATTAATAAAAATAAAATTTTGATACAAAAACTTAAATCAGTTCAGGAATTAAATTGATTCGGCCAAACAAATATTCACGACCAAAAAATTAGGCCTTGTCAGTTTGTGTAGCTAATAATGAATAACCCTGTATAAGGAAAGTGATTCGAACGTTGTAAAGTTACATGCAGTGACAGAATGGACAAGCAAATCAAATCAAAAGTGTATTTATTTAGTAGAATCGCAAGGATCACTTTGAAACGTTTTAAAGCTAAGTGAGTCTAGGTGCCACAGGAAGGCCACAGGTGAACTTATCTTTTGAATGAAAATGAAATTCAATTAGCAATGTCATGTAACGAGAAGAGTGCTAGATATGAATGTGGATGGTTATAGAAGTAGAGGTAGGTCAAAGAAAAAATGGATGGATTGTGTGAAGGATGACATGGGTAAGAAAGGAGTGACTGCAGATCACTAATAGAAGAGAATGGACAACGAAAACCTGTTTTAATCCACATGAAGTGGGATATGGACAAGAAAACGTTCAGTGAAAGGAAACTACACAAAATGGAGCCAATGAGAAAACAGTAAAATTCCCTATAAATTTCAGCGAATCTTCTATAACTTGATCCAAATTCCTTGTACGTAAATTGGATTCCAAGTAGTCGATAGGGGTAGGTCTATATTAAAGAATGTTGATGGTACCAAGAGAATAAGAAAGGCAGTGGGGTCGTTACGAGGTGGGCCCTTTGTGCGTGGTTTTGGCGCACATTCCCTGTATTGCGACTCTTTTGTGGGCACGTTCTGTAAATTGGGCTGAAAAGGGTGCTAAATAAATAAAAGGTGGGTGTAAAGATAACATTTTGTAACAATGGCTGCGATATTGCCTGTTTTTTTACTCTAAATTCATTGGCGTTGTGGAGGTAGTTTTCATATATTTTACTCTATAGAATATGAATGGTAGGACTTTACTTTTTTTCTTTAACTAAGCACTGAGATGTTAGAGGTGAGTGGATGAAGAAAACCTGTTGGCAGTAAGATGATGATGATGAACTAGGAAGCCCAACATTGGGTAAAAAATCTTGTCAACATGGAACAGAAAAGGGTTTTTTTGCTTGTTCCATCTTCTAGTCTACCTCTATACTAATACTAATATTATAAAGAGGAAAGATTTGTACTTTGGTGTGTATGTTTGTAATGAATAAACTCAAAAACTACTGTGCTGATTTCAAAAATTATTCACACCATTGGAAAGCTACATTCACTTTGAGTAACTAAATAGGTTATTATTTGTGAAAAAAAAAAAATGCCCACCCGTGCGAAGCTGGGCCAGCAACTAGTTGCGTGTAAAAAAATACTAGGTAGGTATTTATACAGCTTACGTTTCTCTTGGATCCTCATGATGAGAACTCCTACCAGCTTATCAGTGTCCTCCTTCACGGCTGCTATGGACATCTTGTCCTTCATCCAGATCCTACAGTTGTGGACAAATTCATCCGTACCCTCTCGATCATCTGCTAGCTTCACGGATCTGTATGTCAACTAAAATACAAATACACGATGAAATATTTTACCTATACATAATCTTGAAAGGCCTCACAGCTTAGTAGTAGATTTGACTTCTGCGCTGGAGATAGATAGATATATAGATATCTTTTTATTTGGCTCAAAAACACATCTTATAAAGAAAATGAAACAACAAAAAGAGAAGAACATGGAAGTTGTAGTTTCGATCCCTACACCCTCAAAAGTTTCTAACAGGTAAGTTTTTTTTATACAACTACATCGTGCCCTATGATATGAATGTGGATGGATATAGAAGTAGAGGTAGGCTAAATAAAAGATGTATGGATCGTGTGAAGGATGACATGGGTAAGAAAGGAGTGACTCTGAAATGACTGCTATAATAGGAGAGAATGAAGTGGGATTGCCCTGCGTCCATCAACGTTCAAGAGATTCAAGAGAGCAAATTTGACGGAAGACCAGCGTTAGTTGCTAGCCAACTAACTTCACGCTGAGTCAGGGACCGTTTTGCAGCTCTTGGCTCTTTATATTTCTTGTACCTACTCGTATGTATGATAGCGTAGATAGTGTGTACTTTAAATTGCTAAGTGTCTGTAAATAAATATGTTTTCTTTCTTTCTTTTCAAATTCGAAGAATTTAATATTGTGCAGATATTGGTCTATATTCAATGTTGCGTAAAGTCATGCACAAAGCATTTTGCTAACTATTTAATTAGGCAAGAGCATCCATTGAAAAAAAAGCGAGAATAAAGAAATTCAAAAATTGTTTGCAAAATTTTCGAGAATTTTTTAATCAAACTAACCAATTGAAGCGAAAGAATTGTATGGTAACTGAATAACGTAACTTAATAAACTTTTAAAGAGGATTATTAGAAAAACTGGAAGAATTCCCAAAGTGTTCGAGGGAAAGGGATGAGGGCGAATGCAAGCGGGAATAAGAACATTTTATCCTGCTAGTTGAGAGAGATTTTTAATATCAAATTGCCCACTGGTTTGAGTTCGTTCTTAATACAAAAAATAATTTAGTCATAAGCTACAGAAAATAAGAGAAGAGAGAAAAACTTTGTCTGATGCCAATTTTTCTAATCGCTGTTACGACGACCACACCCTAAAATAACTTGATTGTTTTTCGGTCACTTTTCCCCAGCACAGAATAACTTAATTAACAAAATTAAGATTTTCCGAACTGGCAATTCATCTTTTTTGTCAGTTTCTTAATTAAGCACTGCCTTGAGACCGGCACTGTAGCTTGTGTTGCCTGTTTTTGCACTACTCGCTTTTTTCCAGCGAAAGTTTGATATTTCCTTGAAAACTTGTAATAGAGTTTCTAGGTATTGAGAAAACATAAAATTGAAGAAATGTGATATTTGGCAAGAATGTTTAACATTTCTTTGAATGACTGGTTTCATTGAATCGCATGGTTCTGGGAAATATAGGTTTTAGCTTTTAGTTTTCTCGTATCTTTAAAATGTTGGTATGGGATTTCAATATTTATTTGTTATTTAAAATCTACAGCTTAAACGGTACTGTTTTTCTACAAGAATATTTTTTTTTATGAAACTAGCTGATGGAACAAGCATAATGTCACACCTGATGTTAAGTGGTAACCATCGCCTATAACAAAGCATTGCCTCGTAGGTCACGCATGACAGAAACGTACCCTACGATGCACTGCTCTGCGTCTATCAACTAGAGGCATTACAGAGGTTTCGCCTCACGCGCCTGTAATTATACCGGCACCCACACCCTTCAAACCGAAACACAGCAATGCTTCTTCACGGAATAAATAGGCACGGTGGTACTACTTCCCGGGACGACCCTTGTTTTTATTTTGTTTTGTATGTATTCTACACTTTGTCACTTCTAGACTTCGTCACTTCTTCACTACGTCTCCTTCGTTACGGTATTTAGGGTATTTCTTCAACTCACCTCCTCTGGTAGAAAGTGCTTCTTAAGCATCCTCACTGCGTCTTCGTATCTCCTGTCCTGCAGGTCTTCAAACCGGACCCCGCAGGGCACGCGCCCCCATATCGAAGGAGCTTTGATACGTTCTTCTAGAATCTTCATCTTTTCCACTTCTGCTTCTGCGTTCTTTGCCATTTTTCACTACCTGAAAAAAAAAATAGAACGAAAACTTTTTATTGTACACAAACAAATATTTAGAGTGCAGGACAGGGCGGACTTTAAGCTAGAGAACATTTTCTTCCGAATAACCTTGTTTTGTTTTTAAATGCTGTATAAAATTAAAAGTCTTCTTCCTGCCTCTATCTTTAAGTCAAAAAGCATTTATTAAGTTTATTCACAAGGATCGCTTTGGATCATCTAAAGCCAGGTGAATCTGGGTGCCAGTTCCACGAAACCATCAAGCCTAGATGATCCTGAAAACATGAATAAAGCCCAATAAGGCCTCACATATACCATTCCAGGAAAAACGATTCGGAGCATTCTCACTCCAGTAACTTCCGACGATCTAAACAAAGTTGTCGGTCTATCGGGTGTGAGAGGGAATATCCTATACTTGGTCTCTTGGTTTGTGGTTGCGACGACTACTCATCCTGCTGAGGTTTTCCCTAGAGACTATAGTATGGGGTTCTTCAAAAAGAGCATTTTAAAATATAGGTGTAAAGGGTCAGCCACACGTGAGTGATGCCCCTGGTATTACAATACAATACAATAATTATATTGTATTGACGTTTACAATACAATGTATTGTAAACGTCCATATGCTACGGTAAACGCTTTCCATAAGGTAGGCCGTATACTAGTTTGATAACGTAGTTATTTAAAAAAAACTTTACAAACAAAAATTATGTTCATACCCACTTTATGTTTGATGATCTAATACATTCGTTCCAAAAGATGTTCTGAAAACATTACCATTTCCCAACTTTTGGACAACAAATTTTGCTGGCCCAACAACAAATATTTGAATTCACCAGAATTTCGCACATTCACAACCAAGCAACCTAAATATCCTACATTCACAGAATAGGTTTACAAATTTTGGAATTGGTACCAGAACTTCAACACCGAGTATTTTAAAGAGAGCCCGGGTTTTTATAAACAACTAGCGGCCTGTCCCGGCTTCGCACGGGTGGACATTTCTTTTTTAAACACATAAATATAGCCTATGTTACTCAGGGTGAATGTAGCTTTCCAATGGTGAAAGAATTTTTGAAATCGGCACAGCAGTTTTTGAGTTTAGTCATTACAAACATACACACAAAAATAGAAATCTTTCCTCTTTATAATATTAATAGTGTAAATAGTATATAAGTTTAGACTAGCTGATGGGACAAGCATAATTATGACCCACCCGATGTTAAGTGGTAAAAAGTTTTTATGGAGTCATGAAAGGAACATGCCCGATAAGCGCGATGCTTGTTACGTTTTTATAGATAACTCGCTGGAAAACGATCTAGCAAAACCGAAAACTAAAATCAGAAAAGAAACTCTGACTTGAGGTACTGACCTGACTGGTGGGATATTTGATTTTTAATCACGTCTTTGAAATATTTTTAAGCGTCTTGTTTCAATCTGTATAAGTTATTTATGTGCTTATAATATTGGTTTAGCTGGAGTAAATGATTTAAAAATAAAACTACACTAAAATAAATCGGGTAAACAATGTTTCATGTCAAATTGACATTGACATAATCAAATGTTTATACTATGTCAAATTAAACTTTTTCATGCCAAAAGGTTATGTTTTTCGCTAAGAGGCCCGCAGCAAAGAGTTTTTCAAGTCTCTGGTTTTTCTGAGAAGTTCTGTTAATTCTTGGAAACAAAATGAAACTGAAACAAACAACGGAAAGAAAATGCAAAAAAGATTAAATTAATAATCTGCATTAAATAATAAATTAATATATTATTACACTATCTAGCCCCAAACGAAGCAAAGCTTGTATAAGATGAGAACCAGATAGCTGTTATAATACTTATACAATTTTGTAGTTGCGAATACATACTTAAAATACAATATTATCTTCTTAATATATAAAAATGAATTGCTGTTCGTTAGTCTCGCTAAAACTCGAGAACGGCTGGACCGATTTGGCTGATTTTGGTCTTGAAAGATTTGTGGAGGTCCAGAGTAGGTTATGTTTTTTTTAACGGGAACGGTAACGGGGCGAGCGAAGCCGCGGGCGGCCACTAGTCTACAATATAATACAATACTACAATATTTCACAGAAAAACAAATATTTGTTTTAGGGATCCAACCCACGCCCTTCAACGCAGAAGGTAGAGCTACTACCCACTGAGCTATGCAAGCTGTATAATCGAGCAGTCTTATCGCATATTATTTATTTTTTGGAAAAGCAACAGCCAGAAAAGTTACATACGTGACAGGTAACAAGCTCCGTGAACAAGCTACGCTTCAAACACGTCAACAGTGGTTAATAACCTTAATAGGTAGACAGTGAAAGCCATCATGAAATTACCCCCTGTCTCACCACAAGTGCCTTATCAAGTACCTAGAGACATCAATGTACTTTATCTAGCTATACAGGGTGGAAAGATCAAAATAGATGAATTAACACAAATTTGTTAGCACTTTATCAGCCGAGTGATTGTGTTTTTTGACGTGACAACGTCTTATAATTCGATAGAGCCGGCTGCACGCACGAAAAAAAATTACGTCATGCGACGTTACCTCGCTCTGAGGCGTTCCATTGAAGGCTTGAAGTGCAAGGGAGAGCGCAGAACGAGCGACATAGAGGCACGCACGGCCTCCACGTTCGGCAGCGTTCGACATCTGTCTCTCTTCTACTTGAGTGAGCGATGCGTCCGCGTGGACAGCTGTATGACGTTGTCACGTTCAACTATCGTATGTAAACTGGCTTTACAGACAACCGATTTTTTTATTAATAGATTTCCAATGCCTAATAGTATCCCAGAAAAGTTTATGATGCACGGTAAGATGGTCTTTCCTATTTTTACTTATCACACCCTGTATACTGTAGTGTGACCATTTATTTGCGAAAGCTTTGATTCGTTTGCTAACGTTAAATTGATATTTGTTTTGAAGTTGTTAGAGTTTAATTTGGAATGAACAAAGCGCGTTGGTTTATTCTATAAAGCTATTTGATTGTTATTTGCTTCAGGACAATTTAATGGCCTCTATAATTAATGTGGGAACAAATTTGAAACTGTTAATGATAGGCTATAAACTATGTTCAAAATAGGGTAAAAACAGTAAGTAAGTAATGCAATAGTTATTTATTTGTTAATAAATTCCAAAATAGTGTTTATGTTTAATAAGCTATACAGTTTAGATATAACTTAAATAAAGTTTGAGAGACCAATACAACATGAGCTTCCATTTCTTACAGTTTCAATGACCTCGTAGTTCAAGAAAAGTTTGATATAAAATTTTATCAAAGTAAGGGGGCTAGTTATAAGCAATAATTTGATTGATATTATAATAATGGCAAGGCTTTTAAAGAAAATACAACTAATAAAATGATTAAATTAAAATAAGATTGTTACTTTTTCTTGTTACTACGATTGTGAAGATGGAATTAATGAGTTTTTTTTAAACTGGCTGATGAACAAGCTTAATGATCCACCAGATTTTAAGCGGTAACCATATTTTTTCTGGTTATACATTCATAAGTAAAGACTTTTTCTTGTTGTGTACAGTTTGTATGAATAAATGCTTTTCTTTTTCATCAACTTGAGGCATACAGATGTGTCCTAGAATTACCAAAACTCATGGTCTCTATGATAAATCGAGGCAACCCAGGTGTGTGAGGTTAGGTCTGATTAAATAAGGGTAGCGACCTACCGAAGTGTTTGCGGGACAGATACCAACTCCTGTACTAATAGGAGTTCCTTACTTTGACCACTAGGTTACTGGACGCTAGAATTTTGATGCTCGGTTAATTAACAGAGAAAATACGTCACGGGTTCAAATCCCACTCGGCTCTTAACTTTTGGGACATTATAAAAATCTTAGAGAAAATACGGTTCTTCTTCTTAAATTTAAGAGCTTAGCACTTGTTGGGGTTTTGATGCAGTTTTCCCTAATTGAGTCTTTCAAATGCAACCTCCTTGATTTCCATATACGACATGACAGCGACCTTTACTTTATCTGGGTCATGTAACTTATTCTTGGCTTTCCTCTTCCCGTTTTCCTTTCCTTTCCTTCAATGATATTCTTTATGCTATGTTCTTTATATTAGAGGTATATTCTTTATAATATTTCTTTACTACATTTACAAGAACACTAATGAACGAATGGTAGCGGGCCCGCCTTCCAATCGTAAGGACGTGGGTTCAAATCCAGTCACGTACTAATGAGTTCTTCTGTCCAAAAATGTACTCGTATAATGCAGTATGCAAGCACTTTCAAACGGTGAAGAAAAACATCGTGAGGAAACCAGCATGTCGTAGAACCTAAAAATATCGAGAACAATTATGTCAAGTGCACCAAAGGAGCTTTTAAGAGGTGCACTTAAAATCCTTTCACCACATTGGTTCCAAGGAACCAGTGATACAAAGTCAAAAGTCAAAGATATCTTTATTCAGTAGTAACTCAAGGATCACTTTGAAACGTCATAAAGCTAGGTGAGTCCACCAAGCCTAGAAGAACAGGCATGCGATGAGAAGAAGTAAACTTTACGTCCAAATGGTAATAGTCCAAGATTGTCAGAATCCACACTTGAGGTAAGTACACCAATTTGGTTTATTTGCTTGTTTGAATTGGTCGGCTTTATTTTGGGGGATTTGGAGAGCATTACATACAAAGTTACAGTGTTAGTTGTTTGCTGAAAGTTAACACACCATTTTGTATTAAGAAAAATATTTTGCTTTGAAAAGCTTTGGTTTGTATCGACTCAAGAACAGGACCGTAAGTTTTTTCTGTTTTATCAGCGTCTTCTCTTCTGTATGTTTTAGTCAATTATAAAACGGCGAAAAACTAAGAAAGCCTTTTACAAAAAAATTACAATCCATTCAATAAATTAAATACGTGGGTTCGATCCCCACCGAGAACAAATATTTGTGTGGTGAACACAGATGTTTGTTCTCTGTATGGGTTTTATATTGTACTCTAAGTATGTATTTAAAAAGTATATAAACATCATACCAGTAATCTGAAAAACCCATCATCCAAGCTCTGCTTAGTTTGGTGCTAAATAGTGTTGTGTTTATTGTCCACATATTGATTTTATTTTTAATCTATAACTGTTAACTAAGAGTGTGATTGTTATATTGTCCCAAAAGTAAAGAGCCCCGTACCTATCAAGGGGAAGGTCGTGGGTTCAAATCCCGCGCGTCTCTTAACTTTTGGGACATTATAAAAAATTTCGTGATTCCTTAAGCGTAGTTAACATTATAAAATCAATAAAATATGAGTGCAGTGTTGTTAAAAAAATTAAACTAAACTAAACTCACCACGTAACCTCTGCTTCAAAATGAACCCCGTACAGTCAAAACAAGAAACCACACCATCAAATGCAAGGCAATACGAAAGACTGCCGTTTAGTAGGTCAAAAAAAAGTTAATCAATACAAATCGTTTAGGTGAAGTCATAAAACTTTGCACGGCACCAAGCAGAATAAGTTAGGGAAAAATACGGGGAATATATTGGAGTAAGTTTATTGGTTCCGCAGATTTTTATTTCTTGAGCGCGGTATCGAATGTGAAGGTATTTTGTGAAGGTATTAATACGGATATATTGAACACGTTGCAAATGTAATTGGACGTGGCTTTGACTACACTAAAACTTCGAGATCCCAGGCACATTTTTTAAGGAGTATTGACTTAAATAAATAAATAATGCGGACAATCCACACAACACTATCTAGCCCCAAACTAAGCAGAGCTTGTACTATGGGAACCAGATAACTGATATATTACTTAAATACTTTTTTTTTGTAAATACGTACATAGAATACAATATAACACCTAGACAGAGAACAAACATCTGCGTCCACCACACAAATATTTGTGTGGTGGACAAACTTGCTTTTACTATAGGTACTCAAAATCAATTCACCAAAATGGTTCGGAAAAAACCACACACAGTAATAAAAAGAAGATTATAGGCACTAATTTTAGTTTGAGTATTTGCATAAACAATGATCTATGTTTGGGTCTATATTTGGGTCAGTTGAGCTATCAATGGATCGTTTGCAAAGATTGCCGATGAAAAAAGTATAAATAACAAAGCCAATACTAGCCATGCTTTAGTGTAAAGACCTAAATGAATGAAGTGACTGGCCTGGACTGGCCTCTCAGCTCTGTTGGTAGTAACTCTGCCTTCTGCGCCGTAGGTCGTGGGTTCGATCCCCACCGAACAAATATTTGCGTGGTGAACGCAGATGTTTTTTCTCTGTGTGGGTGTTATTTTGTATTCTTAGTATACATTTACATAAAAAAAAATAGGTATAAGTATTACATCAGCTAACTTGTAAACCGGCATGTATGTCATAGAACCTAAAAGTTCAAAAATATTTGACAAGTGCACAAAAGGAGCCTTGTAAGGCGCACTTAAAATCCTTTCACCACACTTGGTTTGAAAGAATCAGTGACACGATAAGTAGAAAAAAACTATCTGGTTCCCATAGTACAAGCTCAGCTTAATTTGCGGCTATAGTGTTGTGTTCACAATATACTTACTTACATACTTACTTATTACTGCATAGATTAACCGTTCTTCTATCCTCCCAGAGAACCCTAATAGCGTTGAAAGGTTAAATCGATAGCAGACTCGAGTCAATACAATTTTGCCGATAGCTAAGGAAAGTAGCAAAAACTAGAAAATTACTTCAACAAACTCCTTTGATTTTTTCTGGGAACGTTCTCAATGTTTGAGGTTAGGTCAGCCCTAACTTGGGGTACTCATTCGTCGTTTCAAATGGTCATCCCATTCGAAATGACATATTTTCATCATCATCATCATCAGTATGAAGAAGTCCACTGCTTTTTTTTCTTATCGTGTCACTGGTTCATTCAAACCAAGTGTGAGGAAAGGATTTTAAGAGCACCTCAAAGAGGCTTTTTTGGGCACTATATACCGAGGTAAATAAATGAAATTGACATAATTCATACAAGCCTCTCATTCAAGAAAAATAAAGTACTTACGTTATGTTAAGAGAAGACCATTAGTGCAGTAGTGGACTAAAGCACATTATGCTTTAGTCCACTACTGCACTCATACTACTACTGGTCATTGGCTTTCCACATTCACTCTATTCATTTCCAGGAGAGGGGAGGCATGTGATGGACCATGGAGATTGGGATTTTTCTATAATTCTAATAACTGTTTTTTTTAGCAAACGAGATTGCTTGCTTGAATATGGTGCTGAACCTAATTTCCTGAGTCATTTGTACAATCTACAGTTTGTATTAGCATTTTATGTGATAGTTAATTTAGTTAACAGTTAGTTGCTTCGAGAAAATAAGCTTATTAAGTGGCAATCATAATATTGAGCTAATATCTTAACAAATTTAAAATTCTACCGATTTTTTTGCCCTCGACAAACTAGCAAATTTAATATCTTTATTCTGTAGTATCACACAAATTACTTTGAAATGACTTACAGCTAGGTGAGTTTAGGTACCAGTTCCACGCAACCAAGCCTAGAAGAACTGTCAACAAACTAAGTACACATACATACATAAAATCACGCCTCATTCATGGGGGTACGTAGAGATCACGGATTTCCACTTGCTACGATCTTGACATACCTCTTTCGCTTCATTCACTTGCATAACATTATTCATACATGCACGTCAGTTTAGGATATACTCCTAACGAACTGGCCTTTCTCTAAAACGTCTGTTATCAAATTTAGCAACAAAAATATGTCTAAATTGAATTAATAAAACTTTGGTAGTTTGGGTAAAACCCAAAACTAATCACTTGTCTTTGTCATCATCACCATCATCATCATAAGCCTGAAGAAGTCTACTGCTGGACATAAGCCTCTCCTGTACATTTTCAGGAAGAACGATTCTGAGCCCTTTCCACCGACTTCTCGCAATCTAAATATCTTTGATGCAAAGATGTTTATAATGTCCCAAAAGTTCACCGAGCGGGATTTGATCCCCCCTTCCGCTTGGTACAGAGCTGCGCTGACCGCTACGCCATCGAATCCTAATCACACACAACGAACAACTCTGTGATTTCTTTAAAAGTGTTAAACATTGCCTGGAAAAAATCGCTTTCAGCGGTAAGGCCGCCCATTGTTATTTATTTAGTTACTGTGATGCATCCTGGTACAATAAAGTGTTATCTATCTATGTATATTATATTATGTAACATTATAAAATCAATAAAAAATCTTTGATTCATTTTGATTCAACTCAATAAATCCCGTTTTGATTTGATTTATCTATTCAAACTACTGAATCGTAAATCCACAGCAAAACAAATACAATGGTATAAATCTTGCATCGATTAGACTGATTGACAATCGAGTTGTGATAAATCGATGTCCGATTCGTTTGTGATTAATTGTCTTTGGGTAATTGATTCCCCGATATCTCGATTAAATGGAATTTAATTTTAGGCAAATGTAGCAGGTTAGCTATTATATGTATAACTCACGAAAAAAGAACCGCTAAACATTAGGTTGGCTATAATAAGACCTGTCAAGTATGCCCATAAAAAAATAAATGGTAGTTCCCTAGGTTACCTAACCTTATACATTTTCAATGTCCAACCAATATTATATTAGCTATATGGACATCCAGTTCCCAGAACTTGCAAGTTCTGGTTTATAGTGTTGTGTGAATTGTCTTCAATATTCATATTTAATATATTTTTTTGCTATTCAGCGTGGCAATGCCGCCAGCGTCTTGGGGACGCTTCCGTCTGGCACTGATTTGGATCAGTTGAGCTATCTCTAGATCGTTTGTAACGATAGCTCAACTGTTTCTTGTGTATTTTGTACATTTTGTAAATATTTGTTTAATTGTAAGTTTCTTTGTGTAAATAAATATAATCTAAATATTTAAATATGAAAGAATAAATTAAAATTACGGCAAAGGTAAATATTTACAAAGAGTATGCAAAATACACACGAAAAAAACACTTTATCGTAAATAGATAGATGTAATATGTATATTATTTATTATAAATAAGATAGTGCATCCCTATTTTTATAAACAACGGAAAATTTGTTTTGATTTTCTGAGTTTTGACTCTCAATAATAGTGTCGAAACCAATAAAATAATTCGAAAGAGGGCAGATCGATTTGTCTGCCATTAATTTCTTTTACTCGTAGACATCAGTAAGGATAAGTTATTAGGTCAAAATACTAGCTCAACTCAACAAATCACAATTTTATGAACTTACCGCGTTATTTTCCTTTACGCAGCTGAAATCTTCAGGTTAACTGAAAACAGCATAGTTTTAAAATGTTTCCATACACGCGGATCACGTGCCGGACAGAACGTATTACCGGCAGCGGGGCCCGGATTGGATCGGAATGATGCGCAGTGTGCGGTGTACCTAATGATACGATTCTGATAAGGCTCCTTCACACAAATAGTCATTATCAGGAATATTAGAATCACTTTTTTATTGATTTTACAGTGGGAAATCACAAAGGTTTTTAGGGTTCCGTAGCCAAATGGCAAAAACGGAACCCTTATAGATTCGTCATGTCTGTCTGTCTGTCTGTCTGTCCAGCCGTGTCACAGCCATTTTTCTCCGAAACCATAAAAGCTAGACTGATGAAAGTTGGTGAGTAGATGTGTTCTGTGAACCGCATTAAGGTTTTTACACAAAAATAGAAAAAAAACTATAAATTTTGGGGGTCCCCATACTTGAAACTGAAACTCAAAAAAATTTTTTTCATTGAACCCATACGTGTGGGGTATTTATGAATAGGTCTTCAAAAATGATGTTGAGGTTTCTGAGTTTTTTTCTAAACTGAATAGTTTGCGCGAGAGACACTTCCAAAGTGGAAAAAAGTTGGTCCCTCCCCCCTCTAACTTCTAAAGTAAGAGAATGATAATACTAAAAAAAATATATGTTGTACATTACTATGTAAACTTTCAACGATATTTGGTTTGAACGAGATCTAGTCAGTAGTTTTTTTTTTATACGTCATAAACCGTAAACCGCAATTTACCTTTCAACGAACTACAGGAACCTTATTATGTTACATCAAGTATGTATAAAGTTTCTTGTAGTTCGTCGTGCTACGGAACCCTTCATGGGCGAGTCCGACTCGCACTTGGCTGCTTTTTTTTATTGATTTTACAGTGGGAAATCACGAATATTTTTAATAATGTCCCAAAAGTTATGACGAGCGGGATTTGAAGCTGCGACCTTCCTCTTTGTACGGGGCCGCGCTGACCGCTGCGCCATCGGGTCCTAATCACACTCGATGAATAACTCTTAGGGCCTGTTCGGCACTAACGCGACCGTGGCTCTAACTACACTACTTTCTTACTTTTTAATGCAAATCCTATTTCATTCATAACATTCCGTCTACGAAATTTTGTTTTTGTTTCGCCTATTTGTCTCTCTCTCTATTGTATGGAGAAAAGTTAAGACAGCAAAAATACGTTACGTAAAAACGATCGAAACGAGTTGTTGTCCCATAAATTTTCCATACGAAAGAGAAAGGCACGTGCTCACACAAAAAAAAAAACATTTGTTAGACGAAAATGTGGTAGCAAAACTTCGATTCGGATACAGAAATGAAGATATCCGTAGAAAAACCAAGGTCACAAGGAAAAACATAGGTCGTAGAATTAGTAAGTTGAAGTGGCAATGGGCAGGTCATAGCTCGAAGAACCGACAACCGTTGAGGAATAAAGGTTCTCGAATGGCGACCACGAACCAGAAGCCGAAACGTAGGATACCCACCTACCAGATGGTCCGACGACATTGTTAAGATCGTGGGAAGTCGGTGGATGGAAAGGGCTCAGAATAGTTATTCCTGGAAAAGTGTAGGGGAGGCAAAGATTGTAGAAGATTTTTCTCTAGTATAAAAAGGCCCTTACACTTGCGAAACCACTGCGGTATAACATTTTATGCAATTGTACGATTCGCCAGCTGCTAGGGCGCATTATATGGACTCAAATGGGGCTCGGGGTTTCCTGAAAACGACGGCTGGTAAAAAACGGTGACGGAAAACACATTTTTTTATACAACTAAGTTAGCATACAAGCATACGACCCACCTGATGTAAAAGCGTCTGGGATTCGTTTTCTGTCATTTTGGGAAGTCACATAGCTTTTTCATTTTAGTTATTTTGTAAAAACTAAACTGCTTCGATACTTTAATCTCGAGGCACTGTAGATATCAGCGTAAGCTTAATCGTAAGCAGTCCACTGCTGGTCTCTCCCAAGACGTGCCACTGAGCCCGGTCTTCGGCTCACCTCCTCCAGTGCTTGCCAGCTACATTTCGCAGATCGTCGCCCCACCTTGCCGGAGGACGTCCTACACTACGCTTACCTAAACGCGGTCTCCACTCTAGAATTCGTAAGCCGCTTAGCGGAGTGACAAAGAAGTCGATACGATTTCTATTCTAATTTATGTAGCTAACTGTAAACACAGTGAATGGAGAAACTTTGTATCTCCAATGATATTACCCAAAATATTTCATAGCTCGTAAAAATACTCGAAAACAACCTTTGTTGCCCAGAATTATTACATAAACAGTAACTTCACGGACCACAAACTTATTTCAATGGATTGTAAATTTGTAAGGGAACAAACAGTTTGCAACTTATTATGTTCTTAGCTATTATCATCGAATATTCTATCATTTTCCTTGTGAAAGTTCTAGAAGCGAAACAGGAGGCTTTTAATTAAATCTTTGTAACTTAGAACCTACTTTGTAACGTTCTAAATAATAATAAGCAAAGTTCAAGTTTTGAACCTTATTGCTATCGTAAAAACTTGTTTTTGGTGACAGTCTTTTTAAGGCCTGCGCACACAGCGATCAGTGAAACGCTGTCAAATATCACTGTCAAATTTGACAGCGTTTCACTGATCGCCGACGCCAGCGGCTTAGGTGTGCGCAGGCCTTTAGGTGCGCACCAGTTAAGTCTGCACGCGACTAACAACGAAAACAATTAAAAATATGGATTGGCCTATCTCTCGATCACAAACATGAATGGGGAAATCAAACTTTCTTTTTCTGCTTGAGATTGGGAGATTATTTCCAGTCCATTTTCAATGTTTTCCGCCATTAGTCACTCGCAGAGTTATTCTGCTCGCACTCTAGTGTCTCTTATTGAGTCGCCATCTTAAGTTGAAGTTGTAATAAGTTAACATTAACACGATTAATCATGCAAAGTTGTTAGAACATTAGGGTTGTTAATAGCTTCTGGAATCGGTCTTTCTTCCCCAGGCAGCCATGCGGACTGACTCCGGAGACAGTCCTGGACTATTAATCAGTCCATGGGTTTCGTTACATGGCTTTCATAATTGGGTAAATGTGGAAAGTATAGTCTCATACTCAAACGTGACAGAATAAAACCTCGGACGGGACGTGACGTTTATGGTACAGTCAGCTACACTACGTAATGTAAAGTCAAAATCGGCACTTATACGATTGCAATAACAAACATTATAAAAAAAATGGCTAAACTGATTTTTGATAAAGTTTCTATGGGACTAAAAAAATAATTCTTTATGGAAATATTTCTTTTCAGATTTTTCAAATCGGCTCATTAATGACGAAGTTATGTTTTATAGCAAACAGAATAATAAAAAAACAATTTGAGAACCTTCTCCTATTTTATTTGAAGTCGGTTATAAACTGTCTAGTGTGACTGGACAAAACTGGTGAAACTGGCACAGACTCACCTAGCTCTATGACGTTTCAAATTGATATTTGCCTCACTACTGAATAAATACATTTTTGGGTTTGAATTTGGTATAAGGCAATTGCAAACGTGCATGTAGGGTCAATCCACACGTGTACAACATTTTAAACTGACCGCAGGATTCAATTTGATCCGATGAAAAACGACGCGAACGTTTAAAGTAACCAAGCAGTTATATCGTGGGGTAAATCATACGGCATAAATATTAATGTAAGCCATTTTGAACGACGCGTCATCATTGTATTATATTCTCGTCATGTAGGACTACGAACCTGTATCACGTGTTTGTGTTTCGGGGTCTATTTACACTGGGCGAGTCAAATCTTATTTTACTTTGCCAAATGGGGCGATTGCGTATCTTTAAAACTTTTGACGTGACGTCTTATAATTCGACTAGCTGATACCCGCGACTTCGTCCGCGTGGATATTTGAGTTCGTTTGTTTTAGTTTGATATGACCAACTGCTAGTTACCATTGTTTTGAGCTTGTACCTACTTTAGAATGTATTTGAATTTAAAGGTGAGTGCTGTTGGAGCTGATTTTTTTCAGAAGTGTTTAGTTTAAGTATGATAGATGTTTCCCGCGTTTTTGTCTAAGTGGTTATCATCGGTTTTTTTGTAAACATTTGTGTGTATTCAAACCTGGTGACAGATGCTGCGGTAGCTGAAATTTTTTTAATGTTTTTTTTTGTGATTTTATGTTATATTAGTGGCTAATTTGGGGTTTCGTATGCGTGTTTGTGTATAATCGAATCAGATTTTTTTAATTTGACATGACCAACTGCTGGTTACTATAGATTTGAGCTTGTACTTTATAGTGTATTTGAATTTGAAGGCGAGTGCTGTTGGAGCCGATTTTTTTCAGCAGTGTTTAGTTTAAGTATGATAGATGTTTCCCGCGATTTTGTCTTAGTGATTATCATCGGTTTTTTGTAAACATTTGTTTGTATAAAAACCTGGTGACAAATGCTGCGGTAGCTGAAAATTTTTTAATGTTTTTTTTTCGTATTTTGTAAAGCTATTTTTTGTAGTTTTATGTTTTATTAGTGGCTAATTTGGGGTTTCGTATGCGTGTTGGTGTTGGTTTGTTTGTGAACCTTTGTGTGTAATCGAACCTGGTGCCAGATGCTGCGGTAGCTGTTTTTTTTAATGTTTTTTTTGCGTATTTTGTAA
Source organism: Thera britannica (assembly GCA_939531255.2). Taxonomy (NCBI): domain Eukaryota; kingdom Metazoa; phylum Arthropoda; class Insecta; order Lepidoptera; family Geometridae; genus Thera; species Thera britannica. The sequence continues at coordinate 5,532,152 of OW618045.2, forward strand.
AGCTATTTTTTGTGATTTTTCTTAAAATCATTTTCCGTTTTTTCTTCTTTTAGGGAAATAATTTTCCTATTTTCTTTTTTAGTACACCTTTGCTCTATTAGAGGAATACACCTTCTAAGTTTCATGCTTCTAGGGCTAACGGTTTAGGCTGTGCGTTGATTTTTCTTTAAACCATTTTTCCCCTTTTTCTCCTCTTCGGAAAATAATTTTCCATTTTCCTTTCTTAGCGGATGCCTACGTCATAACATCTACCTGCATGCCAAATTTTAGCCCGATCTGTCCAGTGGTTTGGGCTGTGCGTTGATAGATCACTATGTCAGTCAGTCAGTCACCTTTGAGTTATATACAAGGTGTATCTAAATATGTGTACTATGCGAAGGTGGGGGGTTTCAGACCACAAGGGTGATCAGTTGTGGAGGGGAGATAATTCAAAATTCCTATTTTCAGTTTCCCATACAAAAATATTTAATTTCATAATGCCTAAATAAATTGACAACCCTATCCTTGTAACCCCTTGACCCCTTGACCTACTACCCCGTAGGTCTACTACTACTACCTACTACCTCTGTAGCTGAGTTTAGGGTTGTCACTTTGTATAAAGTCAGCTGTTAATGTTGAAACTTCGTTGCAGTTTTTTTCAGAGATACCAATCGAAGTTCGAAAAGTCGTTGAACAAAAGTTGTTCCCCGGGGGGTGGAAATTCACCCTCCTTCAGGATAGTACACATATTTTGATACACGTTGTATATATAGATAGATGGAGCCGGCTGCACGCACGAAAAAACATGACTCATGTGGCGTTACCTCGCTCTGAAGCGTTCCATTTAAGGCTTGAAGTGCGAGCGAAAGCGCGGAACGAGTGACAAAGAAGCATAATCGATCGGCCTCCGCGTTTGGCAGCGTTCGACATCTGTCTCTCTCATACTTGAGTGAGCGATGCGTCCGCGTGGACAGCTGTATGACGTTGTCACGTTTAACTATCGTCAGTAAACCGACTTTACAGATAACTGATTTTTTTAGTGAAGGACTAATCTCGTCTAAACAAGCGGTTCTTGTAAAATCTCCACTCACGTGTCTCGTCCCTGTTATGTCGTAATCTGACAAGATTGTCGTTTTCATAGAGATGGCATGATTCAAGTTAGTCGCACTTATGGCAAATGACCACTATTCGATTTATTTTTAAGACGTTTTCTTTTAAACCCAACTCATTAGATAGCATTGCATGTACAAGAAACTATATTTTCCCATCGTTCGAAAATTGCCAGCTTAATCCCTTACCAATGATGGTACTGCCCTTTTTTACCAATGGTAAATAGGTATTTATGAATGGTAAATAGGGAATTACCTATTGGTGGTAAGGATCAGATAGCAGACGTTTTAGAAAAAGGCCAGGTCAAAATTACTCTTAACCGACGAGCATGTATGATTAATGTTATGCGCGTGAATGAAGCGAAAGAGGTATGTCAGGATCGTAGCAAGGAGAAATCTGTCTACCCCCCATAGGAATAAGGCGTGATATTTTGAGTGGTAGTATGTCAATTATTATTATTATATAATATTATGCGCCTGTGGTGTCCCACTGCAGGGCAAAGGCCTCCCTTCCTTCTCTCCAGTCGTCTCGATTCAGTGCCACTTTGGACCATTCTTTAAGATAGGCTTCCATTTCATCCCTCCATCTTTGCCGTGGTCTACCGCGAGGTCGTTTCCCGTTTTTAGGAGTCCAATCGGTTGTGGCCCATAACGCATCCGACATGCGTCAGACGTGGCCTGCCCAATCCCAATCCAATGTAAATTAAATCAGGATTTTTGTAAATTAAACCCCAAAAAGAAGAAATCGCGCGGGATTCTACTAATTTGTAATAATTATTCAATTGTAACCAAGTAACCTGTCTACAACATGGTTTGTCTATGCTCGTAATATACTGAGAAAGGGTTCCTTCGTTGGTATTCTCCAGATATTCCTGAATGCCTGCCGTGCCGGTGCTGGGTTTTTAATTTCATCTCAAATTCACCGCATCACCTATGTTAAGGTCATCTTTCTTGGAAGCTATCGTCGTTTTTAAATGCTCGTTACATGGTAATAATAAATATTAAATACAATAAACACTACACTATCTAGCACCAAATTAAGCAGTGATTGTACTATGAGAACCAGATAGCTGATATTATTACTTACCTATATTTAATTTTTTGACAAAACATTCTTTAGAATACACCCAGACAGAGAACAAACATTGGCGTTCATAGGTTAGATTGTACTCTAATTCGTCGCTTGAGACGTGCTTAGATCTGAGTTGCGTTTCAGTATTCGGGGGTTAGGGTGTTATTAATAATCCTGGTGCAACGCTGGAGTAGTTAAATCGTGTTTTGTCACATTTGTTCGAGTTGACAATTGCATTTCAATGCAAGAGACAAAACACGGATCAACTAGTCCAACGCTACGCCAGGATTATTAATAAGACCCTAAGCGTTCAGCACACAAATATTTGTAGATGGATTATGGTAAATGAGGTGTCATTGGATCTGATATGGATTGAAGGAGTATTTAACTCGGCTACCTTTTTTGGTCGGTTACCGTGGTCACAGGCAGACTAGAGGTCGTTTAAGTAACCGTCGAGCAGTGGAGGCAGTTGCAGTTGCAACTAACCTCACTTGGTCCAGAATTAGAAAAATGTCCTCCCGAATACCAATTTTATCCTTGATTATTCATATCGATCGCGTTAATACTATATGATGTAAGATGGACAACGGCGATTAGAGAATGATGACCAAGAGACGCACAGCGACCATGAAGGCAGACCACCCGCCTGTTGGTCGGATGACATTGTCGGAGTATTTGGACAGCAATGGCGGAGACTGGCACGGGACCGAAGAGAGTGGCGTATTAGGGAAGAGACATTATACCCAGCATACAACATACTATTTAGCCCACAGATGCTTGTTTGCACCCCAAACAAGCATCTGTGGGCTAAATAGTATGTATATATTAATGTGATGGACGCTTTTTGCGTGAAAACCTAATTGGATTTTGGTGGTTTTTTTAATAATTGCTTGTTTTACCTATCGGTTTGATTTTGTTAATACCCTAGCCTGAAAACACAGAATTGCGAATTCACTTCGCGCTCGCATGAATTATATTTAATCTGAAAGGTAATTTATTCGTCTCACATATGAAATAAATAACATTTTATCTCCACGTATTTGAGGATTAAATCATTGTTTGTATGTTATAAATTTTATAATTACGTTATTAAAAAAATACTGGTATAACAATTATTTTTATGGAAATTAAAATCATGGATTTTTCTTGTGTTACTACATGAATAGCTTGAAGAAAAACGCTATAAAACTCTTCTAGGGTAGGCAACGAAGTGACCCTTGGTGTTGTTGATGTCTATATGGGTGACGGTGACCGTTTACCATCAGGTGGGCCTATAGCTAGTTTGTCAATTTTTTATATAAAAAAACATAATTTAAGTTCAGTTTTTTATAACACGTGCTAATGGAACAACTAGATGTCCCACCTGATGTTGATAGAAACCTATGTGACACTTAGGCCCGTATTCCGAAACAGCGCTTGAGTCTGAGTCGAGCCTCAAGCATAGATTTTATGACAGTTCTCCATTGAAAAGTGTCAAAAATCTGTGCTTGAGGCTCGACTCAGACTTAAGCACTGTTTCGGAATACGGGCCTTAGACGTGGATAAGTTTAAAATGATTGTCTTCACAAGTGTCTTACTGTCAATAATATTGCCTCCCATGCCATAAAATACACAGCCTGGCATCTGTCATCCTCATTCTTTAATTTTCCGCGAAACAGCATTACTTTGTTTCGGTTTTTGAAGGTGGTGGGTGTCGGTTTAATTACTGGCACGTGAGGCTGCCTCAAGTTCTTGACGTGGGTGACCTACGACCTACGAGGCTATACTTTGTTATAGGCGTTGGTTACCACTTATCATTCAGGATCATATGCTGGTTCCATCAGCTAATTATATAAAAAAAAAACAATAAAAGTTTTCTAGCAATGGATGAGAGTTGTCTCACACATAGTGTGAAAGATGACGGATAAGAAAGAAGTGAATACAGAGATGACGACTGACAGGGTAGAATGGAAGAGAAGAACATATTGTGCCGACCCCACATAAAGTGTGATAAGGGCAGAAAGAAGAAGAGAACTCACTCCAAATCGGTTTTAGAGAGGAAACCATAAAACGTTTGCAATGAACCGGAAAACTAGAAAAATACCGCGTATTTTATTGGTGTAAAAGTTTTCCGTATGCGTTACTTTATTCGACTAAAAGGCCATACTTCCCTCGCCTTTCAAGTTACTGCCGTTGGATACATAAATAATTTTGTCGGGTTTTGGCACGTTTTGTGGTCTATAAAAAATGTCCGGGAAATGTACTATCTGGGACCCTACCAACCTGCCAAATGTATAGTTTGTGTGGATGTTTAAATGTTTGTTTGTGTCGTGATTTCTCACATTTTTGGGATATTTTTACAATATTTTTTTACATCAGACGGGCAAGTCCTACTTTACTTACAACATTTCGTCTGCGAAATGTTGTTTTCGTTTCGCCTATTTGTCTCTCCCTATTGTATGGAGAGAAGATGGAAAAACAAATATACACTACGTAGAAACGATCGATACGAGTTTTTGTCTGATCAATTTTCCATACAAAAGAGAGATACACGTGCTCACACGAAAACAACATTTGGTAGACGAAATGCGGTAGCAAAACTCCGACTTCGGGTACAGCTCATAACTTTCGAAATTATGCGATAACAAACATTTAAAACTAAACGGCTAGACCGATTTTGATAAAACTTCTAAGGGATCACTCTGGAAATATGATTTTAAAAATAAAAGAAGATTTTTTTGAAATCAGCTCATAAATTACAAAATTATGCGATAAAATGATTAAGACGATAAAAAAAATGTATACAACCGATTTGAGAGCCTACACCTTTTTTATTTGAAGTCGGTTAAATAGATTTAAATTTGGGTGAAGAATCTTTTTTGAAAAATTTGCACCTCAACTGAAATTAAGCTTATACGAACGAAATCGCGTGGCATTCCACTAGAACGGGGTAAAGGCCGGTTAAATGTCCATATGTCATTTTGTGAGATGGCAGGGTTTTTAGGTAATACTAGGGTATAGGAATAGGTCTTATACGCTTTTTTGATGGCCGTTTTGTAGTTTATTTTTGTGTTGAATTGTGCTCGTACCCTATAACCTAGTAATAGTAAAAAGCTCTTTGTGAAGTGCTCGTACGGGGAAGTATAACCACCATTCCTATTTCTGCCGTGAGACAGCATTGCTGTGTTTCGGTTTGAAGGGTATGAGCGCCGGTGAAATTACTGGCACGTGAGGTTGAACATCTGTATACCTCAAATTGATAGACGCAGAGCAGTGCATCGTAGGGCACGCTCTTGATCAGCTAGTTTTGTAGAAGAAAAGTTTTCACTGTAATGCATTTAGTTTTTGCTGTTTTTGTATCATGCATGAGAGGGTATTTTAAGTAGCTATTGAAATTATTAAGACTGTCTTAAGCCTTGCGCACATCTACGCGTTCTGCGGTGATCAGCGAAACGTTGTCAAATATGACGGCGATATTTGACAGCATTTCTAGCGCGATAGCGATGGCGATCAGTGAAACACTGTTAAATAGTGGAGGCTCATGACCTTACACTTTTTGTAGGATAGAATAATTCTTTTTTAGGATAGGCTAAATCCAAAAAATCTATATTGTTAGTGGAAATCAATTTTTAAAAATATTGCGGTTGCAGAAGTCAAAATGGTGCTCATACCAAATTTTTTTTTATATAGGTAGATTAGGCTGCCATCAAACCTGATGTAAAGTGAAGATGTAGCCTTAGATGGAGCATGCTTATTCAAAATCCACCTTTTCACTCTGGTCCTAAAAACTATTTTTTTTAAACCCATTGTATATTTTCGCTATCTTGTAGCACGCATACGCTACTCAATATCAGAACAAAGGATATTGGCATCGAGTATGTGATCTGAAAACTACACACATTATAGGCTCTGCCAATTCGGGTTGTTCCATTTTATATGCCTCCTGTGGATAGGCGGCTGGTAGGGTGACCATAGTTTCAGTACTAGTAGGAATTTCTAACTATCGATTCTTACAGCCAACGTACAGATTTCTGCGTCTGTAAGTTTGTCTGAGCAAACGACAATAGTACATTATGATATAAGTGCGGTAAGTTGAAAATTACAGCCGAGGCGTTATTGCAAGCCCGAGCCGTAGGCGAGGGCTACAAGAAAGCAGAGGCTGTAATTATCAAAGCGCACGTATGTCATACGACGTTTTATAACACATTTGCGAGGAAACAAATAATACTCGGACTTTCGGACGAACTTACTTACTTGTAGAAATTACTTGCTTGTTAAAACAGTTGGAAAAATTTTAACAATTTGTAAAGTTGATTATTACGTTGCCACCACAATGAGCTTGACTTATATTTTTAAGAAAGTTCCATGAAATAGGCTAAAAACACACTTTCTGTGAAAATGAATTGGCATCTTTGCTTGTTTTCCACTAAGATGAAGTTTTGATACGCTTGTAAGTATCTATCGTTCGATTTTTCAGGCAAGAGGCTTAAAGTAGCCTTTTTCACTGCCTCTGAGAATTTTGGCGGTTCGAATTAATAAATTCATCATTACTTGGCGACATTTTCAAACAAAAATAATACAGCGAAAAGAAAAAGCGCGCGGAATAACTTTTTACTTTTTCACAAATTAGCTAATTTTTTTTTTTAAGGCAAAGGCACAAAAACAGGCAGTATTATTATTAGAGTAAATTAATATTTTTTTGTTTTTGTTACAAATAAATGGTATTAATTTATTGTTAAAATTAATTAAATTACAGAATAAATGTGTATTTTCTATATTTTATCTCCCAGAGTTAATTTTATTCATAAAATGTTTACCACAAAAAAATCTTAGCACAGAGTTTTTATGTCAGTTTTCTGACATAAAAACTCTTTGCTAAGATTTAAAAAGGTACCGTTCGTGGATTGATAACCGTGCGTTTTACATTACGATAACGCACAAGTACGTAAAAACATACATAACGATATTGAAATCGGTGAAGTAGGAGACCCTTTATGAGCAAATGTGTTATAAAGTGTTTTTACTATCTTACCTCCTCAATTTTTATAATGTCCCAAAAGTTAGGAGCCGAGCGGGATTTGAACCCGCGACCTTCCCCTTGGTACGGGACTGCGCTCACCGATTTGCCATCGGATCTTAATCACACTCGACGAAAAACTCTCAGGGACTGCTCGGCATTAATTCGACCGTGGCTCCATCTATACAGGTTGACGTTACAGTCAGCTACTTACCTGCGCGATACCTTCTCATTCATTTCCCAGACACTTTTTACGACTTGCTAAAAATCTCTAGTCACTGTCACTTCATCACTGCCATCTCTATTCATTGACATGAACCAATAGAGATGGCAACAGACTTAGCGGCCTGCTAAGCTAAATGACTTATAAGACTACTATGAATTTGAGCAATCGTGAATTATTTTCAATTCTAAAGCTGCCTGAGAAAAAACATTATCAGTGCTGTAGTTTAAGCTTAGATTTTAATTTCAATTCAATTCAAGGAATTTGAAACTTCATAGGGCTTAGGATGGCTGCAACACCATAGCATCACTTACGATGTAAAATTTGACGGCGGTATTTGGCAGCGTTTCACTGAGAAGCACTAGAGGCCTGCGCACATCTAGCGCGATGGCGATGGCGATCAGAGAAAGGCTGTCAAAAAACGACGACATACGCATTGACAATCTTTGAAACATTTATTAACTCTCTCTTTTGAGGAACCAGTCTTTCGGGAAAACCCATTCAACAACCAGACAGACAGCGGCCTACCTATAATGATTATTTTCTTTTTCTATTCTCATTTTTATGTGATTTTTATTTTTAAGTAGGTGGGTATTCTTGTGTGTACATAAGCTAGGTCAATAAAATGCTTTTCTTTCTTTCTTTCACAACCTAAGTGTTCGTGGCGGGAAAATCTCTGAAACCGTCTGAACTGATGGTCACCCGATCATTGACACCACCGTCCACTCTCAAAAGACCCTAATAAATATTTATGTAAGAGCATTGGCGATGTTATGCCTGTAATATCTACATACATATGACGGAGCATTGCTTTGCATACGGCCATTTCCACGAATGCTATCGTCTTTGTCGCTCTGAAATATTACCGTTTTAAAACTTTACCAAAAATTTTTATAATGTCCCAAAAGTTAAGAGCCGAGCGGGATTTGAAGCCCCGTACCGAGGGGAAGGTCGCGGGTTCAAATCCCGCTCGGCTCTTAACTTTTGGGACATTATAAAAATCTTTGTGATTTCCTTAAGTGTAGTAAACACTATAAAATCAATAAAACAGTTATGAAAAACGCAAGGCGACATCTCTCGTCGATTCAACTGAATGCAACTTCGGTTATCGAGCAGGTTAATTGACTATAACGTCAAAACTGTAGATGGAGCCACGGTCGCGTTAGTGCCGAACAGTCCCAGAGTTATTCGTCGAGTGTGATTAGGATCCGATGGCGCAGTGGTCAGCGCAGCCCCGTACCGAGGGGAAGGTCGCGGGTTCAAATCCCGCTCGGCTCTTAACTTTTGGGACATTATAAAAATCTTTGTGATTTCCTTAAGTGTAGTAAACACTATAAAATCAATAAAACAGTTTACCAAAAATGACTCAAATCCTGCTTTTTCTTGTCTTTTTCAACTAAAAGATGGTATTTAAATGTGTGGCTCAATCACATGCCCAAATGAAATTTAGAATCTAAGATTAGATAGTCATAGATTGCACTTCATGACACTAAATGTGTCGAAAAAAATATAACCGAACTGTCGCTATGCTGAATCCCGCATTTTAGTGTCAAATGAGCTCTTGATCGCCATCGCAGGTCACTTAGATGTGCGAAAGACTTAAAAGAATGGTAGCCAAGAGACCAAAAAGATGCGTTGCAACCAAGGTAGATTATCCGCTTATTAATCGGATGATATTGTCGGAGCAGTTGGGCAGCAATAGAGGAAACTAGCGCAGGACCGAAGAGAGTGGCGTGTTAAGGCCTGCGCACATCTAGGCGATGGCGATGGCGGTCAGCTGAAACGCTGTCAAATATGACAGCGATATTTCGCACGCACGCCTTTAGGGAGGAGGCCTAACCTAAGTGGGCGCGTAAGGGCTAAATAAATCAATAGCTAACTTGCACACGCAATCTAGGTAATTCCTTCATAGTACACCACCAATTTCGTGCAGCGTATCTCAATTTTCCCATTCCATTCATGTCTTCCTTATAGTAACAAAACCGTTACATCAAGCCGGTCCGAAGACAATTGGCCAAGACAGAGTCCACTACACTTTGGCCGGCGTCCAAACCAGTGCAATTGGTGGCTGCAAGATATTGTGACTGGCGGAATTGCTTGTACCATGACCATCCCGAATAGCTAAATAATTTTGGATAGGCTTAAAAGACTTAACCTACCGTAGAAGCTAGGGTATATTAACGCAAAGTATTTTAAATTTACCGATTTACTCATATCTATAGTTTTTAATCGAGTATGCCTAAACATATAACCTTAAAACAAAGAACCGCTGTTTTAATAAATAAAAATCCGACTTAATATTATAAACGTGAAAGTTTGTAAGTATGGACAGATGGATGGATGTTTGTTACTCTTTAAAGTAAAAACTACTGAATGGATTTGACTGAAACTTTACAATAATATAGCTTATGCATCAGCATAACACGTAGGCTACAATTTATAAAGATATTGTAACGGAGAACGGATGTAAGTAACGGGAACGGGGAGTTAGGAGAACGGGGCGAGCGACGCCGCAGGCGGTCGCTAGTAGGTACATTATATTTATAAGAATATCAATAAACTAAGTTTCCTTTAACCACCTGCATATTTTGTGTATGTGTCAGAATTGTATATCTAAGTATAGATATAGCGATAGTAATAGCATATTTTTTTTTAAATAGACACTAGCTAAAATTTCAAATAAAATTTTTTGAATGCTTGGAATATTGATGCCCCCTGAAAATACTTTGCTGTGCTCTGTGCATAGCTCTAGGCCTTTGCATGCCTAAATAAAATTAATAAAATAACCAATTCTGCATGTTGAATAAAAGTATTATCTCTACCGCGCTTGCTTTATCAAATTTCTGATAGAATCAATTAGGAAGCGCGGGAGGAATACGCTTCCGAAAATCGAGTTATTATCGCTTGAATGAGTTTGTAGTAGATACTCGTATGTACTGGTTAACAATAAAAACTGGTTGTCTGTAAAGTCGGTATACTAACGATAGTTGAAAGTGAAAGCGTCATACAGCTGTCCACGCGGACGCATCGCTCACTCAAGTAGGAGAGAGACAGATATCGAACGCTGCCGAACGCGGAGGCCGATTGTGCCTCTTTGCCGCTCGTTCCGCGCTCTCGCTTGCACTTCAAGCCGTAAATGGAACGCCTCAGAGCGAGGTAACGCCGCATGAGTCGTGTTTTATCTTGCGTGCAGCCAGCTCCATCGAATTATAAGACGTTGTCACGTCAAAAATGTAAAATCAGATCGAATGAAGAAAAAAACATTAAAAATCAAAACAAAAAATTAACACTGAGTAAATAAAATGAAATGAAATAATTGATTTACTGGAAGCACCATGCTTCCAGTAAATTTTTCCAGGTACATTTTAAAACTTAAATAATTATAGGTACCTAAATAATAAATAAATAAATAATGCAGACAATCCACACAACACTATCTAGCCCCAAATTAAGCAGAGCTTGTACTTTGGGAACCAGTAAGAAACACACAATGCTCTGTTATAGGCGATGGTTACCACTTAACATCAGGTGGGACATATGCTTGTTTCATCACATATATGTATAAACAAATATATATATACAAAAGCAAAAGTTTAAACAATAAACTTTTGCTTTTGTATAGGAGGACAGCACATACGCTATACGCTGCAGGCTGCAGTGTAAATAATAACAGGTTACATATTTTGTAAGCCCATCTAATCCTAGTTAGTTTTTCACATCGTCCATTGCCCACAGCGTCCACATAAGCCCCTGGATACAAGTTGATAGATAAAAACGGTCCCACTCGCGACATATAGCCCTACCACAAACTCTGTCTGGCTCTGTTTCTGGCTCTGTTTCAGGCTCTGTTTCTGGCTCAGGTTTGAAGTCTGGAGCCATTCGAGTTACGCAGATTTTTTTACAATTATTTACCCCCCCCCCCCCTTCCCCTTGTCAGCAAAAGTAAGCAAAACTCTTCCCCCCCCCCCACCCTCTCTCATGCTTACGTAACCATTGGTACCTATATCTATTTTTCATTAAATCTGCGGACGTTATCACGACATCGACCTCTCCCCACCCAACATGTCATCAAAAGTAAGCAAAATAAGACCCCCCCCCACCCCCCTCAAGCGCTTACGTAATACTTGAACGCCCTTCTGTGTGAGTGCTCACCTGTGAATTTGTGTGTGTGACGTTTTGAAGTAGGATTTATTTAGTCAACACTCAACAGGCTCAATACCAGAGCCAGAGACAAAGCCGGATAGAGCTTGTGGTAGGCCTGTTCGCTCAATTGGATTTTATTTTCATATAGCACTTTGTGCATTACCGGTGACATTCGACTTGCTTGTTTTAGGGGTTTTCTACTCACTTCTGTTCAAAAATAATTAGAGTAGTTTTTGAAATAAATAAAAAATAAATATTGTGGACCAACTATATATTGTTAAGCAGAGCTTGTAGTATGGGAACCAAATAGTTGATGTAATACTACCTTCACACTTTTTTTAGAATACAATATAACACCCAGACAGAGAACAAACATCTGTGTTCAACACACACAACTCTGAGTATCTGTAGCTAATAATGAATAAACCCTAATATTGGCTTTAACGTCTCGTGCCGTAAATCAGCCGAAGAGCCTGGTAAATCGTTATAATGGTACGAAATATAAGCCCATTCAGATTCCATCATAACATATTCAAGAAATTCAATAGCTTATTGTTTTAGAACAACATAAACATGAGATCTACTAACACGGGTAAATTATTTTGTACTTGGCAGGTGTGTAATCCCTTTGTGATTTCTATGATATACACGTAACCAAAACATGTTTATGCTAACCCTTTACTAAAATAATAATGCGTTGCTTCATTACCATAACCTTGACGAAGTCCTGAACATAATCCTCCCCATATACTTTCAAGAATATCTTCAGTGTTAGAAATTTACAGGGTATTTTAACTCATACAGCCATTTCAATAATTGTACAGACAAGTACATAATTCATAAGTATTTGTCTAGAGTCTAGTCTGTTCTTGTTACATCGTGTTTTATTTAAATTTCATTTAAATTTCAAAAACATTCAGACTGGGCATTTATGAGCAGCCAGTATTTCTATTTAAAGAAGACGTCACTAAATAGCTGTCAAACATGTGTGTGTGTGTGCAAAAAAGGTAGGACAATCAATCATTTATATTCAACAAAAAGGCCAATCATTGTCATGTTGAATTTCCATCAATATTTTAGAACCCGAATTCAAAGTTTTGCTACCACAGTTCGTCGTACGAAATGTTGTTTTCGTTTCGCCTATTTGTCTCTCTCTATTGTATGGGAAAGAGATGAGACAGCAAAAATACGTTGAGTAGAAACGATCGAAACGAGTTGCTGTCTCATTTATTTTCCATACAAAGAGAGAGACACGTGCTCACACGAAACCTACATTTAGTAGACGAAATGTGGTAGCAAAACTCCGACTTCGGGTACAGGTTTAAAGATTTTTTTAAATACACCGTGTATTTTCCGTTCCGTCTAAAACACAGGTCAAAAATCATAAACCCTAAAAATATAAATCCAAGGTATATAAAACCAATTCCAGCAAAACGCGAAAGCGCTCACCTCAGAAAACGCTTAGTTCGCTAAACACGGCTCGGGTACGTCGGTACAACGTCGGTAATTACAAATTAGTGCGCGGCACTCTTGGCCGTGCTGTCAAAAGTGCAGCTGGGTGTGACGACGAGCTTATGCGAGAGTACACCAAGAACTAAAATAAATAAAGAAAGAAAGAAAACTTATTTATTTATGACGGCACACGGTAGATATGAGAAACACGAACATTTTAGAAACAAGAACACATTTACATAATACAAGAAGTGAAGTGATAGAAGAAGAAATAAAAATATTGGTTCTAAGCTAGGTAGGAAGCTTAAACATTATCTTCCCCACCGACAACAAGAAGAGAACGAGGATACCAAATATCAGCATTTATTTGAACGTATTTCAACATATTTATTGGAAAACCAACAAGTTATAATTATTTAATAATATAAATGCGCTAGAAACTAGTGAGCCAACTGCAGGTTTTCACAGATACAAAACAACATATTTTATATATTTATACTATTACACGCGTATTTATCGCGTGCTCAGTCTGCCCGCGACCACGGTTATTGCAACATAGCCGCAACGTCGGGAAAATAAATAAAACAAGGTAATATACGCGATAAATACCTAGTGTAAATATAATTATGTATGTTTTATGATAGCGAAAGTTTAAAAAATACTTTTCATCCCACCAGCTCTGAAAGTGAGTTTTTGCTGTTCAATATCTGACTGGAAAATCCGTTTTTATCCGCTAGAGGATAAAGTAAATTTGAATTTAGAATATCGTGTTCACTAAGTTTGTGAATACACAACCTATTTACTTTTACCTCCACGGTGCCGAATTTATCATACAACCTTTTTTAATTTGTTAAAAACTCCTACTCGTAACCTTCTTGGTGTATTTGCGAATTCAAAACATCATTTAACCTAATTACTTCTACCTGCATGGTGCCGAATTTATCATACAACCTTTTTAAATTTGTTAAAAACTCATACTCGGAACCTTCTTGGTGTGTTACTTTTAGTCGCGCCATGCTCTTTTTTGCATTTAGTTATTTCCTCGCTGAGGTGGGATGAAAAGTTACGTGTTGCACTCGAGTGCAAAGATTTTTTACCTTGTGCTCTTTTGATTCCTTCGCCAACGCTTAGGATTCTAACTTTTAAACCACTCGCTCCGCTCGTGGTTAAATTTTAGAATCCTGCGCTTGCTCGGTCATCAAAATTGAGCACGCGGTTAAAAAGCAGCTTTGCACTCTTGTATAACAAATAACTATTAATTGACTACATTTGGTATAACACCGTCTAAACTTCGCACGCCCCAACATACGAGTTCCAGTTCGGACAACCTAATTAAAATAAAATTCCCTTGAAATCGCAGGTTTGAAAAACAGCTGGTTCACTTTATAAAAAAAAATAACTATACAATCGCTCTAAAAAGACTACAGTCCTGATTTCGGAAAGAAAAAGTATTGATTATATCAGTGAATGCGTGTATTTTTTATATCTATTGTAAAATACAAAATAAATTGAGAGAGCGATCTTATTCTACATGTGAAATATTTTTATTTTTGGCTTTGTATATTTTTTGTGTGTAGTAGAAGGACCCTTAAACCAAGTGGCAAGTTGAAGCCCCTAAACTCGGTCAAGACTATAGCAATGAAAGGTATCAAAGCAAACCAGCTGTTTAATTCAATCTATGTTCCCCATAAGAATCGCATTTATTTTAATTTTCACCGAAAATCCGCAAATTATTGCATAGGCCGGCCAACGGGTGGAAGAAAATAATTAAGCTGCTTATTTATTATAATTAATGGTTTACGCTACTGTGTTTCCTGGATTGCGATACCTCAGGCGTGACCGGGGAATTACAGTTGTGTGGATTTTGAACACAATTTTCAATATTTTTATTGCAATTATGCATGCTGGAGAAAGAAAAAAACATTTTCATCCCACCAGTTCTGAAAGTGTGTTTTTGCTGTTCAATATCTGACTGCAAAAGCCGTTTTTATCCTCTAGAGGATAAAGTAAATTTGAATTTAGAATATCGTGTTCACTAAGTTTGTGAATACACAACCTATTTACTTCTACCTCCATGGTGCCGAATTTATCATACAATCTTTTTTAATTTGTTAAAAAGTCGCACTCGTAACCTTCTTGGTGTATTTGTGAATTCAAAACATTATTAAACCTATTTACTTCTACCTGCATGGGGCCGAATTTAGGTTAAACTTTAGAATCCTGCGCTTGCTCAGTCATCAAAATAAAGCACGCGGTTAAAAAGCAGCTTTGCACTCTTGTATAACAAATAACTATTATTTGTATTTTCATTTATTGATCAGTGGCCTTACTTACAAGCGTTACTTAGGTGTGACGTACTGCTTAAAGTTCGCCCTGTCACTGTCTGACATTACCGGATGTAGGAGATGACAGTTGCTTATCTTTTGAGGAACGCTTGTAAGTAATGGGGCGGGTGTACAAAACTACACACTCAATCGAGCTCGTAATCGTCATGAAGTGATTCCAGTTTAAATCTCGCAAGTGTATATCAATGAGATAAGCTAGAGCAGCTACGCCGTAGAGACTACGCCGTCGTAGCGTCTACACTACAGTTACGCCGTAGCAGAAATATTCTCTAATCAAACTAGAGGTGTTTGTTTGTTAAAGCATCAGTGGTGTAGCAGGAGCGGCCCCGCCTACTGATCGTAAGGTCGTTGTTCCGAATCAGTAGGCCTACCACAAGCTCTGTCTGGCTCTGTCTCTGTGGCTTTGAGTCTCCCTGGTGTATTAAACTGTGTGCGTGACGTTTTGACGTAGGATTTATTTAGTCAACACTCACACAAACTCAAAACCAGAGCCAAAGACAGAGCTAGACAGAGCTTGTGGTAGGTTAAAAATATCTATGCACCTTTAGATTTTTCAAAACTTACTACACAGAATAGATATTAGCGTTCGTTTTATACCGTTTTTGTTTGTACAATAAGTAACAAATTTTCTAGCCATCTATGGTATCGTTTTCATCTTTCTGTATAGTAATCCGAGTAGGAAAACAAACTCGAAGCAACGTGCCGCGCCAAAACCACTTTATTGTATTAATGTATACCTAGAGAAGATTATTCTAGGCTTGTGTCTTATGTGAGAGAAGCTATACAGTTTTTATTAATTATCAGCCTGAAGCAGTCCATACATACCTATGTATAAACACAGGCATCTTGTAGTAGTAGAGCTCCTTGTGAAAGCCTCATCCGCGAAAGTACTACTACCATGCCTTTTTCTGCCATGAAGCAGCATTGCTGTGTTTAGGTTTGAAGGGTGCTGGTGAAATTACTGGCACGTGGTAAACATCTGTATGCCTCAAGTTGATGGACGCAGAGCAATGCAAAGTAGGGCACATTCCTGACGTACGTTATTTACGAGGCAATGCTTTTTTATAGGCGATAGAGACTACTTGACATCAGATTATATTTTATTATACAACTATTGATGGAAGAAGTGTATGGAACAAGTAAGAAAGAAAGAACCTAAGGAATGGAACTCATTCCCGTCGAATGTTTTTTCTGACCACTACAATCTGGGCCTCTTCAAGGCAAGAGTGAATAGGTGTTTTTTACCATCCTGCTTCATCGTCGCTTACCATCAGGTGAGATTGTAGCCAAAGAATGGTCTATTTAATGTAAAAAAAGATGAATAAAGTAAACATATTTTTTATACCTTTAGCATAACTACACCTTTCGACCGCTTACAACTCTTTACGCCCCGTAACGCCGGTCAGTACCCACCTTAATAGCATACTCACATAGCTTACAGCGCATAGTATCGCATCACCACATAGAACAACATCTTTGGATATCAGTATTAATTAAGGATATGAATATTAATACCCATATTATGTTAAAATTTCACTCGCTAATGCCATTTGATGGGGGGCGTTTGACCCAATTCTGAATTACAGAGTAATAAGTAACCTTATTTGTGTTAGGAAAGAATTTTTGTAGCGTTATATTCTCCGATTCTGAGAAAATTATTATTAACCTGAAATAGTCCAATGCTGGGCATTAGGCCTCATCTATACATTTTCCAACGGTATTCTATGTACTACGCAGTAGATTTGGCGGTCTGAAAACTCACTGTTGCCACTTGAATTAGCCGTACGTCGGACCAACCATTTTGGTGTTTCGGCATTCATACAGTATGGTTGTATTCGATTTCTCAATATTTATCTCGATGGCAATTTTCAGACAGAACTATTAGTCTTTTTTCAGACAAAATTATTCTGAGCCTTTTCTATCCAAAGACTTCCCGCGATTTTCACAATATCGTCGGTCCATCGGATGATACGGAGGTACGCACAAAAACCTTTTAAAACATTTTTACACAAGCCCATTCTGACACATTAGTAGTAAAGTGTAGCTTCCACCACTTGCCACTAGGTGGCCGACAAACTCGTCAGTCACGAGTAATTTTTATGGCAGTACTTTACAGGTTTTACTAAAAGTTTGTCCATAAAAATTATATACACATCTATAAAAAATACTCCTGGTAAAAGCTAAGGGCTTAGACACGCGAGTTTTCACACAACCTTCTTCTTCTTCCTGCCCTTTGCCCACTTTATGTGGGGTCGGCACAACATGTATTCCTCCTCCAATTCTCTCCATCAGCCGTCATCTCTGCATTCACTCCTCTCTTATCCATGAGTTTTCACGCAGTACCGAATTTTATTTATTTATTAACAATATCCACAAGCTCTTGAGTTGTTTAAAATGAGTCTTATAATATAAATATCAATCAGGAACGGAATTACATTTTTTGCTAAAAACGATTAAAAGTCAACGACTAAAAGTTAGCGAACATAAAACGTTTAGCTATAGAAATTAAAATATTTAGTAGCATGTTAAATATAATGCTATACTAACTCAATATCTGTAGTAAAAAAAACTATGACATATTAATATTACTACTGAATGTTACTGAAAAATAATCTGTGGGATCAGATGAAAAGTTTTAAAAACATGGAAATACCTAAAGCATAAAGTAGTTAGTAAAAAATATTTAGCAGATCTTTTTTCCTCAAGTCGCAAATATTTTTTTTATATTGGTGCCAGTAACCATGTAGACCCAATTAAGTGGCGTGGAAGATGATTATAATTCCTTTTTTAGTCTACCCAGGAAATTCTAGTGAGCTACGTGACATGCGTTCTTAATTTTTCTTCAACCGCGCCGCATCACGCCCGTGCCGTATTCTGTGTGGCTACGGCCTTAGAAAGTATGCAAAAACTTGGGTCGCATAAAAGTCTTTACGAGCGTTGTTTTTAGAAAGTTTAAATGTTTATGTCAAGAGTTACAATAATTAAGTTTTTAAATATTTAAAAATATAACTTCTTTTTAGATTAGTTTAATTGCCAGCGTTTGTGGAATAGTTATCTCCAAATAAAGAAAGTTTCAAACTCGTTACATGTTTTAAGCCATTTTGAATTTATTAAAAAGGTTTCGGATTAAAAATTACAATTTATTTTTAAAATAACTTTTCTAATAATTTATATTTAAACTTTGTCACATGAGTTTGTTTGTATGATTTTTTACAGTTTATTAAATAAATAAATAAATAATGTGGACAATCCACACAACACTATCTAGCCCCAAACTAAGCAAAGCTTGTACTATGGGAACCAGATAGCTAATATAATACTTAAATACTTATTTTTGTAAATACTTACTTTTGTTTTACCAAGTCATCGTAGAGCCATGGTTTTTTCACTGACAGGTAGCTTGTATCCTGGTGTCTTCAGGAAAACAAAGAATACAATATAACACCCAGGCAGAGAACAAATATCTGTGTTCACCATTCAAATAAATATTTGTTCTCAGTGTGGATCGAACCCACGACCTACGGCGCAGAAGGCAGAGCTCCTAGGTTGAGAGGCCATAAAGATAAGTTAAATACCGACACTGAAAGCACAAATATCTACCGTACCTGAGAATATCGTATCTTCATTCCTTCTAAAAGAAAGAAAGAAAGAGAGAAAATCATTTATTTTATTCTACGTAATTTCACATGCAATTTGCCTTCCACTTTGAAAATTCGTCGAAGAAATTTTAAATTTAAATTGCAAGCTAAGTAAAAACACGTATTTACAGCGCTGTAACTGTAACTTTCAGTAAAAACCAGCGACCACATTTAGTGGATTAGTCGGAGCCACTCGGGCTTAGCAACCGCACACTTTCCTACATTCAACTTTAAACTGGCACTAAAACACTAATTACTACATTATCTAGATAGGTAGCAAGTAAAATGAGCCATTGAATTAGTAAGGCTTTAATTATAAAAATCTATAGTGCTTAAAGACAGTTAGGTACATGTAAGGGTGGTACCTACAAAATTTACGATACTGATAGCAACAATATTATAAATGAGCCCTAATATCCTCCTATACATAAAAGTTATTGAGGCCAGAGAAGGAAAGATGATTGGCCTTCTTGTACGGCGTGTCCGCGATATTAATTTGTGCGCAAAAATCATTTTGCCATCGATGCCTCCTTGCTCACACAAAAAAGTTTACAACAAAATCTACGAAATATGAACTCTACCAAAGCGACGTCAAAACATTGTCAAAAACAAACTGCAACAATCAACATTCTCTAGTTTTTTTACAATCAAACACAAAGCACCAATGAATCGCCATTGATGGATGATAAATCCCTGAACAGGCCAGAAGAAGACATTCCTGAAGATACGAAGATCAATGAGAGCATCAATGTCAATACAAATCGAGATAATGCTGGACCATCCGCAGCGTTCCTCCCCGGTGCTATCCACAGCCCTAAAGTCAGGCCTGGAATCTCCAAGTCTGAACACAGCATTCGGCAAATCACAACCCAGGACGTCACAAACGCACTTAAATCTTTGAACTTCGGTACTCCTACCCAAGCAATCAAAAACATCAACATGAAAGATCTCAAAATCCCTATCCTAAAAGAAAATAACGATTCAACTACCCTCATAGATATCAAAAAGTTTATGGCTTCTTGCTTCAAACTGAACAAAGACACCTTAGTTTTAAATGATGTTCCTTTGCAATCGATGAACACGGCAAGTGTAGAGATGCAGGAAATTCCCAATATGAGTTGTAACGCTCAAACCGAATGCTTGCCTGTGGTTCTGGCAGCTAATGAAGTGATAGTGACGAATGAGCCTAAGCTGTCGAAAGACAAGAAGAAGACTTCAGGGAGTTTGTCAGAGAGGTCGGAAATTGCGATAGGGCAGAGGGATTCGCTGTCCAGTATTGGTTCGAATGTTTGCAGGATCTGCATGACACGTGGACGAGAAAGGTAAGTCTGCTAGCTGGTGGAACAAGCACATGGCCCACCTAATAACCATTGCCTATAACAAAGCATTGCCTTGTAGGTCACGCACTTTAGGAACGTGCCCTACGATGCACTATCCTGCGGATATCCTAGAACATACAGATGTTCAGCCCCACGTGCCAGTAATTTCACCGGCACCCATACGATCGAAATTATTTTTTGGTTAAATTTTGTGTTATTGGATGGCACACAAGATAGCTGCTCCTGATTTTTGATAAGTTCAGTGTTTTTACATCTTTTAAAGGGTAAAAGTGTGCGAGTAAAAAAGTTGTTTCATGGAGTTCAGCGTCTTAAATTTGTGATCACCACGTGGCTCCCTCTAGGCTACGGCGTGAATGTCAAAACTTCAATAGTTTATTTGCGTACAAAATACTGGCTTGAGATTCTATCTCGAATGTTTTCGTACAAGTTCTAAGAGTATCCGTAAACTTTGTTGCTTTACTACCGATTTGCGTTGTTAGTAGCTTTATGTATACAGGGTGTGTTTTTTATGAAGTCAACAGAAGGATCGCTTTGAATGTTTACCATAATGTGAACCATAATGTTTTTTTTAGACAACTAGCTTATGGAACAAGCATATTGCCCACCTGATGTTAAGTGTTAACCATCGGCTATAAGTAAGCAATTGCCTCGTAGGTCACGCATACATAGTGTGAAAACCCACCGAAGTTTTAATGTATTTTTTGCTTGACAGCCCTTACAGGTCAGTTAGCCTTTTACGCTGTAGATTGTAATAATAAATAGATATGAAATAGAAATAATTTATTTTGCGTCAACTTATAATTAAATGGTACAGTTTACAAAATTTTAGGTTCGATTCTCGCCGAGCACAAACTTTTTTGTCATGGATTTGATTAGAATTCAAATGTTTGTTTTCTGCAAGGATATTTTAAAATATTTACAAAAGTACTTCCAAAATGTACAAAGTAAGCTCAAACTTTGCTTAGTTTGGGTTAGATGACGCTGTATCTACCAAAATGTATATATTCAACTAAACCAGCCTGAAAAGAACACCCTGTATAACGTAGTGCACATAATACCTATCAGTGTGCTGGGAAACTAGATTATTATTAGAAGGTAATTTAGACTGAAACCATTTAATATCTTTCAGTGGTAGATCTAGTTTTCTGATAGAAACCTACATTATTGGTTTATTAAACTTTATGAAATCGACTAGACGGGTTTTCAGTAAGTATTATATTCTGAACTGCCGATTGAAACTCGTAGATAAAATTTCAGACAGAGACAGTATAAAATGCAATTGCTCTGTCTACCTCTTTTGAAAATCATAAAATTTCCGTAAAACTTATGTGGGGCTCAACCAGGGAAGTACTACCACCATGCCTATTTCTGCCGTACACCAGCATTGCTGTGTTTGAAGCTGGGTTTGAAGTGTTACTGGCGCGTGGGGCTGAACATCTGTATGCCTCAAGTTGATGGACGCAGGACAGTGCATTGTAGGGCACGTTCCTGGCGTGCATGACTACGAGGCAAAGCTTTGATATAGGCGGTGGTTACCATTCCCCTATTTACCAAAAGGACTTTTTACACGACTGGATTTAAACCCACGAATTTAGAATCGGAAGGCGGAAAGCCTTACCACTGGGCCACCAGTGCTCTCTCCTTGTGATACAGCTGAATAAATATTTGTTTAATGATTTCAGATTAATATCACCGTGCAACTGCAAAGGCTCTCTGGCAAATGTGCACCTCACCTGCCTAGAGCGATGGCTGAATCAAGTTGGCAGAAACCACTGTGAATTATGTGGATTTAGGTACGTAACCCATGACCACTACGAACCGGAAGACGAAACGTAGGGTGCATACCCACCAGATGGACCGACGACATTGTTAAGATCACGGGAAGTTGGTGGATGAAAAGGGCTCAGAATCGTTCTCTCTAAAAATGTGTAAGGGGAGGTCTATATCCAGCAGTGGACTTCTACAGGCTGATGATGATAATGATGATGAGGTACGTAAATATCTCCGCGCACTTGTCATCCTGGTAAAACACCACATTGGTTTGAAAGACCAGTGTCAGGATAAGAAGAAGGTACGTACGTTAAACTTTAAAAAATAAAGATGCTGTCTACAATATATGTACTGAAGTCCGCAGGTAATGTAGTAGTAGAGCTCTTTGTGAAGGGCTTGACCGAGGAAGTACTACCACCATGCCTTTTTCTGCCGTGAAGCAGCATTGCTGTGTTTCGGTTTGAAGGGTGTGGGTGGCAGTGAAATTACTGGCACGTGAGGTTGAACATCTGTATGCCTCAATATATAAAAAAAAAAGGTAACATAAAAATAGTGCACGAAAAGAGCCTCTTTGAGGAACATTTAAAATCCTTTACCGCAATTGTTTCGAAAAAACTAGTAACACTATTAAAAGAAGAACTTAAAAAAATATATGTAGTAGAAAGTACGGGTACTCAGTAGCACTGTTGCTAGGGTTTTATTAAAAAAGCTTTTATGAACGTAAAACATTCAGATTAAACAATAAAATAGTTGCAGCTAAAACTTTGTAGCAAGTTCTTTTCAGGTAACGCTTAACTCTCTAGCCGGACGGTCGATTGTTAAAACTTATTTAACGGCTCACTCTGTAGGGATGTGACGATGGATCAATTTGCCAAGTTTCAGAGGGAATAAACTTGAAACTTACTTGTGACAGTTTTCTAACTCAGGTTCAAGGTTATTTCTATTTATTTGGCATTTCAGATTCTATAGAAGAGACGGGTATTTGTCGCGATTACCTTTATTATTTTCCGACGTTTCGACCGTGTTACAACAGCCGTGGTCGATAAACGCGATCGTGCTTAACGATCGCGTTAATTTAAAAGTGCCATTTCAGATTCATTTGAAAAATACTTGTAACATATGAAATTATTCATACCTGCATTCGATGTTCTTCTTTTTCTGTTGTTTTTTTTTTCTCTTTATAAGTTGTGCTGTACTTTTGTGTTTTTGAGCCAAATAAAAGTTATACCTTATGGTACCTACATATATCTATCTATCGATAAGAAATAGTTCTCTAATTTTTTTTTTTTGTCTAACTGAGAGCGGACCCAATTATCACGTCAAATTAAGTCACTTTCGAGCACGCCTATTATAAAAACAATAATAAAATTTAGGCATTGGGTGGTCCGGTATACACTATAAGGACGCTACGCTACGTAGCTACGAGTGGCCTACGCAGCTACGAAAGCTCTACGCAGCTACGTAGACCATCTCTGACTCAAATTAACCGCTCTCGAAACGGAAGTCCTTTTGCATTGAAAATACTATTCAACGCCATCTATTTTGCATGTCATGAACTAAATTTTTGTTTTCCCTCCTTTTTTTATGGACTCTGAGTGCTGTGTGCTGTGCTCCTACATCTCTAGCTCAATCGGAACTACCGGCCCGGTTTGCCAGCTAAAGATCTAGATGGAACTAGATTTCGGATTAAACCGGGTTAATTCAAGTGGCAAAACTGGATCAGCAATCGCTCGGTGAAACTTGTGGATCACTCAGCCGGTTAAATTTGCTGATCAATGGATTACTTTGTGTAAATGCAATACCTATAGTTAGTGCAAAAGATAGAAAATCCTTCAGATAGATCAAGGAGTATATAAAATAACTCCTTGACCCGAAAAAATTGAATGCAAATGTTTTCTCTTCAGTCGTAGACGGCCATCTTGACTTTTTTCCATCCTACGCGCGCGCTAGTGTTGCCTGTGCTCGTCCGCCGCTAGTGATGTCATGTCTTCCAAAAACCGGCTATAAGTAGGTGTTACGGCAAAAACTATCCATTGAACATAACTTGGACTCTGCTTTACTTTATTACACGGCAAACAAATAATCTACGCATTCCG
Source organism: Thera britannica (assembly GCA_939531255.2). Taxonomy (NCBI): domain Eukaryota; kingdom Metazoa; phylum Arthropoda; class Insecta; order Lepidoptera; family Geometridae; genus Thera; species Thera britannica. Next base: position 5,556,315 of record OW618045.2, read on the forward strand.
ACGCCATCTTCTCTATGCCGACTAGTGATGTGTCTCGTCGCTCGGTCCCAGTAGGTCCTATTCCCAAAATCGGATAACAGTAGGTAGCCAAGAATAGAATAGGTACCATTTCAGAGCATTGCACTAGTTTTAAAAAACTATTGACAGGACAAGAATGAATGATTTATTTTGCGAAACAAGTACTTACACTAATTATAATAACTACATTTCTAATACTAAATTTCTAAGTGAAGCTAAGTATCAAAAAATAGACTCTGCAAATGCTAGTTGGTTTACATATCGCAAAAATAGATTCATAATGCTGGTTGGTTTACAACCAACGCTGGTCTTCAACTGAAAATTCTAAAAGAACTTTGACTGAACATTGGACTATTTTGTTACAGCTATCCAGCAATCCGAACGCCGCGGTACACGGTGCTACAAGCGTTGCGGCTGTGGTTTGGCAATCCAAGAAACAGGAGTCATTTGCAGGTAAAAAATAAATAGGCCAGATAGATAGAAAATTATTTATTCAGTAAAACAACGAATGCATAGTGCTAGAAAGCATTTGCTTCCAGTTAACACACAATCATATAAGTACACATACTTCGTCGGAGGCCGGACTACAGAGTTTCACACAAAAGCTAAAATCTATATCTATGTAAAATATAATTACTTCTAGAATAATATTATAAACAGGAAAGATTTGTATTTTTGTATGTTTGTAATGAGTAAACTCAAAAACTGCCTTGCTTTCTTATTCTTAACATAGGCTATAATCATGTTTAAAAAATAAATGTCCACCCGTGCGAAGCCGGGACAGGCCGCTAGCATAAGATAAATGATAAGAATGTCAGAATAATAATAAAAGCAGCATAAAGATAAAGATCCCATTGGAAAAACTTGCTAATCCACATTGGATTAGCAAGATTTTCCATTTGCGTTCACGATCCATCTTCACATTCTGTCAGTTTCAAATGTTTTTTTCGTTTTTTGGCGATACAAAATCGGGACGCGGGTGTTTAAACGCCCGTTTTGTGTCGTAAAATGTGTTTTATGGCTTTGTGTCACAGAGATAGGGTTACCAACTACATTTTCTTGATTGATATCGCCACAACTCTGCTAGTGTTTAGCTAGGCATAGGCTCACATCGTAATAAAAAAAAATTGTGGAATTTTCACACAGCACTTTGTAGCTGAGCAAATTGCACTATTAATGGGCGCCAGATGGTCTAATATACTAACATTGTGTCAAGTAAAATAAAATAAATAATATTGGAGACAATCCACAGAACACTAAAATCTAGCACAAAATTAGGCAGAGCTATGGGAACCAGGTATTGCTGATATGATACTTAAATACATATTTTTTGTAAATACATGGAATAAAATATAACATCCAGACAGAGAACACACATAATCTATGTTCATCACACAAATATAGGTATATTTTGTTCTCGGAAGGGATTGAACCCACGGCCTACGGCGCAGAAGGCAGGGATACTACCAACTGAGCTGAGAGGCCAGTCAAAAGTGAACGTGCACGAAAAGAGCCTCCTATAGGCACTTAAAATCCTTTCACCACACTGATTTGAAAGAACAAAAAGAACAAGTGACACGACAAGAAGAAGAATGGGAATCAGCTATTTGATAGAAACTTACTAATACCTACTACTATTTCATTACAGCATAAGTATAGGTATTATTATGTACGCAGACTCGAGAAATACATATCCACACACACGTAGGTACTGGTAGTCATAGTATATTCAACACACAATCATAATGTTTGTCGGTGGGGATTGAACCCACAACCTTGAGTGCAGAAGCAAAAGCTTACAACTGAACGGAGCTAATTTACAAAAGAAAATCCTCAAAAAAAATGCTTCCTATTCGATTTCTAGGTGGCGTTACTAGTTGCCCGGAAATCAAATTTTCCTTTCGTTCGATTGATCCGGCACAGATAACATAATAAAATGCATTTCCTGTATGAATCTCACTACTATTGCCGTTCTAGGGTACTGTTATAATTTGTAAACAAATATTTATTCACTTTTAAGTTTTGTAAAAACCCCACACGGATGAAAAATGTTTTTTTGAATTTCAGTTCTATCAATGGGGACCCCCAAAGTTTATTGTTTTTTTTTTCTATTTTTGTATGAAAATCTTAATGAGGTTCAAAGAATACATCCAAGTTTCACTGATATCGCTCTTACATTTTCGGAGAAAAGTGGCTGTGACATACGGACTGACAGACAGACAGGCATGACGAATCTATAGGGGTTCCGTTTTCGCCATTTGGCTACGGAACCTTAATAATAGTGATTCACTTTCAAAATCTGCAAATAGTTCCTACTAGCTGCGGTTCTTAAGATTTATCAATTCCGAGGGTACCATACATTTTACCAAGGATAAAAAGTAGCCTATGTGCTATTTCAAATTAGAATCTATCTTTGTGCTAAATTCATCCAGATCTGTTCAGCCGTTCTGGTGTTAAAACTTAAACATCCATCCATCCAGCCAAGCTTTCACATTTATAATATACTAGTGGCCGCCCGCGGCTTCGCTCGCCCGTTCCCGTAACACCCCGTTCCCGTTGCTTTTTCGGGATAAAAAGTATCCTATGTCCTTCTCCCGGTTCTAAGCTACCTCCCCACTAATTTTCTACCAAATCGGTTCCGCCGTTCTTGAGTTATAAATAGTGTAACTAACACGACTTTCTTTTATAAATATAGATAAATATGATGGTTAAAATTAACTTATATTTAAGTGTTGCCAGATATCAAAGTATTTTTTTATAGTCAAGCGCAAGTTGTGCTTAGTAGGCGGAGGTCCTACAAAGAAGATTGTTTTAAAATAGTGACGATATTACACTTTTTTATGTTTACGCAATAAAAAAATGATGGTTTGCGCTGTAAAGTTGGTTTATGATCGAATTCATCGTAGTTTGGTATTTTCTGCCTGCTATCAAATTTACGGCGATACATTGTCTTGACAGGTAAGTACATTAGCATAGTATGTACTTACCTACATTGTACTAGGAGCACTGGTGGTCTAGTGGTAGCGGCCCCGCCTTCCGATCCGAAGGTCGTGCGTTCGAATCCACTCGTGTACCAATGAGATTTTCTGTCGAAAAAGTTATGTGCACTATGCCAGTACTCTCAAAACGGTGAAGGAAAACATCGTGAGGAAACCAGCGTGTTGTAGAACCTAAAAAAGTTCGAGCAACACGTGTCAAGGGTCACGCAAAAAGGGCCCACCAGCGGCCTACTTGCGGAAAAACCTGCCCGCTCAAGTGCGCATGATAAACTTGCCGAACTTGCCTACATTGTACGTACCTAAGACTTTAGTGATAAACTTGGTACATAATAAGTATAAAACACAACACTAAATTCGGTAAACTGTAACGAACGGTACCGAATTTCGTGTTTTTTTTAGATGATCATAAATATGGCTTACCTGATGTTAAATGGTAACCATCGCTGTTGCGTGTAATCTCCTTTTCTCTTCTATTTGGTTTGAATGAAAGCATGAGCTGTAATAATAGTAGTTTTAATTAATTGTTCTCCAAATTTATCTTAATTTTATGATGTTACAAAGTTTCTACGTGGCGCCGGTAAGTATCAATGACAGTATTGCTTCTTCTTGATTTGTGTTTCTTCAAAAGGCGAAAACGTCAGCTTGACAGTGACAATTTGATGGTTTCTCTTCTACGCGGTCAGTGTGTCGTGGGCCGGAACATATTCCCCCCTCTCGACGACCTTGGGTGCTCGAGGACTCCCATCTGCATCGGGATTTCCCATAGGTAGAGGGCTTAAGTTTGAAATAGCTCGACGTACGACTCCTTTCGACGTGAAGACGTCCGCTACGCGCGAAACGCCATCCGGTCCAGGGTAAAGATGATGGATTCTCCCCATTTTCCACTTGAGTGGAGGCAGGTTGGCTTCTTTAAGAATGACCATATCGCCTTCCAGCAGCTCCCCTTGATTGACCCTCCATTTGGCTCGTTGCTGTAGCTCGCTCAGGAATTCCTTGCGCCATCTTTCCCAGAAATGCTGTCGCATCTGCTCAATTTCTTGGTATCGATTTAAGCGGTTTGTCTCGGCGTCGAGCAGCGGTGGCGTAGGCAGAGAGGTGAGTGGCTTACCGATCAGGAAGTGGCCCGGAGTGAGAGGAAAGAGGTCAGTAGGATCTGAAGAAAGCGGACAAAGGGGCCTTGAATTCAAAATCGCTTCGATTTGAATAAATAAAGTCGATAATTCCTCGTATGTGAGGTGAGTATTTCCTAACATTCTAGTTAGGTGGTGCTTTGCCGATTTGACGCCGGCTTCCCAAAGCCCACCGAAATGTGGGGTGTAAGCCGGTGAGAATTTGAACGATATGCCTTCGTCGGCGGCAAATGCAGAGACTGATTCATTGCTTTTTTGAAGGAATTGACTAAAATCATTGTTTGCGCCTACGAAGTTTCGACCGTTATCGCAATAAATCTCGCTTGGTTTTCCTCTACGGGAAATGAAACGCTTAAGCCTCCGCTATACGCTGGTCTAAAAACAAAACACGACCGGAAAGTTGGAAAAATTTAAAATAAAGATGGCGTTGCCTGACCTGAGCTGTGAATTCATGTATTTGATACCAACTATTACTTATTCTGTGCTTGGGTCTGACATTTGTCACGACATTACAATGTGTTGACTAGAATACGCTTCGTTAGACAAAAACACAGACAGATATTCAGTAAATAAATATAACCCAATTGTTATGTTAGCTGATTCCCGTCGCAGAGTTTCCATTGCATATTTTTCATCCAGGATTGGTGATAACAATGGCAAGCTGTGCGGTATTTTTTAAACTACCACGAACGCTACATTTTAAATCTAACTTATATAGTAGTGTAGTAGTAGTAGTCTAATTTATATAGTATAACAAGCAAATAGCCCCAGATTTAATAAAAGAAACCTTCCACCAAGAGAGATTTTCCTCATATTATGCAAAACCAGAGTGAGTTGCAAGTTCATAAATGTCGGTAGTCGGTGAATGAACACTTGTATTTTTTAAAGGTAAAAAACGGAACCCTTATAAATTCGTCATGTCTGTCTGTCTGTCCATCCGTATGTCACAGTCACTTTTTTTCAAAAAAATGAAATGAAATGAAAAGAAATAATTTATTTGCTTGAAGTATGGTACTTACAAAACTGTAAAAGCTATATGTACTGATGAAACTTGGTAAATAGATGTATTCTGTAAACCGCATTATGATTTTTATACTTAGAACTGACACTCAAAAAATATTTTTTCATAAAACTTATGAGTTTTCTTAACATTAAGTAAAAGATTATTAAACCAGTTAAGTATTTACGACAGAGATGCGTTAACGTCATCGTAATTAGCCTTCTATCTATCGACTTTAAAAATTAATGAGGTATCGTCAGCAAATAGTACTGTTTCACATAGTTTTTTAACCAAAAAAGGAAGGTCATTTACGTACACTAGAAACAAGAAAGGACCTAATATCGAACCTTGTGGCACCCCTATGTCAATAACTGACCCAAAAGATCTCTCACCGCCCACATCAACTTTAAGGATTCTATCAGTCAAGTACGATTGTAATAAGTCAATGGAGCGATTTAGAATACCGTAATGTTTAAGTTTAGATATTAAGAGGGTGACGGACGCAGCTCGCAACTTCAATTCGAGGCGCGGGCAAAAATTGCTCCGAATATAGCTATCTCTATTCATTTGATGCGGGCGCCACGGAATATATAATAGTAGTATACACACAGGCGCTCGTGTGACGCGCTACTTCTATACGTGAATCCAACCATAGTGCCGCGCTTGTGCGTGTGCGTCAGCCACTGATAACGATTTTTATGCATTGCCTAATTTCGTCAACGTTACTAACACCCGTTTTCACTAAACCTAGGCGACGCCTAAATCGGATGCCTAAATATTAACGGGCCGACGTACACAGCTCGCAACTTCAATTCGAGGCGTGAGCAAAAACTGCTCCGAATATAGCTATCTCTATTCATTTGATGCGGGCGCCACGGAATATATAATAGTAGTATACACACACAGGCGCTCGTGTGACGCGCTACTTCTATACGTGAATCCAACCATAGTGCCGCGCTTGTGCGTGTGCGTCAGCCACTGCTAACGATTTTTATGCATTGCCTAATTTCGTCAACGTTACTAAGCGTCAGATAGGCTAGTGGCTAGGGCGTGCGGATTCACACTGAGAGGACGAGGTGGGCGGGAGTTCAAATCTGGTCAAAGAGAGTTGACTTTTTGCACCCTACAATTTTATGTTTTTATTTTTTGTGGCTGCATTACCTGACTAACCCTCTAAGCTTATTGCTTGCTTGTTTCGCTTTTCTAGTATTCAATAAGCAAGGATTGGTCATGCTCTGAATGCAAGAATAAAGTGAAAAAAAAAACAACATTCCTGAACCGATAAAGAACCTTCAGAGTAGCTATTTACGCACTTAGAAAAGACACCAGGAAATTCTCTAACATGATACGAGTGAGTTTATTCATCAGGTAGGGTTTGTGCGGGTTCTGGACCAAATTGAAGAAGAGTAAAGAGAACCATTGACTCCGAGTTGAGTTGAGAGAGCCATTGACCCCGGCGCGGAGCGATGGAGTTGTGGTTGATGACGTTCCAGTAGAGGATGATGGGTGGGAGTCCGCTCAACATCAGGTGTGGTGTGGTTTGCTTGACCTCATTGGCCTAGTGGTTGGAGGGTGCGGGTTCAAAATCAGTGATAACGTTACAGTAATAGATGATGGGTGGGTATCCGCTCTACGTCAGGTGGGGTGTGGTTCGCCAGACCTCATCGGCCTAGCGGTTGGGGGGCGTGGGTTCAAAACCAGTCATGACGTTACAGTTGAAGATCATGGGTGGAGGTCCGCTCAACATCAGGTGGGGTGTGGTTCGCCAGACCTCATCGATCACACACACACAGCAATAAAAAACACGCAAAGCGGCTCACTTACCAAAGTACAGAAAGTCTAATAATGTGACTGCATTTAAAAATATACTTTATTCGTTGAGCAATTAGGTTGCTTTTATTCTGCTTATTTACATTCGCAAAACCAACGATTGCGAACATCGACCTACAATTACATGGACCTCGGCTTTCGCACAAAACTCGCGAAAAAAGTGTACCAAGCTAACCTACTATAGGTGGATACTTCTAAATATATAAAACTCTTTCGTTACTGACTGACTGACTGACTCACTGACTGACTGACAATCAACGCACAGCCTAAACCGTTAGTCCTAGAAGCATGAAACTTGGAGGGTATGTTCCTCTTATAGCGTAGAGGTGTACTAAGAAAGGAAATTGGAAAATTCTTTCCCGAAGACGAGAAAAAGGGGAAAAAAGGTTTAAAGAAAAATCAACACACAGCCTAAACCATTAGTCCTAGAAGCATGAAACTTGGAAGATGTGTTCCTCTTATAGAGCAAAGGTGCACTAAGAAAGAAAATAGGAAAATTATTTCCCTAAAAGAAGAAAAAAGGGAAAAATTGTTTAAAGAAAAATCACAAAAAATTGCTTTACAAAATACGCAAAAAAACAGTAAAAAAAAATCTGCTACCGCAGCTTCTGTCACCAAATTTTAATACACACAAAAGTTTACATAAACCCCACCGTAACCACTAAGACAAAATCGCGGAAAACCGAAACTAAACACCGCACCGCTTCAAAAAATGGCTAAAGTACATGCTCAAAACTATGGTAACCAGCTGGTCATGTCAAATTAAAAATATCTGATTCGATTATACACCAACACGCATACGAAACCCTAAAATAGCCACTAATACAACATCAAATCACAAAAAATTGCTTTACAAAATACGCAAAAAAAATCATTAAAAAATTTTCAGCTACCGCAGCATCTGCCACCAGGTTTGAATACACACAAATGTTTACAAAAAAAACAATGATAATAACTTAGACAAAATTGCGGGAATCATCTATCATACTTAAGCTAAACACCACTGAAAAAAATCGGCTACAACAGCACTCGCCTTCAGATTCAAATAAACTCTAAAGTACATGCTCAAAACTATGGTAACCAGCAGTTGGTCACGTCAAATAAAAAAATTGATTCGATTATACACCAACACGCATACGAAACCCAAAATTAGCCACTAATATAACATAAAATCACAAAAAATTGCTTTACAAAATACGCAAAAAAAAACGTTAAAAAATTTTCTGCTACCGCAGCATTTGTCACCAGGTTTTAATACACACAAATGTTTACAAAAAAACCGATGATAACCACCAAGACAAAATTGCGTGAATCATCTATCATACTTAAACTAAACACCGCTGAAAAAAAACAGCTACAACAGAACTCGCCTTCAAATTCAAATACACTCTAAAGTACAAGCTTAAAACTATGGTAACTTGCATTTGATCATGTCAAACTAAAAAAACCAGATTCGATCAACGAATACGATAGCCCAAATTAGCCACTAAAACAAATCACGAAAACGAGCTTTACAAAATACGCAAAAAAAAACATTAAAAAATTTTCAGCTACCGCAGCATCTGTCACCAGGTTTGAATACACACAAAGGTTTACAATAAAACCAAAGATAACCACTTAGACAAAATTGCGGGAATTATCTATCATACTTAAAATAAACACCTCTGAAAGAAATCGGCTACAACAGCACTCGCCTTCAAATTCAAAGACACTCTAAAGTACATGCTCAAAACTATGGTAACCAGCAGTTGGTCATGTCAAATTAAAAAAACAAGATTCAATTATACACCAACGAATACGATAGCCCAAATTAGCCACTTAAACAAAATCACGAAAAAGAGCTTTACAAAATACGCAAAAAAACTTTAAAAAAAATCTGCTACCGCAGCATCTGTCACGAGGTTTGAATACACACATACAAAGGTTTACAAAAAACCCCATGATAACCCCTAAGACAAAATCGCGGGAAGCACCTATCATACCAAAACTAAACACAGCTGAAAAAAATCGGCTACAACAGCATTTACCATCTTTCGAACACACTTTATATAGTTTTGAATGCAAACTCAAAACTAAAGTAACCAGCACTTGGTCATGTAAAACCAACGCATACATAACCCAACTTAGCCACTAAGGCAAATTCACGAAAAATAACTCTCAAAAAATACGCAAAAAACAGTGAAAACATATCAATAGTTGTCCGCTTTCCACCATAAAATAGTTTCATTTAAACGAACTCAAACTATGACTTTATACTAACCACGCGGACGAAGTCGCGGGTGACAGCTAGTATATAATGATTATAAACAAACTGAAAAAAAAATTATTTATGTCTTATCACAATTACTATATAGAACTCAATTTTGATTGCATGAAGCAACTTCTAGTGAACGTTACAGAAATTTTTCCAAGTCTTTTTATCAATATTTCCACCAGACGTTGAGCAGTACTCTGTTTATTGAGCTCCAGTTATATAAAGAAAAACTATTTTGTTAAAGTATTTCTCAGTCCTTTTATCAATATTTCCACCGGACGTTGAGTGGTAGCAGTTTTTAGGGTTCCGTAGCCAAATGGCAAAAACGGAACCCTTATAGATTCGTCATGTCTGTCTGTCTGTCTGTCTGTCTGTCTGTCCGGCCGTGTCACAGCCATTTTTCTTTGAAACCATAAAAGCTAGACTGATGAAACTTGGTGAGTAGATGTATTCTGTGAACCGCATTAAGGTTTTTACACAAAAATAGAAAAAAATCTATAAATTTTGGGGGTCCCCATACTTGAAACTGAAACTCAAAAAATTTTTTTTCATCAAACCCATATGTGTGGGGTATCTATGGATAGGTCTTTAAAAATTATGTTGAGGTTTCTAATATCGTTTTTTTCTAAAACTATAAATTTGGGGGTCCCCATACTTGAAACTGAAACTCAAATTTTTTTTTTTCATCAAACCCATACGTGTGGGGTATCTATGGATAGGTCTTCAAAAATGATGTTGAGGTTTCTAATATCGTTTTTTTCTAAACTGAATAGTTTGCGCGAGAGACACTTCCAAAGTAGAAAAAAGTTGGTCCCCCCCCCTCTAACTTCTAAAATAAGAGAATGATAAATCCAAAAAAAATATATGTTGTACATTACTATGTAAACTTCCAACGATATTTAGTTTGAACGAGATCAAGTCAGTAGTTTTTTTTTATACGTCATAAATCGTAAACCGCAATTTACCTTTCGACGAACTACAAAAACCTTTATATTATGTTAATTGATGCTACGGAACCCTTCATGGGCGAGTCCGACTCGCACTTGGCTGCTTTGTTTGAACTACAAATAAATAAAGAAAAAAAATAATTTGTTGTAATTTTTCTTAGACCTTTTATCAATACTTCATATACAGGGTGGAATTTTGTAATGCCACCTGGAGGGAAAGTACTCTTAATACTCCAGATAGAAAATTTTACTCACAGGAAACATTCCTTTATTTTTGAATAGAAAGCAAACTGCGTTCAAAGTTTTTCGAAAATTCTCTCACACCCGGGAATTGAACCGGCTAAAATCAGAAAAATTATACCTTGTACTTTTATTGCATCGATCGTTAGTCAATTATAAGGATGAAATCTCTCTAACAAACATGATAAATTAAATGAAAGAAAAACCAGGAAATCTTAAATTAATTTAATTATTTACAAAAAATGGATAACTAACTAGTTACTTGAAATTAGTTGCTTGAAATGGGCTCCATTCTCTTGGATACACAAATTTATTCTTTTAACGAATTCATTTCTTTAAAAGAATAAATTTATTCCTTTCAAAAAAAAAAATTAATTTAAAAATTATTTTATTTTTAATTTTAGAAATTGCTTTCTATCCAAAAATAAAGGAATGTTTCCTTTGAGTAAAATTTTCTATCTGCAGTATTAAGAGTACTTTCCCTCCAGGTGGCATTACAAAATTCCACCCTGTATAGAAATTAATGGTTCATAATTTGTTTTAGTCGAAATGTTGGCTTTTTTCGAAATTTCGGCAGACTTTTTGACCTAGTGCTGCACCTTAATTTCGTTTACCCAACCTACAACCTACCTAGGTACTTAGTATTTCCCATCTTCACTTAGTACCCTTCCTAAACTAACAATTATCAAATATCTAAGCATTATGTTTTATGCCAGTGTAGGTATTTAACTAGTCCGAAGTCCGAGCGATTCACACACACAACCGAAGTGTCCCGTGTGCTTCAAGCGTTTCCTCCCCCTGCACCCCGCCACCCGCACCGTGCGTGCGCGATAGCAATAGTAGCCGTTCGAAAATGCCATGAATTTGATCGTGTTCCGTAATACCAAAAATGATGACTGAAAACTTTTTGTATTCTTTACATAGTATTGTTATTCTGTAACTAGACAATATAAACTAGGTTCCTTAACAAAAAACACGTAAGATATTGTTGTTTTTAGTACGAAACCAATAGGTAGAAAACTTGATAAGTTTAGCATAAAAATGTGCAAAATGCGATTGGTGTTTATTTCATTTTAGGTAAGTAATTTGAAATAAAAACTGTTGAGGAACCTAGATAAATACTATGCAAATACAATTATTACAATAATATAGTGTAAATCTGTCTAAATTAGAAATCATTTTGGTATTCCGTTTGTATGAAAATTTTCCATACGTCAGCCCCTTAACTAGTTTTTTCGTGTGCGCGAGCTGCAAGCAGCTCGCGTGTCGGTGTGCTACTCCCAGTTTTACATTACACTTGCACTTGTAAAACCCCAAAAAGTAGTAAAGAAAGTCCTAAGTAACCCTAAAAGTCGATCAGTGAATCAAGTTCCTCAGTGTAGTAAAACCCCAATCAAAGTCCTAAAGAACCCTAAAAATGTTAACATTATCAAGCTCCTAAGTGTAGTTGAAACTCCAATCAAAGTCCTAAGGAACCCTTAAAGTCGAACACTTAATCAAATTGCTCAATGTAGTAAAACCCCAATCAAAACCTTATACGGAACCCTAAATTGTACGTCAAGCCAAAACCCTTAACGGGTCGAAACCGCTGGAAGGAACCCAAACGTTGACTACCGGGTCGCGTGCATCGCGAGCTGCAAGCAGCTCGCGTCCTCAATGCGTTCCCACAGGGGCGGAACCCTAAACCAAGTGAAGATCCAATCAAACACCTTAAAAAACCTAAAATTCAATCTCCAATCATAGTCCTCATTCGAATGAACCGTTTGAACGACCTTAATCGGACGATTTTTGCAAAACCGGAAGTGGCACAGCCGCCATTTTGAATTTTGAACTCAGTCTAGTGAACATTTTTTCACACCCCTAAGACACCCTAAATTTCAGGAGTAGGAGGGTGGGCGTGGTCGCGTGGCGGCTCGCTTCGCTCGCCGCAACGTTCCCCCCGGGTTCAGGAGGAGGGGGTTCTGGGGGCTTGAGGGGGGGGTCACAGCACGGCTCGCTTCGCTCGCCGCGACGCTCCCCCCGGGTTCAGGAGGAGGGGGTTCTGGGGGGCTTAGGGGGGGGGGGGGGTCACAGCACGGCTCGCTTTGCTCGCCGCACTGTTCCCCATTCGCTCGCCGCAATGCTCCACTCGAAAAAAAGGGTCAAAAATAATAAAGGGGTCTAGAGGGGGGAGGGGGGCAAAATTTATTTTGCTTTCAAAATAATCTCACCTTCCCTACATGACCCAAAAAAAAAGTCTTGCAAGTCACTCCGCTTGGAAGATACGAAAGGGGGGGGGGTGAAAAAAGGGGCAAGAGGGGGGTGTTTTTTTTGTTTTTTCAATTCAGGAAGAAACCCTCTATACGAAACCCTAATCGAAAACCCCCTATCTCGACGGCATCCGGTAGCACTCACAAAAGGGGGGGTCCTGGGGGGCAAGGGGGGCAATTTTTTTTGTACAATAATATTCTTATCTTTTTTCTTCTCTTTCGTCTTCTCTCTTTTAATCTTTTTTTTTCTGAAAAGTAATATTTCATCAAAATCGGCTAAGCCGTTTTGTTTTATTGTTTGTTACTGCATACCTTCGTCATTTAATTTTATGATCCAATTTAGTAAATTTTTCTTTTATCTAAAAGGTTATACTTCCAGATCTGTATGTAAATCTAGTAAGTATAACTTAGTGCATAGAATTCATGCCTATGGAAATAAATAATAATAATAATAATAATAATGCTGGACAATTCACACAACATTATCTAGCCCCAAGCTAAGCAAAGCTTGTGTTATGGGTGCTAGATAACTGATATACATAATACAATACATTACATGCATAGATTCATAAATGAATTGAAATGGAAATTATTTATGGGTGGCTTTAAGCTTTGCACTCATTTAGGCCTTCGGTGCTCATTGCGGTGGAGATCAGTGAAGCATTGTGAAATAACACTGTCTATTCGACTTATATTATTGTATTTTATCGGCATTTAAAAATATTAGGTATACCAAAGAGTTTCGACAACCCCAACTGACTCTTCAAAGTTCTGTCAAACGCAAAATCTTGGGAAACTCCTTGCTGCGTGTATAGAAATAGGCACATGTATTTTGGTATTTGGGTATTTGAGCGCACCGTGCATGAAGCCTTTGACAGAAAGTTCCAGAATTCGGGACATTACAGGCACCTCCAGATTTAAAAGACGGCAATCAAAAATACTCAAAACCCATGATATTATTGTTATGACTGGGCTCTCAGCTCATTTATTAGTAGCTCTGCCTTCTGCGCCATAGGTCGTGGGTTCGATCCCCACCGAGAACAAATATTTGTGTGGTGATCATAGATATTTGTTCTCCATCTGGATGTTATATTGTTTTCCAAGTACCTATGTATTTACAAACAAAATGTATTTAAGTATTACATCAGCTATCTGGTTCCCATAATACTAACTCTGCTTAGTTTAGGGCTAGATAGTGTAGTGTAGATTGTCCATAATATATATATATATATATATATACTTCCTTTTCATTGTAATGGGCTCCCAAACTCTTTGCAAAATCGACACTATTTTTATAAAGGCCTAAAATCGTCTACTAGTTTTTGAGTCTTCTTCTTGTCATGTCAATAGAAAATTAAAGCTGGTGTGGTGGATTATGAATGTGCCTCAAAAGTTTTGCTACTTCACGTTGGTTTCATTTATTGTTTTCCTTCACCGTTAGAGTGTACTGACATAGTGCACATAGGTTTTTTGGCAGATAAACTAATTTGTGCATGACGGGGTTTGAACACACGCCTTTAGAATCAAAAAGCGGGTCGCTACGACAATATAACCGGTGCTAAGCAACCAGAGCGCCCCTCCACCTAATGGACCGATGACATTCTAAAGATCGTGGGAAATCGGCAAATTGTTTTTTCATGGAAATGTATAAAGGAGGTCTATATCTAGCAGTGGACTTCTACTTACTGATGATGATGACGGAAAGCACTGGGTAGATAGGAAGATAGCTACTTATGCAACTACAAAAATGGAGGTATTTAACAAAAGCATTGCGCTTCGCTGGTCACGCACGATAGGAACGTGCCCTAGAATGTACTTGATAAGTTATATGCTACATAAAATATATACTTCTACAGGCTGATGATGATGTGAATACAGGTTATCGATCATAATGTACGATGAAGATGGTTTTATGTCATTTCGTTATACTGTGACAGTTTGTTTTATGTTACACTGTGGCAAATTTATAGTACCAGTAGTAGCTATGATTTAATCTAGGGTATATTTTACGTAGTCAGAGATGAAATGTCATGTCACGAAATTTGACATAGGTCCAACCTTCTTGGCCGCTCGGGCTGTACTGAGAAGTAAGTACAGAAACCTATCTATTTATATTTTTGAAAATTTTATTTTTTTATAAAAACTACGGCAACTAAGAAAAATGCAATAACATCAGGTTTTTACGTATTTATTAAGGTAAACGGGAACAAAACTTTCATTGCAATGGCTCTAACAGCAACAGAAAAAAACCATTTCAAATCCAAAAAAAATTGAGAGTTTTTGGCAAACTTTGCGTTCAATTTTATCGAACCCTGTGAGTTGAGGAGAATTTCTAGCCTAATCATAATTTTTTTACACCATTTAATTGTAATATTTTACAAAAAAAATAAATGGATTCGTCCATACAACGAAAAAAAATGCTACTTTACATTTTCGGTTTCACCTCATGTAGGCCCTTAAGACAAAGAATAAAAATCTCCGAACTCATGTCCGATGCAATTTCCAAATGTAAGGCGCGCGTTGAGAAGCATACGAATATGCACAGGTAGCTTTTAATAATTTTACAACCACGGCCAACGCGATCACGTATTGGAAATGGTCCTGCGAAGTCGACGCCTGAAACCTGGAAAGGTAAGTTCGGAGTTACCCTAGGAAGAGGTAAGTTTCCCATAATGGGATTTAGTGTTTTTGCCTTTACAACTCTGCATAACTTACAATTATTGACTGTGCTTCTAGCTAATCGCCTACCAGTAATGGGCCAATAATTTTGTCGAATATTAGTTAGAAGTAATTGCGGACCACAATGCAGAAGTCTTTTATGTTCGTGAGCGAACAATAGCTTAGTAAGATTGTGCTTTGACTCTAATAAAATAGGATGTATTTTGTTGTATGTTTCAGATGCACCTTGGATGCGGCCCCCTACACGAAGGACACCGGTATCATCTACGAAGGGCCTTAGAGAAAGCAACCCTGACTTAGCAGGTAAGCATTTTTTATTTTTCATTAAATTTATTTCAGTACCGAAACATTCGGCTTGATGTTGTTTGATTATGCAATGAAGAGCAGCTTCCAGCTCTTCAGCAGTTAAATGACCGCTACGTTTAGATTTTGCATGTTTTAAATTGTAGATGAATCTATACACATAAGCTATGCTTCTTTGAAGTGTAGTCAATTTCGAGTGTTTCTCGAAGTTGGCTATGCCAACTGACTGAACAGAGGCAATGTTTGTAGCTGTAGTGCATGTTGTAGGTTTAGTACATGTAGTTTTAGGAATTAATCCATTAGAGCTAGATTTAACTTCAGGCAGTTGTTTAGAAATCTTAATTCGGTCGGGCCAATTAACTTTATCCTCTAGCAGAAAAGAAGGACCATGCCACCATAAGGTAGCTTCACTGATGTGCTTAGGATCTAAGCCGCGCGAGGCTAGATCTGCAGGATTTTGAGTTCCAGGAACATGTCTCCAGGAACCAGACGACGTGAGCTGCTGAACTTCAGCGACCCGATTTGACACAAATGTTTTAAGGTCACGTGCATGCGAAGAAAGCCAACCAAGGACTACAGAAGAGTCCGACCAGTAGAAGACGTTGTCGATGCGGAGTCTAAGAGCCTTTAAGACTTTATAAGACAGACGAGCAGCTAATACGGCTCCACACAGTTCCAAACGAGGAATGGTTTGTGGCTTCAAGGGCGCGACCTTCGTTTTTGCGCAAAGCAAATTAATCTGAACCTGACCAGACCTATCTATTGATCGTAGGTAGAGGCACGTACCATACGCAACCTCAGAAGCATCACAGAAGACATGCATTTCAATGGATTCAGGTTCAACACAAAGAACATACCTAGGTATTTTTAGAGAAGATAAATTATTTAAATTATAAACGAAGTCAAGCCACGATGTTCCAATTTCTTGAGCAACGGGATCGTCCCAATTTAAATTCGAAATCCACAATTTCTGAAGAATCATCTTGGGAATTATAGTACACGGACTTAATAATCCAAGTGGATCGAAGAGTTTCGATGAATTCGATAGAATCGTTCTTTTCGTTGCTTGAGAAGGATTCTCAATATTTATAGAGAAGTTAAAGACGTCAGCACCTGGGTCCCACTTTAGACCCAGCGCACTGGAAGGAGAAGTAGAGTCTAGTACTTTAGGAATTGCAGAACTTGGATTGTTGAGTACAATAGAAGGCGCATTCGTGCGGAATTTGCGCAGTGGCAAGCCCGCCGACTGCAGAATCTGTGTGACGGAGTTTATAATTGTCCGAAGCTCTTCTTCTCCGCTACTTCCAGATAAAAAATCATCGACATAAAAATCACTTTTAATTAGTTGAGCTATAGGTTTATCAGGACATTCGTTTGCTAGCTGAAGAAGACATCTTGTGCTAAGAAATGGCGCAGAAGCAGTTCCATAGGTAACAGTGTTCAACTCGAAGACTTTAATAGGAAGATTTTCGTTTTCGCGCCACAAAATCATTTGTAGAGGGCGCTGCAGGTGATTAATTTCGATTTGACGATACATCTTTTCAACGTCGGCTGAAACCACATAGCGGTGCTGCCTGAATCTTAACAAGATCGAAAACAAGTCATCTTGGACCACTGGACCTACATATTGAATGTCATTGAGAGAAACACCTGATGACGTGTCCGCGGACGCATCAAAGACCACTCTTACCTTGGTAGTTTCACTGCTTTCCCTTATCACTGCATGATGAGGCAGGTAGCAGCCAGATGAAGGTTTAGTTACTTCGCTCATGTGTCCTAAGTGTTCATATTCTTTCATGAATTTATTGTACTCTGCTCGCAATGAAGGCGATTTACTCAATTTTCGTTCTACCTGAAGTAATCTCTTTTCAGCAATATGGTATGATTCACCTAGGACACTTGGCGAATCGCGAAGAGGCAACTGAACACAAAATCTACCATTTGCATCACGGTAAGTCGTTTTGGTAAAGAGGGTTTCACAATACTCATGTTCGATCGACGGAGGCACCTCAACTGGCACCTCTTCAAGCTCCCAAAACTTTGAAAGTTGTTGTTGAATGTTTTGACTAAAGTTGCAAACTATGCGGTTTGACTTGCCGCTGATCTTTCCCCCCATGGGGCCAGCTACTATCCATCCGAGTTGGGTTTCACGTAAAAGCGCTTTATTGTTAGGACCTAATCTGATTTGAGATGAACCAATAAGTTCCCAAAAGACATCGGCTCCTAGAAGCATGTCAATGTCAGATGGGCTAAAGAAGTTTGGGTCTGCTAACTGAATATGACTTGGAATGCCTAACTCCTGCACTCGGATTTCTAAATGAGGCAATTGATCCGTTATCAACGGGATCACAAAACAAGTGACTGGTACACTAAAAGAATTGTATGAAGACTTTATCACAAAACTGCAATGTTCTGTGATATTGATGACAGAATTGCTTAAGCCTGAGACACATCGTTTTTGAGTTTTTATTTTATTAAGACCAATTCTAGCTAAGGCAGATTCGGTTATAAAAGAAGACTGGCTTCCGCTGTCTAGCAAAGCCTTTAGTTTAAATGTCTTTCCGTCGATTGTAACTTCAACCAAGGCTGTAGACAGAAGAACCTGATCAAAGGAGACGGAAGACATGCTGACTACACAAGAAGACTCCCCACCCTCCTGGCGGGGCACAGAAGAAGAAGAAGAAGAAGAAGGTAAGTCATGGTTAGAAACAGTAGCAGTAGTCAGTAGAGATGTAGTTTCTTCATGACATTGTTGTTGTGGTTGTGCGTTTGTTTGTAGAGATGACTGTCTATGTAATACAGTGTTATGTTTTTTGTAGTAGATACGACAACCACCGAGCCTACACTGAGACGACCTGTGGCCTGTACGCAGACAATTGTTACACAATTTCCATTCACCAACCTTCATAATACGGTCTTCAATAGGTAATGTTTTAAATTTGACGCACTCATATAATTTGTGATTTTGTTTACAGGATATGCAGTTATGTTGAGCAGCACCATAAGATGGACCATTAGAAAGGCCTGGAGATGACTCAGGTGAAGAGGCCATGAAGGACTTAGATTTTATCATATTGTTCCGTTTATCACACTTAGAATGTTTACTAGCACGGACTGTTTCTAAAACAGTTGCCCGTTTACGAATAAAATCAAAGAACTTATCTAATGAAGCTTTTTCTAAAGAACTTCTATGCTCCTCCCAATCCCTAGCAGTTTCAGGGTCCAACTTCTCAGAAGCCATGTATCATTGAGTCCCAACTAGCAGTGGGCTCATCCAACGAGTTCAACGCACTTAATTTTTTGGAAATTGCATCAATCATGCCACGGAGGCCCTTATCAGATTCTTTAGCCATAGGCTCTAATGAAAATAAACACTTGATATGCTCATTTATAAGTAACCTTTTGTTATTAAATCTATTACACAAAAGAGTCCACGCAATGGGGTAGTTTGCCGTTGTAACTGATAAGGAAGATATAACCCCCTTTGCCGTTCCCTCAAGGTATGACTTCAAGTAATGAAATTTACTAACATTATCAATGCTATCATTTTCATGAATAAGTGATGAGTATGTATCTCTAAATTCTAACCATTTACCTGGTTCTCCATTAAATGGAAGGACTTTGATTGTTGGCAGCTTTAGATGTTGGTGATGATGTGAGCACTGGGACATTTGAGAAGCTGATGCGGTTTCACAATTATTTTTTTCTTTAGCATCAAATGTTTGAAGCGTTTCTTGAGTTCGTGCAATGAGATAAAAAAACCTATTCTCTACTTCCTCCCTTTCACTCATATGATCACCAGCAAGATCCAAGCATTCTATTTTAGATTGTAACTCATCAAAACTGTATGAAAGCTCTTGGAACTTATTTAGCCGCAATGTAATTTCATTGTATTGATTTTTTGTCAATTTAGATTCATACAGAGGCTTTACAAACTTCTCAAATGATGTAATGCGAGTCTTAATGCGACCTCTTTGAGCAATGAGGTCCTTTAGTTCAGACATGGTAGGCACAAACAATGACTGGATCCAACTTTATTTTTGTAGGATATGTTATATGAAAGCAATGCAATGAATACAACCTTGTTCGCGCTATGCTGCACAAGCACTTTGCCAAAGCTCAGCACAGTAAGCACAGGCACACTGGACGCCGACTCAAGCGCATGCGGCGGCACCGACACCAGGTGATGGCGGCGCTTATAGCTCGCAATTCTTACCGGTTTTCACCCGAGAAATGCCTGAAACAGTTGGCCAATATGTTAAACTAACTGTATAACACGATATTGTGATGGATGGGCTGTGATTCACTAAGATTTTAGAAGATTAAATTTGGCACATTGACTTGTTAGGTTATTGGCGGTAAATCCAACCACGAAAAAGTAAAGAGAAAAAATCGACTCCAATTACACAAGGAAGCGAAGTTGATATTTATGGATATGGATGGATGGGAATGGGGCTAACTTCCTTCGGTTTTTGGATTGTTTCACCTCTCTCCAGATGGATGTTCGAGCCTCCCTGCGTTGTCCAAAATATCACGTCGGGGTCACCAAGTTTGTTGCGTGTAATCTCCTTTTCTCTTCTATTTGGTTTGAATGAAAGCATGAGCTGTAATAATAGTAGTTTTAATTAATTGTTCTCCAAATTTATCTTAATTTTATGATGTTACAAAGTTTCTACGTGGCGCCGGTAAGTATCAATGACAGTATTGCTTCTTCTTGATTTGTGTTTCTTCAAAAGGCGAAAACGTCAGCTTGACAGTGACAATTTGATGGTTTCTCTTCTACGCGGTCAGTGTGTCGTGGGCCGGAACAATCGCCTATAACAAAACATTGCCTCGTAGATCACGCACGTCAGGAAAATGCCCTACGATTGCCTGCCCTGCATCCGTCAACTCGAGGCATAAAGATATTCAGCCTCACGTGCCAGTAATTTCACCGGCACTCACACCTTTCAAACCGAAACAGAGCGATGCTGCTTCACGGCAGAATTAGGCATGGTGGTGGTTGTGCATTGTTAAATGTACAGTCGCGGTATGAAAATGTTCGTCACCTTATAGTCTGTTTTCGCTTGCACCAGTGCCTTGATCATGAACACGTTTTGACATAATTTGTGACGTTAACATATCGGTGTATTATGTCTATTCAGTTTCAAAAGGTGATCGAGACACGGTCAACAAATCAAGTTGAAAATCGACGTTTTCATATCGCCACTATACAAAGATTGGTTTACTAAGTTTAATCTCCAGATTAGCTATTCTTGATCCAAACTAAAGTACCTAAATCTTTTCCAATAATCCAACAAGCTGGCCTCAGCGCTTACATCCCAATAATGAAGCTTGACGCAAATTTATTGATTTAGCCTCTTGGGGGAGAACGCAATCTGTCACTTGGAACTTGTACGACGCTAAGGGCTAATTAATTAAGCCTGATTTCGGAACTGTTTTGCTGTGAATGTGAAAATTTAATGGAAATATTGTAACTTTTAGATTGGATCGTAAAATTTTAGTGGAAAAAAATTGTTATTGAAAGTAGTAAAGGCCTTAGATACCTTAATTTCAGTAGGTATAATACTAATTTTTTTACCTGCTTTTTTCAGCTGGAAATCAAAATAGGTAGGTACACAATTTTTTTAAGTAAGTTACCTACACATCTCGTGAAACGCTTTTAAATATAGCTGATCACCACCACAATTCATTTAGATGTGCGCAAGGCTATTTATCTAAATATATATAAAACTCTTACGTTACTGACTGACTGACTGACAATCAACGCTCAGCCCAAACCGTGAGTCCTAGAAGCATGAAACTTGGAGGGTATGTTTCTTTTATAGCATAGGGGTGCACTAAGAAAGGAAATTGGAAAATGATTTCCCTAAGCGGAGAAAAAGAGGAAAAACTTTTAAAAGAAAAATCAACGGGGCGTAACGGCAAAGGGGCGAGCGAAGCTGCGGGCGTCCGCTAGTCATATATATTTCTTAAGTCTTGGCCTTCCTAAACACTAACACAAAAAAAACTAAAATACAAACAGGTTATAGGTTATAGGAAGGTTTGAGACCCGAAACACAATGTAAATGTGAATGCAGTGGCAGATTTGCCCTAAGGCACAGTAGACCTGGGCCTATGGCGGCGATAAATTAAAGGACGGCAAATCGTGACAAAAAAAACACTGATGATTTAGCAATAGTTAAATTATAATAAATCAAATGCAAAGTACCTAAATATTTAAAAGAGGCTGCACATAATATTATGGCGAAGCAACGTATAGTATCTTTCTTAATCACTTTTTTTGGATTAACGGTAAAGACTGTGCTTATTTTGCTTATTTAGGAAAAGCTGAAGAGTAATTAATTTCTCATTTCCATTCAGATAAAAGTTGGCAATAAAGTAAATTCATTATTTGTATCTATTCTACATGCGAAGGGGCGGTAGGTAGGTACATGGCCTCGGGCCTAAGGCCTGCCACTGTGTGAATGATATTCTATAAGTAGCTGTCATGTAAAAATTATCCTACCATAACACCATAACTTGAGTAACCACGCACACAAAACAACAGCGCATCATATTTCACACCCGCTGTTGACCGCAAGATGGCGCCTGTCACTCAAAAGGTTTCAAAGATGGCTGACACAGCGCTACGCGACACGCACTTATTGAATTTCGTCTCGTCCCCACTTCATATTGAATTTGCTCATGTCACTCCACACTGTTAATTTTCACATGATTAATGTAGGTATTGGAAAGTTTATTTAGTAAAAGACTTTCTTTTGCAATATTAAACAGTGACTTATCTCCTCTCAAGCATCTTGTAACACTTTCTATAGCAGCGAATCTTAGCACTTTCTTTTTATAATATTTGTATATACCTGGTGTACCTACTCATTGTTTGGCCTCCACATTAACACACCATTCTCTCCGTTCTTATGTTAGTATTCACCATAGTAGACTGTAGAGCCAAGAGCTGCAAAACGGTCCCTGACTTAGCCTGAAGTTAGTCGGCTAGCAACTAACGCTGGTCTTCCGTCAGGGTCGCGCTTCCTCGATAATTAGGTATATGAACAATCCCACACAAAAATATTTTTTCAATTCGAACCAGCAGTTCTCGAGATTAGCACGTTCAACCAAACAAACATACTCTTCAGCTTTATAATTATTAGTAGGTATAGATTTAGATTGCAAAAGTGATTGCTAAAACAAAATGTTATTTCTTCCAGTCTGACTGCTTGATTTTCTGGCTCCTGTCTACTGTGACAGCAGGACTGCTGGCCGTATGCATCGTTGGCACACAGTACTTTGTGATTGAGGGGAACAAATTTGGTAAGCTTGACGCTGGGACTAGGAAAGAGGAAGGTGCGTAAAGGTTTTTATTTTTATTTATTTCTAAGACCTTTTACGCGATAACTAGTTTTTGAGTAAACTTTATTCAGTTGTATGACAAGGATCACTTTGAATCGTCTTAAAGCTAGGTGAGTCTAAATGCCAGTTCCATGCGACCAAGCCTATAGAAGAACAGGCAGCAAACTACGGGTATAATATAAGAAATAGTACCTAAGCATAAACTCATGTCACTGCGTCTGATCACCTCATGCTGACTGAAATGAGAGTAATACGAAATGCTAAAACCCTGATTTTTACAATGATTTTATGCTGTTTCAAAAGTTTTGTAAGTAGTAGGAGTGGGCCATACAAAACGTAGGCAGATATTGAAAATATAATGTCTGCAATATCGTGAATCGGATTCAAAAAAGATTTGAAATTTCTTTTTTAGCAATAAAAATTAGAAATTTGATTTTTGACGTTTTGCATTCGTTCGGAAATGGGCACGTTCATAATGGCGCCGTAACAGTGGGACTGGAACTCAACCTGAAAGATTTTCTAGATCTTTGTAACCATTGCTACTTTTTACTTTTCAGGCATTTCCCACCGCATAACAGAAACAGCAATGGATTTCTTCATGGCGATTGTGCTCTGTGGCTACTCTGTCACGGTGTATCTCCTCTGGAAAGATCACTATGTAATGTGGAATAGATGGAGACGAGCGAATGTCAATGTTAGGTTATTGTTGGCTCCCGATGCGAATCCAGTGCCGTTTACCCCTAGGCCTAGATATAATGTTGTTTGATTAAAGTATGTGGTAATTTTTTTATTCGATTGTTTGTTCTAAAATCCTATTCTTTATACAACGAATTAGCAATCATAAAAAACCTCGGTCTGCCAATCTCTTATATACTATATTGTAGTGTCCTTAAGGGGCTCACATGTGCTACTTACCACTGTTTGTAAAATTAACACCTCACTTACCATGTGTTTACAATAAATCTATTGAGTATTGAGTAAGGCGCGGACCCACCGCTGCGCACGGAGAGGGCACTTGTAATGCTTTGAAGGAAAATGTATGTTTATGTTTTCACCGCAACCCACGGAGAGGCTACGCATGAATTGACGTCTTTGACACACGCGTGGCTTGCTCGAATAGGCGATTACATAGCTCAACGCTGTCGACATGGGTCTACGTTTTCACTGGAATACATGAATATGACCCACGACTATGTACAGCTCGCTTATCGCAGCGCATTTCGTCCGTGGATTGCAGTGGCGCGTGCATATGCATAGCCTCTCCGTGCGCCGTGCCATGCTATATGCATAGTCTTCGTGTACTCCAGTGGAAACGTAGACCCACGTTGTACACGCAGCTAAACAGCGCCGCGTGCCCGCCAAGTACACAGTGTGCACTGCGGTGGGCCCGCGTGGCCACGAATGGTGGACCGACGATTGCTAAGATCGCGGGAACTTGGTGGATGGAAAGGGCTCAGAATCGTTCCTTCTTCAAATGTAGGTCTATGGTAGCCTTAGCTCCAGCAGTAGACTTCTATAGACTGATGGTGATGATGAAGTTTAGAAAAACATGCACAAAGAATGGTAGACCCAAGCCGTAGGTAAGCTGGTAGGTAGGTACCTACTTATATTATTTCTGTGACTCTTTTAATCATATTTCATGAAACTCCAGTGTGGTACCGGACTGTGGTACTAAGGAGTATGTTAGTTATTATTGTAGGCTTACATTCACAACACAACAAGGTAGGTAATCTTTTCAACGAATTCACAAGGACGCCTAGGGTTGGCAGGGTGCCAGGACGCCGCAAATCATCCCCGTGTAAACTGCGTGTAAGCAGCTCGGTTGAAGGCCTTTTCGAGATTTATCTATGAGATACCAAGGAAGACTAGCATTTCAAAGTAATTAGCAAATAATAGCTTGCGTTGTGACTGAGTTCCTACTACGAATAAACAGTTTTCGAATAAATTAAGAATTGATAGGTTAATTATGTAGGTACCTAATTAATTGATAGCCGAAGCCAACATTTTAGTTCTTCACTATCCCACGAAACCAGATAAATTTTAGTGGACTTAATAATTGTGAACCCCCATTTTTTTGTCACGCCATCGTAGACCCCCCGTCTCGAGTCCAAGGAATATAATACTCTCTACGAGAGGTCGAGTCTCCCGTGGACCCCTGGGGATCCGCCTGGACCACGTTGGGAATCAATGCTTTAGATGTTTGTTGTAGAGATTGAACAGCCTGGAATATCCATCTGCGGAATGCACAACCATGGAATTGGCTGTCAATTTGACAGCCAATTCCAGCCCGGAATTACGCCGGAATTGATGCACATTTTGACAGTGTCAAAATGTGCATCAATTCCGGGCTGAGTTTTCCAAGCTGTACAATCCGTGGTTGTACATTACTGTCTTCCGTCTAATGTCGTAATTCATGTCAAATGAAATGTCAAAGTCAAATTAGTTTTATACTTCATTCAGTGACATGCATGACAGTCAGTCAGTTCAACTCAGTTCGCG
This sequence comes from Thera britannica, assembly GCA_939531255.2. NCBI lineage: Eukaryota > Metazoa > Arthropoda > Insecta > Lepidoptera > Geometridae > Thera > Thera britannica. The sequence continues at coordinate 5,581,813 of OW618045.2, forward strand.
TTTTCCTTTTCTTCAGTCCTGTCGGGTGCGGTTAATGTACAACCATGGATTACACAACCCGAGAAAGCACGGCCAGGAAAGCACAGGCAGGAAAACACAGCCAGGATTTGGCAACCAATGTACATCAATTCCATGGCTGTACATTCTCAGAACGTTCCGAGATTGTGCAACCAAGGAAAACACAACCCTGGAATACACGGCCCGGAATTGATGTACATTTTGGCTCCAAAATCCTGGCTGTGCTTTCCTAGCCGTACAAACGTGTGCACACCCTGGATTACACAACCATGGAATTGGCTGCCATATCTCTGTGATTGGTTGAGTGGCTATTGACAGTCAACCAATCACAGAGACTGTCTGATTGATCGGAATCCTATGCCTCATTTATCTAAAACTACAGAGTAAAAATTGTACTATCCCAATTTCAATTATACAAATAGCACAGATGAAAAAATTAAATTCTGAATAGAATTATTTCACACACTTGACCAGGCACTAATTTTATGTACATGTATTTGTATTGTAATGCAAGTAGATACATAATATAATACAGGTGACAAATTCGATAATCATCGTCACCCATTATTAGAAACACCCTTTCGACAACAACTACTTTGAGTAAATATCAAATCTTTCCTCCAAGGTACACTACGAACGGCCGGGCGTAACTTGGTTTGGTTGGCGAGACTGAAGTTAGCCGTTTGACCTATACTTCGATTTGCTATTTTGATTGGATATTTTCGCCGGCTTACTGCTTAGTTCAGACCTGCTAACTCCACCAAGTAAAATTGGCCGAACGAACAATCGATAATCGATATAATTTATTGATTTTCATGCGTAAACAGTATTTTTTATATCATTTTCGTTGTCTACACTAATATTATAACGAGGAAAGATTTGTACCTATTTTTGTATGTTTGTATGTTTGTAATGAATAGGCTCAAAAAGTACTGGGCAAAGAGTATAGTATGTAGTGGGGGTACTGGGCCGATTTAAAAAAATCTTTCACCACTACTACTGCTACATTCTTCCAATTTGACTTAAGCTAATTTTTTTTTTTTTTTTATTTATTTAAAGGGCTTTGTCGCAATAGGCTACATTTCATTTTGAAAAAAATTAGGGATCCTTGGTAAAATTTGAACAATGTAGGTAACCGAAGGTGTAGAAAAATGAGTCTTAAAATGTCTTTCGTCGAATGCGCTGCCGAAACTATTAGCGATAGAACAAAATAATGTACAACAATATTGTCTACCCCGTGCGAAGCCGGGACGGGCTGCTAGTATGTTATATTTAAGGCATTACATTTCATTTCGCATTTTCACATTACGTGTAAGTAAACCTATTTCTTGACTAAGTATTGTAATTACGTTCCATGTAAATCATGAGTAGCTATCAGCTTAGCAAAGTGCATTGTTATTTGTTATTCAAAGACTTCCTATATTTCAAAAGGCTTGCTCAGTATCAAGTGGGCCATCTGCTTGTTCCATGTAGTTTAAAAAAGCTATTGTAAAATTAGCAATATTTATAATCAGTGAACGAGCAAGAAAAACTGTAGAAGCAATAATATCATCACATGCTATGATTATGACAGGTTCCATCTCGCGGAACTAAAGCGAACTACGTGAAGTCTTCAGGTTGTTACATAAATTATCTAAAATCACGATCTCAAATGAATCTCGGTTGATCGAGTCTTGCGCACTTGACGCACATACGACCCGCTAGATGGCGCAAATAAACCATAGAACGGTAACAGGTAGATAGGTAGGTGAATCCACTAGATAGATATCTGATACATACAAAGATACTAATACTGGAGAAATATTATGCTTTATTCAACTAAAGAATTAACGTAAACATTTGCAATAAAATGATATGATTTAAAATATGACAACGTCTCTTGTCAAACAAACTAAACAGAAACTTCGTAGCTCTTACGAATGAAGGAGTTCATATCAATATCCTATGTATTCCTATGTTACTTAATATAGGTAGGTACAATACATGCGATCACAGAGCACCAAACACGCTTTTGCTTATGCGATGTATAAAGATTAAATTTGGAATCCGTACTAGTTATAGTTACGTAGGTATCTAAAGGCCTGCGCACATCTAGGTAATGGTGATGACGATCAGCTAAAACGCTGTCATTTTTACAGCGTTTCACGTGATCACCATCGCTGTCGCTTAGATGTGCGCAGGCCTTACGTAGTCACTACCCCGCTAATGTGTATTTTTCTAAGCTCAAATATGGCAAATGCCTTAAAGATTAATACTAGCAAGCACCGCTACCACGCAAATGATAAAGAATAGGTATGAGTGAAAAGTCTTTTAAGTAACTGTTTGAACTAGTAGTAGGTACCTAGGTAGTATGTCCTTAATTGGTAGGCACTATGCTAGAGAGGTATTAGCTAGAATAGGTGACAGCCAACCCAAGTAGGTAGGTGTATTATGTTAGGTAACATGCACTTGATTTGATGAAATCAAATAAAAACCACGCTTAGGTTGAAAAACCTGTGTAATAGATTTCGATCATTCCTTCGGTTTCTAAACGTAAGTGCAGTGATGTTAAAAATTTCAACAAAGGTCGGAAATAAACATTATTATAAGCCGTGGAGGCAGGCACAAAATCAAACAATCAAAATCATGGTAGGTAGGTAGTGTAGGTAGATATTATGCACGGAGAATAATAATAAATATCACATATAATTGAAATGCTTATAAATCCAGATAAACTAAAAGAGGTTCTTACATAAAAGCAAACTTTTGTTATAAAGAGGTACATAGGTGTCTAGTAAGCAGTAAGCTATTGGTCAGTGGTACATACTGTCCATTTCAAAGAGACATGTAGTAGGTAGGTAGATGAACGAATCTAAAAACTAAACGTAGGTATAGGTAGGTAGCTAATTAGCTATACACCGCCATTCGAAGCTTGAAGAACGTCACTCGCTTTCCATGCTCGCTACGTAAACGCAGTAGGTATTAGGTATGTTGTGTATGTACTTCAAAAGGGTATACCGGTTCATGTTCGTCCGTGCGCAATAAACTCTCAAATATTCACAATTAAATGCGTTAATCCATCAAGTGAAGTAATAATACACAAATAGGTATGGGATGCGTTTTGAGAGAAATTGAATAGAAAAAATACAGAATAGACCCTATTTTATAAAAGGTAAAGTTAAAATTTACATAGCATATTAATATATCCGGCATATCGTAGAACCTAAAAAATTCGAAAATATGTGTCAAGTGCACGAAAGGAGCCTCTTTGAGGCGCACTTAAAATCCTTTCACCACACTTGGTTCGAAAAGAATCAGTAACACGCTAAGAAGAAGAAGAAGAAGAATATATCCGGATCGCAAATTTCTAATTATGAACCTTAATTTCTAAGGACTAAATTGAATAATTCCCTGGCTACAGGTTCTGGAATCAAATTTAATTCTGAAGACTAATTAGAATGCTCAAATATACCTACTTTTCAATTATTCGCTTATGTCATGAATGTAAACGAATAAAATGTCAATTAATTGTTTCGTGTTGATTTACTGTTTAGTTTTAGGAAGTTCTCATAGATGGCAGTGTACGTTGAATCATCGGGTCCGGATAATGTACGTCCAGTACAGCATACTATTGTACACCCAGTTAAAACGAAACCTTTTTAGGGTTCCGTAGCCAAATGGCAAAAACCGTAATCCGCAATTTACCTTTCGATGAACTACAAAAACCTTTTTATTATGTTACTTGTTGCTACGGAACCCTACATGGGCGAGTCCGACTCGCACTTGGCTGCTTTTTTGTTTTTTCGGATTCGTTTTAACATGCCGTAAAATAATTGGCTGCGAATTAACTGGGTGCACAAAATTGTCACGCGATGTACATAGTCTGCCTTTTAAGTTCTGTCGTTTGCAAACTTCCCGCAATTATTAAAAAAAAAAAACATATGGTATTTTCATCTTTTTGAACGTATAATTCGAAAACAAAAAAAATCTTTTGGATCGGTCGAATAGTTTTTTTGTAGCGTTTATTCAAAACTGACAAGTCAGTTGTAAAAATGGAAATATCAAAGGAAAATATGCAGGCGATAATTTTCTACAACTTTCAAAGGGGATTCACGCGACTTCAGTGCTTTGAGGAGATTACTTCTTTGTTTAGTGATGCAGCACCATGTCATAGGACTGTAAAACGCTGGTATTTAGAATTTCAACCTGGGCATTCTAGCTTCAGTGACAAGCCACGTGAAGGTCGTCCAAAAACCGCCATTACGCAAGAGAATATCGATGCCGTGCGGCAGCTAATCGTCGAAGATAGTCATGTGGCATACCGTGACATAGAGACAGCTGTGGGCATTTCAGGGAATACTATCCTGAAAATCTTGCACGAAGAACTTGGCGTAAAAAAGTTGATCTCTCGTTGGATACCCCATTGGCCATTTTGACTACCCCCACTTCGGAGTGGAATAAATGTTTAAAAATCTGATTCGAACGCATGCAAAAGTGTTTTAAATATCGCGGAGAATACTTTGAAAAACAATAAATGGCAATAATCTATTAGATTGTTTATACTTATTTCAAACGACAGAACTTAAAAGGCGGCCCTCGTATAGTACAGCATGTTAATTGGATGCACACTGAGGCAATTCAATTATTTCTTATTTTTTGTAGGCAATGGATACTCCCGTCGTTAATCCAAACCCTAGCATCGTAATAACGGTGTGTACATTAACCTGCTGTACATTATTATCATGCTGTGCATTAACGGGTCGTACATTATTGCCTCCTGATTCATCGATAAAATTCTTCAATATTGATTGACATCTAGGTTGCAAATACACCAATAGATGGCGCTGTGTTCTGTTTCTTAGAATATAAATTCTATTACTTTATAATATGCTTTATATATACTTTATATATACTTTATAATAATTATTCACGTAATATTTATAATATGTGCACGATAATTATAACCGTATTATTTTAATGGTTTGTGACGGCGACGCGCAGGGCTGCCGTTATCGGCCTGATCATACTCGACGAATAACTCCAAGGGACTATTCGGCACTGACAGGAAGGTCGCGGGTTCAAATCCCGTCTTAACTTTTGAGACATTTTTAAAATCTTTATGAATTCTTAAATAGTGTCAATAATTTGTCAAAATGTTCTAGAAAGTAGTGCTCAAACGTTATAGAATGTTCTTTCATCATCATGATCAACAATTGATATCAGTCCACTCCTGGACGTAAGTTCACCTTGAGTAACATAGGCTATATTTATGTGTTTAAAAAATAAATGTCCACCCGTGCGAAGCCGGGACAGACAGCTAGTGTTAAGTAAAACATTATTAAAACATAGAAAAAAAAAACTTTTATTAGGTACCTTAGACAACAAAAAATTCATGATATTAAAAAAAACTAAAACTAAACCTTAAAAATCTAGCAAAAGTGGGTGTCCATGAGGCATGGAGCCAAGAACGCCGCTGGTTGCATTCCCACGTTGAATAGCATTAGCTCATGGATTGGATCCCTCTTCCCTGACCAAAACTCTACGTATGTAAATCGATGTTCAATCACTGTGGTGTGGAAACGCAAGTCAAGCAAGACATTCGCAAGCTTGGACAGATAATATATTCGCAAGAATAGAGTCCACACACTCAAAATCTAAGGCCTGAACAAGTGTGTTTATGGGTTTTATAGTTCGCTTAATCTGTGGTACTCGTCTTATTGAAAATGGTTTAGTAAATGTAACCCTGTAAACGAAGCACAAAATTTCGATGAACTCTGATTCATTGTCAGGCGACCAATCAGAAATGGTCACAAATTCTCAGGTCGTGTTTTCCAGGGTCGTACAATCCCGTTACGTGCCGAGAATGTACAGCCAGGAATACGCAGCCAGGAAAACACAACCTGAGAATTTGAAACCATTTGGCAGCCTTTTCCATGGTCGTACATTCCCGGCCCGAGCCGAGATTGTACAGCCTGGAATATCCAACCACGGAATGCACAACCATGGAATTGGCTGCCAAAATGTACATCAATTCCGGGCTGTGCTTTCCAAGCCGTACAATCCGTGGTTGTACATTCCTGTCTCCCGTCCTGTCCTGTGTATTACGCGGTTCTTTCTGGATTTTTAGTATTTTTTACGAACAATAAACTACTGTTGTTAACTCTTAATCGATAATAAATTGTTTCGCTTTAGTTGTCTAAAGAGAATTTAAAATGAGTTTCAGTTTCGGGGCTGTAACAACAGCAGCATCAACTTTTGGAACTTCAACGCCGTCAACAGGTAATCTAACGTCTTTTTAAAAAATATCACTACACAGGTGGTCTATTAGTGTACTTTCCACCAAAATTCCTTGTAATTTTAATGCCTAGGTATCAGGATTTTATGCGGCGAAAAAATCTACATGCTAACCTAAAAAGTTGTTTGTAGCGGCAAAATTTGCAGTTGAACCAGGTCTAGTAGTAATCGTTGAAAATGCCCCAAAATATGCCGAAATAACTAAGTCCTTGAACTTAAATGATTTTAATCTTATCGCGGTTTAGCACATTAAAATTAGCTGATACTGAATACTTAGTAATTTTGTATTTATTGAAGATTTTTAAGTGAATTTAACATTTATGCCATATGACAAAACAATGTCATAGCCAAGTAAGGGTTTTGTAGCAGGCACGGTTCTTGAAATATTGTCCTGCATCTGACAATATTATTTTCTAATAGCAGTTGTTCATGGCTATGCGCATGTTAGCTTTTTTAATCAAATCAAATCAAAGTTGTCTTTATTCAGTTCAATTACAAGAAACTTTGTAAAGTCTTAAAGCTAGGTGAGTCTAGGTGCCAGTTCCATGCTACCAAGCCTAGAAGAACAGGCAACAAACTATGGCTTCGTTCCTACCTTTTACCCTGTTTCATTCATTTTTAGGATAAAAAGTATCCTTTAAGCTAATCCAGGTAATACAAAATAACAAACATTCCACATTGAATTTAACTGGAGTATCCTAACCTAATTTGACTGGCCTCTAGCTCAGTTGGTAGTAGCTCTGCCTTCTGCGCCATAGGTCGTGGGTTCGATCCCCACCGAGAACAAATATTTGTTTGGTGAACATAAATGTTTGTTCTCTGTCTGGGTGTTATATTGTACTCTAAGTATGTATTTACAAAAAAAAAATGTATTCAAGTTTTATATCAGCTATCTGGTTCCCATATTACAAGCTCTGCTTAGTTTGGGGCTGGGTAGTGTTGTGTGAATTGTGCACAATATTTATTTATTTATTATTATTTATTTTTTTCTTACTAATACTAATGTGAAAGTTTGTAAGTATGGATGGATGGATGTTTATCTCTTTCACCTAAAAACTACTGAACTAATTCAGCCTTTTACATCAGAATAACACATAAGCAACCATTTATAAAGATATTGTAACGGAGAACAGATGTACGAGTACACTTAGACAATCCTCCTCCTCGCCTCGTGCTCGTCACTGCTGAGGGTCGTGACCCCCTCCATGGATCAATTTGTCCCTAACAATGTTTCTCCTCCTGGATCTGTCACCGGCAACCTGTATGGCTTCATAGACCTTCACGTTGAGAGTGGAGCGGATTTGGTCGGACCAACGTATCGAGCTTCGGCCTAGTGGTCTCTTGTCTTCAATTTTGACAGTGATGACAAGTTTTTCCAGGTTGTCACCCTGTTTCCTGGCTATATGCCCGAAATACTCAAGGACTCGCCTGTTTATAGCCTGATCACAGATGCAAAGAGGAGAAAATATTTTAACGATAATGCCTATTCTGTTCCTTTTCAGGATTTTCCTTTGGCGGTGCAGCTGCTGGAAAACCTACGTTCGGTGCCCCACCAAGCACACAAGGTATAATCATTAAATAATCTGCTATTAAAATTCCAAACTCTGTGACACCACTGAGATGCGTTTCACCAGACTGGTTCAGAAAGACCTCTGAGACTAGATGGAGCGACGACTTGCGCAGGATGGCGGGCAGCAACTGGGTGGGAAGAGCCAAAGACCGGGCTCAGTGGCGCGCCATGGGAGAGACCTATGTCCAGCAGTGGACTGCAATAGGTTGATGATGATGATGACTACCTACCGAAGTTGTATTTATCGCGAATACACTAAAAATATACTATTTAACATGACATTCTATTTAACGCTAATGAAAATCGTATGTTAGCGTTAAATAGATTGTCATGTTAAGTAGTATATTTTTTTAACACACTTAAATTCGAATTAATCTCAAATGTACAATTAGTGTACAAATGTACAATTAGTGTCTACAATTAGTCCTTTTGCGATTTTTTAAATGTCACTTAGTTATTTAGTTATGAATTTTTAAAAACGCATCTCAAATTTTCGCACGACCCGCTCTTAAAAAACAGTAATATCTTAATTAATTAGGCCTGTTTGAAACGGCTGGATAAAGCTCCCTTTATGTGGCAAGGGCCTCTTTAATCGTGACGTCATTTATGAGTCATAATTTGATCGATCTGTCCTACAATATTCCCAGCGAATTCTGACGGTATGTGCGTTGAATACACCAATCTGGCGCCAGCGTTAGTAGTAGGTACGTTTCGTAGACCAAGGCAGGAAGTCTTAGTCTGAATAAGCGGAGTCGAATTACAATTTTTTTTTACTAGTCGACAAGGCTTAGCCCGCGAAAGAATGAAATCTACTATATAAAAATAAGTCGGGTTTTCCTTCCTGATGCTATATCTTGATAACGACTGGACCGACTTGACTGATTTTGGTCTTGAATGATTTGTGGAGGTCCAGAGAATGTTTAAAAGGTTTTTTTTTTCAACGGGAATGGTAACGGCGAGCGAAGCCGCGGGTGGCCGCTAGTTTAATAATATTTAAGGGCTCAGATTATGAAGAATTTAACTGCCATTATGACAAAATAATATTTGCATTATTATCGTTCTGCCACTGTTTACTAAATTTAGTTTGAAGGCCAACAATTCTGATTCAATTTAAATACCTAAAATGAAACATGTCTGTTTGATTCATTCGATGACTTATTCCAACGGGATACGGCTCTTATTGTAATCATTTTTTTATGAAAACTACCTAATCGGCGCGTGGTGACACTAAATTATAGTTGACCATAGGAGTTTTAAAGCGATACAAGTTCCTCGGAAATAAAACATAGTATAAAACAAAGTCGCTGTCGCTGTGTGTCCCTATGTATGCTTAAATCTTTAAAACTACGCAACGGATTTTGAAGTTGTTTTTTTTTATAGTATAAGTGATTCAAGAGAAAGGTTTATATGTATAATTCATGCAATATATTTTAGAGAAACACTGATAAATTTAAAGGTTTCTAATGTGATGTCGTACATAAATACATTTTTTTGCGCTTACATTGCAAACGTTGGCTGAACCCCAAGAGATAAATCAAAATAATGTACTAAACATACACCTTAAAAAGGTCAACCGAAAAGTCCGTGATAGTCTAAGATCCCGCTATAGAAGGACCTTCACCGAGCTGGTTATTTAATGAAACGTATTTTATATATAATTAAACATGCCAATAAATATATTCTATATGGGTTGCCTATCAAATTTCAGTCCAGGATATGATTAATATCACCGGTTTGTTTATTAGACAAATTCTATACCAATCGAAAGTATAGACCCCAGTATTTTTATTCAATAAACATACCGGTGCAAAATGCTAGTATCGATTTACCTGTTTATACCTGGCTACCCGAGAGTTGTGACCGGAAAAAAATAGGCAACCTAACGTTTGCATATTCTATGGGGTCTATACTTTCGATTGGTATAGAATTTGTCTAATAAACAAACCGGTGGAAAGTTAAAAAAACAATTAAGTTTTTTAATTATTAATTAATCATATCCTGGACTGAAATTTGATAGGCAACCCATATAGAAAATATTTATTGGCATGTTTAATTAAATATAAAATATGTTTCATTAAATAACCAGCTCGGTGAAGGTCCTTCTATAGCGGGATCCTATACTATGAGCCTCCGCTATACGCTGGTCTAAAAACAAAACACGACCGGAAAGTTGGAAAAATTTAAAATAAAGATGGCGTTGCCTGACCTGAGCTGTGAATTCATGTATTTGATACCAACTATTACTTATTCTGTGCTTGGGTCTGACATTTGTCACGACATTACAATGTGTTGACTAGAATACGCTTCGTTAGACAAAAACACAGACCGATATTCAGTAAATAAATATAACCCAATTGTTATGTTAGCTGATTCCCGTCGCAGAGTTTCCATTGCATATTTTTCATCCAGGATTGGTGATAACAATGGCAAGCTGTGCGGTATTTTTTAAACTACCACGAACGCTACATTTTAAATCTAACTTATATAGTAGTGTAGTAGTAGTAGTCTAATTTATATAGTATAACAAGCAAATAGCCCCAGATTTAATAAAAGAAACCTTCCACCAAGAGAGATTTTCCTCATATTATGCAAAACCAGAGTGAGTTGCAAGTTCATAAATGTCGGTAGTCGGTGAATGAACACTTGTATTTTTTAAAGGTAAAAAACGGAACCCTTATAAATTCGTCATGTCTGTCTGTCTGTCCATCCGTATGTCACAGTCACTTTTTTTCAAAAAAATGAAATGAAATGAAAAGAAATAATTTATTTGCTTGAAGTATGGTACTTACAAAACTGTAAAAGCTATATGTACTGATGAAACTTGGTAAATAGATGTATTCTGTAAACCGCATTATGATTTTTATACTTAGAACTGACACTCAAAAAATATTTTTTCATAAAACTTATGAGTTTTCTTAACATTAAGTAAAAGATTATTAAACCAGTTAAGTATTTACGACAGAGATGCGTTAACGTCATCGTAATTAGCCTTCTATCTATCGACTTTAAAAATTAATGAGGTATCGTCAGCAAATAGTACTGTTTCACATAGTTTTTTAACCAAAAAAGGAAGGTCATTTACGTACACTAGAAACAAGAAAGGACCTAATATCGAACCTTGTGGCACCCCTATGTCAATAACTGACCCAAAAGATCTCTCACCGCCCACATCAACTTTAAGGATTCTATCAGTCAAGTACGATTGTAATAAGTCAATGGAGCGATTTAGAATACCGTAATGTTTAAGTTTAGATATTAAGAGGGTGACGGACGCAGCTCGCAACTTCAATTCGAGGCGCGGGCAAAAATTGCTCCGAATATAGCTATCTCTATTCATTTGATGCGGGCGCCACGGAATATATAATAGTAGTATACACACACAGGCGCTCGTGTGACGCGCTACTTCTATACGTGAATCCAACCATAGTGCCGCGCTTGTGCGTGTGCGTCAGCCACTGATAACGATTTTTATGCATTGCCTAATTTCGTCAACGTTACTAACACCCGTTTTCACTAAACCTAGGCGACGCCTAAATCGGATGCCTAAATATTAACGGGCCGACGTACACAGCTCGCAACTTCAATTCGAGGCGTGATCAAAAACTGCTCCGAATATAGCTATCTCTATTCATTTGATGCGGGCGCCACGGAATATATAATAGTAGTATACACACACAGGCGCTCGTGTGACGCGCTACTTCTATACGTGAATCCAACCATAGTGCCGCGCTTGTGCGTGTGCGTCAGCCACTGCTAACGATTTTTATGCATTGCCTAATTTCGTCAACGTTACTAAGCGTCAGATAGGCTAGTGGCTAGGGCGTGCGGATTCACACTGAGAGGACGAGGTGGGCGGGAGTTCAAATCTGGTCAAAGAGAGTTGACTTTTTGCACCCTACAATTTTATGTTTTTATTTTTTGTGGCTGCATTACCTGACTAACCCTCTAAGCTTATTGCTTGCTTGTTTCGCTTTCCTAGTATTCAATAAGCAAGGATTGGTCATGCTCTGAATGCAAGAATAAAGTGAAAAAAAAAACAACATTCCTGAACCGATAAAGAACCTTCAGAGTAGCTATTTACGCACTTAGAAAAGACACCAGGAAATTCTCTAACATGATACGAGTGAGTTTATTCATCAGGTAGGGTTTGTGCGGGTTCTGGACCAAATTGAAGAAGAGTAAAGAGAACCATTGACTCCGAGTTGAGTTGAGAGAGCCATTGACCCCGGCGCGGAGCGATGGAGTTGTGGTTGATGACGTTCCAGTAGAGGATGATGGGTGGGAGTCCGCTCAACATCAGGTGTGGTGTGGTTTGCTTGACCTCATTGGCCTAGTGGTTGGAGGGTGCGGGTTCAAAATCAGTGATAACGTTACAGTAATAGATGATGGGTGGGGTCCGCTCTACGTCAGGTGGGGTGTGGTTCGCCAGACCTCATCGGCCTAGCGGTTGGGGGGCGTGGGTTCAAAACCAGTCATGACGTTACAGTTGAAGATCATGGGTGGAGGTCCGCTCAACATCAGGTGGGGTGTGGTTCGCCAGACCTCATCGATCACACACACACAGCAATAAAAAACACGCAAAGCGGCTCACTTACCAAAGTACAGAAAGTCTAATAATGTGACTGCATTTAAAAATATACTTTATTCGTTGAGCAATTAGGTTGCTTTTATTCTGCTTATTTACATTCGCAAAACCAACGATTGCGAACATCGACCTACAATTACATGGACCTCGGCTTTCGCACAAAACTCGCGAAAAAAGTGTACCAAGCTAACCTACTATAGGTGGATACTTATATAAAAATAAAATAAAAAAAAATAAAAATAAAAAAGCCTTTTATTTCTTGCATTAACTTATTACTACATATTTAGTTTTCATTGGTTAGTATACTTAAATTATTTGTTAGTACTTAATTATTATGATGTGTTGGTGCAAGAACCCCAGATTGGGTGAAGGCCTCCTCCAAAGATGACCATGTATCTCGGTCTTGTGCTATTTCACCCCAGATTGGGCCGGCTGCCTTTATAATTTCGTCTTCCCATCGTGTCAGCGGTCTTCCTCTGCCTCTTTTGCCGTGTGGGCCTCTCCACATGGTCACTTTTGCAGTCCATCTCTGGTCTGTAAGCCTTGCTATGTGACCTGCCCATTTCCATTTCAGTTTTAGTGCATGGCTCAAGGCGTCTTTTGCTTTTGTTATTGACCTGATTTTCGTATGTCGTATTTTATCGAGTTTTTTTATTTTAAGCATACTGCGCTCTAATCCCCTCTGGCAGGTGGTGATCCTGTGTTTTGCCTTTGCTGTAAATTTCCACGTCTGGCATCCGTATGTCAGACCTGGTAAGAGGCTGGAGTTCATGACCTTAGTTTTAAGGCTTATTGGCATGTTGCTTTTAAAGATCTCTTTTAGGCTCCAGAATCTATTCCATGTTTGCTGTACTCTCCTCTCGATTTCTAAGTCATTGTTTTTCCTGTCGAAACTAATAGATTTACCAAGGTAGATGTAGTTTTCAGTGTATTCTAGTGGGTTTCCGTTAGCTATTATTGGTATACGATAGCTGTTTGTCATTGTCATAGTCTTAGTGAGATTGATTTCCAGGCCTTCGTTTGTACTAGCTAGCTGTAAAGATTCGATCATGACCTGTAGCTGTGAGCTCGTGTCAGAGAGAATTACTATGTCATCTGCAAACCTTAGATGGCTTAAATAGTTGCCTTGTATATAAAGTCCAAGCTTGCTCCAGTCTAGCTTATTGATGATGAATTCAAGAATGGCTATAAATATATTTGGGGATAGCGGGTCACCCTGTCTTACGCCCCTTTTTATGGGAAAGCTTGGGCCTAAGGTTTCTAGTTTTATTCTGCCCTTATTATTTTGGTATATGCTTTTAATGACTTCTATATAAACTTCGCTAACTCCTTGTTCTTTCAAGCTTTCCCATATACTAGTGTGCGTAACCGTGTCGAAGGCTTTCTGGTAGTCAACAAATGCGAGGTATAGGGGTTTCTGCTGTTCCTGATATTTTTCTATTATTAGCTCGAGAGTGTGTATGTGGTCGACTGTTGAGAAGCCTCTCCTAAAACCAGCCTGTTCAACAGGTTGTCTAGCTTCTATTGTAGGTCTTATTCTTGCATTTATAATAGCTGAGAAAAGCTTGTAAAGACTCGGTAATAAACTTATCGGTCTATAGTTACCTACATCTTTCGGGTCACCCTTCTTATATATAAGAATGATGTTCGATTCGGACCATTGTTTGGGTGTTTCAGATGTTTGTAGTATTCTATTGAATAGTTCAGCTAGTGGCTTGGCCAAAATTGTGTTAGCTAATTTCAAGGCTTCGTTTGTGATGTTGTCCGATCCCGGTGATTTCTCTAGTTTTAGTATTTTTATTGCTTCTTGAATTTCATTTTCATCTATTGCTTTGATATTTACTTCGTTGATATTTTTATTGCCATTATTTTGTGTTTTGTTTGTTGATTTCTTGTCGCTGTATAATTTTTTGTAAAATTCAGTTGCTGTGGTGAGGATATCAATTCGCTTATTTTGGTTTTTGTCTAAGTTTTTTAATCCTTCTATCCAGGTTTTGTTTGTTCTGAGTTCTTTGTAGGCCTTTTTAGTGCTTCCGGTGAGGTGTAGATGTCTTTCTATTGTATCTTGTCTGTATTTTGCATATTCATGTTTTATGTATTTATTGACTATTTTGTACAGTGCGGCAAGTTCATTTTTCATAGATCTCGTTTTGTTTTTCGTTTTTTGTAGCTCTTTTCTTCTTTGTAGTAAAGTTACTGTTCGTACTGATAATATTTTATGTTGTTTTTGTTCATGCTTCTTCTCTTTGACTGTTTTTAGGCTATTGGTGATGGCGTTTGCAATAGTGTCATAATGGGATTGCAGCGAGATGTTTTCCTGGTATGCAGATGGATAAATGGGGTGGAGTAACATTGATAGATTTTCCTTGTAGATCGATATTTCGTCCTCATTCTTAAGATGATTAACTTGTTTATTTGTAAATTTAGCTCTACTCTTTTTTTGGCTGGTTAATTTTATTTTTGCTCTTATTATTCTGTGGTCTGATGGGTAGTTAAGATTCATAGTACCAATGTCTTCAAACAATTTCGGATGGTTAGACAGTATGAAGTCAATCTCGTTTTTATTTTGACCGTTGGGAGATCTCCATGTCCATCTTCTTTTTTCCTTTTTTTTGAAACATGTATTGATTATTGTAAGTTTGTGTTCAAGTGCGAAATTTACAAGTCTCTGCCCTCTATCGTTTCTTTTGCCGTATCCGTATTGTTTCATAACTAGATGTTCTTCTTTCTTGACTTCTCCGATCTTGGCATTAAAATCGCCAATTAATATAACGTTTTTGTGAGTGGATTCTAACGCTTTATCTACCGTTTTGTAAAATTCTTCTATGTCGGAATCGCTAGCTGTTTCAGTTGGTGCGTAGATTTGTATGATACTAACCATAAAGCCTTGAATATTCATGTTTAGAACTGCAACACGCTCTGTCATGCCCGTGAAACTCTCAATATTGTTTTTGTGAATCTTATTTATTATGAAGCCAACCCCATGTCTGCCGGGAGTGCTACCTATGTAGCATAATATAAAGTTCTCGTGTTCTTCTATTTTCGTGCCAAGTCGTCTCACTTCTGAGATTCCTATTACATCGTATTTGATGTCTCTTATTGATTCTTCCAATTCTAGTAAGCGATCGTGGGAGGATAAGGTTCTGACATTGTATGTTGCAATATGTATTATGCGAGTTCTTTCATTATTTACTTTGGATGCTACCATCGTTTCCTTTGGAGGGTTATGGTCGTTCTCTTCCTCGGTGACCAGCCGGCTTGGAAGAGGTTGTGTGTTTTTAGATTTTTTGTTTTTGGGTTCTGTGTTGGAGGAGAGGCTTAGTTGCTATGTTTTTTTGTCTTGGTTACTGTGCTGTGCATTGCACGTGTTTTTGTTTACCAGGAAATTTAGTATACCTGGCTTAATGACTCCTTCTGAGATGCTGTTTGACCTTTTGACATTTGAGCCTGATTGTAATTTGTTCTTTTTATTTATTTGCGTATTTATTTCCGCATTGGGCGTTCTTAAATTATCAGGTGAAGGTGAAGTAGGTTGTTTACGCTTGGTTATGTTTTTAGAAATAATCAGTTTATCATATCTAATTGATGCTACATTTCCCTTTTCTCTTTCTATTTGCAACTGTTCCTGCAGTTCTTTCCTCTTTTCTAGTACGTATTTTGGATAATCTTCTTTCATATAGTAATTTGTATCCAGTAGTGCTCTTTTTTGTTTCAGGATTTTGATTTTTGTACCCAGAGTTGAGAATGTTACTATTATTGGGCGTATATTTTCTCCTTTCTTACCCATTCGCGTAACTTCTTGTACGTCGCTGTAGCTTAGCTTGATGGATAAATACTGTTCCACCCACTTAATAATATTATTTTCAAGATTCTCGTATGATTTTTCAGTCTCTTCTATACCAAAGAATACTAGATTTCTATTCCTTGATTGTTTTTCCAAAAAATATATTCTTTTTTCTTGGTTTTCTACTACTTCTTTCAGTTTATCATGTTTTTCTTCCCAAGCTAAAAACCTTTCTTCAAAAATTCGATTAATATTTTCAGTGACTTGTTCAGTGACATTTTTCCCAGTTTCTCTGATTTCTAACCTTTGTTGGTCCAGATCTTTTTTTATAGCATTTAAGGCGTGCAGGACTTCATCCATGATTTTGAACTTCCTAGTATTGTTTTGGTACCGGTGGCGCCCTCTAGTTTGTGTCCCACTGAACTAAAGATGTCGTTAGTATGGAGTGTCGCCTCTCAGGTAAGATAATACTTGTGTTTGTCTGGGTCGTAAACTTAGGTTATTTAATTATGTTTCGCAGTTTATCTGGATATTTTGAACTGCGGTATGCGTTGCTTTGTTCCTGTGCACATGAGAATAGTCCGGTTTGAGTTGGTGTAGCACAGAAAAGTCCACAAGATTGAAGAATTGGTAAACAAATGCACTGTAGTATTATCGAGTTCTTGCCGTGTTTCAATGTTTATTTTCCAATAACTTTAGTTACACGGGTTCACTGAGCACTAAGTCACTTTATTTAGTTATTGTAATGTTCGAAAGGCACTTTAATGTATTTTCTTTATCACTTTTATTACGGAGCCGATGTATAACGTGGCACAGTGGCGCCCTCACCTCAGCGAAAGCCATATAATGATTATAAACTGATACTTGTATATACTTGTATAAATGGATACTTATATAATGATTATAAACAAACTGAAATAGTATATTATGTAACTAGTGAATAAAAGACGGATTTAAATCGAGGGTCATAGATGAATCACGAGCAAGTGAAGGGTTCTAACGAATGAATCACGACCGTAGGGAGTGATTCATAATGATTGAATCACGAGCGTAGCGAGTGATTCAAGTGTTAGAACCCTAAACGACGCGAGTAATTCATGGCCCTCGATACAAATCCGTTTTATTCAAGAGTTGCATACTATACTTTATACCATGACTTAGAGAAAAAGAAAGATTTAAGCGAAAAACGTGCGTCCTGCCCATCCACCAGATGAACCGACGACATTGTTAAGAACGAGGGAAGTCGGTGGATGGAAAGGGATCGTTCTTCCTGGAAACGTGTAGGGGAGGCCTATGTCCAGCAGGGGACTTCTTCAGGCTGATGATGATGATGAAGCGAAAAAGAATTAAAAACTTTGTTTGTTCTATTCTAATGTGACATAAAACCAGTAACTTTTGATTTTGGTTTTATTTGAAAACAAGGAAACTAACTTAAGGTTAAATTAATGCAAGTTTTCTATTATATTGGCCGACCTTTCTTTCATAAACTAAACAACTCAATTGAACAACAAAACTCACAACTTTTTCATCTCTAGAATGCATTTTCAATCGATTTATTATTACCAAACTTTGTGTTGTATAACTTACGTGCACTGTATTCAAAATAGCTGCAATTTATTGATATTTATGACAATGACAACAAAGAACACAAAACAGTATTTAACCAAGGAGGTTAGCATTGCTTAAACTCCTTGTTAAACATTTCGACCAATCAAGTTAGAGTATTTTTGGCGCAAGGAGTTTGTATCATGGTTGTATAGTATTAATATGTAGGTCGACCCTATTGGTGTGTTCCAAATTCAAACACCAAAATCGTGATTAAAAGAGCTTTTTATTCACGATTTCCCGTGAATAAAATAAGCTTTTTAGAGGGGGTATGGTATAAAAAAAATGATTTATGTCTTATCACAATTACTATATAGAACTCAATTTTGATTGCATGAAGCAACTTCTAGTGAACGTTACAGAAATTTTTCCAAGTCTTTTTATCAATATTTCCACCTGACGTTGAGTGGTAGCAGTTTTTTTAAGCCCCAGATAAATAAAGACTAAAAATATTTTGTGGCAATTTTTCTTAGTCCTTTCATCAATCTTTCCACCTGACGTTGAGCGGTAGTCGGTTTTTTGAGATCCAGATAAATAAAGAAAAAAAATATTTTGCTGAAATTTTTCCAAGTCTTTTTATCAATATTTCCACCAGACGTTGAGCGGTACTCTGTTTATTGAGCTCCAGTTATATAAAAAAAAAACTATTTTGTTCAAGTATTTCTCAGTCCTTTTATCAATATTTCCACCGGACGTTGAGTGGTAGCAGTTTTTTGAACTACAAATAAATAAAGAAAAAAAATAATTTGTTGTAATTTTTCTTAGACCTTTTATCAATACTTCATATACAGGGTGGAATTTTGTAATGCCACCTGGAGGGAAAGTACTCTTAATACTCCAGATAGAAAATTTTACTCACAGGAAACATTCCTTTATTTTTGAATAGAAAGCAAACTGCATTCAAAGTTTTTCGAAAATTCTCTCACACCCGGGAATTGAACCGGCTAAAATCAGAAAAATTATACCTTGTACTTTTATTGCATCGATCGTTAGTCAATTATAAGGATGAAATCTCTCTAACAAACATGATAAATTAAATGAAAGAAAAACCAGGAAATCTTAAATTAATTTAATTATTTACAAAAAATGGATAACTAACTAGTTACTTGAAATTAGTTGCTTGAAATGGGCTCCATTCTCTTGGATACACAAATTTATTCTTTTAACGAATTCATTTCTATAAAAGAATAAATTTATTCCTTTCAAAAAAAAAAATTAATTTAAAAATTATTTTATTTTTAATTTTAGAAATTGCTTTCTATCCAAAAATAAAGGAATGTTTCCTTTGAGTAAAATTTTCTATCTGCAGTATTAAGAGTACTTTCCCTCCAGGTGGCATTACAAAATTCCACCCTGTATAGAAATTAATGGTTCATAATTTGTTTTAGTCGAAATGTTGGCTTTTTTCGAAATTTCGGCAGACTTTTTGACCTAGTGCTGCACCTTGATTTCGTTTACCCAACCTACAACCTACCTAGGTACTTAGTATTTCCCATCTTCACTTAGTACCCTTCCTAAACTAACAATTATCAAATATCTAAGCATTATGTTTTATGCCAGTGTAGGTATTTAACTAGTCCGAAGTCCGAGCGATTCACACACACAACCGAAGTGTCCCGTGTGCTTCAAGCGTTTCCTCCCCCTGCACCCCGCCACCCGCACCGTGCGTGCGCGATAGCAATAGTAGCCGTTCGAAAATGCCATGAATTTGATCGTGTTCCGTAATACCAAAAATGATGACTGAAAACTTTTTGTATTCTTCACATAGTATTGTTATTCTGTAACTAGACAATATAAACTAGGTTCCTTAACAAAAAACACGTAAGATATTGTTGTTTTTAGTACGAAACCAAAAGGTAGAAAACTTGATAAGTTTAGCATAAAAATGTGCAAAATGCGATTGGTGTTTATTTCATTTTAGGTAAGTAATTTGAAATAAAAACTGTTGAGGAACCTAGATAAATACTATGCAAATACAATTATTACAATAATATAGTGTAAATCTGTCTAAATTAGAAATCATTTTGGTATTCCGTTTGTATGAAAATTTTCCATACGTCAGCCCCTTAACTAGTTTTTTCGTGTGCGCGAGCTGCAAGCAGCTCGCGTGTCGGTGTGCTACTCCCAGTTTTACATTACACTTACACTTGTAAAACCCCAAAAAGTAGTAAAGAAAGGCCTAAGGAACCCTAAAAGTTGTTTATTTTATCAAGTTCCTCAATGTAGTAAAACCCCAATCAAAGTCCTAAGGAACCCTAAAAATGTTAACATTATCAAGCTCCTAAGTGTAGTTGAAACTCCAATCAAAGTCCTAAGGAACCCTAAAAGTCGAACACTTAATCAAATTGCTCAATGTAGTAAAACCCCAATCAAAACCTTATACGGAACCCTAAATTGTACGTCAAGCCAAAACCCTTAACGGGTCGAAACCGCTGGAAGGAACCCAAACGTTGACTACCGGGTCGCGTGCATCGCGAGCTGCAAGCAGCTCGCGTCCTCAATGCGTTCCCACAGGGGCGGAACCCTAAACCAAGTGAAGATCCAATCAAACACCTTAAAAAACCTAAAATTCAATCTCCAATCATAGTCCTCAGTCGAATGAACCGTTTGAACGACCTTAATCGGACGATTTTTGCAAAACCGGAAGTGGCACAGCCGCCATTTTGAATTTTGAACTCAGTCTAGTGAACATTTTTTCACACCCCTAAGACACCCTAAATTTCAGTAGGAGGGGGTTCTAAATTTCAGTAGGGTGGGCGTGGTTGCGTGGCGGCTCGCTTCGCTCGCCGCAACGTTCCCCCCGGGTTCAGGAGGAGGGGGTTCTGGGGGCTTGAGGGGGGGGTCACAGCACGGCTCGCTTCGCTCGCCGCGACCCTCCCCCCGGGTTCAGGAGGAGGGGGTTCTGGGGGGCTTAGGGGGGGGGGGGGTCACAGCAGGCTCGCTTTGCTCGCCGCACTGTTCCCCATGGTTGCATGGCGGCTCGCTTCGCTCGCCGCAATGCTCCACTCGAAAAAAAGGGTCAAAAATAATAAAGGGGTCTAGAGGGGGGGAGGGGGGCAAAATTTATTTTGCTTTCAAAATAATCTCACCTTCCCTACATGACCCAAAAAAAAAAGTCTTGCAAGTCACTCCGCTTGGAAGATACGAAAGGGGGGGGTGAAAAAAGGGGCAAGAGGGGGGTGTTTTTTTTGTTTTTTCAATTCAGGAAGAAACCCTCTATACGAAACCCCAATCGAAAACCCCCTATCTCGACGGCATCCGGTAGCACTCACAAAAGGGGGGGTCCTGGGGGGCAAGGGGGGCAATTTTTTTGTACAATAACATTCTTATCTTTTTTCTTCTCTTTCGTCTTCTCCCTTTTAATCTTTTTTTTTCTGAAAAGTAATATTTCATCAAAATCGGCTTAGCCGTTTTGTTTTATTGTTTGTTACTGCATACCTTCGTCATTTAATTTTATGATCCAATTTAGTAATTTTTTCTTTTATCTAAAAGGTTATACTTCCAGATCTGTATGTAAATCTAGTAAGTATAACTTAGTGCATAGAATTCATGCCTATGGAAATAAATAATAATAATAATAATAATAATGCTGGACAATTCACACAACATGATCTAGCCCCAAGCTAAGCAAAGCTTGTGTTATGGGTGCTAGATAACTGATATACATAATACAATACATTACATGCATAGATAATTTTCATTTCAATTCATAAATGAATTGAAATGGAAATTATTTATGGGTGGCTTTAAGCTTTGCACTCATTTAGGCCTTCGGTGCTCATTGCGGTGGAGATCAGTGAAGCATTGTGAAATAACACTGTCTATTCGACTTATATTATTGTATTTTATCGGCATTTAAAAATATTAGGTATACCAAAGAGTTTCGACAACCCCAACTGACTCTTCAAAGTTCTGTCAAACACAAAATCTTGGGAAACTCCTTGCTGCGTGTATAGAAATAGGCACATGTATTTTGGTATTTGGGTATTTGAGCGCACCGTGCATGAAGCCTTTGACAGAAAGTTCCAGAATTCGGGACATTACAGACACCTCCAGATTTAAAAGACGGCAATCAAAAATACTCTAAACCCATGATATTATTGTTATGACTGGGCTCTCAGCTCATTTATTAGTAGCTCTGCCTTCTGCGCCATAGGTCGTGGGTTCGATCCCCACCGAGAACAAATATTTGTGTGGTGATCATAGATATTTGTTCTCCATCTGGATGTTATATTGTTTTCCAAGTACCTATGTATTTACAAACAAAATGTATTTAAGTATTACATCAGCTATCTGGTTCCCATAATACTAACTCTGCTTAGTTTAGGGCTAGATAGTGTAGTGTAGATTGTCCATAATATATATATATATACAGGGTGTCCCATAAGTCAACGTCCAACCGAAAACGGGTGATGCTCCAAGTCATGACAGTTAGCAGAAAAATATAAAAAAAAATATTTGTTACGTAACTTTCGAGTTATGAGTATTTAAAAAAACAGAAAAAACTGACACCCTGTGATGATCTTTTAAGTCCTGTGACTACAAATATTAACTTTTCATGAAATTTTTTTCTGCAACGTAAGCATGAATAACCCTTCTGTAAATTACAATTCAAAATTAAGCCATAACTGCCTCAGTTTTCAATGAAATCGTGGAGTTTTGGCCAACGTTTCATTTCAGATAATTACATCACCCAACTTTAACCGTCTGTACGGCAAAAAAAATGTACTACACTATCATGGCATGTAACTTTAAAAATTGGCGCATTTATCCAGGATTCCAAAATGGTATAATACTTGCTAGAGTACTTCTTAGTTTTGGAAACAAAAAATGTTTTTTCAACTAAACCGGATTTCCAATCAATTTTATTTCAATAGATAAAATGTTTGTACCCTTTAAATGATGGACTTAAAATGCCTACGCTGTTTTTTTAAGTGACTCACAATTCACAGGTAGAAGTAATACCATTTCGACAATGCAAGTAAACAGATAGATCCACCATCTTGTCGAAAGAGTAATAACCATGGGTTTTCAAGTAATTTGATAGTTTTAGGTAAAAGTTTGAAATAAAATTCAATCTTATGATTACTTCAATCGTGGTTTTAATCTAAAGTTTGCCTCTACCCGTCGCCGGTCTTATTACATGGTTTTTGACGTGATAACGTCTTATAATTCAATGGAGCCGGCTGCTCGTACGAAAAAACATGACTCATGCGGCGTTACCTCGCTCTGAGGCGTTCCATTTAATACTTGAAGTGCAAGTGAGAGCGCGGAACGAGCGACAAAGAGGCACAATCGGCCTCCACGTTCGGCAGCATTCGACATCGGTCTCTCTCCTACTTGAGTGAGCGATGCGTCCGCGTGGACAGCTGTATGACGTTGTCACGTTCAACTGTCGTCAGTTAACTGACTTTACAGACAGCTGATTTTTTTTAAGGAAATGTAGAGCTTGCATTACTGCTAAAGGCTAACAGTTTGAACATTTGCTGTAAATCCTTGATGTAGTTAAATTAAAATCACGATTGAAGAAATCCTATGATTGAATTTTATTTTAAACTTTCACCTAAAACTAACAAATTACTTGAAAACCCATGGTTATTTATTACTCTTTCGACAAGATGGTGGATCTATCTGTTTACTTGCATTGTCGAAATGGTATTTACCTGTGAATTGTGAGTCACTTAAAAACACAGCGTAGGCATTTTAAGTCCATCATTTAAAGGGTACAAACATTTTATCTATTGAAATAAAATTGATTGGAAATCCGGTTTAGTTGAAAAAACATTTTTTATTTCCAAAACTAAGGAGTACTCTAGCAAGTATTATACCATTTTGGAATCCTGGATAAATGCGCCAATTTTTAAAGTTACATGCCATGATAGTGTAGTACATTTTTTTTGCCGTACAGACGGTTAAAGTTGGGTGATGTAATTATCTGAAATGAAACGTTGGCCAAAACTCCACGATTTCATTGAAAACTGAGGCAGTTATGGCTTAATTTTGAATTGTAATTTACAGAAGGGTTATTCATGCTTACGTTGCAGAAAAAAGTTTCATGAAAAGTTAATATTTGTAGTCACAGGACTTAAAAGATCATCACAGGGTGTCAGTTTTTCCTGTTTTTTTAAAATACTCATAACTCGAAAGGTACTTCGCAAATATTTTTTTATATATTTTTCTGATAACTGTCATGACTTGGCGCATCACCCGTTTTCGGCTGGACGTTGACTTATGGGACACCCTGTATACTTCCTTTTCATTGTAATGGGCTCCCAAACTCTTTGCAAAATCGACACTATTTTTATAAAGGCCTAAAATCGGCTACATAGTTTTTGAGTCTTCTTCTTGTCATGTCAATAGAAAATTAAAGCTGGTGTGGTGGATTATGAATGTGCCTCAAAAGTTTTGCTACTTCACGTTGGTTTCATTTATTGTTTTCCTTCACCGTTAGAGTGTACTGACATAGTGCACATAGGTTTTTTGGCAGATAAACTAATTTGTGCATGACGGGGTTTGAACACACGCCTTTAGAATCAAAAAGCGGGTCGCTACGACAATATAACCGGTGCTAAGCAACCAGAGCGCCCCTCCACCTAATGGACCGATGACATTCTAAAGATCGTGGGAAATCGGCAAATTGTTTTTTCATGGAAATGTATAAAGGAGGTCTATATCTAGCAGTGGACTTCTACTTACTGATGATGATGACGGAAAGCACTGGGTAGATAGGAAGATAGCTACTTATGCAACTACAAAAATGGAGGTATTTAACAAAAGCATTGCGCTTCGCTGGTCACGCACGATAGGAACGTGCCCTAGAATGTACTAGATAAGTTATATGCTACATAAAATATATACTTCTACAGGCTGATGATGATGTGAATACAGGTTATCGATCATAATGTATGATGAAGATGGTATTATGTCATTTCGTTATACTGTGACAATTTGTTTTATGTTACACTGTGGCAAATTTATAGTACCAGTAGTAGCTATGATTTAATCTAGGGTATATTTTACGTAGTCAGAGATGAAATGTCATGTCGCGAAATTTGACATAGACCTCACCTCGTCGGCCGCGCGGGCTGTACTGAGAGAAGTAGCTAGGAAATCCTACCTATATATATTTTTGAAAATTTTATTTTTTTATAAAAACTACGGCAACTAAGAAAAGTGCAATAACATCAGGTTTTTACGTATTTATTTAGGTATACGGGAACAAAACTTTCATTGCAATGGCTCTAACAGCAACGGAAAAAAACCATTTCAAATCTAAAAAAAATTGAGAGTTTTTGGCAAACTTTGCGTTCAATTTTATCGAACCCAGTGAGTTTAAGAGAATTTCTAGCCGGAACATAATTTTTTTACACCATTTAATTGTTATATTTTACAAAAAAATTAAATGGATTCGTCCATACAACGAAAAAAAATGCTACTTTACATTTTCGGTTTCACCTGATGTAGGCCCTTAAGGATAACCCACAATATTTTTTTTTTCCTTTACATTTTACGAGAAAAATGGCTTATTTAGGAAGTGATTTTAAGCAATACAGCATTAATTCTTATCGAATTTAGTACCTTAAATATATTTTCCATGATCTTTTTTCAGAAAGCAAACCAACTTCTTTCAACTTTACTACTCCCAGTCCTGCGGGGGCACAAGGACAGACATCAGGATTCGGCATGAGCAGCGGAGCAGCCCAAACATCATTGTGTAAGAATCTTATTTTTTTATATGAAATTGTCTTTTTAGGGTTCCGTAGCCAAATGGCAAAAACGGAACCCATATAGATTCGTCATGTCTGTCTGTCTGTCTGTCCGTCCGTGTCACAGCCACTTTTCTCCGAAACTATTATAAGAGCTACTTACACTGATGAAACTTAGTAAGTAGATGTATTTTGTGAACCGCATTAAGATTTTCTCACAAACATAAAAAAAACAATAAATTTTGGGGGTCCCCATTCTTAGAACTGAAAATCAAAAAACTTTTTTTGTATTTTGTGAACCGCATTAAGATTTTCTCACAAACATAAAAAAAACAATAAATTTTGGGGGTCCCCATACTTAGAACTGAAATTCAAAAAACCTTTTTTAATTTAAAGGCAAAATGTATCATTTGTAGAAAAAATCCTTATGCTATAGAAAGGATAAACATAGAA
This sequence comes from Thera britannica, assembly GCA_939531255.2. Taxonomy (NCBI): domain Eukaryota; kingdom Metazoa; phylum Arthropoda; class Insecta; order Lepidoptera; family Geometridae; genus Thera; species Thera britannica. The sequence goes on from OW618045.2 coordinate 5,607,807, forward strand.
AAGTCTCTACTTTTTAGAAGAGGATAGACTTAAATATCTATGAATGCAGTTTGAATTGTTTTTCAAATTCAAATATTGTAGAAGGTGCTTTCTCTCCATGTGGCATATCCGTGGGACGTCCTGTATATATCTTTATATATAATTCTACTGTACGTGTGTATGTCATTGAACTCCTCCTAACGGCCGGACCGATTTGTTTTTTTTTTTGTATGCGTTTGGGTGGCACCCTGGATGGTTTAGAATCACAAATAATTGTATTATTTGTCTTTCATTTCATACTTTGTTTAATATCCTAATAGCTTGAAATATTTTACAGGACAATGTCTGTTGAGTCCGCTAGTTTTTTACATATATAATTATATTGATTGATTAACTTGTCAATGATATTTTCAGTTGGTACTCCCGCGACATCCAATGCTGCCCAGGTACCGTTCGGGGCGTTGGCCTTTGGTGCTCCCCCTAACCAAACTGTAGGCAGTCCCGGATTCGGCCAGCCAACACAGGTATTGATTTAAATGCATAGTCCCTGTAAATAGTGTTAAAATAGTGTTAAATGCATAGTGATAGCTGATCAGGAACGTGCCCTATGATGCACTTCCCTGCGTCCATCAACTTGAGGCATAAAGGTGTTAAGCCTCACGTGCCAGTAATTTCACCGGCACCCACACCTTTCAAACCAAAACACAGCTGCTTCACGGCAGAAATAGGAATAAATATAATTGGTTGTGTATGTGTAGGTATTGCTCGCACGAAGCCCCGAATAAATAAAATAAACCTTAAAGTTCAAGTGTACGAAAGGAGCCTCTTTGAGGCGAACTTAAGACTGGCCAGCTTAGTTGATAGCTCTGCCTTCTGAGCCGTAGCTCGTGGGTTCGATCCCAACCGGGAACAAATATATGTGCGGTGAACGCAGATGTTTTTTCTCTGTCTAGGTGTTATAATGTATTCTAGGTATGTATTTACAAAAAAAAAAATAAGTATTATATCAGCTATCTGGTTCCCATATTACAAGATCTACTTAGTTTTGGGCTAGATAGTGTTGTGTGGATTGTCTATAATATTTATATTATTTATTAACAATTAATTTGTGTTATTTGTAGCAAGCGTCTTCGTTTGGGATGACGTCACAGCAAACAGCGCCATCTGGATTAGGGGCTCAGGCAACACCTCAAGGTATAGTACATTATGCCTAGTTGTGGCCGAGGCTTAATTGTATAGTACTCTTCTCAAATCTTCTTCTTCCTGCCCTTATCTTATACCTTTAAACGAGAAAATCTTGTGTATATAATATACAGGGTCATTATTAGCTTCAAGTACTCTTGAACAAGGTTCAACAAATAAAATATATGAAATAATTTTTTAAAGTTTTGTTATGAAAATCTCGAGAAAATCGATGAAGATTATATTATAAGTCCATTTCTAATCTAAGGCGAGCCGCCTGACCTTTTTGGACCTTTGATACGCGCACGCGCGCCGCGAGCGACACTCTGCGTTCAGTCACCGCCTGGGTGGCGACGATAGGCCATCGCCTTGTTCTCCGTGGCAATAATTATGCAATATGTCGTAAAGAAATTAATAAAAATAACATTTTGATACAAAAACTTGAATCAGTTTAGGAATTAAATTGATTCGGCCAAACAAATATTCACCACACAAAAATTAGGCCCTGTCATTTTGTGTAGGTAATAATGAATAACCCTGTATAAGTATTATATCAGCTATCTGGTTCCCATAGTACAAGCTATGCTTAGTTTGGAGCTAGATAGTGTTGGGAATTGTCCACATTATTGATTATTATTATTATTACATCTTTAACTTTGGTTTTAAAGTCAAAGTAAATTTATTGCATGTAATACATGTCGAAAAGATGTTAAATTATAATAGGTAATGTCCAATGTATTCTGCTTATATCTAGGCATGCAATATTGAAATTGACAAGGTAATGTCATGAAAATAATTAATGGCCTTACTTATAAAAATATGTCAAAAGATAAACAGTGCTTAAACTATTGCCATCTCTTACCACTGGGTAATGACAAACAGTGACAGGGCTAACTTTAAGCAATAATTAAATTTAAATTGCGTTTATTAGTAGGGCTGTAAATTAATTAAGAGAATTAAAAATAAAACATTTATAGTGATCCAGATTTAACTTACTAACTTATTTATTACAGGGGCGGGACTTTTCAGTACACCCGCGCAAGGATTTGGCACTTTTGGCCAACCTGCCGCAACCACGGCTAGTTCCACAGGATTCGGGTTCGCCGGACTTAACCCAAGCGCCACAGCACAGCCGGCCGCGCCTGTGAGTATTCTCCTGATTACTATCACCACACTGGAACTTCAATGTTATTTTAAATTGGATGAAAGTGTCGTCTCTTTGTAGGACAATTTTTTTTTTGACGTGACAATTATCGTTTTATAATTCGATGGAGCCGGCTGCACGCACAAGAAAACATGACTCATGCGGCGTTACCTCGCTCTCAGGCGTTCCATTTAAGGCTTGAAGTGCAAGCGAGAGCGCGGAACGAGCGTCAAAGAAGCACGCACGGCCTCCGCGTTCGGCAGCGTTCGACATCTGTCTCTCTCCTACTTGAGTGAGCGATGCGTCCGCGTGGACAGCTGTATGACGTTGTCACGTCAACTATCGTCAGTAAACCGACTTTACAGACAATCGATTTGTTTTATTTGTATTTCAATTTCAGGCAGCCACAACGGCACAAGCCGCCTCTTCAGGTTTTGGTGGCTTGTTCGCACCCAAAAGCACCGCTAGCTTTGGATCACCCGCAGGAATCTCAGGTAATTCTTCTTACTAGAAAGAAAGAAAATAATATATGTTTTTTTACCATAAAAAAAGATACAAATAGGCATGGTGAGTACTTCTTTCTTTTCTTTCTTTCTTTCTTTCTATTTTTAACCGACTTCCAATCAAAAAGGAGGAGGTTCTCAATTCGGTTGTATGGTTTTTTTTTTTTTTTTTTTTTTTTTTTTTTAATGTTTGTTACCGCATAACTTCGTCATTTGTGAGCCGATTTGAAAAATTATTTTTTTATCTTAAAGGTACTGCTTCCAGATTGGTCCCATTTTAATTTTATTAAAATCGGTGTTGCCATTTTTTAAATAATTTTTTTAATGTTTGTAACTGCATGCCTCCGTCATTTATGAACCGATTTAGAAAATTATTTTTTTATTTGGAAGGTTATTCTTACCTCCAGATTGTCCCAAACAAATTTCATTAAAATCGGTTTAGCCGTTTGGCAATGAAGTCGGTTTCTCAAGTTTTTTAAACTTATAATTATCTTAAAACTACTGAATGGGTTTTAATGAAACTTTACAATAATATAGCTTAGGCATCATATCTTTATAAATTGTAGCTTATGTGTTATTCTGATGTATAAGCTATATTATTGTAAAGTGTTCTAACATCCATTCAGTAGTTTTTACGTGAAAGAGTAACAAACATCCATCCATCCATCCATACTTACAAACTTTCGCGCATAAAAAGAAAGCAGGTCATAAAAATCTACTTGGTTTGCGGCTAAATAGTGTTGTGTGGATTGACCACCATTTAGTATTTATTTTTTATTTCCTCCACAGCGGCCCCTACATTCAGCACGCCTGCCCAGCCGGCCGCTAATACTAGTTTTGGTGCCGACAAACCAAGCTTGTTCGGCGCCCCGACTTCAAAGCCTACTGGAGGCTTCAGCTTTGGGGCTTCCCCGGTAGCGGGTAAGGAATTTCAAATTATTCGCGTGAAATCGTGAGGAAACCCATGGCTTAGTCCCATGTCTTTCCTGTGGATTTGGCCGACTAAGCTGTCAGGATGGTATAGGTGCTGGGCAAGCCTATTTCATCTAAAGTCATGTCCCAGACACTATAGTGTCCGGTAAATAGAGCTTGACTATTCTTTCGATATAGCTAGTAATCTGCTTATCTTTAAAACACGCCAAATAACAAATTTACGTTCCAACAACATCTTCACTATGACAGACTAGTGATGTCTCAATGCCCGGTCTCAGTAAGGATGTCCTATATCTAAAACCGGCTAGTAGTGGTTTGAAGTATGTACCTACCTCCAAATATTCCATTTTTTTTTTTAATTGTCATCTCGAAATGTTAAATTATCTGTTGCTATTATAATGCAACAACATTTGATCTAAATCTATTATGTTTATATAATAGGTAAATCTATTCTACTCATACCCACGTTGTAACTTTGTGTAAGTATTGAAACATAATCTTTTAACATTTCAGCGGCACCGACATCTCAAGCCACAGGCTTAAGCTTCGGCCAACCGCAACCAACACAACCAACCGCCCAACCAACACAACCAACAGCCCAGCCAACACAACCAACAGCCCAGCCAACACAACCAACAGCCCAGCCAACGCAACCAACCGGTCTTAACTTCTCAACCCCACAATCAACGGGTTTATTTGGACAACCGGCACAATCGCTATTCGGAGCTCAACCTACGCCTTCTTTGTTCGGAGATAAAGGAACACCAGTTAAATCTACATCAGGTGGCCCTGCTACTTCCCAACCGACGGGAATCAATTTCGGCGGTACAGCTACATCACAGTCGACGGGACTTAGCTTTAGCGCCACTTCTACACCGGCTTCCACAGGTATTATTTCCCATATTAGCATCGATGTTTTCTCCCATATAAGCATCGATTTAGTAGTAGTAGAGCTCTTTGTGTGTGGCTCGTCCGGGTGCGTACTACCACCATGCCTATTTCTGCCGTGAAGCAGCATTGCTGTGTTTCGGTTTGAATGGTGTGGGTGCGTGAAATTACTGGCACGTGAGGTTGAACATTTGTGTGTCTCAAGTTGATGGACGCAGTGCAGTGCATCGTAGGGCACGCTTGTACCGTGCGTGACTTACGAGGTAATGCTTTGTTATAGGCGATGGTTACCACTTAACATCAGGTGGGCCAAAAGCTTGTTTCATCAGCTAGTTGTATAAAATAAAAAAAGATGCGTTACTGCCATACAACTGACCTCTCAGCTCAGATAAATCATACATTAGATTAGATAGATTAGATTAGATGCAAATGCCAATTTACTTACTTAGCAGCTGTAATATTAATTGCCAGGATCGTAGCAAGTTGATATCCGTGATCTCTGCCTACCTCCATGGGAATTAGGTGTGATTTTATGTATGTCTGTTAATTGTATAAACTAAATAAATAGTTGGAATCATGGTCAAACTACGGCAACTGGTTCGAAGTGTATTGCAAATCTGAATCAACACATACCACCACTTTTGCTAAATGTACCGATTCATATTAAGATTGTTAATATACTTACTATCATAAATAAATATTATTATATCGTGTATTTAATTTTATATTTTTTTTATAGACCCAAATATCAATGTTTATAATCCAAACATAATTATAAATTTTAAAAAAGCTGGTTAAAGTCATTTCTTCTTCTTAACGTATCACTGGTTTTTAAGGGCGCCTCAGGGTACAAAATGGAATAGTGACCACGCGGATGAAGACGCGGGCAAAGTTAGTAAATAAATATATTTGTTTTTTGTATTAGCCCCCGGCATGTTCGGCGCTGCCCCCGCCCCCGCGGCTGCCCCCGCGGCTGCCCCTGCTGCTACATCCACGGCTTGCCTAGGAACTGGCATCAACTTCAGTAAGAAATACTTTCATTAATTACTAAACATAGTTTTTATATAATGAGCCTTCTATATCCCATTGCTGAGATGTTCCACTGTGGTATAAACTTTTAAACTCGTCTCGCCATCCGCCTATTTGTCTCTCTCTATTGTATATCTCTATAGAAAGAAACAGCAAAAGTACGTGTCGTAGAAACGATCGAAACGAGTTGTTGTCTCCTCAACTTAAAAACTCCGACTTCGGATACAACAGTCAAACCAATGACAATTCACAATGGCGGGCATGGCATGGTGACAATGGCGAACGGGCGATTCGGTCTGCAATCGTTATCACGGATCCTAACATAGACTTTATTGAGAATTCAAAATTTATGACCAGGGACATCATAGGGGTTATTGTTAAAGTTGATAAACTGAAAATAGGAATAATAAGCGTTTACTTGGATAAGGAACTAGATTTAGGTAGTTATATGTCTACTGTGAAAAGGATCGTGCAGGCGATGAGCGTCGATCGGATTCTACTGGGTGGAGACATGAACGCCCTAAGTCCTTGCGCCCCAAGTTGTGTTGCGGAGGATGTGCGAGGCCTAACTGTGACGGATTGCCTGGCTGAGCTGGGTTTGGAGGTGCTAAACGAGGGCACGGAGCCCACCTTTCTCTCGTATCGAGCTGGAAGAGCATGCACCAGCATCATCGACGTGACAGCATGCTCCGCCTCGTTGCTGGCCAGTGTCACTGATTGGCGAGTGGATGCTGCGCTCTGTACCTTGTCTGATCACCGGCCCATTACGCTCACCCTGCGAGTGAGGACAGAACGGAGTTCAGTGACGGAGGATGGCAATACTACGCGAGTATACGACACGAGTAAGGCGGACTGGCTGAGGTTCAGGTCGGAGCTCGAGCGTGAATTCAACGCGCTTGACATGGAGGGCAGCTTGGCAACCATTGACGGCCGTGAGGGGATGAATTCAGTTGCGGATCGGTACACGGGCTGCATTGTGAAAGCCTGTGAGAGCGCCATCCCTCGGATTCCCCGTAGGAGAATCACCAAAGCCTGCAAATGGTGGACGCCTGAGCTGGTCCGGCTGAAAGCGGAAATGGTTCGGAGAAGGATTGCTAAGGCCAATGCGCGGAGAAGGCAGTTAGTGGTGGACCACTACTTGGAGTCCAAGTAGCAGTACAAGGTCAAATCCAGTCCGCTATGACGAAAAGTTGGTTTGATTTTTGCACCGGAGAGAAGGTGGAGACCTCGCCTCGATGGTCAGTTATTGCTGGTTCGCAATAGCTGTCCATGGAGCCAGTCCCAAGCCTGGATAAAGAGCGGGGGCACAAGGGGGATGTGTAGTTTAGTGAGCAAATGTCTACTCGCATGGGCTTGCTAAGACCCACATCCCTCGGGCGGGGGAAGGTGACCCAGCACCTTGGGGGCGGGGGGAGGAGGTGAAGAACTCCTGAGCAACTCACCATTCCTTTTCCCAAACCTGAAAGATGGGGGGATGCCGCTCGGGCAACGGCTTCCACTAGGCTTTAGCTTCCGCCCCGCTAACCTCCTCTGTTCACAGAAACCAAACCAATAATGACAGACACTAAATATGAAAGCGAGATGCCATGCGACCCGGCCAGCACCCGGCGCTCTCTGGTACCCGGGCCGAAGAGTGAGAAATTGGTCACCGAAGGCGGTGGCGGGGTGGGTCCTCAGGCCCCGCCTCCCGCAACTGCTACTGGGACCAAAAGAGAGGGTGCCGCGAACCCTTCTACGGCTTCCTCAGCGCAACACCCCTCCTCTGGACCAGTGCAGAAGAGGAGGCCAAATAGAAAGAAGAGGAGGAGCGCGGCGAAGAAGGCGGCAGCAGCGGCGAGCACCAGCGGCGCTATGTCGGAAATAGTTAGGGAGCGCGGTGCCCCGGCACCTTCTGTGCCGAGAGGTACAGCGACGCGTAAGGTCCCCCTAAGTGACGCAGGGCGCAGGAACGCCCAGCGGCTAGAGCGTCGGAGACGCGATGCCGCTCTGGTCAACGAGCTCCGGCAGCACCAATTGGAGGGCGCCTTATACCCGCCCAACGTGTCGGCCATCGCGCCGTCCATTAGGATGGTTATGGGGCGTCCACCACATCCCGACATGGGGGTCCGACCTCCTATGACGGTACAAAGACCTGGTTCCGTGAACCCGCTCCATGTTATGGAACGGGGCAACACGGGACCGGTCGGAGTGCCGCCGCGGTTTGAGGGCACTCTCGTGTCGACACCCAAAAAGGCTGCCAAGCAGCCAAACCCCCTAAAACAGGGGGCGCTCGCAGAAGAGGAAGGGGAGATGCAAATTGTCCCAAACCCACAGACCGTTTCCGAACCCAAACCTGTGAAAGGCAAGGGCGTAAGAAAAGGCCGTAGTGGTGAAGGACCCGGCATCGATCCTGCCTCCAACCCGACCGCCCCTGGTGCAGATGCAAGTGGCAGCAGCCGGAGCACCAAGCGGCAGAGGAGCTCGGACCTGGTGTCACCTTCGTCAGCAGTAGCTGATAAGAAGGTGCGCCTGGAACGCGGCACCTCCGCAGCGGAGGCTGCAACGGCTGCGGCTCAGCCAGAAAGGAGCAGTAGTCGAGAGGGCATCATGTCATACGCAGAGGCCTCAGTATCCCACCTAAAGGTGGTGATACTAGACAAATCTGGAGTGCATATGAATGACCGGCAGATCACCATGCTCCGAGGAAAGCTGGAGCAGCAAACGATGGCCTATTTCACTGAGCACTTCCAGAGATGGACGTGTGCCTGGCCGAGTTTCTTTACGATGCCCAGGCCAGCACACGGGGGACTGCGGGTCGAGCCCAAGGACGACTTTTCGTTGTCCTGGTTGGTTTCGACCGCGCACGAACTACCCGGTCTCTGGCCGGGCTCGGGGGGATACAAAGTCGTTGCGGAGAGGGATCTGCCCCGATATTTCAAAGGGGTGGTGATGGTCCCTGATTTTGAGGGCGACGGAGAGCTTATACGGACTTTCTTAGCCTTCTTCAACAGGGACCTGAACATCCGCACCTGGCCGATCTTTGCCCACCGGATCCGGAAAGACCGAGCCATTACGAACAACGTAATGGTGTTTGGTGTTCCGGTGGACGAGGTCGAGATACTGGAAAAAGCCAGGTGTCGCCTCAACTACAAAATGGCCTCAGTATATGTTCTACTGAGAAAGCCAAAGGCAGGGGATATCAAAACCCCGATCAAGACGCTGGCCCCGGACGCACCCTGCTCAAGCAGTGGTGAGTTGGGGGTGGACGCCACGACGGTTGATCTAGAGTTAGGAGAGGGGAAGTTCTCGCAGGATGAGATAGACTTGCTGCTGAGCGACGGAGGAGGGGAGATTGCGGGGGGCATTTCAGGCCCAACATCCTCTCTCCTGCCCCGCCCATGGACGCAGTAGAGTCTGTCTCGTCCGGTGAGAACTCTCTCTCCGGCCATCCACAATAGGATAGTCAGAAATGACTACCCTACATCCCACCAATCCCCCCCCCCCACTACTAGCAGTAACAGAGCTCTCTGATACGGTAACTAGGGCAGGACAACAAACCTCTAAACCCCCAACCCCATCAGGGAATTGCGGGGAACAAATCGATAGGTCAAACATAAAAGCATTCAATCAGCTTAAGATAGTTCAGGCCAACATCCAACATAGCGTCACTGGGTTCGCTGCACTAAGAAGAACCCTGGAAGAGCAACCAAACACAATAGCACTGGTCCAGGAACCCTACATTGTCCGAGGCAAGGTAAGCTTTAATGCCCTCCGCGGCAATGTATTTACTCCACCATTGCAGAATAAAACACGTACACTTACTTGTCTTCGTTCCGAGTACGGTCAAAGCATCTTTGCTGTCACACCTGTGCACGGACGACCTAACTGTTGTGAAAATAGAAACTGGTTTAGGAGGTAATATTAACTCTTTAATTCTAGCATCTGTATACATGGATGGCGGGGCGCAAGCACCACCCCCAGAACTCGAAAACCTACTGATCTACTGCAGACGACTCAAATCAGAATGCATCATAGGCTGTGACGTCAACGCACACAGCACAGTATGGGGATGCCAGGATACGAACGAAAGGGGGAGGGACCTCCTGGACTTCATTCTAAGGTATAACCTGCACATTATGAACAGAGGATCGGAACCAACTTTTGTGACGTCATGGGCCAGGACGATAGTAGACGTCACACTAGCCACAGATACTATTGCAGAACTAATAAATGACTGGCATGTGGCCACCAGTGTCTCCATATACACGGTAATTACCGTAGATGCACCGTAATCTGACATAATCTACGGTCAACGGTAAACGTGCATTACCGTGTCGTAATTCTACCGTATTATGGAGATGAATAACTTTTCGCATTTTTGATATTTTTTTGATTACGTGTGAAAAACCTGTGTTGATTACATGCCCACTAAAGAAATGATCAGCAAAATGAATGCTTCTATTTACGAAAAAGAAATTGTCGTCTTATATTCGGATTAGGGAACTTGTTTTTTCCAAGTAAGTATGTTTAAATTCATTACAAAAAATTAGAAATATGTACCTAACAATTAATAATAAGCAGGTATTCAAAATAAAATTTTGATTGTAATTTAATTATTGCTTTTAAATTCCCTTTCAATTTGTTTTTTATTTACTTATTTACCAATTTTACCATACATTTAAACATTACACGGTAATTACGGTAAATTTTTAACTGACACACCGTAAAACACCGTATTTTCACCCTGGCAACACGGTAATCCTTTATTTTTATATGGAGACACTGGTGGCCACGCATGAGGCATCGTGTGCGGATCACAGGAGAATCAGGTTCAGCCTGAAAATAGGCGAGATGGTTCCGCGCAGATACCGGAATCCGAAGAAAACGGACTTAGGTCTCTATGTGGAGTCAATGGACGCAGCCCTAGAGGGGCACGGAAAACTGAACCCACGGAGACACTGACCCCAGCCGAAATAGAGACAAGGCTCGAATCACTGGTTAACAGCAGGACAACTAGCTATGAAAAGGCCTGCCCTCTAATCACAGAAAGCAACAAGATAATTCACCGCAAAGACAGATGGTGGAACAAAACCCTCGGCAAACTGAGAAAGAAGGTTCGTCACCACTTTAACAGGGCCATGAATACAAATAGTGAAAAAGACTGGGCAGACTACAGAGTAGTAAGACAGGAACTTAAGCATGAGATAAGACTAAGCCGCAATAACTCTTGGAATACAGCGGCTCAATTGCATCCCAGAGTGAAACGGCCCGTCCAAGTAAAATACTTTCGAGTGACACCAAGATAAAATTGGGCACTCTTAAGAAGCCAGACGGTTCGTACACAACAACAGACAAAGAACAGTTTGAGCTTCTGCTACAAACGCACTTTCCAGATTGCAATCTAAACGAAAACGCAAGCTGGGAAGCAGATCATGAGGGCCATAACCCGGAAAAAGAAGACTGGGAACTAGTCGACGCCATTGTCACAGAAGAGGCACTGTCGTGGGCCATTAGAACCTTTGAACCTTTTAAAGCAGCTGGCACGGACGGAATCTTCCCGGCGCTTCTACAATGGAATCTCACTAAAATGTGGCTTATAAAATTATAAATCAGCATAATATTAGGAACTTTATTGTACAGATTTTGACAGGACACGGGGGGTTTAATTTATATATGCACAAGTTTAAGCTCAAGGATTCTCCATTGTGCTCCTTGTGGGGAGTACGTCTCTCAAACTGTGCAGCATGTACTAGTAGAGTGCACAAAGTTTCAAATGTTGAGGTATGAATGTGAGAGTGCAATGGAGACTGACATTAGATTAGATAATTTACATGTAATTCTTACCGATGATGATTGCAGACCGTTGTTTCTCAATTTTGCGAGGACCGTTCTTCGCATAATTGGGAAGGAGAATGGGTCAATTGTTGAGAAATGATGCCTTGGTCTTGTTGATTGAGAGACGTTTTGTGTGGGTGATTGTGATTGTGGGAAGGGGACGGGGAGATGTTGTATTTACTTTTGGAAATTATTACGTAAACACAACAATAATAGAAAAGAAAGTACTTGCCAGAATAACATTTCTTCTTCCAATTTTTACACTTGACAGCGACTCCGACGAATCTGACGTTGACGGTTATGACAGGCACGTATAGAAACTATTCTACCTTTGTAATGCTAGGGCTACATTAGAGGGCTACGGCGAATATTCGTGTTAACGCGATGAATGTGGCCGGGTACATCGTGTCTTCGCGTAGTATTCGGACGAAGACGATGTAGTATCGGGGAGCTGTCGGTAAACTGGCGCGAATCAAAGGGATTTGTCGCGACAATATTCGCTTAGGTGGCTACATCTACGTCATTTCAGTGTCATCCAGACTTTGAACCGAGACGGACGTGCATTTAATTTTTTACACTATGGAGTGGAGTAACGAAAAAGTGTTATAACTCATTCAATTTTATGAAACTGAGAGTATTTTATAGAATCCTAGTGACCCCAACCATAAAAAGAAACACTTGGTACGTGATGCGTGGATTCGAATTAAAAAATATGCTCAGTTGGCCTACCACAGTAGAAGAAATGAAGAAGAAAAAAGATTCATTGGCGGCAATGGTTTAGACTGGCACAGGTTCGAGGTAAATGGCACAAACTAAGGGAGGCCTATACCCAGCAGTGGGTGAAGTCGGGCTGTGGATGATGATGATGATGGCATACTACAGAGCCCATCTCAATAAAATTAAGAAATCGATTAAGACACAATCCAGCACGATGCATCGCGTCAACTCGACACGAATCTTCGCCTGCCTTAATGTAGACAAGAACATCGCCTATACCCGAACACGATGTTTTTGTCGCGCCAACGCGACACGAATCTTCGCCCGCTAATGTAGCCAAAGCATAAATGAGCATTATTTTTAATTTGTCTCTCTCATGGAGCGTCCTTAGTTTTATTTTAATTATGATTATTGTTGTTAATTGTAATTATGCATGAATTTATTTTGTCACTGGATTTATACTAAGATGCCTGTAATTAATCTATTTTAAATTATGAACATAGGTATTATGTTGTTTTTATTACCTACCCTACCTACCTATAAAATAAATAACTACAGAGCTAGTGATGGGGCGAAATTGAGTTAATGAAATTGAATTTAATTATCATGTTTAATATTGTTAATGATTATAGAAGGCTATTTTAAGTTAGTGCCATTTCAGGATGGCAATAAATTAAAAAATAACCAATGAAAATTGAAAGAAAGAAAGATTGTTTAAAAAAAAAATTGGTTGTTTGTAAAGTCGGTTTACTGACGATAGTTGCACGTGACAACGTCATACAGCTGTCCACGCGGACGCATCGCTCACTCAAGTAGGAGAGAGACAGATGTCGAACGCTGCCGAACGCAGAGGCCGATTGTGCCTCTTTGTCGCTCGTTCCGCGCTCTCGCTTGCACTTTAAGCCTTAAATGGAACGCCCAGAGCGAGGTAACGCCTCTTGAGTCATGTTTTTTCTTGCGTGCAGCCCTGCTCCATCGAATTATAAGACGTCACGTCAAAAAATGTTGTAAAAGTCTCGTTTCTCCCTTCTCTTGTATAATTAGTTACCTGTTTGTTTTCAGGCGCATCCCAATCATTTTCCAAACCTTCGGGCATACCTTTCAGCACTCCGGCTGCCACGGCCGTGCCCACAACTGGACTTAACTTCAGCGCGCCATCTACAGGTAATATTATGAACTTAAAAAAATACTACCGCCGGTTTTAAAACTTTTGCTTTTGTATTATTGCATACGTCTCACTAAGTGAAGTGGCATCACACTGGAACTTCACTGCTTTTATTTTTGATTTGTAAAAGGATCATATAAAAAAAACGGTAGGAACCGAGCTGTTTGTTGCCTGTTCTTCTAGGCTTGGTCGCGTGGAACTGGCACCTAGAACCGAGAACAAATATTTGTGTGATGAAAACAGATGTCTGTTCTCTGTCTGGGTGTGCGAAAAAAAGTATATTAGTATTATATTAGCTATCTGCTTCCCATAGTACAAACTCTGCTTAGTTTTGGGCTAGATAGTGTTATTTGTTTTTTTTTTATTATTATTATGAGCCTACTATGTCCCACTGCTGGGCAAAGGCCTCCCCTAATCCCCTCCACTCTGTGCGGTCCTGTTCTGAGATGTTCCACTGTGCTGTGTCCATATATTTTTTTAACTGAATAATATAGCTTTGTTTTGTGTGTTGCCAGCTGCACCGAGTGGGATTAACTTCAGCGCTTCGACGGCCGCGCCCACAGCTGGGCTTAGCGCGACCACGACCAGTGCGGGTGCTGGCCTTAATTTCACCACTGCTTCGTCCACTGGTCTTAACTTTGGCGCTAAGCTACCTACCTCGTCTGCTGCTCCCGGTAAGCTTACGATAATATAATCAAATAAATGTTTTATTGGCAACCAAGGTCACCAAAGTCAAAGTCAATAACTTTTTATTCAGTACGATGCAAGAATCACTTTGAAACGTCTTAAAGCTAGGTGAGTCTAGGTGCCAGTTCCACGCGACCAAGCGTAGAAGAACAGGCAACCGACTACGTCTCGGTTCCTACCGTTTTTTATATGATCCTTTTACAAATCAAAAATAGTCTAAAATAATAGCAGTGAAGTTCCAGTGTGGTGCCACTTCACTTAGTCAGACGTATGCAATGCAATAATACAAAAGCAAAAGTTTCAAAGACAGCACACGCTACGCTTCAAAGTTATACTATAGTATCTACACAGCTTATATAAAAATAAGATACGAAATAGTAGGTACAGACATTGCAAATTGACATGTTAGCTTCCTATGGGTAGAGTGACCGGGACATTGGGCCACGCAGTTTTCATTATCATTCATATAGCTATCTAGAGTACCGACATAGCTCTTAGAAATTAGTAAGTTGAAGTGGCAATGTGCAGGTTATATAGCTCGAAGAACCGACAACCGTTGGGGAATAAAGGTTCTCGAATGGCGATACTCATGGACTTCCTACGGTTATGATGGTTAGGATCATAGCAGTAGGCAATAGTAGAGCAAAACCTCTTTCGTTTTATCATCATGTTAGCAACGTCTCCTAGAATAAGATTAGATTTACTATTTTGATAAAGAAAAACGATTTGCTTTGCTAGAGAAAACGCTAGAAAATTCCTATTGTAATTGTTCTAGAATAAGTTGTTTACTTTTAACCTCGGGCCGCGCACAGAGCGAGATAGATATACTAATTAGACAAAGACGGCTAGCTAAGAATATTCGAGAAAATTTTAGATTGTTCCATAGACAAGGACAGACATATACGATAGAAAGAGATGGATAGCTAGTCAGACAAAGATAGAGCGATATTGTAAGAGTAGGACAGATAGAGAGGTATTAGTATATAAGAAGCGCAGATAGCCCGCGATAGTTAAGTTTTAAAGTTTGACGGTTTTAAGTCTAAAGTTTTGAACAAGCCTGAAGAAATAAAAGTTCAGAAGAAAAGTTCGGTTCAAGAAAAGTATTGTATCAGTTGTTTACTTAGAAGAAATAAAGAAGAATTTTTGGAAGACTGGTGTTTCAATTGGACCCTCGCAAGCTTCGCCGAAAACCAGCGCATAGAACATACTACAGTCCACAGAACCACCACATTTTTTGGTCCTTCGAGCCGGATAGAAGAAAGAAGATGCCGATCGTCCGTTCACGTTCGCCAGTCGCCAAGTCCAGATCGGACAAGGAAGATTCTGCTGGAGCGTTGACCACTGACTGGTCGATGGAGATTTTGGCAACAACTGATACTGGAACCACGGAGGCTTCCGCCGGGACAACCACGTCGCGCCGCACCGTAGCTGCCACTAGCGCAGCATTGGAGCCCGCCGCTTCGTGCATAGGGAGGAGGACTCGCGCCGCATTGGCGGCAGCTACCGTAGTTGCCGCCCCTCCCCCGCGCCCCGACGGCGCCGCCGCGAAAGAACCGAAGGCCGCTCAGACCCGAACGTCTAAGCAGGCATTGGCCACGCCCGCGAGCGTGAGTCTCGCGTCCGCGTCCGCGCATGCTACCGAGCTCGGCCGCTCTGAGCCCGTGTTTGCACGCCCCGCGTCGGTATCCGCGAAGCTCACCCCCACGAGGGTGACCGCGCCCGCAGCCGAATCGGCGGCCACGCAACGAACAAAACTGAAGAACATTGGAGGGAGACCTACCGCCCTACCGTGCGCGTCTTCAGAAACCGTCATCCAGAGGAAACCGGAGAGATCTACGAAATCAAGTAGAAGAACTGAACTGGAAGCTCTCCGAGAACTACAGCAGAAGCAATTGGAAGCTGCACAGGCTGCCGCTGCGCTAGCCCAGACAAATCTGGAGTTAGCAGAATACGCTTCTGAAGAAGAATTGGATGAAGAATATGAAGTTGAACGATCGACCCACGTCGAACAATGGGTACAACAGACGAACTATTTCGAGAACCCAGAACCAATCGAGAACGAGCCAACTCAGAAGAGTGAAATTAAGGAACTTGCCGAAGCTATCATGAACGCCACCAGATCGGTACGACCAAGCATGACCGTGTCACCGAAGATTTGGGACCTGCCAGAATTCAGTGGGTCTCATGAAGAATGGCTGCCATTCAAAAGGGCATATGAAGATAGCGCGGCGATGTGTACGACCGTACACAATATGGCTCGCCTCAGGAAGGCAGTGAAAGGAGCTGCCAAAGAAGCCATCAGAGGATTACTGTTCGTGACTTCAGACCCCCAGGAAATCATCGCTGCACTAGAACGACGCTTCGGGAGACCTGAACAACTGGTGCTGGCTGAGCTACAGAAGATAAAGGAACTACCACGCATCGGAGACACCCCGCGAGAGATCTGCATCTTCGCCAGTCGCGTGGGAAATGCGGTTACGACGATAACCGCCTTGAAGAAGCCGCACTACCTGTACTCACCAGAGATCAGCCGAAGCATCACAGAAAAGCTCTCGCCAATACTCCGGTACCGATGGCTGGACTACAGTGCACGCATAGGCGATGAAGAGCCAGAACTATTGAAAATGAAGAAGTTCCTAGAAGTGGAAGCAGACCTGTGCGGAAAGATCGCGCCACCGGAACTGGTCATTAAGAAACGATATCCGGTGCACGCCACCCACGAAGAAGAAGACTCCGAGTCAAGCACAGTTGCTGCGACCTCCGAAGGATTTAAGAAGTTCTGTGCTCACTGCGAAGGCGAACATTGGATCACCGAGTGCAAGAAATTCAGGGACACATCGCACAACGAGCGCTGGGAAATTGCTGTAAAGAAGAAACTGTGCTTCAAGTGTCTACGCAAGCGACATGCAAGACAGAACTGCCGAAGCCAACCCTGCAGGAAGTGCAAGAGGCCGCACCACATCATGCTGCACACAGAACAGACTTATAGAGCTTCAACCGCTCAACCGCCTGCAGCAGCGCCTCAACCAGCAAGAGAAGAAAGCGTAGTGAAGCCAGTGTTTACAGCAACCGATGGAAGAAAAACATACTTGAAGATGGTCCCAGTGGATATATACGGCCCGAAAGGATCGACTCGCATCTTGGCACTGCTCGATGAAGGTTCAACAGTGTCACTGATAGACAAGAGCGTGGTCGATCGCATCGGAGCCACCGGAAAAAGAAAAGCACTCACCCTTGAAGCTGTTGGCGGAAGAATAATAGAAAAGAAAGACTCCCAGGAAATGGATTTGAAAATAAAGGGAGCAAAACGAAGAGATCGAAGAACACTCCAAGGAGTACGAACAATTGAAGATTTGAAGCTGTCACCTCAGACCGTCAGCAAGAGCACCATTGAAGGGTGCAGCCATCTGAAAGAAATGATGGACGAACTGATCTACGAAAATGAACGCCCGACCCTACTGATTGGTCAGGACAATTGGGATCTGATCATATCCCGGAAGATCTTGAAAGGGAAAAAGAACGAGCCCGTCGCGTCACTCACCAGCCTGGGATGGGTGCTTCATGGAAGTAGCACCGGATCTGCCGCTGCACCAGTCTACTACGTGAACCACTGCCGCCAGACAGACAATGAAGAAGCGATCGAAGAATTGACAAAAAGACACTTCGACTTGGATTCGATCGGCGTGCAGCAGCGGCACCCAAGTAACGACGCTGATGGAAGAGCACTTGAACTATTGGGAAAGACTACCAAACAGCTACCTGACGGGAGGTACGAATCTGGACTGCTGTGGAAGAAACAAGATGAGAAGCTGCCGAACAACTACGCGCAGGCCAACAATCGTCTGCTGAGCGTAGAGAAGAGATTAGATAAAGATGCAGCTCTCAAAAAAGAATACGGCAAACAACTGCAGAAGCTTTTTGACAGTGGATACGCCGAGGAAGCCCCAGCAGACTCCACTCCAGATCGAACGTTCTATCCACCTCACTTCTCCGTAGTGCATCCCGTCAAGAAGAAAAACCCAGAAGCTGTAAGGACAGCTAGAATCCAAGAATCAATGATACCAGACCCGAACAGATTCTTAAGCTGGACGCGCCTACTCCGTGCGACAGCGAGAGTCTTCATGTTCTTGGATTTGTGTCGAAGAAAGAAGGCCAGCGCGAACGCCGCCAGAGCAAAGAACTGGAAGCCATATGAGAAGAAACAGAAAATCAGCAAACCGCATGCTCGAACACAGAACCTGGCAACTAGAAAATGGCTACCAGTAGAACCTGAACACATAAGGAAAGCAGAAAAAGCTCTGATCAAACAGACTCAAAGAAGATCGTTCCAGAAAGAAATAGAGAACCTCAAGAGGAGCAAGCCGCTTGATAACAGCAGCCGTCTGAAGAAAGTCGACGTGATGCTAGATGAAGATGAAATACTTAGACTCAACAGCAGAGCGATGATAATCAGGAACTTTGGGTCACAGAACTTAAGATTGCCTATCATCGATGGAAAGGACCGTGTGCCACAACTGCTGATAGAACATTATCATCGCCATTTACATCACGGCAACCATGCAACGGTCATCAACGAAATACGGCAGAAATTCTGGATCCTGTCGCTACGGAACGCTGTGAAGAAGATTTCGCATCAGTGTCAGTGGTGCCGAGTGAGAAAATCAAGACCGGAAGTACCGCCGCTGGGAAACTTACCTCAAGAACGTTTGGCGCACCACCAACCTCCGTTCACCTGCACTGGAGTTGACTACTTTGGCCCGATGCACGTGAAGATAGAGGGAGAAGAAAGGAAAAACGTTGGGGTGCGCTCTTCACCTGCTTAACTACGAGGGCGATACATCTAGAACTGGCGGCATCACTCGACACGAGCTCCATGATAATGGCGCTACGAAGAATGGCGGCTCGAAGAGGAACCCCCCGAACGATTTACAGCGACAACGGAACGAACTTCGTCGGAGCGGACAATGAACTGAAAAGAGAGATCGCGAATATGCCTCAAGAAATCGTCGAGGCAGCAAGACGAGAAGGAATAAATTGGAAATTCATTCCACCTGGAGCACCCAATATGGGAGGTGCCTGGGAACGAATGGTGAGGTCAGTAAAGACAGCACTCGCAGCCGTACTTGGAGAGAAGAGTCCACCAGAAGAGGTCTTACACACCCTTTTAACGGAAGTTGAACACACGGTGAACTCTCGGCCGCTGACGCACCTCGTGGCGGATCCGACAGAAGGAGAAGAAAGTCTGACTCCAAACCATTTCTTGATCGGAAGATCCTGCGGAATGACTGTCTTGGGAAACTTCGATGACACTGACCTCATCGGGAAGCCGAACTGGAAGACTGCGCAAAGACTGGCAGACCACTTTTGGAACAGGTGGTTGAGAGAATACCTGCCGACCCTCATGCCAAGGAAGATGAATGGGCAGGAGCGCATTGTTTTCGAAAAAGGCGATGTAGTAATCATCGCGGACCGAACCTTCCCGCGCAACACATGGCCGCGCGGGGTGGTTGAAGAAACGTTCCCGGGACCAGATAAGAGGACACGCATTGTCAGCGTGAGGACCAAAGGAGGACTACTGAAGAGACCGACCTCGCGACTTATCCTCCTAGCATCAGGGAAGACGTTGCAGCCGAAAGATGGAGTGCCCAACGACGCGTCGCGCACTGGCGGGGAAAACTGTTAGCAACGTCTCCTAGAATAAGATTAGATTTACTATTTTGATAAAGAAAAACGATTTGCTTTGCTAGAGAAAACGCTAGAAAATTCCTATTGTAATTGTTCTAGAATAAGTTGTTTACTTTTAACCTCGGGCCGCGCACAGAGCGAGATAGATATACTAATTAGACAAAGACGGCTAGCTAAGAATATTCGAGAAAATTTTAGATTGTTCCATAGACAAGGACAGACATATACGATAGAAAGAGATGGATAGCTAGTCAGACAAAGATAGAGCGATATTGTAAGAGTAGGACAGATAGAGAGGTATTAGTATATAAGAAGCGCAGATAGCCCGCGATAGTTAAGTTTTAAAGTTTGACGGTTTTAAGTCTAAAGTTTTGAACAAGCCTGAAGAAATAAAAGTTCAGAAGAAAAGTTCGGTTCAAGAAAAGTATTGTATCAGTTGTTTACTTAGAAGAAATAAAGAAGAATTTTTGGAAGACTGGTGTTTCAATTGGACCCTCGCAAGCTTCGCCGAAAACCAGCGCATAGAACATACTACAGTCCACAGAACCACCACACATCAGTCATGTCTAACTGTATTCTTAATTTGAATTAATGACAGTAATGTCAAAAAAAAAACATTTCGCAAGTAAATTTCAGAAAATGAAAATTTAAAATAACAGTTTAATTTCTTAAATAGATTTTAATCCTACCTTACCAAAATAATAATATTGGAAACAAAATTTAGGCATGTGTCATTGTTTTAATTTATAAAATTTTTTTTGTTTTCTTTTTAAAGCATCATCAGCGCCCTCTGGTATTACTTCGTTGAATAAAATCACAACTGCCGGTATGCCCCCACTGATACCTACGACGTAAGTTAAAATAAATCAATTACAATTATTATTATATAGCTTAGAAGGCAATTTTTTAAATCTATAGATAACATATTTGTCTGTTTTAAACTTGTCAAAAAGCAAGGACTGACATTTATTTTGACTGGCAACTCAGCTCAGTTGGTAGTAGCTCTGCCTTCTGAGCCGTAGGTCTTGGGTTCGATCCCCACCGAGAACAAACATTTGTGCGGTGAACACAGATGTTTGTTCTCTGTCTGGGTGTTATATTGTATTCTTAGTAAGTATTTATAAAAAAAAATACAGCTATATAATATCAGCTATCTGGTTCCCATAGTACAAGCTCTGCTTAGTTTGGAGCTAGATAGTGTCGTGTGAATTGTCCAAAATATTTATGGCCTTACTTATAAAACTATGCCAAAAGATAAACAGTGCTTAAACTATTGCCATCTCTTACCACTGGGTAATGACAAACAGGAACAGGGCTAACTTTAAGCAGTGGTTAAATTTAAATTGCGTTTATAAGTATGGCTGTTATTATTTATTTATTTTTCCAGTTCAACAGCCAGCACCGCCCCTCTCGTCCCGCCGCAAGAAATTAGCGCGATATCATTCACTGAGCTAGAAGAACTCATCAACAAATGGACTGTAGAACTGGAAGACCAAGAAAAGACCTTCATCAACCAAGCCACGCAAATAAACGCATGGGATCGCCTGCTTATCAATAACGGGGAAAAGGTAAATATTTTAGACAAACCTTTTCAAAGAAATATTTTTAAAAACCATTTGAAAAAATGGTTAGTATAGGTAGCGGCACATAACTTAAGCGCTGACCGTTATTGCGCAGAAGTCAAAAATAAGGTACCTGAGGGGGGCTAGCGGTATGAAGGGCGGGCTGCGTAGCGCTGATTGGCTCTCCAGTTGCACTCCGCTCTCTGAACCAATAGGACACTCTGCACACATCCAGTGTGCATGACATGCGCACACTACGACACATGCGCACACTGCGACGCATGCGCAGCTATCCTCTCCGCGTATCGCTCAGCGCTAAAGTTATGTGCCGTTAGTTACAAAATCAAATGCGTTTTAGTTTTTTTTCGAAAAGAGTTTCTGAGGCACTTGCTCAAACACTAATAAAAAATAAAGAAATGGCAATAAATAAAACACTGATCATCTTTCGAGAGATTATTATAAGACGGACTTAATTATATATTTTTTGTAAATTTCAGATTGTGGAATTAAACAATGCAGTACAAAGCGTCAAAAACGAGCAAAAACAACTCGAGACCGAGCTAGACTTCGTTATCTCGCAACAGAAGGAAATAGAACTCGCGCTCGAACCTTTGGAGAAGAATCTTGCTGAAAACCCCGGAGACAGGGTTCGGGATCCGGAAAGAGAACAGATGTAAGTAGCTTTACAAGAAACTACTAGACTTAGTAGAACCTATGGAGAAGAATTTTGCGGAGAATGCCGGAGCCAGGGTTGGAGAACCGGAGAGAACAAATGTAAGTAGCTTGATTTATCGACTGCACTAGACTTTGTGTTCTCAACAGAAGAAACTAGTGGACTTATTAGAACCTATGGAGAAAAATCTTGCGGAGAATGCCAGAGGCAGGGTTGGAAAACCGGAGAGAACAAATGTAAGTAGCTTGATTTATCGACTGCACTAGACTTTGTTCTCAACAGAAGAAACTAGTGGACTTATTAGAACCTATGGAGAATAATCTTGCGGAGAATGCCGGGACAGGGTTCGGAGCCCGGAGAGAGAACAGATGTAAGTAGCTTTATGTATCGAATGCACTACACTTGTTCTCAATATAAGAAACTAGTAGACCTAGTAGAACCCTTGGAGATGAATCTTGCGGAGAATGCCGAAGACAGGGTTCGGAGCCCGGAGTGAGAACAGATGTAAGTAGCTCAATGTATTGACTGCATTCAACTTATTGGTCCACAGAAGGAGCTAGAAGACTTTTACTAGAACTTATAACTATAAATATTGTAAACAATGCACAAAATACAATACTACAGATATAGTTCTTCTAGGCTTGGTCGCGTGGAACTGGCACCTAGACTCACCTAGCTTTAAGACGTTTGAAAAATACATATTTGACTTAGACTTATCATTAGTAGACAATGCATAAAATCGAATTTGTGTTGTGTTAAATCCAGGTATTCGCTAGCGGAGTCCCTCAACACAAATCTGAAACAGATGTCAGAAGATTTAAAGGAAGTAATAGAGCATTTGAACGAAACCAACAGAGGGCAAGATGAAAATGATCCCGTAAGTTTTTTTTTATACTACTAGCTCATAGAACAAGCATATGGCCCACCTGATGTTAAGCGGTAACCATCGCCTATAACAAAGCATTACTCGTAGGTCACGCACGTCAGGAACGTGCCCTACGATGCACTGCCCTGCATCCATCAACTTGAGGCATACAGATGTTTCGCCTCACGTGCCAGTAATTTCACCGGCACCCACACCCTTCCAACCGAAACCCAGCAATGCTGCTTCACGGCAGAAATAGGCATGGTGGTAGTACGCACCCGGACGAGCCCTTCACAAGGACCTCTACTACTACTTTTCTGAATATTGTGGACAATCTGAAGAAGAAAGCCTGAAGAAATCCACTGCTGGACATAGGCCTCCCCTACACATTTCCAGGAAGAACGACTCTGAGCTCTTTCCATCCACCGACTTCCCGCGATCTTAAAAATGTCGTCGGTCCATCTGGTGGGTTGGCGCCCTACGTTTCGTCTTCCTGTTCGTGGTCGCCATTCCCCGTCGCTTTATTCCCCAACCGTTGTCGGTTTATCGAGCTACATGACCTGCCCATTGCCACTTCAACTTACTAATTCTAAGAGCTGCGTCGGTGGTCCACACAATACTATCTAGTCCCAAATTAAGCAGAGCTTGTAATATAGGAACCAGATAGGTGGTATAATACTTCTACAATTTTTTTTAACATATAATACAATATAACAAACACTCAGACAGAGAACACAAATCTGATTCTGTGTTCACCGCACCAATATGTAAATACATACTTAGAATACAATATAAAACCCAGACCGAGAACAAACATCTGCGCTCAGCACACAAATATTTTTTCTCGGTTGAGATGGAACCCACAATCTACGGCGCAGAGGGCAGTCCTACGTTTGGAGGCATTTCCTCGAAATATTAGTATGATTTATGTCAAGTTTTATCTATAGATCATTTGATGCAAAAAGCAATTTATGTATTGAGCTTTCATTAAATAAAAGTCACAATTTTCTTGTTCGTATCCCACTTCATGTGTGGTCGGCACAACAGGTTGTCGTACTCCACTCTCCTCTATTGGCCGTCATTTCAGCAGTCACTCCTTTGGTTAAACATGTAATCCATAACACAATCCATCCATCTTTTCTTTGGCCTTCCTACCTCTACTTCTATAACCATCAACATTCATATCTAGCACTCTTCTCGTTACATGACATTCTTCCCTTCGCATGACATGCCCGTACCATGCTAACCTATTGCTCCACATTTTTTCAGTCACTTCTTTTTATTTCCAGATCGTACAAATCGGCCGTATTCTGAATTCGCACATGTCCTCAATGCAATGGATCGATAACACTATAAATCAGATAAGAGGCAAGATAGACCAGTTAAGAGACACACATCAAGCGCTGCGGGATGAAAATCAAACGTCTTTCCAGAATACATATGGAGATAAACTGTATTAAGCTATCCTGTTGAACTACCCGCAAACTTTTGAAATGTGAATAGGGTTGCCATTTTTTTTTAAATACAGGATCATTCCCTAAATGTTTTTTCTTAGCTTTGAAAAGCGAAGTCGTTTTTTTTCGTCATCGACAGGATTATTTTTGTTTTCTTTAAAAATATTAGTTCCTTATTTTTTAATATTGAAGTAAAAAAATAATCTTTCAGTAGCTTTGATGCATTATTTAATTAGTGAGTTAATAAGTACCAGCTGATGATGACGAAACAAGTCCTGTATACTGAAAAGAACACATAAGAAAGCAAAGCATGGAATTCTCTTAGATTTAAAGAAATCTCTGGAAGTTTTTATAAATGTTCTAGTTATAGTGGTAACCCTATGGGCCCGGTACATAACCGGCTGACTGCATTGAACGGCATAGTGTCAAGGCCTTATTACCCGACGGAATAGGAGGGTAATAATAATAGTTTTGATTTTAGTATGATAGGTGATTAACCTTTGGCATAATCGATGAATTGAAACCATGATCGTCCCGCCTTTAAAAATGGGTAGAAAAATAAGATTACATTGTATGTTTGGTCTTATTTGAGAGACTTATTTGGTCAGACCACATCCAACGTAAAAATGTCTAAAATTTTCGCTTTTGATAACTGTGAAAATAACCACAGTAAGGGCGCTTGTACACGCTAAGAAAAAACGCCGGGCCTACCCAAGAATTCGTGTCGTAACAAGAAAATTACTGTGTACACTGCTCGCAGCGGTGCACGAAAAAAATCTTATCTGCGCAAGACAAGAATTTTGTCTTTTCCACACACGAAAACGCAACAACGTTCGCCGCGTCGTGTCTTGCGCAGATAAGATTTTTTTCGTGCACCGCTGCGAGCAGTGTACACAGTTATTTTCTTGTTACGACACGAATTCTTGGGTAGACCCGGCGTTTTTTCTTAGCGTGTACAAGCGCCCTAAAGGTTTATCCCCACACATCCGTGGCGTGTCAGGGACGGGGCAGGGCCGTGGCAGAGCCGACGATTGAATTTGAACCCTATCTGTCTACACAATGAGTTGAATTTATATTAGACAATATCCCGTCGGCCGAGCTCCGGCTGGATCGAAACCAAATACGGGAATTCCACTCAATTTGCACAGATGTAGGGTTCAAATTCAATCGACGGCACCGCCACGGCTCGGCGTCATCCCTGAAACGCCACGGATGTGTGGGGATATACCTACCATAACAGTAAGATTTAAGCAGGAGAGTGTCACTTTTGGTAAATAAGATTTCTTTCTATACGATAACATTGTAAACTCGTGCTATTTTTTCGCGTTGCGTTTTTATGCAAGGTTCTATCTAGGTTACATTACATCGATCATCGAACGTTCTATCTAGGTTACATTATATCGATGTTTACAGTGCTAGGATTCCAGTTTCCCGTTTTAATAAAGTGTGCCAGTCATTCAGAGGTTAAGCATAGTTGTAAGAATAAGGCTTGTGTGAAACAATTAAAATAGTCACGTATTGTTATGGCTCTTAGCCTATTTCCAGTCATTGTGTTCAGTGTAAACTAAACTAACATTCTACATTTATTTACGTACTTATGACCCCCTATGACATCAATGCAACGAATGTGCTAGCTTTTGGCATGGAAGTTAATCCAGTAAACGAGTCAAGTAACTTTTATGCCAGCTACAAAAACAATGGCCAGGCCACTTTCATGCCAGTTACAAAAACAATGGCCGGGTAACTTTCATGCCAGCTACTAAAACTATGAAATGAAATGAAATTTATTTGCAAGAAGTATGGTAGGTACAATTCGATCATCATGTAAAAAAAGAGGCTCACATACTTCGTCTATCACAATGGCCAGAGTTATCTGTTACCTACAATAACAAAGGCCAATTAACTGTCATGCCAGCCACAAAAACAATGGCCGGGTAACTTTCATGCCAGTGACAAAAACAATGGCCGGGTAACTTTCATGCCAGCTACAAAAACAATAGCCTGTTATCTGTAATGCCTCCTACAATAACAATGGCCAATTAACTGTCATGCCAGCTAATAAAACAATGGCCAATTAACTGTCATGCCAGCTACAAAAACAATGGCCATTTAACTTTCATGTCAGTTGCAAAAGCCATGGTCAGGTAAATTTCATGCCAGTTACAATAACAAAGGCCAATTAACTGTCATGCCAGCTACAAAAACAAAGGCCATTTAACTTTCATGCCAGTTGCAAAAGCCATGGTGAGGTAACTTTCATGCCAGTTACAATAACAAAGGCCAATTAACTGTCATGCCAGCTACAAAAACAAAGGCCAGTTAACTTATTAATGTGTTGATTGTATTTGAGCTTTCTATTATTTTTTTAGACACTGTAGTACTCTTTTTCCCTTTTTGTGATCAGTTTAAAACAGCTAAATCAGAAATTGTATGTGTATTGTATGTTTAAATAATTTGAATCATTATTATTATAATTCAATCGTTCACTTTTTTGACAGTGAAGCACACATTTTCCATTTTTGTGCTCAGTTGAAAACGGGTAAGTATATAAGAAATTTAATGTGTAATGTACTGTTTAAATAATTTGAAAATGTAAAAAAAAATAGTTATTTTTGTACTTATTATTTTCAGTAAAATAAAGATTTGATCAATTTATTGTATTTTATTTTTAATGAAGATTTAGTCTTCTTCTTTCGTGTCAACGGAGATTTTTCTAAGACAGGCATTTTTATCAGTTCTGTACCTCAAGTTACGAGACAATTTTTTTCAAAAATTCATAAAATAAGCTAGTTTTTTTTTTACACTACTAAGTCTTGTAGACAATTCAGATAATCCTAACAAGTTTTACACTCTTCTAATAGACAATACCACTTATAAAACACTGCAGCTTAACATTTTCATCGGTCTGCAAACACAACACCACTAATTTCTTATGCACAATACTAGCCACTGTCCCGTTGTGAGATATCATGTCTGCACTGAGGAACATGGATAGCTTTTTACAATCCACTCTGCAGTAGCACACTCGGGAAATATCTTCGTTTACTTGTGATTCCGTTTCCGAGTCCGAGTGGTCTATGGGTCCTGGAACGAGGAAGATATTTATAATATATGAGTGGCTCCTGAAGGGTTACTAAAAAAAACAAAGACAATCTACATAACACTATCTAGCCCCAAACTAAGCAGAGCTTGTACTATGGGGACCAGATAGCTGATATACTTAAGTAAAGTTTCAAAGTGGTTCTGGAATAAATAAATTGAAATATAATAAGTACTTATATACATTTTTTTTGTAAATACATACATAGAATACAATATAACACCCATACAGAGAACAAACATCTATGCTCACCACACAAATATTTGTTCTCGGTGGGGATCGAACCCACAACCTACGACTCAGAAGGCAGAGCTACTACCAACTGAGCTGAGAGGCCAGTCAAATATAAGTCTGCCTTATTATTATTTAAAAAGCTTGTTCATGGAAAATGCCTAATATATAGCCTATCTGCTGTCAAATGGTAACCATCGTCTATACAAAGCATTGCCTCGCACGTCAAGAACGTGCCTTACGATGCACTGCACAGCGTCCAGGCATATAGATGTGAAACTCACGTGCCAGTAATTTCACTGGCACCTAAACCCTTCAAACCGATACACAGCAATGCTGCTTCACGGTAGAAATAGGCATGGTGGTAGTACGCACCCGGACGAGCCACACACAAAGAGCTCTACTACTACTTACCTTAGGGAATTCGAATATTATGAAAAGCATACCTATATAGATAGATAAAAACTTTATACCTACCTACTAATACCTACTGATTTATTTAACTATTAAGTTTATCATCATCATCAGTCGAAGAAGTCCATATAAAGTAAGTAATAGACCAGTGCTCTTCGGGTGGTTCAATTAGCAAGACCACCACCCGTCACGCAAAAAGGGCCCGTCTGCGGCCTACTTGCGGAAACCAGTCCGCTCACAAAGTACCAAGTAAGTAGACCAGTGCTCTAATTAAAGTTACTTATAGTATCAATGCTTCTTCTTATCGTGTCACGGGGTTTTTCAACCCAGTGTGGTGAAAGGATTTCAAGTGTGCCTCAGAGATGCTTTGTTTCAATCTTACCTCCAAAGCTCTCCACCCTCAAATCCTTAAACCGTGTAGAGACCTTGGCCATATCAGTCTTGATCTGCAAAGTCAATCTACCCTCGGCTGATGCTCGTATGACCACCTCTGGGGCCATACTTCTCATGCGGTCTATTGTGGTGCGAAGCTGTTTTAATGTGGGCAGTTCTATTGATATCTGTATAATATAACATCTATGATTAGAGGTAGATATAAAATTTCATCATCATCATCATCAACCCGGTAACCCGGTTACCGGGTTAGGTAATTCAATTCTTAGTTCATAACCGGGTTCATTCATAACTGAAGGAAAAATTAGTGTCATACAGTTATTATTTCGTAACTGGGTTACGAAGCAAGACAAAGATAACATACGATCACTATAGATAGTGCAATTCACGAAGACGCGCCCCTCGCGGGGTGCGGGGAGTTTGCTCCGAGCGGCAGTCGCGAACCGTAGTCTATTCATTGTAGTGTGCGTGTGCACTCATCGTTTATTAGTGTGTACCGATAACACTCAAACATTGACGGAAGCTTGCACACATATACTATTAACGGTTAGGAGGAATAGTGGGGCGCGCCTTCGTGGATTGCACTATCTATAGTAACAAACAAGGAAACTTATGTTTGAATAATTTGTAAGATTTTCAAGCAAATAAATGTTTGGTCAATCAGCAAGTTATCGCCAAAAAAAATTGTAAGACAAAATTGTAAGTTTGTCTTACAATTTTTTAATTTTATATACGTATTCAATTTTATATATTGATGATGAACTTATGATGTTAATAAGTTCTTCCATCAGGAAGAACTTATTAACATCAAAATTAAATATCCCCGGAAGTCAGTGGATGGAGAGGGCTCAAAATTGTTCTTCCTGGGAAATGCATAGGAGGTATGTCCAGTGGACTTGGCTCAATGAATGATGAATACTTGCATCAGGATCTGGTATACGAGGTTCTGCGAAGTCAGACCACAGCTTCCTGGGTATAACTATCACAGGTATGTCGTGTGTCACGTTCCTTGTCTGCTGTGACATTGAAGAAGGCTGTAAATAAGGAAAGATTGTGTTTCACAAACATTGTTAGCAGAGAGATTTTAGCTTAAAGATCGGATGGATGGAAAGGACTCATAGAGCCACCTATAAATAGAAATCTTAGAGGAGGCGTATGTCCAGTAGTGGGCTTCTTCAGGCTGATGATGATGATGATTGTAGATACTACATAATATAAGACGGACAGCCTGAAGAGTTCCACAGCTGGACATAGGCCCACTCCATAAACATTTACAGGAAGAACGATTCTGAGCCCTTTCTGTTGACCAACTTTTTGCAATCTTAATACTTAATAATGTCTTCCGCCCATCAGGTGGGTGAGTGTCCTACGTTTCACCTTCCGGTTCTTGGTTGTTATTTAAAAAAAAACATTATTATAAAAACCAATGCGCCACCAACAGCGGGGCTAGGCCCAAGCTACCGGTGGTCAAGGCTGCAGACAGAGGAACCTCTGGACAATGCGTGCCATGTCTAGGATTATCACCTTCTGCATCTGACCCTTGAGCCAACCTTCCAGCAAAAGCCTCTTGATATTATTCATTACAAGCGGCCGCTCGCGGCTTTGCTCGCCCGATTCCCGTTACTTACATCCGTTCTCCGTTACAATATCTTTGATGTATAAGCTATATTACTGTACAGTTTCATTAAAAACCATTCAGAAGTTTTTACGTGAAGAGTAACATCCATCCATACTTACAAACTTTCAGCAAGCATTCATAATATTAGTAGGATAGGATTGTTATGCAAAAGTACTTACTATTTCTATTTCCAGGGTGAGACATGGGCATTGTTTCTTTGTCAACTTCATTTTTAATGATTTCGCCGTCTTTAAAGTTACTAGAGATCTCGCTAAATTGGCTGTAAATTCAATGTATAATTATTAATTAAATAAACATTAAGCAGAGCTTGTGCTATGGAAACCAGATAGTTCATTAAAATACTTGCATAAGTAGTTTTTTTTAAACTTGCTTAGAATAAATACAATATAACAGCCACACAGAAAACAAACATCTCTGTTCACCACACAAATATTTGGTGGGAATCGAACTAACAACTTAGGGCGCAGAAGGCAGAGCTACTTGCAGCTGAGCTGAGAGGCCAGCCGAAAGCAAGTTTAGTATAGGGTAACTTACCAGAACTAAGACCTATACTCGGATTTTTAATTAGACGAAGCTAGCTGACGTTTACTGTGTTGTCAGTTTTTGATGAAATAAAAATAGTGTTGTGACAAAGTGAATGATTGAAAAAACTCCTGAATGAATGAAATTGCCTCTTTTTTCTAGTGAATAGTTAGTGTGCCGAACTTGACTTGACGTGCTTGGTTGAGGATCCATATCGTTCGCGCGAAACAATATAGCAACAAAATACATAACAATTACCACAAACACAACGTAACGAAAAACTTTACAAAAACAATAACTAAACAGCGTGAGCGCAAAAAAACATTCGTGCTATCAGACCAGAGGTTAGGAGCCGAATTTCAAACAAAATGGTGACCGACGCGCGTGGCGTTCATCGGTGTTGGCACTAGTCGCCACGCCGCGCTTAATAATAAACCGTCAAAAAACTGATTGTAGTTACATACTGCAAGTAACATAAATCAGAGCACTTTTATACATTTTTTTATACAAATACCAATATTATTTTATAGTTTGAAATGATTAACTATTCACTCTTTGTTCATTCATCTGATTGCACGAGAACTGAACGCAGCACTATTACTTTAAATAAGGCAACATTATTTTACAAAGTGACATTAGCAACTGTCAGTCGGTATCGTCTAATTAAAAATCCGACTATAGATAAATGTCCCTATGGTCGTCATCCAGCCCTATCAACTGGTACTCCGAAAAGAACATAGCTTGGGGAATCTCACACCACAGTATTGGAGGCGCTGGACCACTGTTTTCATCGCATACAATGAAGTAAACCTGATCGCTGGACAATCTTAGTATGCATTCTTTGGACAGCTTTGAAATTGTGGTGACTATATCTGAAAATATACGAAAACTAGAGTTTATTTTTAAGTTTAAAATAAATGAAATGGAACTAAATTGAATTTATTTACTTGTAAACTCCCGCATAGGTCCAGCATCAATCATTACACTTCGAAACTTCATTTCAATTAGATACAAAATTGATTACGAAGTTCCCGGCACAAAATGTAAACAAAAAAACACCATCTTTTATATTGACATTGACATACTAAAATAATTTGAGAATAGACAACCATC
This sequence comes from Thera britannica, assembly GCA_939531255.2. Lineage (NCBI taxonomy): Eukaryota > Metazoa > Arthropoda > Insecta > Lepidoptera > Geometridae > Thera > Thera britannica. Next base: position 5,639,499 of record OW618045.2, read on the forward strand.
TACCGTCATCGTCTGTTTTATAGAGTTGCTGCTCCAAAATAGTAATAAATTTTAGTCGATTTTAATTGATCGCATTGGCGTTCTTGTGTTACTAAATACATGTTATAGATAATATCTTATACCTTTAAACGAGAAAATCTTGTATATCTTATATATATATATATATAACTCAAAGGTGACTGACTGACTGACTGACTGACATAGTGATCTATCAACGCACAGCCCAAACCACTGGACGGATCGGGCTAAAATTTGGCATACAGGTAGATGTTATGACGTAGGCATCCGCTAAGAAAGGAAAATGGAAAATTATTTACCGAAGAGGAGAAAAAGGGGATAAATGGTTTAAAGAAAAATCAACACACAGCCTAAACCATTAGTCCTAGAAGCATGAAACTTGGAAGATGTGTTCCTTTTATAGAGCAAAGGTGCACTAAGAAAGAAAAAAGGAAAAAAAATTCCCTAAAAGAAGAAAAAAGGGAAAAATAGTTTAAAGAAAAATCACAAAAAATGCTTTACAAAATACACAAAAAAACAGTAAAAAAAATTCAGCTACCGCAGCATCTGTCACCAAATTTGAATACACACAAAAGTTTACAATCATAAAACCCAACGTGACCACTAAGACAAAATCGCGGAAAACACCTATCATACCGAAACTAAACACCGCTTCAAAAACGACCACAACAACACTCGCCTTCACATTCAAACCTACCCTAAAGTACATGCTCAAAACTATGGTAACCAGCAGTTGGTCATGTCTAATTAAAAAAATCTGATTCGATTATACACCAACACTAATACAAACCCCCAAATTAGCCACTAATATAACATAAAATCACTTAAAAAATTTCAGCCACCGCAGCATCTGTCACCAGGTTTTAATACACACAAATGTTTACAAAAAAACCGATGATAACCACTAAGACAAAATCGCGGGAATCATCTATCATACTTAAATTAAACACCGCTGAAAAAATCGGCTACAACAGCACTTGCCTTCAAATTCAAATACACTCTAAAGTACAAGCTCAAATCTATGGTAACTAGCAGTTGGTCATGTCAAATAAAAACCAGATTCGATTATACACCAACGACGATTACGATAGCCCAATTTAGCCACTAAAACAAAATCACGAAAAAGAGCTTTACAAAATACGCAAAAAAAAACATTAAAAAAATTTCAGCTACCGCAGCATCTGTCACCAGGTTTTAATACACACAAACGTTTACAAAAAAACCGATGATAACCACTAAGACAAAATCGCGGGAATCATCTATCATACTTAAATTAAACACCGCTGAAAAAATCGGCTACAACAGCACTTGCCTTCAAATTCAAATACACTCTATAGTACAAGCTCAAATCTATGGTAACTAGCAGTTGGTCATGTCAAATAAAAACCAGATTCGATTATACACCAACGACGAATACGATAGCCCAATTTAGCCACTCAAACAAAATCACGAAAGAGAGCTTTACAAATTACGCAAAAAAAAACATTAAAAATTGTCAGCTACCACAGCATCTGGCACCAGGTTCGATTACACACAAAGGTTTACAAAAAAACCGATGATAACCACTAAGACAAAATCGCGGGAAACATCTATCATACTTAAACTAAACACTGCTGAAAAAAAATCGGCTCCAACAGCACTGACCTTCAAATTCAAACACACTCTAAAGTACAAGCTCAAAACAATGGTAACTAGCAGTTGGTCATATCAAACTAAAAGAAACGAACTCAAATATCCACGCGGACGAAGTCGCGGGTTTCAGCTAGTATAATATATATATTCAGGATCTCGGAAATGGCGCCAACGATTTTCATGAAATTTAGTATACAGGGGGTTTCGGGGACGATAAATCAATCTAGCTAAGATTCATTTTTAGGAAATATCGGCTTTTCCCTGTTAAGAACAAACCACTTTATCGTAATATCATTACTCCTAGCGCCATCTGTTGCGCAGCAGCGCTTAGTTTTACATAATCCTTGAGTTCTCAGGTTCTGAGAACTCAAGGATTATGTTGCACAGAGAACGCCATCTACTGACGACTTTTGGAACTAAATGACTACGTAAACAATCTATACACAAATTCCGAAGTTTCTATCTCATTGCACTCGTGGTTTTTTATTAAATAACCAGAAAACTAAGTGAAAGCTGACAAGTATTTGTATAATGGAAACAAAACTGCAAACAACGTTGCAAACGATCTATAAATAATCTTTAGAGATTGTTGATTGCTCAATAAATTATTGTTCTTAACATGTTAGACAATTCAAGTTTTTGAGGTGACTGAGACCGTCCACCAACAAAACAAGTTAGCTAAGTGGTTTATTTCATTGATATTTTGTGGCAAAACATGAGAACAATTTTTGTTGAGAGCCCATAGCACAAAATTGAAAAAAGACTGTCACCAATTTACTGGCACGAGAGGCGTAACGTCCGTAGGCCTCAAGTTGATGAACACAAGGCAGTGCATCGTAGGGCACGTTCTGAACGTGCTTGAACTGCGAGGCTATGCTGTGTTATAGGTGATGGTTACCACTTAACATCAGGTAAGCCATAAGCTTGTTCAATTACTTCAATGGCCAACTTGTATAATGACTTGACTAAAAGTTATTTTATTTAATTAGTTTTATCCTCACTTGACATTGGTAAAACTGTCTGAATGGACAAATATCATTAATTAATAAAAAAATATTATGAATTTTTTACACAACTAAATAAAAAATATCAGTGAAGTTCCAGTGTGGTGCCCCTCCAACTCTGACTCAGACTCAGACATAGGTAGAGTCTATCCCTGAAACTGGGCCTAAGTTAGTTTTATTATATATCCTTTGGTCTCATCACAATAATTCACTGATTTGAATTTTTCAAATCCCTCGAAGGAACCCCCTCATTATTTAGATATTTTCAAAATTCAAATTTCAAATAATTTATTGCACCTATGAGCTGACCAAGATTGTTATTTCCAAAAGGTTCGTAGACCGAATGTTTTAGTCGATTAGTATTAGTAGAAGTAAGCAGGAAATATAGTAATACTAGTACCATAAACAAGAGCAAAACTTTCAAGAACATGGCGGCGTTATGCCATGTTGAAGTGTTTATGTTGTTTACTCTCTCTCTCAAGTTGTGAAGACGGTTAGAGCAAAAGAGAGACAATAACGTTCCTATTTGATTGTAACGAATATTAACGAATCGTGGTTAAATTTCTCAATTTATTTATTTATTTTACCTATTTCTGAGTGCAATTTAAAGTAAATTATTGATAGAGACGTTTTATTTTGAAGGTATTCAATTATTTCTAATCATAGTTTAGCGATATACCTATTTTTGAGGAATTTATGGCGAACGAATTGAAACCAAGGTATGTTTACGATCGATAATGTCGACATTTAATTTTTCGCGTGACCTAGCTAAACATAACCACAAATGAGTGGTTTAATGATATTATATATTCATTTAGGACAAGAACATAAGCTACTCAGTTGATTATGATTATCTAAACCGCAAATATTTACAAAATCGGAGATTGTAGAGCAGCGAACTGGCAGCAGAGATAGGATGGGCGTAGTATTTTTAACTGTTGGTCCTTCCGTTGTACTTCGAATTCGATCTTTGAATAAATAACGGCCTATGTTTTAAAAAGAAATCGTTGTTTATTTGTTTTTTATCACCTGTTTTCCAAATATAGAAATATCGAAGAAAGATAGTCTTCATAGAATATAATATACAGTTATTTTCCATACGTATTGAGCGCTGCGCGCGTGACGTCACATCGAGGACATTGGTAGTTAGAGTCGTCGGTCGGTCGATGTTTAGGTAGAGTTGTAGAGCAGAGTGCCCGAGCATAATAGGATAGATCATCATCATCATCCATCTATCATCAGCCTGAAGAAGTCCACTGCTGGATATAGGGCCCCCCTATTCTTTTCCAGGAAGAACGATTTTGAGCAAATCTTTTCGTAACAAAAGTGGTGTGCCTATACCTAACTTACCTAGTAAGTGATATTTCAGTAGGTGTATATTAATAGGCAACAAATATTCGCAGTGTGCGTCAGAAAGAGATAGCCGAAAGCAGAAAAGCCGATGTGCAATATTTATTGCCTACAACCGTACCTACCTACTACAGAAGGCTGATTAGGGTAGAGTGGGGTCAAAACGGTAATCTAGTGGGAATATCTTCACATTTGAACGTAAGGTCGTGGAATCGAATCTGTCCATGCACCTATAGATTTTCTTTTAAAAAGCGAAGTAAGAAGCTTTCATAACAACTACCTACTGGTAGCAGTGCGAAAAATCCTACTAATATTATGAACGCGAAAGTTTGTAAGTATGGATGGATGGATGGATGTTTGTTAGGTAGGTACTCTTTTACGTAAAAACTACTGAATGGATTTTAATGAAACTTTACAATAATATAGCTTATACATCAGAATATCACATAGTCTACTTTATAAATATATTATTACGGAGAACGGATATAATGTAAGTAACTGGAACGAGGCGAGCGAAGCCGCGGGCGGCGCTAGTATGATATAAAAGTTATTGTTCCTTGTAGATAGCCGAGAGTAAATTATGTGGTTGACAACCTTAGCAGTAGGTTGGTAGTTGGTAGGTAAGGTAAAGTAGTAGTTAAGGTAGGTACACAATACTACCTGAAGTAAGTACCTAGGTACAGTCGGCTGCGCAAGAATGTATAACAAAATTTAAGAAATGTATAATTATGTCGTGTTATATGTATAGTTCGTAAATTTCAAATTAGTGTCGCAGTAAACTCTCAAAAAACAAGTTAACTGATTATCTAGTTTCATGATTAATATTGGCTAATAATATAAGTGTTTAAAACTTGAGAAACCGACTTCATGGCCGAATTGCTGTACCGATTTTGATGAAATTTCTATGGGACCAATCTGTGGTGGCTATTATGCCAAACATAAAAAAATACAACTGAATTCAGAACCTCTTCCTCTTAGTTTAAGGACGGTTAGGTTTGCCCTGTGAAAATAATAATTATTATTTATTAATTTAAACGTTTAAACGCCAATTACATTAATTAAATTAGAGAAGTATTCAAAAATCGTAAAATAAATAGGTACATAAGTGCATAAAAAATTATATACCTACCTTCCATCAAAGTTATGGATTAGTTTTTAGTTTTATTTTAGTGATAAAATTTATAAATATTTTGGACAACTAGCTGATGGAACAAGCATGTGGCCCACCTGATGTTAAGTGGTAACCATCGCCTATAACAAAGCATTGCCTCGTAGGTCACGTCAATAACGTGCCCTATATGTCTATATAGGTCTACTCCGTCGCTAAATTATTTGACGCGATCGTTAACCCTCTAACAATTAATTCCGTTGTTTTTTTTTCGGTATTTATTTTATTTTAATTTTCTTTATTAGAAAATCAACAGCAATAATAGAAGTTGGAAAGCATAGTATTATATATTATAATCTTAAAATAGGCCAATAACAGATTTTCCTAAGTAGTAATTATTACAAAAAGTGCTTTACTGCCCTCTAGCAGTAGGTTAGCGAGTGAATGTGCTGTGCCGTGCTGATATAAAAAAACTTATTTCATTTCACTTCATTATAGTGCAGCCGACTGCCCCTTACCTATTATGTGGTAAGGTACTTATGTAATAAGGTGGTGTCTATTTGCGGCATCCATCATTTTCTCAAGAGATTGATGCGGCACAAAAAGTTGCGAGTGTAGTTGATGACATGGGTGCATGGACTGGATGGCATTTTATAGTAGCTATCAAGATACCAACAGTCATGTATTTATGTATGTATTTATTAATAGGACATTCAACAAAGGAAACGCGAGAATAACAAACAAATAATAACTAAAGAAAAATAAAAACAAAAATAAAACATAAACTTAAAAGAAAACTTAAATTTTAAAAGATCACACCCTAATAGTGCTGAGTAAATAGACTTAAAATTATTAAACACAATGAAAGAAAAAAAACAGTAGGTATACTTACAACAGTATTAACGGATTGATATGTAACACTTATTGCACACTACAAGAATAGGACATTGCCGAAAATACTAGAGTGAAGTACAATAGGTGGTCTTATCGGTATGGTGCGATCTCTTTCAGACAACCATTTATAGTAAGGATGCGTATTTTTTACCTTAAAAACTAGAATTTCGGAACCTTGCGGTCTGTCAGTAAGTACCGGCTGGCATAAGAAGCGATCATTAAATAGTATTTTTGGGGTTCAAAAACTGGAATAAGATCAAGCTCGCTGGTGCTCGCATAAAGAGCAAGACAAGTGAAAAAAAATCGGTTTAAAGAATGCATCTTATCTTTCAAATAAAAAAATCAGACGAACACAAGAACTTGATGTTTTTTTGTGTTTATGCTTGTTTTGAGCGTTTTGATAAAGTGCTTTTTATATTTTTTTTTAACCAGATAGCTGATATATTTTTTTGTAATACATAGGTACTACTTCTGCTTATCGTGTCACTTGTTCTTTCGAACCAAGTGTTGTGAAAGGATTATAAGTGCGCGTCAATACATACTTAGAATACAATATTATATATATGTCTGGTTCCAATAGCTTGTGCTATGGGAACCATATAGCAGATATCATACTTATATTATATTTATGTTTTGTGTCAATACATACTTAGAATACAATATGACACCCAGGCAGAAAACTAATATCTGTGTACCACACAAACATTTTTTCTCGGTGGGGATCGAACCCACGACCTACACTGCAGAAGGCAGAGCTACTACCAACTGAGCTGAGAGGCCAGTCAATGAAAAAATAATTTGAGTATTTTTGTTTCTTTCAGCATGGACGAAGAAGACCGCACGAAATCCTTCGAACAGTTTCAGATGGAGAGGCTCAAAGTTTTGAGAGCAAAGATATCAGTGGTCGAGGAAGATTTCGTCATTGTCAAACAAGAAGTGTAAGTACCTAAGACTAGTATTTGCTACAGCTTTTACCCCTCATTCATATGCCGGACACTTTAGCTGCTTGCTACAAGTCTCTTGTCACTGTCACTTTTATGTCAACAAATAGAGATGGCAATAGGCTTATTGACTGTGTGTGTTGTTAGCTCAATTATTAATTAGAACATTGATTCCCAACGTGATCCAGGTGGACCCCCAGGGGTCCACGGGATACACAATGCATCTGCGGGGTCCACGAAAATGTATCTGGTTTCGATAGTTAAGAACTAAAATGTAGGCTTCATCTGTAGATTAATTAATTAACCAATCATATCTCTCCCATTGTTTTTCGAAAACTGTTAATTCGAGGTAGGATCTCAGCCGCAACGAAAATGTCTTGAGATGTAATATCCACATTTTTTTGTCCACTCGAAAATAAAGCAGCATAGTCCACCGGAACCAGCAAATGTTGAAAGTGGTCTATGAGAAAAAAAAAGTTGAGAACCTCTGAATTAGACTGTTATGAAAAACTAGATTCAGGGGTTGGTAAAGTTCTAGGTAACTTTCCTTATTAAAACAGCAAGTTGTAAAAAAAGTAGCAGATAAGCGAGAAGTAAGTTGCTGATCTGTTTTACCCTAGAATAAAATTAATCAAATTATTAAGTAAATAGTTATTCTTGGATAGGTACCTCCTTTTTTCTACCCATAAGAGCTTCTTCGCAATATGATACATAAATGAAATTAATACTTATAGGTTCTCCTACTTACGTTCGATAAAATTATCCTTACGGATTCTTAGCAATCCATTCGAACATACCCCGATGTGCCCTAATTTATCTTACACAGATTTCCTTAGGAGTAGGTAAAAACTTCAAAACCAGAAACTATTCTTAGATACCTGTACTTAAACTTAATAAGAATTAGTATTGTAGTAGGCAACAAATATTGCTAATTTCGGCTTCATAGGGCGTAGTATGCGTCTTATAGAGATGTGATGTGCAATATTTATTGCCTACAACCGTACCTGTTACTCTCATAAAATAAAAGCGTAATTTCTATGAATGTTGATAAACTGTAGTAAGGAGTGAGAGTACTACGTGTGAACCTATTGAAAGATCCTGTGTAAATAAATGGGTCAAATTAGGAAACAATTTTGGAGTTTGAAAGTACCTATACCCGACTTCGTGCGGTCGTTCAGCCTACCAGTGTGTGAGTGTGTAGGTATAAAACTTAAGTAGGGATTGTGTGTGTGTGTGTAGGATGTAGGCTTGTTTCAAACGAACAACACAGACAGCAAGCAGCACGCATTTTTGTCGTCTCATTTGTATTATCTTCAGTCAATCAGTCATATCAAGCATCTTCGTTAGATGTGCTATCGTCAAAGGTTAAATTCTTTTCACTATTTTTGATTATGAAGGAGTTACTTTTAGTGGTTCATGATGGGGACCCTTGGCCCTGGGCTGTAAGGCTAGTATAGCCGATAATTTTAATACTCTACGAGTCTACGATATTGAACTGCATGCCATCGCGCTGGTTTGGTTGATTTCCTCACGGTATATTGCCTATTTATGATTGGACGGGTGTGGAAAATATTTATGTACATAAAAATACGTCCATTCTATCAGTCAGTCAGTCTCATCAGTCGGCCGTCTGTTTGACGCTTCATTCAGCCAGCAAGCAGTCAGTCTAGTCGAGTCAGTCGTCGTTCGTCCGTCAGTCCGGCTCCTCGCGCGTACCGCATCGCACGGCCGGCAGAAATCGCGCCCGCAGCGAAATTGAAAAATAAAATAAAACTTCGCGTAACTTTTTGAGGTTAGGTCGTCATGTTCTTCGCCACTTTCGCGAGTGCAAACTTCTGAAATGTCAATTCAACGATGATTCTAAGGTCAAATAACTATCGGGGTGGTTTATTTCGTCGTGTTGATAATTAGTGTGTAAGAAATGCAATATCAAAGTAATGAGGAAGACGATTTGCAATATCGGATTTTCGATGCATCCTTCAATTTTCTTGGGAGTAAGGCGAACGAAAGTGTCGGCCGCCGAAGAAAGTAAGTTTTCTTTCTATATTTTACCTAGTTATTTCTACCTTTATTATGTAGTAGCTTAGATACTTACCTACCTATCTCCCTACCAGGTGGAAAGATAGCGGAGGATCCAGTAGGTGTGGTAGGTACTAAGGTACCTACCTGGCTGATGTGACTGATTTTATTTAGATGGACACAAATCACGCGCACGCATAATTTTTGTAGTAAAAATAATTATTAGGTAGGTACTACAAAAATTATGTATTAATACCTACTATGTATGGCTAACTAATTATTAGTTACCTATTAGTTAGCCATGATTTCCTGGCCTATACCTAACTACCTACATAGATATGGTACCTACCTAACCTACATGTTGTACCCGACTATTTTAGTGATGTGCCAGAACAAATTAAAATCCCGGGATTGTTTACCGGGCTTTATGTAGTTTACTAAATAATGGATTACCTAAGGTAGATAAGGTAGGTACTTATCTGGCTGCATAACGTACCTACCTTACTATAACTAAGTACTACAACTAGGACTAGGTAGCCTAACTACCTGTACCTAGGTACTTTATGGTTGCGGTCTGACTACAGAAAACTAAATGGACTAAGACTTTTTACCTACCCACAAGTTAAGTAGGTACGTATCTACCTACCTACTTCGGTAGGTCACCTTACCTGGTTAGGTGTTACTCTAGGTATTTTAATTGGAAAACACGTTATCTTTTGAAATAAAAAAATACCTATGTAGGTATTTCAATTGGCGACAAACCACTTGATTATGCTGTAGGTTGCCTTACCGTTTTGTGCCCCAATTCTTTGACATTAAATAAATACAAAAAATACAAATACAAAATACAAAATCTTTATTTCAAACAATATTACATGACAGTAACTTAGTGTAGTACCACTGTTTCCTGCGTTAGTTTACACTGTGTTGCAGAAAAACAGGTAGTAGCTGACCTAAAAATTAGTCGGACTTTATAACACAAGGAATAATTATTTAAACAAATTCTTATTACCTATTTAAAAATAATTCTGTTATTCACAACACCCATTGAAGTACCTACTACCTACCTAGTAGAGCTCTTTGTGTGTGGCTCGTCCGGGGAAGTACCTAGGTACCTACTACCACCATGCCCATTTCTGCTGTGAAGCAGCATTGCTGTTTCGATTTGAAGGGTGTGGGTGCGAGTGAAATTACTGGCACGTGAGGCTGAACATCTGTATGCCTCAAGTTGATGGACGCAGTGCGTCGTATGGCACTTTCCTGACGTGCGTGACATAACTTACGAGGCAATGCGTAGGCAAAGATTAACACTTAACAAAGTTGGATACAAATATTTTAAAACGTGATTAAACTGTACATTACCTATATTACCTTACCCTATTGCGCCCCTATTCGTTTTCAATAAAATAAAATCGTTAATATTCTTCACGACACCCAATGAAGTAATGTATAGGATACGATGCGAACGCTAATGTAAACCACAACCGGAATCTTGAGATTACGAAGGAATCCTGCCCTTGAACAGAGGCCTTTTCAAGACATGTACAGGCAGTACAACCTACCTTGTATACCTACCTACTTTTTGTTAAAGGTGGCTAGCAACATTGAACTCGGTATAGAATTCGAGTAGGCTTTCCTACACATTGAACTTTTATGTACAAGTATAAGCTATAGTATATTCCATAGTACAAGCTCTGCTTAGTTTGGGGCTAGATAGTGTTGTGTGGATTGTCCGCATTATTTATTATTTATTTATGTAATCATGATCAACTATATGTATAGGCTCAGCTGTGCTGGTACTGCTGGTAGTAGCTCTGCCTTCTGCGCCGTAGGTCGTGGGTTTGATCCCCACCGAGAAAAAATATTTGTGTGTTGAGCGCAATTATTTGTCCTCTATTTGGGTATTATATTGTATTCAAAGTATATTTGTTATTATTTAAGCAATATAAATTTTAAGTAGGTATGCATACCTCAATCAGGTCGTTGACCTCGAGAAGGTGAAAAAGAAAGAACCGAGAAAACACGCAACGAATATGGAGTTAGGGACCTAGGTTAAAAGTATAACACGAGCGCCTAAGGCAAGCACGAAGGAATTTAGAGAACTACAAATAGGTTTACAGCTTCCAGTCCTGTTACATTCCTTCATATAAAGCCATAACTTCCACATCGTGCGGAGGAAAAGGTTTTAATGAGAGGTTTTATTTCGATCCTGAAGTAAAATCGACAATATCGAGCGAGCTAAATCTCAACTCCATTCATTTACTTTACCGTCTTCCTTAGTTACAGAAATCCTAGGTATAAGTTAGGGCATTAGCGGTAGTCGCCACACAATGCTTAGTCGGCGAGTTGATGACCGCAGTGTTGATGTTGAGTATCTTTTACCTTCGATGTAGATTGTAAGGTGTTGCTGCCCATCCTACCATCAAAGTATGTGATTTGATAATAACTCTTCGTGCCTATTCATGGAAAAGCTGTTGGACGTATATTTGTCTTGATTTTGACCTCAAACCAAATCCCATTTCCCACTAATATTATAAATGTGAAAGTTTGGATAGATGGATGGATTAACTATCAAACATCCATGATACTCCATAACGCCAGAACGGATCTGGATGAAATTGGGCACAGAGATCAATTATAGTCTGCAATAGCACATAGGAAAGACGGAAAGCTAGTATAAATGTAGAGGATTCATCCTAAAAGGGGGTTAAATCTTTCATCAATCAGCGCTATCCATTCATTTGATCCTTAGAAATCTAAAGTAGAAACGAAATCTTATGAAAACGGAAGTGATTATTCTTCTCAGATTTGTAATTTCAAACGTAACGTCTTACAACTGTTAAATATTTCGGCGTGCTTTCGGAGACCTTGAAATTTAAATCAAGGCCCCATACTAAGCTTCGTGTGGGCGCGTCCGTAACTAGTTACATAGTCATGAGATGAATGAAGTCATTCAAATATTACTGGTTTATGTCTAGATTCGTATAGCTAAAGCAAATGCCTTTTTTCGTTACTTACCCTATTAAGATAAAATGAATAAATTACTTGGTCTCACGATGAAGCAAGTTACAAGTGCAACAAATATTCAAGCCAAGCAAGGTATTTGTTAGGAAAATACTGATGATCCCAAATAAAAAATAAAAATGATAAAAGTTTTAAAGCAACGTTTTAAAATTTGCTTTTGAAGAATTATTTGTTATAGAAGAGAAGTAAGTCATATCAACCAGAGTCTAACAGAATGCGAAAAAATCTAAAAAGTCTACAAAAGTCTAAACTTGTTACATTTTGCCATTCAAGACTTGTCGCGTTATAATGAAGACTTTAGGTGATCATGAACCGCCGAGCTTACAACAGCCTAAACAAATGTGTTTCCAAATATATTCATGAGGTGAAACATTTCATCTTCAAATATTTAATCACCATAACGAGATGCACACCTCATCTCAGCCAACAAGCATTGTTTGTCCGAACAAGCCTTTGTTGTACCGTGAGAGAAAAGGTGCTGGTGCATTGACCACGCAATGCAACCCCTCTTACCTGGAGGTAAACGACCAGGTTACCGAGGGTGGCACCCCCGATGGTAGCCTTAATTGCTTCACGTGCATCGCGGCAGATGGCAGGCAAGGTGCAACACAAGGATGCCCTTTTGTCGATAAAACTAAGGATAGAGCTTGACCATAAATTTTAGAAGCCGCGTAATACGGAACATGCAAGTGATAGTGCCATTTCGTTTCTGGTGATCATTAATTGTTATTCTGCGTTTTTGGTGACAATTGCAGCTTATGTTTTGCTTTTTTCTGAAATCGTTTCTGGCCAAATAGTATTCTTTTATTTTTATTACGTATGTTAAATGGTTCCAAACAAACTTTTATTTAAACCAAGTTTTACGAATGGTACACGTATTTTATTCGGGTACTGCATTTGTTGATCTTGACTTGTTGATCTTGGTATGGTCGTGGACGATAGTCTTAAAGCCAAATCATCGATATCGATAACCAGAGGTCATACAACTCTATCTAACAGAGCTCTTCTATGAATGCCGGGGTAATTGGAGTGACTGAACCACTACTTTCACACGATTGTAACAACTGTCCTTAGCAATTGCTTTGTCTAAGTCATTTTTATAAAGGCACGGTTCCATCGTTTTTGCGTCAACGCTGCGTCTGACATTTTCAGCCAAAGCGTATAATTGTAATTGACTTGATGAATAATTTATGCTTTATTTTATACCAGTTAAAATATCAATAGATGTAACTTGTATCTATGAGGACCAGTCGAACTTCCGACCACGTGGAGACAACCCCGGTTCTTTATTTTTTTTTATCCAAAAATCATTGAATAGACCAGCTGGTATGACGCCTGCCAGACGTAACATTGTTACTCAAAAGGGGAGCACAAGACATCGAGGGAACGCTTTTATTCGGCCTCTTTTCTTATAAAACAGCCCAAACCTATTCCCTTTGTTGAAGGCTTGAAGCGGGGCAGATTCGCATTGGTAGCGGTATTTTTTGCCAATCATGAATAAATAACATAGATTTTTATGTTCGTGTCAAAGTTCATCAAAGTTTTATAGAAACATCAGTATTTTATTAGATTCATGTTTTAACGACATTCCCGGAATCCTCCCGGGATCTTTCTAATCCTCCTAATTCCAGGATCCCGGGAACTTTCTAAGAAAGCAATATATCAACTTTTGTGGATTATTTATGTTTGTAACAATCACCTAAAACAAATAATTGTCTTGCATAAGACACAATTAGCATCATCATAATAGTACCTTTTAACTCAATTATTATGATCACATTAATTAAATTATTTCATGCCCACCCACCTATTCCAAGGAAGTTATCTTGGCGCGTGCTTGCGAAGTTACGACCTGTCAGCCCGGTGCATTCGGAATTACTTATGCACCGAGGATATCATTACCCTCAAGCTATTTAAATGAGGTTTTTGCTATAGACGCGCCAGCTTGGAAACCTTTGAACAGACGTCGAATACCTAGTCGTTAGAGTACAACTTTAGGTTAACATAAATCATTTATTTGCTTCAATGGTGATACAAAAGATCTTATAAATAATATTAAAAATAGGTCGCACTCATTCCCCACATTTCTGGGATGCAAATTTGGTTGCCGGTTTCATAAGTTTTGGGCAGCAATATTGAATAATACAGTGTACATGTAATAGTAGGTTAACAAATATTGTAATAATTTTTGATGTCTCCCACTGTAGACCTTTGCGCAGCAGTGGGAAACAATAGATTTTTATGTAAATTATAGATAATACATTTTCGAAAACGTTAACGTCGTTCTCTCAGTAGTATACCTAAACACTCACTCGCTCAGCTCAGTTGATAGTAGATCTGCCTTCTGTGCCGTAGGTCGTGGGTTCGATCCCAATCGTGAACAAATATTTGTGTGTTGAACACAGATTATTGTTTTCTGTCTGGGTGTTATATTGTATTCTAAGTTATATTCATAAAGAAATATATTCTTTGAAAAAAGTATTATATCAGTTATCTGGGTCCTATAGTAGAAGTCGTTAAGTCCACAATATTTATTTTATATTATTTATAAATATAAGTAAAAAGACAGTTCTAGTTGAAGTGCTAATAATCGTGCAATGACACGCGCTATTTAAATAATAAACTAGAAATACTTCCTATTACTACAGGAAATAGCTAAAAATAATTATACGAATGATGACCAGCTGCAGTTTGCACATGCATTCTTGTTATTTTATAATAGAACATTAATTAATAGTCTAACTAGACTTCAATTTAGGGCTTGTTCGCGATTACACTATGGTTGTTCAAATTAGACAGTTCTCTCTCGATACCATATTTCTTGTACACCAATGGATGCTGCCCGACGTCAAGTGATAACTAAAGTACTAGCTGCGATTGGTCTATTTCAATATTCCTTTCCCTCCACTCAATCCATGAATTCTGTAATGGCCGCTTTGTCAATTTGAACGCACACGCGTATTTTCATTTAAAGTATTGTCTTTAATATTAGACTGGCCTCTTAGTTGGTAGTAGCTCTGACTTCTGCGCCATAGGTCGTGGGTTCGATCAATCCCCGCAGAGAGCAAATATTTGTGTGGTGAACGCGAACGCAGGTGTTTGTTCTCTGTCTAGGTGTTTATATTGTTTTCTAAGTACATTATAATTTATAAAAAAAATGTACAAGCTCTAATTGTTTTGGGGCTTAGGCAGTGTTGTGTGGATTGTCCACAGTGCTTGTACTAATATCTGGGAATAGAAATGATAAAATGGTGACCCCAAAAAACAAACCTGTCTACAATTTTAAAACATCTATCCAAGTCTATAAAATCGTTTAAACGACAAGAACAATGGCTAATAGTTACAACACGTGCTTTTACCACAACCGCAAGCTTTTTTTATCTTTTATACGGGTGTTAAAGAAGTACAAAATATACTCAGGGCCCCGTATCTTTCTAAATGTAACTGTTGTAAAATATAGCAAGTTCGTCAATACGTATGTGGGTTTTAAATAGTTATCAATATTAGCCACATGGCGTATTTAGAAATCGATTTTACGCTTATGGCTTTTTATGTTTTATGGGTTTAATTTTATCTGTTGCCACGTCCGACTGTTTTTCATTGTTTATCGATTTAGAACTATACGAGCAGAAAAAACCAGGAGGAGTCAAAACAGGAATAATCTATTCTTTTTTTAACTGTTGAAAAAATAGAAATACATTTCCAAAATCTACTCCTTCCATTAAAAGATAGTAAAAATCCTTTTCAGTTTTTTTACAATTATAGATAGAAATATAGATATTTTTGTTTTGTCGAAAGGATCATACACAAAAAACTGAACCACGCAGTTTGTTGCCTGTTCTAGGTTTGGTCGCGTGGAACTGGCACCTTGACTCGCCTAGCTTAATAAATTTGAGTTTGAATCAGGGCACGATAAATAACAAAAACTATATAAATAAACGGCTGATAGAAAAGAATGGAAAGAAGAACATGTTGTGCCGACGCTAAATAAAGTAGGATAAGGGCAGGTAAAAGAAGAGCAAATGCTGATAGAGGAGAATGGAAGAGAAGAACATGTTGCACCGACCCCACATAAAGTGGGATAAAGGCAGGAAGAAGAAGAGTAAATAACAAAACATTGAATCTCTTCACGAGTTAATTCGTGTTATCATTAGCCCGTCAATCTGTTCTAATGACCCAGTAAATATCCTGACTCATGACCGTGTAAAAGTTCTCACTGCATTTAATTGGAATAATTGGATCGCTTAGTAATTAACATCCGTGACTGCCATATTGCTCGATGCCCATCTATATCACGCTCTGATGGGTCTATGGGAATATTCATATGCATAAGGGACCTTCAAGGATCCTCAAAAGCCGAACGTTTTCAAGTTTTTGCGGATTGTGACATTAAGGTGACATGACATGTATACTCATGGTTTTCAAAAAGACAAACCAATACCAAGGTAGCTGGGGATTTGGGACTTAATCTTTACAATGTGACCGTGCAACATATTTAGCTGTTTTTTTGATGATATCACGTTGATAGACGTTCTTTAGTTTTCCTTACTTATTTGTTTTGTCGGAATGTCAGTTTTGTATAATAGAAAATGGAATGCTGAGGGATGTTCTGTTCTGAAATTATGACTGAAATATTTCTAGATCAAAAGTTAATGATCCTTAAAAATACAAGTTTAATTTTGATATACGATAACTACTAGAGTTTTAAATTATCCCCGCATCCTATTACCCAATCACGCGTGAATGGGATCAAAATACTGATTGTAATTTATTGCATTTTCATAATTAAACGTAAGGGTGGCACACAGGTATACAATGATATTCCCACGATTTAAAAAACAGGGGGTTTGCATTGACTCGGACACGGAGGCAAGTCATCGGTGCATGTCCCTCTTACTTATCCCTTATTTTTGTAACCAAATTTGTAAGCACGAGCAGATGGGATGACGTCATCCGTGTTTTTGAGATGTTATGTTCCCATGGTGTTTTGACCCCGGGATTAGGTCGATCTGATTTTGAAGACTCTTTGTTATTGCATTTTTTTTTGTTATTGTTATATTTTGAATGTGGTTTTTGGGGTTCCGTAGCCAAATGGCAAAAACGGAACCCTTATAGATTCGTCATGTCTGTCTGTCTGTCTGTCCGTCCGTATGTCACAGCCATTTTTCTCCGAAACCATAAAAGCTAGACTGATGAAACTTGGTGAGTAGATGTATTCTGTGAACCGCCTTAAGATTTTAACACAAAAATAGAAAAAAACTTATAAATTTTGGGGGTCCCCATACTTGAAACTGAAACTCAAAAATTTTTTTTTCATCTAACCCATACGTGTGGGGGTATCTATGAATAGGTCTTCAAAAATGATGTTGAGGTTTCTAACGAACTACTAGAACTTCTAGAACTCTATGTTATATTACTTACTGCTACGGAACCCTTCATGGGCGAGTCCGACTCGCACTTGGCCGCTTTTTATTAGATGTTTTGCATTACTTAATAAATTAAGTTTAATTTTTTATGCTCTGTCTGGTATTCTTTTTTGTGGTTGGCTGTCCTACCCACACTCAATTTCATAAATTATTGTTAATCTATTTGGTGACCTGGTTACTTCTTAATTTGTAGTAAACAATATAATTACAATAGCTTTCTTGACTTCTTGAGTCTATGTCTGCGTTAAAGTCAAAGTATAAAATACATGTTGAAAAGATGACAAATTTATAAATCCTCCTTGCATCCTTGCTTTTCAAATATTTATTTTTCTAACTAAATCTACAGTTAGTGTGTATGTTGTAATGAAAGCTATTCTAAGTACAACATGATGTTTCTGTCCTTTGTTTGAATTTCCTTTTCAACACTTCAAAATGCAAGTCATTTTGAACAAGAAACCAAACCAGTTCTGTTCAAAAATGTGGTGTGTTTCTCAGTAACCCCTTCAGGAGGGTTTCTTTCTATTGTGGCTTTATTTTAGGAGTGCATTGCCCTTTATGTTTTTAGTTTATTTGCAATTAGCTCGTGTGACCCTTTCTCTAAATTGGTTTAAGTACTTGAGAGTATATCTTAGTTACCTAGATAAATTGACATAATTTCGAAGCGGTGTTTTATTATCAAAGAACAGAGATCTTCCTGCCAAGCTGGTTAGTAAAGGTGAAACCGATCAAAATACCAGATATTTCTTTCTCACATAAAAAGAAACATTTGCCGGCAAACATTAAAACACCCGTCTGTATGAAATTACAAAACAACCCCGGTATAATCACCTCTACATTTAATCCGAAATAAAAACAAAACTTTTATACAATTTTTCTACGAATAGTACGCGCATCCTTTCCAAGTCTGTCTAATGAGCTCTATTGTAAGGTAGTGAGGGTTGAAAGTGCAGTGTGGGTTTGCGTGGTTAGATGACGTTTTGAAGTACAGAGGTGCATCCCCCATAGCATTGCGCACACGCAGCTGCCCGACAATCAACGTGGCATTATGCGTGGGGGTCGCAGATGTCGTCGCACGCGCTCCCGCCGACTACGATAAATCGATATCCATGTATGTTGGCTAGTTCCTTGCGGCTAGAGAATACAATCCCGAGCATGTTTTTCAATCCCGGGCTTACGGGATTTTTGAAGCCTTTTCCCGGGATCCCGGGATTAGACTATGTGGTTTCTATTTGGGCTAAAATAAAAAAAACATGAGTAATTAAAAAAAATGTCTCTAATGTCTTTGCACAACACAAATCAGAATAATAATAAGAAAAGAAAAAACACAAACCAAATAATACTATACTTTTGCAAGAAATTAAATAACAGCGCAAAATAACTATTTAGAAAATAACTATTTAGAAAATAACTATTTTCACAAAATAACTATTTTCGAAAATATAATCGCAGAAATATCAAAGCATCCAATGTTTGACTTTCGAGCCTGCTTCGTAGTTTATTGCCAACATAAGCAGTATTAAAGTATTTCAAGTGGGGAAGTCCCTTCTAAGTTCTACGACAAACATATTATTATGACTGTACCTGTGTAGTAAATAGTGGGTACCTACGTATTGTACGAGTTGCTTTTTGTCGTAATGTATTAAAATAATCTAGGCAAGGTTATTTTCAAGGCGCAATACGGACTACGGAATACAAACTAGACTTGTTTGTGACAATCCCGAAAATCCCGAGATTAGCCAAGTACAGTCCCGGGATTTTCGGGGCCAGAAAACGGTCGGGATCCCGAGATCCCGAGATTCGGGATCCCGGGATTGTATTCTCTACTTGCGGCACATTTGGGTATGACGTCATGGGAACGAACATAAGGTCAACTTCAAGTTTGCTGAAGTAGACGCCTCACTTTGATTTATTAGTAGTTCGTTGACTTTAGATCTCGTATGTACTTGAGGGCTCATTCTGAGTATTAGCATCATTTTGTATTGATTTGAAAACCTTACATTCCTGCTAGTTAAAACTAGTTATTTTGCTTAAAGGTCACCTGGTTATCTAATCCAACTTTATAAAGATTTCGTCAAAGTACCCCTTAGTTTTAAACACATGTCTAACACTTGGTTATCTCTAAAAAAAGGAACTTAGTAAACTTTTTCGCCATCAATTTTGTATCGACAGAAAGGTCTATTAAGAATCGATAAAACAAATTAAATAACACATTAAAAGGTTCGACGGACTCCCGTTAGCGAAACCGAAAATCCCGATAATTGGCAATCGGTAGTTGACACGTGGTGGCCGCCAGATGGCGTATCACCTGTCTTAGGAACTGCAGTGCGGGACTCGACCGGAACCCGCGACTGCATTCTTAGGAACTTCCCATCACTATTTTGCGCGGTCGTTGACATTCGAAGGTTCGAATTATAAAATTCAAAACTATTGAACTTTATTCTTTAGCTATTTTTATTGGCGGCCAGCATTTGCTAGCCTTCTGTTTTTGAACTAAAGTGGTGATGTCATCATGTATTATCTTTTCATACTTTATCGACGTAGGGGACTAGCAGGAACGCAATAACTATTACGCTATTACAATCGGGAAGTGGAGCAATTTGGACATGGCGCTTTTGGAACAACGACCTCATAATAAATGCCGGTAGTAAGAGATTCGCCTATTTCCCGCTACCACCATGCCTATTACTGCCGTGAAGCAGCTTTGCTGTGTTTCGGTTTGAAGGGTGTTGGTGCCGGTGAATTTACAAGCACGTGAGGCTGAACATCTGTATGCCTCAAGTTGATGGACGAAGGGCAGGGCATCGTAGGACACGTTAAAAAAGCCTACCCTACCCACATCATTTTGCAGTAGTAGGTATTCCATATACGTGACAGTTTGCAAACCCTTCGCCGCTGTTAGAAAACTACCCTTCTGAAACAGCCTCGTTGAAACTTCAGTTGGGTGGTTGTACCCAATGCTAGTGCTCTCAAACGGTGAAGGAAACCCGCGGCTTAGTCAGCTCCGCCTCCGCACGTATTGGCAATGTCTTTGCTGTGGATTAGGCCGACTAAGCTGTCAGGATGGAATAGGTACTGGGCAAGCCTATTCCATCTAAATTTCTGTCCCAGGCACTATAGCGTCCCGCAAATAGAGGCATGGGTAAAACACCTTGCTCCTGACGCTATATAAATCATCTACAATAGATGCAAAGGCCTGTTTTTTACTGAGCGAAACATTATCGAACAATCATCTTGGGAGTTGGGATGCCTCAATTGCAAGCATCACGTTTCATATTGAGATATTATGGCTATATTTATTGAAAAGTTGTTCCGATTCAAATTGTGACCTTCAGAACTGGTATTGTGCTGGAAACTTTTTCGAAAAACATTGCAAATACTTAAACATAGTGCTTAAGCTTGGGTTACTAATCCTATAGGTGCAATTTCTCTATATTTACATCAGGTAAAAAGTAGGATACCCTAATAGAACGTAGAACAAGTGAAATTTAAAAAGATACCGACTTCATGGCCAAACTGCTGAACCGGTTTTGGAGAAATTTCTATGGGACTAATCTGGAAGTTTAACCTTCCAAGTAAAAAAAAGTATTTTTCAAATCGACTCATGCTTAAAAAACAAAAAAAAACGAATTGAGAACCTACTCATATGTTTGTTTTAAGTCAGTTTATAGTTTGTTTATTTAAAGTAAAAGTATTCAATAAAATATAAGCATTTACAAAAAAGAAAGAAACTCACACCGTAGTTTCTTTTTTTTTTATGTCGCAAATAAACAATTTTTTATTTTTCTTTCATTTATCCAAATTAATAAATATGTTCTTTCCTATAAAAGGAAATAATCCATACAATTATGTAGTACCCATTTATAATAGCTATGTAATGAAAGTACTCCCTACTTTACGAACTACTAAAGCATGAATATTGCCCCAACGATGTAAAATTAATTCCCGGAGCTTTCTATAAACACCTTTCCTTGGCTCGTGCTTATAATAAGACGGTAATAATAAGGGAAGGAAGTTAAAAAAACAGGGGTTGAAATGTCAGGCCATGTGCGGGGGAGTTCTATAGTCTTGAGACATTAATCTTAGGGTAGTGACCAGGTGACCCGAAGTTATTGTTGGGACTTAAAAGCTTTGAGTTTGCTGTTTGGATATTGGTATTTTTTTGGGGAATTATTAAGACGCGGGCTACTGTCAAGCCAGTTCATGCTCCGGAGTTTCGCAAAAGAAGCATTACAAAGGTTTGACTTTTTTTTAAGAGGTAGAATACTTTCAATAATCTTCTCGCTCGAAAAATTTATTTTTATTGCATAATGTTGCGATAGCTAGAATTTTTTTATAAATACTCGTATGTACAACTTGTTAATGGAACAAGTACCATTATGGCCCACCTGATGTTAAGTGGTAACCATCGCCTATAACAAAGCATTGCCTCGTAGGTCACGCACGTCACAAACGTGCCTTACGATCCACGGCCTTACTTGCATAAATTTAAGTCATACAGATGTTTAGCCTCACGTGCCAGTAATTTCACCGGCACCCACGCCCTTCAAACCGAAACACTAAAAGCTGCTTCACAGCATAAATACGCATCGTGGTATAGTACACACCGGACGAGCCACACACAAAGATCTCTACTACTATACAATACTAAGATAGGCTAAGAATTTTTGCATTTATCACAATTTTTCTCTTCCATACCGACCATTTAGGCCTCATCCGAAAATAGTCTAAAACAGAAATGCGACAATCACACATGCAAATGTACTTCAATCCTTATCAAATTGATAAATGAGAAGGAATATTACAAATAGCCTCTAAACGGCGCGCAGCGCCTAAAAGCAGCAAAAAGTTCACACATGGTTCAAATGTGTCATCCTGGGCATGGATTAGTTAACAGTAAGTACGGCATATGGGCGTTGAATAGATCGGGACTGGGGAATAAAAAAACTTGTTTGGTTTTAAGAAAAAATGACGGAAGTTGACTTCAGATTGCATAAAGTTATGAAGTGATTTTCGCTGCTGCTACTTTTAGGTGAAATTTGGGGAGTTTTTTTCTTAGTACTCAATCCTTATAACAATTAAATGCGATAGTTACGATGTTTGTGGCTCAATCACACTCTAACCCCTAGATCGATTTTAAATGAAATGTGTATATATAAAAATGAATCCCCTTTTCCCTTGGTCTCATCATTTTCGGCTGGACCGATTTAGCTGAAAATTGGTGGGGAAAACTTATTATCCCGAAAAAGTTACGCGAACGAAGCGAGCGAAGCCGCGGGCGGCCGCTAGTTAGAAATAAATATGCCTTAACATTATGTAGACTGCTTTTTAAACATGGAATACCAAACGTGGACGAAACCGCGGGTAGTTTTTCAACAACAACTGGTTGAAAAACTCCCTAACATGGGGCACATGCATATTATATGCTTACTACATTACATACTAAGGTTAAGTAGTACCTACTACCAAATTACTTCCAGTGATTAAATACCTGTGACCACCATCGTGAGAAATAATTTGATGCCATAGACAAGATTTAATTTCGCATCAGTCCCCTAGTCTGTCCCATTGTCCATGTTATCCCACGAGCCCTAAGTCTATTTATCTATTTTTGAAAGGATAGTGAACCTGTTTGGTACCCCTGGTTTCATAGAAAGCAGGGATTAGAAACATTTTTATTAAAACATTTATTTTTGTGACGTAGATTGATTGAGTTAATTTTTTTTAAAATAAATATGTGTGGCTAGCTACATTGCTATTGTTTTTCCTTACCTATTAACTGTACATAAAATTACCTATCTAAGTTTTCGTATATTCTTTTCTTATTTAAGTAGGTAATTTTACTTAAAATATTCAAGTCTTCGTAAATTTTAACTTAATTTAGTATGTAATTGAATCTACAGTTCTATAGGTTTATCAACACTCAAAAGCCAAGACAGGTTCTTAGCAAAAAATGTTGCCGACTTCTGTCTAACCTTCGACACTATGAGAAACTTTTATAGAGAAAGGGGTGCTCAAAATTATGTGTCTATTTATCTTTGACCTTAAAATAGAAGATGGCTGAACCACAGATTATAACATGATACTTAGTAGTACGCAAAACTACATACCTTACTTATTGCGAGACTGGTTAGTAACTAACTACTAACTATGGTAGGGGTCAAACTCATTGGGTCATAATAATTCATACTAGCGACAACATCATTACAAAACGTGATCTAAAGATAATACCTACTAAGATTTTGCATGACGGTTGTCAGCCCATCGCCTGATATGTTCTTAATTGCCTTTCACCACATCCACGTAAGATGTGGAGTCCACTGCTGGACATAGGCCTCGCCTATACATTTCCAGGAAGAACGATTCTGAGCCCTTTCCTTCTACCGAATTCCCGCAATCTTAGTAATGTCGTCGGTCCATCGAGTGGGTGGATCACCATCCACACACTCGATCCATATTACCATCGCCTATATTTAGTTTTATGATCCTTGTCTCAAGATGACGCAATCAACAGATTAACAGCTGACTGCGGATGCTTTATCTATGAGAGTGTTTTATTGGGGTCACGTTTATACGTCCTCCCAAGTCCCAACAATGAGCATCTTATATTCTCTGAACAACAAACTATTAAAACACTGTTTAGTTTAGGAGATACCAATTTCCATTCTTGTATGGTGTCAGCTTGAAAGCTTTTTCACTGATAGACATTATGAATAAAAAATTCGTCGGTGCACGACCGTATTTAAAGCCGCGAATTTACTATTAAAGTCAAAGACGTATTTATTCAGTACCTAGTATCCCAAGGATCACTTTGAAACGTCTTAAAGCTAGGTGAGTCTAGGTGCCAGTTCCACGCGACCATCTGAAGGTATGGTCACTCCCTATAGACCACCGGTACTCATACGAACACGTAAAAGACGTTCCCACCAAACTCTAGTATACAAAGCTATACCAAATAGAATACTGCGATTCGGAAGACATCAGTAGACAGTAGACCTGACATTTTAAAGTTCGTGCAAATAGATAGTGCTCAATGAACTTTTTTAAGCTGATAATGATTATAAAACACTTCGCTACAAACTTCGCTATCCAGTTCGAAAGGCCTTTTTCCCCACCACAAAAGGATGAACAATTGATTCCACGCGATTGGTTCCTCTCAGATTACGGCCACCATCGTGAGGTTCCCAACCAGATTCCGGTGTCATGTTGCGAAACAAGACTGTCTTTTGAGCTTTCGATAGATGAAATTTAGGAACATTTGGGTTCTATTTTTCGTAATTGCTAACAAAAACTGCTCAAAACGTTCTTGGCACTCGTTTGATAATACCAGGGCCAAGCATTGCTTTCATATGATGCCACTGTACGCAAAATACCCCTTTAAACTCTCAGATGTAAGATTCAAAATTGCGATCAGCACAATCAGCCAGTGTGAGTGAACCATACCATCCTATATGTACATGCAGCTTTTTTCATTCATAAGAAATTCCTCCACGCAACACGATCTACCCAGCGCAAGGTAGTATCCAGTTTACCGTGCAACAAGATTCTTGTTTATCTTAATTCATTCCGAACCTGACGCCATAGCTATGGTGGGACCAAATGCAACATTAGACGTAATAACACATGATTGTTAGCGTTACTGAGAATTTAGTTCAGCTAGTTTTGTGAATGGATTAATTGAAACAGGCTTAAGCTGTAGGTAAATGTTTTTGTTAAACAAAATGCAGTAACTTTTGGATTGGATTGAGAAACTAATGATTATGCGGCTGAATAACTTCCAATATACGCGCATCCTCAACCAAAGATTCTAGGTTTGAAGCATAAAGCTAGAGATCAAGAGCCTTTTTAGTGGATAACTCTTCTTCTTCCTGCCCTTATCCCACTTTATGTGGGGTCAACATGTTTTGCTCTTCCATTCTATCAGCTGTTATCTCTGTATTCAATTCTTTCTTATCCATGTCATCTTTCACACATGTTTATCCTTCTCTTCTTTGGCCTACCTCTACACAAATATCATGTAACTAGGAAAGTGATGAGTATAAATCAAAGTGGATAACAGAGGTCCGTATTTCAGAGTCGAGCCTCAAATTTAGTTTTTTTTATAAAATCTCCATTGAAAAGTGTCAAAAATCTATGCTTGAGGCTCGACTCAGACTTAATCATTGTTTCTGTAGAAGAAAGGAATACTTACCAAAAATGTGATTGCTGAGGATTGCAATTCAAGGGGGGGGTTTTTGTATTAAATTCGGCGAATTTGTTGAACAATTCAAATTCGTACATGCACGTTGACATTCAGTAACCTTTTTCGGCTGGGAGTGACATGTGATTGTATTTTGACCTTACTGTATACATCCCAATGAATCGAGCAGCTGTTTCCAATCCAGATCAAAGATTCACAGCACACTGCTTCACATGAGCATGTTCGTGCAAGTATGTCTAGACTGGCGCCACATCGGCAAATCATTTGGGTTTCATTGTTTGCGTCATTCACTATTTATCTGACTGTCAATTTGAAGTTAACACGACAGACTACTTCGATGACTTTGAGGCAGGAAAACTTTGCTGGATTCAATTGATGTTTTAGCAAAGTTGTGTGTAGTCAATGACTTTATTACTTTACCTCTCCTTACCTACTAGTTTTCGTTATTATGCAAACTTTTTGGCAGGAATTCCGCGTCAATTCGCGTGGTTTTTTTTTGTTTTGATGTTTTTGTTGAACTGTGTGCATCTTGATTGCACGCAACTTTGATGCTTGTGATTTTTCATTGATCAGTTCAATGATTTTATCTTTCAAAATGTTTGAAAGTGCGAGCGAGAAGGGTCATTGATGGTAGTCGGCCTCTTATGTGGATCGAATCATTTCAATTTCAACCTTGTCACTTTGACAAAGAATTAAAGAACACAGTTTTTGACAAATGGATAAGATCGAAATTTAATTTAGCTATTTTGTGAATTGGATCTGTTCTCTTCAGTGTTCTGTGATCATTCCTCGTATACATTTATCAATTGACCCACATTTGGAGACGAGACTAGGTAATTAATTTGATAAGCGTCATTATATCGATAAATTTGAATCATTTGTTATGTTGTAATGCACTAACACTGAAAAATCTGGTGTTGATTATTATAAGAGCATCAAGCATTGTCCAGTGTTTTATTATTATTTATTCATAGTCTTACTTTTGTGTGGGTTCATATCTGTAGTTCAAACTTTTGTTTTTAAAATAATAAAATACTATGAAACATTTTTTCCAAAAGTCTAGATTTTTTCAAAAGTTTGTTTTATTTTTTATATTACTACCTAAGTCCTTCGTCAATGTAATGTGTCTCTCTTCTAGCCTTATCCATCTGTTTCCGGTTTTATTTTAGGTTCAATTCTACGAAATGCAACAATGATTGTTTTATTTTGAGGCCTGTATAAATGTATAACCTTTAGCCTTTAGTATTACGGACGATAACGAGAGTTCCATGGTCATGTTTTTGTAAAAAAAGATATCGTAAAGTCTGGAACCAATAATATCCAGTTGCTTTCAGGGGCGTATTTACCCTTAGGCCAAGAGGGCCATGGCCCGGGGCGGCAGGCTGCGAGGGGCGGCGCAAGCCGCCTCTCGTTCAGATTCGTGCGCCTTTTTTTATTTTACATCATCATTATCATCATCCACAGCCCGACTTTACCCACTGCTGGGTGTAGGCCTCCCTTATTTTGTGTCATCTACCTCGATCCTGTGCCA
This sequence comes from Thera britannica, assembly GCA_939531255.2. NCBI lineage: Eukaryota > Metazoa > Arthropoda > Insecta > Lepidoptera > Geometridae > Thera > Thera britannica. The sequence continues at coordinate 5,666,643 of OW618045.2, forward strand.
GTCTAAGCCATTGCCGCCCCACGACCCTGAATATTCTGACTTTACATCCCTGAAGCAATTTTTAAAAGCCTACTAACCAAAACTAACCTCGTTCGTCGAAAAAAAATATTTTTTTAAATCGTCTCACAAATTACGAAGTTATGCGGTCACAAACATTAAAAATAATAATAATAAAAAAAAATACAACCGAATTGAGAACCTCCTCCTTTTTGATTGGAAGTCGGTTAAAAAAAACTTTTTTCAGAAAATTTATGGGGCGGCATATCTTTTAGGCCCGGGGTGCCAAATCTTTAAATACGCCTCTGGTTGCTTTCATTTGCCAAATTATAATCCGTATGTGACTCTTGACTAAAATAATCTTCAGGGATATTTAACCTAAGAGAAATCTAAGAGCACACCTCTACATAGCCTCTGTACATGCCCGCTCTTTAATTTTTATCTATCATCTGTATGTGTGTACACTAAAGAATAAAGAGCATTTTTCGATAAGAAATTCACAATACAGTCGTGGAATATTACTCATTGTATCTTCCATTTTCATCTTCGTGACGTCATTTCTCCATACCCCGTTACCTTTCTCAAAGTCCATATTTCTCAATCAGAGTGTTGTGTACACTTCCAAGTCGTCGAACCCAAGATTTTGAGAAAGCTAGAAGTGTTAATCAGGTCACACAAGGGGACACAGGAAGTACGGACATTGCGTTCTTTAACAGGACACTTCCTTAGGGTCCTGTGTCCCCTTTTCTTTATGTTTTACGCGCATCGATAATTTGCTAGGGAAATTGGCCATTTCGTTTCCTTTGGGTTTTGATTACATGTGTTTACTTTGTCTTCTACATTGTGATGGATATCTAATGGTATACGATTTGTATCAATCAAAGGTGGGCTAAGGTTAGAACTTTGAATGCATATAAATAAACCCACAAATTTATGTAAATAGGATCTTGGATTATTGATCCGACGCGCGAGCCTCTCTTGACCACCAACAGGTTTTAAACTTGAACATCCCTTCCAGAATACCAAACAATAGTCGAAGGCTTTTTTCTTTTTAATCGGTCGTGAAATCAAATGTAGGTGTGGAACAGGTGAAATAACTAAAATGGCTTACTTCCTTATTTTAATTAGAAAGGTGATTGCATCTACGGATGTTAAAATAGGTCACTAACTACCTGCCCCCTTCGTTTCAGTCTGTGTCTTGTTAACTGTATTTTTGTTTTCAAAATCATAAGAGTTTTTTTCGTTGGCTTTTATAAGATCTGTGTGTTTCTCAAGAATTTTGACCTCTGGGTAAAGTTCCCAGTGTCATATTATAAATCAATGGGAAAACTTTAGTTTGTCGAACATTATCTGATTAGCTTTCGTATCTGACATTGCCCTTTTTAGGGATCAGTCAGTCGGAACCAAAATTCTATTTATTACATACAAACAAAGCATACGCCGCTGGTTGTCACCGTCCGTCTGTCACTGGGTCTTCTTTTTAGGGTTCCGTAGCCAAATGGCAAAAACGGAACCCTTATAGATTCGTCATGTCTGTCTGTCTGTCTGTCTGTCTGTCTGTCTGTCTGTCTGTCTGTCTGTCCGACCGTGTCACAGCCATTTTTCTCCGAAACCATAAGAGCTACACTGATGAAACTTGGCGAGTAGATGTATTCTGTAAACCGCATTAAGATTTTTACACAAAAATAGAAAAAAAACTATAAATTTTGGGGGTCCCCATACTTCAAACTGCAACTCAAAAAAAATTTTTTCGTATAACCCATACGTGTGGGGTATCTATGAATAGGTCTTCAAAAATGATGTTGAGGTTTCTAATACCGTTTTTTTCTAAACTGAATAGTTTGCGCGAGAGACACTTCCAAAGTTGAAAAAAGTTGGTCCCCCCCCCTCTAACTTCTAAAATAAGGGAATGATAAAACTAAAAAAAATATATGTTGTACATTACTATGCAAACTTTCAACGATATTTGGTTTGAACGAGATCTAGCCAGTAGTTTTTTTTTTATACATCATAAATCGTAAACCGCAATTTACCTTTCGACGAACTACAAGAACCTGTTTCCTGTTTATTTTCTGTATATTATGTTACTTGATGCTACGGAACCCTTCATGGGCGAGTCCGACTCGCACTTGGCTGCTTTTTTATATTTAAATTTTTGCATCGTCAGTTGTGTTCATGTTTCTAACCAAAATGGAAAATGATAAAATGATCTACAAGTCTAAATATGAATTCAGTATCGTAAAAACTTTGAGAAAATGAACTTAGCAGACCATGTGATCTTCTGTGTGTGTCTGACTTATGTTATTTGTCAAAAAATGTGTTATACATATTGTGTGAAGAGTTTCGTATCAACGAAACTCTTAGTGCGCTGGTCCCACTCGAACTTGGCCGGCTTTAAATACATCAGTGTCATTCAAGGAATCGTTATCATTGTATATTTTATTTATATTAACAGGAAACGATGGCGCTAAGATCTGAAGAGCAGATTGAGTACATAAAATAACATGGCTGAAACATGACTCAACCTACGATGAACACCTATCAATCATCTATCAGTTCTCTGTCTTTCCTTCCCTTGATGTGATCTGAGGAGAGTATTTCATTGACAACTAATTGTATTCAGTCAGTACTCGATCATGAATCCATTGCTATTTTAGCACTATTGGATTTATTTTTACTGTATTGCAGCAACGTTTCTTCATAAAAATAATTTCCTCTTTAATATTTTTATAACTTTATATGCAAAAACATGTCATTCCCTGCAAAAACTGTATTCCCGTTACTCAAAATTAGTTTAGCATCCGCCACAAGTTCGCGAACCCCTCATGTTTTTGTTAGTTTTTTTGTCGTAGAAATCGAATTTGCCGTTTTTATTTGGAACACATGGTTTTCCGTTCTTTTGCATACCAATGTTACATCTTTTATGTTATTTACCTGCTTACATAAACCTTGAACCAGCTGTTATTTTTAGACCTAAGGATTATTTCTAAGAAAAATAATGTTGGGTTTCAGTTTTTTTATCCTCGTTGTGTAGATAGATAATTATAATGATGACCTTTATGTTTAGTTCGTAATGTATAAGATGACACTGACCTATCCGATAAAAAAGTTATAATTTTTCTTTGTTCCTTTCTATTACCAACTTACACCTGCTTATGCCTGCGTTGCGTCACATATTCTCATGGGTATGATTTCTGTACCTGATCCTTCGTCCTTTTCTTTCTCATTTCATTCGCGATTAGTTGTCCTTTATTAGAATTATGGCGTCCCTTACGAAGTTTTTGTCGATCCCCACACCCTTACTTATTCCGACGTATGCGCACCGTGTAGGAGTGTGAGTGGGTATCAATGTGTGCGTGTGGGAACGTGGAAGGGATATAATTTTTCGGTATGCCAGTGTTGTTGTAACTCTTGGACCGTGAGATTCGGGATCATTATGGAAATGTAATTTTAAGATGTTTTAGCGGGTATTTGGGGGGTAGCATCGGTAGTATCCTAGTTTTGTTGTGGGTAGTTTCGAAAACGTGTCTAAGACGATTGCTATAGTGAGTGCTTATATTGTGTTTAAGTAAAATGTGCCTATGAGTTGAACATTTTATAACATGTTTATGAACGATGGAGTCATCTGAATATCTGTTGAAACTTTGTTTTCGATAAATCGACGTGATGTTATATGAGTGAGTTGACTTTTTGATAACTTTTAAGTAGGTTAGGTAACTACTTTCAAAAAGGGGTCAAATCTAGTTGTTTAACTAGATTTAACTAGTTTCGAAAGAAGGTACCTGATGAAGAAAGAAAGGAAAAACTAGCCTGAAGTTTGACTAAGTTCCTCAAGCACAGTAGATAATCTCCTCAAATCTCGTAGTATTGAAGGGCAATAGTCAGAGGTGGGACAAAGAAGTATTATAAGTATATGAAAGTACATTTGGCACATACCCATAATGTAAAATGTAAAAACAGTAAAATATGCAAGGCCCAGTGTTTATCACAATACATTATCACAGAACATGGCTACAATCGTTTAATTATAATTAGACCACGTCGGCACACCATAGTTTCCTTATAGCAATAAGTCATATTCGCAATGAATGAGAAAAAACTTGTTTCGGAATCAGCTGATGCGAAGTCTCGGTGTATGCATAAAGTTATATTGTCGGGAAGCAATAATGTACGACCCGTTATTGCACAGCATGATAATGTACAGCAGGTTAATGTACACACCGTTATTACGATGCCAGGGTTTGGATTAACGGGGCGTACAATAAAAGGTCGCGAAATAACATGCTGTACAATGTCGTCACGTGTTGTTATTGTACGCACCGTTATTACGATGCCAGTTAAGCCTCGTGCACACTGTAGCAATTCAATATTGTTTTTTTCTGTTTTGTTCAGGCAGCGGATACTTGTACTTGTCCTTGGGACTTTATAGGGCGGATCCGACTTGGTTAGGTTAGGTTATGTTAGAACATATAAATAACGCACAAGGCGAGCGAGCAAAGCGAGCGTGCCGCGGCAGCGGCCGCCGCAGTGCCAGAAAATGTTTTTTTACATTTACCCCAAAGGGGCTATTCTCTTATGAAGCAGTATCAATTGCCTACAAAATATAAGAAATAATTGAATTGCCTCTGTGTGCACGGGCCCTAATGGCATCCAATTAACATGCTGTACAATAACATCACGTGACAATTTTGTGCACCCAGTTAATTCGCAGCCAGTTATTGTACGGCAGGTTAAAACGAATCCAAAAAATGAAAAAAGGTTTCGTTTTAACATGGTGTACAATAACATGCTGTACAATAACTGGACGTACATTAACCGGACCCATATTGTCTGTTGTTTTTATACCAGTTTCTTACCTCACCCAAAGTTCATTCCGAATTATTAGCTCTTATAACCGGTAGGTGTAGGTTATTTTTCCATAGTTTTATTTCAAGAACTGGTCCTTCGCCGTGTAGAATGTTTGATCCTCCGGATATTCTGCTACACAATTGTAATCACTATCACAATGTGATTGAGCTCTGAATTCCGTGCAGGTTTTAAAGGGCCTTGTGAGTCCTTATTCCTCGATTTGTATTGTGCGTGTCTTCTATGAAGGATTCTGGCGCCATTTTTTGTCAAAGTCGCAAACTGATGTTTACAATGAGATAATTCGTCATGAATTGAGACAAAAACTGCAAAATGATGTGTAGTTTTGATACACAATTAAACTATCTTGTGCAAGTGTATTATTAAGCTTTTTATCAGCTGAATTTAGCTGACTTAATTTAAAGATGGCTTGTGCAAGAAATGTACGCTAGCTATTTTACATAAAATACAAAGTTGTGCAATTAACAATCTTGTCATCTCTAAATATCTATCTATTTTCTTGAGTTCGTTGTTCTGATTATCGGGTTCTTAGTTTAATTCAGGTTTTTCAACAAAAAAATATATTGGTGCAAAACTATTTGTATCAAGCATTCTTATGATCTAATCCTCGTGATGATACCTAACCAAGGATATTTTAACCAATAATTAAAATAATGTTGCATCAGATTATAAATGAGCAAAAAATAAATTTCTGTGCTGAATTAAAAGAGCTACAATCAAAATATAGCTTTTGAATTGAAGAAATGAAACTTATCTGATACAGTGAAATATCATTAGAAAAATACAAAACGATTCATTTACCAAAGAACATACAAAGGTTTATTTAAATTACTGGGAGTCCCCGCACTAGGACAAGCTTGTATCGCGGGAGGCCAAAGAACAAAAAATATTCCTTTATTCCTCAGTTTGATAAGAATTTGAAGCAACTAAACAAATTGGTAGTATCATCGGTACTACAGAATACTGATAGAGTACTCAGAACTGAAGAACCTTAGCATTTTGGCACCCAAACCCATCCATCACCATACCTACAGCTCCCCAACGCTTACCACGTGTTCAGATTCTAAATAAAGTCATATGGATTACGTAAGCTGTTATTATTACTAAGGATAAACTCAGGACTTCATAGCAATGAACATACCTTTGATATTCAGAACGTGACCAGAGATTTTAGATTAGGATGTCGAAAATAATTCCTTAATATTCTTTTTTTGTGGGACTCGTTTGACGAAAACATGTTCTGATCGCTCTCTTTAAAGTGACTTGGTCGACTATTTTTGTATTTTTTGTTTCGACATAAACTTGCCATAAAATTACTTAAAATATTTACCATAAAATTATTTTAATATCCTTCATTTACTTATTCTTGATTCAAATCTAACGTATTTTCTCTTCTGTTTTAAAGGCTTCTACTAGCATTATTATACCTATTCTGTTTTTATAGTACTTCGTTAAGTTTTATTGTAGGCTTGTTTTTTTCCATCAATTATTTTTACAACCTGCCTCTCTCAAACTTGAACGTTATTTCTGGGATTGTGTTTAAAGACGTGTTGCTTGAAACTTCGATAAACAAAACTCGGTCTCTGTGACACTTCAAGTTCAAGAGGACTTACGTAAACAAGAACATCCTAGTCTTGTGGTTTTAAGGAATGTGGAAAAATAAACATTAGACCGGTTTTCTAATCAGTTAATCAACAAAATGGTCCCTTTTGTTTTATGTAAAACCTACGCCGCTTTAAAAGCACTTATTACTACGGTTTCGTTAAAGGTACCTACGATGTAGTTAGTTATGTATAAACTCTATAAACTTAAGAATACTGGATTAAACAGTGTACCCTGTGGAATCCTTTATTTAATTTGTCATGTAAAATGACTATTTCAAACACCTTGATTAAAATTTTAACGGAAAATAAACAAGCCTTGCAGTTTGCTCTTTTTTCCTCCTCTTTGTAGGTCTTTTTGTTTGTGTTTTGTAGGTTTATGAAAGGAATACTTATGCAATTGTTATTCGAATGCCTTAGTAAAGGTTAAGAAAACCAGAAATAAATATTCAACGATTTTTTTGTTTCAGTGAATCTGAGTCGAGTGATTACTCAGAAGATTCGGCAGTCTACGAGGATGTGCCGATTACAGCCAAAAGCTCTGGGTCGAGGAAGAATATCAATAAGGGAAGATGGACGAAAGACGAGGTGCGTGTATTCTCATTTAAATCTTTCGCCATTCACTTTTCTCTATACACTTTATATCTTTGGTTGTTTTTAACCGTAAAATATAAAATATATCTCTTTTCAGGATAAAAGGTTAAAAACATACGTGAAGATGTATAACGAGAATTGGGAGTTGATTGCAAATGAATACAAGGATAGATCAGACATCCAGTGCCAACAGCGGTGGACTAAGGTCGTCAATCCGGAGCTAGTCAAGGGGCCTTGGACCAAGGAGGTTAGTTATTAAGTTTAAAAAGTATTTGAATGAAGAGGTTAGGTTGTACGGTCGCTTGAGTTCTTCAGGGATTTCGCTAGATGTGATTAAATTGTCATAACTACACTTTATGGTCACCAATTTATCAGTAGCAGTTTACTTAGATGTTATACCAGGTCCGGGTTGGATATTTAAAAAAACAAACTAATAGTATTCGTGAAATTTTATACAAAAATATTGATTTCTGTCAGCTGCTGCGGTGTGATTGAGCCAAATATCCAAAGGTAGACAATCAGTCTATCAATCCAAAGGAAACATGAATCACAGGTCATCACACCGATACTATTCTATATTATCTGCCATTGAAATGCAATTACGGACGTCCATTCATTGCTTCTGCGAACGCCAGCGGTGTTTTAGATGGCTGTTCCCCCATTCTTTCACGGATCACGACTGTTTTCCGTAAAATGTCAGCACGATGTGGCGCTAGTTTCCGATCAATCTCCTAGTAAAGTGTGTATAAAATCAGACGGATTTTGACTGCGTAGTTCGCATTGTTCATGGTTCCATTTATGATTCTTATGATGGTCCAATGCACCATCATGATAAGCCAGAAACCCACGAAGTTAGGCTTCCCCTATTAGAATTTCAGGACGGACTATCTTTTGCCGACTACTTGCGAACATTTTCTTGCAAATTCGACATAATTGACATTTACGTTTACGACGTATTGTGTTTTGGTGATTTTGCCTCTCCGACGAATTGCGTTTCTGTGATTTTACGTTTCTGACGAATTTTAGCATTGTTGATTTGGATGTGATTCTTAAAAAAATTAAGAACTAAGAAAACATTTTACTTGCTAGAATTCTAGATCTCAGATTGCCGAATTCTATAACGACGACGTCATCTCTATTATTTTGGTAATAAAATGAAGTGTGCTTGTATTGTAACCAAGCGTAAGGCATAGCTGCCTAGATTTTATGAATGAATGAATCTATTGTGCTTCGTCCGTGCCCTGAATTGTAATAATTTGTGTAGGTGGAGGCTTATCAAGTTTATTTGGGTTGACAACGCAATTCAATTCACTTATTAATGGACTGTTCTTCTTCTTCTTATAGTGTCACTGATTCTTTCGAACCAAGTGGGGTGAAAGGAGCCTTCCTTTCGTGGACAGTTAATTAATCGTATTTGAAATAATCTTATAACTAAACACCATGAAATAAAAAATCTGCAAATAATATGGAAAAATAATAATAATTGTATGTTAAATAATTAAGTCCTTTCAATCGTTCACGCGTGATGGCGTGTCCGAGGGAAATAGAGATTCGTTTTTAGGGTTCCGTACCTAGTCAAATTGCGAAAACGGAACTCTTATAGATTCGTCATGTCTGTCTGTCTTTCTGTCCATATGTCACAGCCAGTATAGCATAGTATATTCATTAAATTTTTTTTTGTAAGTAGATGTATTCTGTAAACCGCATTATATTTTCACACAAAAATAAAAAAAACTAAATATTTTGGGGTCCTCATACGTAGAACTGAAATTAAAAAAATACTATATATATTATGTTACTTACTGCTACGGAACCTTTCATGGGCGAGTCCGACTCGCACTTGGCTGCTTTTTTAAATGGATAATAGCTGGCTTTAAGGAGGTCTACCGTCCTTATGGATCACAGTCGTTTATACAATAAACCTGTTATATTTATATTTATACAATACCATCTGAGATGCCTAAACATTTCTTGTTTCTGATGACGTAAGATGCTGGGGTCCTTGATATCATACACCGTGAGAAAGAGCTAGTTATAAATTAATAATAGTATGACTAGGTTTCACATTTAGACTAGACTAAACCAATAATAAATGGTGATGTTTGTTTGTCTGTCTGTCTGAAATAACTCGTTTCGATGCAGTTTTTAGTAGTTTTTTTTTGTATTGAAGAGTACCAAGCTACTTATTACCAGTCTAGGGTTTGGTAGCAAAGTACCTACTACACCAAGGGTTGGTTTTGAGGATTGGTAATCGAATATTAAATAAATGTCAGAAATATTTAATTTAGAAAATATTAAACATTGGTCAAATATTTTAATATTAACATTATTTATTTTGTTAGTTTAAATCTTAATCTCAGTACTATCAGTTAATTATTCATTCAGTAGTAATCTTACAACGGCTGTAACGGTCATGATGATAATTGTTAAAGCGACCAGAACCCGGGACAAATGCTTGTATTCGATCGTAAAAGTCCAATAAAACATTCAAATGACATAAAAAAAAAATCGGTTGTCTGTAAAGTCGGTTTACTGACGATAGTTGAACGTGATAACGTCATAAGAAAATACTGATGGAATGGTTGCATTTTTCAAAAGAAAATTTTAGTTTTACTGAATTGAATTGAATGTGAATGAAACTGAATGATACTGAATGAAACTGAATGAAACTGAATGAAAATCCGGACCCGGACCCGGACCCAGACTGAACCCTTACCCTTACCCTCATTTACACTTACCCTCATTTACCCTTACCCTCATTTACCCTTACCCATTACCCGACCCGGGCTCGGGCTCAGGTAAATGGAACGACGAAACGACGTAACGACGCATGAGTCATGTTTTTTCGTGCGTGCAGCCGCCGGCTCCATCGATTTATAAGACGTTATCACGTCAAAATTAGGTCCTCTAAATTCTTTGAAATCATCTCCAATGTTGAAACTACTAAAACACCTTTAATTTAATGATTCTAGTACGTATAGTAAGTAAAGTAGGCAACAAATATTGCACATCGGCTTAATCATCTATGGAGAGCGTAGTGTGCATCAGAAAAATAGAAAGAAACAAAGGAAAAAAAAGCGGCCAAGTGCGAGTTGGACTCGCCCATGAAGGGTTCCGTAGCAACAAGTAACATAATATAAAGGTTCTTGTAGTTCGTCGAAAGGTAAATAGCGGTTTACGATTTATGACGTATAAAAAAAACTACTGACTAGATCTCGTTCAAACCAAATATCGTTGAAAGTTTGCATATTGTACAACATATATTTTTTTTAGTTTTATCATTCTCTTAGTTTAGAAGTTAGAGGGGGGGGCGACCAACTTTTTACCACTTTGGAAGTGTCTCTCGCGCAAACTATTCAGTTTAGAAAAAAACAATATGAGAAACCTCAACATCATTTTTAAATACCTATTCATAGATACCCCACACGTATGGGTCGGATGAAAAAAGTTTTTTTGAGTTTCAGTTTCAAGTATGGGGACCCCCAAAATTTATTGGTTTTTTTTTCTATTTTTGTGTAAAAATCTTAATGCGGTTCACAGAATACATCTACTCGCCAAGTTTCATCAGTCTAGCTCTTACGGTTTCGGAGAAAAATGGCTGTGACATACGGACGGACAGACAGACAGACAGACAGACATGACGAATCTAAAAATGGTAAAAAAAAATAGAAAAAAAGATATAGCGCTCGAAAGCAGAAAAAAAGATGTGCAATATTTAATAACTACAACCGTAAATAAATTTATTATTTGTGTAGGTGTTGAACAGGATCAAATACAAAAAATGCCACCCGAAAATTCTAATGCGTCTATTTATTTTGCATATTATTTGTTATTCAAATTTCGACCTTGTTAACCAGCTGATTATATCAGTATTAACTATTAAGTTATTCTGTGGCTTGTACTCGTAGAACTTTATCAAACCAATTCCAGTTCCATTTTTGTCCTTGACTCGGTCAAAGTTTTTGCGAGTGTTAGCCGCCACGTGCTAAATATTACTTAGCTAACGAACACCAGCTGGTTTAGTCTATACAAGTTTTGCTTAGATAGGGCGTATTAGGGTCTCAAATATTTATCCAACATCCCTCTACAAAGCTCAGAAAACAATGTTTGTTATCACATAAAGGACTGCGCACATCTAGGCGATGGCGATTAGCGATTTTTGATAGCATTCACTGATCGCCATTGCAGATTTCTTAGATGTGCGCATGTTCATCATTTATGAACCGATTTGAACAATTTTTTTTTTGTGAAAGGTCAGATTTTAGATTGTCCCATAGGAATTTCATAAAAATCGGCTCAGCAGTTCGAGCATGAAGTCGGTTTCTGAAATTTACTAAACTTTTATTAAACTAAACAATAATGTCAGTCAATACTTGAACCATAATAATAAAATTTGAATCTTAAATTGAACTGAATTCAATTACTACTATTAAAATAAACTAGAACTATTTAAATAGGATGGACCAGTAAGTCGAATGCTATAAGCCAACAATTTCAATTTTTATTTTTCAGCAGGTACTTCTTCTTGTCGTGTCACTGATTCTTTCAGGTACTTATAAAATGATATTCAAACGAAAAGTGCTTTTTTGAAGGTTTTGTGTTTAAATCCGAGCGGGACTTAAACCCAAAACCTTTAAATAATGTGGCTCTTGGGACAAAATAAAAATCTTTCTGGTTTCTTTAAGTGTAGGAAACACTAGAATCAATAAGATATAATAAATTATTTATATTATTTTTATTCGACGAAAAAAAAATGCGTTACTCCGTTGATGGAAAAATGAGCCCTAAAGGCTCGAACACATCTAGTTCGCTGGCGGTAGCGATCATTGAAACGCTGTCAAATATCGCTGTCAGATTTAAGATTAGACAGCAATGTTTGACAGCGTTTCACTGATCGCTACCGCCAGCGAACTAGGTGTGCGCAGGGCATAAGTAGGATAGTTTATTTCCAAAGTTGATGTCATCCATCCAACCTGGGTTTTAAAGCGAGTCAAACGATCCACGCCGATAAAGCTATTAAATTATGTATGTAGTTCAGTTTTTGTTCATAATTATAATTGTTTCGACGAAGCGTTGCCAAAATTGCCAATTAACCAATCGTTTTTTGTTAGAAAAGTAATGATTGTTCCTTATGGCAAATTCTCGTGTCAAATAGAGATCATTGTAAAAATGGATACTCCTCCTTTGTCCAAATCATGTTAGGTTTTGTTATAAAAAATCCAATTTTTCTGACAGTAATAGGTACGTACAAAACGTGTTAAGTTTTTATAAAACCTCCATCTATCGATTGTCTCGCCACATTTAACTTTTTTTTTAATATACTTAATCATGATTTAAAACATCTTTAAATTCAAGTTAATGTCGAAGAATTATCCACTATGTAAGTTTTAAAGAATTTAACTTAAGTAGGTATTAGTAGAAAACTATTTGCATGTAAGTTAATATCTATCTAGCATCACGTATCTCAGACGGTGTCTGACTAGATATCTTAATTCTCCGAAATCTTTTGCATAATGTCATCTTTGACAGGCGTCACGGCTCAGTTGGTTGTAGCCCTGCCTTCTGTGCCGTAGGCCCCATGGATTTTATTCCCACTGAGAATAAATATTCGTGTGGTGAACGAAAATGTTTGTTCACTGTCTTGGTGCTTTATTGTATTCTAAGTATGTATTTACAAAGAAAATATGCATACAATTATTATACCAGGTATCTGGTTCCCATCATACAACCTCTGCTTAGTTAGATCTACTCCGTAGTATAGAGCTCCTTGTGTTGCTCGACCGGGGAAGTTCTATCACCATGCCCATTCTGCAGCATTACTGTGATTCGAGATCGAAAGATGTGGGTGCCATTTAAATTACTGGCACGTGAGGCTAAACAACTGAATGCCTTAAGTTGATGGACGCAGGGAAGTGCATCGTAGGGCACGTTCCTGGCGTGCGTGACCTTTATTATAGGCGATGGTTACCACTTAACATCAGGCGGGCCATATGGTTGTTCCATTAGCTAGTTGTATAAAAAAGTTCGCGGCTAGATAGTGTTGGTTGGATTGTCCATAATATTTAATTATTATGTTTTTGTTCTTCTCAGTCGCTTCACTCTTGTCAGAGCGGTCGTGGTCATCATGAATATCTTATCATTTCATTTTATCAGGGGCTGTGGTACGCCTCACGATATCTCGCCACTTCTCTCTACATGTCGTCATCCGGAAGCACTCTTGTAGGGTTCCACCCACTGCTGACTTGACCTGATCAGTCCAGTGCAAAGCAGATCTTCCACGCGGTCTTGTACCCTCTACTTGCCCCTGAACCACGAGGCGCTCAATCGAGTCAGTGGCTCTTTTTGCTACAGTGCCATTATTTATTTGCCACCCATGTCAAATAAAAACATCTCCTTTTTCTACTGCCTACGCACCGGTTCACCTTGTGAAGTAACGTATTTTCACACGGATCAGATGATCGGTGATTTTCTTTAGTTTTTTGCCTTGCACGCTTTTTGTTTTGGTATCGACATCATCTTTAGGCAATTTGATCTATATTGTAATGAGATTGAGGTTCAAAATTGGATGATCAATTGTTGAATTGTAGTATGTATTGATTCAATTGCTGTTCTTTTCAAAGATAATGGATATGAATAGCATGTATGATGATCGTATTATTTAGTGCTTTATTGTTACGAGTTTTTGTGGTCAGTTTGTCTTTTTAGACTTCCTTACCTAAAGGGTGAAACAGGACCCTATTACTCCGTCCATCTGTGTCTCTGTCTGTCTGACTGTCACCAGGCTATATTTCATGAACCGTGATAGTTTGACAATTGAAATTTTCACAGATTATGTATTTCTGGTAATGCTAAAAACAGAATAATATAAATATTTAGGGGGTCTCACAAACAACAAAAGTGTTTTTTTGCCGTTTGCATTTTCTAATGGTACGGAACCAATAATGCGCGGGTCCGACTCGCACTTCTTTATTATTGTATGTACTTCGTAGTAAGTCACCCTTCATAGGCCTCTGGGGAAACCTTTTTTTTTCTTTAAAATAATCTCAGGTGTGAGCCCGTTGTAAAACGTACCGCTGACTACCCCGTCTTAGATATCTTTTTTGTATCGAATGATAAACTAATCTAAAGAATAAAATCCTCCAAGCATTCGATTACAAACATCAGATCACAACATTTTACTAATTATGATGTTTTTCGTTTCCAGGAGGACGAAAAGGTGGTTGATTTGGTCGCCAAATACGGACCAAAGAAATGGACGCTGATAGCGCGGCATTTAAAAGGGAGGATAGGGAAACAGTGCAGGTAATATACAATTTAGTTTTAATTTGGCCTGGTCTGTCCCACTGCTGGGCAAAGACCTCCCCCCCCTTTTAGTTCCTTACCCAAAATTCCCCCAAATTCGGCTACTCCCTGAGAAATCCTAGTTTTGTCATGCGCACTTGAAGTGCGGGCAGGTTTTTCCGCAAGTAGGCCGCGGGTGGGCCCTTTTGGCGTGACCCTTGACACGTGTTGCTCGAACTTTTTTAGGTTCTACAACACGCTGATTTCCTCACGATGTTTTCCTTCACCGTTTTTGAGAGTTGGTATCACATTGGTACACGAGGGGATTTGAACCCACGACCTTCGGATCGGAAGGCGGGGCCACTACCACTAGACCACCAGTACTCTCCTGTAAGATCCTAATTATGTAGACAGTGCATCGTAGGACATGTTTCTAAAAACGTGACCTGGAAGCAATGCTTTGTTACAGGCGATGGTTACCATTACCACTTAACATCAGGTGGGCCATGTGCTTGTTCATCAGCTAGTTGTATATTAAAAATCCTACAGATTTGAGAGATTCAGAGATTTGATTCCGTTTTCCGTAACGATGCACTGCCCTGCGTCGTCCATTAACGAGGCATACAAATATTCAGCCTCACGTGCCAGTAATTTCACCGGCACCCACACCCTTCAAACCGAAACACAGCAATGCTGCTTCACGGCAGAAATAAGCATGGTGGTAGTACGCACCCGGACGAGCCCTTCACAAAGAGCTCTACTTAGTAGTAGAGCTCTTTGTGTGTGGCTCGTCTATATTTATTTTTAATTATATTTTCTGGTGGTCTATAGTCGAGCACTGGTGGTCTAAGTGGTAGCGGCCCGCCTTCTTTTAAGGTCGTGGGTTCAAATCCAGTCGTGTGCCAATGAGTTTTTCTGTTGAAAAATGTATGTGCACCCCAAACGCTGAAGGAAAATACCGTGAGGAAACCGGCATATCGTAGAACCTAAAACGTTCGAGAAACATGTAACGAGTGCACGAAAGGAGCCTCTCTGAGGCGCACTTAAAATCCTTTCACCACACTGCACTGGTTTAAAGAGGAAGACTAACTTTTTTTTAATTATGTTTTCTTGTTTTTTATAGAGAAAGATGGCACAATCACCTGAACCCTTCAATAAAGAAGACTGCATGGACGGAACAAGAAGACAGGATAATATACCAGGCGCACAAACAACTTGGGAACCAGTGGGCTAAGATTGCTAAATTATTACCCGGCAGGTTAGTAACTGGTTAAATTAATACTAGATAGGTTAGTTAGTAACTGGCTAAGTTATTATTAGGTAGGTTAGTAATTGCTCAAGGCTTTTAAAATAATTTAATACCTACTAGATAATATAGGAATATACACAGATAGATAGATAGAACATTCTTTATTGCACAACCCCGCACATATTCTACGTTTTCCGTATATCGTAGCTGTCGAGGCTTCTACGATGAGGTCGTCGATGAATTACTCAAGGAAATCTGCCATTCCCTCTTCGAAAAGAAGCAATAAAATAAAATTGCAAAATGATCCGCGATGAGCCGAGAATTAGGCTCCAGGAGTTTTTTTTTAATTAGTGTACGCTATGTTTCATAACCTACTCTAATAATATTGCAATCTAGCCAAATTCCGGCTAATAAGTAATCTTTCATTGACCTAAATTTCTAAAGGCTCCAGGAGTAAAACATTTTTTTTCATTACAGGACCGACAATGCAATAAAGAATCACTGGAACTCAACAATGCGTCGCAAATACGAGCCGGATCTAATAGACAGCTTCGAAGCGCTTCGGCGCCGGAGGGTAAAGTCGCGGCCGCTGTTCGATATACCTGTCGCTAGCCCCACGGAGCGGGTCACTGTAGCTTATAACGATGTTAGTGCTTTTTTATGTTTCTTTTGTAGTTTTGTAGACATTTCTTATGATTTTGATGCCAATAATTATAAGTTTAAAAAACTTGAGAAACCGACTTCATTGTCAAACGGCTAAACCGATTTTAATCAAATTTGTTTGGGACAATCTGGACGTAAGAATAACCAAATTAAAAAAATAATTTTCTAAATCGGTTCATAAATGACGGAGGCATGCAGTTACAAACATTAAAAAAATTATTTAAAAAAAATGGCAACACCGATTTTAATAAAATTAAAATGGGACCAATCTGGAAACAGTACCTTTCAGATAAAAAAATAATTTTTCAAATCGGCTCACAAATGACGAAGTTATGCGGTAACAAACATTAAAAAAAAAAATAAAAAAAAAAAAAAAAAAAACATACAACTGAATTGAGAACCTCCTCCTTTTTGATTGGAAGTCGGTTAAAAAGTAGGATTTAAGAAGCGTTTTGTTCAAACACAAGCTGGACTTAAGACAGCTTCGAAGCGCTTCGGCGCCGGAGGGTAAAGTCGCGGCCGCTGTTCGATATACCTGTCGCTAGCCCCACGGAGCGAGTCACTGTAGCTTATAATGATGTTAGTGCTTCTTTTTGTTTCTTTTGTAGTTTTGTAGACATTTCTTATGATTTTGATGCCAAAAATTAGGACTTAAGAAGCGTTTTGTTTGAATCAAAAATAGAGCGATTTCTTAGAATTTTATTCTTATCGTTTATTATCGTTTTTTTACCTATTGAATATGAAAAAATCTTACATCCCACATAAATTTATAAAAAGGTTGCTGCTAGAAAAGCTGCTGTATAAAGGGGGCGTCTAGATAAAAAAAAATAAGATTAAATAATCTGTCATCCCTAAAATTATTTATTTCTGTTGCGAGTTCGTGTATCATTTTTATTTTGGTTGCGCTTTGTGTTATTGCGTTGTGGTAGATGAGAACTTTTAATGATTTATGATCCGATTTGAAAAATTTTTTTTATCTGCAAGGTAAAAATACATCCAGATTGAACCCATATAAATTTCATCATAATCGGTTCAACAGTTTGGCTATAAAGTCTGCTTCTCAAGTTTTTAAACTTATACATACATTCATAAAATCACGCCTCATTCCCATGGGGGTAGGCAGAGATCACGGATTTCCACTTGCTACGAACCTGACACATCTCTTTCGCTTCATTCACTCGCATAACATTCTTCATACATGCTCGTCGGTTTAGGGTACTCCTGACCTGGCCTTTCTCTAAAACGTCTGCTATCTGATCGAGATACATGCGCCTAGGTCTTCCCCTTCCAGCAGTTCAATTCACACTCGCCTGATGCAATTGTTTTGTTTAAACTTATGTACTTATGAATTTTATTATTGTGCAAATATGTGTTAAATAACCTTCTTTCCACTATTCCAGCAACCATGGTCAGATACCTTCAACGAATCAACTCAATCCAACTCTTCAAACACCAGCCAGCCTTCAAAGCAGGTGTTGCAATGCAGACAAGTCCTCCGCAGCCAGTTAAACAATCTGCAGCAGCAACGGTCTCCGGATGTCAGGACATCCCCGGATAGAGGGGGGCTGGTGCCAGCGGATGTACAGATCCTGGACTCTACCTTCAAGTGAGTGCACGTTCATACACACCACAGAACAAAGTAGAACGGCCATGTGGCCGGAAAAGTGTCGCCAAAATACATGAGCTGCTTTCTCAATACAAATTCAACAGTTTTTCGGGAGTCGTAAAGTGAAAAATGCCTTGCAGCAGCGCAAGACTTACTTTCCGAACAAGTTTAGCGACCATATAAAACCAAGAAATACTTTCTTAACATCTTCCTTACTTCCTTTTTCTTAGAACCCTCATATTTAGTGATATTTTAAGTATAATAGTGGAAATGTAAAACTGGCGACATCGGCTCCCATACAAACGGCGCATTATAGCCTTTCTGCTGTATTCAGTATTCTTTGGTACACACACTAACCACATAAGACACAATTTGCAACAGCGGTCTCCGGATGTTAAGAAATCCCCGGATAGAGGGAGGCTGGTACCAGCGGATGTACAAATCCTGGCCTATACCTTCAAGTGTCTTTGTCTAAACACTTAAGATCAATAAAAAATTCCATGTTGTTCCAGATTTGTGAACATAGAGACGCTCCCATCTGATTCACCGCTGAAAAACTACCTGAACAAATCTACGTCCGACAATGATAACCAAAACGCAGGTATGTATCATAGACTAAGGAAAATTATAGTTTGACCGCGACCGCTGTACCGCGCCTGAGGCAGCGCGCGGCGAGACTGGGGGAACCAGACTGTCTATGTCAGACGCACAAGAGATACATATCCAAAGATGGGACGAGCGTTATCTCGGGATGTCAACACCGTTATTTTTAAAGTGACCGAATATTGTTTGACTGGCCTCTAGCTCAGTTGGTAGTAGCTCTGCCTTCTGCGCCGTAGGTCGTGGGTTCGATCCCCACCGAGAACAAATAATTGTGTGGTTAACATAAATGTTTGTTCTCTATCTGGGTGTTATATTGTATTTACAAAAAAAAAAGTATTCAAGTATTATATCAGCTATCCGGTTCCCATATTACAAGTTCTGCTTAGTTTGGGGCTGGGTAGTGTTGTGTGAATTGTCCACAATATTTATTATTTATTGTTTGACAGTTCTCCGTTGAAAAGCGTCAAAACTGCTTGAGGCTCCACTCAGACTCAAGCATTGTTTCTGCATACGGGCCTTAGAAGGGATTTTTGTAAATTCAACCCCGAAAGGGGTGCAGTGGGGGTTTAAGTTTGCATGGACAAAACTCATCACGAACGAAGTCGCGCGGGATTCCATGATTGAATGTGCACTCTTGCTTCTTTTTCCTCGGCCCCCACCTCTAGCCATTTTATTAGGGAGCGCCACAGCATTTGCGGTCAAACTATATCTAATTTACTTTGTCTCTTCCAGTGACGTATTCAGTAGAATCCGAGCAGTTAAAAGAAATCGAAGTCCCAGCAGTATACGCTTCGCCGAAGAAGAAGCATTTAGAGACCAGCAGCCCTCCTCCAATCCTCAGGCGTCGGTCCAGAAGACCGGCTAACACACCCAACCATAACGTGAGTTGTATTGTATCACATTTTAAACTTATTATTGTGTGTGTGTTATCAGCTATAGGTTGACTGGCCTCTCAGCTCAGTTGGCAGTAGCACTGCCTTCTGAGCCGTAGGTCGTGGGTTCGATCCCCACCGAGAACAAATATTTGTGTGGTGAACACATATTATGTTTGTTCTCTGTCTGGGTGTTATATTGTATTCTAAGTATGTATTTACAAAAAATATATATGTAAGTATTATATCAGCACAAGCTCTGCTTAGTTCTAGATAGTGTTGTGTGGATTGTCTATAATATTTATTTTATTTATTTAGGTACCGGCACATAACTTAAGCGCTGACCGTTATTGCGCAGAAGTCAAAAATAAGGTACCTGAGGGGGGCTAGCGGTATGAAGGGCGGGCGTGCGTAGCGCTGATTGGCTCTCCAGTCGCACTCCGCTCTCTGTACCAATAGGACACTCTGCACACATCTACACATCCAGTGTGCGCGACATGGCACACGACGACGCATGCGCAGCGCGTATATATCGAGTACCGCTAAAGTTATGTGCCGCTATGATAACACAACTTTATTTTATTTATTTAGCGTACTATACTCTAGATAGCTATATGAATGGTAAAACTGCGTGGCCCGATGTCCCGGTCACTCTACCCATAGGAAGCTAACATGTCAATTTGCAATGTCTGTAGTATTTTCGTATCTTATGTTTATATGCTGTGTAGATACTTTATTATAACTATGAAGCGTAGCGTGTGCTGTCTTTGAAACTTTTGCTTTTGTATAATTACATTGCATACGTCTGACTAAGTGAAGTGGCACCACACTGGAACTTCACTGCTATTATTTTAGATATGTAAAAGGATATTATAAAAAAACGGTAGGAACCGAGCTTTAGTTTGTTGCCTGTTCTTCTAGACTTGGTCGCGTGGAACTGGCACCTAGACTCACCTAGCTTTAAGACGTTTCAAAGTGATTCTTGTAATTGAACTTATATAAAGATAATCTTTGTATTTATAATAGTTTTTTTATTTCCAGATGTGGTCAGATACTATATCCCGCGCGCTAGACTCCCAGTCTGGCATAACTCCTATAAAGGCGCTACCGTTCAGTCCGTCTCAATTCCTGAACTCACCGGCGCCGTTCAACCATTTCGACTCCACGCCACTGAGGCACGCCGCTTATAAGGTAACACACTGACCAAGAAGAAATCAGTGAATTATAGGCAGGGGTTTTTAAAGAGGCAATGGGCAGGTCATATAGCTCGAAGAACCGACAACCGTTGGGAATAAAGGTTCTCGAATGGCGACTACGAACCGGAAGATGAAACGTAGGGCGCCCGCCCACCAGATGGACCGACGACATTGTTAAGATCGCAGAAAATCGGTGATGGAAAGGGCTCAAAATCGTTCTTCCCGGAAATGTCCAGCAGTGGACTTATTCAGGCTGATGATGATGATGATATAATAATAAGAAAAATTGTGAACAATCCACACAACACTAACTAGCTCCAAATTGAGCAGAGCTTGTACTGAACCAGATAGCTAGTATAATTGTTTTTTGTAAATACTACGACCACGGTTGTTATAACACGGTCGAAACGTCGGGAAATACCCGTTTGTTCCATATAAATATATAAAAATATATTATGAAACTTGCAATTAAACAAATAACTGGCCTCTAGCTCAGTTGGCAGTAGCTCTGCCTTCTGCGCCGTAGGTCGTGGGTTCGATCCCCACCGAGAACAAATATTTGTGTGGTAAACATAAATGTTTGTTCTCTGTCTGGGTGTTGTATTGTATTCTAAGTATGTATTTACAAAAAAAATGTATTCAAGTATTATATCAGCTATCTGGTTCCCATATTACAAGCTCTGCTTAGTTTGGGGCTGGGTAGTGTTGTGTGAATTGTCCACAATATTTATTTTTTATTTATTTTTATTTACAAAATGTGCAAAATACACTAGAAACAGTTGAGCTATCTGCAGATCGTTACAAACGATCTAGAGATATCTCAACTGATCCAAATCAGTGCCAGACGGAAGCGTCCCCAAGACGCTGGCGGCATTGCCACGCTGAATAGCAATGCTATATAAAATAAATAAAATGCATAGTATTAATTAATAAAGTGCTTTAATTTGTTTTGTTTAAATTTCAGGATTGGAACGCTAGTCCACTCTTACACACGCCAACGCCGTCCAATCAAATAACTCCAGGGAACAAGCGAAGGATTAATGCTACGCCTAAGTAAGTTAACCACGAACTACGACTAAAAGAAACGTTCTTCCTGGAAATGTATAAATAAACTGGCATCTCAGCTCAATTGGTAGTAAGCTCTGCCTTCTGAGCTTGAGGGCGTGGGTTCGATCCCCACAGAGAAAAAATATTTGTGTGGTGAACGCAGGTGTTTGTTCTCTGTCTGGGTGTTATATTATTGTATTCTAAGAATGTACATATTTACATAAAAAATGTATGTCGACGCAATACCGTCGTAAATCATTATTATAATTTAAAAATTATTCAATAATTACTTACGAGCTCATTTCAGAGCAGGTTTGTTATCAAAAACAGTGTAATGTCTAGCTAAAGTTAGTTTAAGAAAGTAAAAGAAAAGTAATTGACTGTTGTCGTTTCTCGGCATCAGATAATTACTTATTAATTAGGAAAAAGTTATTTCATAGGTTGTAGATCATTGATAAATTCATGATTTGATTTGTCAATAATAATCAGCAGGTTTTAAATAATTTCCTTCAATGTAAATTAAATGCAGTCATTAGCTTGATCTGATTTCCGGTTAAAACATTTCAACTTCAGTGTTTTAATGTTTTGACGGAAAATAAAATAATTAAAATTCAGAGCTCATTTTTAAAATAATTCTAATGAATTTAGTGATGTAAATCTACTACGGTTATCATTGTTTGGAATATTGTGACTTTAAATGGTTGTTTCCGGTGCACCATCTTGTAATAAGCTGGGCGCAGCGGAGGCAGTCTTGTTTGAACCTCGTGAAGGATAAGGGGTGTTAAGTTTTGTGCTATCCTGTGAGTACCATAATTCTATAATTATTATTAGATTATTATTAGAAGATTAGATTTATGTTTAAGGTTGTTATAAGGGATTAATAAACCTAGTGGTTGAAGAATAAGTCGTGCGTTTCATTATTTGCAATGAGCGAGCCTAGTGATGGGAATAGTGACGTCAGCCCTGCTGACGTCACAGCTCTTAAAAACCCTGTTGGTCCAGCTCCCTCGTCATCAGAAGTGGGATTGCCCCCAACTTCTGCTCGATCATCCTATTCAAACAATGAAAATATTAACGCTTCTGTTAGCGGGGTACCAACAGAGTTTTTTTTTTCGCAAATGATGCAAATGATGAAACACGTGTCCGAGCGTATCACGACGCAGCCTGATCCCAAAGTCAAAATTAAAGACTTATTTCTACCGTCATACGATCCGGACTCAAATATAGGGGTCAGGGAATGGTATCAGCGTGTGACCACTACCATAAAACTTATAACCTAAGCGACGATGAGGTTTGAATGAAAGTAGGTAGTTTGTTAAAAGGCCATGCAAAACGATGAGTTGATAATTGGCTTGTTACCGCCACGTGGCGGGAATTACGCGATGTTTAAAAATTTAGAACCGGTAAATAGATATTCACGCGACAATGCCCGCCTTCGGGAGCATAATTAGGATAGTACAAAAGACATAGTGCAGTTTTTATCAGTCTTGGGTCTTGGGTGACGTATAACTAGGTAAAAATTATCGAATGATGACTTGGTTGAGGTTGATGCAGTTATTGGTAACGAACAATTGAGAATCGAACTGATGAATGCTAATGGGCATCTTTTGTACTCGAATAGATTTCATTGGCATCATCCATCCGCCGCATTAAGCAACCTCACTCAACGTAACAAGTGCACGGCAGGGCCCTGCCAAACAACTTCGATTCTCAGATTAGTCATCTCTTTGTGCCAAGTATACAAAAAAAAAAAAAGCTGGCCACGATTCACAAGACTATTGATACCGTAATAAAACTGAAAACACTCAACCACGTAATCAGGACAATAAAACAGTATCTCAAAATATTATGACTTCACAAAAACCGACTTGTACATTCTGTGCGAGGGTAGGTCACACTTTTATGAAACCTGCTGTAAACGAGAACGTGCAATGGTCTCAATTGTTAACTGTGTGGGCACGCCCTAATTAAATTTGATACCAATAGGGATTAGCGATTTGAAATTACTCACTATTTGTCATAGTGAAGCGTAATGTTTGGTAATAAGCGGGTCACTGGCAGTAAAGTTCAAACAGAAACAATTTTATTAATCGTTTTCTTTTTATTTTTACAACTGTCTTATGTAACGGGTGTACGACTCGCCTGATGTTGAGTGGTAGCCATCGCCTATAACAAAGCATAGCCTCGTTTAAAAGGGATTGATCAGTTTACGGTCGTTTCGCTTTCAACGCTAACACGGTGTTTTCGATAAGTACGTGTTATTGTCTATTTTTGATAACATGTAACAAATTAACGACGATAATCTAAGAATGAAAATTATTTTTCATTTTTATTTTTGTTTTTATTTAGTCTTGGACTACAAATTTTGCCCTTTAATACTGAAAATAATAATAATAATAATTAATCTTATTAAAAACACAAATCTAAGCCTTCTAGTTAACTCTCAGGGTGCTACCATTGGTATAGTGGCGGAACGAAAATGTTCTTCGATTTTCAACTTGATTTGTTCAACGTATCACGATCACATACTACTTTTTGAAACTGAATAGACAGAATACACCGTTAAGTTAACGTCACAAATTATGTAAAAATGTGTTCATGGTCAAGGCACTGGTGCAAGTGAAAACAGACTCTATGGTGACGAACATTTTCATACCGCGACTGTACATCAACCGGCTATCTGCAACGTACGATCACAAAGTGAAAAATTTGACAAACTGACGGTCAGACTAGTGAACTTAAGATGTGATGTGATAAATAAGAACATCTGTTCGCGGCTTTCTACATTACATGCCACTACATTACTAGTTATAAAGATAGACGCAAAATGGGAATGGTACGATAAACATAAGGCTAGGAACTAGGTTATACATCACTACTTGTCTACTGCGTCTACCCTTAAATGATTCCAGGAAGACGCACCAATTGAACGCTACGCGGACACCAGCAGCCTTTGTTACGAAGTGGATCTGATGAAGACCTTCGGGAATCGCCAGCATTCGGTCGCGTTCACGAGCCAGCATACCACAGACGCCAAGAGCCATTGCCACTCGTACGAGCTCAAACCCCTGGTGATGGTTCGATATTATGACTAAAGACAAATCGAAAAGAAACATGACGATGTGCCTCGCCCCCAGATACGGCATATCTTGTGAAAAACCAGTTTCCAACTACGTCCTAGAAGAATGCGTGTTCAAGAGGAAGCTCGCAGACCCAATACTCTGTATGGACAAATCTATCGTCGTTCTGAAGGTAGAATTAAATAAACTCATTTAATACCGCGCTGCAACATCCAGGATGGGAGGAAACCCAAGAAATGCTAAGAGATACTAACTGGGTTGGCAAAATGAGCATGTTTGCCAGGACGTTTGTTAATCATTGCGTTGCATGCAGAACCCCAAAAGAACCTTCTGGTGCGGTTCACCATTACACCATTGTAAGTTATCCTCATGAATATAACAGGCAAGCTTGGAACAATTATGGGACGCTGAGGGATGAGACGTTATCGTTACTAATATCGAGGACGTAGCACGAAATATAATTATGATTCTGAGCCACTACTGAATGACAAGAGCCAGAGCAGCAACCTCTTCGCATTAAAACGTGGAGTGCACTGGTTCGAGACTCCTGTGCCAGTTTTAGTCTATCATCATCATCCTATATCATTTCACTGCTGGACATAAGTATCTCCCAAGATGCGCCTGGTCTTCGGCTCTTCTTCTCCAGTGCTTGCCAGCTACATTTCAGATCGTTGTCCTACCTTGATGGAGAGCGTTCTACACTACGCTTGCCTAAACGCGGTCTCCGCTCTGGAGTGGAATATTAGTAGTCGCTTGCTCCAACGATCGTCAGTTCTACGACCAACATGACCGGCCCACTGCCACTTCAGCTTGCTAATCTTTTGAGCTATGTCAACTACCTTGGTTCTCTGTTAGATAACATCGTTCCGGATTTTACCCTTCAGAGAGACTTCAAGCATAGCCCTCTGGCCACAGCTCACTGAGCGTATTAGTGAGTCTAGTCGATAGCGGTCGAGAATTCTTCCGAGTTAAACGATCACTTTGGTGTTAATCGACATTCAATAGCGTCAGGAGGTAGCCGAGCGAGTGAGAAGGTTGAGATACTCATTAAAACATTTAAAAACGCCCTTGCAATGATTAAAGACACTGGATACTGTCAAGCTGTGTTGGAAGCTTTACAGCTTGCGTTCAACTGTATTCCGCTGCTGCGGCTGAGTATGAAAAACAAAGAACTGATTAAACGATGGCAAAGATGCGTCTATATCAAAGATTATACTGCATATTGCATAATGAATGGTCAAGCGTGTAACAGAGAGGGAATGGCCAAGGAAACCGTGTCGACGAGTATTGAAGTTGAGAACTGACAGCGGCTTTCTCAGGTGTCCGAGGTGCCTTTCACCCCGACGTGCTGACGTCATCCCGAGTGAACCACTGAGGTCTACTTCCCGAGCTGCCAACCAATTGGATGCTAAAAAAAAAACTGGTGAGTTCTCTCCATTTTGGCTTTGGTGAAAGTTCTTTTTCCCAACGGTTTATCAAACAAGTAGTAAAATCACCATGTTAGGTGCTTAACATAAAATAACGTTTGGTAGTATATACCTAGAACGTTCTACGTACAGTGGGATACACCTCAAGTTACCCAAACACAAAGAAAAATGACGCTTACTGCAAGGACATAAGAGCTAGCAGTGTATAGTCTGATGCGTATCCTGGTGTACCAAGAACTTTGTACAAACTATTTAAATAACCCCTTCTTTTGTTTCCCTTCTATTTTCAACATTTTCAGAGCCCCTGAGGACCACGGTCATTAAAATAAGACCTAGGCCTCAGCAACGTCCTTCCTATATCCTCTAGAGCCCCTATGGACCACGGCGTACAGGACCGCTTAGCACCATAGCATCAATTTCCTATGAGCATTATTATCAATTAAAAAAAACTGTAGCAGTCTACATATTTTCAGAGCCTCTGGGGACCACGGTCATAAAAATAAGGCCTAGGCCCCAGCAACGTCCTTCCTATATCCTTTAGAGCCCCTGTGGACCACGGCGTACAAGACCGCTTAGCACCATAGCATCAATTTCCTATGAGCATTATTATCAATAAAAAAAAACTGTAGCAGTCTACATATTTTCAGAGCCTCTGGGGACCACGGTCATAAAAATAAGACCTAGGCCCCAGCAACGTCCTTCCTATATCCTTTAGAGCCCCTGTGGACCACGGCGTACAAGACCGCTTAGCACCACAGCATCAAAGCCCACAACATTTATTTTCAGAGCCCCTGGGGACCACGGTTATAAATAAAGACCTAGGCCCCAGCATCAACCTAGTTCCCTATTCCTTTAGAGCCTCTGTGGACCACGGCGTACAAGACCGCCTAGCACCACAGCATCATCCCTGTCTACGAGAACCAATATCATGCAAGGATGCGTGGAGCATTTGCATTGACCTGCGAGTATATAAACAAATACACAAGTACCTAAGTGAGTAGGTATGCGTGAAACGTCGAGTACCCACTTCGCTCATTTCCCTATGTGTACCTACCAATGACAATAGTTTTAAAATACTTTGTTGTGTTTTGAAATGTGTGAGCTACACCTGTTAACTGATATGCTTAAAAACGTTGCTGATAACTTGGTTGATTGAACCAACTGTCATCTCGGATATAAATAATCAAATCATGATTTGAAATATGTGAGCTACAGCTAGCCCATATTGACCTATTAACTGATATGCATAAAAACGTTGCTGATAACTTGGTTGATTGATCCAACTATCACTTCGAATATAAATAATCAAATCAAACAACTCAGTTGTCAGCTAGTGTACCTATGAACGGATACCTAGCTCAGAGCATATTTTTCATTTCAGAAACGCGACTGGTGCTGAGCACGCACCGTCCCGCAGAATGGCCGTGTCGACGCAATACCGTCGTAAATCATTATTATAATTTAAAAATTATTCAATAATTACTTACGAGCTCATTTCAGAGCAGGTTTGTTATCAAAAACAGTGTAATGTCTAGCTAAAGTTAGTTTAAGAAAGTAAAAGAAAAGTAATTGACTGTTGTCGTTTCTCGGCATCAGATAATTACTTATTAATTAGGAAAAAGTTATTTCATAGGTTGTAGATCATTGATAAATTCATGATTTGATTTGTCAATAATAATCAGCAGGTTTTAAATAATTTCCTTCAATGTAAATTAAATGCAGTCATTAGCTTGATCTGATTTCCGGTTAAAACATTTCAACTTCAGTGTTTTAATGTTTTGACGGAAAATAAAATAATTAAAATTCAGAGCTCATTTTTAAAATAATTCTAATGAATTTAGTGATGTAAATCTACTACGGTTATCATTGTTTGGAATATTGTGACTTTAAATGGTTGTTTCCGGTGCACCATCTTGTAATAAGCTGGGCGCAGCGGAGGCAGTCTTGTTTGAACCTCGTGAAGGATAAGGGGTGTTAAGTTTTGTGCTATCCTGTGAGTACCATAATTCTATAATTATTATTAGATTATTATTAGAAGATTAGATTTATGTTTAAGGTTGTTATAAGGGATTAATAAACCTAGTGGTTGAAGAATAAGTCGTGCGTTTCATTATTTGCAATGAGCGAGCCTAGTGATGGGAATAGTGACGTCAGCCCTGCTGACGTCACAGCTCTTAAAAACCCTGTTGGTCCAGCTCCCTCGTCATGTATATAATTATTATATCAGCTATCTGAATCCCATAGTATAAGATTTGCTTAGTTTGGGGCTAGATAGTGTTGTGTGAATTGTCTATAATATTTATTTATTTATTTATGTTAATATTTTGGCCCATTTTGGCCCAAAGAATGTCCGGCATACGAGCCACATGCCCCAATCCCATTTAAGGTTTGTCGCTAAAAGTATTTAATTTTTTTTTTATGCAAATGATAGACAAACGGGCTTACGGCCCACCTGATGGTAAGCGGTCACCGTCGCCCATAGACACCAACAACACCAAGGGTGCTGTCGTTGCGTTGCCTACCCTGAAGGAACTTTTTAAAATTATTCTTGAACTTTTTAATTTCCAGAACACCAACCCCCTTCAAGATCGCCATGGCAGAAATCGGCAAGAAAGCCGGCATTCGCTTCGAGCCGTCCAGCCCCGGTCTACTGGGAGCGCTGGTAGAAGACATTATAGAGATGTCGCAACGAGAAGACCAATCTGACACTCTGCAGCTGAACGAATCCTTACTCTCTGGCGCGCCCGAAGATAATGCCCAGGTATATAAATTGGCAATTTTTTAATCGACTTCCAATTAAAAGGAGGAGGAGGTTCTCAATTCGGTTGTTTTTTTTTTATGTTTGTTACCGCATTCTTCGTCATTTGTGAGCCGATTTGAAAAAATATTTTTTTATCTGAAAGGTACTGCTTCCAGATTGGTCCCATTTTAATTTATTTAAAATCGGTGTTGCCATTTTTTTTAATAATTTTTTTAATGTTTGTAACTGCATGCCTCCGTCATTTATGAACCGATTTAGAAAATTATTTTTTTATTTGGAAGTTTATTCTTACGTCCAGATTGTCCCAAACAAATTTCATTAAAATCGGTTTAGCCGTTTGGCAATGAAGTCGGTTTCTCTAGTTTTTTAAACTTATAATTATTATCATCCGCACTTGATGTGCGGGCTGGT
This sequence comes from Thera britannica, assembly GCA_939531255.2. NCBI lineage: Eukaryota > Metazoa > Arthropoda > Insecta > Lepidoptera > Geometridae > Thera > Thera britannica. Next base: position 5,695,897 of record OW618045.2, read on the forward strand.
TAAGTAGGCCGCTGGTGGGCCCTTTTTGCGTGACCCTTGACACGTGTTGCTCGAACTTTTTTAGGTTCTACGACACGCCGGTTTCCTCACGATGTTTTCCTTCACCGTTTTTGAGAGTACTGGCATAGTGCGCATAAATTTTTCGACAGAAAAACTCATTGGTACACGACTAGGTTTGAACCCACGATCTTCGGATCGGAAGGCGGGGCCGCTACCACTAGACCACCAGTGCTCTCATGCACAGGTATATTCTTCTTAAATTTAGGAGAGCTTAGCTCTTGTCGGGGTTTTGATGTAGTTTTCTCCAATTAAGTCTTTCGAATGCGGCCTCCTTGACTTCCTTATACGACATGACAGCGACTTTTTCTTTTATCTGGCTCATGTAACTTATTCTTGGCCTTCCTCTTCCCCGTTTCCCTTCAACCTTTCCTCCAATGGTGTTCTTTATGTAGCTGTCATGACGTAGAAGATGGCAAAACATTTTTCCTCTTCGGTACAGGTACGTTTCGACGTAGGATTTATTTATTCAACACTCACACAGACTCAAAACCAGAGCCAGACAGAGCTTCTGGTAGGCCTACTGATAAAAACATTTTATTGATAAACCATGTACAATTATGGGTTACAAATTTATATTATTATTAAATACGAAATGTAAAAAAAAATCGCAAATCATATTAAATTACATAATTGAACTACATCCTTGTTCCATCAACTTAGTTGTCAAAAAAAAGGAGAAGATGACAATTTTTAACTAGAATTTGTAATTCCAGGTGAACGACTCTGGCATAGGAAGTGTAAAGCGCCGTGCTTCAGACTCGTCGAACCAAGGCAAGGAGAATGTACCGTCGCACAAGAAGGCGAGGAAGGCACTAGCGCGAGCCTGGGGACACACCAGTACGCCACATCACGCGCATTCCGTGCCAGATGTCTCCTTTATTGTGGAAACACCGGTACGTATTACTCACATCTCATAGGAAGTCTAAAGCGCCGTGCTTCAGACTCGACGAACCAAGGCAAGGAGAATGTAGCGTCGCACAAGAAGGCGAGGAAGGCACTAGCGCGAGCCTGGGGACACACCAGTACGCCACATCACGCGCATTCCGTGCCAGATGTCTCCTTTATTGTGGAAACACCGGTACGTATTACTCACATCTCATAGGAAGTCTAAAGCGCCGAGCTTCAGACTCGACGAACCAAGGCAAGGAGAATGTAGCGTCGCACAAGAAGGCGAGGAAGGCACTAGCGCGAGCCTGGGGACACACCAGTACGCCACATCACGCGCATTCCGTGCCAGATGTCTCCTTTATTGTGGAAACACCGGTACGTATTACTCACATCTCATAGGAAGTCTAAAGCGCCGAGCTTCAGACTCGACGAACCAAGGCAAGGAGAATGTACCGTCGCACAAGAAGGCGAGGAAGGCACTAGCGCGAGCCTGGGGACACACCAGTACGCCACATCACGCGCATTCCGTGCCAGATGTCTCCTTTATTGTGGAAACACCGGTACGTATTACTCACATCTCATAGGAAGTCTAAAGCGCCGAGCTTCAGACTCGACGAACCAAGGCAAGGAGAATGTAGCGTCGCACAAGAAGGCGAGGAAGGCACTAGCGCGAGCCTGGGGACACACCAGTACGCCACATCACGCGCATTCCGTGCCAGATGTCTCCTTTATTGTGGAAACACCGGTACGTATTACTCACATCTCATAGGAAGTCTAAAGCGCCGAGCTTCAGACTCGACGAACCAAGGCAAGGAGAATGTACCGTCGCACAAGAAGGCGAGGAAGGCACTAGCGCGAGCCTGGGGACACACCAGTACGCCACATCACGCGCATTCCGTGCCAGATGTCTCCTTTATTGTGGAAACACCGGTACGTATTACTCATACTCATAGGAAGTCTAAAGCGCCGTGCTTCAACGAGAAATACCTGGAGAAAAATGCATACACTACGCCGACAAGAGCGTTGCTCTTAAATATTTTTACCTATCTTTTTTCACATAACAAAACTAGAATTTGAATGTAATTTTTCTTGTTCCAGAGCAAAACCCTCGCCGGCGACAGTTCAGTAATGTTCTCACCTCCATCCATCGTGAAAAATTCTCTTCTAGAAGAATCCACCAGCCTCCACAGCCTGATGTCTTCGGACAATACGCCGGAACCCATCAAATACGAGGAATTAGACATAGAAGCAGTCATCTCAGAGAAAACCAAGGTACAACACAGGTCCAATCCTACTAATCCTATACCTAACCCTAATTATAACTATGTCTTCAAAGAGATACCTAGCGAGAACTTTGAAAGTGGGCGGAATTTCGAAAGTAACGGGACGAACTTTGAAAGTAACGGGCAGAACTTTGAAAGTAACGGGCAAAACTTTGAAAGTAACGGGCAGAACTTTGAAAGTAACGGACAGAGTTTCGAAAATAATGATCCGCGGAACTTTGATCCTGATACACGTAGTTTTCAAAGTAATGATGAGAATTTCGAAAACAGTCGACAAAACTTCGAAAATAATCGAACGAACTTTGAAAATAACGCACAAAACTTCGAAAATAACGCACAAAACTACGAAAATAATAACGCACATAACTTCGATAGTAATAGTAGGCAAAACTTTGAAGTTAATAGCAGACAAAACTTCCATGTTTTCAAAGATATAACAAATATAGAATCTCCTAGAAGTTTTTCGCGATTGAATGCGGATAGATTACGAACTATAACAAACTCTAACGATTTAGCGTGCGAGAATCTAATAGCCCCAAAAGATGTACTAGCAAACGCACTAGCCGATCACATATACAAAGTAACCAATCAAAAACCCTCGACATCAAAAATCGACGAGATTTTAACCAATAAAATGACAAAAGAAAACAACCAATGGTGGAACGTAGAGAGAGATACAGGACAGGAATATCCAAACGATTATTATGCCTATACGAATATGTAATCGATTATATACGCAAGTATGTGAATGATTTGATGAGGCTGTTACCTGTAGGGTATATGGAGGTAGAAAGTTTCAAAATGGATTTGAAACTTACAAATACACAAATGAATTTTGTTGTAATTTGAAAGCTTAGGGTTCGCAAATAAAGGAAAGAAATCGTTTCATAAGATAATTGAAACAGGTTTTTCAAATACACGAATTAATTTTGCTTTTATTTGAATGTCTTGAAAAAGAACTTTCAAATTCACGAATGAATTTTATTGGAATTTTGAAACTTTTTTAACCAAATAAATTTAGTTGTAATTTGAAAGCGTAGGGTTCGCAAATAAAGGAAATTAATTCGTTTTAAAAATGACTTGAAACAGGATTTTCAAATACACGAATGAATTTTCTTATAATATGGAAGTTGTGCAGGGTTCAAAAAAATAATTGAATCGAGTAGGTATTTTGTATTTTCTAGGTAACCGAGTTATTTGACAATGAATCATCGTACGGCTTAAAATGAATTGTTCTTTTAATATTTAAAATAAGGTTGATAAGATAATAAAATGATCGCGCTACAAAACTAAGTTATCGGTTACTAAACCCAGTTGCATTTCTAACGAAACTAATATTCTAACAAGTTGTACATTTATTTTGCGTTATTTTAATATTAGGTTTAATATTGCACCAAACTAATTTATGACGTCAGACGAGTAGTGTAGGCCAAAGATGAACTTTTCATCAAATGAAGTTGTGAATTTATTTATATTATTGGATAATATTTTTTTCCTGTAATTTATAAAATCAAGAGTTTGTCTCTCTCTTTGAAAAATAAGTATATTTCGTAGGGATAAATTCTGAATTTGGAAATTAGATTTTAGTGTTTTTGCAACGTTTTTTCGAATAGTTTTTCTTTCTTGTTCTTTCGAAGTATGGAGTTTACAAGTTAATTTTGTACTTTAAAAATATACCTCAAGTTTACCATGCACCAAAATTAATTTTAGTCTTTTTAGGGTTTAAAATGGTTTGTTCGTAAGATTTTTCAAGTATTAACTTTAGGGTAGTTTCGTGTAGTATTCAAATCTACAAAAACCGGAAGATAACAAAAATTAATAATTGCAAAAAAATGCGTTATTTGCGTACTTAGTCAGTATTTACAAAAATTGGCTGTTTAAAAAAACTAAACTGAATACTTATCCTGTAAGGCACCTCTCCTTTCCTTGTATTTATTTATATTAGAAATTCTATTATTAATAGTATTTTGCATTGTATTTTAGTCTTGCAAATATTAACAGTTTCTATACCTAATTTATCTGTAGTCTAACGTCTACCAAATCATTGAAAGTTTAATTTTCTATAGCGTTGTAGATTTCGTATTTTGTAATATTTATTTTAATCAACGTATTGTTAAATATTTAACAAGTTTAAATATAAATCGGCAGCTATACTTAAGAATACTTTATTTGGAATAAACAAATGACAAAGCACCCTTTATCCCTTGGATGTCCGTTCCTGCCTACCCTTATCCCACAATATTGACAGACCAGTGTTGAATCTTCGAAAATCTTATTTATTATTTTATTGTTATAACAATTGTTTTTTGTTACTTACTATTTATGTTTTTAAAGAATGTTTTAATTTATTTTGTAGCGGTAGTTTTTTTTTGTATTTTGATAACACTTTGTGTTGACATTTGTGTTTTTTTTTCTTATTTTTTAGTAGTTTAGTGTTTCTGTCAATATTGTTTGTATTCCATTATTCCACTTTCCAAAAATCCAATGTCATTTTTTATTTCAATAAATGTATTTTCTCGTATTTTGTTGTTTTTTTTTATGTTCCAAAAACTAAAACGGTCACGCTCGTCAGGAACGTGCCCTACGATACACTGCCCTGCGTCCATCAACTTGAGGCGTGCAGACAAGCTGAACGAAAATAAACGACAAAATGATGTCTAGAGATGAAAATATAAGCATAATACATATTACATCCCTAGTGCAAATTTTGCATGGTTCGGGGCTTGATAGCGCTGTCAAAATCAAAACTGTCTATTCAGTGATATAAAAATAATGAAGGAAAACATCGTGAGATAACATGTCAAGAACATGAATGCATGCTCTTTGAGGCTTCCTTTCACCACAGTGGTTCAAAAAACATCGTGAGAAAACTGGCTTATTGTACAACCTAAAAAGGAATGAAACATGTGTCAAGTGCACGAACCACTTTGATGCGCACTTAAAATCCTTTCACCACACTTGGTTTCAAAAAACCAAGATGAGAAAAAGACTGGTTCGAAGGTAGTTCCTGCGAACCTTCTGTGAATCAACAACAAAAAAACGGTAGGAACCAAGCCGTAGTTTGTTGCCTGTTCTTCTAGGCTTGGTCGCGTGGAACTGGCACCTAGACTCACATCTCTAAGACGTTTCAAAGTGATCCTTGCGATACTAATGATTACCAGAGACTGGCCTCAGCTCTGTTGGAAGTAGCTCTGCCCTCTTCGCCGTAGGTCGTGGGTTCGATCCCCACCGAGAACAAAAATTTGTGTGGTAAACACAGATGTTTGTCTTTCTGGGTGTTATATTGAATTCAAAGTATGTATTTACAAAAGAATATTTATATGTATAAGTGTTATATCAGCTATCTAGTTCCCATAGTACAAGATCTGCTTAGTTTTGGGCTAGATATTGCTGAGTGGATTGTCCCGAATATTTATTTATTATTTTATTTTATTACTAGTGGCCGCCCGCGGCTTCGCTCGTCCGTTCCCGTAACACCCCGTTCCCGTTACTTTTTCGGGATAAAAAGGATCCTATGTCCTTCTCCCGGTTCTAAGCTACCTCCCAACCAACAACTTTTCAGCCAAATCGGTTCAGCCGTTCTTGAGTTATAAATAGTGTAACTAACACGACTTTCTTTTATAAATATAGATATTTATTGAACATTCTAGATCCCTGACAGTCAAGAGACGGTAGCAAAGCGCTCAGCTGTGCGTTCTATCAAATTCGAGGATTCAGCTAACATGGAAGACGAAAAACCTGTCACTTTTATAATGGTAAGTACCATTCTTACATACAAGTACATACAAATATAAGTATAAGTATTCGTAATAATCCTGATAAATAATGTCGTCAATCCATCTGGTGCACCAGAACCGAAAGATGAAACGTAGGGCGCCCACCCATGGGTGGGTTTCGTCCACGTTTCGTCTGCCGGTTCGTGGTCGCCATTCGAGAACCTTTATTCCCCAACGGCTGTCGGTTCTTCGAGCTATACAAGGTGTATCTAAATATGTGTACTATGCGAAGGTGGGGGTTTTCAGACCACAATGGTGATCAGTTGTGGAGGGGAGATAATTAAAAATTCCTATTTTCAGTTTCCCATACAAAAATATTTAATTTCATAATGCCTAAATAAATTGACAACCCTATCCTTGTAACCCCTTGACCCCTTGACCTACTACCTCTGTAGGTCTACTACTACTACCTACTACCTCTGTAGCTGAGTTTAGGGTTGTCACTTTGTATAAAGTCAGCTGTTAATGTTGAAACTTCGTTGCAGTTTTTTTCAGAGATACCAATCGAAGTTCGAAAAGTCGTTGAACAAAAGTTGTTCCCCGGGGGGTGGAAATTCACCCCCCTTCAGGATAGTACACATATTTTGATACACGTTGTATAATAATAATAATAATATTTATTTTCTTAAGAGGTTTACAAAGTGGTCTATAGAAAAACTAAGTCTAGATAGGTAAAATTAGGTGCACAATTCATTTTAAAGTGGTTTGCAACTAAACTTTTGTTATAGTCTATGATATGACCTGCCCATTGCCACTTCAACTTACTAATTCTTAGAGCTATGTCGGTGCCCTTGGTTCTTCTACGGATATCCTCATTTCTGATTCTATCACGTAAGTGAAACTCCCAGCATAGCTATCTCCATAGCTCGTTGCGCTACTTTGAGCTCGTGTGCCAAATTAAATTATTATTGACTAGCAGCCCGTCCCGGCTTCGCACGGGATAGGCAATATTGTTGTAAATTATTTTGTTCTATCGCTAATAGTTTCGGCAGCGCATTCGACGAAAGACATTTTAAGACTCATTTTTCTACACCTTCGGTTACATTGTTCTAATTTTACCTTCTAGTTTCTACCTTGTTCTTATTTTTTTTCAAAATGAAATGTACTGCCTATGTCAAATTGGAAGAATGTAGCATTCTATTGGTGAAAGATTTTTTTAAATCGGCCCAGTACTTTTTGAGCCTATTCATTACAAACATACAAAAATAGGTACAAATCTTTCTTCTTTATATATATTAAGTATAGAAAATTGCTAGTTTTTATTTTCTTGTTAAGTTCTTGTTTTGTATAATATATCTCTGTATTTTTTTATTTTATTTTGTGTGTGTTAAATCTAGGCAAATAAAGTTTTTATCTATCTAAGTATAGATATAGTATAGACTAGTTAAATCCCGTGCGACGTCGTTCGCGTTAAGCTTTTTCCGTACAAACTTCAACCCCCGCTGCACACCTTTAGGGGTTGAGTTTCGGAAATCCCTTTTTTAGTGCACCCCCACACTATACCAGAAATCTACTCTCCAAATTTCATACTCCTAGGACCATTAGTTCAGGCTGTGCGTTGATTGTCAGTCAGTCAGTCAGTAACGTAAGAGTTTATATTTAGATTATTATTGGATTGTCCGTAATACTTATTTTTTATTCCAGGGTGACAATTGGGAGACATTCGTTTGCGGTCGCACGAGAGACCAGCTCGACCTAACAATACTAGCTCATCAGTTCTTGAAGAAAACCGCATTGAAACCGCGCTCACTCAACTTTTGAATACCCTTGTAAGAACAGTGTATGAATACCCTAAGAAAAAGTAGCAGGTAATAGTTGTAACTTCCCTTTAGCTCATCATCATTTTTATCAGTGCTACGAGGCAATGCTTGAGTGAAAGTTACCACTTGATATCAGGTGAGTCACTGCTTGACCTAGGAAAAAGTAGCAGGTAATAGTTGTAACTTCCCTATAGCTCATCATCATTTTTGTCAGTGCTACGAAACAATGCTTTGCTACAAGGAAAGGTTGCCACTTGATATCAGGTGAGTCACTGCTTGACCTAGGAAAAAGTAGCAGGTAATAGTTGTAACTTCCCTATAGCTCATCATCATTTTTGTCAGTGCTACGAAACAATGCTTTGCTACAAGGAAAGGTTGCCATTTGATATCAGGTGAGTCACTGCTTGACCTAGGAAAAAGTAGCAGGTAATAGTTGTAACTTCCCTATAGCTCATCATCATTTTTGTCAGTGCTACGAAACAATGCTTTGCTACAAGGAAAGGTTGCCACTTGATATCAGGTGAGTCACTGCTTGACCTAGGAAAAAGTAGCAGGTAATAGTTGTAACTTCCCTATAGCTCATCATCATTTTTGTCAGTGCTACGAGGCAATGCTTGAGTGAAAGTTACCACTTGATATCAGGTGGGTTACTGCTTGATCCTATTTAATTGTCGACTGGTTTCTAATAAAAAATAATGTGCAAAAAAATAGCAATAAAATGTGTTGAAAGGAACGACTAATTTACTTCCGACTACTGCTTTTTCTTAGATATTTAACGCATATATTATAGTCTCTAGCAGTATGTATTTGTGGTCCAAAAAAGAACGTATCACTACGTTAGTATAGTCAATATGAATTCCATGTCAATTTTGTACAGTTAGCTTCACCAATTGTTTTATCATCAGTAGAAGTCACCGAAAAAAAACATGGAATAAAAAAAAATACATTGTAAAGATCTGTTGTTGTCGGTGGATGGAAAAGGGGCTCAGAATAATTCTTCTTTGAAATATATAGGAAATCTATGTCCAGAAATCATTGGACAATAAAAAAGTTGCTGAACTCAACAAAGATCTTTCTGTAATAGTAACAGAGTATTTAGTTAATCTGACTGGAAATTTCTAACAATGCATTTCTTGTGACTTTGTTGACCCGTTTTTTTCTGTGCACCAAGGGGAAGGCTCAAAACCCGCTTCGCTCTTAACTTTTGAATTTAATAAAAATCTTTGTGATTTCCTTATGTGTAGTGAACACTAAAATCAATAATAATAAAATAATAATAGTTTTTTTTTCTCTATGATTATAGGTGATAGGTAACCAATTGGTGGAGCTATCTGTACCAAGTTCAAAACGAATTAGGGTAAAAGCAGTTTTTGTAAATAAAAGTGTGATTATATTTTAGGATTGTGTATTTTAAGTAGATCATAAAATAATTGATATAAAATGAAAATTAAGTGGAAACTTATTTATTTTACTGAAGTACATTTTTTTTATGTTTTTGGGTTTCATATTGTATCAATCATGTTGTTTTAAGTATTGTAAAAATAGAATATATGGTTTTAAACTTGTACGCAGGAACAAAACTTCGCATTTTAAATACATTTGGTATTTTAGGCCGGTTTCCAAGGAGGTTGGAAACCTATTACAATGGAGACGATTTATTCGGTGGTTCATAGATTTTTTACATTTAGTTCCAGCATTTTCTTAGGCGGAAGTAACCGTTCAACACCAGGTGGTCTATCTGCAGTTCATGTCACTTGATTAAATAATGAACTTAAAGAAAATTGTGTTACGGAATTCTTTAAAAAAATAGAATTTAGTCTAGATTTTAAATTAGTCTTAGTTTTTTATTTAGTTTTGATATTTTTATGCCGAGGACAATATAAAATGTGTAATTAGTTTTAAGTTTAGAATAAGTTAAATTAAGAAGCAATATTTATAGATGTTTTTTGATAGTAAAGCTTTATTTTATGTTTTTCTATGGATTGGGTTTGAATTTTGAATTTTACTTTTGATTCTGATAATATTTTTAAGTCGAGAGATAGTTTGAAATTTAGTAGATTATCGGCAATGAGCTTGCAACCTGTCACAAAGAATACCAACTACTGTATGTACCAATAGATATTATAGGACTTACCTTTCACTATTCTCTTTAGCCTTTAGCTCCTTAAATAATCTTGGCTGGTATTTTGTACTGAAAAATCTGAGGGAATATTGAACGTGCTCAAAATCTACTTTTTAGACTTTTCTTCTACAAAAAAAAATATGTAAGTAAAAAAAGTATATTCAAAAACATTTGTTTTTACAGAGAGTCAGGGTGTTCAAAGTCTTGAAACTTTTTTAGATTTATGCATTCTGCAAAAGAAATATGTAAAAAAATATTTGAATAGATTTTATATTAGTGCATACTCTAAATTTACTCTATTTTAATATTATGTTTAGACTTTCGAAATTGTTCATAGTTTATTGTGAATTTTTACTTTATTTAAGAATCCGTGCACTATTCAGTACAAAAACACCTTACATTTAAATAAGTATTTGAGTGGTTTGTAAGGTTTGCATTCCTATTATTTTGTTTTTATTACGCAAGAAGGAAACAGAGATAGCGTGAACTAATTCTTAGAACCTAAAGTCAGTATTTATTGAATAGAATCACAAAAATCACTAGAACATAAAAAATAGTTAAATTCAGAAATTCATCCTTTTAGAAAGTTAGATTGTCTGTTAGGTTATCTGGAAGAGATCGTTATTAGCAATAGACTGCATTGTACCTTTAGTTTTGTTTAAGTAAGTATTATTGTTTTGGTTTTTGTGATCTTTCACTTTGGTGTACAATAAAGTTTTATTCTGTTCTATTTGTATTCTATTCTACTTTATGCTCTAAGTACTATTACTTATAGTTTATTACAAAACTGCCTTATTTTAAAAATATTCTAATAATGCTAAGAATTAGTTCGTGCTAATTTCTACACCTTAGCCTTAGATTTTAGAGTTGTTTCAAATAATGACCTTGTCGCCATATTTTATTCAAAGACTTAGATTATGTAATGTTTTAACTTTCTGACACGCTTACTTTGTAGTTTATTTTGTAAATATTTTAGTTTATGGATGGAAATAAAGGATTTAGTAAAAATGAGTTTCTTTTATTGTAGACCAAACCAATTTTGCAGACACAGATCTTTTATTAACCGATTTCAAATAAAAAATAAGGTTCTTAATTCGGTTTTATTTTTTAAACAAATAAATAAAATAAAATAAATAATGCGGACAATCCACACAACACTATCTAGCCCCAAACTAAGCAGAGCTTGTATTATGGGAACCAGATAGCTTATATATTACTTAAATTACTTTTTTTTTTGTAAATGCATACATAGAATACAATATAACACCCAGACAGAGAACAAGCATCTGCGTTCACCACCCAAATATTTGTTCTCGGTGGGGATGGAACCCACGCCCGCCAGCGCAGAAGGCAGAGCTACTACCAACTGAGCTGTGAAGACGAAAGTCGAAAAAATGTTTGTTATCGCATTACTCGTCCAGCAGTGAACTTCTTCAAGGCTGATGATGACGATAAAGATCACTGTTACACGACACAATAAAATTATTGGTTTGTCACTAAATATTTGTATCAAAGTAACGCATTTTGTCTCATCTTTTCTCCGTACAAAAGATAGACACGTAGGCGAAACGAATTGTTCGAACTGATCGAGTTAAACTCAGACTTACTTTTCTGTTCTCATGTGAATATAATATGCTACAATGTAGAATTTTTCAAGTCATGTGGCAGTCAAACCTTAACTATAACTACATAGAGGTAGATACTTTCAACAAGAAGCTTCTTTCATTCGATCTTCTCTTCGTATTTTATGAGCAATGCTCTTGTGGGCGTAATGTATGCATTTTTCTCCAGGCGTTTCTTTTGAGGGCAACCTCTGTTACGGGTGATGCTAATATGTACTTGGTTTGGGTGGACTGCCAATGATAAAACTGTCTTGAAACTTAGTGTAGTTTTAATGAGAAAAAGTTGAATTTACAATACGTGCGCACTCTTGGCCATTATGATTGAGAAGAACGATTAGTGACGTGCTGCGTCTACAGATGTGCTGCGTCTAGTGATGCGCCGTGTTCTGAAGTTAGTCGATTAGTCGATGTCGTCGCTGCGACAACCTCCTTGACCTGCTTATACGGCATGACGGCGAGCTTCACTTTTATTTGGCTCATGTAGCATATCCTTGGTCTTCCCCTTCCCCCTCATTCCTTCTTCCTCTTTTCTTCGCTAGGAGAGGACAATTCCTATACTCGTGCCAGTTTCAGCTCGCTTCTCGAGATCGTTTTTTCCTCATATCCATATATTGTGGAATGAACTACCACCAGAGGTGTTCTCTCTTACTAAAATATGATAGTTTCAAGAAAAACGTAAAAAAAATCCTCCGTTAGGCAACGCAACGACAGCACCTTTGGTGTTTTGATGGTGTCTATGGGCGACGCGACGGTGACGGCCTACCATCAGGTGGGCCGTAAGCTTTTACATAAAAAAAAAGTTTTTCGAGCCGTGTTTATAAGAAACAGTGTAGGTATCTAGGTTTTATATCGATGATAAAATTTAGTTCTAGACATCTAGGTTACAGTTCTGTGCCTAACGTAATCAGAAACTGAAACGTCTTGTGTAATTGTGTTAGATATTGAGTCTGTACTCGTATATAGTCTATGCATTGCATGTTATCTGTGGATCCATTATGTTCGTTCTCTTTTTGATTCGCCCGTTCACGAATCTCCCATGTATTGTGTTGTGCTGTCTTATTAAATTAATTAATCGCTCATAATCAATCTAATTCATTGACATTGTATAATATACTGTATCAAGAAATATTTCGCTATTTAAATATAAAGCAGTTAAGAAGTGATTTGGCGTTTTGAATTGGTTCTCGGCATCCGACACGCTATGCGAGGCAGGTCACTTAAGGTCCTATCCCTCTAACAGATTATGGTCCCAGTTTGCGGGTTCATTGGAATATAAACCCAGAAAGGGTGTTTTACTTTGAGCTCCAGGATGTCGCTGGCTAACGAAAATCGTCGGAGCGATTTATTGGATGGCAGCACAAGTTCCAACAACATAACCTACAACAATATTGAGAAATTGCAAGGGATATCAAACTATCTGAACTGGAAGTTTTCTATACGTATGTTACTTACGCTGGATGGTGTATGGAAGTGTGTTGATGGCACTGACAGTGATGCTGCGCGCGATGGTCGTGCGTTGGCGCGTATCTGTTTATCCATACAGCCTAACCTCTATCAGTTTGTCCGTGACGCCAAAACTTCAAAAGAAGCCTGGAAGAAATTGTCTGATACATTCGAGGACAAAGGGCTTTATAGAAAAGTATTGCTCCTCAGACAGCTTCATAAGACCGAGTACAATAAATACCCTAACATGTCAGATTACATTGAGGGCGTCATGAGCCTTGTCGCACAACTATCTGACATAGGAAAAGTCATAGAAGACGGTGAGATAGCGGAGATTTTACTTTCAGGCCTACCAGAACAATTTGATGTGCTCGTGTCAAGTTTGGAAACTGCGAGTTTGACAAATAATCTTACCAGTGAAGTGGTACGCACTCGACTGCTACAAGAGGATCATCGTCGTAACAATAACAACATAGACGGTTCGGCTCACCTAGCCAACAAGAAGAAACCGGATAAGATTACCTGCTCGTACTGTAAGAAGAGTGGTCACATTGCCAAGCGGTGCTTCAAGAAGAAACGGGACGAGAAAGGAGAAAAAGAAGAAGAACACTCATTGTTCGCTTCAGCCTACTCAGCCTGTAGTTCTGATGAGTTCATCGTGGACAGCGGTGCTACGGCTCATATGTGTGTGGACTCTAGGCTTGTTCAGAACGCTAAACAGAAGAAGTGCACTATTTCTGTTGCTAATGGAGAGCATTTAATGAGTGAAAGTCTTGGTAAGGTTCTTCTTAAGTCTAATGTTAGTTTGGAAAATGTTTTGTTTGTTCCCTCACTCTCTAATAATTTAATGTCAGTAAGTGCAATGACTGCTAAAGGTTATGTTGTTACCTTTCATGATAATGTTTGTAAGATTTACAGTGATTGTAAAATCACAGGCAACCAGGTTTTAACCGCTAGGAAAAGTAATGGGCTATTTAAATTTAAAGTGCAAGGTCGGCCCGCCTCCGGAGTAGGTAATTCTCCTTCCCTTCGATCTATGCAGGGAACAGAGAGTGCCAATGCTGCGTCGTGCGTACCTATGAGTGTATGGCACAAGCGTCTCGGTCATCTTAGTCAGAAAGGTATGTCTGTACTTGGTGGTGGGAATCAGTGTGTTGGTGTCGTTTTTCAGCATGAAGACGGCGTGCCAAGCAGCTGTGTCTCGTGTCTGACGGGGAAGATGCATGAGTCGTCGTTTCCCCGGGCAGCTACGAGGCGTGCTGCTAATCCACTGGAACTGATCCACTCTGATGTCTGTGGCCCGATGCAAGTGAGCAGCTGGGGTGGAGCGCGCTACTTGTTGACTTTCACCGATGATAAAACGAGGAAGACGTTTGGCTTCCTCATGAAGAATAAGTCGGAGGTTAGTTCCCATTTTGTTACCTTTAAAAATACGGTAGAAAAACAGACTGGTTTGCAAATTAAAATCTTACGTACTGATAATGGTACTGAATATTGTAATAACAATTTAACCCACTTCTTGAAAAAGGAAGGCATTATTCACGAGGTATCTGTACCTTATTGCCCTCAGCAAAATGGCGTATCAGAGCGCGTCAATCGTACGGTTTTTGAAAAAGCCAGAGCCATGCTGCAGGAATCGTGTCTGGGTAATCGCTTTTGGGGTGAAGCTGTGATGACGGCTATTTACTTAAAAAATAGGTCCCCCACGTCTGCGTAATCTGATAGAATACCTGAATGTGAGTGGACAGGGTCAAATATTGACCTCAGTCATCTGCGCGTTTTTGGATGTGTTGCTTATTCTTTTATACCTTCTCAACGAAGACGTAAGCTTGATGCCAAGGCACAAAAGCTTATTTTTGTAGGCTATAGTGAAACATGCAAGGGGTACCGATTTATCGATCCACTTGATCCTCGGAAGGCTGTCTATTCTAGGACTGTTACCTTCCTTGAGGATAAGTTTATTGGAAAGGAGACCATGAATGAACGGGGCAAAGAGCATTTTATTTTTCATGACCAGATAAATTTTATTAATAATGATAATAATCAGAATGGTTCTATTGAAAATTTAAATAATAATAATAATAATGAAAATTTGATGATTGCTAATGATGACAATGTAGACTGTGATATTAATTTTAATAATAGTAATACTGTGAAGTCCATAGATATTTCAAATGGGAATCTCTCAATTTCAGATGTGGGTAATACACCACCAACGGGTTCACCACTGTCTGACCTGTACCGCACTACTGAAGATGTTTCTGAGGATGTTGACGGTGATGAAGATGATGTCCCTTGTGGTGCTGTGTCTCCTCTGCCGGCCTCTTCATCTCGAGGAGGAGAGCCGATCACGTTGGATAGGTCTGACGCGTCTAACTCTCGTCCTGTGCGTAGTACTCGAGGTATTGTACCCATGAAATTAAGAGACTATGATTTGTCATCGTTATTAGCAGCTGCAAGTTCATTAGATGAACCACAAACGCTTTGTGATGCTATAAATTCACCTGAAAAGGATGAATGGTATGAAGCTATGAAGGGTGAGTACAACTCCATGATCAAAAATAATGTATGGGAGTTGGTAGAGCGACCTGAGGGTTTAAATGTAGTCAAAAATAAATGGGTCTTTAAGAAAAAGTTTGATGCCATGGGTCAATTTATTAAATATAAAGCTAGACTAGTTGCCTGTGGTTATAGTCAGAAACAAGGCATTGATTATGCCGATACTTTTTCGCCTGTTGTTAGACATTCGACTCTTAGAATATTATTCAGCATTTCAAATCAGTTGGATCTGAATATGGATCACATAGATGTCACCACAGCTTTTTTAAATGGTGAGTTAGATGAAGTAATCCATATGGAGCAGCCGGCTGGTTTTAAATCTGACGATGCTAATAATAATAAAGTTTGTTTACTGAAAAAGAGCATTTACGGGCTAAAACAAGCAAGTCGCATGTGGAATATTAAAATTCATGATGTTTTATCCAAAAATGGGTTCATGCAGAGTAAATGTGAACCTTGTGTATATTGTAAAAAGACCAAGAATGAATATATAATATTAGCCTTGTATGTTGACGATATTTATGTTTTTCATAATGGGTGTATAGATAATATTCTGTTACTATTAAAAGAACATTTTGAAATTCGTCACTTAGGAATATTGAAAAATTGCTTAGGCATGAATGTTTCAATTGGCAAAGGTGTAACTATTCTTGATCAATCTGATTACATAAGGCGATTATTGTGTAAGTACAATATGACTGAATGTAAACCTGTATCCACCCCGCTACCAGTAAACTGCAAGCTGGATAAGTCAGACAAAGATTGTTTAGATGATAATGTTTATCAGTATAGGCAATTGTTAGGATCACTTATGTACCTATGTGTCTGTACACGTCCAGATATCTCATATGCATGTAGTCAATTAAGTCAATACAGTACATGTTTTGATATGAGTCATTGGCACGCTGCTAAGCGAGTATTACGCTATCTTGCAGGAACCATAACTTATGGTCTTCATTTTGTCAAAAGCAATGATTATAATATTGTTGCGTATGCTGATGCAGATTGGGCCAATGATTTGTCAGACCGCAAATCATATACTGGATTTGTTGTGAAAATTGGTGAAAATGTCATCAATTGGGAGGCTAGAAAGCAACGTTGTACGGCTTTATCTAGCACAGAGGCAGAGTATCTTGCTATTAGTGATGTATGCAAGGACATCTCTTTTGTTAGAAATTTCTTGTCAGAAATTGTTGACAAAAACTTTGATGTAACTGTGTTTAACGACAACCAAAGTGCTCAAAAGCTTTTGCTTGTTAAAGAATACTCCCATAAACGAACTAAGCACATAGATTTGCGGTACCATTATGTAAAAGACTTAATACAGGAAAAACAAATTAATGTTAAATACCTGCCTACAGATCAAATGGTTGCTGATGTGTTAACCAAACCACTATGTGGTCAAAAGCATGGTAATTTTGTCAGTAATCTAGAGCTAAGGTCTATTGTTTCAATTTAGTAACCTTATAAGCTTAGTAATTGTAGAGTAGGATTTATTCTTAGGTAGAGTCCCTTTTTCTAAATGTTATAGAGTCCTACTAAATAAGAATGTAGAGTTGTTTTTCAATGTATAGTCAGAGCATGTAGAGCCAATGTAAAGTAATTAGTTACTCGTTAACTCATGTAATGCATAAGGAGGAGTGTTAGATATTGAGTCTGTACTCGTATATAGTCTATGCATTGCATGTTATCTGTGGATCCATTATGTTCGTTCTCTTTTTGATTCGCCCGTTCACGAATCTCCCATGTATTGTGTTGTGCTGTCTTATTAAATTAATTAATCGCTCATAATCAATCTAATTCATTGACATTGTATAATATACTGTATCAAGAAATATTTCGCTATTTAAATATAAAGCAGTTAAGAAGTGATTTGGCGTTTTGAATTGGTTCTCGGCATCCGACACGCTATGCGAGGCAGGTCACTTAAGGTCCTATCCCTCTAACAAATTGCCTCCCGCCTGAAACCAGGACCTATTAGCATGAAGTGGAATTAAATTCTTAGTTTTGTGGGGAGCGATTTTGGTAGGTAAGCGCCGCGGAGTCATATTTAATGTTTTTTAAGCGAAAGTTGCCACAAGCTGATGGACGTAGGGTAGTAAATCGTAGGGCACGTTTCTGACGTGCGTAATCTACGAGGCAATGCTTTGCTATAGACGATGGGTACCAATTAACATTTGGTGGGCCATAATGCTTGTTCCACCAGTTAGTTCTATAATAAGTTATAAGTTTAAAAAACTAGAGAAACCGACTTCATTGCCAAACGGCTAAACCGATTTTAATGAAATTTGTTTGGGACAATCTGGACATAAGAATAACCTTCCAAATAAAAAAAAAATTTTCTAAATCGGTTCATAAATGACGGAGGCATGCAGATACAAACATTAAAAAAAATATTTCAAAAGAAATGGCAACTCGATTTTAATAAAATTGAAATGGGACCAATCTGGAAGCAGTACCTTTCAGATAAAAAAATATTTTTTCAAATCGGCTCACAAATGACGAAGTTATGCGGTAACAAACATAAAAAAAAAAATACAACCGAATGGAGAACCTCCTCCTATTTGATTGGAAGTCGGTTAACAAATAAAGGTCTATGTAGGATAGGTAGGACAACCTTTCTGCCTCGTAGGTCACGCACGTCAGGAGCGTGCCCTATGATGCACTACCTGACCTATAAATGTCCACTGCACTACGATTAAGATATCTCGGGGGATGTCTATTGTGCCTGTGGATTAAAAATAATTTAAGTTTAAAAAACTTGAGAAACCGACTTCATTGTCAAACGGCTAAACCGATTTTAATCAAATTTGTTTGGGACAATCTGGACGTAAGAATAACCTTCCAAATAAAAAAATAATTTTCTAAATCGGTTCATAAATGACGGAGGCATGCAGTTACAAACATTAAAAAAATTATTTTAAAAAAAATGGCAACACCGATTTTAATAAAATTAAAATGGGACCAATCTGGAAGCAGTACCTTTCAGATAAAAAAATAATTTTTCAAATCGGCTCACAAATGACAAAGTTATGCGGTAACAAACATTAAAAAAAAAAATAAAAAAAAAAATAAAAAAAAAAATAAAAAAAAAAAAAAAAAAACATACAACCGAATTGAGAACCTCCTCCTTTTTGATTGGAAGTCGGTTAAAAAAATTACTCTAACGTTTCTATTTCTTCAACCCGCCATCGCCTTCGCAATACACTCCCTATCTCGGAAACTGGGAGCGTTACCGCAACTTTAAATATCGCCTTTACCACCCGGGAATAAGGGCTAGAATCCTTTGAAAGGTTTGCCAGCAAGTCGAATGCTTGTAAATTGGAGTAACAGACCCCGTAGCAATTAAGATTGCATGTCACTGCTCTAAGTTCAGTCGGTTCGGTCAATTTATCGCTCGGTTTGTTACAGCGCCATCTATCTTGTTTAAAAGACATTCTGACATTTATTAATTAACAGCCATATTAAAAACCCAATTAAACCCAGTCCGGCCACACGCGTTGCCAATAATTTAAAGTATTTTTAACTGAGTTTAAATAAAAAGGAGGTTCTCAATTAGCCACCGATATGATCTGTTATTGAGCCAATTTGAAAACAATTTAGTATTTTGAAAGATACGTACAGATTGGTCCCATAGAAATTTCATCAAAATCGGTTCAGCAGTTTGGCCATAAAGTTCGTTTCTCAAGAATTTTTAGACTTCTTCTTTTTCTTGCGTCACTGATTCTTTCGAACCATGTGTGGTGAAAGGAATTTAAGTGCACCTCAAAAAGGCTCCTTTCTTGCACTTCATAAATATTAGGTACCTACCTATATAAGATACTAGCAGCCCGTCCCGGCTTCGCACGAGGTAGACAATATTGTTGTACATTATTTTGTTCTATCGCTAATAGTTTCGGCAGCGCATTCGACGAAAGACATTTTAAGACTCATTTTTCTACACCTTCGGTTACATTGTTCAAATTTTACCAAGGATCCCTAACTTTTTTCAAAATGAAATGTAGCCTATGTCAAATTGGAAGAATGTAGCATTGTATTGGTGAAAGATTTTTTTAAATCGGCCCAGTACTTTTTGAGCCTATTCATTACAAACATACAAAAATAGGTACAAATCTTTCCTCATATAACTTTTGAAACTATCATGGTTTTACTCGTGGACTTCAGTTCAACCGTGATCATGGTGCATGCAACTGTGCCGAAATATCGGATCAACTCATCAAAATTTAATCATGGTAAATATCCCGTTGTTTCATAAAAATAAATCTTTCCTCTTTATAATATTAGTGTGGATTATTTTAAGTAAGGCCATTACTAAACACCCGGGTCGTAAAAATAAGAGATTATTTGCTCCTGAAAGTATGAAGTTCAGCCAATAGCTATACACTTCACCAGTATGGCTTTGTGAAGGGCTCGTCCGGTGAAGTACTAATACCACTGTTGCCTATTTCTGCCGTGAAGCAGCATTGCATTGTTTCGGTTTGAAGAGGGTGGGTGCCTGTGAAATTATTGGCATGGCGGCCCTCAATTACATACGAGCCGGTATGACCGAGCTTCGCTCGGGTTTAAAAAAAATAGTATTATTATTTGCCAATAGATGTCAGGAAGAGTCGTATCTTTATTGGCTTATTTTTAATTAACAACGCCTTCTAGTTTGCAGTTAGTTGCTCACAATCGCCAATAGATGGCAGGAACAGTCGTATATTGAGTTTATGTTTGATTATTGCAAAACACCAACTTCTCGTCATTTTCTAAATAGGAATTCTAGCTAGATCGATTTATCGCCCCCGAAACCCTCTGTATGCTTAATTTCATGATAATCGTTGGCGCAGTTTCCGAGATCCTAAATATATATATATATACATATATACAAGATTTTCTCGTTTAAAGGTATAAGATATATATATATATACATATATACAAGATTTTCTCGTTTAAAGGTATAAGATAAGATAAACATTCCCACTGGCATCTGCCTGTATGCCTCAGTGCATCGTAGGGTAGGTACGTTCGTAACTTGCGTAACTTAAAAAGCCATTTTTTAGGGTTCCGTAGCCAAATGGCAAAAACAGAACCCTTATAGATTCGTCATGTCTGTCTGTCTGTCCGTCCGTATGTCACAGCCATTTTTCTCCGGAACCGTAAGAGCTAGACTGATGAAACTTGGCGAGTAGATGTATTCTGTGAACCGCATTAGGATTTTTACACAAAAATAGAAAAAAAACTATAAATTTTGGGGGTCCCCATATTATACTTGAAACTGAAACTCAAAAATTTGTTTTCATCGAACACATACGTGTGGGGTATCCATGAATAGGTCTTCAAAAATGATGTTGAGGTTTCTTATATCGTTTTTTTCTAAACTTAATAGTTTGCGCGAGAGACACTTTCAAAGTGGAAAAAAGTTGGTTCCCCCTCTCTAACTTCTAAAATAAGAGAATGATAAAACTAAAAAAAAATATATGTTGTACATTACTATGCAAACTTTCTACGATATTTGGTTTGAACGAGATCTAGTCAGTAGTTTTTTTTATACGTCATAAATCGTAAACCGCAATTTACCTTTCGACGAACTACAAGAACCTTTATATTATGTTACTTGATGCTACGGAACCCTTCATGGGCGAGGCCGACTCGCACTTGGCAGCTTTTTTAAGGTTATTGTTACCCTTATCCCCAGAAGAGGCATTACCTACGCTTTTTTCATTAACAAAATAAGTACCTATATTGTTTTTTCATAATTTTTCTTAAGTGAAAAAGGTTCATCATTTTGGTATCAAAAATCACCAGCGTTTTTAAAAGCAAAAATCAACTTTTGAACGTTTGTTGCTTTCGATACAGGGTGGTCTATATTAGGTAAGCAGGGTATACCTAGTATGTTTCTAGAAAGGTTTATTCAACTGTATTTCAAATATGTAAGACTTAAATTCGTATAGCAGAGTTGATTCGGTACAGGTATCCCGGATTCATGAAACAGTACGTGTAATCCAACAGTCAAGCCACACTCGTCTAGTGGCCATGGTTTTCGTTTACATGGGATAAAACTTTTATTGATTTTAAAGTGTTTCCTATTCTTAAGAGGCCGGCGGAGGGCAAATTTTCATACAAACGTAATACCAAAATTATTACTCGTTTACGCAGATTTTCACTATATTATTGTAATAACTGTATTCGTATAGTAGTATTTATCTAGGTTCACTCAGAAAAAAATATTGTTGCTTCCAACAATAAAACTTTAACAGGGGAGAGCCCACCATGGTGTATAGTCCGTGCGTCAATGTTTTTATTGTCATGGATCAAGTTGTCAGTACAACAATATTTCTATTGTCAAGAAGTAAATTGTCATTGCAACAATGTTTCTATTGTCAAGAATTAATTGTCATTGCAACAATGTTTCTATTTTATCAATAGGGCGTGTTTTGATACTACAACAATGTATCTTTTGTCAGCGGAACTAATTTCGAGAACGAAGGACTAAAAATGTACAACTAGTAGGTACGAAAGACCCCAAGTGTGAGGGGTAAAAAAAGAAGATTTGATATGACCGAAGTTGATCCGATGTATTCATCGGATCAACTCCAGTCATATCAAATCTTCAACGGATTCATTAATCCGTTGAATACAATTTCATAAAACCACTTCTACATTATAAAGAAACGCCGTGCGTTTTCGTCAGCGCGATCTAGGATCGTTACAATTTTAGTCACGCCATCTAGTTCTAAATTTAGTAAGCAGCTTTTTTGTTAGTTTACTTAACTAACAATGTTCACATTGACACACTTGCAACGTTCCATTGTCACCTCAGCGACATATTTATTGTATGACAAAAGGTAGTTGAATACTACGACTATAGTTATTTTGCTAGGTTGTTTTACAATGTTCACATTGATACACTAGCAACGTTCTATTGTCACCACAACGACTTACTTATTGCAAGACAAAACGTAGTTGAACTTTACGCTTTAGTTATTTTGCGAAATTTATTTACATTTACACATTTGCAACGATCCATTGTCATCACAGTAATATATTTGTTGTATACACTGGCCCACTTCTACTCCAAATATTGCTATGCCCTAAACAGGGCTTATTATGTATTCACCATTTTAAAACTTCATCATGTAACATAAATAATTGCAATAAAGAATATGAGTATGAGTTTGAGTAGTCACATGCTCCGACTATAAGTCTTTTGTTAGATTTATTAAAAATGTTCGCATTGACACACATGCCAGTTCCATTTTCACCTCAGCAACATACTTATTGTATGACAAAAAGTACACAAATGCCACAACTATGGTTACTTTGCTACTTTTTTAACAATGTTCACATTGACACGCTAGCAACGTTCCATTTTCACTACAGCAACATATCTATTGCATGTCAAATGGTAGTTAAATGCTACGACTATAGTTACTTTGTTAGATTTATTAACAATGTTCACATTGACACACCTATAACGTTTTATTGTTATATAATCAATTTTTTTATTTACTTTGATGTAAGGACAAAGCCGAATTGTTCCTTGCACATTAAACGAAGGAAAATCAGCGGACAATAAAAACGTTGCTGAACTCAACAAAGCTCTTTCTGCTAAAGTAACAGAGTATTTAGTTGCTCCGACAGGAAATTTCTGACAATGCATTTATTGTGACTTTGTTGACCCATTTTTTTCTGTGTGTTCCTGAACAGTTTTTATTTTAAATTATTTACCTCAAATGAAATAAACACCAATCACATTTTACACATTTTTTTCATTGCAAAATGTGATTGGCGTTAATTTCATTTGAGGTAAGTAATTTAAAATAAAAACTGTTGAGGAACCTAGATAAATACTATACAAATACAATTATTACAATAAGATAGTGAAAATCTGCTTAATTTAGTAATCATTTTGGTATTACGTTTGTATGAAAATTTGCCCTCCGCCGGCCCCTTAAGAAAATCACTTCCAAATCTTTACCTTCCTTTTTTAAACCTTTAACTTCGGTTATTGGCCCGCAGGTAAGTAGTTGACTGTAACGTCAAACCTGTAGATGGAGCCACGGTCGCGTTATAAAAATCTTAGGGAATTGAAAATCATTTGCGTACGCTTAGAAAATGAAATAGTGATGAATAGAGTAAAATAATGAGGTTTTCGTAGTCGGCCTCATAATCTAAAAGTCTCGCATTAGGACACTAGGTACTAGCATAGACAAAGGAAAACAAGTGAAACAACTTGTTTTCCTTTGTCTATGGTACTAGTACATATAAGATAATACTATACTAGTATAGATAGTGCAATCCACGAAGGCGCGCCCCACTATTCCTCCTTAACCGTTTATAGTATATGTGTGCAAGCTTCCGTCAATGTTTTAGTATTATCGGTACACACTAATTACCTATGAGTGCACACGCACACTACAATGAATAGACTACGGTTCGCGACTGCCGATGCCGCTCGGAGCAAACTCCCCGCACCGGAAATTTGGTGGGGCGCGTCTTCGTGAATTGTGCTATCTATAACGCTAGTAATATTAATCAGATTGATTTTTGTTTACTTTTGGGACATGGATAATCGATAGGATCAGCCATCTGGTTCTTATAGAAGTTGAGGCCTAGATATCATTTCGTGGAATATTTTTGTGAGTAACCTAACTAAATCAAAAATCGGTAAATATTCCGGTATTCATAAAAATTGTCGTAGAAACTATACCATTAGTTTTAAAAGTTATATTTAGTTGAATGTCTACAATATTTATTTAGCCCTTCACAAAAACTACGGGTGCTAAGAGCGATTTCAGACTAGCGTTTTATACGCGCGTATGAGCTAGTTTTTGGAAGCGCATGTAGGCGCGTATAGGTGCGCCTTTGTCACACGCTCGACTCGTACGAGCGTTGACGCGCTTCTAAGCTCGTTTATGTGTCAGAATCAATGTTGATACTGAAACGACACCACCGGTTCGAGCGAACACGCCGAAATATGCCCGTTTACGCGAGTATGGTTTTTAGAAACGCGTACCTAATGTAGCGCGCGTATAAGCGCGTATGCTGAAACGACCGTATACGCGCAAAAAAATACGCTAGTCTGAAATCGATCTAAAAGCTTGTTTCCAAGCTCACAGTACAGTCACCCTACATCGGCTCGCTTGATCGAAGAGCTCCCTAATTGGCGGCTCTAATACGGCAGCTCCAGCCGAGCAACAATCACTGGAATCGAATCTGGTAGTCCTGATGTGTAGTCTGATAGACAAGGTGCAAAATACAGCTCGATTTGTGGCTGCGAGTGTTTTATACTTTTGAAAATTTCGAAAGATACTACCTATTGACCTTTATTGAGTTGCTAATAAGTTACTACCTGTTGTAATTAGTTATTAAGTAGTCATAAGGTTAATAAAATGTTTTTCTTTCTTTCTTTCTTTCTTTCTTTCTTTCTTTCTTTCTTTTAAAGATGACGCTTTACAAATTACTTACGAGTAAAATTTGAGGACCTCGTAGAAGGGAATCGAGGAAACACATACTCGTAGGTATAACTTTTTTATTTCTTAGATTTTATCTCTTAGGGCTGGATGCAACATGCTTGAGTTTGACTAGAGCCTCAAGTATAGATTTCGAAGCTTTTCAACGGAGAACTATTATGAGAGGAACAAGCCCTACGATGCACTGCCCTCCGTCTATCAACTTGAGGCATACAGATGTTCAGCCTCACGTGCCAGTAATTTCACCGGCACCCACACCCTTCAAACCGGAACACATCAACTGATTTGTAGATTTAGATTTGACAAAGAAAAGAAAAAGACAAAATGACAACCCTTTATATACCTATCTTAATAAAAATAAATAAAATAAATAAATAAAAAAACGTTTATTGCCTCGTTATAAGCCTAGAACTACATTTTTATACTTAACATAAACTAAAGATACCGAGTACAAAGGGTGTAAATTCAGCTTTTGCTGGAAGTACATCCAGCACTGATTTTAAATTTAACCCCCGTCTCGGTTGGTTGTTCACCGAGGAATAGAAAGCAATAAGCGAGATACAAAAAAGAACAATTAAAACATAAACAGAGTTGTAAAAACGGCAATTAGAGCCGTATGAATAGGTTAGAAATCTTGTCTAACCTATTCATACGGCTGATCTGCTTTTTATATTTCAGAGGGAAGTATTTAACACCCTGTATACCTATAACAGAGCGCGTCAGTGTCTTGCTTTAATCATGTTGTAGCTGTAAAGCTTTGAGTGAATATATAGGTAGGTTATCATCAGCCTGAAGATGCCTTTTGCTGGGCGTAGGCTTCTTATACGTATCCAGAAAATAAATTATAGTTTAAAAACTAAAAAAAAACGCTTTTATAACTAATTGAACAATTTTTTTATTTTTCAATTGATTATTACAGTTTTATTTTTAACTTTTTAGTTCAATTAGTTATAAAAGCATTTTTTTTTTAAACTATATATTTTTTTTTTTACTTTTTTTTTTTTTTTTTTTTTTCATATTATTGCATTGTCATCGACCTTTGACAAGTGTGCAAAGTTTGAATCAAATCTGATCGTTCAAAGTAGGACAAAATCGAGCTCAAAGAGGTCGGTTACATACATACAGGTGAAGCTAATAAAAGCGTTATAAAAACGATTCTGAGCCCTCTCCATCCACTGACTTCCCCCGATCTTCACAATGTCGTCGGTCCATCGGGTAGGTGGGCGTCCTATGTTTCATCTTACGATTCTTGCCAGCGTGTCCTACTCATACTCATATTATGTATTGCAATTATTATGTTACATGGTGAGGTCATAAAGTTAAAAATGGTGAATACATAATAGTCCCTTAAGTTTAGGGCATAGCAATATTTGGAGTAGAAGCGGGCCAATATTTGAAAACAAAAGCTTGCTGAATTATTGTTAATTATTGTATTGTTTATCAATTCTATGCCTATTTCGGTGATCCAAAACAAACAAATTATGATCATGTAAGCAAGAGAACCAGTGTGGCGTTACTTCTACTAAAATATTGCGAAGATAACACTTTAATTTCGTACACCGAAGCATTTCCAACATTTTGCGTGGAATAAATCTTTTGTCTGGTACTCAATGGAGCGCGGTTTCAAATCATAATGGGGGAGACAATATTTGACGCGAATACAGACTGAACTGGAAGGGATTTAATATTTCATAAACTGCAATAACTATGGAAACCTTTTGCTATTGATATACAGTAGGAACGAACAACTACAGTAGGTAAAGTTCGTTTTTAGGGTTCCGTAGCCAAATGGCAAAAACGGAACCCTTATAGATTCGTCATGTCTGTCTGTCTGTCTGTCTGTCCGTATGTCACAGCCACTTTTCTCCGAAACTATAAGAGCTACACAGTACACTGATGAAACTTGGTCAGTATTCTGTGCATTAAGAGTTTCTCACAAACATAGAAAAAAAAAATTGGGGGTCCCCATACTTAGAACTGAAATTCAAAAACCTTTTTTTCAACGAAATTTGGTTTGAACGAGATCTATTTAGTAGTTTTTTTTAATACGTCATTAATCGGAAGCCGCAATGTACCTTTTCACGAACTTCTATTTTATATTACTTACTGCTACGGAACTCATGGGCGAGTCCGACTCGCACTTGGCCGCTTTTATTTAGTCTTCAACCTCAGAATTGATAAAAATTGAAGGAATTGTTTTATGATTGTTTGTGTTTGTATAAAATATGTACATAAACTATGATACATATCAGACTATACACTGCTCGCTCGCTTTGCTTTTATGTAACTTGAGCTGTATTCTTCTCTACATAGTTGTTGCTGTTGCTTTTTGTTTGTTATCTACTTCATCTAAAATCTTGTCCCAGGCACTATAGCGTCCCGAATATAGGGCATGATAAATAAAAACAGTTGTCCCAGACGTATATAAATCATTTACAACAGATGCAAAGGCCTGTTTACTTTTTTGTATGTAGGTAAGATCCGAACTTATCACATACCTACCTACGCATGTATTTCTCTGTTCTGATGTTTTAGATAGTGCAATCCACGAAGGCGCGACTATTCCTCCTAACCGTTTATAGTATATGTGCAAGCTTCCGTCAATGTTTGAGTGTTATCGGTACACACTAATTACCTATGAGTGCACACGCACACTACAATTAATAGACTACGGTTCGCGACTGCCGCTCGGAGCAAACTCCCCGCACCCCGCGAGGGGCGCGTCTTCGTAAATTGTACTATCTATAACCTCCATTATTTTATTGTATATTATTAATTGTCTATTATTTAATTTATACTACGAGTATATCCTCTAAGCTTCATTGTTTTGATAGACGACGAAAACAGTATTCTTTAAATACCCAACACAGCGTGAATTCCCATTTGTTAGTTTCAATTATCTTCTTAGTTTAGGTGAAATTGTTTACCTTCAAAGTTTAATTCCTCTTCTAGCTCTATTATATCAGTGTCCTTACAAACAAGGACTTGCTGTACATTATCGGAAAGTTTCCGTATCGGCACAATAAATATACTATCGATATTGGATGGACGTTTACATAATACGGAACAATCTTTGGTTGGAGGATAGACTGGTATTATTCTGGAAAGATTGGAGAAAGCACTACAGAAGCGTCTGCGACTTTCAATATATTGAAAGCTTAAAGTGTTGTTATGTCATCATCAGCCAAACGTGAATAATTAGTTTATTTTTTATTTTTTTATATAGTTTAGTCTTGCGTTTGACCGCAATCTCACCTGCTGTTAAGTGATGATGCGGTCGACGGTGTAGCACGCTTACCTTGAAGATACCTGTTCACTCAACTCTTAAAAACATCCAAGTTATAAGTGTCCGGAAAAACACGACGCCGGCAAGGAATTCCACTCCTTGGCTGTCCGCAACATAAAAGTACTAAGTAACTACTAAGTAAGTACTTAGTAGATTGTAAAAGGAGCTAAAATGATCCATTATTATACGAGGGATTAAAAAGAAACCGAGTTTTGATGGGTTTTTAGCGCCGTGTGTTACACACTACTTTTCACTACGATTGCCAGAAAACAATCCAATGGAATATGAAAAAGTTGAGAAAAATTCTGAAGATTTCACGACAATATCTTTTTTTTCTTCTGATAGCCACAACGCGTCATCATGCATGTATCCAAAAAGACAAAAAAAAAAAAACAAACAAAAAAAAATGTGTCTACCAAAGAGATCGCGATTTTAGTTCCATTTTCAAAATTTTTTTTTTTTATGAAACAGTTATAAGTCGAGTCAATTCATGGTTATTCATACTTAGGACTTAATACTTTTTCGTTATTGTAGGCTCATTGTCATTGAGTTGAGTGAGAGATAAAAATTAAAAAAATGAAATTCCTAGCAAGAAGTGATATTAATTAAATATTGTGGGTAATCCACATCAAATTAAGCAGAGCTATGGGGACCAGATATTTGTTAGATTATTTGTTTTGTAAAATACATACTTAGAATAGAGTACTACACCTAGATAGAGAACAAACCTTAACCCATATTCCACCTCATGTGAATCTAGCACAAAATATTTTTTTCTCTACACTTAAAAGTACTTAAAAATTTTAATTTATGTAATACCTGCAGCGTTGGAACATGCATATAGTCACCATCGTCTTTAACAAAGCGTTGCCGCATAGGTCAGGGTCAGAAACGTGCCCTACGATGCACTTCCCTTGACAGCGTTTCACTGATCGCCGACGCCAGCGGCCTAGGTGTGCGCAGGCCTTTAGGCATACCTACAGATATACTGTTCATGCTCAAGTCAAGTGTCATCTCAACAGTAACTATTTTCTACCTATGTGAACTATTGGGTATGGAACGTCAAAGTTAAGATTATTATTTGATCTTCGGAACTCTGTGAGCAGAAATTTAATTTGAGCGGATACTGCGAAACCCCTTTGTAACGAATTCCCGAAGTTTCAAACGGGGTGGCACAGATGATTATCGGAGCAGTTACTTCACTCGGATGGTCGTGTAGCAGTTTTTTTAAACACCTATAACTAAGCTGTCTCAAATTTAAAATTTATTCATAGGCATTTATCACAAGGAATGGAGCAGACAAATGGAGCAAAAATATCACAAGCTGGTACCCACTAAACCGGAAATGAAAACGTGGGAGACAATTTAAAAGATGGGTAGATGACATAACAGCGGTCGTAGGAAACACATTGTCTTGAACAGCAAAAGAAAGAGAAGCGCTCTTTTAGGACAATTATCCATCACTCAAAGAAAGTTAATAATTAAATTGAATTACATAGGCATCAACAATTTGACAGTGGAAAAAAGTGAATTCTTTCAACGGGGTATACATTAACTGGCCGTATTTTGACTGGACCCGGGTGAAAGGGTCCCTACGTTTCGTCTTATGTCATTGTATGTGACATCATTTGAGGATCTTCAATTTCCTAGTTGTTGTGTAGCATTAGTTAGAGTAAACCAGTTAGACTTCAATGAGCTGTGTCTAAGAGATATATTGTTAAGTAAGCAGTAAAATCAATAATCCTAAACTGCCGGGTTGCGTCTATTGTTAATGATTTAATAATGAGACTCAGTTGGTATAGCTCTGCCTTCTGCACTGGAGGGCGTGGGTTCGATCCCCACCCAGAACATAGATGTGTGTGCATGGCGAATGTTTGTTTTCTATCTGGGTTATAAAGAACTAAGTAGGTAATAGTTAGTATTTATAACAAAAAAGTAGGTAAAAAAACAATAAGCGTTTGCATTTATTGTAGATGATTTATAAGCATCGAGGGCAACTGGTGTTTACTCATGCTTCTACACACGGGACGCTATAGTGCCTGGGACAGGATTTTAGATGGAATAGGCTTGATTTAACAAAAATGCAGGTAGGTACTTTAGTATTGAAAGCATTTTTAAGCCTGTCTTCATATTTCAGTGCTAGTTTTATTTTATTAAAACCACTACAGATTAGAAACCCATTCTGGATCATAATAAATGGAGTTTCACTTACGGACCTTTTGGACCCTTCGATTTCAATAGCATTTCTTTTACTAGGGAATGTACCATCCGATTTCATTTCTCTTATCTCGAAGGGATAAGGTCGAAATCAGCGTGACAAAGCGAGAAAAGATCTTTGTTGCGAATTTTATCGCGACTATAGAGGTTTCTTTATTCAGTGCGATATGGGAACCGGGAACCAATGTTGATAGAACCTTTTCGATGAAAATACGAGCTAAATTGACCTATAAGTCTAGCGGGTTAAAGATGCTATTTGCGAGTATCAGAGGTCAGGGTAAGTGTTTAGGAAGGTAATGTTTGGTATTTATAGGCGACCTTTTGGTCAAAGAAAAACTTTAATGGGTTTTTTTATGGTGAATTTAGAATATATAGCGATATGGTTCATGCAAGCTTGTAGCCAACCAGCATGGGGACACGCATCATTGGCTAATCAGAGATTGGTAATTCTGTTGCTATCAAAAGATTGAACGATTAAATAAATTATAGTTTAAAAAACTATCACTCAACTTTACACCACACATACTACGTAACGCTCTCATTTCTACTGCATTCACTCTGCCCTAAACCGACGAGCATGTATGAAGAATGTTATGTTAGTGAATGAAGCGAAAGAGGTGTGTCAGGATCGTAGCAAGTGGAAATCCCGATTTGATTGACTCTCCCTTACTGTAATGGCCTTAGGGGTGCGAGATCTTTAGATACTGAACCTTTTATAAATAGTAAACATTTTGTGGACAATCCACACCACATTATCTAGCCCCAAACTAAGCAGAGCTTATACGATGGGAACCAGATGGCCGATATAATATATAACGCATTATTTATTGTAAATACATACTTAGAATCTATATTTATAAAAGATAGTCGTGTTAGTTACACTATTTATAACTCAAGAACGGCGGAACCGATTTGGCAGAAAATTAGTGGGGAGGTAGCTTAGAACCGGGAGAAGGACAAAGGATACTTTTTATCCCGAAAAAGCAACGGGAACGGGGTTACGGGAACGGGCGAGCGAAGCCGCGGGCGGCCACTAGTATAATATAACACACAGTTAGAGAACAAACATAATAATTATGTTTGCTACACAAATATTAGTTCTACAGCGCAGAAGGAAGAGCTGCTGAGGGCCTCCTAAAGATTTTAAATGTCCCAAAAGTTAAGTTTTTGGTCAGTTTGTGATTTTCTTATGTGTAGGAAACACTATAAAATCAATATAAAAAAGTTTTAGGCTCTGTTCGGTCCTTTGCGAGTCTCACCCTCATTCCCAGCACTCACAACAATGTCGTTCGACCAACGGGCAAGTGGTCTGCCTCTAGGTCTTTGCATCCCTAGGCCACAATTCTGTTGCTGTCTTCAGCGTTTTATCAAATACGACGATAAATAAAAATAAATAAATCTTGTGGACAATCCACACAACACTATCTACCCCAAATTAAGCAGAGCTTGTACTATGGAAACCAGATAGAATACATAATATGCCTAAACTTTTTTTTTTGTAAATACAAGTACTTAGGTTACCATAAAACACCCAGACAGAGAACAAACATCTGCGTTCACCTCAAAAATATATTTTCTCGGTGGGGATCGAACCCAAGGCCTATGGCGTAGAAGGCAGAGCTACTACCAGGAGCTGAGAGGCCAGTCAAATATAAAGAAACAAGCACTTATAAGAATATATACCTACAGCAACTGACTTTGGTATCAGTGTACCTTTACTTCTTTATTTACCGAGGTTATAGATACCTATCTGTGTTTTGTGGTATATAGCATTTTAAGATAAAGAAAAAAAGCGGCCAAGTGCGAGTCGGACTCGCTCATGAAGACATGACGAATCTATAAGGGTTCCGTTTTTGCCATTTGGCTACGGAATCCTAAAAATGGTGTGGGAATAAGTTATGTCAATGTTACTTTATTATTAGTAAAAAACCCTGTTTCGTATATATTTTGGAAAGAGTCCCGATTTGATTGATTCTCCTTTATGGTAATGGCTTCAGGGAGGCGAGACCCTTTGATACGGAACCCTTTGTGGAATGTACGCGTGTTACGGCTTCTAATAAAATGATGATTTCGTTTTGCACAAATCCACTGGACCCTAACTTTGCTTTTGGAATGAAGAATACTTTAATGGAATGCTGGTTGTTTTTTTATACAATTTGTTGATGGAACAAGCATATGGCCCACCTGATGTTAAGTGGTAACCATCGCAACAAATTGCGTCAGGAAAGTTCCCTACGATGCATGCGTCCATCAACTTGCTTGAGGCACAGATAAGATAATACTATACCTTGAGGCATACGCAGTTTAGCAAGAAAATAATTTCGATCCTAACAAGTTTACCTACTTAAAATTTTTCCTAACTGGCACGTAAGCAAACTTTTTAGTATTAGGAGGAAAGGGCGGATACTTGCGATTTTTTTTAAGGTTCAGTGTTTTGCATGTTACTCGAACTCAATAAAATTTTATTCATTACAATTACAAGAATCACTTTGAAACGTCTTAAAGCTAGGTGAGTCTGGCAGTTCCACGCGACCAAGCCTAGAAGAACATGCAACAAACTACGGCTCGGTTACTACCGTTTTTTTATATGATCCTTATACGAATCAAAAATAATCAAACTTTATAAAGGTAAGAGTGGGCGAGCGATCTTCTTAATGAAATGTGTTAAAAAATCTACTATTGGAATCTAAAACTGTGCCATTCATTTTTCTTCCCACAAAAAGTATTGCAATATTGGATAACTGAGTAAAAAACAATTTGCAGACAGAACATCTCAAAGTTGCGAATACTCTTTTTGCTATAAGACAGACTGCTAACAACTCCCGACCTATTTCTCGCTTCACTGAGCTGACTGTAACTTTGGGATCACACCGGGTAAGATATTAACTTAATTATTTTTGTTTAATAAACATAATGTTTTATAATGTCCCAAAAGTTAAGAGCCGAGCGGGATTTGAACCCGCGACCTTCCCCTTCCCCGGGTTCAAATCCCGCTCGGCTCTTAACTTTTGGGACATTATAAAAATCTTTGTGATTTCCTTAGATGTAGTAAACACTATAAAATCAATAAACAAACATAATGTTTATTAATTTTATTTATATACTCCTCCTTCTTCTTATTTTATTATAAACTACTTAATTATTATTTTTCTTTTGCAATAAATAAATACTTAAAAATGATGTGTATCTTTAAGCTACACATCATTTTCAAGTATTTATTTATTTATTCGTTCTACGCACACAGTCCTCTTGTAAATATCATGAGTCCATTCCATCCAAAGGTTGTCTGG
Organism: Thera britannica; assembly: GCA_939531255.2. NCBI lineage: Eukaryota > Metazoa > Arthropoda > Insecta > Lepidoptera > Geometridae > Thera > Thera britannica. The sequence continues at coordinate 5,729,658 of OW618045.2, forward strand.
TAGAGATCGCTGATTAGCGATAAGACTGCCCATTGTATTAGGCGAATAGTTTCATTGGTTGGTGTGGGGCTGCGCTGACCGCTGCGCAACCGCTGCGCCATCGGATCCTAAAATCACACTCGACGAATAATTTTTATAGGAACCGGCACTATAACGCGAATTTGTGTGGAAATCATTGTGAAACACCATAAAATTAATAAGAAATAATTATAAGTTTAAAAAACTTGAGCAACTGACTTCATTGTCAAACGGCTAAACCGATTTTAATCAAATTTGTTTGGGACAATCTGGACGTAAGAATAAACTTCCAAATAAAAAAATAATTTTCTAAATCGGTTCATAAATGACGGAGGCATGCAGTTACAAACATTAAAAAAAAATATTAAAAAAAAATGGCAACACCGATTTTAATAAAATTAAAATGGGACCAATCTGGAAGGAGTACCTTTCAGTTGAAAAAATAATTTTTCAAATCGGCTCACAAATGACGAAGTTATGCGGTAACAAACATTAAAAAAAAAAAAAAAAAATACAACCAAATTGAGAACCTCCTCCTTTTTGATTGGAAGTCGGTTAAAAATAATTCATTTTGTATTCAACTTTTCCTGAATGTGTTTCGCTCTCAGTGTGCCCGTGCAATATTTCCACTTATTTTCACAAACGTATTTCTGCACATAACGAACTTGCGATGTTTCGTCGGTCGACAATTTTTTTTATTTTTTTATTATTAGACAATCCACACAACACTATCTAGCCCCAAACTAAGCAGAGCTACTATGGGAACCAGATAGCTGATATAATACATAATTATATAATTATTTTTTCTTGTAAATACATCATACTTAGAGTACAATATAACACCCAGACAGAGAAAAAACATCTGTGTTCACCACACAAATATTTGTTATCGGTGGGGATCGAACCCACGACCTACGGCTCAAAAGGCAGAGATACTACCAACTGAGCTGAGTGAGAGGCCAGTCAATATAATTATAAACTTTTCGAATATATTATACTGCGAGAAATTGTTGTCTAATGTATTTGCATGAAAAATATTTTGGATTGCAAGAGATAGACCAGTCTCATCATCATCATCATCATTATCAGCCTGAAGAAGTCCACTGCTGGACATAGGCCTCCCCTACACATTTCCAGGAAGAACGATTCTGAGCCCTTTCCATCCATCGACTTCCCGCGATCTTAACAATGTCGTCGGTCCATCTGGTGGGTGGGCGCCCTACGCTTCGTCTTCCGGTTCGTGGTCGCCATTCGAGAACCTTTATTCCCCAACGGTTGTCGGTTCTTCGAGCTATGTGGCCTGCCCATTGCCACTTCAACTTCTACTAGACCAGTCTAGTTTGTCAATTATTATTATAGAATACTATAGTTTTCTATATCTTTGGACTGGTTTGCCGGGTCACATAAAGGTGACCCGGCAAACGTTGTTTTGCCTTATAAATTATTTCTAGTTTCTAGATAAATTCTAGCGTTTCGAGCGGGATGAAAAATTTAGTGTTGTATGTATTTTTTAATGTCACATTATAATAAAAAAACATAAAATTTTGTAAAAAAAAAAATTGAAGGGTGAACTGAACAACCCTTATCACATAAGGGTATGGGAAATAGATAGTAGCCGATTCTCAGACCTGATCTTTCCTCTTTAAAATATTAGTGTTAACTATGCATAGAAATAAAGGGCGCCTTGAATAGAAAGGCTTACCCGTCAAAAACATGCTGTTTTATAACAGCTCAGTAAACACACAGAGAACCAATACGCTCTAACTGTCCGTCTACATGCTATTTCCATTGTTTTTTAATAATTAGTGTGAACCAAATAGAATAGTAAGCGAAAACGCAACGATAGCGCGATCTAGGAATAGTACAATTTTAGCAGCGCCATCTAGTTCTGAAATATGTAAACCAATTGTATTAAAAACCATTATTTTATAATTTATCTTTTATCACTTTTCACAAAAATGTTCATCACTGTGGTGGCCCAATCAACAGCCCTAACTACCAACCTATAGACCGGTTTGGAAGTTTTAAGCAATAATGTATCCTGGAATGTTATCTATCTCTTACTTCGGCCATAAAACAAAGCACGGCGACGAAAGCCTCGAAAAAGTGGTTATCGTTGGGAACGTGGGGAAGACGATCTAGGTGGAATAACCAACTTAAGGAGAGGAACATGGTGGGCAGAAGCCAGTTTAATGATGAGGTGAACATGGCTACAAATAGGCCGCGCTGGAGGCAGGCCGACTACACACAACAAAGACATTTTAGTGATCACGATCTTCAGTCATGAAGTGCCGACCATAGAGAGATCCTGGCTACTATTTTACTGAAAAAAGAACAGGAACTGGAGAAAAAGAATAAAAGGCATGATTTTATGTAAAACTGTCTTTAAAAAATCATAATGTATTCCAACAGCCTACCAATTTGGGGCGTACAATATAGCTGAAAATTATAAGGAAGTCTCTAGCTAATGCTTAAAGCAGGTAGGTAAGTACATTTTATAGTGTTTTAAACATAACATAATTATTTTTAGTTTAGTTAATTGCAAAAAATCATCATAAGTAACATTAAAGAGATATCCAATACGTCACTTAAAGCTATGCACACTAAAATAAATAAAAAACATATTAAACTACTGTCATATTATTTAGTATGGCATTTATAATAGTTAAGTAGGGTTCTTAGGAATAGTGCTCTTGTAAATTATAGTGAACTTTTATAGTGAACATTTTTGAAGCAGTTTTTCCATTTTGATTTAACTTTAGAATAAATCTATCTTTTTTGGCGTCGGGTATGTTTCGAGCCTATATCCGCGAATCGAATACTCGTAAATTAAGAACGGAGGTAGTAAAACAGACTCGTAAATTATAGGTAAGTCAGCTCGACTTGTATTACCATTGCAAACCATAAAAACTACGTAAGCTTCAATCCCAATAGTGCTCCGGACATAAAAACGGTCTTAGGCGAACGTCAAATATCTTCTTCTTCTTCTTCTTAATGAATGGCATCTGTCCATTTTGGATCAATTTTGCCAGTGTCGAGTAATGAACAACAGTAATAGAAAATATCGCATAACCTAGAAAATTCGGAAACATGACGTGTCAAGTGGGCGAAAGGAGCATTTTCGAGACGCCCGTAAAATTAATCATCACACTTTGTTCAAAAGTTGAATATGCTTAATATAAGTACCTTGCTTTTTGCTTGTACTGAGAGAAAAATATTTTTTTATTTTAAATTTTATAAACCTACCAGGCCGAAAATAAATTTATCTTTTATAAATATAACACTAGCAGCGAAGCCCGGCGGTGCCAGGGTAAAGTGAATTAAATTTGATTACTTTCGATCATTCCAGAATATTTAAAAACATTCTGTTCTGGAACATTTTGGTAAAATCTAGAATTTGTAGTCTTACCAGTGTTTGTGCACAGGGGAACACAAATGAAATCTCTCGAACAGATTTTAGATTGACTGATTTTAAAATTGACTGATTTTAGATTATTTTATTATATATTTATGCATTGTTTTTTGAGATTGGGTTTAGGAACAATGCTTTGTCTTGTGCGTAAAATTTTGAAGCCGTCCGGGGACATAGGTCTACCAACAAATTAAATTACCGACCTGCACTTACGACTTTATGTTAAAATATCAACATACCATATCATCTGAAAGTCAAAATGCCTGAGGCCCCAATGAAGTGACAGTCATTAGAATAACACGATGCACCTGGTAGATTTAGCGCTGCAAGATCATCGTTGTAACTTTGCTTGAAGATGGAGCGTAGGCGCTAACAATCATTCTTACCGCGGAAGTCGAAGCGGCTACTCGAAGCTGTCAGCTGTGTTATAGATAAATAGATAGAAAATTATTTATTGCACCAAAACAAAAAATTGCATCGTTCGTACATAGGCGAACTTAATGCAAGAGAGTATTATCTTCCAGTTAACTTTTGCGTAATTCGGACTTTCTTACCTACACATAATATACCTTTATTTACAACAGATAATAATATACCTTTATTTACCTACACATAATTATAATTTATAAATATTTTATGTCCCTTTTATAAAATATTTATAAATTGGTTAAATGGTTTTCAAAATATCAGAAATAAGAAACAAGTATGGTCTTACTAACTTAAATAAAATTTTACAGAATTTTATATTAACTAAAAGTATATCAAGGTAAATAAGATGTTTAGGTAGATGTTTAAAAATGGGAGAAGGTACTGTGAATACAATCTTATGATAGATAAAATACGGTAAGTATAATTTCATAAGATAAAGAAAGGACTAAATAGGGGTTCGTCAATCGTCAAATCAGCCGTCAGTTGACTCAGGGTTCATCAATCGTCAAAATAAGTCACAGAGATTTGGGAGTATTCCCCAATTCATTTTAGAGGTCCATAAAAATGTCTTCCTATCTCTATTGAGGTCCTAACCCCGTCTCAATAACAAATAAATTATAGGGGTCACTGTGGGCCTAAGGGTATCGAAATACAAAATACATTTAACCCAGCACCCTTTGGATTTGGTGGAATAATCCTATTTATTCAGCCGTTTGAAGGGACTATTGCTGTAAAATCAGATCACACTAGCGGCATTTTAAAAAGTACAGTACGAGCACTGGATTTTGTGTTTTTACAAGTGAAGATTAAAAATAAAAATAAATAATAGAAATATTTGCAACTAAAATCTAGAGGATTCCAAACTAGGTAAATAATATAACTCTAAAAAACTTGAGAAACCGAGTTCATCGCAAAAGTGCTGAGCTAAATACTGATGAAATTTCTATGAGACCAATCTGGAACCTTTAAAAATAAATTATCTAATCGGTGTATAAATGACGAGTTATAAGGTAAAAAAGATATAACAGCATGAAACCTTCCCCTTTTTTATTCAAAGTCGGGGAAAAAATAGACACTACACAGGTCAAGGAAAACATTGTTCGTGCCTTTTGAATTATGGTGTCCTGAGGTACGTCTAGTGGTCGCTCACTAAAACGTTGAAAGGCGCACCGCTTTACGTATGCGCCTGGTCTCGATAAAAGTGCACCTGTCAAAGATTGCTTTTTGGAATGCCGGTACTTTAAGTTATTTGATTACCATTTTGCGATTTGCTTGAGCTCAATGTTTGACGTTCTAGTTAGTTTTGCAAGAAACAATAATTTGCATAATAATAATTTGAGTAATGTCTATAGAAATTATTGATTAAAGTACTCAAAACTAGCAGTAGAGCTCTTTGTGAAGGGCTCATCCAGAAGTACTACCACCATGCCTATTTCTGCCGTAAAGCTGTTATAGGCAATGGTTACCACTTAACATCAGGTGGGCCAAAATGCTTGTTCCATCAGCTATAGTTGTATAATAAAAGTTATCCGATGGATCGATGACATTGTACAGATCGCGGGAAGTTGCTGGATGGAGAGGGCTCAAGAATAGTCTTTATTCTTTAGTCTTGTTCTTTGTGTAAATACTTAAAAGAAAAAAAAACGCTTCCTGATCAAATAGTCAAAGTAGCTAAATGTCCAACAAAGCAAAAGGCATAATGAGCAGTAAGTCTAATTAGCAAAATGTCCATATAGCAAAACGTCCAACTATTAGATGGTCTGTATAGAAAACTATACTTATTAAAGTAAAGGTACATAAAGAACTTTTAACTTACTTCAGCTAGTTGTATAAAAAATGAATGTTGGAACGGAATGTTTCGTGAAGCGTATTTAAAACACTTTTAAATACTTGCAATTTACGCGGATTCCTCCTGCAAAATGTTTCCGCGTAAATATTATTTCAGTCGATACATTTACGCAAGCACTCGCTCCGATTTAGTGCCCTGAAATGGAAAAAGTACGGAAGTATTCTGTAAATAAAAGTAATATTTTTATTTACAATCGAATGTTCATTATTTACAAAAACTAATATAGGTATTATGAAACATTATGCGAATAAGATAAAAGCTAAATTTTAAAAGAACAATGGTCTAGAAAAATGAACAGAGTTCAGTTCACCGACAGACAATGTGCCCAAAAGGCTGGCAACTTTACCTCTTTGAATAGCTAAACTAATTATTTGCCCTAGGTGAGCGGCAGACCTTTGGTCACCAGTTTCTGTTTGGAGCCAGCGACAGAGCCTGCGGTAGGCCTACACTTTTTTGACAGTTTTTTGTCAGTTTGCCTTAAATTCGTGTGGTGGTGGTAGTAACTATACAAAACATTTTTATTTTATTTTATTAGTTAACCAACAGCAGTTAAGATAAAACAAATTAAACTTAAGTAAGTGAAAATAACTAGCCACAACTAACATGATTCTTTCTCTCAATTTCTCGTAAAATAAATCATTTTCGTGGTTTTTTCAATGCAGTCCTTATTTTGATTAAAATCGAGCCGTGACTCCTATTTTAAATCACGATTCTAAAGAGCTTCTAAACTATGCGAGATTACATCCAGAATACGCCCATGTGTTCGCTTCCATTAAACAGATTGCGAGCGAAAAAACAGGGATCTTATGTCCCAGCAAGGTGCTCTGCAAATTAAACCTTTAATTAAGCTAAAAGCATTGCGTGTTTACGTTTTTAAAAAGAGGGAAAACAGCTTAATGACTTTGATGCCCGCAGGTAGATGTCCCTCCTGTTCTCTTTGCAAAGCACTTAGCTCGATTCTTTGCTGATCTCAAGGATAATCAGAGACCAAACACGTTAAAAATGGTTGGTTACCATTTCCATATAGGCTCATGGAGCAATTGTTCCATTAGGCGCCGTAGACTTAGTTCACCTGAAGTAATTCACCTTAGGTGACATTTCCTAGACTATTTCCTAAATACATATGAGTAAAGGTGATTTTAGGACAAATAAGTACACTTATAACAAAGTGTATAAAACTAAGGTCTGTAATTAAATAAACCGCGAGGAAACGCATGTCGTACCAAAAAAGTTCGAAATGTAATAACAGTGCACGAAAGAAGCCTCTTTATAGCCCACTTAAAATCCTTTCACCACATTTGCTTTGGAAGAAGCAGTGACATGATAGTCTTCTTCTTATCGTGTCACTGAATCTTTCAAACCAAGTGTGGTGAAAGGATTTTAAGTGCGCCTCAGAGAGGCTCTTTTCGTGCACATATTTTCCTTCACCGTTTGAGAGCACTGGCATAGTGTGCATACATTTTTGATTAAAGATTACTTAAAATCGAATGCCCGCCACGTTTCAAGAACAAGTTGCAAGTAAAACACTTGGAGTGCACCTGCTTCAACTTCCTTCATTTAGTTAAAAGTCGGAGCACTTGAAAAAGTCCGCGCAGTCTGTAGAGCTTGTGAAGAGTTTGATGGAGATGGAATGGGGATTATTCGGCATGCATGGCTGCTTTCACAGCTCAGTTGGCAGTAGCTCTGCATTCTGCGCTGGAGGGCGTGGGTTTGATCCCCACCAATCCCACTATTATTATAAATGCGAAAATTTGTATGGATGGATGTTTGTTACTCAATAACGCTGAACGGATCTGGATGAAAATTGGCACAAAGATAAATTATAGTCTGGAATAGCACATAGAATACTTTTTATCTCGAAAAAGTAACAGGAACGGGGCGAGCGAAACCGCAGGAGGCCGCTAGTAACAAATATTTGTGTGGTGAACATTATGTTTGTTCTCTGTCTGGGTATCATATTGTATTCTAAAAAAATGTATACAAGTATTATATCAGCTATCTGGTTCCCATAGTACAAGGTCTGCTTAGTTTGGGGCTAGATAGTGTTGTGTCGATTGACGCTTTATTATTAAAATGCATCAACATGATTCAACAAGGAGCGGCTTGGGGCATGTTATGCGGTGACAGGCTTGTAACCTGTCACATTATTTGCTATGCCATTATTGCCCGCAGTGGGAATGAAGGCCCCTAAAAGGGGTAGGTATATTAACTGTTAAATTTAGGGCACTGCCAAATTTTTGTTCGGACGTGCCTCGACAACCTACATGGAACGTCCTTGAGGATCTGTGATACCCTAACAGATTTGCGTAATAGTTTACCAGTTTAGTTTGAAATAATTATTGTAAGTTTAAAAAACTTGAGAAACCGACTTCATTGTCAAACGGCTAAACCGATTTTAATCAAATTTGTTTGGGACAATCTGGACGTAAGAATAACCTTCCAAATAAAAAAATAATTTTCTAAATCGGTTCATAAATGACGGAGGCATGCAGTTACAAACATTAAAAAAAATATTTAAAAAAAAATGGCAACACCAATCTGGAAGTAGTACCTTTCAGATAAAAAAATAATTTTTCAAATCGGCTCACAAATGACGAAGTTATGCGGTAACAAACATTAAAAAAAAAAAAAAAAAAAAATTCAACCGAATTGAGAACCTCCTCCTTTTTGATTGGAAGTCGGTTAAAAATAACAATGAAATATTATCGAATATTTTTTTGCGCTCTAGATTCAATATATTCTGGTTATAAAAAAAACTAGCACCTTTCGTAACAATTTACAATCTATAAAATTTAATTTAGTCGATAAGTAACCATATTTTTTTATTCTGTTCATCAAAACGACCTTCTCTGAATTCATAGACTATCCATGCCACTAATACCATAATTACTTTATACCTTTTTTATTACGACTCTAGACAGTTCTCCAGTGGTATATTCCTCGGCAGTTACAATAATAATTATGTTCTCCATCTCAGCGCAAATATTCTTTCTCCAAGCGACTTGTGCTGTCGACAGGAAACGAATCTTCTCCATTTTGCAAATCCATTTGCAAATGAGGATGGTTTTAAGTTTTTTCTTATTTTGCTTTGGACGTGAATTTACATGAAATGTAGATGTGAAGTCAAAGTGAACGTATTTATTGCAAAATACATATTGAAAAGACGTCAAATTTTAAAAAGTTCAATTTGTTCCACTTAAATCTAGGTGGGCAATATTAAAATTTACATAAATATGAAGCTATAATGTCGAAAGTTAAATAGACGAACATGTCAAAAGTTACATAATATTATGCCAAAGTTACCTAATTATACAATACTATTTACTATTAGTGCGAAACAGCGTTTAAGTGTCCTATACTGTTGGCAAAGGCCTCCCCCAAATTTCGCCAGTCAATACTTATACAATACTAACACTAGTTACCCTACTTAATAGTGTAAGTCTATACTAATATTATAAAGAGGAAAGATTTGTACCTATTTTTGTATGTTTGTAATGAATAGGCGCAAAAAGTACTGGGCCGATTTAAAAAATTCTTTCACCAATAATAGTACCTATGCTACATTTTTCCAATTTGACAGAGGCTACATTTCATTTTGAAAAAAATTAGGGATCCTTGGTAAAATTTGAACAATGTAACCGAAGGTGTAGAAAAATGAGTCTTAAAATGTCTTTCGTCGAATGCGCTGCCGAAACTATTAGCGATAGAACAAAATAATGTACAACAATATTGTCTACCCCGTGCGAAGCCGGGACGGGCTGCTAGTAGGTAATAAACCTATTACAGCTATTCTAAATAGGTACTTAATTTTTACGAGAAAAGTGATGTAAGTATGTAACATTTTCTAAAATTTTCATTTTTTTATAAATCGTATTCAAATCTAATTCTTCTTCTTCTTATCGTGTCACTGATTTCAAACCAAGTATTTCAATTCTAACTTGGATTATTTGATATAACTTCGTACAAGATTGAAGTCAAGTATAACAAGCGCTTGCAAATTGAACTACGCCATGGGTATAGTTCATATTTTTAACGAAACATAACATCTTCTCAGAATCACCACTCGAGATCTGCAAAGATGTCTAAGTGGGATAGTCAGAGGTATGTACTAAATAACAAAAATGATAAGCAAAAAGTAACCCACCTGAGTTTCGTACATAAATCTTTTCTTGTGACATTTATTGCAGCATACCGGTAAGGTAAACTAGGTAAAAGTTTCTAACAAAAAAAACAAAACCTCTTATCCATATTGGACGCTCAGAAACGAACCCTTCATCAAATTCCATTCTGCACAACCAGTTGTTCGGATTAGTTGGTCGGAGCTCAGTTGGTACTAGCACTGCCTTCTGCTCCGTAGGCCGTGGGTTCGATCCCCACAAATATTTGTGTGGTGAACACCATATATTTGTTATTATTATAGTTTATACAGGGTTATTCATTATTAGCTGCAAATACTCAGGAATTAGGTTCAACAAATAAAATAAAAAATATTTATGAAATGATTTTTTTTAAGTTTTGTTATGAAAATCCCGAGAAAATCGATAAAGGAATCATTGGCGCCTGACCTATTTTGACCTTTGATCCGCGCCCGCGCGCCGTTAGCGAAACTCTGCGTTCAGTCACCCCCTGGGTGGGTCATTGTCCTGTTCTACATGGCAATCATTATGCAATAGCCGTAAAGAAATTAATAAAAATAAAATTTTGATACAAAAACTTAAATCAAAATAAAAAAAAAATCATTTCATAAATATTTTTTAATTTTATTTGTTGATCCTAATTCCTGAGTATTTGCAGCTAATAATGAATAACCCTGTATAGTATGTATTTAAAAAATAAATGTATAAGTAAGTATTATATCAGCTATCTGGTTCCCATAGTACAAGCTCTGCTTAGTTTGGGGCCAGATAGTGTATGGATTGTCTACAACTTCTATTTTTTTTTTAAATAATAATAAATGTAGTGGAAAATTCACACAACACTCTCACACAACACTCTCACTAAGCAGAATTTGTATTATGGGAATCAAATAGCTGATATAATACCTACATCAATATTTTTTTGTAAATTCATACTTAGAATACAATACAACACCCAGACAGAGAACAAACATCTGTGTTCACCACACAAAAATTTGTTCTCGGCGGGGATCGAACCCACGACCTACGGCGCTGAAGGCACATAGATAGCAGTCTGTTGCTATCTCTTTTTGACGGCAGCGCGGCGGTGGCAACGAAACAGTGTTCTCCTCTCGTCACTCGCATACCTCAGGAGGTGACTAGCGATAGCAAATTCTATAATACCTAACCTACATACATTATTCAAGCAGCTAATATTAAATTCAGGATGGGAGTGGTTCAAGTACGAGCCAGCGTAGTGCACAACGCTGTTCGACGTAAAACAAGCCTTGGTATTCAATGTATACCTACCCTGACTATTACCGCTACCTCATATCTTCATAATTATCAGTATAAAGAGTAGCTGACGTTTCGGACAAATTTTGCTGGGACACATTGTCCCAAATGACACTTTTGATTTTAATATTATTTTTACTGACGTTTCGGACACCATTCAAAATAACTGCATTGTACAGTCAGGTAAAAAACTATGTTTTTACCGAGACGCGGCGGTGCCGGTGGCGGCATAGCAAGGTGATGAAATAGATTTATTTATTTATATGTTTATTCATTTATTTATTTATTTATTTATTTATTTATTTATTTATTTATTTATTTATTTATTTATTTATTTATTTATTTATTTATTTATTTATTTATTTATTTATTTATTTATTTATTTATTTATTTATTTATTTATTTATTTATTTATTTATTTATTCATTTATTTATTTATTTATTTATTTAAAGTTAAAGTGTGAAAGTGAAAGAAATTATGTGCCAGTTTATATTGTTCTTCATGTTTTATGGTAGTAAAACAAAACTAAATCTACGATTGATTTCAATGAACACCTCAATATTACTTTGACTGAATTTGAGCAAGGACAAATAACTATTGAATTATGCATAGAACGCCTTGTTATATAAAAATAGAAAAAAAAAACCAAAGATAAAAAAGTTTTATTTAAAAAGATAATATAGATGATTTTGAAGTGTTTATTTGGTAAAATATTAGAAGAATATAAGAAAATTGATAATTTTAAAGTTTTTATTAGGTATAATACTGTGCCAAATGCTGTGTAAATTACTGTGATTGTTCTAGGTTAATGTTTTTATTTATTTTGATAATAGGTCTTGGAGGAGCAATTAAGCTTCCTATTCGGAAGTTTAAAGCCTATGTTAAGAATAATTTAATAAAGAAAGCGTACTATACTCTAGATAGCTATATGAATGATAAAACTGCGTGGCCCAATGTCCCGGTCACTCTACCCATAGGAAGCTAACATGTCGATTTGCAATGTCTGTACCTACTATTTCGTATCTTATTTTTATATAAGCTGTGTAGATACTATAGTATAACTTTGAAGCGTAGCGTGTGCTGTCTTTGAAACTTTTGCTTTTGTATTATTGCATTGCATACGTCTGACTAAGTGAAGTGGCACCACACTGGAACTTCACTGCTATTATTTTAGACTATTTTTGATTTGTAAAAGGATCATATAAAAAAACAGTAGGAACCGAGACGTAGTTTGTTGCCTGTTCTTCTACGCTTGGTCGCGTGGAACTGGCACCTAGACTCACCTAGCTATAAGACGTTTCAAAGTGATTCTTGCATCGTAATGAATAAAAAATTATTGAGTTTGAGTTTGAGTTTGGATGATTCATACTAATAAATAATACGCCTTGCTGATGTTGAAAACAAACAATAAGTAATAATAAGTAATCATTTTAGGTCTGTTTTAGCTATTGATTATTTGTGATTTTTAAACATACTCGTTACTGTCTTAGAATAATTAAAAAACATCTTTGATATATTTTTATGTGATCATACACAAGATATAAGTTTATGCCAAATATACGGTATGTGAATGAGACTTTTTTTTGTTGTTTTTTTTAACTTATAAGTACTTCGCCACACGCTCGCAAAGCAATTTGATTAGCTTTATCACATTACATTATATTTTGCTTAAACATATTTTACCTGACTGTACTCAAAAGTATTAATAATTTGATGGTGTCCGAAACGTCAGTAAAAATAATATTAATATCAAAAGTGTCATTTGGGACACTTTGTCCCAGCGAAATTTGTCCGAGACGTCAGCTACTCAGTATAAATGAGTCAACTTTTGAAAATATCATGGTTTAAACACTATTGACCTTACTTATAAAAATATGTCAAAAGATAAGCAGTGCTTAAACTAATGCCATCTCTTACCACTGGATAATGACAAACTGTGACAGCGCTAACTTTAAACAATGATAAAACTTAAATTGCGTTTATAAGTATGGCTGTATTTTATGAACAACGCTTGCTTGTACCCTGTAAGGGCGCAGCAATGTAGCTTCAATAAGTTGAGGTTGTATTTTAAATATAAACTCATTACTCAGAGTTCTTCAAAAGATAACCATGGTTAAAGCAACTGTCATCTCTCAATATCCGGTAATATCAAACAGTGACAGGGCGAACAAGTAACGCTTGTAAATGTCATGCATGTTATAGGTTAACTATAATGAAAACTATACAATTTATGTATAGTTTTCATTATAGATAAGTATACAATTTGAAATGTCAATAGGTATAACATTTTAAATGGTACTGTCAATAAAAGCAAGTTTTGACTCGGGTAAAGATAAACAAATAATCAAATAGTAAAACAAAATGTCAAAAATAATAGTAATGTTCACTTAATCAACCTACCTAATACGAGTGCCTGCAACAATTTTTCAAGGGTGCATAGGTTGATAAAATTAGTTTTGCTCCGTTAAAGCTATCATGTATGCCACAACCATACATTTTGCAGCTTCAATTTCCCGGAAGCAAGGTAGGCATATTATTCAGCACACGGCACATTCCGGTATGCACGCGCTAATAGACAACTTCAAAGCTCGCTAAAAGCAACTGCAATGAGGGACACATTTCGCTACATAGTGCCTATACTATACCTATATCACATGTACTATAGCTTTGTACCTATGTTTGGAACTTGTTAGTTGAAAATGAGCGTGATATTTTTAACCGACTTCAAATAAAAAAGGAAGAGGTTCTCAATTCGGCTGTATTTTTTTTAAAGTTTTTTATGCATTACTGCGCGATTTATAAACCGATTAGAATTTTTTTAATATTTTAAAGTATCTTTTCTACTCCTTCTAAGTCTTGGTGTAATATGGCCTGGTAAGGCTATAGTGTATACTTTTTTAATTTTTTTATTTAGGTACTTAGAACATTAGTATAATATAACACCCAGACAGACAACAAACATCTGTGTTCACCCCACAAATATTTGTTCTCGGTGGGTATCGAACCCACGATCTATTGTAGAAAGCAGAGCTACCAACTGAGCTTAGAGGCCAGTCAAAGAATAATCACCGTTAAAATATGTTAGTTTGGAGTAAATGAACTGTCCGTGCTATTTTAGTACATTTCTGGCTTGTAGCAGCTTTTAGCAAGCTTTGGCGGTGTCCATTAGCGAAGCACAGAGCTTTCGTGCGTTGAATAATGCCTACCTGTAGGCATACAACAAGCTCTGGCTCTGGCTTTGAGTCTGAGTGCTCACCAGTGTATTACTGTGTGAAGTTTCAACGTAGGATTTATTTAGTCAACACTCAAACAGACTAAAAAACAGAGCCAGAGACAGAGCCAGTGTATTTAACTGTGTGTGTGACGTTTCGACATAGGATTTAATTTTAGTCAGCATTCACACAAACTCAAAATCAGAGCCAGAGACAGAGCCAGACAGAGCTTGTTGTAGGCCTACTGCTTTGAACACTCAGCAATGGGAGTCTATGAACATCTGTAGGCGTACCACAAGCTCTGCCTGGCTCTGTCTCTGGCTCTGGTTTTGAACCTGTGTGAGTGCTTACCGGTATATTATACTGTGTGTGTGACGTTTCGACGTAGTATTTATGTCGTCAACACTCAAACATACTCTAAACCAAAGCCAGAGACGGAGCCAGACAGAGCTTGTTGTAGGCCTACTGCTTTGAACACTCAGCAATGGGAGATTATGAACATCTGTAGGCGTACCACAAGCTCTGTCTGGCTCTGTCTCTGGCTCTGGTTTTGAGTCTATGTGAGTGCTCACTAGTGTATTAAACTGTGTGTGTGACGTTTTGATGTAGGATTTATTTAGTCAACACTCAGACTCAAAACCAGAGCCAGAGACGAAGCCAGACAGAGATTGTGGTAGGCCTACTGCTTTAAACACTCAGCAATGGAAGTTTATGAACATCTAACCTTTATTTCACAAAAATGTTTACACATTTTTTTAAATTATTCGTAATTTAGCTTGCGCTAGACAGCTACCCTCATATTTATAATGAATAATGCCATATTCTGCGCAGTAGGTCGTGGGTTCGATCCCCACCGAGAATAAATATTTGGGTTTTATATTGTATTCTGAGTCCCGTATTCAGAAACAATGCTTGAGTCTGAGTCTCAAGCATCGCGCAGAAGGCAGAGCTACTGCCAACTGAGCTGAGAGGCCAGACTTAAACTCAAACCATAAAGGCCTGCGCACACCTAGGTCGCTAGCGATGGCGATCAATGAAACGATGTCAAATATCGCTGTCAATTTTGAAAGCGTTTCACTGATCTCTATCGCCAGACTTAAACTCAAACACTAAAGACCTGCGCACACCTAGGTCTCTGGCGATGGCGATCAATGAAACGCTGTCAAATACCGCTAATCAATTTTGACAGCCTTTCACTGCTCTCCATCGCGACCTAGGTGTGCGTAGGCCTTAAAGAAAAAACCCAACTCTACAATAATCGATCTCTTTCAGTCATCAACCACCCAATCAGCGTGGACGGTCACAAATCTAATTCCATCCGGTCCGGTCCGGTCCGGTCCGGTCCGGTCCGGCCGCGAACATAAATCCGGACAAGATGGCGGCCGGGCTATAAATCTAACGCCGGACAGGAATATTCATGACCAGTGTACGACGAATACGGGGTGCGCTTGGATTAGGATTATAGAGGATTAATTTAAATGCGATAGTAGCACATTTATGCTAAGTAGTAGTAGCACATTCATGCTAAGTAGTAGTAGCACATTCATGCTAAGTAGTAGAGCTCCTAAGGCTTGCGTACATCGAGGCAAGCGTTTTGTTTTTGGTATTGAGTTTTAAGAAATTATATTTCACCAATTTACATACCATCAAATGAGAATGATGAAATATGAATCATATTTTTCGATCTTACTAACAACGCCATCTGCTGGAATAGCTAAAATAAGTTTAGGTATGTTTAAGTTGATTATAGATAAAGTTGATTGTTGAAAACAATAAAACGAGATTTTCTAAAAATGAATCATAACTAGATCGATTAATCGCCCCCAAAAACCTCTTGTATACTAAGTTTCATGAAAACACGAATAAAACGACATTAAAAAAAATGAATCCTAGCTAGGTCGATTTATTGCCCCTGAAAAATTAAATTTCACTAAAACTAAATTTCATGAAAATCGTTGGAGCCGTTTCCGAGATTCAGATTATATAATAATATGCAATTTCTACCAATTATTTCTCTAACTTAACTTTTATATAGTAGCTTTAATTTTTAAGATTCGTTTAGTATACCTAGTCATAATAGAATGTGCTACGGAAGAGCGGGACTCTCTAACACAGGTATTTCAAGACTTAAAAGAGAGTTTCAAACCCATGAAATGTATCATAGATTAAGTTTAGGTACTGAAATAAACTATTTGTATTGTATTTGTATTGTATGCAAGGGTTTCTCGTTTAAAGGTACAAGATTTGCCACACCCTGTATGCTATTTTTAAGGCGGCCTAAAGTGGTCTTGAGATATTCTCGTTTATGAATACAGGATGATGGTAATAACTCCTCTGAGGACGTCGACATTCGGGTCTGAGGTATACTCGTACGTCGTTCAATTGCGCAAAAGGGACCCATTTTCGTTGTATTTTTACAAATCTTCCTTGGAATGTGGTGACAAGTACCTACCATGTCTGTAGTAAATAGGAGTTTTATCACACAGTGACTATGTCAAGGGTAAAGTAAAGGACCCCGTAAAGGATAATACACAATATATTAATAGAAAAATAAATTCTCAAACAACCAGCAAGTTAAATTTTTTATTATGATTTTATAAAAAGTAACACATTGTTTTTATTAGAACATGAGATTCTGGGAAAATAATCTTTATTTAACTAAACCTTTATTTACCCAAAGATACTTAATTAAGTAATATAAGTTTTTATATAATCATTATATACATAGAGCATTAGTTAAAATGATTTTTTGCGTATTTTGTACATGCTTGTTTTAATTATAAGTTTTTAAATAAAAATAAATCCATCTTGGACCTTAAAAAACACGAAAATTACACCTAATATAAATACATATTTTTATTATAAAATATAAAACACACATATATATTAATTATTATATACGCTATCCGCAGATTAATTTTACTTTTTTCAACCCAGTGCTTCTTCTTCTTCTTCTTCTTCTTCTTATCATGTCACTGATTCTTTCGAACCAAGTGTGGTGAAAGGATTTTAAGTGCGCCCCAAAGAGGCTCCATTCTTGCACTTGACACATAGTTTTGAACTTTCGAAATGCCGGTTTCCTCACGATGTTTTCCTTCACCGTTTGACAGCACTGGCATAGTGTACATACATTTTTGGGCAGAAAAACTCATTGGTACACGACTGGATTTGAACCCACGACCTTAGGATCGGAAGGCGGGGCCGCTACCACTAGGCCACCAGCGCTCTTAAAGTGCTCCTTGAAGAGGCTCGAAGAAGAAGAAGCAGGATAGATACAGTAAAAATACTCAATCAACTGGTTTAATTATCTTTAAGTTTTCCCTGTTTTTCCTATAATTATTTAAGCCCTCTGCCTTTTCCCCCTTGTTGCAAAGCTGTACCGCAATTCGTTATGGAGTGATTAATTTTAGCGGAGTCGCAAAGTTCTTCTTAATTAAATAAATGAATTTGCCCCGAGTCGGTCTTGAGTCGATTATTGTCGGTGAACTTTAGGCGTTATGGCTTAATTACTAGCGGTTCTCGACACGTTCTCGAATGCTGCTCCGCAACAGAAGAAGCGAGGTCCAAGACAGGGCTCAAGGAACTGATCGAGTCTTGTCCCTCAACATACACATCTGAGTCACCATTGGGTTAACTAGAACATTGCTGCCACCAACCCAAAGTCCTACTCCGCTATTTTAAGGAGTTGTGCTGGCTGGGGTAAGGGTTAGCAGGGGGACAATGCACAATACACCCCATCGCGAGACGTCAGTGCAGATCTTATTCCCCCAACACAATTAGAATTAGAATTAGGACGTTCTCGAATTTGCTTTCATTTCATAGTACAACTCATTGTAAGACAACGCGTCTCTTTTGAAACGCTGTCAAATATGACAGCGACATTTAACAGCGTTTCACAGATCGCCATCATCTAGATATGCGCAGGCCTTTTAACAATAAAGTATATTCGACGTTGTTTCAAAGTAATCCTTTTGGCTTTGACTTGACTGTTAATTCTTGTTTTTTGACTTCGTAACTGTCATTTCTTTATAATTTCCAGTTGACTAAATAAATCCTACACGTCGAAACGTCACACACACAGTATCCACTGGTGAGCACTCACACAGACTCAAAACCAGAGCCAGAGACAGAGCCAGGCAGAACTTGTGGTAGGCCTACTGAATAAATAAGTTTATAATTTGATTGTATATAACTCTCTTCTTTAAATCATATAATTTTAAATCGAGAACTGTTAGTATAACTCGTTTAATAATAATTTGAATATACCTAATTCAAAACATAATAACGAGCTTCATATTCTAAAGCACGAACAAGATTGCTATTTTGATGAAAATATATTCGAGTGAAAATTATTGTCAATTTGTTTGATGGAGAATTTAATATTATTATACAGCGAGTGTATTAATTTTGGCAGTGAAAACCAAGAGGTAGAGTTCGCGTAAAATAAGTCTGCGTGTGAAAGATGGTGGGAAACTTTAATAAAATGGAAAGGAAATTTATATTCCGAATACAAACATGAATGGGGAAATCGAACTTGCATTGCGATTCATATTTGTGATTGGGAGATTATTTCAAGTCAGTTTTTTTTAAATTTCCCGCTTTCTGTCCCGCGCAAAGTTATTTTGCGCAGACTCTATCATAAGTCGGATTATGAATTTCAAAGCCCTTGCCAGGTTTATATTCACCACATTTTGCGAAATATTCTCAATGTAGGTTCTAAGTGCTTTGTTTATTTGTGGCGTAAATAAATGATTTTGTATTTAGATTGTACAGTATTTTAATTGTACAAAAACAGGTGAAATTAAACTTTATTTCGTTTTTGTATTGGAGTATTTGTTTTTATCCTATTTAAAAATTATAAAAAACAATGGTTAGATCCATTGATAAAAATATTAGCTTCTGTGTAGCTCTGCTCAGATTGGGGCTGGATGGCGCTGTGTGGAATAAAGACTTTTTATCTACAGGGTTGTAAAGATGAGTTTCCTGAAAACGAGAATGCACGTGCACATTTTTGTCAGCAAATCAAATCAAAAGTGCATTTATTCAGTAGGATCGTAATGTTCACTTTGTATCGTCTTAAAGCTAAGCTAGGTGAGTCTAGGTGCAAGTTTCACGCAACCAAGCCTAGAAGAACAGGCAACAAACTACGGCTCGGTTCCTTCCGTTTTTTTGTATGATCCTTTTACAAATCAATAGGTAATCTATATTTATAAAAGAAAGTCGTGTTAGTTACACTATTTATAACTCAAGAACGGCTGAACCGATTTGACAGAAAATTTGTGGGGAGGTAGCTTAGAACCGGGAAAAGGACATAGGATACTTTTTATCCCAAAAATGCAACGGGAACGGGGCGTTACGGGAACGGGCGACTGAAGCCGCGGGCGGCCACTAGTATAATCTAAAGTAATAGCAGTGAAGTTCCAGTGTGGTACCTTCTGTCTTAAGCCTTCTGTCAAGACGAATTTGACTTCTATAAGTTGATGATCGTCATCAACAAATCTTAATAATTGATGAACGTTTCACACAGCGCCATCCAGCTCCAATCTGACCAGAGCTTGAACAGCAACGGAAGTTGATAACTTTTTAGATATTTTTTTATTCCTGGCTCTAAGACCAATGTTTTTTATGAGTATACAATTTTTAGGTTGGAGTTTAATACATTATTTTTAAAAAGTTGTAGTCTTTCCTATCTTTCATAAAACCTTATCCTTCACCGATCATTTATTTTTGTACCACACTGCATAAGATAACAGAAAAATAAATCCAAATTAATGTACTCTCCTAGTAGCTTCGAAACTGCACAATTCTGTCTTCTCCAAGTCGCAAATACAGAAACTATAACAAGATTACGCTACTAATTGTGTTTTCTGCCAGGCGCGAGTCGCTCCGAGTTCCGATAGAACCTTTTTCCCAGTAAATCAATAAACGGAAGCCACTTTAAGAGGACTTAGGTAAACTCTTCCACGCAATAAGGTTATACCTCTGTAAGTTAGGAGCTGAGACTTTTAGAATTAAGGTGATGAAGTTTATTATTATTGAACTCTTTAATGACTGACTGTCTTTTTTGACTGGCCTCTCAGCTCAGTTGGTAGTTCTGCCTTCTGCTCCGTAGGCCGTGGGTTCGATCCCCACCGAGAACAAATATTTGTGTGGTGAACACAGATGTTTGTTCTCTGTCTGGGTGTCATATTGTATTCTAAGTATGTGCTAACACAAGTTCTAAGTAAGTATAGTATCTGCTATCTGGTTCCTATAGTACAAGCTCTGCTTAGTTTGAGGCTAGATAGTGTTGTGTGAATTGTCTATACCTAATATTTATTTATAAATCAATTTAATGCACAAAAAAGTTCAAAATATAAAAGTAATGTTAATGCTGTAAGCATTTTCTACCTGCGAATCTTTTTTTATACAACTTGTTGATGGAACAAGTATAAGGCCCACCAGATGTTAAATGGCAACAATCAGACCTAACGCATCTCCTACAACATCTCCTTATCAATTTTTTATTGATTTTATAATGTTTACTACACAATCACAAAGATTTAATAATCTCCTTTTCTTTATTTCTTTCTTACTCGTCTGAATGTACCCAAGTCCGTCGTTAAAGCCGTCACTTCCTTTACCAAATTAAGCCGTCGACGTCGTGAAGATAAACAAGCTCTTCGGAGTCGCAACGGGCCATAATCAACTTTAGGGAATTTGATTTTGACGTCTTGCACGACCTACTCGACCTAGGTCGCTGTGAAAACAGTTATTATTTGATTTGACGCCGAAGGGGAATCATAATTGTGAGATTCTGAAGGAAACTTTTACAAGAATTTGTTTATGTTTATTTTTAGAAAATGCAATTTAGCTTTCGTTTTGGAAGGAATTATTTGTAATGAGGTTTTTATATTGAATTTTCTCTTTGGTATTTTTAATGGGTATTTTTATTGGAAAAATAAGTTGCTTAGGTTAATCATTTGATTTGAAAATGGACAAAAATAATGAATTGGTTTCACAACTCTGCTGGTTACCTCTGCGTTTTTGTGCTATACCTAGGTAACGGGTTTGATTTCCACTAAGTCCAACATTTTTGTGTGATGAATACAGGTGTTTATTTATCATCTAATTGTTGTATTAAGCTTTAATACAAATACAAAATAACTTTATTGACATAAGCACATGGTACAGTACTTATTTTTTTTTATTTTTTTTTATAAAATAAAAAATAATAATAATAATAATAAGTACTGTACCATGTTATTGAATCCAATAAGTTTCCGAGCTAGTGAAAACTGTGTTTCAGGAACCAGTGGCTTCTACATTATTTTACAAGAACTTTGTCAGAAAAAAAAACAATAATAAAGAGAAAATGAACAGACGGAACAGATTTACCACTTAAGAACAAGTTTTGAAAACTCTAGTATTATTAGATAGAACCAGAAAGGTTCAATTAATAGATTGTTTTTCTTGGACCAGTTTGGGCGTTAGTTCATGAATAACAGATGAGAGGGTAGGCAGTATTAAATTGTATGGCAAGGAAATGAATATGGAACGTCAAGGTAGTTAAATTAACATAGGAAGTTTGTATTCTTTTGATGGCATTGTGGAAGAACTGTTAGACCATTTTGTAAAATTATATTGCAATCAAATTTTGATACGAATACATAAATGATACCAACAAGGAACAGCGATCACATATCTATCTGTTGCCATTATGTACTAGTTTTTCAAAGCGAAGGAGGCGAAGCGAAGAAAGCGAAAGAAAGGAAGTTATCTACAGCTAGCGCCATCTAGCGACCTTCGTCATCAACGACGACAGTGACAGCAACAAGAGATGTCTGAAGACCAATCTGTCACTTGTCTTGCGTCAATCAACGTCAAGTCGAAGAAGAAGACCCGTAGCAAGCTTCACTTCACTCATTCGCTTCAACTTCATGCACTTCATTCGCTTCTCCGTACAAATCACACGTTTTAAATTGTACTTTGTCATCATTATAAAAGTATACGTTAAATATTTTTAAAGAAAGTATAAATCATTGAAGACGTTCCTGGCTACCTCCTCAGCAAGTAGAAACTTAAAACGTAGGCTCCAACACTTCCTACTTATCGTACTAGAAGGCGTGATTAATAAATGATTTTTCTTTCCTTCTTTCTGATTGTGACATTGACGGATGTAGGCAGTGGTACTGTTACATAAGGCATGTCTTCATTAGACTTGCTCTGGGATTCGTTTTCTGTCAATTTAGGAAGTCACATAGCTTTTTCACTGTTTTCTGGTGTTATTTTGAATTGTGTTGTTTAATTTCGGTGGTATTTTAACCAACACGTGCTGGTATGATCGGTATTTTTTTTTGTATTAAATGGCGTTCTCTGTCACACTAACTCGTGGGTTTAACTACTCAGATGCCACTATAATTTGATTGTTAAAAAAACGACATTTTCAAAAAATGAATCCTATAGTTAGATCGGTTTACCGCCCCCGAAAACCTCTGTATACTAAATTTTATGAAAATCGTTAGAGCCGTTTCCGAGATTCGGATTATATACATACAAGATTTTCTCGTTTATAGGTAAAAGATAGGATAAGATTACTTGAGGCCTTGACTCAAGGTATTACCAGCTGGAATGTGCTATATGCTCTCTCACATTATTTTTTAAATATTATAAGACAAAAAAGAAATCTTAAAGGAAACTGTGTCATTAATTATGCGCCTTGTACCTATGCTTGAACCTTGGGCCCTGGCCAACTTTAATCTTTCACCTTGTCAAGTGCCAATCTAAGTTATCTAACAAATAAAACTGCTCAAGACGGGTCCAGCATTAAAATGGGTTTCGTAGATGAATTATTCATTTTTTTTTTTATTCAACTATTTGACGAGTCAAGGTAACCATCGCCTATAACAAAGCATTGCCTCATAGGTCACGCATGTCACGAACGTGCTCTGTGATGACTGCCTTGCGTCTGTCAACTTGAGGCATAAAGATCGATGTGCAGTCTCACGTGCCCTTTCACCAGCACCATGATGGACGCAGGGCAGTACATCGAACGTTTCTGACGTACGTGACCTACGAGGCATTGCTTTGTTATAGGCTATGGTTACCGCTTAACATCAGGTGGGCCATTATGCTCCATCAGCTGGTTGTATAAAAAAAAATTGAGCCGCAAGGCCACCAACACACACAGGCAGACCAACAAATTGAAGGAGAATAAGGTAAGAAGTTGCCAAAAAATTATCAAAGTCTTAATTATAAGGGTTCCATTTCCCCATCGGACTACGGAACCCAATAAACAATTTAACCCATCAAGTTCTTGACTTGACGGATTGCCCCCTTCGCAATTTTCTACCCAAGATGGGGTATCTTGGCTAGAAAATTGGAAAGAACGCCTTTAACCTAGACCCCGTCAATTTAACGTTTCTAAAAACTTACTTCAGAATAAAACGAACGTATTTGTACTTATTGATTTTCTTTCAATTACGACGGTCGACACCCATTACAATAATTAAATATATTATAGATAGAAAGAAAAATACAAATAAACAAACCATAAGCATTTTGGAAAAATTTAGGTAAATATAAATATTGTAAAATATAAAACAAAATGTCAGGACAATAAGTAATTGCTTATCTTTTTTGTTTTTTTATACAACATGCACATAACTGGCCTCTCAGCTCTGCCTTCTACGCCGTAGGTCGTGGGTTCAATCCCCACCGAGAACAAATATTCGTGTGGTGAACGCTGATGTTTGTTGTTTTGTGTTGATGTTTTTTTATTTGTTTTAGGTTTTTTTGTTTGTTCTCTGTCTGAGTGTTGTACTAAGTAAGTATTTACAAAAAAAATATTATACAAGTATTATATATATTATACAGCTATCTGGTTCCCATAGTACAAGTCTCTTATTTATTTATTTACATGACTCACCTAATGTTAAGTATTAACTGACATTGGGATTTGAACGTCTTGATCGTGAAATAACTAGTTTTGCCAAAACCTTATCAAAATGATGATTGTAATCATCATCAGCCTGAAGAAGTCCACTGCTGGATAAAGGCTCCATAAACATATCCAGAAAGAAAAATTCTTAGCCTTCTTCATCCACCGACTTTCCCTTTATAATGTCGTCGGTCCATTGAGTACAGAGACTTATTACATTTCTACGTTCAGTACCTATCCGTCAAAGTTTTCCACCATCAAAAGCCTTTACTAAAAAACGGGCGTAAGATTACGGATATAAATTCTTAAATACATCAAGCAAACCATAGCTACTTTTTCTCATTATTATTAAGCCATTTTATTCCGAAGACATTTTTCGTTACATGTTTACATAATACATATTATTAATTCAAATTAATTTTAATTATTATATAAATTTAGTTTTTAATACATGATCATTTCATTAAATTATTATTATTTAATATTATTTTTTATTTTATTTTTTATTATGATTATATTTTTATTGAGTCTTGGGACGCCCACTTGAGGGCAAAGGCCTCCTCCAACCCTTTCCAACTTTTCCTATCTTTAGCCAGCCGGGTCCATGTTGCACCAGCTACTCCCATAATGTCGTCCCGCCATCGTCGTCTTGGTCTTCCACGGGGGCGAGTCGCATTTCGGGGGTACCAGTGGAGAATTCGTTCGCTCCACCTTTCATCTGTCGCTCGTGCCACGTGGCCCGCCCATCTCCATTTGAGTTTGCATGCTAGTTCCGCAGCATCTATTATTTTAGTTTTGGCCCGGATGGTAGTATTCCTTATTTTGTCACTCAGCTTCAGTCCAAGCATACTCCTTTCCGCTGCTCTTTGGAATACCTGTATTTTGTGGATCACATCCTTAGTCAGTGCCCAGCTTTGGCATCCATACAATAGCGTTGGAAGAATGATTATATCCATTGCCTTCTTCTTAAGCCTAATGGGGATATTTGACTTAAATATTTCCTCCTTAAGAGACCAATATCTATTCCAAGCTTTCTTTATCCGGCGCTCTACCTCTTTAGACGTTTGTTCCTTAAACGTAATAGTTTGTCCCAGATACAAATACTCGTCCACATACTCTACCATCTTAGATTTAATTGAAATAGGTATTTTTTCGCTGTTAGTCATGACAAATGTTTTATTCGCGTTCATGTGTAGTCCACACTTTTGGCTCTCTTCGTCCAATGAATTGAGCATGTAGTTTAAGCCTTGATAGTCTTCTGATATCAGCACAATATCGTCAGCGAATCGTAGGTGGTTTAGGTATTCGCCATTGATATTTATACCAAGATTTGACCAATTTAGTTTTTTGAAGATGTGCTCTAGTATAGCTGTGAACAGGTTTGGTGATATTGGATCACCTTGTCTAACTCCTCTTTCGATAGGAAAAGGTTTTCCTTTGCGCTCTAGTTTAACGACACCCTTACAGTTTCTGTAGAGCTCTCTCAGAATGTCTATGTAGCTCTCTTGTATTCCCATTTCTTGAAGCGCTTTCCATATGGGTGTATGGAATATAGAGTCAAATGCCTTTGAGTAGTCTACGAATCCGATGTAGAGTTGCTTTCCATATTCTACATAGTTTTCAATAATTTGAGTGATGGTAAAAATGTGATCTATTGTAGAGAAGTTCGGTCTGAAACCAGCTTGTTCCCTCGGCTGATTCGACTCTAAAGTTTTTGATATTCTTTTTAGGAGTGCAGTTGTAAAAACTTTGTATGTGGTTTGCTGTAGACTTATTGGGCGGTAGTTTCCAATGTCATTTGAGTCACCTTTTTTGTATAAGAGAGTAATTATGGATGTTTCCCATTCTTTGGGTGTTACTTTCTTAAAAATGATGTCATTAAATAGTTTTGTAAGAATTGGTGTTAGAGGTTCGATAATAGCTTTCAAGACATCGTTTGTAACTCCATCTGCTCCGGGACTTTTCTGTGACTTAAGATGTTGAATTGCGCTGCGGACTTCACATTGAAGAAGTGGTGGAACAAGTTCAATGTTATGATAAGATTCTGAAAGACTTTCTTGCATAATCTCTTTGTTTGTGTATAATTGTTTATAAAAGTCTGACGCTATCTCAACTATATCGTCTCTATTTGTTTTTATAGAGCTGATGTTATGTTTTTTTAATGACGTAATCCACTGCTTATTGTTATCCAGTCTTTTATTCGATCTTTTTACTGATGCGTTTTTTTCTAGTTCTTCTTCTATTATTTTGTATCGGTGTTCTCTTCTGTTTTTGTCTAGTAGAGTTTTTGTTAGTTTAAACAGGGCGCTTAGTTTGTTTTTTTCTGATCTTGTTTTATTTGTTTTTTCCCTAAGACTATTCCTTGTTTCTATCAATTTGTTTATGTGATCAGGTACTGTTGGGGATTTTTTACTTGTATTTGGTAGTTTGCTAGTAGAATCTTTAATTTTCTTAATGAGATTTTCGTAGGTAGTTTGTACATGATCGTATTCAAAATCTTCTGCATTTTTCTTGAATATGTCTTTTAGGGCTAGTTGTTCATTTACATTCAATTCGAGTGGTGGATTACCATAGGCTTTCCGTGACTTAATGTTGTGTTGGAGCATAATTTTTGCCCTGACCATTCTATGGTCCGATGGAAAAGACGTTTTGAGTATCTCGGTGTTAAGAATGACGTTTTTATTTCTAGCCAGAATAAAGTCGATCTCATTTCTCGTTTTGCCATCTGGTGAGAGCCAGGTCCATTTCCTTTTAAGATGTTTTTTAAACTGCGTGTTCATAACAAACAGCTGATTTTCATGACAGAACTCTAGGAGAAGACTGCCACGTTCATTTCTATTTCCATAACCCCATGGGCCCATTACTTTTATGTCATCAGAAGTTTGCTGACCAATTCGAGCATTAAAATCACCCATGACTATTGTTTCTTTATAAGTGTGCTCGAGCGCATATCTTAAATCGTTATAAAACTTTTCTATGTCTTCATATTTTGCGCGTTCGGTTGGTGCGTAGCATTGAATTAGGGATATTTTGTAGTCGTCGAAGCGCATATCTAAGCGTACGACTCTTTCGGATATAGTTTTGAAGTCGATTATGTTATTTTTCACATGTTTATTTACCAGGAAGCCGACACCGTTGCTGCCACTTGTAGTACCGTAATACATAAAAATATATTCTGGTGTTTCTATTATTTCTCTACCTTCTTTTTTTATTTCAGATAGGCCAATAACGTCCCATCTGAATTTAGTCAGGCAATGGTCTAGTTCGACTTTTCTAGTGGGATGGACTAACGATCGCACGTTGAATGTACATATTTTTAGTAGGTTGGAGGGTTTTGGTCTACTCTTCCCGTGGGGACCAGCCATATTGGGAGAGGAAGTGTTTTTGTTTGTTTGTTCTTTCTTATTTTTAGGTGGTGGTTGCAGTAATTGCTATATATCTGTGTTGCTATTTCCTTCTCTAGTTTTCAAAGTAGCGTTCTTATTTTGGTTGGATAGGTATTGCGTTATGTTTCTATTTTCCATTGCATGTTTGTTCTTTTTAGGTGCTCTGCTGTACTCTCCTTTGTTAGTATTTGGGCTAGTGTCATTTGGTAAAGCCCGCTTTTTAATCCTGCCGCTGCCGCTGTAAGCTTCTTTGTGATTTTCACTCGATTCCGGTACCACGATCAGCTGATCAGTATTATATATATTATACAGCTATCTGGTTCCCATAGTACAAGTCTCTTATTTATTTATTTACATGACTCACCTAATGTTAAGTATTAACTGACATTGGGATTTGAACGTCTTGATCGTGAAATAACTAGTTTTGCCAAAACCTTATCAAAATGATGATTGTAATCATCATCAGCCTGAAGAAGTCCACTGCTGGATAAAGGCTCCATAAACATATCCAGAAAGAAAAATTCTTAGCCTTCTTCATCCACCGACTTTCCCTTTATAATGTCGTCGGTCCATTGAGTACAGAGACTTATTACATTTCTACGTTCAGTACCTATCCGTCAAAGTTTTCCACCATCAAAAGCCTTTACTAAAAAACGGGCGTAAGATTACGGATATAAATTCTTAAATACATCAAGCAAACCATAGCTACTTTTTCTCATATAAATATTTAATTTAGAGGCAACCAATTTAATTTTGAATAGTGCCCGCCGGACGGTTAGTTTTAATGTTTTATGTGTATCGATTTAGGGGTTGCCAGACTATCGAGATACTGTTTTAGTGATCGATAGATCGAAAGAGCTTTTAGGACAAAAACATTGTCTAGCTGGTCTAAAAACTTGACTGACTTTATGGGCAGACTGCTGAACCGATTTTGATGAAATTTCTATGAGACTTATCTAGAAGTGTTCTCAAACGGTGAAGGAAAACATCGTGAGGAAACTGGCATATCGTAGAACCTAAAAAGTTCAAAAATATGTGTCCAGTGCACGAAAGGAGCCTTTTTGGGGCGCTTTTAAAATCCTTTCACCACACTTGGTTCGAAAAAATCTGTGACACTTAAGAAGAAGATCTAGAAGTGCTACCTTTCAGATATAAAAAAGATAAATAAAAAAAGCAAACAGAATTAAGAACCTTCTTTTTTATTTGAAGGTGGTTAAAAAAACTTAGCTTACGTCACGGAAAATGCAATTGATGTGGCCCATTTCTGGGCAAAGCACATTTAAACAAAACATAAAATTATATTGAGAGGCGTTACGGCTCAGTTGGTTTGGTATGGTAGTCCTGCTTTCTGCGCCGTAGGCCTTGGGTTTGATCCCCAAAGACAACAAAGATTTGTGAAGTGAACACAAATGTTTTTTTCTCTGTCTGGGTGGTTCTTACGAATTTTTTTTTTTTTTAATGTGTATGAGTATTATAAAATAGCAGCTATTTGGTTCCCATTGTGTAGATTTTCCATAATATTTATATAAACTTTATTTAAATTCAAGCGAACCGAACGACGAAGAAGACCTAATCAAGATAATGGCACTTACTGTACTCAGGTATGCATATTAATGAATTAGGACAACAGAGCCTTAAGGTTGATTTCTTAAAAGCAGTAGCTTACAGGCCTATGTACATTTCGATGGATTTAACATGGAGTGTCTTCTAATGCTGGAAGAGATTAATAAATTTGAGGATAAACATCTATATGCCTCAAGTTGATGGACGCAGGGAAGCATCGTAGGGCACGTTCCTGACGTGCGTGATCTACGAGGCAATGCTTTGTTATAGGCGATGGTTACCACTCAATATCAGGTGAGCCATATAGTTGATTATATGGTAACGTGCCCTACGATGCACTTGCCTGCATCCATCAACTTGAGGCATACAGATATTCAGCCTCACGTGCCAGTAGGCTCACCTAGCTTTAGACTCACCTAGCTTTAAGACGTTTCAAAGTGATTCTTGCATCGTACTGAATAAAAAATTATTGACTATTGACTATTGAGTAATTTCACAGGCACCCACACCCTTCAAACCGAAACACAGCGATGCTGCTTTACGGCAGATAAAGACATAAATACTTTTGATTTTGATTTCGAACCCATGACCTACGGCTCAGAAGACAGAGCTACTACCAACTGAGCTGTTGCACACACACGTCGTGTGGGTCAAACGCACTTTTTTTATGATTATTTCATTGTATTATTCTTTTTTTTCATTTAATTTTATTTCATTTACATCCTACCCCATCTAGTCCTTTCTTACTTTATATCCACGTCCTCTGTCACTTAGTTAATGGATCGCCGACTGAGGAATTAATCCTCGCAAGGAATGGGGAGATGAATGGCCGCTGTATTTCATCCGAGAAGCGAACCTAAGATATTCTGTAAGGCTGTGTTTCTGTTTAACCATCTACTGTTTACAGAAAAGATTAACTAATTTTGAAAGTTTTACTGTAACTATAAATTCGTTAGTTATGATGTTTGGATATTTGTGACTCGATTAATTGCACCAGCTTGGATGAGCTTGGCTCTGCTTTTTGTGCCGTAGGTCGTGGGTTCGATCACCACCGAGAACAAATATTTGTGTGGTGAACGCAAATGTTTGTTCGCTCTCTGGGTGCTATAGTCTAAGTATTTTTATACAAAAAAAATACTTAGAAGTATTTTTGTTTTTTTTTATCAAACTTTTGCCCGCTTCCACTCCAAGGGCCTATTATGACATGTGGTATTGACCATTTTTAACTTTAAGACCTCACCATATTACATAATAATTGCAGTAAATAATATGATTATATGAGTATATCAGCTTTCTGGTTCCCATAGTACACGTTCTGCTTAATTTGAAGCTAGATAGTGTTGTTTGGACTGTTCGCTTTATTTATTCCCCTAGTGAAATTAAGTGGGGCGTAGCTACTGCTACGAAAGCGTAGCGAGACGTAGCACCTGCTACAGCACAGCTAGTATACGAGATTGCAAAGCTTTAAATTTATCTTCATTTAAATAAAGACGATAAATCAAATCTATTTTCAAACATAAACATTTATTTACACAATACATAAGAAACAGTTGAGCTATCTGTAGACCGTTACAAACGGTCTACAGATAGTTCTTTTTTTTTGTTTTGTTAAAAAAAATGTAACAAGCAAACGATCCACCTGACGTTGATCAGTTTCCGTTGCAACTTAGAACAAGTCCAATAACCTGTAATAATAACACAAAAATATTTTGAACCAAAGCTTTAAAAAATCAAAAACTCAGTAACGGAAAACGTTACCAGGCAAATTGAATTGTCTATTTTTCCTCGAAGACAAACAAACTTTCTGTCCGTAATACAAAATGTAATTAAATACGGACTTCTCACTGTTCTCAGAAAATTACTTAGCTCCTTAGAGTACTGAGAAAATGGCTAAACTGAAATATTAGTACATACTGAAGTACACAATTTTTTATTATTTACAAAAACTATTATCTATTAAAAAAGTTTAAATAAATAAAATAACTTCATTTTGAAAGGATTATGACCTACTCTGTTTTCTACCTGCAGGTATTACAAGTAGAAAACAGAGTTAAATAATTAAACTCTTTGTTCAGACACCTATGAGGTCCAGTAACAAAAACAAAAAAAACAATAGGTTTGTAACTTATAACTAGTAACGATTTAGCCCTCTGGATGAGTTTCTATATACCAGAGGATAATTTGGTTTATTAGCAATCCAATTTAATTTTTATTTGTTTTTTTGGCGTTGAATGTACTTTTGCACAACGTGGGGAACAGTACGTCATTGACGTCTGTCATTAAACAGTACATTTCACACTTCATACAACACTTCTTAACATGTCTATAAAACACACAAACACCGCTGGAAAAATAACGGCCAAAAAAAAGTACTGTAACGTAGGTTTACTCAAAACAGAACTAGATGTCGCCACTAGTAGATTAGCACGCGCTATCGTTGCGTTTTGCCATTGGAATGACCTGTGGACGAAAATATTATTGTATCGAGCTTCTTCAAATAGCAAAACTAGTGCGGATACGGTTTCTCCGGACCAGTTAGTTTTCGACTATTACCACACCTCTCTCCTGCGTTTTGCGGACCGGCTCCCGGACCCTAACGTACGGCACGAGAAGTGGTACTTCGCTCCCTTACAATTGGCGCTCAACGTACGGCAGTGGGTTCATGTCCCAGGACACCTCCGGTGCCGGGAATCCACACGGACCTACACTTAGGACGAGGCCTCGGCGAGTTATAAAATCATCATCAAAAGTGACGGCGAAGAAGCACGTGAAAATGATGTCGACCAACGTGAATATATCACCGGAGCAACTGCAGGAACTAGTGGCATCAATCACTACAGCTGCGATGCAGGCAGTTTCGGCAATAGTGGCAAGAGGAACAACGATGGATGACGGTTCAAGAAAGTCATTTTCTGACTCAACGACGAGCTTCAGCGGAGCAAGAGACACCGCTCAAGTGGAAGAATTCCTGGCGGTGGCTTCATTATTTAAGAAGATCCATGAAATAAAAGATACGGATGCAATAATGTGCCTACCGTTAATTTTGAAAGGTGAAGCTAGCACCTGGTGGCAAAGTGTGAAGAGCGGCATCGAAACTTGGGTTGAGTTCGAGACTCGTCTGCGCCACGCTTTCGCACCGAAAAAACCAGCTTACCTGGTTTACCAAGAGCTGTTTGCGAAAAGTCAACCGGCTGACACGCTGACTGAGGTGTTCGTGGCGGAAAATCGGGCGCTCCTCGCACAACTACCGACACCAGCACACACCGAACAGCAACAGTTGGACATGATTTACGGACAGCTGCACGTAAACATTCGGAAACGGGTACCACGCGAAAAGATTCAAACCTTTGATGAACTGCTGACTGCTGCAAGAGGAGCGGAACAATTGGCGAGGGAGAAAGCGGGAGCCAAGGAATTCCTGAAAGATGACATTAGCAAGCTAGAAGAGTTTGCTACTTCTGATGTCGCAACAACACAGGCTCTTTCCTCATCACAACCTACCTTCTCTTGTTACGGCTGTGGTGCCCCAGAAGTCCTTCCTGTGACTAAGTGCATGACATACACAGCAGATAGAGAAGCTAAAGACATAGAGTTGAAGATAGATTTCTGCACACTCAATATCAGCACGGATGCTCGACCGAGACCTACCATTGGAATTGGTATCATTGATATAGTAGGCAACGCTTGCCTGGACACCTGCGCGAAATCCAGAGTTACACTACCTGGATGTACCAGTGATCACATTGGACTGAGTGTTATCCCATTGGAGATAGCTGCAATGGCGACCACTGACCCGAAGAAACGAGGCAGACACAAGAAGAACCATTAGGCGTTTTGTATGTTCTACTCGTCGGGACGCCATCATGAACATAGGGGGAGAATGTAACGTAGGTTTACTCAAAACAGAACTAGATGTCGCCACTAGTAGATTAGCACGCGCTATCGTTGCGTTTTGCCATTGGAATGACCTGTGGACGAAAATATTATTGTATCGAGCTCTCTCACATAGCGAAACTAACTCGGATACGGTTTCTCCGGACCAGTTAGTTCTCGAGTACTGTCACCCTCTTTCCCCTGCGTTTTGCGGACCGGCTCCCGGACCCTGACGTAAGAGTGGAGACGTGACTCTTCACTGTCCAATTATCGGGACATAATTTGTAACCGCGCTTGCCTCCCTCTGGTTGATTTAAAATAAACGACCGACGTCAAAATAACGCGCGTTTTTATTTCCCGCCGGACACCTCCCTTACAGTACCTTTATTTCTAATTCCTAAACAATCACTAAAAAAATACTGCACTGAGCCAAAGTAAACTACCTAAACAAATACTCTTATAACAAGTTCAATACAGCAAAATATATAAATTGTAAATCGTACTCTGCGGCCGAATATCGAAAACGGTCACAACTCGCCCGGGAGCTGGAAATGCTGAAATCGACCCATAAATTATCGGAAACAGATGTATCGAATGTTGAAACTGGTTTTTACGATCCCAGTGATTTTGCATTTTGCCCATTAGCGCCTGTGATACACGGGTTAGTGACCTGCGTTGTTTTAAATTGCTACTGGCTACTTTTCCGACATCTGTCATTTACTTTCACAAAAAAAATGGAAGAGTTATCACGTGGTTATCAATTTTTGTGCATTGTATTATGATGTAGGTTGTATTTATAACAGCGTATTAAGTATTAATATAAAATCTAATAAAAATCTTGGCACTTGGCATCAAAAAGTATGGTGTAAGTCCAAGATGGACAGCAGACTGTGACTACATGCGGTCGCCTCTATTCTAAGCACCTCTATTCGTCTTTATTGTGCGCCGCGGCTGACCGCCCCGTGTTGCCGCGCTCGGAACGAGTTTCAGAAAGGTAAGTTGTAGTTTTACTCGATAAGTTTGAACAATTCGTTTTGACCATGTATCTCTCGCTCTTTTGTAAGGAGAAATGATAAGACAACAACAATACGTTACGTAGAAACGATCAAAACGAATTGTTGTGCCATAATTTCTCCATACAAAAGAGCATACGACACGACACGAGAGACGCGTAGGCGTAACAAATTGTTCAACCTGATCGAGTAAAACTCAGACTAGGGGTGTAGATTCACAAACTATAGCCGTAGTGTCGCCTGTGATTGCAGTCTGCGTTCCGTCTCGGACTTGTGCCCAAACGCCATGTTTTCTGCTCTAGACCAAACAAACGAATACAATAATGATGCTCTCTCGTTTACTCGCACGAAGTCGTCTAAACATCTGTCTCATTTATTTGTTTCAAATTATTTGCTAGCACTGTGTGTATCAACATTACGAGGCTAACAGTCGATTTTACTAGTGAATGAGGTGTGGAGCGTATCAGAAAAATATGAGTGAAAAGGTTTTATACCTTTGGGGATCGGTGGGTTAAAAGCCTAATAAATAACTTTTTATAAGTATTCGATGACATAAAATCGGTGGGGAGTATTAAAAATCTGGTTATAAGGCGTATTTTATGTGTTTTCCTGCAAATCACGACGTTCCACAAGGAAAATGCGGTAACTGCTTTTTTCTGGCGGATGGGTGCGGCCATAAAAATCAAACTACTTACATCAGGTGGGCCATATGTTTGACCCATCAGCTAGAGCTATAAAAAAAAACACGTTTCGCTTGTTTTGTTGGATGTGTTCTTGTAATAATTGTAATTAATTTATCTTGGCTTAGTTAAGGTACCGAGGTGGAGTCCTATAAAAATAAGATGGCATTGGTTACCTACCCTAATATTGAGATGTATCAAGACGCGGGAGACGGGCCTGGTGACCCGATTTACAGGTTTTAATTTAAAACCTCCTTGGGTACCAGCTCTCGGTTTAGGCTAAGTTATAAGATGTAATGTTCTAGACCTAATTTTATCCTTGTCCTTAGTCTAAGTGAGAGAAATAAACAAATAAACAAATAATCTCTAATCATCTAAATTGTAATAAAGTCTAATGTGCATTTGCTTTTAGACCTTTCTATACTAATATTATAGAGAGGAAAAATATATTTTTGTATGTTTGTAATGAAGATTTTTATAATGTCCCAAAAGTTAGTGGCGGGTTCAAATCCTACTCGGCTCTTAACTTTGGGATATTATAAAAATCTTTGTGATTTCCTTTAGTGTAGTAAACAGTAAAAAATCAATAAAAATTTTGTAATGTAAACTCAAAAACTACTAAAACGAAAAATTATTTCACCATTGGAAAGCTACATTCACCCTGAGTAACATAGGCTAAATAAATGTCCCCTAGCCCTTAGTACCTAATAACAATATCGCCTCTACTTACAAAATAACCTAAAGAAATCTTCGACAGTCACTGACTATGACACCCCATCCATTACCAGTGAACCACTCATCTTCACAAATTTACCTTTACACTTCCAAAAGCCTTGTTCCTAATACTATAAAGTTGAGTTTTGAGTAAAAACTAGGGGTAATTTTAAGGTTGTTGTGTAGCTAAGCCTCATTGGCGGGTCGTCAATCAAATTGGACCCTATTAACGTCTCGTACAGTATAAAAATGACACATCAAATCGAAATTTGATACCGATACTGTGGACACAAATATTATACTTTTCCCGCGTTTTATGTACAAATTGTTGACAAGCGGTGAAAGAAAACATCGTGAAAAACAAATTATTTTTAAGGTTTCTGAAATATAATTTTCTAGAGGTGTTATAGGGATCTTGACGCTGTATTTTTAGGGTTCCGTAGCCAAATGGCAAAAACGGAACCCTTATAGATTCGTCATGTCTGTCTGTCTGTCTGTCTGTCTGTCTGTCCGGCCGTGTCACAGCCATTTTTTCCGAAACCATAAAAGCTAGACTGATGAAAGTTGGTGAGTAGATGTATTCTGTGAACCGCATTAAGGTTTTTACACAAAAATAGAAAAAAAACTATAAATTTTGGGGGTCCCCATACTTGAAACTGAAACTCAAAAAATTTTTTTTCATCGAAGCCATACGTGTGGGGTATCTATGAATAGGTCTTCAAAAATGATGTTGAGGTTTCTAATATAGTTTTTTTCTAAACTTAATAGTTTGCGCGAGAGACACTTCCAAAGTGGAAAAAAGTTGGTCCCCCCCCCTCTAACTTCTAAAGTAAGAGAATGATAATACTAAAAAAAATATATGTTGTACATTACTATGTAAACTTTCAACGATATTTGGTTTGATCGAGATCTAGTCAGTAGTTTTTTTTTTATACGTCATAAACGGAAACTCAAAAAATTTTTTTTCATCGAAGCCATACGTGTGGGGTATCTATGAATAGGTCTTCAAAAATGATGTTGAGGTTTCTAATATAGTTTTTTTCTAAACTTAATAGTTTGCGCGAGAGACACTTCCAAAGTGGAAAAAAGTTGGTCCCCCCCCCTCTAACTTCTAAAGTAAGAGAATGATAATACTAAAAAAGATATATGTTGTACATTACTATGTAAACTTTCAACGATATTTGGTTTGAACGAGATCTAGTCAGTAGTTTTTTTTTTATACGTCATAAACCGTAAACCGCAATTTACCTTTCAACGAACTACAGGAACCTTATTATGTTACATCAAGTAACATATATAAAGGTTCTTGTAGTTCGTCGTGCTACGGAACCCTTCATGGGCGAGTCCGACTCGCACTTGGCTGCTTTTTTATATTATTGAACAGGCATATGACCCAACTGATGTTAACTGCATGGATCTACAATAGATGCAAAGACCATACCTAGTAAATTTAATCTACAATAAACAAAATTAACAAATTATTAAGATCGCAGGAAGTTGGTGGATTGAAAGGGCTCAGAATCGTTCTTCCTGGAAGTGTGTAGGGGAGGCCTATGTCCAGCAGTGAACTTCTTCAGACTGATCATGATGATAATGATAATTAAACAAAATTGTTACAAAATACCTCTGGATTCGTTTGAATGAAGACCGTTTTTCATTTGATTTGATTTAAATAAATTTCCTGCACAAAAAGTTTCAAGAAGATGCTTCGCAGGAAGTACTTGAAGTTGGAAACAAGTTTGAAGAAACTTAGTAATGACCGATGTCTGCTAACTTATAATGATGATGTGGACGGATTTAGGAGTTTGGAATCCCCGTAAATCTGAGGCGATGTCTACCGTGCCTGGGAATTAAACGTCACGGGGAAATTCATCATCATCATCTCCATCATCAACCTATGTCCATCACTGCTGGACGTAGGTATCTCCCAAGACGCGCCACTGAGCCTGGTCTTCGGCTCTTCTCCAGTGCTTGCCAGCTACATTTTGCAGGTCGTCGCTCCATCTTGCCAGAGGACGTCCTACACTACGCTTAACTGTGCGCGGTCATCATTCTAGTATTTAATCCCTCCGTAGACCGAGGCATATCCTTGGTGATCCCGATGACGTTATCACCGCCGCGAAGGTGATCGAGCCATCCCGTTCGGACAGAAACACTGCACAGATTCACCAACCCCGCCGGCGGGGTCGAAGACGTCCCTTAGTGCCCGCCCTCTACGGGCCTAAACTAGATTCAAACCCTGGCAACAGCCCAATCCGAGGTCGTACCATAGCGGTGCCCTTGAGTTTGTTGTCCCAACACAATTTTACCGGTTGAGCGCCCTCTGCGCTCACCATTGTCCGGTAGCGCTGTAAGAATCGTCAGACGAGCACCAGTATCCATTCGAAAAAAAAGGAACTCTAGTATTTAGAATTTATTTTGCCAACTCCTTATTACGTCCCTGTAGGCACAAGAGTTTCATAAGTCACGTTCCAAAAATACCAGAGCAAGTTATCAGAATTCACAAATTGAAGTCTATTGGGAGCAGAAAGGTCCGAGTTCAGGATATTTAATAAAGTTTTTTATGCTTCAAAAGATATGATAAGATCTTTCATTAAAATATCAGTGAGTTAAAACTTGGAGGATCTTCAGTTTTTTTATTTTCTTAAAAAACCGGAAGTCACAATTTAGGGCCAAGATTCTGAGACTACTTTGATCGAATCCTTTTTGCTTCGCGGTTGGGTAGCATGGTCGTAAAAACTGTATATTTGTGTTCTATGTTTATTTATGGCATTAATAAACGATTTTTGATTTGATTTAGTTATATCCCAACTCAA
Organism: Thera britannica; assembly: GCA_939531255.2. NCBI lineage: Eukaryota > Metazoa > Arthropoda > Insecta > Lepidoptera > Geometridae > Thera > Thera britannica. The sequence goes on from OW618045.2 coordinate 5,767,954, forward strand.
ACCCTCTTGCATTTATAGTGCAGAATAAATAAATTACTTTTGATTTGAAATGAGATGTTTCATGGAAATATGGAGCCCACGTCAGGTCTATGTACACCAATCTTAAATACAGCTTAGCAATGTAGAATTCTGTTCAAAATGTTATTTTTCTTCAATTCTACTTCGTTTGGTTGTACATGGAAGTTTTCTTGGTCAAAGAGAACATTGCATCCAAAACATGGCGGACCGACATGACATGGACATGGCGAAAAGTAGTAGAAATGTCATTTTGACAACTAACGATGTCAATTAGCATGACACTGACACTTATTTGTGTCAGTCACTGCGGTAAAACTGTCTAATGGCTGTCAAATGGCATGACACTGACACTTATTTGTGTCAGTCACTGCGGTAAAACTCTCATGGCGGCGCCTTTTGGTATTGATCACTACAAAAACCAAAAAACAACCAATAATGAATATTATTATTGTACAAGGTACTTGGTTATTAGTTGTGAATTAAGTATTTTAGTGCTTATCTTCACTACCGCGTTTTTCATACAAGTGTACATAGACCTGGCACTGAAACATTTCATTTTATCCAAAATCAAAATAAAGTAGAGAAGTTGTTTGTTACCTTTACGTGAGAAAAGTGCAAACTTGTCGAATATGCACTTTGAACGCTCGGGTGTGTTCGGATATGTTCGGTCGAACAGCACAAAGCAACGTGTGCAGTTTCCGAGTGTACAGTCCCGTATAAATTAGACGTCGGCCCAGAATGTACTGTACTACTTTGTGTACTATTTTCACTACCACAAACCCAAAGCTTTTGGGTTATATTCATCTGTTATTTATCCTAGCAGATCGCTAAGTCTGTTGCCATCTCTATTTGTTGGCATTAAAGTGACAGTGATGAAAGACTTTTAGCGAGCCTTTAAAAACTGACAGGCTTTTTGAATGAAGGAAATAAATACGTGTTAATTTGCTTTGTCAACGCCGCGCTTGGTTAAGACTACTTTCACAGTTCAGTTGGTAATATGCCTTCGGCGATGGAGGGCGTGGGTTCGATTCCCCTCCGAGAACTAATATTTGTGTAGTGAACATAGATTTTTGTTTTCTGCCTGGATGTCAGGTATATTGTATTGTAAGTATGTATTTACAAAAAAACGTATTCAAGTATTATATCAGCTATCTGGTTCCCCTAATACAAGCTCAGCTTAGTTTGGGGCTAAATAGTGTTGAAAAGGCAAAAGCTTGAAAAGGTTTTTGTATAGTTTTAGTTTTATCGATAGAGTAAGCTTTTATGTTGCAGATAAAAAGCTTTGTAGGTACTGTATTGGTTGTGACGAGATCAAGTCCTATCTAAAATAGCTCTTAAAAATGTGGTTATAACGTTCACTTTGCTTTACAAGCGTTTAGGAGTGACTCACCCTTGGCAACGTGTCGGAATCGGAGCGTACCGGATTAATGTACTGGTAGTGCATTTGGGACGTTTCAGGCGCTTGGGACTTTCAGGCTATTTGGGGAAGTAGCGTTGAGATTAACGGGATAATTTAAATGGACGCTAGGCATGAATTTACGTTCTTACCAACTTAATTTTGTTTCATTATAATCACGAGCCGGTATGACCGAGCTTCGCTCGGGTTTAAAAAAAATAGTATTATTATTTGCCAATAGATGTCAGGAAGAGTCGTATTTGTATTGGCTTATTTTTAATTAACAACACCTTCTAGCTTGCAGTTAGTTGCTCACAATCGCCAATAGATGGCAGGAACAGTCGTATATTGAGTTTATGTTTAATTATTGCAAAACACCAACTTCTCGTCATTTTCTAAAAATGAATCCTAGCTAGATCGATTTATCGCCCCCGAAACCCTCTATAACTTAATTTCATAAAAATAGTTGGCTCGTTTTCTGAAATCCTAAATATATATATATATATATATATATATATATATACAAGATTTTCTCGTTTAAAGGTATAAGATATACACACATCCACACTGTCTAGGGATATTCCATTTCGAATAGATTAACTTCTTTTTTGAGATTTCGTTCCTATTTTATTATTATTAATAAATAACACAAAATAAAGATTCTTGCGATATCTATTTTCTAAAGAAACTATTTTCAGTTTTTGAAAAAATCAATAAAATGTTGAATAATAAATCCTAGACAATGTTGATGAGGGAATATCAAATCAAATGATGCAATAAATGTTCTTTCCATCCAAGAGATCGCTGTAACGGTAAGACCGTCCATTGTACCTCTAGTTTTCTTAAGTATATTGGTATTCTTATGTTGTATGTAATCTTTCACTTTGGTGTGGTGTACAATAAAGTAATATTCTATTCTATTCAAAGTCATCAAAGTTTTATACTTCAGCAGTCAGTATTTTTTACACTTTTGTCAGGCATCTACCGCGACGGCGAAGTGATCAGTGAAACGTTATCAAATATGACAGCTTTATTTTGCGTGGTGCGTTCGGCATTTCACTGATCGCCATCGCCATCGCGCTAGATGTGCCCAAGGCTTGTCATGACTTTGGAACACTAAAAACGGTAGAAACCAAACCATACTATAAGGGTTCCTTAATTGTTTGACTTCAGAGTCCTAAAAACGGTATCAAATCTAAGTTCAAGTTAACTAGTCTTCTAGGCTTGGTCACGTAGAAGGCTCCGTTTCAAAGTGATCCTTATCAATTGAATAAATATTTTTAGATTTAGAAACGGAACTTATATGAGAGTGTAAATCAGTAGACCGCCTCCAGAATCCAGATTCATCCACATGGGTCCGAATAACAAGACACCCGCAAATTTAACATGAGAGTAGGACCATCAAATGAATAATTTGCTATCTAGTGATGTTCAATACGAAATAAAAGCCGTTAAAATAATAAATAAAATAAGTATAAATATTGTGGATAATCCACACAACACTATCTAGCCCCAAATTAAGCAGAGCTTGTACTATGGGAAACAGATAGCTGATGACTTATGTACTTTTTGTTTTGTAAACACATATTTAGAATACTTACAATATAACACCCAGACAAAGAACAAACATTTCTGTATTCACCACAAAAGTATTTGTTTTCGGTGGGGATTAAACCTACGGAGCAGAAAGCAGAGCTATTACCTTAACTGAGCTGAGAGGTCAGTGAAATTTATCAGAATTTCAAACTGAACCTACTGAATAAATAAATTTGAATTGGAATTTATTTTCAGATTCTTCATTATTTTTGATTAAGTTTTTCTTACAGTACGCTGACAACAAGCTCTATCTGGCTCTGGTTTTGAGTCTGTGTGAGTGCTCTCCAGTGTATTATACTGTATGTGTGACGTTTCGTAGGATTTATTTAGTCAACACTCAAACAGACTCAAAACCAGAGCCAGAGACAGGCCAGACAGAGCTTATGGTACTGATCCTTGTGATACAACTGTGAATAAATCGATTCTTGATTATTTTTGATTAAGTTTTCGTACGTTGTATAATTCATTCATAGTCAAAGTACTGTGTGATGTTTTCTCCATTCATTTCTATTTGTCCGGACTAAAATAAATCCGGCTATTATCTCATCCCTAGCCCTTCCAATGTATACGATACGCTTGATGTAACGGATTGGTAATGAATACAAGATCAAAGCGATCCGACTTGTCTATGGATACCTTTTATCTTTGCTTTCTTTGATCAGTGTTGGGCTATAGTGTTTTAGTACCTTCATTATAAAAAAACCTAAATAATTTATTTGCTTTAATGGTGATTGGATACAAAGGTCTTAGTCGCACTCATTCCCCATATTATCCTGGGATGCTTTGTATGACATTTAAATATAATTTTAAATCAAAAAACAGTTGTCTGTAAAGTCGGTTTACTGACGATAGTTGAACGTGACAGCATCATACAGCTGTCCACGCGGACGCATCGCTCACTCAAGTTGGAGAGAGACAGATGTCGAACGCTGCCGAACGCGGAGGCCGATTGTGCCTCTTTGTCGCTCGTTCCGCGCTCTCGCTTGCACTTCAAGCCTTAAATGGAACGCCTCAGAGCGAGGTGACGCCGCATGAGTCATGTTTTTTCGTGCAGCCAGCTCCATCGAATTCTATGACGTTGTCATGTCAAAAATCAAATCAAATCAAATAATAGCACTTTTTAAAATAACGTGATCGTTTGCATAATACTATTGAAGAAATGGGTATTTATCGCGATTACCTTTATTATTTCTCTACGTTTCCACAGTGTTACAACAGCCATGGTCACGGGTAGACTGAAGCACCTTTTATCCTTTTTCTTCATACCATTTTATCTCAGCTAAGTAAGTTGGTATTTATTTATGCGTTGTAAAATCACCCCCTAGCACTGATCTTACAAACCCACCACTAAAGTAAAGTGGTACTCAACCAAACTACGAATATTAATTGAACGTCAAAATGTTTTCATTACGTGAAATGTTCAAAAGGGCTTTGCACAGCACTCGATGGAACTCCAAAAACAAACTGGGTTCCCGATAGGTATCATTGAAACCACTCTCGTAGGTACTTGCCTATGGTATAGTTGCTATCGTAAGTTTGAACGGTGTATGGTAAAATGGTGTAAGTGATGCTTTATGAATTTTGTTCAAATTTTTTTTTATTCAGCTGTATCATAAGGATGAGGAAGAGGTAGACCATTCTGAAGTTTTTTTTTTATGTTTGTTCTACATTTTTCTTACTTTGCCCTCTTGGACTTGATCTCTCTTAGGTAGAAGATGGGAAGATGACTTCAAGGAGACAGCTGGCATACATTGGAGGAGGAAAGCACGCGATCGACAACTATGTAAGAGTTTGGGGGAGGCCTATGCTGGAAAGCAAAGCATCCTTACAACCGATGTCATATAGATATAGATAATTATGTTTTTTTTTTCTAATACATGCTAGTGTTATGATAAGGCGACTAAGCCTAAAAGAATAGGCAACAAATTACGGCTTGGTTCCTACCATTTTTTGTATGATCCATCCATAAAACTAAAAGAAAAATTGCAGTAAAGTTTCATGTTTGGGAAATATTGCGTTTTTACAATTTTATACACACACTTGGGAACAATCACTTCAGATCATTGAGCAATCCCAATTTCAACAAAAACAAGGATGTCAAAGATAAAATAAATCCAAGCCACCAAGCTTTACTTATCTAGGTATGTTTGTTGCCAGTTTTTAGCTTGGTCGCGTGGAATTTAGCTTTGATAGATAATTAAGAACTTTTGACTGACTGAATTAAAACTTATGCCGGCCGTTTACTTTGAACTTAAAACTTCAATTAAGCGGTTTAGTCGAGTCTTCCACTAGAATGCCAACACGGTTGCACTTGCTGAGTTTCTAAGTAAATAAAAGGATCGTTTGTTTGAGCTGGGGCGTAGATTTGAGCGGAGTTTCTAAAGTTTCAGAATACGAGAGTTTCATACTGAATGGGTCTATAATGCGTACCTACCTCCGATTTCATCCAGCTGGCCTACCATGAGCTCTGTCTAGCTCTGGTTTTGAGTCTGTGTGAGTGCTCACCAGTGCATTATACTGTGTGTGTGACGTTTTGACGTAAGATTTATTTAGTCAACACTCTAACATACTCAAAACCAGAACCTGTGACAGAGCCAGACAGAGCTCATGGTAGGTCTACTGTTATTGAAGTCGCTTTAGTGGTTGTATTGAATAAGTTCTGCGCACTCAGTATGAATATTTAGGATATTTAGTGGTTAAGGCCCATACAATACCTATAATACAATATTTTTATTTCAGAAAAGATCTTTGTTAGTAGCACACAGAAATAAAATCTTAAAAAACTAATGTTAGTAAATGGCAATGACTACTATTTATTACATAAATAAATAAATAATGCGGACAACCCACACAACACTATCTAGCCCCAAACTAAGCAGAGCTTGTACTATGGGAACCAGGTAGCTGATATAATACTTAAATACTTTTTTTTTTTTGTAAATACATACATAGAATACAATATAACACCCAGACAGAGAACAAACATCTGTGTTCACCGCACAAATATTTGTTCTCGGTGGGGATCGAACCCACGCCCTCCACTCCACATGATACAAATATTAACTAACTGATGTGTTGGATTCATGCTTCAACAGTCACTCTTCTCGCTTCTCACTGGGTCACTAACTGGGCAACCGCTATAGGAATCGAGCCTCAAGAATAGGATTTTGACAATTCTCCATTGAAAAGTGATTAAAACTTGAGGTCGACTGAGAAGCCTTATAGAAGTGTTAAAAAAACTCTGTCGAGTATTGATTGAGATAGTCAACGCTTCTCTCTTTAAGCCTCCGCTATACGCTGGTCTAAAAACAAAACACGACCGGAAAGTTGGAAAAATTTAAAATAAAGATGGCGTTGCCTGACCTGAGCTGTGAATTCATGTATTTGATACCAACTATTACTTATTCTGTGCTTGGGTCTGACATTTGTCACGACATTACAATGTGTTGACTAGAATACGCTTCGTTAGACAAAAACACAGACAGATATTCAGTAAATAAATATAACCCAATTGTTATGTTAGCTGATTCCCGTCGCAGAGTTTCCATTGCATATTTTTCATCCAGGATTGGTGATAACAATGGCAAGCTGTGCGGTATTTTTTAAACTACCACGAACGCTACATTTTAAATCTAACTTATATAGTAGTGTAGTAGTAGTAGTCTAATTTATATAGTATAACAAGCAAATAGCCCCAGATTTAATAAAAGAAACCTTCCACCAAGAGAGATTTTCCTCATATTATGCAAAACCAGAGTGAGTTGCAAGTTCATAAATGTCGGTAGTCGGTGAATGAACACTTGTATTTTTTAAAGGTAAAAAACGGAACCCTTATAAATTCGTCATGTCTGTCTGTCTGTCCATCCGTATGTCACAGTCACTTTTTTTCAAAAAAATGAAATGAAATGAAAAGAAATAATTTATTTGCTTGAAGTATGGTACTTACAAAACTGTAAAAGCTATATGTACTGATGAAACTTGGTAAATAGATGTATTCTGTAAACCGCATTATGATTTTTATACTTAGAACTGACACTCAAAAAATATTTTTTCATAAAACTTATGAGTTTTCTTAACATTAAGTAAAAGATTATTAAACCAGTTAAGTATTTACGACAGAGATGCGTTAACGTCATCGTAATTAGCCTTCTATCTATCGACTTTAAAAATTAATGAGGTATCGTCAGCAATAGTACTGTTTCACATAGTTTTTTAACCAAAAAAGGAAGGTCATTTACGTACACTAGAAACAAGAAAGGACCTAATATCGAACCTTGTGGCACCCCTATGTCAATAACTGACCCAAAAGATCTCTCACCGCCCACATCAACTTTAAGGATTCTATCAGTCAAGTACGATTGTAATAAGTCAATGGAGCGATTTAGAATACCGTAATGTTTAAGTTTAGATATTAAGAGGGTGACGGACGCAGCTCGCAACTTCAATTCGAGGCGCGGGCAAAAATTGCTCCGAATATAGCTATCTCTATTCATTTGATGCGGGCGCCACGGAATATATAATAGTAGTATACACACACAGGCGCTCGTGTGACGCGCTACTTCTATACGTGAATCCAACCATAGTGCCGCGCTTGTGCGTGTGCGTCAGCCACTGATAACGATTTTTATGCATTGCCTAATTTCGTCAACGTTACTAACACCCGTTTTCACTAAACCTAGGCGACGCCTAAATCGGATGCCTAAATATTAAAGGGCCGACGTACACAGCTCGCAACTTCAATTCGAGGCGTGAGCAAAAACTGCTCCGAATATAGCTATCTCTATTCATTTGATGCGGGCGCCACGGAATATATAATAGTAGTATACACACACAGGCGCTCGTGTGACGCGCTACTTCTATACGTGAATCCAACCATAGTGCCGCGCTTGTGCGTGTGCGTCAGCCACTGCTAACGACTTTTATGCATTGCCTAATTTCGTCAACGTTACTAAGCGTCAGATAGGCTAGTGGCTAGGGCGTGCGGATTCACACTGAGAGGACGAGGTGGGCGGGAGTTCAAATCTGGTCAAAGAAAGTTGACTTTTTGCACCCTACAATTTTATGTTTTTATTTTTTGTGGCTGCATTACCTGACTAACCCTCTAAGCTTATTGCTTGCTTGTTTCGCTTTTCTAGTATTCAATAAGCAAGGATTGGTCATGCTCTGAATGCAAGAATAAAGTGAAAAAAAAAACAACATTCCTGAACCGATAAAGAACCTTCAGAGTAGCTATTTACGCACTTAGAAAAGACACCAGGAAATTCTCTAACATGATACGAGTGAGTTTATTCATCAGGTAGGGTTTGTGCGGGTTCTGGACCAAATTGAAGAAGAGTAAAGAGAACCATTGACTCCGAGTTGAGTTGAGAGAGCCATTGACCCCGGCGCGGAGCGATGGAGTTGTGGTTGATGACGTTCCAGTAGAGGATGATGGGTGGGAGTCCGCTCAACATCAGGTGTGGTGTGGTTTGCTTGACCTCATTGGCCTAGTGGTTGGAGGGTGCGGGTTCAAAATCAGTGATAACGTTACAGTAATAGATGATGGGTGGGGTCCGCTCTACGTCAGGTGGGGTGTGGTTCGCCAGACCTCATCGGCCTAGCGGTTGGGGGGCGTGGGTTCAAAACCAGTCATGACGTTACAGTTGAAGATCATGGGTGGAGGTCCGCTCAACATCAGGTGGGGTGTGGTTCGCCAGACCTCATCGATCACACACACACAGCAATAAAAAACACGCAAAGCGGCTCACTTACCAAAGTACAGAAAGTCTAATAATGTGACTGCATTTAAAAATATACTTTATTCGTTGAGCAATTAGGTTGCTTTTATTCTGCTTATTTACATTCGCAAAACCAACGATTGCGAACATCGACCTACAATTACATGGACCTCGGCTTTCGCACAAAACTCGCGAAAAAAGTGTACCAAGCTAACCTACTATAGGTGGATACTTATATAATGATTATAAACAAACTGAAAAAAAAATTATTTATGTCTTATCACAATTACTATATAGAACTCAATTTTGATTGCATGAAGCAACTTCTAGTGAACGTTACAGAAATTTTTCCAAGTCTTTTTATCAATATTTCCACCAGACGTTGAGCAGTACTCTGTTTATTGAGCTCCAGTTATATAAAGAAAAACTATTTTGTTAAAGTATTTCTCAGTCTTTTTATCAATATTTCCACCGGACGTTGAGTGGTAGCAGTTTTTTGAGCTCCAAATAAATAAAGTTTTTTTTTTAATTTCTTAGTCGTTTTATCAATATTTCCACCTGACGTTGAGCTGTAGTTTATTTCTTGAGCTCCAGAAAAATAAAACAGAAATATGTTGTTCAAATTTTTACAAGTCTTTTTATCAATATTTCTACCTGACGTTGAGTGGTATCAGTTTTTTTAAGCCCCAGATAAATAAAGAATAAAAATATTTTGTAGCCATTTTTCTTAGTCCTTTTTTCAATATTAACCTGACGTTGAGCGGTAGTCGGTTGTTTGAGATTCAGATAAATAAAGAAAAAAAATATTTTGCTGAAATTTTTCCAAGTCTTTTTATCAATATTTCCACCAGACGTTGAGCGGTACTCTGTTTTTTGAGCTCCAGTTATATAAAAAAAAAACTATTTTGTTCAAGTATTTCTCAGTCCTTTTATCAATATTTCCACCGGACGTTGAGTGGTAGCAGTTTTTTGAACTACAAATAAATAAAGAAAAAAAATAATTTGTTGTAATTTTTCTTAGACCTTTTATCAATACTTCATATACAGGGTGGAATTTTGTAATGCCACCTGGAGGGAAAGTACTCTTAATACTCCAGATAGAAAATTTTACTCACAGGAAACATTCCTTTATTTTTGAATAGAAAGCAAACTGCATTCAAAGTTTTTCGAAAATTCTCTCACACCCGGGAATTGAACCGGCTAAAATCAGAAAAATTATACCTTGTACTTTTATTGCATCGATCGTTAGTCAATTATAAGGATGAAATCTCTCTAACAAACATGATAAATTAAATGAAAGAAAAACCAGGAAATCTTAAATTAATTTAATTATTTACAAAAAATGGATAACTAACTAGTTACTTGAAATTAGTTGCTTGAAATGGGCTCCATTCTCTTGGATACACAAATTTATTCTTTTAACGAATTCATTTCTTTAAAAGAATAAATTTATTCCTTTCAAAAAAAAATTAATTAAAAAATTATTTTATTTTTAATTTTAGAAATTGCTTTCTATCCAAAAATAAAGGAATGTTTCCTTTGAGTAAAATTTTCTATCTGCAGTATTAAGAGTACTTTCCCTCCAGGTGGCATTACAAAATTCCACCCTGTATAGAAATTAATGGTTCATAATAATTTGTTTTAGTCGAAATGTTGGCTTTTTTCGAAATTTCGGCAGACTTTTTGACCTAGTGCTGCACCTTGATTTCGTTTACCCAACCTACAACCTACCTAGGTACTTAGTATTTCCCATCTTCACTTAGTACCCTTCCTAAACTAACAATTATCAAATATCTAAGCATTATGTTTTATGCCAGTGTAGGTATTTAACTAGTCCGAAGTCCGAGCGATTCACACACACAACCGAAGTGTCCCGTGTGCTTCAAGCGTTTCCTCCCCCTGCACCCCGCCACCCGCACCGTGCGTGCGCGATAGCAATAGTAGCCGTTCGAAAATGCCATGAATTTGATCGTGTTCCGTAATACCAAAAATGATGACTGAAAACTTTTTGTATTCTTTACATAGTATTGTTATTCTGTAACTAGACAATATAAACTAGGTTCCTTAACAAAAAACACGTAAGATATTGTTGTTTTTAGTACGAAACCAATAGGTAGAAAACTTGATAAGTTTAGCATAAAAATGTGCAAAATGCGATTGGTGTTTATTTCATTTTAGGTAAGTAATTTGAAATAAAACTGTTGAGGAACCTAGATAAATACTATGCAAATACAATTATTACAATAATATAGTGTAAATCTGTCTAAATTAGAAATCATTTTGGTATTCCGTTTGTATGAAAATTTTCCATACGTCAGCCCCTTAACTAGTTTTTTCGTGTGCGCGAGCTGCAAGCAGCTCGCGTGTCGGTGTGCTACTCCCAGTTTTACATTACACTTGCACTTGTAAAACCCCAAAAAGTAGTAAAGAAAGTCCTAAGTAACCCTAAAAGTCGATCAGTGAATCAAGTTCCTCAGTGTAGTAAAACCCCAATCAAAGTCCTAAAGAACCCTAAAATTGTATACATAATCAAGGTCCTAAGTGAAGTAAAATTCCAATTAAAGGCCTAAGGAACCCTAAAAGTTGTTTATTTTATCAAGTTCCTCAATGTAGTAAAACCCCAATCAAAGTCCTAAGGAACCCTAAAAATGTTAACATTATCAAGCTCCTAAGTGTAGTTGAAACTCCAATCAAAGTCCTAAGGAACCCTAAAAGTCGAACACTTAATCAAATTGCTCAATGTAGTAAAACCCCAATCAAAACCTTATACGGAACCCTAAATTGTACGTCAAGCCAAAACCCTTAACGGGTCGAAACCGCTGGAAGGAACCCAAACGTTGACTACCGGGTCGCTTGCATCGCGAGCTGCAAGCAGCTCGCGTCCTCAATGCGTTCCCACAGGGGCGGAACCCTAAACCAAGTGAAGATCCAATCAAACACCTTAAAAAACCTAAAATTCAATCTCCAATCATAGTCCTCAGTCGAATGAACCGTTTGAACGACCTTAATCGGACGATTTTTGCAAAACCGGAAGTGGCACAGCCGCCATTTTGAATTTTGAACTCAGTCTAGTGAACATTTTTTCACACCCCTAAGACACCCTAAATTTAAGTAGGAGGGGGTTCTAAATTTCAGTAGGGTGGGCGTGGTCGCGTGGCGGCTCGCTTCGCTCGCCGCAACGTTCCCCCCGGGTTCAGGAGGAGGGGGTTCTGGGGGCTTGAGGGGGGGGTCACAGCACGGCTCGCTTCGCTCGCCGCGACGCTCCCCCCGGGTTCAGGAGGAGGGGGTTCTGGGGGCTTAGGGGGGGGGGGGGGGGGGTCACAGCACGGCTCGCTTTGCTCGCCGCACTGTTCCCCATTCGCTCGCCGCAATGCTCCACTCGAAAAAAAGGGTCAAAAATAATAAAGGGGTCTAGAGGGGGGAGGGGGGCAAAATTTATTTTGCTTTCAAAATAATCTCACCTTCCCTACATGACCCAAAAAAAAAGTCTTGCAAGTCACTCCGCTTGGAAGATACGAAAGGGGGGGGTGAAAAAAGGGGCAAGAGGGGGGTGTTTTTTTTGTTTTTTCAATTCAGGAAGAAACCCTCTATACGAAACCCTAATCGAAAACCCCCTATCTCGACGGCATCCGGTAGCACTCACAAAAGGGGGGGTCCTGGGGGGCAAGGGGGGCAATTTTTTTTGTACAATAATATTCTTATCTTTTTTCTTCTCTTTCGTCTTCTCCCTTTTAATCTTTTTTTTTCTGAAAAGTAATATTTCATCAAAATCGGCTAAGCCGTTTTGTTTTATTATTTGTTACTGCATACCTTCGTCATTTAATTTTATGATCCAATTTAGTAAATTTTTCTTTTATCTAAAAGGTTATACTTCCAGATCTGTATGTAAATCTAGTAAGTATAACTTAGTGCATAGAATTCATGCCTATGGAAATAAATAATAATAATAATAATAATAATGCTGGACAATTCACACAACATTATCTAGCCCCAAGCTAAGCAAAGCTTGTGTTATGGGTGCTAGATAACTGATATACATAATACAATACATTACATGCATAGATAATTTTCATTTCAATTCATAAATGAATTGAAATGGAAATTATTTATGGGTGGCTTTAAGCTTTGCACTCATTTAGGCCTTCGGTGCTCATTGCGGTGGAGATCAGTGAAGCATTGTGAAATAACACTGTCTATTCGACTTATATTATTGTATTTTATCGGCATTTAAAAATATTAGGTATACCAAAGAGTTTCGACAACCCCAACTGACTCTTCAAAGTTCTGTCAAACGCAAAATCTTGGGAAACTCCTTGCTGCGTGTATAGAAATAGGCACATGTATTTTGGTATTTGGGTATTTGAGCGCACCGTGCATGAAGCCTTTGACAGAAAGTTCCAGAATTCGGGACATTACAGGCACCTCCAGATTTAAAAGACGGCAATCAAAAATACTCAAAACCCATGATATTATTGTTATGACTGGGCTCTCAGCTCATTTATTAGTAGCTCTGCCTTCTGCGCCATAGGTCGTGGGTTCGATCCCCACCGAGAACAAATATTTGTGTGGTGATCATAGATATTTGTTCTCCATCTGGATGTTATATTGTTTTCCAAGTACCTACCTATGTATTTACAAACAAAATGTATTTAAGTATTACATCAGCTATCTGGTTCCCATAATACTAACTCTGCTTAGTTTAGGGCTAGATAGTGTAGTGTAGATTGTCCATAATATATATATATATATATATACTTCCTTTTCATTGTAATGGGCTCCCAAACTCTTTGCAAAATCGACACTATTTTTATAAAGGCCTAAAATCGGCTACTAGTTTTTGAGTCTTCTTCTTGTCATGTCAATAGAAAATTAAAGCTGGTGTGGTGGATTATGAATGTGCCTCAAAAGTTTTGCTACTTCACGTTGGTTTCATTTATTGTTTTCCTTCACCGTTAGAGTGTACTGACATAGTGCACATAGGTTTTTTGGCAGATAAACTAATTTGTGCATGACGGGGTTTGAACACACGCCTTTAGAATCAAAAAGCGGGTCGCTACGACAATATAACCGGTGCTAAGCAACCAGAGCGCCCCTCCACCTAATGGACCGATGACATTCTAAAGATCGTGGGAAATCGGCAAATTGTTTTTTCATGGAAATGTATAAAGGAGGTCTATATCTAGCAGTGGACTTCTACTTACTGATGATGATGACGGAAAGCACTGGGTAGATAGGAAGATAGCTACTTATGAACTACAAAAATTGAGGTATTTAACAAAAGCATTGCGCTTCGCTGGTCACGCACGATAGGAACGTGCCCTAGAATGTACTTGATAAGTTATATGCTACATAAAATATATACTTCTACAGGCTGATGATGATGTGAATACAGGTTATCGATCATAATGTACGATGAAGATGGTTTTATGTCATTTCGTTATACTGTGACAGTTTGTTTTATGTTACACTGTGGCAAATTTATAGTACCAGTAGTAGCTATGATTTAATCTAGGGTATATTTTACGTAGTCAGAGATGAAATGTCATGTCACGAAATTTGACATAGGTCCAACCTTCTTGGCCGCTCGGGCTGTACTGAGAAGTAAGTACAGAAACCTATCTATTTATATTTTTGAAAATTTTATTTTTTTATAAAAACTACGGCAACTAAGAAAAATGCAATAACATCAGGTTTTTACGTATTTATTAAGGTAAACGGGAACAAAACTTTCATTGCAATGGCTCTAACAGCAACGGAAAAAAACCATTTCAAATCCAAAAAAAATTGAGAGTTTTTGGCAAACTTTGCGTTCAATTTTATCGAACCCTGTGAGTTGAGGAGAATTTCTAGCCTAATCATAATTTTTTTACACCATTTAATTGTAATATTTTACAAAAAAAATAAATGGATTCGTCCATACAACGAAAAAAAATGCTACTTTACATTTTCGGTTTCCCCTCATGTAGGCCCTTAAGGCTAGTTCAAAAATAACATAGTACGTTTACGTTTTTAGACGTAAATACGGTAATATTTACCTTTGCCAGACATACATCCGTCTGCTGTATGTACAGTAGACCTACCACAAGCTCTGTCTGGCTCAGCCCCTGGCTCCTCTTTAAGGCTAGTTCAAAAATAACATTTGCTCTCGTTTTTAGACGTATTTACGGTAAAATTAACCTGTGCCAGACATGCATCCGTCTGCCGTGTGTACAGTAGACCTACCACAAACTCTGTCTGGCTCAGTCCCTGGCTCCTCTTTAAGGCTAGTTCAAAAATAACATTTGCTCTCGTTTTTAGACGTATTTACGGTAATATTTACCTGTGCCAGACCTACATTCGTCAGCCGTGTGTACAGTTGGCCTACCACAAACTCTGCCTGGCTCAGTCCCTGGCTCCTCTTTAAGGCTATTTCAAAAATAACATTCGTTCTTGTTTTTAGACGTATTTACGGTAAAATTAACCTGTGCCAGACATACATCCGTCTGCCGTGTGTACAGTTGGCCTACCACAAACTCTGTCTGGCTCAGGTTTTGAGTCTGTGTGAGTGATGACTAAATAAATCCTACGTCAAAACCTCACACACTAAGTATACACTTAACTAAGTAAGCACACTGGTGAGCACTCACTCAGACTAAAACCCAGCGCTAGAGACAGAGCCAGACAGAGCTCGTGGTAGGCCTACTGTGTAGTGCCAGTGCTATTTGCAAAGCTATCTCTTGATTGCGACAGCATGTTGCTATATTTGGTTATCTTTGCGAAGCTAACGGAGCGAGGCTCTAGATACGGTTTAGGCTGCGTCCCCAGTAGGCAAACTGTTAGCGGCTGACTGAGTGAAACGTGTGAATTGTGGTTTACGATTTACCTTTCGACGAACTACAAGAACCTTTATTGTTACTTGATGCTACGGAACCCTTCATGGGCGAGTCCGACTCGCACTTGGCAGCTTTTTTTGAAATATGTGAGTGCACTTGCTTGTTGTCACAAATCCTAAGACCGTGGGTTCAAGTCCAGTCGTGTACCAATGAGTTTTTCTGTAGAAAATGTGTGTGCACTATGCCAGTACTCTCAAACGATGAAGAAAAACATAGAGAGGAAACCGGCAAAAGTTCAAGCAGCACGTGTTAAGCGTCACGCAAAAAGGGCCCATTAGAGGCCTACTTGCGGAAACCCACCCGCACATAAAATGTGGATGATGAATTTGCCGAATTTGTTGTCATAAAAAAAACTAAAAAATAAAAGTAAAATAACCTACAACCTTAGGATCGCAAGGCGAACCACTAGGCTTCTCAAAACCCTTAAAACCACGAAGGTCCTAACCGTAACGCTGGTGATACAACTGTCGTTGGTTTACGCAACTCCGTCGAATAAGGCGTCCGAACCACTTTAGCCCCGGCTCTAATTTCAGAGAAACTTGGACAATGCTCTATTGTTGTGTTCGCTACAATAATAATTGCTAGTGGTCTCCCTGGGGTGGATTTTTGAATGGGGTCTATGGGAGAGCTTGGTAGGGGTAGAATGGATATAGGAATAACGGAGTCTTTAAGACGCACACAATCTTTCTAAATTTGGGAAAAAATGACACTATAACGTCTAAAAGATAATTTTTTATTGTGATTTTATTGTATAATTATCCAAATGGTGTCAGAACGTTTTTTTATCTTATTAATTGCCTATAAAAATAAATAAATAATTGAATGTTTACATTCATACCGGTCTGATATTTCGAAACCTTTTCACAAACATTCTTGGAAATTTGAGCAATTTGACATCCTTCTTCAAGATAAAACTAAATAGCTGTACTGGTAAACTACATGCGAGCAGCGGCCGGCAAAAGTTGTATGAAAATTCATGACTTACAAGAACACAATGTTTAGATAAATAAATTACAAATTGGTTTGACATTTTGCGTATGGTCTACTGGACTTACGTACAATATACACATAAGTGGTTTAATAAACAGATCGTTTTATATAAAAATTTAGAACAAAAGTGTCCTAAATGATGTATTTACTGATATGATTGCTGCAGCCAGCGGTCAGTAAAAATAGTACATTGTTACCTGAGTGTTGAAAGTCACGTTTTTTGAGTCCCGAGACGGGTTTGGCGCCAGAGCGTAGCGAGGGCGCCAATGGAGCTTGAGGGACTTAAAAGACTTTCACCCGAGGTAAACACTGTGCTTTTACGAATACAAGGAAAGTAAAAACAAAAACATGAAAGAAAAATTTGTGAAAATGAAGATTGAATTGTCGCCTTCCCGGTTTTTTTTTCTTTTTCTCTGGCGGGCTTCGGCTCGCCAGCATTATTCAGCCATTATTTTCATTCTCATAATTTAAAACATGGTAAATTGTTTGCTCAAATCTATGTTATTTTAAATAAATAGTTGAAGCTATACAAGGTGTATCTAAATATGTGTACTATGCGAAGGTGGGGGGTTTCAGACCACAATGGTGATCAGTTGTGGGGGGGAGAAAATTAAAAATTCCTATTTTCAGTTTCCCATACAAAAATATTTAATTTCATAATGCCTAAATAAATTGACAACCCTATCCTTGTAACCCCTTGACCCCGTGACCTACTACCTCTGTAGGTCTATTACTACTACCTACTACCTCTGTAGCTGAGTTTAGGGTTGTCACTTTGTATAAAGTCAGCTGTTCATGTTGAAACTTCGTTGCAGTTTTTTTCAGAGATACCAATCGAAGTTCGAAAAGTCGTTGAACAAAAATTGTTCCCCGGGGGGTGGAAATTCACCCCCCTTCGGGATAGTACACATATTTTGATACACGTTGTATATTAATCAAGTAATTTAGAAGATATATTATTTATTTAATACTATCTTTATGTTATTTAAATTTAAATTTTACATTGCGCTCTAATTAGACTTTTTAAACTTCTTACCGTTGTAATGGGTTTCCAACCTACTTGCTGAATAAAAAGTTCGAATTTGGTTCAACGACCTCCTTGCAGCAGAAAGACTTTAGAAAGTTGGAACATGGTTGAATAAAATAGAACTTGTTTTTTTTAATAATTTGACAGCTGTCAGTAGAAAGCGATTCTCCCTAGGGCTGAAAGTTTTACTTTCTATTAGGCCCCTCAGGCAACTTCAGACCTACTTTCAAAGTATGAGTAATGAAAAGGCATTTTAAAACTATGTACTGCTTGAACTCATTTTGTCAAATACAATTACGACAAACAACGAACAACGCAAATTTTTCTCGCGTCTATGTGTACATGATTGTGATTTTTTTCAACAAACAGCATTGAACTTAGAAGGCTAGTTCGAAATTTAAATAAAACCTTTGATTTAAGTTACCTCCTTGGTTGCTGTGTTCGGGAGCAAAATATCGTTCCATTTTTAAATAACACGACCGATGGATGTGAGTTTACTATTATTAAATCGCTGGTGTTTGGCCGTTCTATAGTGACAGTTTCTTTGGCAGTTCTTTTCATTGCCTTCCGCGGCTCAAGAACAAAAGGTAGAATGGGAGAAGTAGGTTTTTTGTTTGGTTTGCGAATTTATAATTAGGAAGTCTTAGAGTTGGACAATAAATTGAAGGAGTAATGAAATGCCCTGACTTTTGTTACCGTTTTACTGCCGTTGAGAAAGGTAATAAAATAAATAATCTTTAGACGGGTTGAGGCAAAAGTTTCTTTAAACTATCGGAACGAAACCAGAGGTTGGAGCTTTTATGGTTTATACAAGAGAACAGACGGTTGCATCGCCATTGGGACCACGGTTAATTTGTTAGAAAGTGCTGCTTAGGATAGCCCCATTTTAACCTAGTGTCCCCTAGTTTCTTTTTGCCCCCAACAGTTTCCAACAACCTGAAACAGTAGGCCTGCCACAAGCTCTGTCTGGCTCTGTCTTTGGCTCGGGTATTGAGTCTGTGTGAGTGCTCACCAGTGTATTATACTGTGTGTCTGGTGTTTCGACGTAGGATTTATTTAGTCAACACTCACACAGATGCACCTCAAACGCTAGAAAAAACTTATCATAAAACTGAAAAAAATTACATTTGAGAGTCTTCATTCTGAAATTGGTCATAATAATACTAAAACCATTAATGACGCAACTAAATGAACAGGGTTAGGATTGAGAAATTACGAACTTTGTACCCTTAATCTAAGTTAAAGCTGAAGCTTAGTTCGAAACTTTTGGGGTACAAGTCACGCTCGCACTTGCCCGATTTAATTCTAAAATCATCCTTCGCAACGTGACTAAAAAAGAGCGCTAGTGGCCCAGTGGTAACGGCCCCACCTTCCGATCCGAGGTCGTGGGTCCAATGAGATTTTCTGCCCCATTTACGTACACTATGTAGTGCTCTCAAACGATGAAGGAAAATATCGTAAGGAAAAAGGCATACCGTAGAACCTAAAAGTTCGAAAAAATGTGTCAAGTGCACGAAATGAGCCTCTTTGAAACGCACTTAAAATCCAGAAAAAACCAGTGAGACGAGAAGATTTATGAATTTATTGTGCTTGTAGTTCGAAATTTAAATTAAAACCTTTGATAAGTTACCTCCTTGTTTCGGAGCAAAAGATCGTTCCATTTTTAAATTACACGACGGATATGAGTTTACTATGTTATTATAAAATATGTCAAAAGCTAAACAGTGCTTAAACTATTGCCATCTCTTACCACTAGGTATTGACAAACAGTGACAGGACTAACTTTAAGCAAAGATTAAATTTAAATTGCGTTTATAAGTATGGCTACCCCCAAATACTGAAACGCAACTCAGATTTAAGCACGTCTCAAGCGACGAATATTTGACAGTTTTCAATGAAAATCTGTCAAATATTCGTCGCTTGAGACGTGCTTAAATCTGAGTTGCGTTTCAGTATTCGGGGGTTAGTCTCTAAACACTACGTTAATGGATTGTCATACAACTTTTGCCGGCCGCTGTTCGCATATATTTACACGATAAGAGAGAGAACGCTGCTAAAAACTTTAAAATCTGTTTAACACGATAAGCTCCCCAAAATAACGGACGCCTACTCGAAAGCTCAGCAGAAGTCCTCGTGTGTGACCAAGCATAATCACGTGACCTAGATGTGAATATTCGCTAGTAGAGCACTCTTTATTCTTGACTAGTGGACTCCCCTGGCTCCAAAGTCAATATCAACATTTTTACATTTTTAATTTATCAAAACACAAATACACAATATACCAAAATGTCATATTTATAAGATTACATTTATATTTATTTATTAACAATGTATAAATATGTTTAAATTTGTACCGTAAGGATCATTTTGAAACGTTAATGCTTAGAAGAACAGACAGAAATTCATTAACCGTGACTACGGCTGTTGTAACACGGTCGAAACGTTGGGAAATAATAAAAGTAATCGCGATAAATACCCTTTTTTCTATATAAAAGGTAATCACAATAAGCACCCGTTTTTTCCATTTAAAAAACATTTATCTGTAGGTAATAATCAAAGCTTGTTCTATTCAAATTCAAATTCAAAAGTTTCAATTTCAATTCAATTTCCTTCAATTTCTACAAAAATTCAAATTCAATTCCAAGAATCACTTTGAAACGTCGTAAAGCTAGGTGAGTCTAGGGTCTAGGTGCCAGTTCCCCGCGACCAAGCCTAGAAGAACAGGCAAGTTGATAAAGTGATCAAGTTGAAAGTACTCTAGTGCACTTGCTACTTGACTAAAGAACTAGCGTAGTCTGAACGGACCTGTAGTTAATCTGTACTCGAACTCGAACTAAATCAATCTGTGCCTCTGCATAAATCACTTAATCCCGTGTTGCGCGATTTAGTGACAAGGGAAACATACGAGTATTATTATATTATACTAGCGACCTGCCTTGGTTTTGCACGGTTGGAAAAATGCAAAGCCAGTGACGCATTTTTCACCTACTTGTGTTTTAAGTCGGGAAATAATAAAGGTAATCGCGAGAAAATACCCGTGTCTTCCATAAAATTACTTGTTTTTCCCTTTAAATTACTCGTGCAAAGTTAGGGCGGGTCGCTAGTAATAAATATAGCAATACATTCGGAGATTGTAAAAGTATTTTTTTTTTAAATTGTTTTTATTTATTTATTTGATTTTGTTTCGTTTCGTTCAGGTTGGTGTACCCTAATACTATAGCGCGCAGCCTTCATCATACAAATTTAAGATTTTATAAATGTTTTTATGTAGTCTTCGAGTTTATTTTTTACAAAAATACATATTTTTCCTCTTTGTCTATTTGACCTTCTGCCTGTATTGCCTATTTGGTTGTATTTGTTAAATTTGGTTCCAGTTCGTGGTTGCCATTCGAGAACCTTTTCTCCAATTAAAAACTATTATGTAGGGGACTGAGTTTATGGTTCGATTCTAAGGTTGTGGGTTCAAATCAAGTCGTGTACCAATGAGTTTTTCTGTCGAAAAATTGATGTACACAATGCTAGTGCACTCAAACGGTGAAGGAAAATATCGTGAGGAAACCCGCAGCTTAGTCAGCTCCGCACATATTAACCATGTCTTTCCTGTGAATCAGGCCGACTAAGCTGTCAAAGGATGGTATAGGTGCTAGGCAAGCCTATTCCGTCTAAAAATCCGGTCTCAGGCTCTGTAGCGTCCCGTAAGTAGAGGCATGAGTACCACCAGTTGCCCCTGACACTACAAATAAATAAATAAATAAATATTGCGGACAATTCACACAACACTACCCAGCCCCAAACTAAGCAAAGCTTGTAATATGGGAACCGGATAGCTGATATAATACTTTAATACATTTTTTTTGTAAATACATACCTAGAATACAATATAACACCCAGACAGAGAACAAACATTTATGGTTAACCACACAAATATTTGTTCTCGGTGGGGATCGAACCCACGACCTACGGCGCAGAAGGCAGAGCTACTACCAACTGAGCTAGAGGCCAGTCGATATATATAAATCATCTACAATAGATGCAAAGGCCTGTTAAAACTGAGTTTGTATTTTAGGTAGAAGTGTCCACTGCTATCAATTACCTAATGCACGCTCACGGCTGCCATGAATATGGAAAGAGCACTCAGTGAATTTGGCCATTAGTCTGCAACACGACTCGCGTTGTGGACCTTTGCATTCAACCCAGACGATGTTTTAAAAATGTCGTGTTTTAATAAAAAAAAAAGAAAGAAAATACATTTATTTGACATAGGTTTTAAGTACATAGGTGTAGACATACATAAGTGTTCACAACATTTAGCAATAATAAACTATGCCAAATAGGCCCCGACTCAGCTTTTTGCTTTTAATTTTTTAATGTCTTTTTCTGTCGTAAAGCAGCATTGCTGTGTTTCGGTTTGCAGGTTGTGGGTGCCGTTAAAATTACTGGCACGTGAGGCTCAACATCTGTATGCTTCAAGCTGATGAACGCAGAGCAGTGCATCGTAGGGTATCCTGACGTGCATGACCTACGAGGCAATGCTTTGTTATAGGTAATAGTTACCACCTAACGTCAGGTGGGCCATACGCTTGTTCCATCAGTTATTAAACAAAAATGAAATAAAAAGATCGTTTATTCAATAAATCCATAATGCGTTAAGGCCTGCGCACACCTAGTTCGCTGGCGGTAGCGATCAGTGAAAGGCTGTCAAATATCGCTGTGAAATCTCAAATCTGACAGCGATATTTGACAGCGTTTCATTGATCGCGTTCGCCAGCGAACTAGGTGTGCGCAGGCCTTTTTAGGTGTGGGCTTCTTCTTCTGTAAAAGAGTTGATCTGGCGAAGTACTATTACTTTGATATTTGTGCTACCAAGCGTTTACGCTTGCATTTTCGTGTTCTGATTTTAAGTGCTTATTACAGTTATATGACACAAATGAAGAGGCATGAGACTTGCTAAGGTCCTCAACGATTTCTCAAAAAAAAATATCTCTAGAAACTTGTAAAAACTTTTTCAAGTAAAAATATATTTCCCGTGTCTGGGGATCAATCGTTAATCAACGTAGCCTTTTTCACCGAAAAAAAAGTTTAGATGGAATATCCCTCTGCTTTATTTTATCTATGAAAGTTTCCCTTTTTGTTATACAGGGTTATTCATTATTAGCTGCAAATACTCGGGAATTAGGTTCAATAAATAAATTAAAAAATATTTATGAAACGATTTTTAAAAGTTTTGTTATGAAAATCCCGAGAAAATCGATAAAGAATATCCTTTGAAATCATTGGCGCCTGACCTATTTTGACCTTTGATCCGCGCCCGCGCCACGTGAGCGACACTCTGCGTTCAGTCACCGCCTGGGTGGGTCATCGTCCTGTTCTCCGTTGTAGTCATTATGCAATAGCCGTAAAGAAATTAATAAAAATAAAATTTTGATACAAAAACTTAAATTAGTTTAGGAATTAAATTGATTCGGCCAAACAAATATTGACGACCCAAACATTAGGCCCTCTCAGTTTGTGTAGCTAATTATGAATAACCCTTTAGATCAGCCATCACATATCGTAGAACCTAAAAAGTTCGAAATATGTGTCAAGTACATGAAAGGAGCCTCTTTGAGGCGGATTTAAAATCCTTTCACCACACTTGGTTCGAAAAAATCAGTAACACGATTAGAATAATTATAAGTTTAAAAAACTTGAGAAACCGACTTCATTGTCAAACGGCTAAACCGATTTTAATCAAATTTGTTTAGGACAATCTGGACGTAAAAATAACCTTCCAAATAAAAAAATAATTTTCTAAATCGGTTCATAAATGACGGAGGCATGCAGTTACAAACATGAAAAAAAATATTTAAAAAAAAAATGGCAACACCGATTTTAATAAAATTAAAATGGGACCAATCTGGAAGCAGTACCTTTCAGATAAAAAAATATTTTTTCAAATCGGCTCACGACGAAGTTATGCGGTAACAAACATTAAAAAAAAAAAAAAAAAAAAAAAATACAACCGAATTGAGAACCTCCTCCTTTTTGATTGGAAGTCGGTTAAAAAGAAGACGCAAAGAAAAATGAATAATAAAAAAGGATACAGAAAGCTACCAGCGCCAAGAGTAAAGTGCTATAAAGAGTACAGCGCCGGACGACAAATTCGCATTTTTCTTCTCAAAAAAAACCTCCAAATTGCTTCAAAATGACCTCTCTCGCAACCGATGTTTTTCAACGTTGTTTTCAGCTCGAAGTTTCTCCACGTTGAAAGTAATTTCGGGTTTGGCGATCAGTAGGCCTATACCACAAGCTCTGTCTGGCTCTGTCTCTGGTTTTGAGTCTGTGTGAGTGGTGACTAAATAAATCCTACGTCGAAACGTCACACACACACACAGTATAATACAATCACTCAGGTGAGCAGTCACACAGACTCAAAACCAGAGCCAGACAGAACTTACAGACACAGATAGGTACAGACAGCACCTACGAGAATAAATGTATTTTTAACTGACTTCCAATCAAAAAGGAGGAGGTTCTCAATTCGGTGGTTTTTTTTTTTTTTTTTGTTTGTTACCACATAACTTCGTCATTTGTGAGCCGATTTGAAAAAATATTTTTAAATCTGAAAGGTACTGCTTCCAGATTGGTACCATTTTAATTTTATTAAAATCGATGTTGCCATTTTTTTTTAAACTTACATAACGTAGATTCAAATTGGTTAATGTATAAAATACATCGAATAGCTTAAGATAAACAATATTGTAACTGTGAGTCTGGGAATAAATAAATAAATAAATAATTTTATTAATGTATGTAACTGCATGCCTCCGTCATACCGATTTAGAAAATTATTTTTTTATTTGGAAGGTTATTCTTACGTCCAGATTGTCCCAAGCAAATTTCATTAAAATTGGTTTAGCCGTTTGGCAATGAAGTCGGTTTCTCTAGTTTTTTTTAACTTATAATTGTCATTCTTTCTAGATCAGGCTAATGCAAGTATAGCAACAGGAGTCAGGAAGCAAATCAGTGCTAATTAGAGGCATGAGCAAGCGATGCATCCGTAATGCAATCGTTTCAACCCGCGGATTAACCACGGAAGCAAATCTGGCCTAAGGGTTCAGTGACTAGTAGCCAAATATCTTTTTGTAAGCCTTCTACGCGTTTTGGGTTCAAATAAAAAAGACATTTGGATACAGTTATGCATAGTGAGTCCAAGCGCCATTTTCAGTTTTTTGGGAAATTACATAAACGCGTTTTTATTGGTAGAAGATTTGCATTTGCATCTTCTGAAAGTAAATCTATGTACATCGAAGCTTATATTTGTAATTTAACATGTTACAAGAAAAAAACACAAAAAAAGGTTTTATTTTGGAATATATCGTTGAAAATGCACTTGGACTCCTAATAAATATGATGTTCTCATTTTGCAAAACGAGTCCAAGAGACAAAATAATTATTTATTCTGGAAGATTAGCTTTAAGTGCACGTGGAAACGAATTAATATGATGTACTCATTTTGCAAAATGAGTATAAGTATAACATAAAAATGTTTCCTGTACTATTTTCCTATCGTTTAATAAAAACCCCTTGAATTTCCGTATTTACTCAGCATCTTTTAGTAGATGATACAGAGGATTGATAAAAATAAATAAAAAACTATTAAAATGGCACTAATAGTATCCAGAAAATAAAACAATATAATTATCATAATTTGATAAACAATAATAATTTAAAACAAGATAAGGACTATCTCAGATATTATCTTCAGCTTTCAGACAGACAGAATAATGATTGATGATATTATTGGTAAACACCAACCCCAAACCCAGAACATATCGGGTAGGATGGAGTAGGTAAATAATATATAAATCTACTCTTCTACAATATGTTCCGGATCAAAAACCTAAATGGCCATCAACACCTTCAACAACAATATCATCTTCAATCGTGTCATCAAAAATCAAATCTTTGTCAAATGCTATAGCGTCGTTTGGGATATTATGCACTGTTTCATAATTTAATTTTAAATCTTTTAGTTTTTTCTCTGAAACATTTTGTCCTTTCCTACCCTTTCTTTTCTTTACATCAATTTCTAAGCTTTCTTCCTCTTCTACTGCTCCTGCCTTGACATAATGAGGCAATGGATGATTTTAGGTTTCCTTTATCTGGTTTATTCTTAACCAATTATTATTGACCTTCTCGCCCACTGTTATCTTTTTTCTGTTGACAATAGCTTTTTTCTTTTCTTCAGTATTTGTGATTCTTTGTTCTGCAGCTTGCCATAACTTTCTTGTAGTCTTGTGGAGTATAAAGTATTAATTGCAGTTTCAGAAATATAGGGTGCTTTTCGAGGAGAGATCATCAGGTCTATTTTTATACTTTTTTGCTATATTGTACGCCCGAAATAGGTAAGCTGTTGGAACATAATTACTTTTAAGATGTTTTATACACAGTTTTACAATAAAATATTTTTATCTTTATCTTTATACGTGTATTCTGGCCTTTATTTTTTTTATTTTGTTCTCCGCAACAATTAAGTTGACCAAAGAATTAAGTTTTTGACTTTGGTAAACTAGTATAATATGTGCTTCCTTAAACATGACTTGGGTTCTTCTGCCAGCCTCTCCTTCCCAAACAAAGATTACGTTCAGAAGTTACAAACAACTGTCGCGTAGACTACTGATGCGTAACACTACGTCGTTTGGACTAGTAATGTTTAATGGAAATGTGCTTTTTCATCATAAAATTTGGTTGTTAGTTTGAAATTGGTTGTTGGACTTGTATTGCATTTCAAAATACTTAGTTTGCTATAGAAGGCGCTTGGACTGGGTATCAAAAAATACCACTTAGAGTGAAGCTGGCTGCAAGAGTGTTTTTTCTATGGCTTAATTATGCCCTAGTGATTACGAAAATGTGAAAAAATCAAAAAATGAAATTTGGCGCTTGGACTCCTTATGCATAACTGTATCCATTTTTCAATTGAATCAAGGCTGGTAATTTGAATTTATTTTATTTATGAAAAATATCTGACGCACTTTTTCGCTTTAAAAAAGGGTAAGTTTGCTTTGGCGTTATCCACCGCCTTATTTGGTTATTAGAATAGAATAGTATATAATATAACCTTTATTCAAGGAAATAAAATAATACTTAAAAACTAGAGGCATAATAATTGGCTGTCTTATCGCTAAAAACAAATATTTGGCAGAAACATTCGGTATTGAACAACGTGCAATTTTTTTTTTGCAAAAGTTTGTGCTCGCTAGGTCTACTGTGAAGTACTACTGTATTCTACCAGTGATCCGGTTTCCAAGAAGCTTTGCTTAGTTATGGGTTAGTGCATGGTATATATTAACAAAATCCTCGACCCTCTTAAACCTTAAAAACGGTATAACTGTTAATGAGGTTTTACAGAAATAATTATGTACGCACGAGCCGTAGAATAAATAACGGAAAGTACCAGTGCTAGGCTGTTGCTATGGCACCTTAAACAACTACAACGGTTACAATAGACCAGATCCGGACCGGACCAGACCGGACCGGATAACAACGGTGGTAACAATGGCATATGGTGTCATAATTATGGTGTACTATGGTGTGATTATGCACACCATAGTATAAGTAGTACGTATAATACGTATAGTAGTATTTACAGACTGACCTTTTCACACTATGTTTTTCTTCTCAATTTGAATTTCGACAGGATTTGACCTCGCGACCCTAGAAGATTAGCAGGTCTGCTGCTACCACTAGACCACCAGAGGCCCTAGCAAGAGTTTATCACATGCATTTCTGTCAGTGTAGTGTGTGTGGTACACGCAATATTGTTGTGGAAAAACTTACAACATAGAAAAAACGGTAGCTACAAATACGTTGCTTGTTGCCTGTGTTGCGGCTTGGTTGCGTTAATCTGGCACCTAGACTCACCTAGCTGTAAGACGTTTCAAAGTGATCCTTGTGATACCATTGAATAAATTCTTATTTGACTTTAACTTTGACAAAGTTCTTCTTTGTGTCTTTGTGCGGGCGGGCGCAAAGCAGATTCTATTCGGGCGCTGAGCGTGCGCTCGTACATTAATATTGATAAAATATGTAATTTATGTCAATGATATAAGCTGTAAACACAACATTTTCTAAGCAAGCGGCGCTTACGCTAACGTCGACGTTACATTTGGAATAAATGATTTTAAGTAATATCATTTATTCCAAACTCAAAAAAATGATAAAGTTTATCATTTTTTTGAGTTTTTTTCAATTCATAATACTACGGTGTTCCTTCGACGTGGTCAAAGAGAGTTTTTTTCTTAATTTCTATCTACGGGTAGTAGTAATTCTTAGTGTACCCACTTGGGGTTTAGGGGGGGGGAGCTTAGGTCTAGTTACAGGATTTATTTTTGCCGTAGTATATAATTATATTGTTTTAATGCTTTTTTTTTCTAACTCTACTCTATTTTTTTTTCTACTTGCTTACGCGACTTGCGCGCGGTGTCATGTCGCGCTGAAACGAATAGGCGGTTTTCAGGTGCCACAGCATTGGTCGATGACTACATAACACGCGCTGAGAGAGTTTCAATTACCGCCAGGAAATATTACCGTCCTCTGGGATGGCGTTACATTATTCAAAAGCGTGTTAGAGCTCACTGGGACAGTCATGATTTGGTAAAACATGGGTTATACGAGCCTAGTGACAGATGGATGGACAAAGTCAAATATGGTTTATTCAGTTGTATCTTAATGATTACTTTGAAGCTAGTCCAGGTACAAATAAAAAGGAGCCAAAATTTTAAGGGGTATTATAAATAAATTTAAGGGGGGTTTTATTGAGATTTTTTGTATTTGTTTTTATAGCGGCAACAGGAATACGGTTGTAAGCAATACATATTGCACATCGGCTATTCGGCTTTGTAGAGCGCTATCTCTTTCTGACGCACACTACGTTCTATGAAGTCGAAATTAGCCGATGTACAATATTTAATTTTGTTGCCTACTTTTACATCATCTGTGAAAATGTCAACTGTCTTACTATCACAGTTCATGAGATACAGCCTGGTGACAAACTGACGAGTCCGTCAGTCAGTCAACGGAGTGACGGACTGACGGACTGACGGACCGACGGACCGACGGACTGATGGACTGACAGACTGACGGACTGACGGAATGACGGACTGACGGACTGACGGACTGACGGACTGACGGACTGACGGACTGACGGACTGACGGACTGACGGACTGACAGATAGACATATTATTATAGACAGACAGACTGACCGACAGACAGACAGACTGACCCACAGACAGACAAACGGACAGCGGAGTATTAGTAATAGGGCCCCGTTTTACACCTTGGGTACGGAACCGTAAGAACTGGTTTTAAATCCAATTTTGATACTTTCTCACAACAATCTTGTCATAAAATAATACGTTTTAGGAACACCTTGCAGATGCAATATTCTAAAACGCTATCCTGTCGGTAAAGGCATATCCCCGCAGCGGATATTAAAGCCGTGTCCTCACCCGGATTATTCGATAGTTCAAAAAGCGCACCTCAAAGCTTCATGGAAATCTAATCCCTAGCGATCACACAAGGAACTCTAAGCTAGGGCTGGCACTTTAGACACCAGGGACATAAATAAATAAATATTTTGGACAATCCGCAGAACACTAATCTCCCCCAAAATAAGCAGGGCTTGTACTATGGGAACCGGATAGCTGATATGATAGTTATGTAACTTTTTTTAAATAGGTGCATATATGAGAAAAAGCATTTTTGCTCACCACACAAATATTTGTTCTCGGTGGGGATCAAACCCACGACCTACGGCGCAGAAGGCAAAACTACTTCCAACTGTGCTGAGGGGCCAGTCAACATCAGGAACATCTTAAGCTTATAAAAAGAAAAACATAAAAATCAGGTTTACCGTTTAATTTTCTTCAGGCACTAAAAATCTACTCTAACACTTTTAATACAAAAAAATACTTTTTCCATGCGCTGTGGTAGGATAACTTCAAAGAGAGTCAGTATTACTATATCAGGCAATTTTTTTATAAAACTTACTATAGCCCACCTGATGTTAAGTGGTAACCATTTAAGGTAAATTTACCACCCCTTATAGTAAAGGAAAAATGGGTTATAACTTGTGGGTAGATTCAAATCTGAAAAGCCATCCGGTCAATTAAGGCTTATCCTCACAGCGGATATTAAAGCCCCGTCCTCACTCCCGATCATTCGATACTCAAAAAGCACATCTCAAAGCTTTATGAAAATCTAATCGTCACGAGCTATCATATGAAAAACTCAAAGGCAGGGTTGGGACTTTACATATTTTTTTATATTCAATTAGCTGATTGAACAACCATTATCCCCGGCCTGATAATATGTGGTAACCATCGCTATAAAAGGCATTGCCTCGAAGGTCACGCACGTCAAGGACCTACGATGCACTGCCCTGCGTCTATCAACTTGAGGCATCAGATGTTCAGACGTGCCAGTAATTTCTTCGCACCTACACGCTTTCCAAACCTAAATACAGCAATGCTGCTCTTCTTTGAAGAATGAAGCGTTCTTTATAGAAGAGCAGCATTAAGAGCGCCATAGGCTGTAGGTTCGATCCCCACTGAGAACAAATATTTGTGGGGTGAACGCAGATGTTTGTTCTCTGTCTAGGTGTCATATTGTACTATTATGTATTAAGTATGTATTTACAAAAAATAAATTGGTATATAATGTATTATATCAGCTATCTGGTTCCCATAGTACAAGCTCTGCTTAATGTCCCAAAAGTTAAGTTAAGTTAAGTTATTTCTATTTATTGTCAAATTTTATTCATTGAATTGAACAGGAAAGATTTATTTCGGTCCTTCTAATTATTCCACGTGCCAGCCCTAGCGCGGCGGAATTCATAAGCATGCATTATTCAGTTTCATTACTCCAAGCTACTCGACAATGAATCGGGAGATTTTATTCATCCCCATTATCCGTTTTTTCATATAGAAAACCGATATCCGGCGAGCACCGGAAAATTATGTATACATGGCTTTATCAAAGTTTGCTTTATAACACCAACAATAGGGTGCAAAGAGGAACGTTTGACATTTAATAGGTATTGCCTTTCAAACTTGGAGAATCTGTTAAAAGGTTCTCGCACATTAGGCTGAATAGGTCTCAAGTGGATCCAGGGTAGTGCATCGTAGGGCACGTTTCTGACATGCGTGTCCTAGTAGGAAATACTTGACTTGAAATCACTTACTGCGAGGGTTCAGAGGTTTTAGGTGACGTGAGTTAGAACTATAATAAATAAATAAAATAAATAATGCGGACAACCCACACTACACTATCTAGCACCAAACTAAGCAGAGCTTGTACTATGGGAACCGGGTAGCTGATATAATACTTAAATACTTTTTTTTTGTAAATACATACATATAATACAATATAACACCCAGACAGAGAACAAACATCTGTGTTCACCGCACAAGTATTTGTTCTCCGTGGGGATCGAACCCACGCCCTCCAGCGCAGAAGGCAGAGCTACTACCAACTGAGCTGTGAAGGCAGTCAAAATAGTCATAGTGTCATTTCCATTGAATAGGAGGTGACATTTCGTTGAAATTAAGTCAAAAATAAAACTATTAAATAATAAAATAATTAATAAATATTGTAAGTAATCCATACAACACAGAGATAGAGATAAATCAACTAGCCAGCAGCTCGCTTTCTATGTAAACGAGGCCTACTCTTATTTTTTCAATTTTATTCTGATAGGTTCCCGATATTCGTTAACCAAGCTTGGGAATGGATATTGGTGAGGGAGTTATGAAATTGAGCGTTGATGTCTTATTTTGATATTGTAAGAAAACTTCACATTGTTGGGTACTTGATTTTATTTTGTAAGTAAGCTTTTGCTTCCTATAATAACTACTGTTTGATCATGTCTGGACCGTATCAAATTGGCAAATCCTGGAGGAGGCCTTTGTCCAAAGACAACTCGACCTATGCCGGTGTCATTTAGGACAAACTTTTGCTAAGCAATATTTAGTGAGTAAGATTAGTATAAGTTAAGTTTAGCAATACTGTTTTTTAGGGCTTATTTAATTCATTTTATTAATTACTTATTACTATTACTACTACTAACTGCTATTTCTTTATAATAAAGTCTACCCTATATAGTGGTAGGTAAAAATTACTATTGTTAATCTACGTCTTTCTTCAGCTTAGTACTAACAATTTGCCGTAAACAAATACGAATATAAATTTCATAAATGCTAACCTCTGGTATTTCGTGTATACTCTCACCACCAATAAATGGTAAAAATCAATTTGTATGGAAATGGAACCACCAGACGTACGTCCCGCTGTTACTTGAAGGTTAAGAAATTTATCACAAAACCTAATTTGGTTATGTGACTATGATAAAAAAAACTCTAATACGTAAAAAGATAAACAAGTAGGTATTTTATTTTGAACTAAACCTCTGATCCGCTATCCAATCTTTCATAGCTACGAAAAAAGATTCCTCCTTATTTTTCGTGATAATAAATAAGAAAATGTACCCATTTTCGTAAAAGGCCTACGCGAGATAATAAGAAAACCAAACATTCTAATATCCCCAAGATATTTCCCCGGAACAAAGGAAAATCCTTATAATTGATTCGGAATCTCATAACGACTGAGCGTGCATTAACGTAGAAAAAAAAAATGTTCCACCATTCGATAGAAAAGATTTTCTAAGAGCTATTAAGTTAATCCTCTTAGCTCTTACCACGAGACGAAACGACAAGCACCCATCGCTTTCACAGTCAACCATTGCTGGGTTTTTTCAACGTTTTTGTACAAAACAAAAAATGAAGCAGCAATGATTGTGGAATTTCGAAAGTGTAAGATGTTGGTAGTATTAAATAACGTTCCGAGGATGGAGTGGGGCAAAGTAGATGGGTGAGCAATCAGTGCTAAGCTAAGACTAATAAGCCACTGGACGCTTTTTAGTGCATACGTTGCCCTTAAGTTGACTGGCCTCTCAGCTCAGTGGGTAGTAGCTCTGCCTTCTGAGCCGTAGGTGGTGGGTTCGATCCCCACCGAGAACAAATATTTGTGTGGTGAACACAGATGTTTGTTCTATATCTGGGTGTTCTATTGTATTCTAAGTATGTATTTACAAAAAAAAAATTGTTATGTATGTTACCAGCTATAATTATGCACATGGCCTGCCTGATGTTAAATGGTAACCATCGCCTATAACAAAGCATTGCCTTGTAGGCCATACACGTCACGAACGTGCCCTACGATGCACTGCCCTGCGTCCATCAACTTGAGGCATACAGATATTCAGCCTCACGTGCCAGTAATTTCACCGGCACACCCTTCAAAGCGAAACAGCAATGCTGCTTCATCATGGCAGAAATACTTCCCCGGACGAGCCCTTCACAAAAAGCTCTATAAACTACTGGGTCCCTAGGTAGCTGGATCTATAGACGCACTATTACTCTTCTCTTCTTCTTCCTGCCCTTATCCCACTTTAAGTGGAGTCGGCACAACATGTTCTCTTCCATTCTCCTCTATCAGCCGTCATCACATTCACTTCTTTCTTATCCATGTCATCCTTCACACTGTCCATCCATCTTTTCTTTGGCCTACCTCTACCCAAACATCCATCCACATTCATACTCATCACTCTCCTAGTCACATGACTTTCATCCCTCCTCATAACATGCCCACTATTACGATACAATGACATAATATTTGAATGACAAACATTCAACTGTTTCCGCATCAAGAATCAGTAAATACGAACTCGTGCATTTCTCTGGGGAGGAGGGATATATCTAAGGTACTGTCGGGGTAAAACTACATTGTTACAAAAAAACCTGCACACAAGCTTGGTATTCAGTAGACCTACCTGTGCTCATGCTTAGTCTGGCTCTGGTTTTGAGTCTATAGGCCTCCCCTACACATTTCCAGGAAGAACGATTCTGAGACCTTTCCATCCACCGACTTCCCGCGATTAACAATGTTGTCGGTCCATCTGGTGGGTGGGCCTATAGCTGATTACAATATGTTTACGCAGATGTTTGTTACCCAGACAGGTAACAAACATCTGCGTTCACCGCACAAATATTTGTTCTCGGTGGGGCTCAAACCCACGACCTATGGCGCAGAAGGCTGAGCTACTACCAACTGAGCTGAGAGGCCAGTCAAATAAAACCTATGCATTTTACTTTTTTTTCCCAACCGTACAGTAGCTAAGTCAAAACTCAAAACTCAACGTAGTTAAAGTTCGAGCTGCGTGAAGGAAAAGTTTGTAAGTTTGGAGAGGAGAACGCAATATCAGACTTTTACGGAAAAATACAATGCAATAGAGTGCACTTTTTGAAACTGGGAATGCAAACTGTTGTAATAAACACTAAGTAGATTGGATAAAACTTAAACTAAACTAAACTTAAGGCGTCACGGCTCCAGTTGATAGTAACCCTGCCTTATGCGCTGTCGGTAGTGGGTTCGATCCCCACTGCGAAAAAAATATTGTGTGGTGAAAGCAGATGTTTGGTCTCTGTCTGGGTGTTATATTACACTCTCTCGTAATCAGTAATTCTCAGTAATTCTCTAAGTTTCACAATATATTTTGCAGAGCTCGGACGGAAAAAATAACATGCATACATTTTCTCATTTTGCATCCGAGCTGTTAGATTCCCAAGCGTACTACTACGTAGGTGTAGGTACTAGGTATATACTAGGAGCCCAAGCGGCAATGCTGGGATTGAACACCTTCTCCTTTTTTGAAGTCGGTTAAAAGATAGCATACTGACAGCGAAACGAAATGAAATTGAAATGTTTTTGGTAATTATTTAAAGACATCGTTATTATTACGAATGAATATTATATTATCCGATAGCTTAGAATAAAAAGAGTAAGGTGTGTGTGTGTGCGTGTGCAACACACACACACACACACCTTACTCTTTTTATTTTTCTAATTTAGAATGAATAGCTTCTTGCTGATGCCTCTAGTTGTATTAAACCAGTGCGGTGAAAGGATTTTGAGTGCGCCTGAGAGACTCCCTTCGTGCACTCTTTCATAACTTAGACTGAATACAAACATCTGTTAAAATTAAAAAAACTAATATTTGTTCTCGGTAGGGATCAAACCCACGCTCTCCAGCGCTGAAGGCCGAAACCAACAGAGCTGTCAGGGACAAGTACTTATTATTATTTTTCATGATCTTTTGCCCTGCAAATGAGAGTTAGACATCCTAATGCAGCTAACTGTATCACCCCTATCCCAAGCGGGGAATGCAATACTGTTTCAGAAATAAAAGTAGCTAGAGCATATTCTCTTCTTCTTCTCTTCATTTTTTGCTGAATAATTAAAATACACACGGTGGAATAGAATAGCCCCTGAAATTGGACTTGGTTACTACTTTTTATAAATACAAATATTATAAAGAGGAATTTAAAGAAAAGATTTGTATTTTTGTGTTTATGTTTGTAATGAATAATCTCAAAAACTATTTGCCGATTTCAAGAATTATTTTACCATTGGAAAGCTACATTTACCTTGAGTAACATAGGCTATATTTTATGTGTTTAAAAAAACATGTCCCACCGTGCGATGCGAAGCTGGGACAGGCCGCAAGTCATACATAAAGTTAAGATTTTTTGTCATTAAAAATATTAGAGCATTTTTTTTATAGCTATCTTATTTTAAGGCACTTTTTTTGTTTAATTCGTTTTATTCTCTTAATTGTACAGCACTAATTTCAATGGGAGGGCTTAATGCTATAAGCATTTTCTACCTGGCAACCTTAGAGGATCTAACTGCGAACTGCAAACTTTCGAACACATAGGTACAATTTTGAACCGAAAAAATCTGTACATGACTGTATCGGCGGATTTGCTCTCGAGTTACATAATCATCAAATAAATGCGTGGCTGGTGGGTATCTGGCACAGTTTGGTTAAAATATCCTTGGGCACAGTGCTATTCAGCGTGGCAATGCCGTCAGCGTCTTCGGGACGCTTCCGTCTGGTACTCATTTGGATCAGTTGAGATGTCTTTAGAGGTGGTTTGTAACGGTTTGCACATAGCTCAACTGTTTCTTCTGTATTTTGTAAATATTTGTTAATCAACAGAAAAACATTTCGGTTTCGATCCAACAACACTTTTTACTACCAAAACTTCGTGTTCCGCCCCAACTCGTTTTTCAGCCAGACGCTGGGTCTCCTAAATCAGAAACTTTGCAACATAAATAAATTCAACATTCCGAATTTACGTTAAAACTACGCTCCAACGTATTTGGTACGGTTAAAAGGATTAGCAGTAAAGAGAATATATTGGACGTTAAATCTTTACAGAAAAACAGCGGGAAAGTTCGCGGTGTTTGGAATTATGACCTATTTTCAGTGCAATGCGTAATTAACAAATTTAAGCTACGGTTCAGAAAAGTTATGATATAAAATTTCCCTACATTTTGTTGTTTTGTAGCAATTCATTGTTGAAAATAGCTTTTGACACATTTGTTGCAAAACACACAATTTTGTGTGATTATTATAATGACGACAGGCGTCACGTTGGTAGTAACACTGCCTTCTGCGCCGTAAGTCGTGGGTTCGATCCTCACAGAAAAACAAATTTAATATATGTGTGGTGAACAAAGATGTTTGTTCTCTGTCTGGGTGTTAATATTAAAAACATGTATATAAGTATTATATCAGCTATCTGTTTCCCTTATTACAAGCTCTGCTTAGTTTGGAGCCAGATTGTGTTGTGTGGATTGTCTATTTTTTTTTCTTTTTTTGCAATCGTTCCTTGTCATAGATATGTTTTGTTTAAATTCGTTTTTATTGTAATCGAAGCTCAAAGTAATGTCAAATCAAATCATAACATGAGGTGGACCATTATGATATCTCGATCAAACTGCTTAGGTATATAAAAAAGATCAGGATCACCACTTTGGCGTATATTTAAAGGTTTTAAAGGGTCAGCAACGTAATCCCTCTGGTATTGTAGGCATCCATAGGCTACGGTAACCGCTTCCCATCGGGTGGTCCGTATGCTTGTTTGTCTACTTTGTTGTAAAAAAGGTAGAATAAAACACAATAATGTGATACTTATACCATTTATTACCACTAATCTAAAAGTCATACTTTTATAACAAAACTATACTAATAATTATAACTATAACTATAGGCGCAGAACTTTGTCAATGTACACACTAAACGATTCCCAAGTTTCATGTTTCCAAGTATTAATTACAGTAGTTTCGATGTTGGAGTAATATTGAGCAGTAGGTAACCCATAAGCTCAATTTACACCGCCGCGGAATGAAACGGAAGCGACGAAATTGTATATAGCATAATGAACTTTATAACACATTTGCTCATAAAGGGTCTACTACTTCACCGATTTCAATATCGTTATGTATGTTTTTACGTACTTGTGCGTTATCGTAATGTAAAACGCACGGTTATCAATCCACGAACGGTACCTACCTTTTTAAATCTTAGCAAAGAGTTTTTATGTCAGAAAACTGACATAAAAACTCTTTGCTAAGATTTTTTTGTGGTAAACATTTTATGAATAAAATTAACTCTGGGAGATAAAATATAGAAAATACACATTTATTCTTTAATTTAATTAATTTTAACAATAA
Source organism: Thera britannica (assembly GCA_939531255.2). NCBI lineage: Eukaryota > Metazoa > Arthropoda > Insecta > Lepidoptera > Geometridae > Thera > Thera britannica. The sequence continues at coordinate 5,805,188 of OW618045.2, forward strand.
ATTAATACCATTTATTTGTAACAAAAACAAAAAAATATTAATTTACTCTATTAGTAATACTGACTGTTTTTGTGCCTTTGCCTTAAAAAAAATAAATTAGCTAATTTGTGAAAAAGTAAAAAGTTATTCCGCGCGCTTTTTCTTTTCGCTGTATTATTTTTGTTTGAAAATGTCGTCAAGTAATGATGAATTTATTAATTCGAACCGCCAAAATTCTCAGAGGCAGTGAAAAAGGCTACTTTAAGCCTCTTGCCTGAAAAATCGAACGATAGATACTTACAAGCGTATCAAAACTTCATCTTAGTGGAAAACAAGCAAAGATGCCAATTCATTTTCACAGAAAGTGTGTTTTTAGCCTATTTCATGGAACTTTCTTAAAAATATAAGTCAAGCTCATTGTGGTGGCAACGTAATAATCAACTTTACAAATTGTTAAAATTTTTCCAACTGTTTTAACAAGCAAGTAATTTCTACAAGTAAGTAAATTCGTCCGACAGTCCGAGTATTATTTGTTTCCTCGCAAATGTGTTATAAAACGTCGTATGACATACGTGCGCTTTGATAATTACAGCCTCTGCTTTCTTGTAGCCCTCGCCTACGGCTCGGGCTTGCAATAACGCCTCGGCTGTAATTTTCAACTTACCGCACTTATATCATAATGTACTATTATATTAAAATCAATTGTATAGCACACAAATTAAATACGATTTTTCTTCATACAAAAGAGAAAGAAATCTCTCTTTTGTATGGAGAAAAAATGAGACAACAACAATATTTTACGTGAAAACGATCGAAACTAGTTGTTGCCTCATCATTTCTCCATACATGAAAGAGATACGTTGTCATTAAGTCATTGTTTTTGCTCTGAAAGTCTTCTTTGCAATATGGAATAAGATTTTAGCACTCACGCAAATTGCTCACATCAGTGGTTTAAAATAAACATATTTATACCTATGCAATTTTTTTATGTCCTAGACATGAGCATAAGTCGCATATCGGCCAGTGTCATAATAAATGCCTGTTAGTTCGTACCGTGAGTATTCTATAGCTTGCTCGTTATTACCTTGGTTGAATTAGACAAAGTTCTAACGCCTAGAGGAGAATGTTGGCAGTAAATGTAACAATTTTGACACCGAAATAGTAATTTATATCTATGTTTAAATTTTAAAACATCAGTCTTTCAAAAGATAGTAAAAATAATAAAAACTAATTCGTTTTTCGACTGAGCTATATTTGGCGTTGCAAAAGAAAACATATAAGAAAAATATAAATATAAAAAGTTGGCAGTTATTCAGAAAATTTACTTTAAGAATTACAAAAAAAGTTCGTCAATTCTAGTTCTGGACTTGTCGTTTTTATATCGAACCTCTTAGTCTAAGATCCCGCTATAGAAGGACCTTCACCGAGCTGGTTATTTAATGAAACGTATTTTATATTTAATTAAACATGCCAATAAATATATTCTATATGGGTTGCCTATCAAATTTCAGTCCAGGATAATTATGTTTTATTAATAAATAATTAAAAAAAAAAAATACTTTCCACTGGTTTGTTTATTAAACAAATTCTATACCAATCGAAAGTATAGACCCCAGTATTTTTATTCAATAAATACGTTTCATTAAATAACCAGCTCGGTGAAGTTCCTTCTATAGCGGGATCCTATACTATCTTTCTTTGGCATTTTTCAGAATTAGACAGTTTTTTGGTCCGTAGCAAAATTTAACAAGACAGATTTTATAATAATAACTAAATTACATAAATATGCATTTAGCATTTGATATGCTTATACTTAATTAATTTACTTTTAAGTAAATAATACAATTTTTACATTAGATATTTATTAATAACTCTACTTATTTTAGTTGTTATCTGTTATGGTGCGGTGTTCTACAGTGTCCTGAAACCAAGAGAAAACCATAGATAAATATAATTATTTATGTCTCTACTGTTAGCCGGTTTTGGGAATAGGACAGCACTACTACGACCGGGCAAAGACACATCACTAGTCGGGGAAAAAATAGAGATGGCGGAAAAGTTCTTCTTCTTAATTATGGCATCTGTCCATTTCGAATCAATTTTGCCAGGGTCGAGTGTGGATATATTACATAAATAAAATAGTTTTTAGTCCATTCAAGTCAGTCAATAGACAAGTCAGCCCTCGTCGGCCTTGAAAATAAATGGTGCTCGTTTTTTTTTCAAATTAACAGAAACATTTTTGATCAAATCAGAATATCACCATAAATACACTTTCATTCCAACTGCTAATACTTTGAGCTAAGACCTCAAGTAATGTTGGTAAAAATACCACCGAAATTACACAACAAATCTCAAAATAACACTAGAAAAACAATTAAAATGAAAAAGCTATATGACTTCCCAAAATGACAGAAAAAAATTGAAAAGTTAGCCTGTAGCTGACATGATGACGTTACCAGATGACGTCATTACTTACGTCGGGGTACCACGTTGACAGTAGCTTTTGACGTGCTGTCACTGTCATCTGACTCGGAGCGGGTTTGGAAGCTCGTTTCTGAAAAAATAAAAGAACCATTCAATGACATTTTATGTTTATGGCTCAATTACGTTCTAACTACTGAACCGATTTGGAATAAACTTCAATTTTAGCTCTGCCTTCTGCGCCGTAGCACAAAACAGATCTGTTTTGTGGCCGTAGGTCGTGGGTTCGATCTCCACCGACAATAAACACATCTAAGGTGAACACAGAGGTAAGGTGCTTGTTCTATCTAGGTATCTAGGTGTTATATTGTATTCTAAATAATACCTAATTAATAAATAAAATAATAGTATCAGCTATCTGGTTCCCATCGTACAAGTTCTGCTTAATTTTGGGGCTAGATAGTGTTTTGTGGATTATCCAAGGTAGAAAGAAAGAAATAAAATATATTTATTTGATACTAGCTGTGCCCGCGACTTCGTCCGCGTGGTATAGTGTCTATGGGTAGCATTTTTAATTTGCAGCGGAAGAAAACAGTAATTAAATAACAACGTCATATTCGCGTGACACAGTCGTCTAGCCTCTTACTATACTTAGACATATGGCGTCGTACTACGTCGTACTACGCCACACCTTCATCCCCCCGCATTCCTCTCCGAACTCCCCCCACTCTCCTCAACACCCCCCCACATTCCCCCCGCACTCCCCCCAGACTCCCCTCCACAATCCACCTGTACTCCCCCTTTGCACTCCCCACTAAACTCTTCCCGCACTCTTCTCCACACTCCACACTTTCAACCCCTATTTTCAACCCCTTACAACCCTTTTTTCGCAATAAAAAGTAGCCTATGTCCTTCCTCAGGCCCTCAACTATCTGTGTACCAAATTTCATTTCAATCGGTTCAGTAGTTTTGGCGTGAAAGCCAGACAGGAAGACAGACAGACAGACAGACAGAGTTACAAACGCATTTATAATATTAATATAGATAAGTACACCTATGTAAGACAAATACAATAAAACACACAGAACGGACAACTGAAGGTAGGCAGGCCACCTATATGATGTTTTTTTTTCTCTGGCTGGGTGTTATATTCTATATTCTATGTATGTATTTGCAACAAAACATCATGTAAGTATTATAACAGCTGTTTGGTTCTGATAGTACAAGCTCTGCCTAATTTGGGGCTAGAAAGTGTTGTGTGGATTTTCCACATCATTCAGTTATTTTATTTATTCAAAGATAAGGTTATGTTTAATTTTTTTGGATGATTTTATTTTTACTGTGAGAAATACCGATATTTATTATCGCTGATACATCTTTTGAAATGGAATGTAACAAATCAGACATAAAATTTCCCAGTTCGGAACGCAAATGTTCGCTTATTGAAAATTCTTGAACCAATCTTCAAGTATTTATTGAATTCTTAGCTTGAGACGCGACATTTTGATTAGAAAAAGGGCTGAAAACCTTTTGCGTAAAAAAATAAATAAAAACTCACGATGTTAAATAAATTATAGGACAGATCGCAGAAACAGTTAGATACTAACAAATAAATGATACTAACAAGGAACGGCGATCACACATCTTGTTGCTATCATTTTTCGACCACCATCTTACTGTTGCCCAGATTAACACAGCGAAGCTCCTAATAGTTCGCCACATGAATGCTCTTTGTGGAATCCAACCTACATCGCAGAAGCCAGAGTTACTACCAACTGAGCTGTAAGACCAGCCTTCAACTGTAAACATTTCGCCGACATCGATCCATTACCCTATAAACTCGCAATTCTGTCTGTCTGTCCAAACTCCGACCGCAACCATTAATATTATTTAATAATATCAAGATAGATGAGCGGAAATGGACTGAAACCACGAGATTTTAGGGAAAATTTGTGGAAACAATACGATGGCCACGAAGCAGAGAATAGACATTTCGTAATTTATTGGACGTTATATATTTTATCAGAAATACCCTCAAAGAAAAAGTAGAATGAAAGAGAGGAAAGGGAAGACCAAGAATAAGCTACATGAGCCAAATTAAAGCAAAAATCGCCTTCATGTCTTATGAAAAGGTCAAGGAGGTCCTCAAAAGAAATACCTAGAAAAAAATGCATACATTACGCCGACAATAATAATATATAATTTATAATTACATATTTATATATAACGTTATTCTTTTCTTTCGTCGTTAAAGAACTCGTCTAGTGTGTAGTAAGTTTTTGTAGAAGCATCTATTCAAGGTTTTTTTCTAAAATAATGTACTTCTTGAAGTTTGTTTTTTTCCAGAATCATGTTCTCTTTTTGGGGCTGATGATGATGATTTTTGTTTCTGACAACCTTTAACTGTAAGCAAAGCCACGAGCATCCGCATATACTTTCTCCGTTAATAGTCAGTTCTCGAAAAAATTAGAACCGTTCGAACTTTCATTATTACCATTTTCACTTCCATTTCCACAAAGTCAAAGTTTCTCGCGAGTTGAAAACTAATTAAAAAATATAATTCATAAAAGTTGGACAATTGGAATTAATTAGCTTGAGACTTGGAAAGATGGTCGCGATCTTCAGTTAAAATTATGCTTCGCTTAATTATTTTTATAGCATCTTGTTATAGTCGATAAGAAAAAATCTTCCAAGCACAATTGGTTATAAAATTATACTTCTCCGATCAATTCACAGGAAAAACATTTTCGTACCTTTTCTGGCCACCAAATTCGCGCAATCAAAGTGTCGTCAGCCCGTCAGCATCGAACAAAAACTATTAAGATACTTAAAATAGACTTTGATTATCTTTGGTTCTAGGATAAAAAAACTACATGACCAAACAATAGTACATTGTTACCTGAGTGTTGAAAGTCACGTTTTTTGAGTCCCGAGACGGGTTTGGCGCCAGAGCGTAGCGAGGGCGCCAATGGAGCTTGAGGGACTTAAAAGACTTTCACCCGAGGTAAACACTGTGCTTTTCAATACGAATACAAGGAAATTAAAAATAAAAACATGAAAGAAAAATTAGTGAAAATGAAGATTGAATTGCCGCCTTCCCGGTTTTTTTTTTCTTTTTCTCTGGCGAGCCTTCGGCTTCGGCTCGCCAGCATTATTCAGCCATTATTTTCATTTTCATAATTTAAAAAATGGTAAATTGTTTGCTCAAATCTATGTTATTTTAAATAAATAATTGAAGCTATTATAATCAAGTAATTTAGAAGATATACTATTTATTGAATACTATCTTTATGTTATTTAAATTTTACATTGCGCTCTAATTAGACTTTTCAAATTTCTTACCGTTGTAATGGGTTTCCAACCTACTTGCTGAATAAAAAGTTGGAATTTGGTTCAACAACCTCCTAGAAAGACTTTAGAAAGTTGGAACATGGTTGAATAAAATAGAACTTGTTTTTTTTATAATTTGACAGCTGTCAGTAGAAAGCGATTCTCCCTAGGGCTGAAAGTATTACTTTCAATTAGGCCCCTCAGGCAACTTCAGACCTACTTTCAGAGTATGAGCGCTGGTGGCCTAGTGGTAGCGGCCCCGCCTTCCGATCCTAAGGTCGTGGGTTCGAATCCAGTCGTGTACCAATGAGTTTTTCTGCCCAAAAATTTATGTACACTATGCCAGTGCTCTCAAACGGTGAAGGAAAACATCGTGAGGAAACCGGCATATCGTAGAACCTAAAAAGTTCGAAAATATGTGTCAAGTGCACGAAAGGAGCCTCTTCGAGGCGCACTTATAATCCTTTCACCACACTTGGTTCGAAAGAATCAGTGACACGATAAGAAGAAGAAGAGTATGAGCAATGAAAAGATAATATTTCTATGGAACCAATCTGGAGGAAAACCTATCAGAAAAAAATGAAACCAGGTTCATTAATGATGAAGTTATGCAAACTTAATTTTTTTTTATTTTTTTACTATATTAGTATACTATTTCAAAAAAATTAGTATACTATTTCAATGTGGTACACTAATAAGATTACAATCTAGCCAAGTAGGCTAATGAGCAATTTTGCTTTGGCTTATTTTTATAGAAATAAAATATTACTAAGAATGTGTCCATTGGCACTTTTCTTACAGTCTCTACTTAAGGTGACACTTTGTTCTTGTGTTCATTAATAGTAGCACTATTACTACACAATCACTTAAACACTACACTAACTCAAAAGGTTTGGTTCTTTTGAGCCTTCTCACTTTGTCTGTGTGGTAAGGCTCAAAAGAACCAAACCTTTTGAAATGCAAACTTAATAAAAATACAATCCTATTGAGCAGCTCCTCCTTTTTATTTGAAGTCGGTTACTGAAATGTACCTGTATTTATGTATAACGTATTTTTTTTGTAGTCGTATGTAACCACATAAAAAAAAACTTTATTTTAGGTAAAATACTCTCACGAGGTTTACCTTCACCGTTTGAGTGTCCAGAGAAGTGAACAGAGGGATATGACTAGGTAAGTTACTAAAGTTGTACCACTGCACTTACCGGTATCGAACCTGGGTCTGCTCGGCAGTCTACTAGGCATCGGCAGGTCCTGGTTCTCCACGTGGTCGAAGGTCCGGAAGCCGAGAGCGAATTCCGCGTATGGACTTATCTCGAACATTTCTGTACGGATGAGATGTGGTTAGATAAGGAAAAGGAAAGTCAAAGTATAATTTATTGATTGAAGGAGACATTGTGTAACAGAATACACAAGTAAAGTATAAAAAACTTGAGAAACCAACTTCATGTCCAAACTGCTGAACTGATTTTGATATAAAATACTTATTGAAAAACTTACAACCGCACTAGTCGCCCCCTAAGGTCCCCTCGATTTCTCTGGTCTGCCATCATTAAACCCTGATTTACTTATCATGGGACCACCTTTGAAATATCTTCTTTCCAAAGGGAGAATATGATGGAGAAATTAATGTAAGAAAATCTTGACCAGAACCAGAGTCAAAGTAAAGTCTTTTTTAGTCAGAGTAAGAGTTAGACTTGGCGTCTTCCGCTATTGAATGCCCTCATCAAATCGAGCTATCAAGGTCAAGCTCATGGTCAAATGCAAAAGGAAAGTCAAAGTGGAAGTTAGTGTTCCCGCGCACGGGTCTACGGCCACAACCACAAAACGCCGCTTCTGGCATATTTCCTGTAGTTTTCATACATTTTATATAGCGACGATTTGTAGCATGTGGTGGCTACCGGCGTCAACCGTGTGCACTTAAACTCAAAAAGTCGGAGTCAAAGTCAAAGACAGAGTCAAAGTTAGAGTCAAAGTCAGAGTCGAAGTCAAAGTCAGAGTCAGAGTCAGAGTCAAAGTCAGAGTCGAAGTAAGAGTCAAAGTCAGAGTCAAAGTCAGAGTCAGAGTCAGAGTCAGAATCATTACTGGTCGATCGAGTCAAACGTTAATAGTTAATTACTTACCACTTTTCCCCCCTTTCAGCGGATGCGCCGGGGACGTGTATATTCTGGGTGCGGCGGAAGCATACCGGTCCTTGTGCTCGGAGTGTGACGTCACACTCTCGTGACGAGACTTGGCGTCTTCTGCGATCGAGTGCCGGTATTGCGATGTGAACGTATGCCTATGGAAAAGTATGAGTAGAAAAAATAGTTGAAATCTGTTTGAGCCAGGCTTAAAGTGGCTAGAAGACTCACTTTGAGTCGTAGGGTGCTATTAATAATCCCGGCGCAACGCTGGAGTAGTTAAATCGTATTTTGTCACATTTGTTCGAGTTGACAATTGCATGTCAATGCAAGAGACAAAACACGGATCAACCAGTCCAAAGCTACGCTAGGATTATTAATAACACCCATAGAATGAACGTGATCGTACTGTCATGCCAGTGTTTGGCACACCAAGTTTGTGAACGTAGTGTTAGTTAGTGTTAGTGTAAATGAATGAATGGAAAAATAGGAGAGTTTATGCGGGATTCTGTTTTGACGTTAATTATTATTTATTTTTGAGTACACGAACACGCAACAAAACAAAAGATACGCAGTGACCACACAGTTAGTGAAACTCAAAACACTTATGACCTTACTTATAAAAATATGTCAAAAGGTAAGCTGTGCTTAAACTATTGCCATCTCTTTCCACTGGGTAATGACAAAAAGTGACAGGGCTAATTTTAAACAATGACTAAATTTAAATTGCGTTTATTAATATGGCTGTTAGATGTTATTAAAAATACTTACCGATGTCTTTTCAGCAGTATATAGACGAAGGCAATCAGACAGACGACCAGCAGGATGGAACTGCAGATGATGACCAGCATATTGAGGTCCAGGCCTTCGAGAGACTCTAGCAGAGGTTCACCGATTTCTTCTGCAAAAGGAATATTACTTAAAAGTGTACTACAAGTATAAGTAGGTACTTGTACAAACAGATTTTTACTATATATAGGCGACTAGTGGCCGCCCGTGGCTTCGCCCGCTTCGTTCCCGTTACACTTTATTCCCGTTATGCCCAGTTCGATAACATAATATAATAATATTTGTGTGGGGAACATAATGTGGGTTTGAAAAAGTATTTTTAATCTGTTTTTTACATTATAGCAAGAAAAAAAACTAGCTTTTGTATTAAACACAACAAATATATGTTTATTCCAATTATAACAAAAAAATTGAAATATCAAACCAATTATTATTCAACCGTGTGTACACTCAAATAGATACGCAAATACGTAATCCATAACTCGACGTCAAAAGTTACGCAAACTTTGGCGTTTACAACATAATTTCAACGTTTTGGGCCTGATGACTAAAGTTTTGATTGACAAAGCATCCGGACAAAGTTTTGTGTTGTGTCAATGTCAACTGTAGGCCTACCACAAGCTCTGTCTGGCTCTGTCACTGGCTCTGGTTTTGAGTCTGTGTGAGTACTGACTAAATGAATCATACGTCAAAACGTCACACACACAGTATGACTGGTGAGCACCCCCTCCATAATTCTTTGGTGAGCACTCACACATACTCAAAACCAGAGCCAGAGACAGAACCAGACAGAGCTCATGGTAGGCCTACTGAAAGATATTACAGCGCAATAAATAGGCGCAAAAGTTTGAGAAACGTTTGTCAACGTTATTAGAATAACTTTGGGAAATCAAACAAATGTAATTTGGTTTTTAACTGAAATTTCCTGCTGAAACCTTTTGTTGAACATTAGATACCTAAAGGCAAGAAAAATTATGATTTATATTTATTTACGACCCCCGCGGAAAATAAGAGGCAAACAAAATTAAATGCAAAAAAAAGAATCTGAAAATTTATAGGAAATAAATGAGTTTTTTAATACAAATACCTGATAGAACAAACATATAATCCGCCTGCTATCAGGTGGTAACTATCGCTTCTAACAAAGCATTGCTCCGTAGGTCACGCACGTCAAGAACGTGCCCTACGATGCACTACCCCGCGTCCATCAAGAGGCATATAGATATTCAGCCTCACGTGCCAGTAATTTCACCGGCACCCACACCCTTCAAACCGAAACACAGCAATGCTGCTTCATGACAGAAATAGGCATGGTGGTAGTACGCACCCGGACGAGCCACACACAAAGAGCTCTACTACAATAAGAAGTAGTACAAGTGCCAGAATATCAGCAATAAAAGAAAATAGATTTACAGAATAAGAAAACATAATAACAATATATACAGGGTTATTCATTATTAACTGCAAATACTCAGGAATTAGGTTCAACAAATAGAATAAAAAATATTTATGAAATTATTTTTTTTAAATTTGATCAAAAATTTTTTCAAGTTTTTTAGTTGTATTTTTATTTTTTTCTTTACGCTATTGCATAATGATTGCCACGGAGAACAGGATGATGACCCACCCAGGCGGTGACTGAACGCAGAGTGTCACTCACGGCGCGCGGGCGCGGATCAAAGGTCAAAATAGGTCAGGCGCCAATGATTTCTTTATCGATTTTCTCGGGATTTTCATAACAAAACTTAAAAAAAATCATTTCATAAATATATTTTTTTTTATTTGTTGAACCTAATTCCTGAGTATTTGCAGCTAATAATGAATAACCCTGTATTTGGTTTTTTATCGAATAAGCTAGCAAAAAACCGTGACTTTGTTCTTGAGGATTTAAATTCAAGTCATGTTTAGAACACACATTTTGAGCAAAATGAGCATTAGTTTAATTATTTGTACATAATATTAGCACTTTGATGCTAAAGAGGTCTGAGGGGTATCTACCGTGCCTGTGAAAAATCATTCTTTATTTTCTTATTATCCATAGAATCGAGAAGATTTCATCATCATCATCAATCGTCCAGAAGTCTACTGCTGGACATTTCCAGGAAGAACGTTTCTGAGCTCCATCCACCGACTTCCCGCGAGTTTGAAAATCTTCTCAGAGAGAGAGAAGAGAGTAGGTTTGCTTCCCTTTTTGTTTTTTAGTTATACATATAAGTTTTCTTTTATGTATAACTAAAGTAGTAAGTAGTAACTTTTAGTACATATAAGTTTTGTTTCTTCTCTCGTGTCAAGACACGAGAGAAGAAACAAAACACAGAAAAGCAGAATAACACAGAAACAAGGCTTGCCTTGTCTGCTTTTGTACACATATAAAGTGAAATCATGATTATTGTTCTTTGGCCTCCCGCGATACAGGCTTGTCCTAGTGCGGGGACCCCCAGTAATTAATTTTGTATGTTCTTTTGGTAAAAAAAGTCGTTAGAAGAGAAGACTTACCTCCATCTACGTTCTTAGTAGCATAGCTGTACATAGTCTTGGCAGTTCCCGCGTCGTTGCTAGCAGTTACTCTGAGCTGGTACCAACGACCAGGTGTTAGGTCGCCTACGGCGTAGGAGGTAGGGGTAGAACGTAGGGATGGTGCTTGGTAGTGGCCTTCGATGTAGCTCCAACCTAGGTGGGTTTCCAGTGGCTAGGGAGAAACATATTTATTTTTATCAAGCGAAAAAAAATATAAAAATTACTTTTAAAGTCATAAGGCCGTGAATCCCTGCGTTGCCCGGGAATGGTGATTATTCTAGATCATTTGAGAATGATAAAGAATATTCTAGAATATTTAGAAGCAAAAAACTGATTTGGTGTGCGTTTTATAAGTCTAAACGTCGTTTAAACAAATAAGTTATATTTGTTTTATGTTTCTTGCTGCAAGTAATTCTGTAAGTTGTAAATCTGTTTCGAAAAAGGCAATAAATATACTGAATACTTTAAAAAAATCTCTGAAAGTTTACACTTTCGCATTCGTTGCATAGAAATTTTTATGCAATCGGTTCAGTAGTTTGGTTTATCAAGTCAGTTTCCACAGTATAAAAATGAAATATCAGCTTTTTTTACCATTTGGTATACTTTTACATATTTATTTTTGTTTTTAAAATTATTTATTGAAAAAAATAGTTCGGAATTATGCTGTAATGTTTTAGTTTGGAGCAAACTAGTACTGTGTGTGTGTATTTTTCTCTGAAGATTATTTACCGCTTTATTCTCAGCATTAGTCCACGTACTGGTCCCAGCTAGCCGGTAGTCCACGTCCCATTTGGTGACGTCACAGCCTCCGTCGTCCCACCCGCTAAGCTGGATGTAAATATGGGTGGCATTGCTCCATAACCAGTCGGTAGACCGCGGTGAAACTGGGGCTAATAGGGGAATTAATAAAATAGTAAAATTATACAATGGTGGTTTTAGAAAAAGAGGTAGACCTAATAGCCCCTTCCCACGGTCTGTGATATCGCGCACGGAGGCGGATCAGCTCGCACGACACACCATGGGAACGGTCTCGTGCGCCGAGGTGCGCGGTAGCACAGGAGCCCTTTCTGTGTACGTTGCCGTGCGTCGTCGTCGGCTGTGCGTGATGATCTGCAGGAGCAGGACCACGCACCGTAGGAAGGCAGCATGAGAAAAGATAGATGGACTGTGCCCAAAGATAATATGAGTAAGAAAGGAGTGAGTACAGAGATGACGAATGGACTGGAAGAAGAAAACCTGCTGTGTCAACCTTATGCAGCCCCCCCGGGCAGGAAAATGATGAGTGAAGAGAGAGAGAGAGAGAGAGCGTCTAGCGGCTCTGCTCAGCAGAAAATGTATAAAAGTTTATCAAAAAGTTTAAACTCACCAGATCCCAAAGTCGCAACATCAACATGCGCTGGCGCAGACGTCCCGATATTATCTGTCGCGGTCACCCGCACTGAATACTTAGTGCCACACTTCAGCCCAGCTAATGTGTGCTGTTGCGTGCCTAAAATACGGGTCTCTTTGGTCACTGGCCAGGCTTCTAGCCAGGGACCGTCGCCTTCTTTGTAGGTTAGGTTGTAACCTGAAATAATAACTTAGGTAAACTTGAAGGTCTCTGATTTAAATACTAGAATTTCGAGTTGGCAAAACTCTTTGTGAAGGGCTCGTCCGGTTGCGTACTACCACCATGCCTATTTCTGCCTTGAAGCAGCATTGCTGTGTTTTTGTTTGAAGGGTGTGGGTGCCGGTGACATTACTGGCACGTGAGGCTGAACATCTGTATGCCTCAAGTTGAGTTCGATTGTATAATTTTTGCTAGTTTTGTAAATTGAAATAAATAAATTGGAGTGATTTTTTAGACATAGACATTTATTTATTTACTACATAAGCACGCATAACCAGTAGCAAATAAGGACACTAAAAGAAAAAAATCTTCTTTCTGCCCATATCCCACTTTAAGTGGGGTTGGCACAACATGTCTTCCTCCTCCATTCCCCTCTGTCAGCCGTCATCTCTGCATTCACTCCTCTCTTATCCATGTCATCTTTGACAATGTTCATTCATGTTTTTTCAATCAATAAAAATAGATTCTAATATGGGAAAAAGTTTTTTTATGCAACTAGCTGATGGAGCTAGCATATGGCCCACCTGATGTTGAGTGGGCCATGTTTTAGTGTGCTATAGCAACAAAAGGGTTTTTCCTTAGGAAATAAAACTTACTGATTCCACTGATAAAAGACTCGTTGCTGCTACGAATTTCATCCCATTCCACCACAATGTAGTCTTTGTAGGGGGTTGCACGTAGAATTGGAGGGTCTGGTAGAGGCAGTACCTAAATAAAACAAGCATTTAGAAACAGTGCTTGAGTCAGAGTTGAGTCCACATGTGGTCATGTGGAGTCTCATATGTAGTTACGTGTGAGTTTCACATAATATGGTCACGACATGTCATGTGTGTCATGTGAAGTCTCATAGGTGGTCATGTGGAATCTCGTATGTGGTTCACACGTGATCATGTGGAGTCTCATTTGTGGTCACGTACGAGTTTCACATGTGGTCATGTGTGGTCATTACGTAGTGTGAGTTTCACATATGGTCACGACAAGTGGAGTCTCATAATGTGGTCACGGAGAGTCTCATATAAGGTCACGTGTGAGTTCCACATGTGATCATGGCATGTGGAGTCTCTTTATGTGGGCATATGTATAGTTCCTTTTGATCGGTATGATAAAACTACAGGGTGATTATTTTTCTCGTGTAACGGGTGTGATTCCCGGTTCAACCATGTAGTTATTAAAAAATCTGTGAAAGTTAAAATTGTATTTTAAATTCAAATAATGTCTTCTTTCAGTAAAATGTTCCATCTACAATATTCAAGGTACTTTCTCTCCAAGTGGCATATCCGTGGGACGCCCTGTATAACATACGGTAATAAACAGTGCCAGCGGCACTGACTTGTGAAGCGACTTGTTGTTATGCGAATGTGCGTACGCATACACTACAGATCAAATCAGATCAGATCAGATCAGATCAAATGCAAAGTCCTATTTACCTTTACTGTGTAGACTACAGAGTCAGATCCGTAGAGGTTCTTAGCTAAGCAGGTGTAGTTTCCACTGAGTGATTGGTCTATACCTGAAAAAAATACTCTGTTATCTGGTGAGCTTATAAGCCATTCAAGATTGCCGTCATGGCTTGTAACAACGAAAAAAAAGAATAGCATAATTTGTTATACAAACTGTACATGACAAGAAATAATGCCTATGCAGGGTGGTTTTTTGAGAAGGGCGGTGATGGCCAAGTCCGAAACCACGAGAATTTGGAAAATTCGAGAAAGGAGTCATGCCTTCGATTTATAGGAAAACAATAACTGCATTTTTTTTCAAAGATCTTTTTTATTTTGATGAAAATATACCCGACTGATTCTTTTTTCTGCTGCCGTTTTGTCACCAGAAAAAAAAGAGGACAGAGACAAAACCAGCAAAATGTGCCACGTCTACACATACGGAAAGTTATTTTAGAGCTACGAGACTATTTCTTAGATCATCACTAAGTCAGAAGTCCACTGCTGGACATAGGCCTCCTCTCTCTGAGACACATTTAAAATCCTTTCACCACACTCGGTCCGAAAGAACCAGTGGCACGATAAGAAGATGTATAGTTATAGCATTTGATGTTAATGAAATAACTTCAGCGCATTTTAGTTTTACAATCACGAGCACTCCACTTAAAACGCTTCTGAAACTTTAAAGATTAAAGTTGCCTTCAAACGTCGAGCTTTAATTATATGAGACGCCTTTATGACGCAATGGAAAACTAATAAGCAAGAATTACAATAGAATGGTACAGGTGTGGAATTAATTACTTTACTATACTGTAATAATGTAACAAAATAAAAATCTTTAAAAAAAAAATTAATGTGCTTAATATTCAATTCAATTCAATTCAATATTTTTATTTCAGACCCTATAAATATTATATTACAAAGTCCATAGCAGGTACATAAAAAAAACACACACACACACACATTAAAACCAAATACAAAATAAAATAAAACATAACTATAGCCCTCTACATACTGGTCAAGAGAATAGCACATGCGCTCTTGTCCAGTACTCCATATATTGTTATTTACTATAACTTAATATTGTTATTTACTATAGAATTACCTATTATCTAAATATAAGGTGACTTTTATTCACAACAAAATATACATTGTTTACAAAAACTATTATTATAAAACATGAGATGATTAAAATATAATAAATATAATAGCTAAACGTCAATGTTGTTGCACTATAATAACAACAGGTAATCTAATACTAATCTAAATAGTTTTACGTCGTGAATTTCCAATTCACTATTTCATGTTTATAATGTAAGCATTACATCTTGTTGTAATCGTTCCCTTATAAAGATTGGTTTGGTTTCAATCCGTTTTCTAATACAATCGAAAATCAAATGTCAAATTTAACAGATGCAATAAGGTTTTGATTGCAACAAAAGATACGCAATCATCCCACTAAAAGGATTTGCCCACGGGGGTTATTTTTTTTTTGTCTTTTTTTGATTTGGTTAGTCGTCATATTTTTTTGTGCAATTATACTTTGACGTTTAAAAGCATCTTTAGTTTTAAAAACTTATTGTGCTGGATAAAGTTTATTTTGCATTGCAAATTTCCCCGCACTGTTTTGACCGTCTGAAGAAGTTTTATGCATTTTATATTACGAAACTTGTTGTTCGCTCAAGTGTCTGTGAACTGAAGTGTACAGTTAAGAGCAAGATAATTAGACGTTCATGGAAAAAGCATAAATTTTGCGGATTTTTTTTCCAAAATACATATATCTTCGTACGCCCCCATTTTAGAATAGCCTTATCATGAAGAAAGTTGGAAGATGAGCTCCCTATACAGGGTGTAATCGTTAAGTGTGCACAGGCGATTATTCCGTAACTATTGCAGATATCAAAAAACTTTAAACTGATATCGAAAGTACTTTACCTAATGAGTAAAATGACATTAATAACTATTTAAAAATAAAACGAGAAATATCCAAAAAAATTACATTAATCACTCCCATACATTTAGTATGAGATAGTAGAAAGGTTTTAGTTTCCTTATTTTAAGTGGAATAGTACCTACTCATTTTACCCTTGTCATTTTATAATTATGTACGATATGAAGGTATTAATGAATTTCAAGTAGATACACGTGTAGATTAATTATCTTACCACTTCAAATTTATAATAAACCTTGTTTCAATATTGTATTGATTTGAACTAGCTTACTCCGCAAATGTTAAGGAAAGTTCATTTAGAAACTGTAAATAGAGCTCGTCATTGTATTGCACAAAGAGGACGTCACTTCGAACATATGCTTTGAACACAAAATTTTGTACTTACTAAGAAATAAAATGTATGGGAGTGATTAATGTAATTTTTTTGGATATTTCTCGTTTTATTTTTAAAAAGTTATTAATGTCATTTTACTCATTAGGTAAAGTACTTTCGATATCAGTTTAAAGTTTTTTGATATCTGCAACAGTTACGGAATAATCGCCTGTGCACACTTAACGATTACATCCTGTATAGGGGTGGCGAAGATCATGTCTGGACCGCACCAAACGGCAAACCCTGGAGAAAGCCTTTGTCCAAAGACAGTCCAACCTATGTACTGCCACGCCATCAGTGTCATATTTAGACAAACCTTGCTTAGTAATATTTAGTATAAGTTAAGTTAAGCAATACTGTTTTTTTTGGTAGGGCAATAATAGCTTATTTTTTTTACTAGCCGCCCGTGACTTCGCTCGCCCCGTTCTCGTTACTTTTTCGGGATAAAATGTGTCCTATTTTTGACTCCTGGTTCTAAGCTCCACCCAATTTCAGACAAACCTGTCCAGCCGTTCTTGAGTTATAAATAGTTTAACTAACAACTAACACGACTTTTTTATACCTATAGATTAAAAACAAATCCAACTCTCTCACGGGAACCATACATTTCAGCGGGATAAAAAGTAGCTTATGAGCTATTCAAGATTATTATTTATCTCTACGCCAAAATGAATCCAGATCCGTTCAGCCGTTTTGGCGTTATTGTGTAACAAACATCCATCCATCCAAACTTTCACATTTATAATATTATGCTGCCTTCCTACGTTGCGTGGTTCTGCAGATCATCACGCACTGCGCACGACGACGCACGGCAACGCACACAGAAAAGGCTCCTGTGCTACCGCGCACCTCGGCGCACGAGACCGTTCCCATGGTATGTCGTGCGAGCTGATCCGCCTCCGTGCGTGATATCACACACCGGTGGGAAGGGGCTATTAGTGGGATAGTGGAATAGTATTTTTACACATGAATTTTATTTATTTTTTACACATGAATATACTTACTTTTTATAAGTAAACTGTCATCTCGATTCCTGTTGAACCTCGGGTGGTGTGTAATTATGTTCTGATTGTGGTACCACACGGTTCGTGGTGGTGGCGAGCCGACACTGCGGCACTCTAGCAGTAACGAGTTCCTGACTGCCACAGTTATTGGTCCACCAAGAGATGCTACTCCTGCTACCACTGTTGGTTAAAAGTGCACCATTAATAATACACCACTATTTTGTAACTACCAAAAAAAAACAGGGTAATGTAGTAGGGGTAGAACATTATGAATGTGCCATCAGAATTTTTAGTTTCGATAAAATGACAAAGTTATAAAATGTTAAAATTTTCAGAAATCCTGCATAAAATTATGGACACAATAGTTACGTAGTGCTAGAGAGAAAAAATTACGCTGTTCGGTTCCGCTTGGTATTTAGCGTTTATGAATGAAATGATTTTTGCTTGTTGAATCATTTCTTAATAATTGACTAAAAATGTTGGTTAGGTATTTAAAAATATTTTTTCAAATGTCTCAAAAAAATATTTTTTTTGTGGATTTGTTCAGTATCAGCAGCCAATATCGGCATTTTTTTTTTGGTAATTTCGAAATAGTGGTGTTTAAGACAAAAATTTACACTATGTCTTTTTTTTTTTTGCACTATGTTTCACACACTGGTTTTGTAAGAAACAGTGTGTTCAATACATATTGAACACTAAAGCTTAGCGTAGCAGTTTTGGCCTATGTGGTCGCACGAGGCAGCGCCCGTGCGGTTTATCTAAGTCAGTGCACTTTTGGACGGCGATCGGTCCGCACTAATTAGCAGCAATCATTTTATCATCTTAGCGTAGTTCCAGAATAAACTCTTTTATCTTCAATCAGCGTATATCTCAGCATCTCACTCTGCACCCGCGTGCGTTCCCGTACACAGTGAACCCTAAAAAATCCTCTTTTTCATACTTATCAGCTTTGATTATAAAAATTTGATAGCAATTGTGTCAAGTACACGAAAGGGCCCTTTTTGGGGCACACGTTGCTTTCACCACACTGAGAACTAGTGACACGACAAGAAGAAGAATTGCCTTTTAGGACTGAAGAACTTTATTTTACTAAGGCCCGAATTCCGAAACAGTGCTCGAGTCTGAGTCGAGCTTCAAGCATAGATTTTTTAACAGTTCGCCATTGAAAAATATATAAAATCTATGCTTGAGCCACGTCTGAGACCCAAGCACTGTTTCGGAGTACGGACCTAAAACAGACTCATTGCATAATCGACTGTTTGCAATCGCTCGAACGAACTTGAGGGTAGTTTTACAGACTGACCTCTTTGTAAAGGTGTGTTAGTAACTCTTCTGCTCTCCGGGCCCTCTCCGACCGCAGTGCTGGCAGTAACCCACACGTCATACTGACGACCCTCGATAAGACCCTTCAGCTCGACTGTCTGTGACCGCTCGAACAAATCTGAGGGTAGTTCTGCGTCTACCCTCATTGCGTGAGGACCGTCGTTACTGTGGAATATTAAAAATAATAAATATGGATAATCCACACTATCTAGCCCCAAACTAAGCAGAGCTTGTGGTATGGGAACCAGATAGCTAATATAATACTTATACATTATTTTGTGAATACATATATTTAAAATAACACCCAGACAGAGAACAAACATCTGCGTTCATCACACAAATATTTGTTCACCGATGTGACCATCCCGAAAATATCATCTTTCAGGCAAAAATAAATATTTTCAAATCGGTTCATAAATAACAGAATAATGCGTTGGTGATATAAAAAAAACACAGCCAAATTTCAGCATCCTTTATTAAAAGTCGATATTTAAAAAGCCACCGACCAAGATGTGAAATGTCTTTTGCCAAAAATGGTTAAAAAGCTCAGCTCAAAATTTTGGGTTTTGTCTTTCGTGTTTTTAATTATTGTGGTGTCTAAAAAAATGTTATTTTAAAAATAAAACCTCAATTTGTTTTACAACTAAAACGTAATTTTGGTCTTAATTTTGCCCTTCCTAATATCCAATTTTCTTAAAATAATTTTAAGTTAATTTTTAATAATTTTAAAACCCCATTTCTCGTAGCTCCCAGATTCCAAAACACTCCCCTGAGTATTTCTGAGAGCATTGGAATCCTCGGTGTCGACATTTCGAGTGACGTCCAATTCCGCTGTCACCTGGAAGGGAAGGCCAAACTGGCCTCCAAAAAGCTTGGCGTCCTCAACAGAGCGAGTCGGTACTTCACGTCGGTTCAAAAGCTTATGCTTTACAAAGCACAAGTCCGACCGCACGTGGAGTACTGCTCTCATCTCTGGGCCGGGGCGCCCCAATATCAGCTCCTTCCTCTTGACCGGATCCAACGTCGGGCAGCTCGTATTGTCGACGATTCCAAGCTCACATATGACATAGAGCCCTTAGGTCTGCGGAGAGACGTTGGTTCTTTGTGTGTGCTCTATCGTCTCTACAATGGGGAGTGTTCTGAGGAACTGTTTAGTTTGGTGCCCGCGGCTGATTTCTATCATCGTACCACACGCCGCAGAACCAGATTCCATCCTCACCACCTGGATGGCTGGTTTTCCACAACTGCTCGTTTTTCGCGTTCCTTCTTGCCGCGCACGAGTAAGTTGTGGAATGAACTACCCTCTGCGGTTTTCCCTCAGAGCTACGACATGGGGTCCTTCAAAAGGCGGGTATATCTATACTTAAAAGGCCGGCAGCGCATCGGCACCACCTCTGGTGTTGCAGGTGTATATGGGCGACGGTGACTGCTTTCCATCAGGTGGCTCGTCTGCTCGTCTGCCAGCTATGGCATAAAAAAAAAAAAAAAAAAAAAAAAAAAAAAAAGCGGCCGCACATAGAGTTTTCAATTTATTTTAATATTTCCATTTATAATTTTGTTACGAACAGGAAAATCTTAGTAGATTTTTTAATTAAAAGGAAAGACAATCTCGCCGTCATTGCAGTTTATTTACTAACTTTTTTGTAGAAATCACCGACGTATTTTTATGCATTTTTTGCTTCCATTGCTGTCATTATTTTCATCAGCCTAAAGAAGTCCACGGGTCGCCTTATCCTCTCCCATACATTTCAAGGAAAAACGGTCATGAGGCTTCCATCCACCTACTTCCCGCGATATTTACTTAGAATATAGAATAGGGCTCTTTAAGAAAGGCGTTTTAAAACATATACTTAGGGTCAGCAACGCGCGAGTGATGCCTCTGGTGTTGCAAGCGTCCATAGGCTGCGGTAACCGCTTTCCATCAGGTGGGCCGTATGCTTGTTTGCTAACTAAGTTGCTTAAAAAAATATATTTCATGAAAAAAAAAACAAAAGGAACATTTGACTCGTCGATGAGATTTCCGACAGTCTTTGTGATTTCCTTTTGTAAATAGATTTTGTTATTATTTTTTGTTATTTGTGTTATAAACACTATGAAATCAATATAAAACATCAACTCCATGTTTATTAACATATAAAAACTTAGCTTAATTTGGTCTTGGAGATTTTTTTAATTAAAATTGTTTTGTGTTGACAGCCCAGAGTGCGGAAACAAGATAAGTTATAAATGAGATGCCCGATTCAATCAAAACCAGTCTTTGACAAAGTTACGGAAGCGTGAAATCTTAATTGAATTTGCATGGTAAATATACAGTGTGTTAGGTTAAACGAGGGACTTATTGAGGGAGGGTATTCAGTATTCGATTCTCGTCGCAAATATGTAAAAAACCTATAACCTTAATTTGTGACGTAATTGTCCACTAAAATACATTATTCATGAACACTGAGCGCGCAAGAAGTGAACTTGTAAACAGTAAAATAATCACGCGGCAAAACACGTGCCGATCCTACCGAAAAGGAAGCTTGTGCGCAAACCCCGCCCCTTCCCTTTGTGTTGCACCGATAGGAGGACACACTCCCGCGCTGACCGCAGTCAGTCTATGCGAGTGCGCTGCTATTTCCGCATGTCTAATATTGCGCTTCCGCGTATCGCAAAAACAACCCCGCTTACTTCGGGATAAGTGTGTCCTGTAAACGTGTTCTTTTAATAACCAAAAAAGCAGCCAAGTGCGAGTCGGACTCGCCCATGAAGGGTTCCGTAGCACGACGAACTACAAAAACCTTTATATTATGTTACTTGATGTAACATAATAAGGTTCTTGTAGTTCGTCAAAAGGTAAATTGCGGTTTACGGTTTATGACGTATAAAAAAAAAACTACTGACTAGATTTCGTTCAAACCAAAAATCGTTGGAAGTTTGCATAGTAATGTACAACATATATTTTTTTTAGTTTTATCATTCTCTTACTTTAGAAGTTAGAGGGGGGGGGACCAACTTTTTTCCACTTTGGAAGTGTCTCTCGCGCAAACTATTCAGTTTAGAAAAAAACGATATTAGAAACCTCAACATCATTTTTAATGACCTATTCATAGATACCCCACACGTATGGGTTCGATGAAAAAAAAATTTTTGAGTTTCAGTTTTAAGTATGGGGACCCCCGAAATTTATAGTTTTTTTTTTATTTTTATGTAAAAAACTTAATGCGGTTCACAGAATACATCTACTCGCCAAGTTTCAACAGTCTAGCTCTTACGGTTTCGGAGAAAAATGGCTGTGACATACGGACGGACAGACAGACAGACAGACAGACAGACAGACAGACAGACAGACAGACATGACGAATCTATAAGGGTTCCGTTTTTGCCATTTGGCTACGGAACCCTAAAAATGACGTCTTATCGATATTCTAATGAAGAATATTGGGATATGGTTCGTGCCTACGTGTTATCTAATGATAGTGTGCGAGGAGCCATTATTTTGTACCGAGAGATGTTTCCCAACCGCCAGATTCCGTCGTACAATCTTATGCTAGGTGTTAACCAACGACTGCGAACATTCGGTCAGTTCACCGTACCGACGCATGCCCAAGGACGAGGAAGGGAGCCATACCTAGGTAAGCCAGGTTTAAAGTACGAAGGGAAAATGGATTATACCTACAGGTCATTGACCCGCGCACATGTTCTGCGATAATATTAAATCGCTAGCGCAAGGGTGTACACACGTTGCGAGACTTTAGCGAAATTTTTGGTATGGTTCTGTCTGTTATTTATCAGTGTTTTTTTTTTGTTCATATTTTTATTAGTATCATATAATCATGCACTATTGTGGGTTTCAATATGTCCCTCGTTTAAACTAACATACTGTAGATACAGAAATATTCGAGAAAATCGGGAGACAGGCTATTTTTGGGTTGTGGTTTTTACAATATTATGTTTTTCAAAGATATGCTTTTAATTATCATTTTTTTTAAAGAAATAACGAAGAAAAGAAAGAAAGAAAGAAAAGTATTTAATTGACCTAGCATAAGTACACACAAGAATACCTACCTACTAAAAATCTTTATTTATAAAAGAAAGTCGTGTTAGTTACACTATTTATAACACAAGAACGGCTGAACCGATTTGGCAGAAAATTAGTGGGGAGGTAGCTTAGAACCGGGAGAAGGACATAGGATATAGGATATAGGGAACGGGGCGTTATGCGAACGGGCGAGCGAAGCCGCGGGCGGCCACTAGTAAAACATAAATAAAAAATCACATACCTAAAAATTAGAAAAGAAAAAGAAAATAATAAAAAAACATACAAAACATAAATAAAACTTTTTGAAGACGGAAGGCGATGATGGAACCGGACGAGAAAACGAAATCAAAATTGTCGTCGCGGGTTCAAATCCCGAGGGGCTCTTAACTTTTAGGACATTATAATATTTCTTATGAGTCACAAAGATTTTTACAGTGTGACGAATAACTCTTAGAGCCTGTCCAGATGGAGCGTTTTACGCGCGAGTGCCCTCGCGCGTTTCAATTTATATTGCTTCCAGATGCCGCGTTTTACGCGCGCTCCTACCAAATAGTTGCTCGCGTTTTACGCGCGATTGAGGAATCGCACGGCAGCGTCTGGACGGGATGTATAGCGCTCTAGTATCTGGAGAACGCGCGAATGTTTACGCGCGAGTGTCCTCGCGCGTGAAACGCCCCATCTGGACAGGCTCTTAGGGACTGTTAATACGGCGAACGGGTGACATCTCTCGTCGATTCAACTGAATGAAAAGATAAAACTGATTCAAATTTCCTTATGTAGTAAACACTATAAAAAGAACAATAAAATAAATAAATATTTTGGATAACCCATACAACACTATTTAGCTCTAAATTAAGCAGAGCTTGTACTATGGGAACCAAATAGCTGATATAATACTTAAATATTTTTTTGTGTAAATACGTACTTAGAATGCAATATAAACACCCAGACAGAGAACAAACATCTGTGTTCACCACATAGATATTTGTTCTCGGTGGGAATCAAACCGACGACCTACGGCGCAGAAGGCAGAGCTACTACCAACTGAGCTGAGAGGCCAGTCGATCTACGTGACCTATGAGCAAAAGGCAGAAAGATCTGAGCTGAGTGGTCATTCAACAATCATGTTTATTGTATTCTAAGTATGTATTTACAAAAAAAATGCATATAAGTATTACATCAGCTATACGGTCCCCCTAGCACAAGCTCTGCTTAGTTTGGGGGCTAGATAGTGTTGTTTGGATTGTTCGCTTTATTAATTCCCCTAGTGAAATTAAGTGGCGCGTAGCTACTGCTACGAAAGCGTAGCGAGGCGTAGTACCTGCTACAGCACAGCTAGGATACGAGATTGTAAAGCTTTAAATTTATCTTCATTTAAATAAGGACGTTAATTTTTCAAACCTTACCTAGAAGTAGGCTTGCAGTAAACAGTGTAGTGTAGCAGTCTTCCATTCGGCTGTCTTGGCTTCTTCCAACTCACGAGTAACGTGTTCGATGATTGTGAGAGCAGCTTTATTTCTGCCGGCGATTCGGGCACTAATTCAATTAAAATAAAATATAATTATTCAGCTGTATCACAAGGATCACTTTGAAACGTCTCAGTGTTATGATCGCGAAAGTTTAAAAGTACCTACTTAGTTTATTCTTATACTAAGCGAGAAAAGCTTATATACATAATAATCTAAATCTCGGAAACGGCTCCAACGATTTTCATGAAATTTTGTATACAGGAGATTTTGGGGGCGATAAATCGATCTAGTTAGGTTTTATTAAAAAAAAACCGTATATCGTGTTTTCTTTAACCAGCTTTTTCATAATACCATAACTACTAGCACCATTCTAAAAAACACAGTTTATCAAAAAAAAATACCGGTCATCAACGGTAGATAATAAAACAAACTCACCGTCCTGCAGTGTAGGGCACACGATCGGATAAGAAAACGGCCCCAGTCCATAGTTAGAAAAGCCAGCCAGCTTTATGGTATAGTTGGTGTACTTTAGCAGGCCTTGTAGTCTCATCTCTGTTACTAGCGATGTGGCATTCATCCACTGTCGACCTTAGAAAATAAGAAAAATAACTTTATTCCATGGTATCACTAGAATCACTTTGAAACGTCTTATAGGTGAGTCTAGGGTGCCAGTTCCACGCGATCAAGCCTAAAAGAAAAGGCAACAAACAACGGCTTGATTCCTACCGTTTTTTTATGATTTTTAACAACTTTTACAACACAAAAATAAAAATTATGTAGTACATAATTATGTCTATTTAATTTTGACAGGCGTCACGGCTCAGTTGATAGTAACCCTGCCTTCTACGCCGCCCGTAGGCTATAGATTCGATCTCCACTGAGAACAAAATGTTTGTAGGCTATATTGTGTTAGGAATGTATTTACGAAATAAAACGTAAACCAGTATTATATCAGCTATTGGGTTCCCATCGTACGAAATCTGCTTAGTTTGGGGCTAGATAGTATTATGTGGATTGTCCACAATATTTACTCTGTGCTAATAATTTTCTGAGAGACCAAATTGTCTCTTTTTGACAGTATCATGTACGAGTATTTTCGGTATTTTCTACTAAAGTAGAATGCGACTTGGCTGCAGACGTTGTTTACTTTAAACTGTTAAGTTTATCACGAACCAAAAGTACCTAAAGATATTAGCATAACGTTGAATAGACTTCGAAGTTGTTCAGATAATATTGATTGTCCTGGGTCGTTCAGAGCAATTTCGACTTTAGCTTTGATGAAGTTTGCTTTAGTACCCTTTGTTTTAGTTTGAAAGCTGCGTTCGGGTCGAAATCTGTCAAAATGTAGGTACTATCTCTAAGACAGGTCTTTATCGTGGAGCTATCAAGTTTGAAACGACTCTGAAATATGCGGTTCTTGATAAGAGTAGAAAAAATGTTATTGATAAGTTATCACCGAAATTTTGAACAAATATGTTGTTTTTTTAATCTTTTTGATTGTCTATGTATCTTTAATTATTGTAATTAACCGTTTTCATTAAAATAAATCAACTAAAAAAAAAATAAAGACACTTGATAGTTTTTTTCATCGGCTCTTATATGACGAAGTTAAGTAACAACAAACATAAAAAAATACAACCGCATGAGAACCTCCTCCTCCTTGAAGTCGGTTAAGTAAAAAAAAGCTTTCACTAAATTCAATTGAAAAAAATCTTGATCAAAAATAAAGGGTTTTAAGTAGGTCTACTCACCATCGAATGACGACCACGAACCGGAAGACAAAAAGTAGGGTGCCCACCCACCAGATGGACCGACGACATTGTTAAGATCGCGGGAAGTCGGTGGATGGAAAGAGCTCAGAACCGTTCTTCCTGGAAATATGTAGGGGAGGCCTATGTCCAGCAGTGGACTTCAGGCTGATGATGATCACTCACCATGAGCTGCATACAAAACGGTGTAGCCAATAAGAGCCCCAGCTTGTTTGTGCGGCGGGATCGGCTGCCAGCTCACTCTTAACGCCGTTGAAGTCACAGCTACACATTCAACCGATGTCGGACCTTCTTCTGGTGCTAAGGAAAGAACATCAATGCATTAAGATTTTTATCTTCTTCTTAAATTTTAGAGTTTAGCTCTTATCGGGGTTTTGATGCAGTTTTCTCCAATTAAGTCTTTCGAATGCGGTCTCCTTGACTTCCTTATACGACATGACAGTGACTTAATCTTTTATCTAGCTCATGTAACTTATTCTTGGCCTTCCCTTCCCCGTTTTCTTGAACCTTTCCTTCAATGATGTTCTTTATGTAGCCATGTCGTAGAAGATGTCCAAACATTTTTCCTCTTAGATTTTTATAATGTCCCAAAAGATGAGCTGAGTGGGATTTAAACCCCCAACCTTACCCTTGGAACAGTCCCTAAGAGTTATTCGTCGAGTGTGATTAGGATCCGATGGCGCAGCCCCGTACCAAGGGGAAGATCGTGGGTTCCAATCCCACTCGGGCCTTAACTTTTGGGACATTATAAAAATCTTTGTGATTTTCTAAGTGTAGTCAACACTATAAAATCGAAAAAAAAAAAATCAAGACATTTGTGGTACTACTAGCTGATGGAACACGCATATGGCCAACCTGATGTTAAGTGCCATCCCCATCGCCTATAACAAAGCATTGCCTCGTAGGGCACGCACGTCAGGAACGGACCCTACGATGCACTTCCCTTTGTCTATCAACTTGAGGCATACAGATGTTCAGCCTCACGTTACAGTAATTTCATCGGCACCCACACCCTTCAAACCGAAACACAACAATACTGCTTCACGGCAGAAAAAGGCATAGTATTCCCCGGACGATGTTCGAAAACGTCTGTCAAGTGAACGGAGAGACTCTCTTTGAGTCACTTAAAATCCTTTCACCACACTGGTTCAAATACGAAAGACAAGCCAACTTAAGCTGTTATTTATGTATTAATAATCCTTGCCAAAGTAGTAAAAGGCGGCGAACGAGGGCCAAACCGTTTAATTATAATTTCGTAACAATAACGGAAGGCTTGAGGCGGGGAACAATTTCAAACGATAATGACTTACAATCTCAGAGATGTACATGAGTCATGGACGTATTGGACGTTGTTTAGGTATGAACACGGGAGTATTTCTTTTATTGCGAGCCCATTTTAGGCTTTATGAGGTATCTTATTCATGTTTAAGGTTTTATGAGGTATGGTTAGATGAGAAGTCTCTAGCCCTCCAGATCTGATTGTGTACCTTTCAGTTAATCCTTTCACCACACTTGGTTCGAAAGAATCAGTAACACGATAAGAAGAAGAAGTTATAAATCATTTTTCAGATCGGTTTGTACCAACAGAGTTGTGCGGTAATCAACATAAAAACATACTTAGACACTTATAGCGTGTCGCTATCTATGAGCCTTTTGGCTCTTCTCTCAGTTGCTTCCCAGACATGAGACCAGTACTCCATGTTCGGACCTTGAAGGTGGTCCGAACTCAGAAGGGATCTCGGAAAGTAGAAGTCATATGGAATGGACTCTTATTAGTCTTCAAATCAACTGCTGCTTTCAAAGCTAAGTTAATGTTCATCTAAGAATAATTAGGAGCTTGGTTGGTCTTCTATTTCATTACTCCTCCGTCATTTGCTCGCAAGTAGCTCCGAAAGTTCCTCATAAACCAGCCAGATTTATGACGAAAATAAAGCGAAAAACTTTTGAATGACGCCTGTTCCTAATTTAAATTAGCGAGTGTCGCTTTAAATTGAGCTAGCTGAGTTGACGCGGTTTCACTTGTTTATAGCACAGAGGCTAATTTATGTACTGTGTCTAATAATAAGAGTTGAGTGCAAGGAATAAGGTGAAATGTACATTGTATGAAAGAATCAGTTATTTTTAGGGTTCCGTAGCCAAATGGCAAAAAACGGAACCCTTATAGATTCGTCATGTCTGTCTGTCTGTCCGTCCGTGTTACAGCCATTTTTTTTGGTTAACACATACACTTATGTACATAATAATATATACATTTATATATAGTGAAAAAATGATGCTAAGAGGCTAGAAATAATCTTGCCCTCACTGGGTTTGATAAAATTGAGAAAAACACCACATATTTTTAGTTTGGCCGGCTTAAACTAACTTTTAAAACTATTGGAACAAAATTGAACTATTGGAACGTGAAGTGATTTGAACAGTCAAATTCGGAATTAAGAAGTGACATGAAAATTTAATGACGAGTTTAACTTTTGGATCCCTGGACCCGAAAGCGCGTAGTTATTTTAGATATCTCTATGCGTGAAAGTTAAAAAAAATCTGCCGTTTCGGATTCCAATTTTCGAAGATTTCGCATCGCATTTTTTAAAATTAAATGTAGTTAATTTTTTTATTAGAAATATTTTTGTTTAATTTTTTTCATAATTATTAAACTTACCTCCTTCCCTCGTGTCCTGGAACAGTGGAACAGAGTATGGCCCTGGGCCTGCCCCGTTGAATGCCGCTACTGACACCGCATACCTATTACAAACAGTCAAATTACCTTCAAAAAGAGATGGTGGGAGGAGGTTCAGAATAAAAGAAACTCTCTCCTTTCTTAACCATGTCGTCCTTCAAACAATCCATCCATCTTTTCTTTGGTCTACCTCTACTTCTATACCCATACACATTCATATCTAGCACTCTTCACGTTACATGAAATTCTATCCTCCGCATGACATGCCTATACTATGATAACCTATTGCTCCTCATCGTTTCAGTCACTGGCACTACTGCTCCTGATACACTCATTACTTATCTTATTCATTCTCGTCACTCCACACATCCATCTCCAAGTAATATCTATCTCCAACGGAATTTAATGTATTAGTTTTATATTTACCTGACTCCTTTCAGCAGACCCGTGAACATAGTTTCCTGTTTAGCGTAGAGAGAAGCCGTCTTGACGGTCTTATCGCTGGTTTCTTCTACTTCTGTTGGACATTATTATCTAATTTAATTATTGATCATTTATTACAATTTAGTAATTATCATTGACCATAAAGTTCGATTTAAAGCTATAGTTTAATGAAACGCGTTTCTCAAATTGAGGAAAATCTTGTAAGACTTTTAATTTGATAGAATTTGAGGTTAGAAAATACATAAAACGCTAAATTACTTATTTACTGACACAAGTTACGGGCTTCAAACTGGTTCTTTTACGAGCACCGACAAACCATAGAATAGTCTTATGACGTTATGACGGTACGCCAAGAGATGTACAAAACAATCATTTATTTGCGAAACACAGGTTTTAATTACAGGATGGTACACATTAGGTATGTTCAGCCATGTTCTATATGAAGATCTAAATGAAAAGAAGGATCTAAAGCATAATTAAATACGAATTCGCATGACAACAACACAAACGTATTTTGACCAAAACGACGCATACGCGAAATAACCTATCCCTATAATGGTCAAAACCATGATCTTACCTTTAATACCGTTCAACTGAGGAACAGCCCGTAGCCTATATCCAATGATAAGTCCATTGTGAGTATCAGCTGGTGGTGGTAACCATCTGACTCTGAGCTCTCCTGGTGCTTCTGTCTGTTCCAACTGAATGCCTAATGGTGGTGATGATGGTGCTATGGAAATAAATACAATTTGTTTACCAAAATATCAATCATCCTAAGCTCATAATAGCCCACTGCTGGACAAAAGCCTCCCTCAAACCATCCAGGACATTCTTTGACATTTTACAGTAACAAAGTCATCCACTCACAGGGCTGCTGGTCTATCAAGAGCTCTTTTGTATTGGTCTTTTGACCTAGGCCACCATTTTGTCAAAGCCTTAGTCTACTTGCTATAACAAATCTTGCCAAGTTTCCTGCCCAGATTAACTCAAGTTTTAAGGTCTCCAATTTTACGTAAAATATAGACAGAAAGTGCTCAAAACGACACTCATCGTGAGGTAAGTAAATATTTGCGCCGCCATTAGGATGCATTTCTTTATTAGCATAGGCTCTATCTTTATATTTAACTTTAACGGGACTTGTTATGGTTGAGAATAAAGACTTTTCGGAAACTTTGTCAAGAATTAAGTGACAAAGAAAATGTTAACTTTGAACAAACGTCTTCAGAATCAAACTTCTGCGTAAATAAACACGTCATACTAATGAAGCGAAATAATTGTCTTGAAATATGGAAATTTTTAGCTCAATATTAGCTTTCAATGTTTTCCTTGAGTTTGATTAGGCTCGTTATTTGGATTCTGGGAATTTGAATAAGCAACGCAAATATTTTTGAGATTGAATTCCGTATAAAATTATATTACGGAGCTTTGGAAACTTTCAGACTGTCCTAAGTTAGTTAGAATAAATATCTACGAGTACTTTAATGTTTGGAATATTTTCCTTAATACTTTAGAATAATTTATAAGCACCAACTATCTCTGAGTGGGCAGTCATAATTAGATTAGACTGGCACAGAATCGTGGTCATCATCACCTGATGGTCACCTGGTGGTTCAGGCTGATGCCTGAAGAAGTCCACTGCCGCTAGACATTTGTCTATACGTTTCCAGAAAGAACGATTCTGAGCCTTTCTTTCTGAGCTTATGAGGCTCAGAGGCTTATTGCAGTTCGTGAAATCGAGCTGTGGATGAATCATTGTACTATTTCCTATGTTAAATATTGCAATTTGAATTTGATATTAGGTTTGCAGTGGTGGCAGACCACCTGCCGATGGCTCGACAGCATTTAGATCTAGATCTAGGAAGCAGTTGGATGCAAGCGCTCAAATCCAGGAAGACATGGTTGATGATAATGATGATTAGGTTTAATCATCTTTGGAGCTATGTAAAAACATTCTACATTACAACTAGGCATACCTTCCTCAGTAGTGCTGAACCGCACTGGAGTAGAGTAATGGCTCAGATCTGCTTGATTCCCTCCAGCTACTCTAGCTGTGTAGCTTGTCGCTGGCTGTAGGTCTTCAATCTCAACTGAATGGCGTATTTCTTCTAGTCTGTATAAAAAAGGACCTTCGTAGTTGTTCGATTAAACAATTATTTCACTGGTGTATAAAGTATATAAAACGCGTACTAGTGTTGAGCCTTGAGGTACACCAATGACATTTTATGCAAGTGCCTCATCGCCTCAGGGGATGCTCAGGAACATTAATATCTTCATTCGTTGTAGGTTTTAGGTACAATGATCTGCGTATCATGCATGGGGGTTACATGTTAGGCGTATAACTATTGTGAAAGCCTTGCTCGTATCTAGGCAATCAGCTGCGATCTGCCTTGGCGATGGCAATCGGTTTCAGCATAGGGTTTGCATTTTCCGCACACACTGCCGCGAACTTTGACAGTGCGATACATAGATCACCATTGCAGATGGTGCGCAAGGCATAAGGCGTGATTAAGTCACAAAATCGAAACATCGTATCATTCAATTTTTTTATTATAAGGTATACAGTACACATTTTGCATAACACCAGAGCTTTGATAATCAGATGTTTATGTAGTTTGTACTAAAGTGTTATTAAAACAAAGTAATAAGCAACAGAATAGGTAGTATGAATAAGATAGGTCGTATAATTTTACGATGGAAATAAAATATAAAAATTTCCATCCCGCTCCGTTCTCACAAAGTAGTGTAAAGAGTTTCTTAATATTTCTTGTAGTTGTAAAATAATATTATCTTCTTTGTAGCTTAGTAATTTATTTTGTTCTGTAAAGAGCTTGGTGGAAGAACTTTCTGAACATTTTAACTTTATTATTTTATGTACAGCATCTAGTTGATCGCTGGTGGTCTAGTGGTAATAACCGTGCCCTCCGATCCTAAGGTCACGGGTTTGTATCCAGTTGAATACCTATGGATTTTTCTAGTAAAAATATTTATGTACACAATGTTAGTGCTCATGAAAGAAAACATCATGAGGAAATTAATATGCCACAGAACCTAAAAAGTAACGCTTGTAAATAAGAGGGGAAAGTAGACACTTTTCTAAGACATCTGCGATGGCGATCAGTAAAACGCTGTCAAATATGACAGTGGTATTTGACAGCGTTTCAATGATCGCCATTACCATCGCCTAGATGTGAAGTTTACCGTGTAACATTGACAGTCCTAGCGCTGCTCCATGACAGTCGATGACTGGTCGTGACCTGCAGACTGTAGTACTGGGCTAATGACCTTGCCATGTCACGCCATGACAGTTTCACTGATCGACTCTTCAGCGAGTCTACTGATAAGTCCGATGGAGGTAGGGGTGGTTCTAAAAACAAACATAGTTTATCTCAAATAAATAAAAAAATATTGTTGAACAAAGCTGTCTTGTTCCGATCTAAGCATTACTAATAATATGGGAACAGATATTCACGATAGCAACAAAGTACTAGCAAGACAGAAAACAAACATATTTGACTGGCCTCTCAGCTCAGTTGGTAGTAGCTCTGCCTTCTGTGCCGTAGGTCGTGGTTTCGATCCCCACCGAAAACAAATATTTGTGTGGTGAACAGAGCTACTATCAACTGAGCTGAGAGGCCAGTCAAATAAAAAATAAAAAAAATATTGTAGACAACCCACACAACACTATCTAGATCCAAATTAAGCAGAGCTTGTGCTATGGGAACCAGATAGCTGATATAATACATGAATACATTTTTTTTTGTAATTACATACTTAGAATACAATACAACACCCAGACTGGTGAATGCAGAACAAACATCTGCATTCACCACACAAATATTTGTTCTCGGTGGGGATTGAAACCGCGACCTACGGCGCAGAAGGCATAGCAACTACCAACTGAGCTGAGAGACCAGTCAAATAATGATGTTGATTCTCACCGAGTATAGTAAGATGCACGCTGTAAACATCAGCTCCAAACGGGTTCCCAGCTCTGCACTGATACAGCGCACCATCGCTCGTTTCCGTTTGCAACAGTTCCAGAGTATTCGTTATTCCATCTTCAGATTTCATTTCAGATATTTTGACCCTGCAGCAATTAGCATTAACATTTTAATTTTAAAAAGGTTTGTTCGGCTTGTGATGGATTACTTAATTAAACAAAAGGTTGTATTTACTGCAGGCTTTTGTTTTTAACTAGAGCCTAATTCTCGGGCCGACCATTGGCATTGCACAACCCCGCAATTTTTCTACGTTTTCCGTATATCGTAGCTGTCGAGGCTTCTACGATGAGGTCGTCAATGAATTACTCAAGGAAATCATCAATTCTCTCTTCGAAAACAAGCAATAAAATAAAATTGCAAAATGATCCGAGATGAGCCGAGAATTAGGCTCCTGATTATGAAAAAGCGAGGAGATTCCCAATACACCATTCTGTAAACAAGTAAATACAAAAATTTGAAAATCCTCGTCCCAAGTGATGATTATTCTCATCCACTTCATCATCACCATTGCTAGCCTGAAGAAATCCACTGTAGGACGTAGGCCTATAAATTTCCGTAATAACGATTCTGAGCCCTCTCCATCCACTTACTTAGAGATACTAATGATTACTTGAATTGACTTATTAAGAATTTATTGTAATTGAATTGATTGTAATTAGATTGTAATTTGTAGATTGTAATTGAATTGAAGATTGTAATTGAATTGAAGATTATTATTGAATTGATTGTATTGTTTAAAATTGATTGTAACTGTAGTGATAGTGACCAAACTTACCTTTGAGTTAAAGGATTGATGGGCTTTCCATTTCTGGTCCACATTATCTGATTATAATTAGATTGTAATTGAATTGAAGGTTACAATTGAATTGATTGTATCGTTTAGAATTGATTGTAACTGTAGTGAAAGCGAGCAAACTTACCTTTGAGTTAAAGGGTTGATGGGCTTTCCATTTCTGGTCCACATTATCCTGATAGGGTCATCTCCTTTAGCCTGACACTCTATAGTGACTTGCTGACCTAGCTTAGCTGTCAAATTTCTTGACACTATGTCAAACGTTACTGGTTCTGCAAGAAAAAAGAGCTTTTAGACAATGTGGTCTGATGATCAAGAGTTTTTTTTCTCTTCTTAATTTTATTTAAGTTTAATTTGAATATCATCATCATCACCAGCCCAACCTAACAGACTTAATAGTAGAGTTGCCGCGAATAGTGGTTATAGCGAATAGTCGAATACCGATTAATCGCCATTCACTCTGGCGAATAGTCGAATAACTCGACATCACTATTCGACATAAAAAACACATTAAACACATTCAAAAAATATTTCTAATTTCTTCTAAGGTTGTGAGAAAAGAAAACAATAAAGTTAAAGAAATCTGTTTCGTGTTATACATATTTACATATATTATGTAGTAAATTTAATTTTCCACTTGTAAATGCTGGCAACCCTTTTCATAGTTTACGGGGAATACCCCGTTTTTACGAGGAAAAACGAAACTGACTTGCTCCCGAAGGTATAGAAAAAAATGTTTTTTTGCACCACAATCTGCCTCTGTTGGATTTTAAATATTAATTAAAAAGCCTAACTAATTTAATTTCATGAATATGATAGGCACAGGCACATATTACAGATAATAATTGATATTTTGTATTGTTTTAATAGGGAAAATAATTTAAAAAATGATTATTTTTAACTCATTAGTTTTTTTGTTCATTAAAAGTTTATTTTAGACGACTATTCGCCAAATGCCGAATAATACAGGCTATTATTCGGTATTCGACGAATATCAAAAAAATGTCGAGTAATGCCGAATACCGAATAATAGCGAGTACTCGCGGCAACTCTACTTAATAGCATCTTTGATGTGTTTCGTTTTAAAGGATAAAATTACTGGCACGTGAGGCTGAGGGTGCGGATGATGAGGCTGAACATAGGGCAGTGCATCGTAGGGCACGTTCCTGACGTGCGTGACCTATGAGGCAATGCTTTGTTAAAGGCGATGGTTACCACTTGACATCAGGTTGACCATAAGCATGTTCTATCAGATAGGTGTATAAAAAAAAAAGTGGACCATTATATTTATTCAATTAGTTAAAAGTATTAAAAAAAAGTTTTTTCTGGTTTGGGCAATCGACAAATCATTAATCAAAAAGAAGGTAAAAACTTACTATTAACAGAGATCCACACAGTCTTACTAAGCGCTTCCCCAACACCGTTTTCCACGTGGCACGTATAAAGGCCAGCGTCGGTCAAAGCGACCGAATCGAATATAAGCGAGCCGTTCGCAAGACTCAAGACTCCACCGCCAGCGATCTCCAATACAGGCCTCCAAGATTCTGAAACCACTGTAAATAAAAATACTCACAATTAAATTATATCAAAAGTTTCATATAAGTACGAAAATTATTTAAAAAAAAATAGGCAAATAAGGAATTCTATTATGAAATTAAAAAAAACTTACTGGAATAATATGGATATAGGATAAAAAACTATGCATAAAATGTCTACTGGTTGGAAAGGCTCAAAAGACTTAGCTTCTCTATAGAACGAAATTACATTTCGCTGAGAGACCCCAACTTGCATACAGAAAGGAGCGGGGTAAAGAGAGAGAAAGAGAGAGAACAAGAAGGGGAGTGAAAGAGAGAAGGAAAGAGAAAATGAGGAAAGAGAGCGATAAAAGGAGATAGATATAGTGAGAAGGAGAGAAAGAGGAGAGAGAGTAACAGAAGTTCAATTATAATACTTACCATCCTTTTTCAGCCAATGCGTCTGTGGTTGAGGGTATCCATTAGCACTGCAGGATATGTGACCACTCCTGCCTAATAATAGAGACGTATTCTGCGGTTCTTCGTTCCATTTCGGAGCCACTGGAATAGATTATTGATTTATTGCCTGATTTTCAGAGCTGAATCGAGTATGTATTTTGAGAAGGCTTTGAAGGTTTCATTCATTAAATTATTACAGTTGGCCGAAAAATTTATGTACAGTCGCAATATGAAAATGTTCGTCACCTTAGAGTCGGTTTTCGCTTGCACCAGTGCTTTGATCATGAACACATTTTGACATAATTTGTGACGTTAACCTATCGGTGTATTCTGTCTATTCTGTTTCAAAAGGTAGTATGTGATCGTGATAACGTTGAACAAATCAAGTTGAAAATTGACCAACATCTTCATTCCACCACTATACACTATGCCAGTAGGTACTCTCAAACGGTGAAGGAAAACATCGCATGGAAAAGCCTCATTCTCTCTACATTTTTCCTAGTTCCTGACGTGCGTCATCTATGAGGCAATGCTTCGTTATAGGCGATGGTTACAGCTTAACATCTGGTGGGCCAAAAGCTTGTTCCATCAGCAAGTTGTATAAACAAATTCCAAGTAGGTACATGTAAAGAGATTAAGGAGCACTTAAATCCTTTCACCACACTGTGTCATAAAAACTGGTTATTCACATTTGTGCCCCTGCTCTATCACTTTTTATTCCCTGGCCTTCTGAGGGAGTAAATGTTCGATCCGTACATCTTTTAGCAAAGGAAAAATAAAATAAATTTGTAAATAAAATATCAGGACGTTTTGTTATAAAAATACAAAGAGAATTTGAATTAACATCTTTTACAGACGCTTCTTTTACCGGAATTTTTTAATTAGCTTTGAAGGAACTGATCGGGTTTCCAGTACTTTTAGGGTTCCAAACCAAAATGGAGAAACGGAACCATTTGCGTTTTTATTCGTCTGTCCGACTGACAAAACGAATAAACTTGTGGAATAGCTTTAAACCTTAGTAGCCCAATCCTATTGCAAGTATTTTTTAAGTAGAAGTTTGTTCGAAGAAGGTTCTATTATACGCAACATAATTATTATTCATTCATTTATTCACATCACTAAAGGAATCAATTCGTTAGTAAAGCTTATAAGTGATAATTAGCTAAAGTATATAACTAAACTTTGCTTATAAGTAAAGGCTATTGTTAGTACTTAATTAACTATACATAAATGAATATAACCTATGTTACTCAAGGTGAATGTAGCTTTCCAATGGTGAAATATTTTTTTAAATCGGCTCAGTAGTTTTTGAGTTTATTCATTACAAACATACACACAAAAATACAAATCTGTCCTTTGTATAACATTAGTATAGAAATAGATTTGGAGTGATAACCCTAACTTATCCTATCTACCTTACCCTATCTATAATACCTAACCTGCCTAAATAATTATGTGTAGTTTTGCTTGTCATCACATGAATCAATATACCAACGGTTCATGTAAATACAATCAAACCTACTAGCAAACATGCACATAGATAGGTACACATGGATACAGATCAAGTTACACAAAGCTAAAGCTAAATTAAACCTTATAAGAAGGACAAAAGCAGCAGTGTGTGTGTGATGTGTACATCAGACTGTTACACTGTTCGCTTTTGTTAACGCTGTGTTTACCTTGTGTACCTTGGAAACCAAAGCTGCAAGTGAATAAGAAAGGTACCTTTGATGTAAAGATTGACGGTCCGATTTACTTTCGCAACGTGATTTGCCGCCACACAAGTATACGTCCCGCAGTGTTCTAAAGAGACATTCTTGATAATAAGCACGCTGAATACCTCCAAGCTTCTCTCGACAATCTAAAATTTAAAGTGTTTTTGTCACAAAAGCTAAAGGGTTATTTACACGGGGTAAGTGACTAGCCCTGTCTGAACTAACTTGTGCCTTAAAAATGATGGCTGACAGAGGGAACAGGAAACAAAAGAAAGAAAGATTTTATTGGGATGTGGATACATTTTTTATTAGATATGAGGATAATGGGCAGTAGGAAGATGATGAATAAATTGTGCCTTGTATAGGCCTCATAGAAAGGCATTTTTTATTGCAGTGTAACATAAGCGTCAAGAAGAAAATATAAATTAAAATTCAGAAAGAATATAGTTCTGGCTTTAGAAGACACCGAGATCCGTTGCGTCAAAAAGTGTTCAGTTTTAATTTTAAAATTAATAATGCTCATTTTCTTTTCACCACAAAGCAACGTGATTCTGTACTTTAAAGCCGAAGTAACTTTACACTATGCGAGCTACTGGTTCTACAGCAGTTTTTTAGCTTAGCAGGCCGCTAAGTCCTTTGCCATCTCTATTCGTTGTCATAAAAGTGACAGTGACGAAAACTTTTAGGAAATCGCTAAAAATTTACATGAATTATGAACGAGCGGTGTAAGCTTCCCAACTCGCTTGCTAACTTGAACAGTCTAAACATGCCCTAAGCATCCGAGGCACGTAGAAAGGGATTCTTAGGAAATTAATTCAGCAAACAATTTCCTTCATTAGGATGTATTACGAACAGGCTCTTTTGTTTACCCTTTGCTCTTGTTAGCTATACAATGTAGGGCATATTTTAAAAGACTTTGTGAATTTAGAATTAGCAAGGTTAAGTGGTGATGGAAATGACAGGTCTTAGCGCAATAATTTATGGATGAAGGCCCTGAAAAGCAAACACAAACTGAAAGACGCAGATAAGATTTAAGTGCTATTTGAAAAGATGTAATATAATAAGTTAGCTGCCAACTTTGGAGACTTTTAAGGACATCTTTAAGCCTTTGTCTGCTCTAAGGTGTCTGAAGAGCAACCTAAAAAAAATTCAACTGCAAGCAAACATTATAGCGAAATGTTTAAAAAAAGTTCTGAAGATGAAATTTAAATAAACTAGATTGAAAATAATGAAGATCAAAATACGATTGGCATAACTTCCTATTCTTTGTAATTTTTCCCTCCCAGCATCCCCTTAGTTAGCTAAGATAATACAAGACAAAGTGAAAAGACTGATGCTGCGTCAGCCTGAAGAAGTCCATTGCTGGATAAAGGTCTCCCAAAAACAATTCCAGGAACAACGATTCTGAGCCCTCTTCATCTAACGCCCTTCCTTTCTTAACAATCATTACATCTACCTACTGTCCTTTCTTAACAATGGTACTGACTCACTCACCTTCAAATGATTCGGGATTTTCTTTCCATCTTTCAACCAAGAGTAGTAAACTGGCGAATCACCGCTTTTCAGATTGCAATGTATTTGTACAATCTGTCCCTCTTGTAAATCTGGCGCTAGCAAAATATCTTCTAACTGTGGTGCTTCAACTACGTTTAATTCAAAGGATCTTTTCGCCATTTCACCGGAAGGACTTTTTACAATACACGAATATGACATTCCGTTGTCAGATTTTGTTACTTTTGGTATTGTCAGAACTCCATCATTGGTTGTCGCGTCTCGTTTTGACCTTATTTTTGACTCTAAATACTTATTGTCATAGGATCTAGACACTCTGTTGTCTGATTTGGTTACTTTTGGCGTAAATACAACTCCAGTATTGATCGCTGCATTTCGAGATATACTTTGTTCTGAATCTCGATTGTGTACTTTGTGTATACTCGATTTAGCCACGTTGTCAAAGTTTGTTACCTTTGGTAAAATTTGGACTTTGTCACTATTCCTCACGTTTTGTCTTATTCTTGTTTTTGATTTTATACTAGTTACATTATTCGATCTTGTCGCTTCATTGTATGTTTTTGTAACTTTAAATTCAGTCAAAACACGATCATCTATCGTCGTTTTAAGTTTTGAATTCAGACATATTGTATGATTTTTAATACAAGAACTAGAAACTACATCATCTTCAATGAAATTATTGGTTGCATTACGTCTGAGTCTTAATTTAGGTTTTCTACCAAATATTTCTATACTTAACGCTGTGTTGTTGAAAGATCGCTTAAACCGTTCTGTGGTTATTTCTTTACCCTTATATTCCCATGTTATATCCCTGAAAAAAAAAAGAGTTTTTAACTGAAGTCACTGGCAAAGTGGAGGGAAAGAGGTGGCGATGACAGAGCCCAATGCGTTGGAGTGAACAGGTGCACTCAGTAACAAATTCTTCCGTGAGCGATGCCATCTACACCGTAGAATACAGAACCCGATGGAGAAACATTGTTTTGTCCAGGTTCCTGCACAAAGGGCAAAACCCTCAGCAATGAGGTTAAGTAAAGAATAGTGCGTGTTTCATTTCTTGCAGCAGTAGTAGTCATTTTCATTGGTCAGTAAATATCAAACTAAAACTACAATTCACAAAAATGGAAAGAGTATACAGGCACAGTAAGGTATCCCTTATGTCTTGGTCTTTGGCACCATTCCGTTCCTTGAATAAAGCAAGAAGGTCACAGGCACATCAAAAGATTACATCCGGCAAATAAATCAAACGTCAAGGAACTTTAACAAGAATACTTCTCAAAGGGAAAAAGAATTTTTAATGAATTCGTTTATCCTCTAAAAGAGTACTGTCTATTTTTCAACTTTCTAACAAAAAGAAGAAAATATTTATAACTCGTAGATTAAAGTCTACTCTGAGTGAAAAGAAAATTTCATTATCATAATTTTCAGGAAACATTTTTTAAGACAGTCGCTTAAAGCTGATAAAGATAATTTCTATAGAATATTTACATCAAACGAAAGTAACGATAAAATATTTTACGTACCTATTAAAAGAAGCTTTTTAATATAAAATAAATAGGTGAATAAAAAATATTGTCGACAATGCACACAACACTATCTAGCCTCAAACTAAGCAGAGCTTGTACTATGGGAATCAGATAGCTAATATAATGCACATTTACTTTTTTTGTAAATACATACTTAATACAATATAACACCCAGATAGACAACAAACATCTGCGTTCACCACACGAATATTATTTGTTCTCGGTGGGGATCGAACCCCGTCCTGCAGCGCAGAAGGCAGAGCTACTACCAACTAAGCTGAGAGGCCAGTCTGATAACTCAGGATTATGCTATGTCACTCTTAATCGTATACCGAGAATCTTTATCAATTCTCAGTTTTCAACACTAAAGAAAACATGACTTACCGAATAGGGTATCCATAATACGGACATCTTAAAGTAACAGTTTGTCCACTCTGTGCTTTAAAAGGTGGGAGAGTGCGAATGTATGGTGGACCTAAAAAAAACAATAGTATTAATAAGTAAGCAAGAAATCCTACATATTATTGAAAGTAAAAGTAGGATTTCTTGGAAAATTAATTCCAAAAAATCCTACTCTTGAGCATAAGAAAGTACAATGATTGACAAAGCTTCATAACTTTTTTAATCAGTCACGAGGATCACTTTGAAACGTCATAAAGCTAGGTCAGTCTAGGTGCCAGATCCACGTGACCAAGCCTAGAAGAATTCCTCCCTTATCCATTTCTAGGATGAACGATTCAGAGCATTTTCCATCCACCGATTTCCTGATCTTTACAATATCGTCGGTCAAGTAGGATTTATTAAAATCTCTCCATCAATTAGGAGCGTAGGGCGTGGGTGGGCCACACCAGATCGACGACATTGTTAAGTTCGCGGGAAGTCGATGGATGGAAAGGGCTTAGCACCGTTCTTCTTGGAAATGTGTAGGGAAGACCTATGTCCAGCAGTGGTCTTCTTCAGGCTGATGATGACCCAAAAATAACTTTGATTTTTTTTTGTGTTTTAAACCTAGAGTTGTAATTTTGTTCGTCTATAAAAAAACAACTTACCATAGACATTAAGTCTATCATGATATGCGACATTACTGTCTCCGTGGTGGGCGACACATGAGAACAGTCCACCATCTTCTACTCTAACATGTGATATGTTTAGGTATGTGACCACTGCACTATCTTGAGACATAGTCTGTCCTATTGTGTACCTGTGAATTTATAGAAAAATAAACACAATATAATCTAAATATATAAAACTCATACGTAATTGACTGACTGACTGACAATCAACGCAAACCCTATACTAAAAGTCCTAGGAATATAAAATTTGGAGAGAAGGTTCCTATTGTAGTGGAGAAAACTAAACGCGAACGAAGTCGCGCGGGATTTCACTAGTGTTGGCATATCGGGTTCCCCCTTATGCACAATAATTAAAAAATTGTGCAACAAATGTGCGAAATTGAAAAACTTATACGGGTAGTATTATTTTTATGAACAACGGGATATTTATCATGATTACATTTTGTGAGTTTTGACTCCCGATATTTCGGCACAGTTGCATGCACCATGATCACGGTTGAACTGAAGTTCACGAGTAAAAGAAATATTATTGGCAGCTATATCAATCTACACTCTTTCGCACTCTTTTATTTTTTTTCGACACTATATTGGTTCCATTGCCACTAAAACTTACTAATTCTACGAGCTTTGTCAGTGACCTTGGTTCTTCTACGGATCTCCTCATTTCTGATTCTATCACGTAGTGAAACTCCCAGCATAGCTCTCTCCATAGCTCGTTGCGCGACTTTGAGCTTGTGTACGCCAATAGTTAGCGACCACATCTCAGTTTCGTAAGTCACTGGCAACACACGCTGATTGAAGGAGAAAATATGTATTTATTATATAATAATTACCTAGAATCTGTGTTAGAGGAGATGACAATACCATCTCTTTCCCA
Source organism: Thera britannica (assembly GCA_939531255.2). NCBI lineage: Eukaryota > Metazoa > Arthropoda > Insecta > Lepidoptera > Geometridae > Thera > Thera britannica. The sequence goes on from OW618045.2 coordinate 5,847,887, forward strand.
CCAAAACCTCGCAGGGTGAGCGCCATTCACAGTACACTGAAGACTTATCTGCAAAATAAAACAAAACTGTAGGTCTACCACGAGCTCTGTCTGGCTCTGTCTCTGGCTCTAGTTTTTGACTAAATAAATCCTACGTCGAAACGTCACACACACAGTATTAAACACGGTGTAAAACACTAAAAATATAGATTCAACTAAACTAAAAAGACAATAAGTATAAGGCAAGTAAGTTACATAGAAACTGTTCAGTCACTGTTCGTCAGTACCCAGTGGTAAGAGATAGCAATAGTTTAAGCACTGTTTATCATTTGGCATATTTTTATAAGTTAGTGGAGCACTGGTAGAGGCTCCGCCTTGCAATCGTAAGGTCGTGGATTCAAATCCAAACATGCACCAATGAGTTTTTCTGTCCAAAAACGTATGTGAAGGTACTATCAAACGATAGGGAAACCATCGTGAGGTAACCGGTGTGCCGTAGAACCTACATTATCTCTACACATACATTTTTCGACATAAAAACTCATCGCTACAACTGGATTTGAACCCACGACCTCAGGATCAGAAGGTGGGGCCGGTACCACTAGACCACTAGTGCTCTCGAACTTATCTTAGTCAAAGTGGGGCTTATAATACTTTAACTAAACCATTAAGCCGTGCATTTAAAAATGAACCATAACTTTTAGACAGTATGATTGTAAATACATTTTTGCTGACTCGACATTATAGCTCGAGAAAGATATTATTGCAAGGTGTGGAGAAATATATATTTTAATTTCTAAGTGATAAGGTTGAAAATAGCTTGCAGTAAATTTGCCAAGGAATTTGAGGGTCTACGCAAGTTTGAAGTTGTAAATTTTGTGCAAACAAACACATTTTCGGTGAATTTTATAGTGTTGTATATTTGTTTATGGTCTGTTTTAAAATTCTAGTCTCATACTTTATTAGGGTTCCGTACTCAAGGGATGAAACGGGACCCTATTACTAAGACTCCGCTGTCAAAGATAGCTCAACTGATATAAATATATCTCAATTTTTTTTTGTAAAAACTCATTGCAATTCTTTTTGGGAATATAATTATCACTTAAATTAGCCGTTACATTTATACAAAACTATTCACAACCATACTGGTTATAATGAAATAAACGAATATAAAAAAATATTATACTAATTTGAGTAAACACGTGTTAAAATTACGATGGTGAACAAATGAACCACGAACCGAAAGACGAAAAGTAGGGCGCCCACCCACCAGATGGATTGACGACATTGTTAAGATCGCAGGAAGTCGGTGGATGAAAAGGGCTCAGAATCGTTCTTCCTGGAAATGTGGCCTCCCCTACACATTTGTCCAGCAGTAGCAGTGGACTTCTTCTGGCTGATTATGATGAACAAATGAGTTGTTAAAAACATGCTATAACGATGTCGGTGCAAAAATACCCTTATTAGTCGATTTTTTGCAAAAAAATGTATCTCCATTTATACTTTAAAACGATACAAAAAGCGATACTAACGTCAACTCCAGGTATCACAGTAGTTTCTGTGAAATGTTGGGAAATAACCATTTGTGCGTCCCTTTTTATGCGCCTTTTTATATTCGTATCTGAAAGAGAAAAACATTTTAATTTCAAAATAGCAAAAACTGGGTTTTACTAGTAGGAAAAACCGGTAACATAAGTTTTTTTCACACGGGCCCCGTATTGAGTCACAAACTGAAAAGTAAAGCTTTGCATTTTAAATATCAATAAGATTTCACAAAGAAAACCGGAAAATTTTGTAATTCAGATTCCCACCTACAAGCTGTTTCTTGTAATTAATTATAAACAGATTTAAATTCCAAAGACAAAAGACAAAGCCCCAACAAAGCCCACCCTAAAACGTACCGTAGGTAAATACTTACGTAATTCGAACACCCAAAAGCTTCAAGCATCAATTTTGCCCCAGAAAACCTAAAGAAAACTCACCATTATACACGTGATCCCACCAGGCGTCGAATTTCTCAAAAGCCTTATTACTTTTATTAGGCACGACGGACCTGCAAAAAAAGCCGGTATTGAAAAACGGTATCGAATAACCGGTATTGAAAACCAATTATTTTTAATGGCCTGTAACCAACCTGTAACCGAAGACTTTGAATTAATGAGAGTTTCGAAGCAGGTAAATGAGTTTCCTCAATACATTGTTAGCATAGTTTTTGAGCGACAAAAACTCAACAAAGGTATATACAAATTAAAAAACCGTTCTATTTCAGACCTTGATCCATAGGGTTTAGTAACACGAGAAAATAACTTAGAACGATGTTAGTAATAAACAAGTAGGTATTTATTTATTTATCTATTGAATTAATTGGAAAGGGATAGAATGTTCCAATAACACTAATAACAAATTATTAAAGACTAAGTACAGTAGGATACAGCTCAAATTACCTAAAAACAAAGAAAAATGACGCTTACTGCAAGGACATAAGAGCTAGCAGTGTATAGATAGTGCAATTCACGAAGACGCGCCCCTCGCGGGGTGCGGGGAGTTTGCTCCGAACGGCAGTCGCGAACCGTGGTCTATTCATTGTAGTGTGCGTGTGCACTCATAGGTAATTAGTGTGTACCGATAACACTCAAACATTGACGGAAGCTTGCACACATATACTATAAACGGTTAGGAGGAAAAGTGGGGCGCGCCTTCGTGGATTGCACTATCTATATTCTGATGCGTATTCTTGTGTACAATTAATTGACAAACACGCACATACACAACCAGTAAGACACAAGACGAGAGATCGGCCCAAGCACAGCCAACCAGTGTCTCATAAAACAAGAGTACATGTCCTCGGCAACGACTTTCAGCAGACTGTTGATTCCTCCTCGTAAGCGGCTCATGAAGGATGCGGTTCTCTGACGTTATTCACCATCATCATCATTATCAGCCTGAAGAAGTCCACTGTGTCAATGCCAGCAACACGGCTCGATTGAGTGATTGCAGAATCCACGTTCCATTTTCAAATTTTTAAACAATAATTGACAACTCACATCGATTTACGCGATCGCTCGAGTGATTTGTGTTGCTGGAATCGACACGGCCTCCCCAACATTTCCAGGAAGAACGATTCTGAACTTCGACTCTTGACGTTATTTTTAGGTACAATTTATTTTCCGGTTGGGAATTTTGCGATGCTTAATAAGTATCGTTTTGTCGAAATTTTATACGCTTGTTGTATAAAATACTTTGCGTGGTTGGTAAAAAAGTAGTAGAGTATTTCAATAGAGCTGTCAAACTATTCGTTTTCAGTGAAAAGTTAGCATAGCGATATATTTTTTTGCTTCACCGTAACATAGTTTTAACAAGCACGGGAGGTATGTTCACTAACTTCATAGTGCATTATAATCTATATGCACTATTTTTGTTTGTTCTGCTTTACTTAATTTTAGATATATCTTTAGTTATAAGCTCTACTGTAGGTACATTTAAGTTTGAGCAATAAATATCTTTATACCATACCCCCTCTAAGAAGCTTATTTTATTCACTGCAAACAGTGAATAAAAAGCCCTTTTAATCACTGTTTTGGTGTTTGAATTTGGAACACACTAATAAGGCCAACGTCCATCTCAATACCTTAAAACCTTCTTGCGCCATAAATACTATGGATATGAATTTTTGACAAGGAGTTTAGCGTTGGATTATAATATACTGTTTTAGTAGAAAACTTAAATTTATTTATCCTTCTTTTTTTACAAATCAAAACAAAATCAAAAATTATTTGTTTTATGTCATTTAAGAATGGTATAAACAAAGTTCATAGTTTTTAATCCCTTTTCGCTTAAATCTTTCTTTTTCTCGAAGTCTTGGTATAAAATATAGTATGCAACTCTTGAATAAAACGGATTTATATCGAGGGCCATGAATCACTGGCGTCGTTTAGGATTCTAACACTTGAATCACTCGCTACGCTCGTGATTCAATCATTATGAATCACTCCCTACGGTCGTGATTCATTCGTTAGAATCCTTCACTTGCTTGTGATTCATCTACGGCCCTCGATTTAAATCAGTCTTTTATTCACTAGTTACATAATATACTATTATACCATACCCCCTCTAAAAAGCTTATTTTATTCACTGCAAACAGTGAATAAAAAGTCCTTTTAATCACTGTTTTGGTGTTTGAATTTGGAACACACTAATAAGGTCAACGTCCATCTCAATACCTTAAAACCTTCTTGCGCCATAAATACTTTGGATATGAATTTTTGACAAGGAGTTTAGCGTTGGATTATATACTGTTTTAGTGGAAAACTTAAATTTATTTATCCTTCTTTTTTTACAAATATAAACAAAATTAAAAATTATTTGTTTTATGTCATTTAAGAATAGTATAAACAAAGTTTATAGTTTTTAATCCCTTTTCGCTTAAATCTTTCTTTTTCTCGAAGTCTTGGTATAAAATATAGTATGCAACTCTTGAATAAAACGGATTTATATCGAGGGCCATGAATCACTTGCGTCGTTTAGGATTCTAACACTTGAATCACTCGCTACGCTTGTGATTCAATCATTATGAATCACTCCCTACGGTCGTGATTCATTCGTTAGAATCCTTCACTTGCTTGTGATTCATCTACGGCCCTCGATTTAAATCTGTCTTTTATTCACTAGTTACATAATATACTATAATCTCTTTATCCATAAAATTTTTCATAACTTTTGTGTCACAATGTTTTTTCGAACTGTGTGTAAGACTCAATCAATCAATCAAAAGTGTATTTAATCAGTAGGATCGCAAGGATCACTTTGAAATGTCTTAAAGCTAGGTGAGTATAGGTGCAGGTTTGTAAATGCGACTCATTTGCTTGGCATTTTTCAAACGATAGACACTGTTCAAAAATACCCTTAACCATAATGAAGTAAAATGATTCTTTCAATATCTTTGTCCATCGAGCTGGTACACCCGTAATCGGATGCCGAGCCTTACGGGTCACTGAAAATGCGATGAGATTTGGACCTTTCAAATAAATCAAATAGGTACAGAATATGAGGTACATATAAGATAAAACACAAAAGGGAAATACTGAGAGTATAGTAATGATTTGACGACCCAGAATTTTGATTCAAATTTATTTTGCCATCTTCTTAAAGTGTCGCTCGTTCTTTTAAACCAGTGTGGTAAAAGGATTTTAAGCGCACCTTGGAGAAACTCGACACATCTTTTTTGAATTTTCAGATTCTAGGACATACCGGTTTCCTCGCGATGTTTTCCGTCACCGTTTGAGAGTGCCGATGAAATTACTGGCACGTGAGGCTGGGGTAGTATGCCTCAAGTTGATTGACGCAGGACAGTGTATCTGACAAGTTCCTGAAGTGCGTGACCTACGAGGCAATGCTTTGTTATAGGCGATGGCATTAGGCGGGCAATATGCTTGTTCCATCAGATAGAAAACGGTTTCACAACTTAAAAGAAGATGTCTTAACCCTTTGTAAATACAAAGGGTTAAGACATCACAAAATGATCAATCATCTCTCATCAAAATGTCAATAACAACAAAACATTTTTCATTTTGATATTTGTTTTGATGAGAACTTATAGCTGATAGAAGAGAGCACTGGTGGTCTAGTGCTAGTGGCCCCGCCTTCCGATCCGAAGGTCGTGGGTTCAAATCCACTCGTGTACCAATGAGTTTTTCTGTCGAAAAAATTATGTGCACTATGCCAGTACTCTCAAAACTGTGAAGGAAAACATCGCGAGGAAACCGGCGTGTTGTAGAACCTAAAAAAAAAGGTTCGAGCAACACGTGTCAAGGGTCACGCAAAAAGGGCCCACCAGCGGCCTACTTGCGGAAAAACCTGCCCGCACATCAAGTGCGCATGATAAAAGTATAGCTGATAGAAAGACGTATTTATTTACCAAAGGCAACTATAATTAAACAAATATTTACAAAATGTAAAAACTACACTAGAAACAGTTGAGCTAATCTGCAGAGCGAAAAACGATCTAGATATAGCTCAACTGATCCAAATCAGTGAGATGGAAGCGTCTCCAAGACACTCGCGGCATTGCCACGCTGAATGGCAGTGCTAATAGAAAAAAGTATAACCTACTTTTTCCGTGACCTAATTAAAAATAAAAAAGATCGTTCGGTTGTTGGACGGAGAATTGTAATTTGCCCCAGCATTGTAATGCCTAGAAATGGGTAGAAGTTTCAATAACTTTGAATTGAATTAAATGCCAGCCAGACCTCAAACAATTAATTATAGTACAGTATACTCGATAGAGGCTCAAAGGATGGATACTTTAGCGGATCAGTGGTTCGAAAGGATTACTATTCATGGATACACAGCTTCTGAAGGCTAAGGGAGGGCGCGCACTAAACAGCCTGGCCTGGCCTTTCAGCCAGAAATAGCAGCCAATTGACGACTACTTGTGATCCCTTCGTTCGCCGATCGAGACATGGACGTAGAAGAACTCATAATCTTTTACCGATCTCGTAAAAAACGCAAAGCAGACATTTGGATTCACCCACTTTTTCTAGAACTGACTTAAAAGGCATATTCCATACCTATTTCCAGGATGTTCTTACACACCCCAGATCGGCTTTTGGTCTGGCTGCTATAACTTCTTACCGTGTCACTGATTTTTTCGAACCAAGTGTGGTGAAAGGATTTTAAGTGCGCCTCAAAGAGGCTCCTTTCGTGCACTTGACTTATATTTTCGAACTTTTTAGGTTCTACGATATGCCGGTTTCCTCACGATGTTTTCCTTCACCGTTTGAGAGCACTGGCATAGTGTATATACCTACATTTTTTGAGCAGGAAACTTATTGGTACACGACTGGATTTGAATCATAGGACCTTAGAATCGGCGGGGCTGCTATACCACTAGGCCACCAGCGCTCTCGTCTGCTATAACAAAAGACAGCGACAAGAGTACTGAATTCTAAAAAATATTCTATGAACAAGTGCGGAAATCACAAACCGAAAAGCAAATCGTATCATATGAAGACTCTGAGTTGTTAGTAGTTAGAAAAGGATAAAAATCGTTTTATGTATTCTCAAACGGAGATGGAATGCATTTGAGAAACCTAGTTTTCTAGCTGCCTGCGGCGATCGATCAACTTGCAATCTGTCATAAAAGTTGCGCAAAGAATGGGCATTGGGCAAGGTGACACTAGGTGACATGTCCCACCTCATGCACAATGGATGATCTCATGTGTGGCTCGGCCAATGCCGTGGATGTGGCCACCTACTGGTCGAAATGGCTTTAATGATAACGATTGTAATATCGATACGACAGAAGAAGAAGAAGGTGACACTGTCAATCAAAAAAATCAAGCCAAGGAGAGAAGGAAGGCAACCAAGGAGTGGAACTTTTTACCATTGTCAATATTTCCGGAACATTACAACCTTGGAATTTTCAAGTCAAGAGTGAACTATTGGATTATAGCTAAGCGTGCTCCACTTTAAACTGTATTTTAATTTGCCATCGGGTATCATGGCAGTAAACAAAAGATTGCATAGGAGGTCGGTGGATGGAAAGGGCTCAGAATCGTTCTTCCTGGAAATGTGTAGGGGAGGCCTATGTCCAGCAGTGGACTTCTTCAGGCTGATGTTGATGATGAATAAAAAAAAGAGGATCATGATTATTAAGTAGCAAGAGATAATATAGGTATAATATCAGCTATCTGGTACCCAGTTTTCATTGGGGGCTAGATAGTGTTATGTGAATTGTCCACAATATTTAATTTTAACAATAAACTTAGGAGGTGAGATCAAATAAAAACCAGATGGCACTTAAAAAGAAATCAAATAAGCACTTGAATGAAATAAGCGCTGGCATTATTTATCCTGAGGCTGAGTAGGTACTGTACGTCACTCGTTTTATTGTCACTATAAAACCCTCTGTGGTCGCGTCCCGGTTCTTCCCTGAGGCGGTAAGCTACTATGGGAACTCGAAACAAACTCACTTTTTATACAGGGTTATTCATTATTAGCTGCAAATACTCAAGAAATAGGTTCAACAAATAGAATAAAAAATATTTATGAAATTATTTTTTTTAAATTTGATCAAAAAAAATTTCAAGTTTTTGTATCAAAATTTTATTTTTATTAATTTCTTTACGGCTATTGCATAATGATTGCCATGGAGAACAGGACGATGACCCACCCAGGCGGTGACTGAACGCAGAGTGTCACTCACGGCGCGCGGGCGCGGTTCAAAGGTCAAAATAGGTCAGGCGCCAATGATTCCTTTATCGATTTTCTCGGGATTTTCATAACAAAAAATTCATTTTATAAATATTTTTTATTTTATTTATTGTTTCATGACTGGGCTCACAAAGTCACTTATTTAGTAAGAACACACGAATCACTTTGAAATGTCATAAAACTAGGCAAATCTTGGTGCCAGTTCTACGTGACAAAGTCACGCAAAAAATCTATGACTCGCTTGCTTTTTACCGTATTTTCGTATGATCCTTGTTATAACGCTTTATAACCGAGACAAGCGAGACGTATACAATTTATAGTAGCTCTACTTTCTACACTCTAAGAAACATAATAGATATTAGTATAATAACAGTTAATAAATAAATAAAAAATATTGTGACAATCCACACAACACTAACCCAAAGCCACAAAGAAAATTCTTCATCGACGTAGTAGTAGGGCTCGTCCAGGGAAGAAAGAGAAAGAAAGAAAACTTATTTATTTACTAACGGGAAGTACTACCACCATTCCTATTTCTACCATGAAGCAGCGTGGTTCTGTTTTAGTTTGAAAGGTGTGAATGTCAGTGATATTACTGGCACGTGAGGCTTAAAATCTTATTATGCCTGAATATATGTTTGCCTCAAGTTGATCGACGCGGGGCAGTGTATGGCAGGTTCCAGACTTGCGTGATCTACGAGGCAATGCTTTATTATTGACCATGGCTACCACCTAACATCAGGTGGGACATACGCTTATAACATTGCAAAAAAAACGTCGCCTGTGATTAAAAAGCAAATATTAAGACATCTCCACTGCACCATTCAATACTAAACGAGCATTTGCTTATTTTAAAACTTTTTTACGGAAAAATAAATCGAATCGAGTTCCATTCGAGTTTCCATAGTAACGTGACATCTCAGACAATTCCCTCAGGTCTGTACCCGACCCCACTTGCTGTCACTTGTAGTTATTGTGCCTACCGCATTATATTCTATTGTTATTTGAATTAAGCTACAACAATTAGAGATGTTTATCGTTTTATAGTACGGGCATTGTAATTAAACAAGATAATGGGTAATAATTGTAAATTTATAATTTATACGGGTAGCAACATCGGATGAATATCAAAAATAACCGATGCCAAATACGTGGCGTGCACCTAATACCCCAATAAGAGTTTTTATGCGTTGGTAATAAAGGTTCTCGAATGGCGACCACGAACCCGAAGACGAAACCTATAGGGCTCCCACCCACCAGATGAACCGACGACATTTAAGATCGCGGGAAGCGATGGATGGAAAGAGCGCAGATTCGTTCTTTCTGGAAATGTGTAGGGGGGCCTATGACCAGCAGTGCCATGGATTTATTTAGGATGATGATGATGCTGCTTTTGAGTGGAGACGCGATAGGCGCCCTTATTGAGCCTCCTCAGAACTCCTATCAGAACTACGAGTCTTATAAAACCACTCAAAACTTAAAGTCAGTGTTAGCAACGCGCGAGTGATGCCTCTAGTGTTGTAAGCGTCTATAGGTTACGGTAACTGTTTTTCATCAGGTGGGCCGTATATGCTTGTTTGCTAACTTAGTTTTATAAAAAAAAGGCACGAGGCGCTAAGTCTTATAAAACCACTCAAAACTTAAAGCCAGTGTAAGAACAAAGTTATAAATACTTAGTAAGTTGTACAACTTTGAAATGAATACATACCTCTCAAGTATCGATTTGGCTGTTGGCGTCGGCTCAACTCCTCTTGTAACTATTATACCTGAAACAGAATTACATTATTATTCTGAAGTTCTAAAAAGTCTGATATATTGTTACATCACTATTATTTTTCAATTAGAATTTCATTAGGTTAGAGACACTGAAAGAATTTCCCTGTAATTTTTATTTTGTTATAGGATCGTACAAAAGATTTAAGAGTAAATAACGCTTGCGTGGTCGAAGAAAAAGATCGTACAAAAAAACCGTTGGAACCAAGCTGTCGGTTTTTTTAAAGTTCTTCTAGGCTTGGTCGCATGGAACTGGCACCTAGACTTCCAAAGTGATATTTGCAATTCAAATAGTTTTTGTTGACTTTGAGCATAGATAACTCAAAGAGGTCGTCGATATGCGATGAACTGACTTAATTGCATAAGTTGATAACGAGACTCCAAAGTTACAGTCGATGAGATGCACTTTGCCATACCATCTATAATTGGAGCACTGTTCTAACTTTGTTAGTGGCACTATTAAAACTTGGAGTCAATCAAACTTTGTATCCATCTTATGCTGCCTTCCTACAGTGCGTGGTTCCGCAGATCATCACGCACAGCCGACGACGACGCACGGCAACGCACACAGACAGGGCTCCTGTGCTACCGCGCACCTCGGCGCACGAGACCGTTGCCATGGTGTGTCGTGCGAGCTGATCCGCCTCCGTGCGCGATATCACACACCGTGGGAAGAGGCTATTATAGACATCAGTAGGCGTGGTAGGCCACAAGCTCTGTCTGGCTCTGGTTTCGAGTCTCTGTGAGTGCTGTCTAAATAAATCCTTTGTCGAAACGTCACACACACAGTATGATACACTGGTGAGCACTCACACAGACTCAAAACCAGAGTCAGAGACAGAGCCAGACAGCTTGTGGTAGGCCTACAGACTGAATTACTCCACCGAAAGACATATTGCCTCCTTACTATAAAATAATTATTTAGAACCCCAATTTTTCGTGATTTGCAAAATGTCATGGGTAAAAAAATTAACTGACATAGCCAACATAACTCTTAGAATTAGTAAGTTGAAGTGGCAATGGGCAGGTCATTATCTCGAAGAACCGACAACCGTTGGGGAATAAAGGTTCTCGAATGGCGACCACGAACTTGAAGACGAAACGTAGGGCGCCCACCCACCAGATGGCCCGACGACATTGAAAGAGCTCAGAATCGTTCTTCCTGGAAATGTGTAGGGGAGGCCTATGTCCAGCAGTTGACTTCTTCATGCTGATTATGATGATTACAAAAATTGAGAGGTTGCGGTTGCAAACCAATAATAGTTCCACTACCTCACAGAGTTTTATGTGCCACTGCACTTCTTTTTCTTATTGTGTCACTGGTCCTTTCGAACCAAACGCGTTATAGCTCCTTCCCACCGGTGTGTGATATCGCGCCCGGAGGCGGATCAGCTCGCACGACACACCATGGGAGCGGTCTCGTGCGCCGAGGTGCGCGGTAGCACAGGAGTCCTTTCTGTGCGCGTTGCCGTCCGTCGTCGTGCGCTGTGCGTGATGATCTGCAGAACCACGCACCGTAGGAAGGCAGCATTAAATGGATTTTTAGTACGCCTCTTTCTGGTGTGTGTGTGTGTGGTGTGATCTAAGAATGGTGGTAGTACTTCCCCGAACAAACTCAAAAACAAAGCTATTTTGAAACTGTTGCGGTTGAAACTAAATACTGTAGTTTGGGAAATGAATAGATTATGATGCAATGTAGGTCTCCTCTCAGCGCTTAAATTTAGCTAGTTCAATTTTGACCTATTTATTAAGCTTTATAAGCTTTGCACGAGTGTATATTTATTTTTTAAACGCATAAATATAGCCTATTTTACTCAAGGTGAATGTAGCTTACCAATGGTGAAAGAACTTTTGAAATCGGCACATTAGTTTTGAAGTTTATTCATTACAAACATACACACAAAAATACAAATGTTTCCTCTCTGTAGTATAAGTGTAGTGTGTGCTGGTTTTTCTGGTTTTATTTATTTACTCCGAAACATTGCAACCAAGGAGGTAACAGATCAAAAGATTTATTTAAATTTCGATCTGGCTGATATGCCGTGTTAGAGTGATCCTTTAGATTTAATTGTATGGGTCTTGATTGTATTTGTTTGCAAACTATTTGTAAATAAATAAACAATGAATAATTGAGTACAAATATTAAAGAAACTTAAAACAAAACAAATATTTACAAAATGAAATACATACATAAGAAGTAGTTGAGCTATCTGCAGACCGTTACATAAGATCTAAAGATAGCTCAACTGCAACAAATACATACAAAATATACAAATTCATAAATGAAATTTTCGTGGACCAAGTTTTAGACAAAATAAATGCACATTTACTACTTACGCTCAAGTCAATAGAATGAAACGCTCAAAACAGTTTACAGTTTGATATGATACAGTTTGATATGATATATATATGTAATATCATATCAAAACAAAGTCGATCAATTTACTCATAACTGGCAACAATACAGCCAACAAAAATAATGAATATAATTCGTATAAAATAAACCTCAATTATGAAAGCATATCAATGCCACAGGCACTTTACTGTACTGAAAAAGCTGGTATTGCCATTTTCCGTGTCACCGTTATGGTCCGGAGCCCTGACAAGGGAAAAAAGCGGCCAAGTGCGAGTCGGACTCGCCCATGAAGGGTTCCGTAGCAATAAGTAATATAATATAGAAGTGCTAGTAGTTCGGCGAAAGGTAAATTGCGGTTTACGATTTATGACGTATAAAAAAAAACTGCTGACTGAAACTGAAAACTGAATCTCGTTCAAACCAAATATCGTTGAAAGTTTGCATAGTAATGTACAACATACCTATATTTTTTTTAGTTTTATCATTCTCTTATTTTAGAAGTTAGAGGGGGGAACCAACTTCTTTCCACTTTGGAAGTGTCTCTCGCGCAAACTATTCAGTTTAGAAAAAAACGGTATTAGAAAAATGGCTATGACACGGACGAACAGACAGACAGACAGACATGACGAATCTATAAGGGTTCCGTTTTTGCCATTTGGCTACGGAACCCTAAAAAGGATAGCAAATCTAGTTATAAACTATTAGTCACACTTTTACCCAAAGCGTCTATGCTATTGGCAGGCGCCTATAATGCCCACATGCGTTTCTACCAGATGAGCCATTAACTATTTGTCTCAAAAGGAGACACATACCAACTCGCTAAAGAATGCTTTTCAGCGGCCAGCAAGGAGGTAGGTGTTGATAAAAAAAACAAACAAAAAATACAAAAAAAACAAATTGAACAAATGTGTAATGTAAGCACATACGTCAATTTCTTGGCTCAAATAATGAGAGGAAATTCAAACTAATGTGATGAATTTCAATAATAGTTCTAATTTTAATGGTTTAATAGAAATTACTATTATGATATTTGATGACACTTGTCATATTTGTTTGTGAAATTGTCTGTCAACTTCATAGAAATGCCGTTGGCAGCACTGACTAACTCCCTCCCTCCTTGACGTTGGTTGGTAAAGTAGTGGGGATAGACGGTTGGGATGGCAGGGAGCGAAGGATTGGAGTCAGTCGGTCGTTGGGACGAGTACGGAATACAACTTAAAGTGTAGTCTATATGTATATCAGTTTGTTAAATATTAAAGTGTAACGTGGAGTAATTATTACAGCCTATTTTACGAAAAGAAGTGAGTTTCTTTATATCTCAGAAGTGACAAGAACTTACGGTATGTAAAATATTTCTTACGGATTTTAATATGATTCCACCCGCCAAGTAATTATTTTTCTTGGGTTGAGTAGAAAATTATTTAATTTGACTAAAAGTTCAAGGGTACGAAAGATTTTGCGAGCATGAATCGGTCGAGATTGCCTCAAGATTATCCGTTTGTGCTAGCTTTTTCGATCGAACTTACGAACAATAACGGGTACTTACCTAAATGTTATAATTTAATGATTTTATTTTTACTTAAGTGGGTGAAATCATTCGAGTTTTAATCTGATCGTTCGCATCCTAACGTTGTAGGGTAGGTATAGAAACCAAGTTTGAATTAGTATGTTGATTCGTTGTTCATGCGCACTGGTCTGTATTGCACAGAGACTATCCGGTAATGCTGACACCTTTCAACAAGTTTTAATTTTGATTGTCTGAAATGCCTGATATTATGCCTACCCTAAAATGTGTGTGGTATCATATGAAATTTGATATTAGCCGCTCATCCGAACATGAAATGGCCTGCACCTAATATTTAACGACTTTGACTGCTTAGTTAAGCTGTTTCATTTCAAACAATTGACATTCCCTTAATTTTTGGAATATACGCTAAGTTTACCGAAAGATATTTTAAAAATATTAACGAACTTAATAACAGCAAATAGTTTTACATTATTATGCATTACGATGGTCATTTTATTGGTTACCCTCTGAAAACACATGACTCGTGTTACCGTGTATGAAATTAAGTGAAGGTACTTGAGTGTAAAAAACAAGCTTGAGTTTTAGCTTGAGTGTTAAAAGCAAGTCAGTCCTCTGTAGCATTCTTGTTACTTTTTGATATGCAGAACTGTAGGGTACTTAGGCAAGGCCTACTTTCCTGTCTAGACCCATAATCAAACATTTTTATGTCCATGCTATTAGTCGCCATTGTGCCGATGTAGCATAATGTACAAAATTAAATAAATACCCTTAAATAAATTAGAATATCTGTTGGCATAAGCAGAGTGTTATTGGCTGGGTTATGTTGAAATTATTATTTGTAATGTTTCTGGAAATATTTATTTCTTATAATTAACATCAAAAATGAGTGATCGAATAAAGTTTAATAATAAAGTGGCCGTAAATAGCAAAGACCGAGCACAATCTTGAATTTCATACAGGGGCTATCCGATAGTGCTAAAACTGTTCATGTACTGCTAATATCATAGCAGCTCAGTAAAGTTTGAGTAGCCTCTAACCGCAAATGTCTAACCATGCTGGATTTAAAATAAGTAAGTTAATGATCATGATCAAGCCTACCCTCTAAAGCGAGTTTTTGAAGCAAAGTGAGCTAAACTTATCAACATTGTAGACTATTTATTTATTATTATTCTTAGGTAAACAATCAGTAGATACTTATATTCTAATTGATAATTTAAAACGACAACTGTTACTAGGGTCCATTAAACAGGTTTCACATAGTAAGACTATTGGAGCAAAAAAAAAAAAAAAAAAAAAGTAGACAAACTATAAAATGAAGATACAATTTTTTTTAAGAAATTGCAATTAAAACAGAAAAACAAAAAGTACAATAAAAAAAAAAACCTAGGGAACCTGGGGAGTCTCCTCGAAACAGCATTTTGACAAAATGTAAGTAGCAATTCTTGGTGATTTTGAGCAAACAGATCTAGTTTGGGGACTTAACCAGGCCATTGAACGTAATTACTGCTCGTGTAAAGAAAGTGTTTTGGTATCTGTGTTTGGCTAAGTACGCCATAGAAGTAAAGATTAATAAAATTTTGGAACCAAGTGAGTTCAGTTTGGCAATGTACGCCTTAGAAGATGAAATTGATTTTGAAACCAAGTGAGTTCAGTTTGACAAGTGAGTTCAATTTGACTATGTACGCCATAAAAGTTGAAATTGATTTTGAAACCAAGTGAGTTCAGTTTGACTATGTACGCCTTAGAAGATGAAATTGATTTTGAAACCAAGTGAGTTCAGTTTGACAAGTGAGTTCAGTTTGACTATGTACGCCATAAAAGTTGAAATTGATTTTGAAACCAAGTGAGTTCAGTTTGACTATGTACGCCTTAGAAGATGAAATTGATTTTGAAACCAAGTGAGTTCAGTTTGACAAGTGAGTTCAGTTTGACTATGTACGCCTAGAAGTTGAAATTAATTAACCATGCGAGATCTGTTTGGTCAAAGTTCAAAAAGTTCAAAAAAGTTCAAAAAGTTCAAAAAGTTCAAAAAGTTCAAAAAGTTCAAAAAGTTCAAAAAGTTCAAAAAGTTCAAAAAGTTCAAAAAGTTCAAAAAGTTCAAAAAGTTCAAAAAGTTCAAAAAGTTCAAAAAGTTCAAAAAGTTCAAAAAGTTCAAAAAGTTCAAAAAGTTCAAAAAGTTCAAAAAGTTCAAAAAGTTCAAAAAGTTCAAAAAGTTCAAAAAGTTCAAAAAGTTCAAAAAGTTCAAAAAGTTCAAAAAGTTCAAAAAGTTCAAAAAGTTCAAAAAGTTCAAAAAGTTCAAAAAGTTCAAAAAGTTCAAAAAGTTCAAAAAGTTCAAAAAGTTCAAAAAGTTCAAAAAGTTCAAAAAGTTCAAAAAGTTCAAAAAGTTCAAAAAGTTCAAAAAGTTCAAAAAGTTCAAAAAGTTCAAAAAGTTCAAAAAGTTCAAAAAGTTCAAAAAGTTCAAAAAGTTCAAAAAGTTCAAAAAGTTCAAAAAGTTCAAAAAGTTCAAAAAGTTCAAAATGTTCAAAATGTTCAAAATGTTCAAAATGTTCAAAATGTTCAAAATGTTCAAAATGTTCAAAATGTTCAAAATGTTCAAAATGTTCAAAATGTTAACAAGGTCTCAAAAGTCTAAATTCTAAGTTTAGTAATTTAAAGTCGTGTAGAGTTGTTAAAAGTTAAAGATCGAATTTTGGATTTGGTTTATAAGTAAAGATTTTGGGTTAAGATTATATAAGTTTTTGGAGATGAATAAAAGATGAAAAGACAATGAATTAATTATGAATTAAAAATGAATTAATGATGAATTAAAGATGAATAAAAGATGAATTAAAGATGAATAAAAGATGAATTAAAGATGAATTAAAGATGAATTACAGATAAGTTAAAGATGAATTTAAGATGAAATTAAGATGAATTTAAGATGCATTTAAGATGAATTTAAGATGAATTTAAGATGAATTTAAGATGAATTTAAGATGAATTTAAGATGAATTTAAGATGAATTTAAGATGAATTTAAGATGAATTTAAGATGAATTTAAGATGAATTTAAGATGAATTTAAGATGAATTTAAGATGAATTTAAGATGAATTTAAGATGAATTTAAGATGAATTTAAGATGAATTTAAGATGAATTTAAGATGAATTTAAGATGAATTTAAGATGAATTTAAGATGAATTTAAGATGAATTTAAGATGAATTTAAGATGAATTTAAGATGAATTTAAGATGAATTTAAGATGAATTTAAGATGAATTTAAGATGAATTTAAGATGAATTTAAGATGAATTTAAGATGAATTTAAGATGAATTTAAGATGAATTTAAGATGAATTAAATATGAATTAAAAATGAATTTAAGAAAAAATAAATGTGAATTATTTATAAATTAAAAATAAGCGTTTTATAAAAGACTTACTACTTACTAAAATATCAACTTAAGATTAACTAAAGATGAGTTACAGTTTTAGGTGTTCAATTACAGTTTAACAGTTCAGTTTTACAACTGAATCACAGTTTTAAATAAAAATTGGACAAAGATTCTAATTAAAGTTAGTGCGTCGTAAACCTGAACCACTAGATTGTTTACGTACCGAAACAGCTACTGTCGAGAAGATGTTTGCATTTCAGCAAGGACAATGAGGAGATGACATAACTAGTACATGCCTGCAGTGCCATGGCAGGGCATGGCACGGAGAAATTCAAGTTGATAAGTTCTTCGCTGTCAGAATTAATGATGGCGTTTTTATGCATTTACTGAGCTAAGTTAAACGTATCCTTTGTAGTATTTAAAGTGCAAGACTAAGAACAGAGAACTCGTCTAAATGCCGTGGATAGTGTACATTTAGTGTTTTATATTTTTGGAATATATTGTTACTTTTTAATTATTTCACAATTGGAAAACCTATTCATTTCAACTAGTTATAAAGCAGATGAATGATAATATATTTATTCACAGTGTGCTTGCAGATCTGTAAATTTTATGACGAGTTTCAGATCCTTAAAACTCCAGGCAAAGTTAGTAGCGATGCACCGCAGAAGGTGCCACAGGACACAGCCGTGACGCACCGCATGAGCAGCATGAGCAGTGATGCACCACGGAAGGCGCCGCATCAGTGGTCTGAACCGTGATGCGCCACGGAAGGCGCCGCACCAGCGGCCTGAGCCGTGATGCGCCATGGAAGGCACCGCATCAGTGGTCTGAGCCGTGATGCGCCACGGAAGGCACCACATCAGCAGCTTGAGCCATGACGCGCCTCTGAAGGTGCCGTAGTAACAGGCTGAGCCGCGAGTTACGTAGCAAGGAGAAGAATTATGTAGTTTATTACCACAATTTTATTTTGTTTTATATTTTATTTTATTTGTTTATTAGGTACACAAAACAGAGTACAATCGATAATTTACAGGCATAAATACTATTAAGTTATGAGCTAGACAGTACCCCAAAACATGCGTACACAGAATGCATAGAACAGGAAAGTTAGTAAATAGCGTGTAACCAGGCTTAACTAGTAGTAGGTGATTAAAGTTAACATTTACTTGGAACTTAGGTGTACTCATACAATTATTTTATTACAGTAAGTGCACACACTTTGAGTTAAAACTAATTTGAGTTTTCGGCACACTCTAATGAAAGAGTGGCCAAAGATGCATTCTTGAATTTATTTAGATTATTGTTAAAGATATGAATTTTATCACTGTATTTAATCAATAAATCGTTAAATAGGCGACACATTCTGACAACGGGGTTATAATAAGAGGCGTTGTTTGAATGGACTTGTAAGGCGAAAGTATTCTGAAAGGGTTGCCGAGGTCTAGGCTTTATATTTAGATTAATAAGATAAAGTAAGCAAGGAGAGTCGATATGCGAGTGGGTAATTTTGAAATGATACAGTAGATCATGATATTTGCGACGATTTTCTAATAACATTAAATGAAAATGATGGAGCTTTGCAGTATAGTTAGGCAAATTTCTATTAAGACCACATCTGTAACTTAAAATACTGTATTTTTAACCATGGAGATGTCTTCCTATCACAATCGGAGTATAATTTATGCTATAGGAATATTTAATTTAAATAGTATTTTACCCGAATGCATTGTTTATGGCTGGGATGCGAAGACTTTTCTGATACAAAACTGTTATATTATCTTAGAAATTTCATTTAGTTAAATTTTTTTTGCATACAGGTTTTGAATATGGTAAACGGGATATCTAACTGTAATTATTTTTAGATAGAATTATATTTTTAATATCTGTTTATTCTAAGAAATGACTAAGATTTATTTGGGTGTCTTCGTATCTTCTACTTAATAATTTCATTTTGTTTACAAGTTTTATATTGTAATTTTGGATTTGTCTTAATTTGTTCTTATTAGTTGTCTGAATTTTGGTAGTCACTCAAGTTTCAAGTTTTGTTTAGTCATACATATACATAGTTATCATGTTATCATTATGCTCTTAGCATGTGCTTCCAGAGTAAGCACACTGTCGGATGGCCGAATTTGATAGACATTAGATTTTTTTTAGATTGTATTTGTATGGTCATTCTTTCTCATTAAGTATTTGTGTTTTAATTCAAGTTTTGTTTGTTAGACATTCAATTTTTTTTTTTTAGATTGTATTTGAATGGTCATCTTTTCTTATTAAGTATTTGTTTTAAATTCAAATTTTTTTTTGTTAGACATTCAATTTTTTTTTTGGATTGTGTTTGAATGGTCATCTTTTCTCATTATTTGTTTTGAATTCAAGCTTTGTTTATTAAGTTATCATATTATTATATTGTGCACTTAGCATGTGCTTCCAGAGTAAGCACAGTGTCGGATGGCCGAATGTGATGAATTTCAATAATAGTTCTAATTTTAATGGTTTAATAGAAATTACTATTATGATATTTGATGACACTTGTCATATTTGTTTGTGAAATTGTCTGTCAACTTCATAGAAATGCCGTTGGCAGCACTGACTAACTCCCTCCCTCCTTGACGTTGGTTGGTAAAGTAGTGGGGATAGACGGTTGGGATGGCAGGGAGCGAAGGATTGGAGTCAGTCGGTCGTTGGGACGAGTACGGAATACAACTTAAAGTGTAGTCTATATGTATATCAGTTTGTTAAATATTAAAGTGTAACGTGGAGTAATTATTACAGCCTATTTTACGAAAAGAAGTGAGTTTCTTTATACTAAGTAGCACCACTTGAACTCATTTTGTCAATATCACGCACGACAAACAACGAACAACACAATTTTTTCCGGCGTGAAGTGTTCATTTGTTTGTTTTTTCCAAAACAGCAGTAAATTTTGCAAAACAGTTCGTAATTTAAATAAAACCTTTGATAAGTTACCTCCTTGCTTTTTAATAAACAGCAATTAATTTTGTAAGCCTGTTCCAAATTTAAATAAAACCTTCGATAAGTTACCTCCTTTGATCATGTTTCGGAATAAAAGAACGTTCCATTTTCAAATCAGACGACAGATATGAGTTTTCTATCTAATTTATTTAGGTCGCTAAACACGACAGTGATGGATTTTCATACAACTTTTGCCGGCTTCTGCTCGGATTTATTAGACCAGTGCAGCAATTTCGGGTATCTCAAAGAAGGTTGTCAAGATTTGGGAATGTTCGAGAAAAAAATATGATGTCCAGCTGTTTTAAACAGACTGTGAACTCCGAAAACAGATTCCGTATAATGATCGAATATAATTTTCTGTATGAATAGCTCCGCAGATTAATTATGGCGGTCGAGATATCATGTTTACGCTGGAATTAATCCATACCGTGTGGGCTTCAGGCTTCAGGTTACGGCCAGTGGTTAATATTATCTACTTTAACATACCCTTTCAGTAATAATCGTAGTAGAGCTCTTTGTGAAGGGCTCGTCCGGGGAAGTACTACCACCAATGCCTATTTCTGCCGTGAAGCGGCATCGCTGTGTTTCGGTTTGAATGGTGTGGGTGCCGATGAAATTACTGAAACTTGAGTCTGATCTGAGTGCCTCAAGTTGATAGACGCAAGGAAGTGCATCGTAAGGCATGTTTCTGGCGTGTGTGACCTACGAGGGAATGCTTTGTTATAACTAATAGATGGCGAAGATGGACGACATAGTCAGGGTCGCGGGGCAGCAATGGTTTAGACTGGCACAAGATCGAGGTAGATAGCACAAACTAAGGGAGGCCTTACCCAGCAGTGAGTAAAGTCGGGCTGTGGATGATGATGAAGCGATGGTCACCGCTAAACATCAGGTCGGCCAATATGATTGTTTAGTAGTAAAAAAAAACGAAACGTAGATCTACGCTTGTGTCATAAATTTGGTAGCTCTGCGAGAAAGAAGAAGCCTCACACAAAATGCTTTACTACTAACGCATGACCTAAAAATATTTTTGTTAGAACACGTCCGAAGCCGCGGGCGAGACCTGCTGACATAGCATTAGTTATAAAAGAGCGCACTCAAAGCAGCCTATTCATAGTATTCTTATCCTTATCTATGTTACATCTGAGAGTTTACTGAAGTAGCTTTTAATAAACTCGCTACAGGTGTACGACATGCGAGAATAAGCTCAGGGAACTTATGGAGTCAGGATTTTATTGGCTCGTCCGGGGATACTACCACCATGTCTAATTCTGCCGAGAAGCAGCATTACTGCGTTTCGGTTTGAAGGGTGTGGGTGCCGATGAAATTACTGGCGCGTGAGGCTGAACATATGTATATATGCCTGAGTTGGACGCAAAGCAGTGAATCGTAGGGCACGTTCTGGACGTGCGTGGCCTAAGAGATAATGCTTTGTTATACGCGATGGTAACCACTTAATCAGTATGGCCATATTATGTGTTTGGCTTTTTCCCTGTGGGATGATGAAAAATAAATAAATAAAAGTTGGCACACACAAACATACCTAAAATACCCACACGTAGTACTGTATTTCCGAACGGTAGGTCTATTTCTGTTCAATACAATCGATCCTGTGTAAGTGATCCCGTATTGTGACCGCCGCGCGGTCGGCCATAGCGCTAAAACTAGGAACTTTCCTATCAATAGTAACTGACACAGTTAACTCTTACTGTGCCAGTTACTATTGACTGACACCCAAACAAGAGAACACATATCTGCGTTCAACACACAAATTTTTGTTCTCGGTGGGGTCACACGCTCAGCCTTGAAGGCAGAGCTATTAGATAGTGCAATCCACGAAGGCGCGCTCCACCGTGAATTGCACTATCTATATTTCCGAACGGTAGGTCTATTTCTGTTCAATATATCGATCCTGCGGAAGTGATCCCGTATTGTGACCGCCCCGCCCGGTCGGCCAAAGCGCTAAAACTAGGTAAGTACTTTCCTATCAATAGTAACTGACACAGTTAACTCTTACTGTGCCAGTTACTATTGACTGACACCCAAACAAGAGAACAAATATCTGCGTTCACCACACAAATTTTTGTTCTCGGTGGGGTCACACGCTCAGCCTAGAAGGCAGAGCTATAGATAGTGCAATCCACGAAGGCGCGCCCCACTATTCCTCCTAACCATTTATAGTATATGTGTGCAAGCTTCCGTCAATGTTTGAGTGTTATCGGTACACACTAATTACCTATGAGTGCACACGCACACTACAATGAATAGACTACGGTTCGCGACTGCCGCTCGGAGCAAACTCCCCGCACCCCGCGAGGGGCGCGTCTTCGTGAATTGCACTATCTATACTACCATCTGAGCTATGATGTCAATTATTTTTGACATTACAGCGTCTGGTTATAACAACGACCCGTTTGTGTCAGCAGATGGCCTTAGGGCACATGGTCGTTGGTCGAACTCGTAACAATAGCCGTAAATGTTTACGACGTAGTTCTGTCTATTCGATAGTGTATTCAGGGTAGGGTAGATAACAATACTCATATGTTTTTATGGAGCCCGAGTTCAATTGGGTTACGAATGTTCCCTAAGCATGTGGTAGGTAGCTACTAACCGTACTGTACCTCAGGAACAATGCATCATCAGCCCGAAGAAGTCCACTGCTGGACATAGGCCTTCCCAATACATTTCCAGGCAGAACGATTCTGAGCTCTTTCATCTTACAACTTCCCGCGATCTTAACAATGTCGTCGGTCCATCTGGTGGGTGGGCGCCCTAAATTTCGTCTTCCGGTTCGGGGTCGCCGTTCGAGAACCATTATAATAAATAAAAATACTTTAAGGTTTCAGAAACTTAGCACCTATACCTATATTACCTAGGGGTGTTATTAATAATCCTGGCGTAGCGTTGGACTAGTTAATCCGTGTTTTGTCACATTTGCTCGAGTTGACAATTGCATGTCAATGCAAGAGACAAAACACGGATTAACTAGTCCAACGCTACGCCAAGATTATTAATAGCACCCTATGGGCCTTATTAATAATCCTGGCGTAACGTTGGACTAGTTAATCCGTGTTTTGTCACATTTGTTCGAGTTGACAATTGCATGTCAATGCAAGAGACAAAACACGGATTAACTAGTCCAACGCTACGCCAGGATTATTAATATGGCCCTATATGTTTAATTTATTCTTACTCATAATTTAAAAATTCGAAATAGGAACCTACAAAAATTTATAAATTTTTCTATGCTTCTGATATACTTACATCACTGAATTTCAAAAAAAAATTGCTGCTTTTTTTGCAATATTTATTTGTACAATTAAAGTTGATACACATGTACTACACGCTAAAGAACTCCAAACTCAAATTTGGAAAAATGATTTTATCAGTCTAATTAAAATACAATAATTTAAGTAATATACAATAATATTTAAAATCCTACTAAAAATATTTAGGACCCCTCTTGGGCATAGGCCTCCTTCAGTCAGTCTAGGTAAGTATTTCAGACATAAACAGATATTTACAAAATGTACAAAATACACAAGAAACAGTTGAGCTATCTAAAGACCGTTACAAACGATCTAAGAGATAGCTCAACAGATCCAAATCAGTGCCAGACGAAAGCGTTCCCAAGAAGCTGGCGGCATTGCCACGCTGAATAGCAATCGTTTCTTGAATTTGTTTTGTTATTTTTGTTATCTCAAACAATTGGTTGCATTTTTTCAGTAATTATTATAATATGTGATGGACCTAAGAATAAAGACTAAGTACGCTTATTTTTTTATATTTCCACCTAATCTTGATTTAAAACTTACCAAAGAAAAAACAACAAAAACCCAAGCACAGTCTCCACGAATCCATTTTGGCACAAAACAAAACACAATCACAACTTCACGTCAAAACTCATTTCAAACTTGGAATATTTTTCAAACTTCGAAAACGAAATCGGAAGTTCTCGATAACTTGGGGCAACGAACGTGCGTTCCGCTCCGTGACTCTCGGGAGACTGAGGATCGGAACTGACTGGGCAGCGTTGCCAACTCAACAACAGTAAATGTCGCTGTCACGCTGGTGAAAAGTCGCTAGATATCGCTAAATGAGTAAAATTGAAAAAGTCGCTAGAACTCGCTAGATTTTTTATCAATTAATTACTTTCTTGGGTTAAAAACTGGATTTTTTCACGCCATCAACTATTTTTTGCACTGGCAAGGACTGCTGAGTGCATTTTAAGTTCACTTTTTTCTTGTGTTTTTTGGTTTCAGCGTGTTTTTTTATGTCACTTATTTTGGCATAGAACTCGGTTTGACAGTAACGACACATACCTTTAATATCATTCCCTTGTACAGGAGCCAGCCATCCTCTACATTCAGGAGAATCTTCCCATTCCTTTTTATACTTTTGGCTATAAACTTTCTTCTTTACCGGTAATTCCATTATCGGTAACTCACTAAACACTAATAAAACGCATAAGGTTATTTGTTTGAGACAAATGTTCGATTACGTTATTATTTCGCTAGCAAAGCAACAGACCATATCAGATTTCTTATAAGGAGTGAATGACGGATGAATAATAACAAAACCAAACATGAGAAAGGGATTCCCCTACTAGCACGATGATTGACGGTAGGTACTATACCTACCTATGCCTTTTAGTCATTCTTGAGTTGGCAACAGATTAAGCTAAATAAACAAAAACGGATCTTATTTCAATGGAATAGAGTACATATTAGTATGTACCTACAGAAGAAAACGATGGATATTCGTTTATTAAGTCAGTAATTATTTGATGAATACCACTATAAAAAAGTCGCTAAGAAAGTCGTTAAATTATTTTTGTCGCTAAAAGCCATCAAAATGTCGCTTTTCATGCGAAAATGTCGCTGAATCTAGTGACAAAGTCGCTAAGTTGGCAACGCTGTGACTGGGTGGAAAGATTGCAGGGCGACACACCACCGAAAAATCTGTGGCACAGAAGTTGCCCAAAGTCAACACCACCCCTGCCTGGAATATGGGAGAGTCTCATGCCTATCTCATGCCTAGAATTTCTTCAGGCTGATGATGATGATTATTATGCTCGAGCTTAAAGTAATAAATCATTGAATGGCCTCTCAGCTAAACTGGTGTAGTTCTGTGCTATAGGCCGTGGGATTAATCCCCACGTGATCGAATATTTATTAAGATTTATTATTATTTAAAACAGAATAAACATAAAAAAACAAAACTATTATTCAAAAACATTCATCATCATCATCATCATTATCAGCCTGAAGAAGTCCACTGCTGGACATAGGCCTCCCCTACTCGTTTCCAGGAAGAACGATTCTGAGCCCTTTCCATCCATCGACTTCCCACGATCTTAACAATGTCGTCGGTCCATCTGGTGGGTGGGCGCCCAACGCTTCGTCTTCCGGTTCGTGGTCGCCATTCGAGAACCTTTATTCCCCAACGGTTGTCGGTCAAAAACATTAAATAATTAAAATAAAAAATTACATTTTATGAGAACAATGAACTAGAAAATGTAATAATGAAGTCTGTTTTCCACCTGTAAGCCCCACCATGAGCTCTGTCTCTGGCTCTGGTTTTGGGTCTGTGTGAGTGCTCACCAGTGCATTATACTGTGCGTGTGAAGTTTTGACATAGGATTTATTTAGTCAATACTCACACAGACTTAAAACCAGAACCAGAGACAGAGCCAGACAGAGCTCATGGTAGGCCTACTGTAGGTATTACAAGCACAAAACAGAGTTCAGATCACCGACCGATTTTATTTATTTTGATTATTAACAATAGATTATTAATAAATAAAACTCGATTATTTATCCGTGAGTGCCAACTTTAACAACTGTGTGTAGTCTACACTTTACTACGTGAATATGATGTGCTGATGAAACATGAAAATGGGGTGGAAAAATGATGTAACTTTTGAAGTAACGCCTCAGTGAGCAGGGTTACGCAGATGTTTTGTAGCAGTTTGTTACCTTTTAGTAACATGTGTTCAGTGTTTAGTGGATTATGTTTTGATGGAAGGCGCGAACCTTTTTATAGATTAGGGGTCAGTTTTTAAACTAAAAAGACGTTATTATAGACCGTTCTGGAAAAGTCATTTCACATAATAAATATAAATATTTTAGACAATCCACACAACACTATCTAGCCCCAAATTAAGCAGAGCTTGTACTATGGGAACCAGATAGCTGATATAATACTTAAACACATTTTTTTATAAATACATACTTAGAATAATATAACACCCAGACAGAGAACAAACATCTGCGTTCACCACACAAATATTTGTTCTCAGTGGGGATCGAACCCATGACCTACGGCTCAGAAGGCAGAGCCACTACCAACTGAGTTGAAAGGCCAGTCAGTCATGTCATGTTTTTTGGTTTAAGTAATTATGATTTGATAGAACGATGGAGCGATTGCACTTAAATTACTCAAAAAATAATGTGAAGAAATATTTGCAGGTAGGCCGTTGCGTCTTTATTTTTCTTCCATCGCTTCATAATATATTTTATGTGTTTTAATATATTTTGTTTATATCATATTTTTATGATAATATTTGTATTACCAACTCTTCGTTAGGTATCTAAAATGTTTGTCTATTATCTACTATGTGCTACCATAAATAAAAAAGTTTTCTTTGTTTCTATAGATATCACAATAAGGAGTTAATAAATTTCATTCAATAAAGCTGATATTGGCTATTACTGTTAGCCTGCAGTTATTGTAGCCACTACGGCGTAGACTCGCGAGCTACGGCGTAGACGTGCTACGATCTACGGCGTAAACGTGCTACGATCTACTCGTTTCAATACACTACCATCGAGTTAAATACCTTCCTAACAAAGTGTACTAACAGTACCGTTTAATTACTATCTAGTTAAGTTCGTACAGTCAGCAACGAAAGTTCATTACCATTTTGGTGATTTAAAATACTGAATAACTCGTGATTGACCTCTCAGTCCAGTTGAGTTGTAGCTCTACCTTCTGCGTAATGGGTTCGATTCCCAGCGAGAACAAATATGTATGTGGTTTGCATAATTTCTTCACTGGCTAGGTGTAATATTGTATTCTAATACAAATAGAAAAGCATATAAGTTTCATAGGTCAATTGCTTAATTTGGGGTATTTTTTTTTTTTTATCCTTCTAGCTGATGGAACAAGCATATGGCCCACCTGATGTTAAGCGGTAACCATCGCCTATAACAAAGCATTGCCTCGTAGGTCACGCACGTCTGGAACGTGCCCTACGATGCATTGCCATCAACTTGAGGCTCACAGATGTTTCAGCCTCACGTGCCAGTAATTTCACCGGCACCCACACCCTTCAAACCGAAACACAGCAATGCTGCTTCAAGGCAGAAATAGGCATGGTGGTAGTACGCACCCGGACGAGTCCTTCTAGCTAGATTGTCTACTATATTTATGATATGTTGATCCAATTGCAAAAAGCAAGTTGTTTAAAAAGCCTACAGCCTGGCAATATTTAGTTTTTATTTCCTCAATTATTCTGTGAAGCTATAAAACGCGAATCATGAAATAGCATGGTTATTGCAACACAACAATTACACAGCCCACCGAACGTTTTAAAACAGAGTGCTTACAAAGCTGTTATCATTTTAAAATACTAGCAACAAAGCCCGGCGTTACCACGGTAGAGTTTTGAATTAATTTGATCATTCCAGAATGTAAAAGAATATCCTAGACGGTTTAGGAGCATTCTATTATTGAACGTTTTGTCAAAATATATTATTTATAAAAGTCCGATAGGAAAGGTACATCGATTTCAAAACTTTTGCCCCAGCGTAAACTTATCAACGATTTGCATACATTCTGACTCTGACTAGCCTCACAGCTCAGTTGGTAGTAGCTCTGCCATCTGCGCTGTAGGTCGTGGGTTCGATCCCCACCGAGAACAAATATTTGTGTGGTGCATGCAGATTTTTGTTCTCTGTGTATTCAAAGTATGTATTTACAAAAAAAAATACAGTCCTATAATACAAGCTCTGCTTAGTTTGAGACTAGATAGCGTTGTGTGAATTGTCTACAATATTTATTTATTTAATCTAGTGAAGCTGACTTGACCTCCTAATACGACATGACGGCGATCTTCGCTTTTGTAGCTTATCCTTGTTGGTAGAGAAACATGCCTATTCCACGCGGACGAAGTCGCGGGCACAGCTACTAAATACTTTAATTTATGCTAACGGGCTTGTACGACGTGGAAAATAAACATAGTTTCATAGTAGTCTTACACCTGAGTACATACATAAAATATCTCCGCAAAAAGCTTTCTATCGCGATAGAATCTCCGATTTTACGAAGCATGAAATTGTATAGACAGGCTACGAGGCCGAAGTTAATGCGTTGTAGGTAATCTCTCTGTAGGAAATGACTGTCACAGGTGCGCTCTCCGTCGCGAACTGCTAATAGCTTTTAGACAGCCGCTGCTTTTAGGGATGGGAAAATAGGAAAGTATCGATTAACGTTGTTCGATTTCCATACAAACCTAGCGGCGATTAGAGCATGTTAATTTCCTAGCCGTTTTCGACTACGGGTGGATGGACATGACGGAGTGTTTATTAGAGCATGATTTTGCTTTGAAATAAATGGCTTTCATATTTTATAAATAAATATTGTTGAATATTGGTATTTATTTTGGAAAACTGTATTTGCCGGTGATAATTAAAATAAATGCATTTTTTTTATTTTATAATTTATTATTTATAACGAAGACTTTACTATACTTTATTCGGTATTAAAGTAGGTATGGTAAAGTCAGATGAATATAAATGCATATCTTTGTTTTTTACTCCATTAAACTTTATTCAGAATTAGATTGTAATAGGTCATAGAAGAGCGAAAGTGTCGATAAGAGTGATGCCTAATTTCATCAAACTTATTTCAAAAAAATTACGATGTTTTCACCGAATCGACGATATCGATAAAGGTAGGATTTCATCGACAACACTAACCCCACCCCACACTATATAGTTACCGAGATGACATACAGTAATGGCTGGTGCGCCATCTGGTGCCACATAGGAGAATTAGTTCGCGCTGTCTTCCGAAATTGGTACATACGGTCATACAATAGTGTCGGTTTAATCAAGTAACTAGCTAATTTCAACCCTATTGTGTACCATTTCATTGTTTTATTCGTCTATTTTGGCTTCGTTTCCTTGCAAGTATTTTTTTGAATGACAACGTCTACTAATTCGATGGAACTGGCAGCACGCACGAAAAAACATGACTCCTGCGGCGTTACCTCGCTCTGAGGCGTTTCATTTTAGGCTTGAAGTGCAAGCGAGAGCGCGGAACGAGCGACAAAGAGGCACGCACGGCCTCCGCGTTCGGCAGCGTTCGACATTTGTCTCTCTCCTACTTGAGTGAGCGATGCGTCCGCGTGGACAGCTGTATGACGTTGTCACGTTCAACTTTCGTCAGTAAACCGACTTAACAGACGGTCATTTTTTTTTATTTAACCTATTTCGTCACACTGCTGGGCAAAGGTCTTCCCCAAAGACTTCCACTTATCTCTCTCTCGAGCCTCCTCCTACCCTTTCGAAGCTTTTTTTGAAACGTTTGCTTTTGTATTATTGCCTACGTTTCACTAAGTTCGAGTGGCACCACACTGGAACTTCACTGCTATTAGTACTTTTGGTTTTTAGAAAGGTAAAGAAAACGGTAGGAAATAAGTCGTAGTTTGCTGCCTGTTCTTTTAGTCTTGGTCGCGTGGAACTGGCACCTAGACTCACCTAGATTTAAGACGTTTCAAAGTGATCCTTGTACCATTGATTATACAATATGTATAAATATTTCAAAGATTTTCATAATGTCCCAAAGTTAAGTGCCGAGCGGGATTTGAACCCGCGACCTTCCCCTTGGCATGGGGCTGCGCTGACCGGGGGAATCTTTGTGATTTCTCTAAGAGTAGTAAACACTATAAAATAAATAAAAAATAAATATTTGATTTTGATTTAAGAGGAGATGGTGGAAAAATTATGGTTGTAAGTAAAATGCCCCAAAAAAATAAACTGGATCAAAACTGGAAAAATCAAAAAAGTTGCCTCACTTGTTGTTTTTAAAGAAAGCTACGGTAAAGTACAGATATGCGACGCGAATATTAATGAGACTACTATACCATGAAAACGATGAACGAATATTCGTGTAGATATTTTGAGTTACATTGCGGGTCGACTTAGACTTCTTGCAAGTGGTTTGAACGCCAATTCCATCGCACTAAACGGTAAACTAATAAACTCACACAAACACACCCATTACACACATACACGTATAAATCACACTATCGAACATTCACTATACACTTAATTATTTAAAACTTAGCAGTAGTAGTTACGTTCTAAAAACATTAAATTGTAATTCTTGATGCCTAGCCGAAACACGGATCCCTCGCGTCTAAACAAAAGTATCATATTTAGTTAAGGCCTGCGCACACCCAGGTCGCTGGCGATGGCGATCAGTGAAACGCTGTCAAATTTAACAGTGTTTCACTGATCGCTATCGCCATCGCGCTTGATGTGCGCATGCCTTTAGAGCGAGTAGCCAACGTATAGACTGTACACTAGTTTCATCTATTTTGTTTATTTTGACCCCACGTTGGTCCGACCAAATCCGCTCCACTCTCGACGTGAAGGTCCATAAAGCCATTCAGGTTGCCGGTGACAGATCCAGGTGGCGAAAAATTGTCAGGGACAAATTGATCCATGGAGGGGGTCACGACCCTCAGCAGTGAGGAGCACGACGCGAGGAGGGAGGTTTATTTTGAGGTGCACCTAAATAACGAATTAGAAACCTGCATAACATCTTTGTGCCTTAACTCATAATTATATTAAAATAGCTGTAATTTTGTAAACGTTTTTTGGTAAAATGTTATTGTTGTTGTTATTGTTATTCCACAGTACGCACCGTACAGTGTAACTCGAAATATAAATGTAAACCTTGTTTTGTGTAGTTCGTGGTAGCTATGAAGCGTGGTTTCAGCGCAGTTTGACAATCACACCGGGAACCACTTAAACTTTTAGCAGCCTTTTTTAAAAGTTGAACAAATCTAGGTCAAACAGATTAGTTTAAAAGTTTGGCCCCAGTTATGGTACTGTTATACGATACAACCTACGATTTTATTCAACCTATAACATACGGTGTGCGTACTGTTATACGTTGAATAAAAGTGGTTGAATATATTGTGGACAACACTATCTAGTCCCAAATTAAGCAGACCTCTTAAGGGAACCATCATATAGCTGAATAATACTTATATATTTTTTTGTTAATACTATTACGGCGAAAACTATCCATTGAATAAAGTCTTTTTTTCTTTAAAATACAGCAAATAATCATCTACGCATTACGACGCCATTTTTCTATCTCCCGACTAGTGATGTGTCTCGCCGCCCGGTCTCAGTAGGGATGTCCTATTCCCAAAACCGGCTAACAATACTTACCTTAAATACAATAAAATACCCATCAGAGAGAACCAAACATCTGTGTTCACCACACAAATATTTGTTCTCGGTGGGGATCGAACCCACGACCTACGGCTCAGAAGGCTGAGCTACTTCTAAATGAGCTGAGAGGCATTTTAATTTAAGATTTTAAACAACACTGTAAATTAGTTATTTAGGAATACAACAATTTTTATTTTTATTTTTTTTTTATTTGGTCACCCATCTATTTGCCTACCATGCAGAAAGTTGCTTAACCAGAGTGATCAGTTAGGAATGATTAAGCAAACAACGCCAGAAGTTCTTCAATAAGACGGTACTAAAACCGCTTTATCACTGCAACCGCTTTTTAGAAAACCTTTGCACCTATTGATTCTGAGAAAGAAAATGGAAACTTTTGCAAACCTAAAAAGTCCAACTCTCCAATAACTTAAAAAGGTTTCTGCTATTCAACAGTTTTCGAAACCTACGCTTGAGTTTCAATCCTTTAAACATTTTTCTTGAATTTCATTTATAAAGTTTGTATTTTCACGATCTGTGTTAAAGTTGGACGCAGTAAAGAGTTTGTAAATAGTTGGTGAGTTATAGAACCGTTAGTTTGTTGGTCTGACTCACACTTGGCATTATTACATACTTAAATAGATAGGTATAACTTATCTTATCTTATCTTATACCTTTAAACGAGAAAATTTTGTATAATATATTTAGGATCTTGGAAACTGCGCCAACGATTTTCACGAAATTTAGTATACAGGGGTTTTCGGGGGCGATAAATCGATCTAGCAAGGATTCATTTTAAGAGCGCATCGTGCGAAAATTTGAGATTTAAAAAAAAAAATTCATAACTAAATAACTAAGTGACATTTTAAAAATCGCAGAAGGACTAATTGTAGACTATACATTTGAGATTAATTCGAATTTAAGTGTGGTAAAAAAATATACTATTTAACATGACATTCTATTTAACGCTAATGAAAATCGTATGTCAGCGTTTTTAAAATGTCACGTAATTATTTAGTTATGAATTTTTTTTTAAATAATCTCAAATTTTCGCACGATGCGCTCTTAAGAAAATGACGAGAAGTTGGTGTTTTGCAATAATCAAACATAAACTCAATATACGACTGTTCCTGCCATCTATTGGCGATTGTGAGCAACTAACTGCAAGCTATTCCAGCAGATGGCGTTGTTAATTAAAAATAAGCCAATAAAGATACGACTCTTCCTGACATCTATTGGCGAATAATAATACTATTTTTTTTAACCCCGAGCGAAGCTCGGTCATACCAGCTCGTATAGATAAACCAGTCTAAAAATGCACGCCCCTCCACCACCTTTTCTTGACGTTGACTCACAGCAAAGTAGGTAGTTAAAAATGATCCTTTTAATATACGTGATAAAGAACAATTTACTTTGACTGACTGGAGTAGCGGGACGTGCATAAGCTTGGACGATCTCTTCTTCATAATTTCACCTCTGAGGTGATTGTGTATCTTTTGTTACAATCAAAACCTTATTGCATCTTTCAGTTTTGACATTATTTTGAACTTTGATGGCAATAAAAAACTAATTGAAAGACTTAATTGGAGAAAACTGCATCAAAACCCCAACAAGAGCTAAGCTCTTAAATTTAAAAAGAAGAGAATTACAAAATCAACCAGCTGTTACTGACTACTTATAATAATAGAAGTAACCAGTGCCAGAGAACCAAGGTGGTCGACATAGCTCAAAGGATTAGTAAGCTGTAGTGGCAGTGGGCTGGTCATGTTTGCCGTAGAACAGACAATCGTTGGAGCAAACGAATACAAGAGTGGAGGGTGCGTTTAGGTAAGCGTAGTGTAGGACGCCCTCCAGCAAGGTGGGGCGACGATCTGCGAAATGTAGCTGGCAAGCACTGGAGGAGAAGAGCCGAAGACCGGGCTCAGTGGCACGTCTTGGGAGAGACCTATGTCCAGCAGTGGACTAACACAGGTTGATGATGATGATGATGATGAATGCCATGCATTAATGCACAGCTTGGCGACTGAAATTGGCAAGTCCTGACTCTCCGGAAGGCCATCAACATAATCTAGACAGAATCGATACTGCGGTTTATCGTCTGCCAAGACATACTGCATTTTCAGCTTTGATTACTCAATCACGTGGTTTTATTAAGGCCAGGATATTCGAGCGCAGTAGGCATTTAGCGCTACCTCAGCCCCCGCCATGATAAGCGCGCGACGTAATTATTTACGCGCCCGGCAGGCCGTGCGCCACTGACCGCGTACGATAACTTAGTGCCACAGTATAGAAAACCAAGCAGTAGTTAGTAGCGCATGCAATCCGATAATCGATAATCGATAAATTATCGGTAATCGGCTCATTTTCGCCAGCGATAATTATCGAAAATAAAAACGATAAAAACCGATAAACGATAAATTTAAAACTATGTATGTGAACTAGTGTTGCCCAAATTCAGTCTTGGTCTTGCAGTCTTGGTCTTGTTCTTGCGTTTTTGCAAGACCAAGACCAAGAACAAGACCGCGTATTTTTAGCAAGACCAAGACCAAGACTGACCGTGCAAGACTTGAGCAAGAACAAGACATAGCCTGCAAGACTCTTGCGTCTTGCAGCTAGGACTCTTATTAGGTCTAGGATAGGATTCTTGGTCAAAAAAATTGATATAAAGTATCATAACCTAATGATAAAGCTGTTGATTTGTGTTGTATTTTATTTTTTATTCAAATAAATGATAAATCTTAAACTCTTTTATTAAATTTCTTATAAGTTGAGGGTTCAATCTCTTTCTAGACAGATAAGTATTGTTCTTTAAAATACAGTCAAGTTATTGTAATTAATTTGTTTTTTTACATGTTTTAGCAAATGTAAGCTTATAAATCATAAATGTTTATTAAGAAACAGTTACTTCCATGGAAAACGACATATAGGTCAGTTGATTTTTCGAATTTCTTATCAAATCTTCAGTTATTTATTAATCTGCTTGATCTTTACTATGGCTATGTTAATTCAAGCTCACAATGTTCCAATTCTAATACGTTTTTCTAAGATTTAAAGTAAATTTTAATAAATAGTAATAGACTAATAGGTAATTGCAAGACTTGCAAGACTCTTGCTGCAAGACCAAGACCAAGACTGGGAGCGCAAGACCAAGACCAAGACCAAGACCAGGTGTATTGGCGCAAGACCAAGACCAAGACTGGCTAAGTCTCGTCTTGTTCTTGCATTTGGGCAACACTAATGTGAACAGGCAGGGCCTTGCGTATTACACAGTGCCGTTGCCTGAACGTACTTAAATCTAACCTACGTACTAATATCCTAACCTAAGCCTATCAACCTATCCCTAATCCTATCCTAATCCTAATGTGTGTGTCCTAGCCTACCATATAATAGATAATGTATATATAGATAAGTGCGGGATGCCTGTTACCATGAGACCTAAGGTAACAGACGGAAGTTGGGAAGGAAGAAAGGTATGTGTACGGCGTGCAATGTACACAGGAAAGGAACTATTATTACGAATAGTTCATTCTTATTCCTAACGATAACAAAATGTTAAACAATGCGTACATTCTAATTGATTGTTATTATTTGGTTTCTTTATAAAAAAAACTTTTATAGATAATGATTACCTACTAGTCTAAGTATTCTACTGACTGATTTACTTAAGAACCTAAGCGTTAAAATAGCTCATAATTATCAGAACGGAAAGTGTCATCTAATTAAAAGCTTTTCGATTAGTGACACTAATCGAAATCATATGTTTAAAATCATATTTATAAGTAAATAATAAGTTAACAATCCCAAAATTGTAATGTAATGTTGAATAAATTTTAGCTATTTTTCATATTAATGGTACATGCAATCCTTGAACAAACAGTGAACAACCGAAAGATGTTTAAAAAAAAAATAATGTAAAAATCAAAACAAGAAAGTGACAAAAGACATCCTCTGTTTTATTGTAACATCGACACGATAGAAAAAGAATGATATAAGTAGAAATAGATAGATAATAGTAGGTTATACGTAAATCTTCTTGTTGAGTGTAGATATGACAAATAAAGCAGTTAAATTAGAGACCGAAACATGAAGGTTTTTCCCTTTACCAACAACCGATAATTCCCGATAATTATCGAAAAATAGAGCGATAATTATCGTATTATCGATTATCGAAAAGTTTCGATAATTGCATGCCCTAGTAGTTAGGTATGATATTTACTTACTAACTTCAGTTAGGTAGTATTGTAGATAGTATTGATAACATATTACCAGTATTTTTGTTACATATTGTGTGTAGATATAGGTACAGTCACAAAGCTAAGTAATAAAAAAAATTAGAATTAGTCCAACTAAAAAGTACTTTGGTTTCGTGTGGCACATACAACTATTCGATCCAGCAACGAGAACATAGAGGTAAAAAATACAACTAGTACAAGTAACAATTATATTTATTTTGTAAAACGACACATACTTCTGCCTACAATACGTAAATTTTGAAAATGTTATTTTTATACTATATTATATAAAAAATATTTTTATTTCGTATGGCACATATCACTTTTTCATTGCACATACTCGGAAAGTAGGTCTGAAGTTGCCTGAGGGGCCTAATTGAAAGTAATACTTTCAGCCCTAGAGAGAATCGCTTTCTACTGACAGCTGTCAAATTATAAAAAAACAAGTTCTATTTTATTCAACCATGTTCCAACTTTCTAAAGCTATTTCTAACGGCAAGGAGGTTATTGAACTAAATTCTAACGTTTTATTCAGCAAGGAGGTTGGAAACCCATTACAACGATTAGAAGTTTAAAAAGTCTAATTAGTCCGCGATGTAAAATTTAAATTTAAATAACATAAAGATAGTGGGT
This sequence comes from Thera britannica, assembly GCA_939531255.2. Classification (NCBI taxonomy): domain Eukaryota; kingdom Metazoa; phylum Arthropoda; class Insecta; order Lepidoptera; family Geometridae; genus Thera; species Thera britannica. The sequence goes on from OW618045.2 coordinate 5,884,418, forward strand.
ATTAAATAAATAATATATTTTCTAAATGACTTTATTATTATTTAGCTTCAACTATTTCTTTATTTAAATAACATAGATTTGCGAAAAAAAATAACCATTTTTTTAATTATGAAAATTAAAATAATGGTTGAATAATGCTGGCCAGCGAAGGCCCGCCAGAAGTCTCGGGACTCAAAAATGTGACTTTCTATCCTCAGGTAACAATGTACTATTTTATTCAGCAACGTGAATAATATACAATTTCGTAATCTTTGTGCATCGTTTTGATGAGTTTACGAAATTGTACATTTCTACAATTTGATGATGATGATTTTGCTGCCTAGGTTTGCATGGACCAAACTGACCACGAGGTTGGATGGGACTTTGAATTATATCCAATTGCTTACTTGGACCTGGCTGCATAGGTACGTCATTATTTTCGTCATTTTCTTTTAAAATTATATCACGTATTGGCATACCGCGAATTTGTCGCGGGTCTACAATCTCTGGCAAAAGGCATTTCATGTAAAAATCAATAACTTTTTTTTCTATTTCCACCTTCCAAAATTCGTCATCTCTAGGAATGTATTCGATTATGAGTGGATGATTTTCGCCGGACCAAATTCCAAAAATGCATTGGTTTCTCTCGGTAACATGGAGTTGACCCTGCACTTGGTAATACCAATTGCTTCTTTTATTAATGATTCGCGTACTGTTTTTTTTGTCATATTTATATATTTGTATTTTGTTTTCTTTTATAGCAGTTTCTATTCCGGTCTTAAATGCCGTTATTGGACACTTTACTTCTATAATTTTATCGTGGTCAACTAAACCGTCGGGTGTAGCCCCAATAAATGGGTATTGTTTATCTATGAAAAGTCCACATGGTTCGATGACAATGTTTTCTTGTCTCTCCATTAGTTGTAGCGCTTGCTTTTCATTTTCTACACCATAAGCTACTGACATTACGTGGCCTATATTTTTTTTATACAGTAAATTTTTTACTGTATTCGCTGTGCTTTTGGACGATTTCCTTTTACAGATTGCGCCAAAATTTGAGGCCGTTATAAGGCTTTTTCTAATTTCCATCCACTCACTGCAATCCCTTTGTAACACTAATTATCAGTTTTTTCCCTTTGTAACACTAATTCTGGGGGGCGTAGGAAGGTCACAGCACGGCTCGCTTCGCTCGCCGCGCTGTTCCCCGTGGTCGCGTGGCAGCTCGCTTCGCTCGCTGCGACTCTTCCCCCGGGTTCAGGAGTAGGGGGTTCTGGGGGGCTTGGGGGGGGTCACAGCACGGCTCGCTTCGCTCGCCGCGCTGTTCCACTCGAAAAAATAGGGTCAAAAAAGGGCATTTTTAGGTTTTTTTAATAATAAAGGGGTCTAAAGGGGGGAGGGGGGCAAAATTTATTTTGCTTTCAAAATAATCTCAACTTCCCTACATGACCCAAAAAAAAAAAGTCTTAAAAGTCACTCCGCTTGGAAGATACGAAAGGGGGGGAAAAAAAGGGGTAGGAGGGGGGAAGTTATTTTGTTCTTTCAATTCAGGAAGAAACCCTCTATACGAAACCCCAATCGAAACCCTCCTATCTCGACGGTATCCGGTAGCACTCTCAAAAGGGGGGGTCCTGGGGGGCAAGGGGGGCAAAATTTTTTGTACAATCAAAATCACTTTAGACCCTCTTTACGTTGCCCATTAAAAAATTATGCAGGCCCTCTCCGTTGCAGAGCTCCCCTGAGGGGGGGAGTTCCGGGGGGGGCAAATTCCGGAGGGGTTACAGCACGGCTCGCTTCGCTCGCCACGCTGTTCCCCATGGTCGCATGGCGGCTCTCTTCGCTCGCCGCAATGCTCCACACGAAAATAAAAGGTCAAAAATAGGCCATTTTTAGGTTTTTTAAATAATAAAGGGGTCTAAAGGGGGGAGGGGGGCAAAATTTATTTTGCTTTCAAAACAATCTCAACTTCCCTACATGACCCAAAAAAAAAAAGTCTCGCAAGTCACTCCGCTTGGAAGATACGAAAGGGGGGGAAAAAAAAGGGGTAGGAGGGGGGAAGTTTTTTTTGTTCTTTCAATTCAGGAAGAAACCCTCTATACGAAACCCCAATCGAAACCTTCCTATCTCGACGGCATCCGGTAGCACTCTCAAAAGGGGGGGTCCTGGGGGGCAAGAGGGGCAAATTTTTTTGTACAATCAAAATCACTTTAGACCCTCTTTACGTTGCCCATTAAAAAATTATGCAGGACCTCTCCGTTGCAGAGCCACCCTGAGGGGGGGAGTTCCGGGGGGGCAAATTTCGGAGGGTTCACAGCACGGCTCGCTTCGCTCGCCGCGTTGTTTCCCGTGGTCGCATGGCGGCTCTCTTCGCTCGCCGCAATGCTCCACACGAAAATAAAAGGTCAAAAATAGGCCATTTTTAGGTTTTTTAAATAATAAAGGGGTCTAAAGGGGGGAGGGGGGAAAAAATTATTTTGCTTTCAAAATAATCTCACCTTCCCTACATGACCCAAAAAAAAAAAAGAAAAATAATAAAATAAATTGTGTTGCTTACTTATATTTCCGTAAAACAAAGTTAATTGTACTTACTGTTACAATTTTATACTGTGACGGCAAACAACAATAATAATTTATCGTATATTTTGCGGGGAACGTAGCGAGCTAGCAACAGCGACACAGGTCCTACCTCAAAGACGCCTGGCCGGCTACTGAATTCTGAAACGAAGCGCGCGGGCCGCATTATTATATAATGGTATCAATTCTATTGTTTACAATCTGTCTAGCTAAACTAGCCTAAAATTTTCTAATTTAGTTAGGAAAATCTTATAAGCTATTCTGTTATCGCATTTTACTAAATTTAAAAGGTGTCTATGACACCTCTAAACTTGTTCTAAATTAAGTTCACAGATAACATAAACATTTGTCATTTCATGCATCTTGGCACTACTCGACGCTAGGTGGCGCTCTATTTACACTATTTTTACGGGTTTTTTGTATCTGTGGGTGCAAACAGCAAACAGCTAAACTTCAAACCATCGACATAAAAATAAATTCAACAACTCAACTTTTCTCAAAGAAAAATTACAAAATGCAGCAGCCTACTGACCGCCCCCGATCCCGAAAAAGAACAAATACTAGACAAAAAGGATGGCCGTTCCACCAGGAACGGCTTTTGGCTAATATGTTGATTGCACGAGGTACGTAGGATTTATGTTTTATTGGTTCTGAAATAGGTATAATTAATGATTTATACTTACCTAGCTACACACTTCAGTGATTTGATTGTTGTATGTCCGGTTTTCAGGTAACCAAGCTGATAGAGCAATAATAGAATTTTAGGGGATGCTGGCGCGGGAGCTGAATGCTTTTGGCTGAAGCTGGACTGCTGAAGAGTGGCAGCATGTAAGTTATTTCATCTACCTACTAATATTATAAAGAGGAAAGATTTGATTGTTTGTTTTCCGATAGTAAATCTAGCAAGTGATATCCAACAAAACCCATAAACGAACTGTGGGGTTACCGCGGTAACCAAAAGTGCCCCTAGCGAATTCTTTGAAAAGCTTGGTTTCTCCATACAAAACTGTGGCATACGATAGGCGTGAGGCGTCAGGCACCTGCACACCGAAAACCTGCACAAGCTTTAAAGTGTAGACGCAGGGTCGAGCATGTTTGTAGATAGCCATAGCTTGGATTAAGTATGCTCATAGAGCATGTAACAGTGTGTGTACTTGCCTATAGGCTATATTCTATTAAAAAAATATGAATCCTTGGGGTAAAAAAATATTGTGAGTTTGTGGCGTTGTAGTGTTTATCTCTGGATGTTCTGAACCGATTTTAAAAATTCTTTTATCAGTAGAAAGCCACGTTTAAACCAAGCCATTAATTTTAAACCAACTTTTTATGCAGTTTTTGTCCTTTTGTTGTCCTTCTAATTGAAACTAATATTTCTTTCCACAGATTTGGAGTATATGGGTGGCAAAAGTGAAGGGTAAGGCCAGGAAGGTCGGTATCGGCTTCAATGGTACTGTAAGAAGCCCGGCAGGGGCAGACCTCGCGGAGGAAGATAAAGAAAATCCTCCAGTGGCTACTTGATATAAAATACGGTCCTGTTTTATCTGATTCCACACCGCTGTCTGTCATACTCTATGTATAACGCATGTTGTTTGGTTATATTAGTTACTATGATTGAATATTAGATGTATGACCTATTTGTTTCCACCAGCCTAATGCTCCTGTATTGATTAAAAAAATATGAAAGTGAGAGTTTATTATTCTTTGTCGTATTATACGTGCTTCATGGAGGAAATCTATGTCGTGCTCCTCTTCCTCGACTCCATCATCTTGTTCAAGCACTATGTCTTCATCCCTATCTGCAATCACAGAATACATCTTATTAGAGAAGGAATAGTAGGTAGGTAAAGCATAGTTCTATTTATATTTGATTCACCTGTTAATTCTTCCATAAACATAATTATATAGAGTGCAGCACGAGATAATAATTTTGGCTGCCTTTTCTGGTTAATAATGCAGACAACGATGGCGATGCAGACATTTCTTCTTCAGCCGGCCGATTGTCCACTATGTTTCTTGCTCATAAGTGGCAGGCGTTATAGTTACTTAGGTACAAACTATGGCGGGGTTTCTATATTTGCAGCCACTACAACCAGCTTCCATGATTTTTTGAGTTTGATTGCGTTTCGTCCACAAATTCACAACAACCATACAACAAAACTTTAGTCAGCACCTAGTAACGTGTCGCCTAAATTTAGATTGACGTTTCTAAAATTAAGCGCAAATTACCTAAAATATTGTACAACCGAATAGCAAAATGACGGATTTACGTGTTTTTTGACTAAATTGAGTAACTATCCTAATTTTAGAGCTGTCACTCTAAATTTAAGTTTACGATGCTGCCAACAGAATAGGAATAACAATTTTACGAAATTTTAGCTCGAAATTAGCTAAATTTTAGGATTTCTAAACAACAGAATTGATACCAATATCTTGATAAAACAATAAAAAACTGTTTTGAGAAAAATGAACCGTAGAATATTCTTCGTAATTTCATTGCCTATTTTTTGACATGTTTTTCGGGAGTAAACGTTGGGTCTACTTCAAGTACGACTTAAAAAAACGATCAAAAATTCGCGAAATTGGGAGTTTTCGCGATTTTTTTTGATCGAGCAAAGTTGACAATATCGTGTTTTGAACCATAGAATAATCAAGATTATTTATTAAACTACAACATATATTTTTATCAGATCAAAACAAATAATATTTGATTGTTTAATGTTGAATCTAAAATAGGTCGATTCTGAGAGTCTTGGTCTTAAGACGCTGAACTCCGTGAAACAGCTTCTAGCTAGCTCCTATACCTTTTGAAAGATATACCTATTTTTAATGTACATAATTAAATTGTACTGCGTAAGTAAGTAGTGGTGCCATTTACCTACCAAAAATACCGGTCTGCCTAAAACTTAAACATGCATGCTTCATTTATTATCATTATTATTATAATGTAATATACTAAAAGTAATACTCTAGTGTAGTTATAGGTAGTACCGTATTGTTACATGATTTTTTGGCTACGAATAAATAAATTTATGATTATGATTATGATATAAAATCACTGAACTTATTTAAGAAAATCACGAGCAACTAGGTACAGTCATGGAGAAATTTAGAGGAAAGCAGCATTTTTTTATTATGTTCTTAGAACGCACTGGCCACTCGGTGAATATAATTTAAAAAAAAAGTATTTTTATCGTCTTTTGTTTGCCAGTTGCATTTGTTTTTTCGTCTTTGGAAAAGAGACTGCTAAAGCACACTGTTTCACCTCCGTAGTGAATACAGACAGACAGCATAATAAGAATGGCAGAATGAATGGGGAATAAAAGAAGTCTAGGCAGACCAACCAGTAAATGGATGACATCGCTGCCTTAAAAGGGGAAAGTCCTGGATGCAAATGGAAGGTTTGACATAAATTAACTACTTAGAAAAAATGTATAGCAAAAAAATCTGAGTATTTTTGTCGTGTTTATTACTCCTTCTTTCACTTTGCAGGATTTGCGGGTGTTGCCTATGGTGCACACACAAGTCTACACTAATTAACTAACATAGATTAGATTAGCGGATTAGTATACTATGATTTTTTTCCGTAAAGTCGCGCCTGAATTAATTAATTAGCAAAATGCTTGGCCTGCTAGATGCTCGGTGCAAAAACCGAGGAGCACATAGTAAAGGAGGTGCCCTATTTCCAGTAGTGGGTAATCACGAGTAAAATAAGATTTTAGTAGGAAATCGCCTCTTTGAGGCGCACTTGAAATCATTTCACCACACCTGGGTCGTAAGAACCAGTGACACGATAAGAAGAAGAAGTAGTGTTGGGATCAAATTAGCTTTAATTTACCGTTGCAAAGTAGTAAATAAAAAATCCCATGTGAATATTGGACGCTATCCTTAATCTTCTTTTATAGTAGCCAGCATCCTTATTGTGTAACGAGGGCCTGTAGGTCTACCACAAGCTCTGTCTGGCTCTGATTTTGAGTCTCATGAGTGTATTATGTGTGTGACGTTTCGTGGTATAGGATTTATTAAGGTAACACTCACGCAGACCCAAAACCAGAGCCAGACAGAGCTTGTGGTAGGCCTACTGATCCACGACAAGGGTAAATAGGCCATCCCAGCTGTCAATCACAGTTTTTTTGTACAAAAGAGACGCATGTTTTGTAAACTATATACAAGGGAACACAAAAAACGCCTCTCCAGCCGTCACGAGAAGAAAAGAGGGCCTCACTCATTCTTTATTTAAATAGACGGTTACCTATTACAACTTACTAACCTCTGGCGTTCTATAAGGTAATGAGAGGGTCCTATTCTGTGGCGTAGCGTGCCTTGGCGGGGCCCCGTATAAAAAATTGTTTGGGGGCCCTTACGAATCGTAAAGATTTGCCACAAAAAAATATATATTTATTCATCATAATTATCTATCTGTCACTTTGTCCAAAATTTTTGCAATGAATTCAAATTAAATAAACACTCCCCTTGCCTTTTTTTCGGTAAACTGATTTATTAAATCATTTATGATGATGACTTTAGTTTTCTAAAGTATCTACCTATAAGGACAGGTCTGACAAACGTTCCTGTCCCATCAAAGGTTTTAGGTATTTTTTTATCTGTTTAAAAAAAAATTAAGTTCTTATACGCACGTCGGGGGCCCCCGTCGCCCGGGGGCCTCGTAATTGATACGGCATAACGGCGGTAGCTTCGCCCTTGGCCCTATTCATTGCCCTATTAGGACCACCACGGCACAAACATGCGTACTTACAACACCCAGATATACAAACATTGTCATCCTTTGAGAGAAGATAAGTCTTTAACTAAAAAAAAAACACAAATTAAAAAAATAGCCTTTATTCTATTAGAGCATTTACACAAATTCTTATTCTTAGTAGATAAATTTAAAGATTCCGATAAAAAAAATAAACAAAGAGATGATAGTCTACGCCAGGGGTGCTCACACTTAAAGTGTCGGCGATCGACGATAGTATTTTTAAAGCAAGGGATCGACCAAACTCATATGTAGGTAGGTCATCAGCAATGCTAGGTATGTGGCGTTGCAATGCCGCTAGCGTCTTGGGGACGCTTCCATATGGCACTGATTTGGATCAGCTATCATTTCATTTCATTTCATTTATTTATTCAATCACAAATTAATTAATCGTATTTGAAATATACAAACTTAAACAAACACAGAAAAGAAAAGAGGTCTCGTGATCATGCCACTACATTATAATCCGCGTATTTCTAGAAATTGTACTGGATGCCTTTATTAAACACTAGCAGCCCGTCCCGGCTTCGCACGGGGTAGACAATATTGTTGTACATTATTTTGTTCTATCGCTAATAGTTTCGGCAGCGCATTCGACGAAAGACATTTTAAGACTCATTTTTCTACACCTTCGGTTACATTGTTCAAATTTTACCAAGGATCCCTAATTTTTTTCAAAATGTAATGTAGCCTATGTCAAATTGGAAGAATGTAGCATTCTATTGGTGAAAGAATTTTTTAAATCGGCCCAGTACTTTTTGAGCCTATTCATTACAAACATACAAAAATAGGTACAAATCTTTCCTCTTAATATTAGTATAGATATAGATATTGCTGGAGATCGACTCGAAAAGCTTTCGCGATCAACCGGTCGATCGACTGTTTGAGCACCCCTGGTCTCCGCGGATGAAATTGTAAAAGCTTCTCGTAGTTCTAAAATAAAACTCCATTTCATTGGAATACCTCGGTGAATATTCCGAGGGCAATCAGCGAAAACAATCCAGCGCTGAAGTTTATTCGTTTCATAGTTCATACATATTTTACCCTCCCTCGCTTTCTTGGTATAGTCTCCTGATTCGATACCTTTCGATTCGGTTACTTTAGCAAAGAAGAAAGTAAAATGTTTTTTAACTTTATTAAAATATTTTTTTTTGTTAATTATGATTTTTTTTGTTGTCTATTAACATAGACAACAAAAAAAATCATAATTAACAAAAAAAAATATTTAAATATTGAACTATAACTAGTTCAATTTAATCAAATACGAATATTTTTTTGCTTGTAATCAAAATTTAGGAACGGTAATTTTACAATCGGGTTTGAAATGGGATTGGGCTGGGCATGTCACATCTACCGCATTTGAGATGCGTTATGGGGTAAATCCCAACAGATTAGACGCCTAATAGTTATTACGCCTAATAGTTATTAGGCGTCAGGTGTTCAGTTGAACACGAACTCGCAGCAGACCAGGCGAAGACGGAGGGAAGAAATATCAATTTCGTTAGGCATCTGCCTAACATAAGGATTGGCCCAATTAAGAAATGAATGGAAAGAAGGAATTATTATCAACTACCTGGTTACCATAGTACAAGCTCGGCTTAATTTGGGGCTAGATAATGTTTGGTGGATTATCTACAATATTTATGTATTTATTATTTTTATTTATAACCCTTTATTACAATATTTATTACAATAAAGGGTTATTTAAAAAACCCTTTATTGCTTATCCGTAACCGGGTTTTGTAACCTACGTAGAAGGGTTTTTTTTTATGTACCGAACACAACCGGCATTACTGCGAGCATCCCACACAGAATGAGATGAGAATACAAACAAAGCGTGGAATATAAAAGAAACAAGGTAAACACCGATTCGTATTTTATATCGGATTTATTGGATCAGGCCTTTACACTAACGGCAGTGTTGCTGTTACAAAATAATTTCCTTAAATTTCGGGAAAATATCTGTGGGTTGCATGTGTTTTGCTGCAATCAAAATCAGTCGCATCTGTCAGTTTTGATATATTTTGAGCTTCGTTTGCATTCGTTTAGTTTGTTTTAAAAAACGAATTGAAACAAAACTTATCTTTGTTAGGGAACGATTGCAACAAGACTGAATGTTGACGTAATAAACATGCGATAGCGAATAGGAACTTCGCTTTGTAAAACTAAGTAATTAGGGTAATACGGTAACAGTGGCCGAAAAATTATGGATGAAGTTACGTGATCGCTGTTCCTTGTTAGTCTTATCATTTAATTGCTATCAACACTTTTGATTGCAACAGAATTACACAATCGACCAGGGGCCTAATTCTCGGGCCGATCTCGATCATTTTGCAATTTTATTTTATTGCGTCTTTTCACAACCCCGCACTTTTTCACCGTTTTCCGTATATCGTAGCTGGCTTTTACGATGACGTTGTTGATGAATTACTCAAGGAAATCTGCTATTCTCTCTTCGAAAAGAAGTAATAAACAAAAATTGAAAAATGATTGAGATCAGCCCGAGAATTAGGCCCCAGCTGTAGCTCGGTAAGTAACCCCATGGGGGTTAAAACAAACACTTAAAAATATTTAAAAAAATATTTTAATTATGAAACATCAACTCATTTCAATCGATTCATACACAACGCATTTCTGTTGTTTCATAATTTCTCCAAACAAAAGAGAAAGACAGAAAGACGAAACAAGTTTTTCGAACTAATCGAGTAAAACTGAGAATATACCTACTCACTGGCACACTATTCTTGTTTGTCACATAATGACAGTTCGAGTTGGCAACCCCACGGGGTAGTGGCGTGAATAAAACATGAACCCCTCGCTTCTTACACACTCCGATTGATATTGTGTGGGGTGTTATGGTTTTCAGACGCAAATTTAAATCTTGTCCCACAGTATTTAATTTTATATATATGTACCAAATGATGGACACTGGGCCAAATGATATAGGTAGTTTTCCGATGTGATCCTCCGTCCGAGGCTGGGTTTGAATCCCAGTCGTGTACCTATGCATTTTTCTGTTCGGAAAATTGATGCACACAATGCTAGTGCCATAGGAGCTGTGTTTGATTGAACCCAGGACCTTGGATCCAAAGGTCCACTACCACTAAGCCACTAGAGTTCGTGAACCAAGTCGTAGTTTGTTGCCTGTTCTTCCAGGCTTGGTCGCGCGGAGCTGTTACCTATATAGACTCGCCTAGCTTAAAGACGTTTCATAGTGATTCTTGTGATATTTGAATGAACTTTTGACTTTGACTTTAAATTTGAGTCCCTGATCGGACCTGATCTTATTTGTAAGTAGTTTGACTTACGCACTACATGTTTTCCTTAAATTAAACTGTTAACTCCCAAGAGGTTTCGTAACAACAAAGCAACAATATTAAACCAACAGCTGATAACGTTGCTGTAGAACAATAGGCCCGAAACGGCTCAATTTATTGTTCTTGTTACAATCTGTATTGTTTAGACCCCGAAAAGCCTCTTAGTAAGGTTTATTTACTACGATAAGGTTCGCTATCTCAATATAGAGCGATACTTTGTGGACTTCTTCAAGGTGCTGATGATAATAATGAAAACCAAGTGGAGTATCATATTACGTTGTGTTCTCTTTCATTCATGCTACTCGTATGATGATGATGATGAAATACAAGTGGGTGGACTGTTAGGGGTAGGCTAAAGTTATAACCGCGACATATTTTATTAACCCGCTCATTCCTTCTTCTTCTTCTTAATTAATGGCATCTGCCCATTTTGAATCAATTTTGCCAGTGTCAAGTGAGGATAATTATCAAAATATATAAAACTCTTACGTTACTGCATGACTGACAATCAACGCTCAGCCTAAACCGTAAGTCCTTAGAGCATGAAACTTGGAGGGTATGATTCTTTTATAGCATAGGGGTGCAATAGGAAAGGAAATTGGAAAATGATTTCCCTAAGCGGAGAAAAAACTTTTAAAAGAAAAATCAACGAAGCCGCGGGCGTCCGCTAGTATTATGTAAAATAGTTTTTAGTCAAGTCTTCAGTAAATAGACAAGTCGGTCGTCATTGACTTTGAAAGAAAAGATGGCGTTTTTTTTCTGGAAAATAAGGGTGCAACATCTTCGACCGCATCATCACCTAACAGCAGGTAACAGCGTTAAAAACGCAAGCCTATATTATGAAAAAAAAAACTTTAAGTATTCCTTTTCTCTGACTCTATGGAAAACAGCCCTAACATTAATGTCTATTCACAGCTAAGTTATAGCCTAAATAAATTAGAATGCTCAGTGTGTTTGCTCGGACATTCTTAAAGCTCATTGTAAACCCTAGGGACAGTACCATCACGTCTTGTTATTAATTATTATATGCCACATAGGGCATGGACGGACGTGCTCTGTGAGCCAATGCAAGTGTTACCGGTACCGCTCAACATCAGGTCGTCTGCTTTTTTTTATTTAACCTATTTCGTCCCACTGCTGGGCAAAGATCACCAAAGACTTCCTATCTTCTCTCGAGCCTCTTTCCACCATCTCCTCTAAAAAGTATCGATATTATTGTCCGCCTATCGTTTTTTACCACAAAGAAAAAGACAAAAAGTTACTAAAATGGACCAAAGTAAAAACAGAATTGAATTAAAAAAATCGTTATCGTATTTCTTACAACTTACAATTGAGGAACAAGTAGCAATAATTTAAAATATTAACAATTAACAATGTACCTACAATGAGCGGTCTTATCGCTGAAAAGCGATCTCTTCTAGACAGCCTTTGAATAGAGGAGCGTAGGATAAGCTGGGGCGCACTAACAAATAACAGTAAGTGTTCCGGCCCACGACACACTGACCGCGTAGAAGAGAAACCATCAAATTGTCACTGTCAAGCTGACGTTTTCGCCTTTTGAAGAAACACAAATCAAAAAGAAGCAATACTGTCATTGATACTTACCGGCGCCACGTAGAAACTTTGTAACATCATAAAATTAAGATAAATTTGGAGAACAACTAATTAAAACTACTATTATTACAGCTCATGCTTTCATTCAAACCAAATAGAAGAGAAAAGGAGATTACACGCAACAAACTTGGTGACCCTAGACGTGATATTTTGGACAACGCAGGGAGGCTCGAACATCCATCTGGAGAGAGGTGAAACAATCCAAAAACCGAAGGAAGTTAGCCCCATTCCCATCCATCCATATCCATAAATATCAACTTCGCTTCTTTGTGTAATTGGAGTCGATTTTTTCTCTTTACTTTTTCGTGGTTGGATTTACCGCCAATAACCTAACAAGTCAATGTGCCAAATTTAATCTTCTAAAATCTTAGTGAATCACAGCCCATCCATCACAATATCGTGTTATACAGTTAGTTTAACATATTGGCCAACTGTTTCAGGCATTTCTCGGGTGAAAACCGGTAAGAATTGCGAGCTATAAGCGCCGCCATCACCTGGTGTCGGTGCCGCCGCATGCGCTTGAGTCGGCGTCCAGTGTGCCTGTGCTTACTGTGCTGAGCTTTGGCAAAGTGCTTGTGCAGCATAGCGCGAACAAGGTTGTATTCATTGCATTGCTTTCATATAACATATCCTACAAAAATAAAGTTGGATCCAGTCATTGTTTGTGCCTACCATGTCTGAACTAAAGGACCTCATTGCTCAAAGAGGTCGCATTAAGACTCGCATTACATCATTTGAGAAGTTTGTAAAGCCTCTGTATGAATCTAAATTGACAAAAAATCAATACAATGAAATTACATTGCGGCTAAATAAGTTCCAAGAGCTTTCATACAGTTTTGATGAGTTACAATCTAAAATAGAATGCTTGGATCTTGCTGGTGATCATATGAGTGAAAGGGAGGAAGTAGAGAATAGGTTTTTTTATCTCATTGCACGAACTCAAGAAACGCTTCAAACATTTGATGCTAAAGAAAAAAATAATTGTGAAACTGCATCAGCTTCTCAAATGTCCCAGTGCTCACATCATCACCAACATCTAAAGCTGCCAACAATCAAAGTCCTTCCATTTAATGGTGAACCAGGTAAATGGTTAGAATTTAGAGATACATACTCATCACTTATTCATGAAAATGATAGCATTGATAATGTTAGTAAATTTCATTACTTGAAATCATACCTTGAGGGAACGGCAAAGGGGGTTATATCTTCCTTATCAGTTACAACGGCTAACTACCCCATTGCGTGGACTCTTTTGTGTGATAGATTTAATAACAAAAGGTTACTTATATATGAGCATATCAAGTGTTTATTTTCATTAGAGCCTATGGCTAAAGAATCTGATAAGGGCCTCCGTGGCATGATTGATGCAATTTCCAAAAATTTAAGTGCGTTGAATTCTTTGGATGAGCCCACTGCTAGTTGGGACTCAATGATAATATACATGGCTTCTGAGAAGTTGGACCCTGAAACTGCTAGGGATTGGGAGGAGCATAGGAGTTCTTTAGAAAAAGCTTCACTAGATAAGTTCTTTGATTTTATTCGTAAACGGGCAACTGTTTTAGAAACAGTCCGTGCTAGTAAACATTCTAAGTGTGAAAAACGGAACAATATGATAAAATCCAAGTCCTTCATGGCCTCTTCACCTGAGTCATCTCCAGGCCTCTCTCATGGTCCATCTTATGGTGCTGCTCAACATAACTGCATATCCTGTAAACAAAATCACAAATTATATGAGTGCGTCAAATTTAAAACATTACCTATTGAAGACCGTATTATAAAGGTTGGTGAATGGAAATTGTGTAACAATTGTCTGCGTACAGGCCACAGGTCGTCTCAGTGTAGGCTCGGTGGTTGTCGTATCTGCTACAAAAAACATAACACTGTATTACATAGACAGTCATCTCTACAAACAAACGCACAACCACAACAACAATGTCATGAAGAAACTACATCTCTACTAGGGCATGCTCCCGGGAAGTATCAGTATCGAAAGTACCGGGAATTATCGCTGATTTTGAACTTTTCCAGTACCGGTTCTCCACGAAGGAATTCCCGATACTTTCGATACTTTCGATACTGATGACAATGATCAATTATTGGTGTTTTCTGTACGATATAAATAAATGTCGATAAAAAACACTAGCTATGCGTTCAGTTTCACTTTTCTGTATACATTGCTAGATATTTTGACAAATTACAAACCTATAATTTACATCATTCAGATAATATCTCAACAATTTCGGACAAATCAAAACGAAAATGACATGTTTATTTTACCTGAATTGAAGATTGTTTAATATTGTATTATACAATCTTCATTTTTGTTAGATGTTCGTTACTATTTATGACAAAATCTGTTAGAAAAAGAACGAAAATAACATGGACGGCTTTCTTTACGAAAGATGGAAATGTAAAAGCATTCAACTTACGCCTTGCTGATATTTAGCTATATCTTTGCTGAGCTGATTTAGTTAGATAACGTACATAGGTTGTTACTGTTAGTTTTAACTGTTGATTTATTTGATGGATATTCGATTTAACTTAGCTCTGATTGTTGCGTGCACGCACAGAGAGCTTTAGTGTTATAATAATTAAGATATACGCGAAATAAATGAGAATATCCTGAGTGACCGTCCTCCTGAGTGACCTATACGGATTTCGCCGAAATCGGTCAACACTAGCGTATGTCACTCACTAATGGAGCGAAGCCATTGAGAGAAACGGAGAAGCTTTAGCAGTTTCTCTGGATATCTCGAAGGCTTTTGACCGGGTTTGGCATGACAGCCTATTAAGCAAGCTTCCTACGTATGGATTATCCACTGGCTTATGTGTTTGGGGTATCAGACTTTCTGAGGGACCGATCAATTTGAGAAGTCGTTGACGGCTGCTCGTCTGATCAAATGGCAATTAATGCCGGAGTTCCTCAGGGGTCAGTTCTCTCTGCAACACTTTTCCTGCTGCACATCAACGATCTGCTTAGGCCCGGTATCATTGGGTATGCAGACGACAGCACCGTTGTAGAGAGATACATACCTGAAGCACGTTCCAGTGGATCTCAGATCCAATCTCATAGAGAGGCAATGATTGAACGCATGAACTTAACGCTGAAGGTAGTCGCAGAGTGGGGCGATGCCAATTTGGTGAAGTTCAATGCTTCAAAAACACAGGCGTGTCTATTTTCTGCTAAGAGGAGTCAATTTCACCTGACTCCTACTTTCCGAGATGTATCCCTTCCGATTTCAGTCCAAGCTCCTAAGTCTCGAACATCGCCGTAAAGTTGCCAGTCTATCGGTATTTTACAGGATACATTTCAGAGTGTGCTACGGAACTTCACAATTTAGTTCCCCCATCCCCATTCTACCATCGGACCACTAGTCGCACGGAAATGCGGCATCCATACCTGGTTGATGTTCCAACTGTCCGTACCAAGCGCTTTGCTTCAATTTTTATGTTGCGGACAGCCAAGGAATGGAATTCCTTGCCGGCGTCTGTCTTTCCGAGTACCTACAAATTGGACGTTTTCAAGACAAGAGTGATAGGTATCTTCTAGGTAAGCGTGCTGCATCGTCGACCGCATCATCACTTAACAGCAGGTGAGATAGCGGTCAAACGCAAACCTATAAATTGTAAAAAAATAAAATATCGTGTATTTTGTGGTTGTGTGTGGGTTAATTTACGGTTCTGAATAAAAAAATATATCTCAATAATACAAAATGTTTTTTCAGTAGTTTTTCTTACATTGTATATCTTTACGGTCAGTTTTATAAAAAAAAATAAGTCAGTATCGAAAGTATCGAAATTCCCGGGAATTCCCGGTTCCGAGCCCAGTATCGGGCAAAAATTCCCGGTTCTGAGAATGGTTCCGATACTGCATGCCCTAATCTCTACTGACTACTGCTACTGTTTCAAACCATGACTTACCTTCTTCTTCTTCTTCTTTTATGCCCCGCCAGGAGGGTGGGGAGTCTTCTTGTGTAGTCAGCATGTCTTCCGTCTCCTTTGATCAGGTTCTTCTGTCTACAGCCTTGGTTGAAGTTACAATCGACGGAAAGACATTTAAATTAAAGGCTTTGCTAGACAGCGGAAGCCAGTCTTCTTTTATAACCGAATCTGCCTTAGCTAGAATTGGTCTTAATAAAATAAAAACTCAAAAACGATGCGTCTCAGGCTTAAGCAATTCTGTCATCAATATCACAGAACATTGCAGTTTTGTGATTAAGTCTTCATACAATTCTTTTAGTGTACCAGTCACTTGTTTTGTGATCCCGTTGATAACGGATCAATTGCCTCATTTAGAAATCCGAGTTCAGGAGTTAGGCATTCCAAGTCATATTCAGTTAGCAGACTCAAACTTCTTTAGCCCGTCTGACATTGACATGCTTCTAGGAGCCGATGTCTTTTGGGAACTTATTGGTTCATCTCAAATCAGATTAGGTCCTAACAATAAAGCGCTTTTACGCGAAACCCAACTCGGATGGATAGTAGCTGGCCCCATGGGGGGAAAGATCAGCGGCAAGTCCAACCGCATGGTTTGCAACTTTAGCCAAAACATTCAACAACAACTTTCAAAGTTTTGGGAACTTGAAGAGGTGCCAGTTGAGGTGCCTCCGTCGATCGAACATGAGTATTGTGAAACCCTCTTTACCAAAACGACTTACCGTGATGCAAATGGTAGATTTTGTATTCAGTTTCCTTTTCGCGATTCGCCAAGTGTCTTGGGTGAATCATACCATATTGCTGAAAAACGATTACTTCAGGTAGAACCAAAATTGAGTAAAACGCCTTCATTGCGAACAGAGTACAACAAATTCATGAAAGAATATGAACACTTAGGACACATGAGCGAAGTAGCTAAACCTTCATCTGGCTGCTACCTGCCTCATCATGCAGTGATTAGGGAAAGCAGTGAAACTACCAAGGTAAGAGTGGTCTTTGATGCGTCCGCGGACACGTCATCAGGTGTTTCTCTCAATGACATTCAATATGTAGGTCCAGTGGTCCAAGATGACTTGTTTTCGATCTTGTTAAGATTCAGGCAGCACCGCTATGTGGTTTCAGCCGACGTTGAAAAGATGTATCGTCAAATCGAAGTTAATCGCCTGCAGCGCCCTCTACAAATGATTTTGTGGCGTGAAAATGAAAATCTTCCTATTAAAGTCTTCGAGTTGAACACTGTTACCTATGGAACTGCTTCTGCGCCATTTCTTAGTACAAGATGTCTTCTTCAGCTAGCAAACGAATGTCCTGATAAACCTATAGCTCAACTAATTAAAAGTGATTTTTATGTCGATGATTTTTTATCTGGAAGTAGCGGAGAAGAAGAGCTTCGGACAATTATAAACTCCGTCACACAGATTCTGCAGTCGGCGGGCTTGCCACTGCGCAAATTCCGCACGAATGCGCCTTCTATTGTACTCAACAATCCAAGTTCTGCAATTCCTAAAGTACTAGACTCTACTTCTCCTTCCAGTGCGCTGGGTCTAAAGTGGGACCCAGGTGCTGACGTCTTTAACTTCTCTATAAATATTGAGAATCCTTCTCAAGCAACGAAAAGAACGATTCTATCGAATTCATCGAAACTCTTCGATCCACTTGGATTATTAAGTCCGTGTACTATAATTCCCAAGATGATTCTTCAGAAATTGTGGATTTCGAATTTAAATTGGGACGATCCCGTTGCTCAAGAAATTGGAACATCGTGGCTTGACTTCGTTTATAATTTAAATAATTTATCTTCTCTAAAAATACCTAGGTATGTTCTTTGTGTTGAACCTGAATCCATTGAAATGCATGTCTTCTGTGATGCTTCTGAGGTTGCGTATGGTACGTGCCTCTACCTACGATCAATAGATAGGTCTGGTCAGGTTCAAATTAATTTGCTTTGCGCAAAAACGAAGGTCGCGCCCTTGAAGCCACAAACCATTCCTCGTTTGGAACTGTGTGGAGCCGTATTAGCTGCTCGTCTGTCTTATAAAGTCTTAAAGGCTCTTAGACTCCGCATCGACAACGTCTTCTACTGGTCGGACTCTTCTGTAGTCCTTGGTTGGCTTTCTTCGCATGCACGTGACCTTAAAACATTTGTGTCAAATCGGGTCGCTGAAGTTCAGCAGCTCACGTCGTCTGGTTCCTGGAGACATGTTCCTGGAACTCAAAATCCTGCAGATCTAGCCTCGCGCGGCTTAGATCCTAAGCACATCAGTGAAGCTACCTTATGGTGGCATGGTCCTTCTTTTCTGCTAGAGGATAAAGTTAATTGGCCCGACCGAATTAAGATTTCTAAACAACTGCCTGAAGTTAAATCTAGCTCTAATGGATTAATTCCTAAAACTACATGTACTAAACCTACAACATGCACTACAGCTACAAACATTGCCTCTGTTCAGTCAGTTGGCATAGCCAACTTCGAGAAACACTCGAAATTGACTACACTTCAAAGAAGCATAGCTTATGTGTATAGATTCATCTACAATTTAAAACATGCAAAATCTAAACGTAGCGGTCATTTAACTGCTGAAGAGCTGGAAGCTGCTCTTCATTGCATAATCAAACAACATCAAGCCGAATGTTTCGGTACTGAAATAAATTTAATGAAAAATAAAAAATGCTTACCTGCTAAGTCAGGGTTGCTTTCTCTAAGGCCCTTCGTAGATGATACCGGTGTCCTTCGTGTAGGGGGCCGCATCCAAGGTGCATCTGAAACATACAACAAAATACATCCTATTTTATTAGAGTCAAAGCACAATCTTACTAAGCTATTGTTCGCTCACGAACATAAAAGACTTCTGCATTGTGGTCCGCAATTACTTCTAACTAATATTCGACAAAATTATTGGCCCATTACTGGTAGGCGATTAGCTAGAAGCACAGTCAATAATTGTAAGTTATGCAGAGTTGTAAAGGCAAAAACACTAAATCCCATTATGGGAAACTTACCTCTTCCTAGGGTAACTCCGAACTTACCTTTCCAGGTTTCAGGCGTCGACTTCGCAGGACCATTTCCAATACGTGATCGCGTTGGCCGTGGTTGTAAAATTATTAAAAGCTACCTGTGCATATTCGTATGCTTCTCAACGCGCGCCTTACATTTGGAAATTGCATCGGACATGAGTTCGGAGATTTTTATTCTTTGTCTTAAGCGTTTCATTTCCCGTAGAGGAAAACCAAGCGAGATTTATTGCGATAACGGTCGAAACTTCGTAGGCGCAAACAATGATTTTAGTCAATTCCTTCAAAAAAGCAATGAATCAGTCTCTGCATTTGCCGCCGACGAAGGCATATCGTTCAAATTCTCACCGGCTTACACCCCACATTTCGGTGGGCTTTGGGAAGCCGGCGTCAAATCGGCAAAGCACCACCTAACTAGAATGTTAGGAAATACTCACCTCACATACGAGGAATTATCGACTTTATTTATTCAAATCGAAGCGATTTTGAATTCAAGGCCCCTTTGTCCGCTTTCTTCAGATCCTACTGACCTCTTTCCTCTCACTCCGGGCCACTTCCTGATCGGTAAGCCACTCACCTCTCTGCCTACGCCACCGCTGCTCGACGCCGAGACAAACCGCTTAAATCGATACCAAGAAATTGAGCAGATGCGACAGCATTTCTGGGAAAGATGGCGCAAGGAATTCCTGAGCGAGCTACAGCAACGAGCCAAATGGAGGGTCAATCAAGGGGAGCTGCTGGAAGGCGATATGGTCATTCTTAAAGAAGCCAACCTGCCTCCACTCAAGTGGAAAATGGGGAGAATCCATCATCTTTACCCTGGACCGGATGGCGTTTCGCGCGTAGCGGACGTCTTCACGTCGAAAGGAGTCGTACGTCGAGCTATTTCAAACTTAAGCCCTCTACCTATGGGAAATCCCGATGCAGATGGGAGTCCTCGAGCACCCAAGGTCGTCGAGAGGGGGGAATATGTTCCGGCCTTGGAGGAATTAGAAATGGAGGCGTCAACGTTTAAATCCACGAACAATATTTTCTGCCAAAATTGACGGGGGACGAGGTAAACACGCATGGCACACGCGCATAGCAAAATCCTATTCATGTAAACACACACATTGACAATCCCGCACACGATCTTAAAATTTGCACACAGATAAAAAATATAACGTAGTTACGCAGTGTCAAGACTCACATTAGGATAATCTCTAGTGATGGGCATTCAGTAAGACCGGTAAATTGAACGATGAATAAAATAATGAATGAAATGGGTTTTTAGGTACAGGTAATAGTGAGTGTTATGAATAAGTTATGCACAACAGGTTTCACATTTTGTAACAGTCAGAAAATAAAAGAACTGAATTTAGTTGTTATGTTTTATTAATGGTTATAAGTTTGAATCAATAGTTCTTAACATGTTATAGCATAGTACACATAAGTTTAGTCTTTTACTGAATAATTGAAAAATATATATAAAGTGAAATCACATTACATCGTCAGTCTTCACACCACAGTGAAGTTTGTAGTTCTGCCTTCTGCGCCGGAGGCGTTGGTTCGATTCCCACCGAGAACAAATATTTGTGTGGTGAACGCAGATGTTTGTTTGCCCGAGTTTGAGAACTTTCTGTAAAATGTTCCGAGCAAATCACACTCGTTCTTGTTGCATGCCAAGTTGTTTTTTGGCCAAAAAGTTTTGTCCACTCTTCAAGCAACAGGGTTTTTTGGAAACCTGCACAGGACGTAAAAGAAATATAAAATAGGCAAAAAAAATGTTTTCACTACGCCCACGACTTTATTTTTGAGTATGATGTCATGTCCTATTTTATACATTGATGAGTAGAGGGTTTGATGCCTGGTACCTAGGATAACCATATTGTGGGATTTGTGAAATAGCTAAGAACACTCCCGACTATTCACCTTTCAAACAAACAAAAAACTAAATTAAAATCGGTTGATTCGTTCGGGAACTACGATGGGACAGACAAACACACACACAGACACCGCAAACTCATAACATCCCGTCGTTTTTACGTCGGGGTTTAAAAAGCACCAAATACGTAATTAGACAACACATTATGTGATAATAATTTAACGTTTATTTTATCATTCATTCATTCATCAATTTCATTCAACTTTTCCCAACACTATGCCTTCTACCAAGGTATAATCTTTGACAATACTGTCGTAATACTGTCGCTAATCTGTCGCAACCGGTATTTCTTTTGAACTAAAATTCTACAAAATTACAAACACAATTGACAAAATAATACTCCCTTGTGGTAGGAAATACCATGTTCCCGGAAGTTTGATGTCTCTGATCGTCTTTTACAAGAAACTACCATGCAATTCACCATTTTCGCGGAGCTCCACTTCGCGACATGAATCGACACACAATGGCTGCAGTTGCGAGTAAAACAGTTTTATTTAAAGGATATGATCGAGGTCGGTATATGACCAGCAGAGGGGAAAGCCCTGTATTGACATCTCCATTTCTAATTCCTCCAAGGTTCCGGCCCACGACACACTGACCGCGTAGAAGAGAAACCATCAAATTGTCACTGTCAAGCTGACGTTTTCGCCTTTTGAAGAAACACAAATCAAGAAGAAGCAATACTGTCATTGATACTTACCGGCGCCACGTAGAAACTTTGTAACATCATAAAATTAAGATAAATTTGGAGAACAACTAATTAAAACTACTATTATTACAGCTCATGCTTTCGTTCAAACCAAATAGAAGAGAAAAGGAGATTACACGCAACAGTAAGTATTACCTTTTATACTTAGGCACCTATATTTTTTATACTTTTAATAATAATAATAATCCTGGGTCTTATTAATAATCCTGGCGCAACGCTGGAGTAGTTAAATCGTGTTTTGTCACATTTGTTAGAGTTGACAATTGCATGTCAATGCAAGAGACAAAACACGGATCAACCAGTCCAACGCTACGCTAGGATTATTAATAAGACCCATAGGGTGTTATTAATAATCCTGGCGTAGCGTTGGACTAGTTAATCCGTGTTTTGTCACATTTGCTCGAGTTGACAATTGCATGTCAATGCAAGAGACAAAACACGGATCAACCAGTCCAACGCTATGTGTTTATGGGCGTTGTGTCTACAAATTGAATGAAATTTCATCCATATTCTTTCTTTCTTCTCAGTAAAGATTAAAAAATAGAAGAAGAGTGTTATTCCTTTAAATTCAAAGTAAAGCCGTTATTTATGTACAGTCTATGTAAAGTAGTATATAATAGAGTGTGCTAATAAATGAGATAACGCGTCCGCCTGTTAGATAATCCGCTTTCAATGAAGAGGGACAGGAACGATCGTCAGATAAGCGGGAGCGGGCTTATTCACAGGCGAAGCGTTTTAAAACCAGCATCAAAGAACAGAATTGGTCAAAAACGTATGTCCACCTCTTGATAAACCCTCATCGATAGGACATTTATCGAAGTGGGGAAAAACATTTTTTCTCGGAAAAAAATGTTTATTTTACCAACACCTTATAGCCAAACGTTAACGTAACGTAGTTTTTCTTTCTTTTTTAAGCGTAATTAATGTTATAGGACTATTTTGAATCTGACCACAAACATGTTTGTTTTCTAACATTATGCATAATTATGGCCACTAGGGCCCACCTTATCTACACTTAAAACAAATCGTTTATCTGTAAAGTCGGTTTACTGACGATAGTTGAACGTGACAACGTCATTCAGCTGTCCACATGGACGCATCGCTCACTCAAGTAGGAGAGAGATCTGATAGATGTCGAACGCTGCCGAACACGGATGCTGATTGTGCCCCTTTGTCGCTCGTTCCGCGCTCTCACTTGCACTTCAAGCCTTAAATGGAACGCCTCAGAGCGAGGTAACGCCGCATGAGTCATGTTTTTTCATGCGTGCCGCCGGCTCCATCGAATTATAAGACGTTGTCACGTTAACAAAGCATTGTCTCTAAGGTCACACACGTCCATCTGCTTGAGGTATACAGATGTTCAGCCTCACGTGACAGTAGTTTCTCAGTCACCCTCACTCCTCAAACCGAAACACAGCAATTATTTTAGTTTTTCTTCAAATCGCTTCTCCTCATGTCTTACATCCTCATTCTCTCCGTTCACCGACCAGTAAAACAGAAGGCTTTTGTCGTCTCGCTATTCTGCGATACGGAAGATGCAAAAATACCATCACCACTTAGAATTCCCTTCCAACACCCTTATTCCTAAAGCCATAAGGCTCAATACATCTGCATATCTAAATTTGCTAAATGCAACACATTACCAACTATTAGTATAGCTATTTTATGCAAAAAACGGTCTTAAACTGCTGTGATAGAGGTTTGTGGAAGTGTATTAAAATTCGCAAACGTTAAGTATACTCAATACCCTTTATCTAAGAGATAAGAATAGGGGAAGGGGGTGAGTCAATAGGGGAGTCTGTACCTTTAGTGTTATTGAACTCGTGCGATGGACCATCATCATTATCATTTGCTGACGGAGGTAGACTGCAAAACATAGACTTTCCCCTTAGATTTTCTGTGCATCTTTGAGGGGCACCATTCGTGCGCTTGACAAATATTTTCATTTGGCAATTTCCATTTAAGCGCTTCCATGCTTCGGAACTTATTAAAACATGAATAAGCGATTCATTTGGCCTTTTACGACCGCCCTCATAGCTCAGTTGGCTGCCTTTTGCGCTGGAGGGCGTGGGTTCGATACCCATCGAGAGCAAATATTTGAGCGGTGAACACCGATGTTTGTTCTCTGTCTGGGTGTTATATTGTATTTTAAGTATGTTTTCGCAATAAAAAAGTATTTAAGTATTATATCAGCTAAGTATCTGGTTCCCATATTACAAGTTAGACCTAGATAGTGTTGTTATATAGGATTGTTCACAAGATTTATTTCCATTTACATAACTAAAACCTCACAAAAGAGATCACTATTGACCAATAACAATACGAATTTACTTTTATCTCCTTACTCATCGATCAAAACAGAGAAAACAACATTTTTCAATTTAGAACCTAATAAAACAATGTTGTGTCTAACAAATAGGTACCTACTTCTTATTGCCATCGGCTACGACCAGCAAACGTACACTCCAGGACAAAATAACAGTACTTAACAGCAATATTTTTTTACCAAAGGTCTGAATTTTCCTATACGGAATAACGCTGTTTGATGAATAAAAATGTCAGTCCTTGTTATTGACAAGCCAAAAAGATAGGTATATTTTTATCTGACGGTTAAATTTCTCTGTATATAGATTTAAAAAAAAGCTCTAAACTGAGCGGTTTGACTAATGTTGCATGACATTAGTCTTAGGAAATGACAAAGCTTATAAGCTGGAGGTCTCCTTTAGCCCTGAGTACTGTTATATTCGGCTACAATGACATTTAAATTACAAAGGATTTAGCATGTCCGAAACAACTTACGAATACAATTCATTCGCCATAAAATATTATCTTGTTAGCAGTAGGTACATTTCCGTACAAAATACGGGTTTTTCTCGCGTTCGTTCGTTTTCGTTCGAAAACTTGTTCAAAACTAAGGCTATTATTTTTCCAAAAAAGTAGACAACCGATTTTAGTATAGCCTACCTGATGAAAAGCGATCAGCGTAGCCTATCAGACGCCTGCAATACCAGACGAATCCCAAGCGCGTTGCCGACCTCAATATACATTTTTAAACACCCTTTTTTGAAGAACCCCGTACCTACCACCCAGGGAAAACTTTAGCCCCTTCCACTTCCTGCTTTTCCAAATGCCCGTTTCTTTGCAACGCAGTGTAATATGATTCAATAGACGTCACAAGCAGTCCCTCTGGCGTAGATTTTATTTTTATTTTCATTTATAAAGTAGAACTTGTTTATTTAAGCGTTTCCTATGTTTGTATCATGAATAAGTATACCTACTTTGAATAAAGGGTAAGGGCATATTCGATAAGTACTTTCATGCAGAATCTATGAATGAACCCCCCTCAGTGGCGGATTTGCAGTCTTGGCCGCCCTAGGCCTTAGGCCATGCGCCGCGCCGCCCCTTCTCAGTACCTACCGATCATATAGACTAGAATACTAGATACATAATGAATTTACTTTATCGCCAACTTTTATCTAAATAGAAATGAGAAATTTATTCTTCTTCTTTTCCCTAATATTTAAACTAAGCACAGCAGCACATACTTACCGATGGGTTGCGTTGCGCGTCGGTTCGTCGCCCGGCGCCATAATAATGTGCAGCCTTTTAAATATTTAGGTACTTTGCATTTGACATATTTCTTGCCCCAGGCCCGAGCCTAGGTACTGTGTCCAAAGAGTACAGTTATGGAAATCCGCCACTGACCCCCTTATATACTTATAAAAGCGTTTCCTGTCTCTCGATATCTTCCGTGACACCAGTAGAAAGCGACACAACGCAGCAACTGCGACTCATCATAGTTACAGAAGTGTATATAACTACTAGCTATTTACTATGTAAATCCTTCATCCTAGAATAGATGTACATAAGCATAGTAAGCCTAAGACAGTGGACTTCTTCACGCATAGTGATGTGTACGAGAAGTGATGCCAGAAGGAAAACTGAAAAGTCCGGAGAAAAGGATTAAATTCCCACTAAAAAATCCTAAGATGTTGTCGCAATTGGCCAATTTCGCAAAGTTTTAAAATATATCTCCGCAAATTAAATACGATAGTATTCAATAAAGGTTTAATAGAATAAAGTGTTGATTTTTACGTAAACAGGTAGGTATCCAATTTAGAGGCATTATCATGAAAAAGCTATTCTTATTTGTTGATCATTCTAAAAACTCTAAAAATTCCCGAAATCCGGCCGCTAAATCCTAAGAAACGCTTCAAAATCCAGATAGGTACCTATACGAGCCATGTCAAAAAAAATATTGTAGAAACTCTAATCTTTCTAAAACATCAATTTCCCAACTCTAGAATATATTCCAAAGCAGATAGCTACAGCGTCACAATCTCCTCAGTTATTCCTCTCTGGGTGTTGTAGAGTTTTCTTTTTCAATTTCAAACTGTCTCCGCGCTCGACTGTGAAACAAGTGCGGAAATAAGGGATGCGACGACAGACGAGTGTGGATACGCCTTCTTTCTTTTTTTTAATATACCTACAACTAGCGGCCTGTCCCGAATTCGCACGGGTGGACATTTATTTTTTAAACACATAAAATATAGCCTATCAGGGTGAATGTAGATTTTCAATGGTGAAATAATTTTTGAAATTGGCACGGCAGTTTTTGAGCTTATTCATTACAATCATACAAATCTTTCCTTTTTATAATATTGTAGCTATGGACGTATAGATAAAGATATAGACTAGCTGGCACAAAATAGAGACAATTGGAGACAAGGAAGGGAGGCCTTAGTCCTACAGTGGTGTACCTACCTACAGTGGTATAATAATTGACATACTAAGCCAATTTAACAATAGACTGAGAAAGCTGTAAAAAGGGTAGGGTGGCAACAAGCAGCGAAATATATTTTTATGAGTTCTAAAT
Organism: Thera britannica; assembly: GCA_939531255.2. Lineage (NCBI taxonomy): Eukaryota > Metazoa > Arthropoda > Insecta > Lepidoptera > Geometridae > Thera > Thera britannica. Next base: position 5,911,109 of record OW618045.2, read on the forward strand.
CGGTGAAGGAAACATCGTGAGGAAACCAGATTATATTTTAGCAGTGGCGATGGGAGGTAGCATGCCCATAAATAAATAAATAATGTATAATAACTTACTAATGGGGCGAATGTAACATTTTAACGTACCTCTGACTCCCCGATAGAACCCGCTTACTATATTCTTTCTGAGCTCTTACTTAGTACCTAAGTACCTTCTCTTACTTAGGTAAGAGATCAGAAAGAATATATACCGTGCATGGGGATCTATCGTGATGGTGATTCTAGCTTCTGTAAAATGCTATGCATGCCCTCTGCAGCCATGGCATATCCACATAATCCTTTCACCTATAAAAGCTGAAGGATGTCAAAAATTTGCTATTTTCTTATTTGAGTGCCCTAGAAAGAGACAAAACTAAAGTAAGTTTAGTTTAAATTTAATGACTTTTTGACTGACATTATTGCATTAGAATAAATCTTTGAATTTTTTGCATTTATTAGCCGTCTAGCATGTTGGGGTAATAAAACTCAGGACCTCAGGATAGTAAGCATTTATTGACATTTTGTTTTTAAAATATTTTAGGTTCAGCTTTGGGAGATAAACTTTTATTTTTAATACTAGCTGAAGGAACAAGCATAATATGGCCCACCTGATGTTAAGTGGTAACTATTACCTATAACAAAGTATTTCCTCGTAGGGTATGCACATCAGAAACATGACCTATGATGCCCTTCCCTATGTATATCAATTTGAGGCATACTGATGTTCAGCCTCATATGCCAGTAATTTCAACAATTTTCAACAAACATTTTCATTACTTGATCTACATCTATACTTACTAACTAAAGAAACATTTCTATTTTTGTGTGTATATATTATTTGTAATGAACAAACTCAAAATCTACTGTGCCAATTTCAAAAACTCTTTCACCATTGGAAAGCTACATTTACCCTGAGTAACAAAGGCATATATTTATGTGCTTAAAAAATAAATGTCCACCCGTACAACAGGCCGCTAGTAATAAAAAAATTGAAGTCTTGATGGTATTAAGTTTTCGTCTGCCTCGCTTCCTTTAACACTTTCCACCTGGGTGACGGGTAAAGAATCCTGATCAGGCTTTTCTATTTCTTTTGAAGATTTAGTAGATGTTGTTGCAGTGTTTTTATCAACGTCATCATCATAATCATCCAAATCAAAGTTACTAACATATTCATCATCATCAGAATTATCATTCCCCGGCAAAAATTTGGATTGAAATCCAGACACTACTTTATACTGGTCACCAAAAACTCTAGAATATGGAGTAATTCCTTCAAGATCTGGTTCATTATTCATGTTCCATTGAACCTCGTGGCATCCTATGCCCCAATTTCTGCAATCATGTTCCTTCATCCAATTTACAATATTTTGAGCGACTTGCTGAATCAAATTATGTCCTGTTTTGTGGAATGCAAGTGTTATTTTACATTTAGTTAAAGTTTCTAGTAGCTTCAATATCTTTTGAAAGATTTTTATGTTTTCAAAACTTACTACTAGACAATTTGGTGGACCAAAATCCATGATGATTTTTAATAGTTCTACAGACATTTCTGTCTCCGCATTGGTGTTCATCGGTCGAAGTTGAATAAAATTGGTTTTCCTGTCTTCGTAAACAAATAAACAATGGTAAAACTGGTCTGGATTTTTCGACATATCTAAAATTTCAACCGAACAGACATTTTCATAGGAATCTTCATGAATAAACTTGGGTATTACATTTCGGGCAATATTTACAGGTATTGGTGATACTGGTTTAGTAATACTCGTACATTGATTGTCGCAAGAACAATCCTCACAGCATCGAATAAAAATTGGGCAGCACATATTATATAAAGCATAATTGTTATTAGCGAGCCAGGCTTCCATATCCTTGCATGTTCCATGTTTGGTTGCGTGATGAGCTTTTCTGACTACATCGTATGTATGTTCTAATGGAATTATTGTCTTTGATCGATGCTCCTTACCTGGTACAGGTTTGAGGACTAATATTTTCTTGCTATCTTCTCTCTTCGCAACCAGATAAGTGCATAGCGTGGTTTTGACGCTCTCGTGTAAGGTGGAGTACCCGGAATTTCGCACAATCTGTTCAGCAGCTGTTATTCTCTGTATCATGATATTCACCCATTGTTCTGTCATAAAGTCCTTTTGAGTTAAGTTTGTTTTGCTTAGTTTTGAGTATTCGTTCATTAACTCTGTATAATATAACTTGGATTCAGGCGTATCTTCTGCTATATCAAGCTCTGCCATTGTTTTTGTTGAATACAAAAACTCAACTGTTTTGTTTATTTTACAGGACTTGCTTTTTTTGCAGTTTACTCGTAAATCTTTATCGATGGTGCCGTGCGGTAAGAACGGAACAGATCGTAAGGAAACTCTAGCTAGGTTGGACAGCACTAAAATCCTTCCAGCACACTGGTTAGAACTAGAGGCACGACGCAATGCAATCAGTACTTTCGCGTTTAGTATTTCCGCACCCAGCCACCGATATGATGTACTCTATTTCAGTCACGAAGTGTAAGTGTGAGATAAATTGTCTAGGAAGTGTGTACTCGGTTGGACAAGTTGTCCATTGTTTGACAACAAAACTTAATGTGTTAGATCTTATATTCTACCGACGATGCTTTATGCTCGGCAATTCGGCACGGCATGTTTAACAAAACTTTTTTTAAATTTCTCATTTGAACTTTCTGGGTTAAAGTTTTTTGTAATATTCCACTATCTTTCTTCATCTTCTTTCTTTATTCTTTCTTTGTAAGCTTTGATCGAAAATGTTTCAGATGATTTTGGAAAAAACGGCCATCTTTTTTCCAAAGCCGACTTATGACTGACGACCTAACGAAAAAGTATTTTATCGAAGTAATCCATCATTTAAACCAGGGATTCCCAAAGTGGTCGATATCGACCCCTTGGGGTCGATATTGGTTTTCTAGGGGTCGACATAAACGAAAACTGATTTTGGGGGTCGACGAGGTCTATAAATCGACCCCTAATAAATTAACACAAGTTCTTTCAAACTTTCAAGTTAGGTAGCTAGGTACTGTATTGTTTATGTTGTGTTACGTGTACTAAGAATAATTAATATTTTTGTAGGAAATAGCATTGTTGTAGTAATGTAAAGTCTCAAGTTCGTACAATGTAGGTACGTTTATTTTGTTAAATTTTGATGAGAAAATGAAGTCAACTTTAATCACTTAACCAAATGCAAAGTTTTCCAATTGTACCTTAGTACCTAGGTATTTTGTATCAATAGGAAAAAACTAAAGATAAGTCCCCTTATTCATAATAGTCTGCTAACTTTTAAATTTAGTTAAGTCTTCTTCTATTGACCTAAATCGAGAGAGACCTATGAAAATTAACTCTCTGTAGCAGCTGTTTTAAGTTAGCGGACCATTGTGAATAGGGGGTTTGACCTTAAAAGTAGGTAATTTGGCCATGGGGGTCTGAGGTAACTGTTTATTTTGGAAAAGGGGTCACTTGTCCAAAATAGTTTGGGAATCCCTGATTTAAACTCATTATATTACTCGACACTGGCAAAATTGATCCGAAAAGGGCAGATGCCATTCATTAAGAAGAAGAGAAGATCTATGCACACAAATGTAGATATACGTACGTACGCACACATAAACCATAGAAATCTGCTTTTTCTTTTTTCGTGAAAATAAGATCAGCCAAATTCTACTACCGTAGCGTTCCTTTCCTTCTTTTTATTTAATGGCACCTGTCCGTTTTGGCTCAATTTTGCCAGTGATGAGTGAGGATATATATTACATAATTAAAATACTTTTTCGTCAAGTCAGTCTTAGACAAGTCAGCCCTACTTGGCTTTGAAAACAAATGATGGTCGTTTGCTTTTTTGTATTCCACTCTGATGTTTTTCTGTATTTCTTTGTTAATTTTATGTGGTGTATGTACAATAAAGTATTTTATACCATACCCCCTCTAAAAAGCTTATTTTATTCACTGGAAACAGTGAATAAAAAGCTCTTTTAATTACTGTTTTGGTGTTTGAATTTGGAACACACGAATAAGGTCAACGTCCATCTCAATACCTTATAACCTCCTTGCGTCATAAATACTCTAGATTTTGATTGGTCGAAATTTTTGACAAGGAGTTTAGCATTGGATTAAAAACTGTTTTGTGTTCTTTGTTGTCATTGTCATACATAAGTAAATTGGCGCTATTTTGAATACTGTTCTTAGTAAGTTATGCAGCAAAAAGTTCGATAATAGTAAATCGATTGAAAATGCATTCTAGGAATGAAAAAGATGTGCTGAGTTGTTTGTTGTTCAATTGAGTTGTTGAGTCCATGAAAGAGAAGTAGGTATAGTAGAAAACTTGCATTAATTTATCCGTCTTTATTTACAAATCAAATCAAAATCTAAAACTATTTGTTGTATGTCATATAAAAATAGTATAAACAAAGCATAGTTTTTAATCCTTTTTCGCTTAAATCTTTCTTTTTCTCGAAGTCATGGTATAAAGTATAGTATGCAACTCTTGAATAAAACGGATTTATATCGAGGGCCATGAATCACTCGCGTCGTTTAGGATTCTAACACTTGAACCACTCGCTACGCTCGTGATTCAATCATCATGAATCACTCCCTACGATCGTGATTCAGTCGTTAGATTCCTGCACTTGCTCGGATTCATCTTTGGTCCTCGATTTAAATCCGTCTTTTATTCACTAGTTGCGTAATATACTATTCTATCTATCTATGAATGTTGATATTTGCATCTGCATCTTGGCTTGTCCCTTGTCAGGTTCAGTCCAGTCAAGATGTATTTAGTATCACTTCATTTCGTCTACAAAATGTCTATAATGTAATTTTTTGTAAATAAATTGAAATTGTTTTCGTTTCGCCTATTTGTCTCTCTCATGCATGGAGAAAAGATGAGAAAGCAAAAATACTCTACGTAGAAACAAGTTGTTGTCTCATCAATTTCCAATACAATAAAGAGAGAAGAGAGATACGTGCTCACACGAAAACAACATTTGTTAGACGCAATGTTGTAAATGTACTGGCACTTGCGCCCTTCTGTATTATTTATAAACTAGCAATATCGGCAGAAATAGGGTGCCTAAATAGGACAACCTGTCAAAAACTAATACTGTCAAACGTCAACAGTAGTCAAAATCATTTCTAGATTACAAATAATTTGATACACCAAACACACTATCTAGCAAAACGCAACGATAGCGCGTTCTAGGAATGGTACAATTTTAGCAGCGACATCTAGTTCTGAAATGTGGATCAGTTTACCGATTTTAGATCAGTTTCAAATGCAATATTTGGACTTGTCTCTACTACTTCCAAGTCTTCCAACTAACGTATGCTAAAAAAATAGGTGGAAATAGGTTAAACCAGGGATAAATTTTTTGACATTTTGGAAAGTAACATAACTTTTGTGAGTCTAGTTTTAGTAGAATTTTTTTTATTATGTTTTCTACAATGAAATAAGTTTTTAATTACTTATTGTTTAATTAATTTGGGGATAGGTAGTGTTGTGTGGATTGTACACAGCATTTATTTATTTATAAGAGATTACTAGCTGCGCCCCACGGTGTTACCCGCGTCTATAAAGTATGTATTACTTTTCCTTTAGGATAAGTTCATCCTATGTATAGCAACTGGATGGGAAAAAACATGGTTCCGGTATGCTATTCCATAGAATAAAAATTAGACTGTCATTTTCTGACCACAAAACTACCACTACCTATAGGCAAAAAATGATGTCGGTCCTTTGCTCTCTGAAAAATTAAAACATATCTATCCTACGGGACCAATACATTTTACAGGTATGAAAAGTATCTTATGTGCTATTCCAGACTATAATCTATTTTTATGACAAATTTCATCCAGATCCGTTCAGCCGTTCTGGCGTGATTGAGTAATAAACATCAATCCATACAAACTTTCACGTTTATAATATTAGTGGGATTTTATTCTTTTACTAGCGGTCGCCCGCGGTTTCACTCGCTCCGTACCCGTTGCGCCCCGTTCCTGTTACTTTTTAGGATAAAAGTGAGTCCTAAAAAGGTGGGTCCAGCCTTTCACGCGTGATGGCGTGATCAAGGGAAATAGGGATTCATTTTTGAATTTATAGAAGATAGATATTACTAGTATTGTAACTTTTTATAATATAACTTTACAAAGGCGTGAAAGGACTCTAAAGTTTAATAAGGGCCTTATACAGAAACAACGTTTTAGTTTTTTTGTCAGTTTGAAAAATATTAAAAAACATAAGGGACTTGAGGCTTGACTCAGACTGACACATTTTTTCAGCACGGCTCTAAAAAAATATGATTAGCTATTTATGTTATTTTCGAAGTTTCTGTAAATACTATATTCAATGAGACCGCTGATGCAACTATCAGGGTTTATGAGATATATCCCAGTGACAGACGGACAGACAGACAGACGGACAGCGTAGTCATAGTAATTGGGTCCCGTTTAACCCTTTGGTAGACGGAACTCCAAAAATGTCAGGAATGTAAGGTAGGTTCTACGTTACCTTTGTCTATGGTTATAGGCAGGTACCTATATTTAGGTAGTTACCTATCTATGAGAACACACTGCCAAGGTTAAGTAAAGACTGCAAACGCGATAGCTTTATCATTGTTTTAGTCATCAGGAGCCTAATTCTCGGGCCAACCGAGATTTTCACTGTCCCTTAAATACACATTGGCATTGCAGAACCCCGCACTTTTTCTACGTTTTCCGTTTATCGTAGCTGTCGAGGCTTCTACGATGAGGTCGTCGATGAATTACTCAAGGAAATCATCCATTCTCTCTTCGAAAATAAGCAAACGACAGCTATGATCTAAGGATAACGAGAAAAAGTGCGGGGTTGTGCAATGCCAATGTATATCTAAGGGACATTGAAAATTTCGGTCGGCCTGATAATTAGGCTCCTGTGTCTGATCATAGCTTTTGTCGCCCACTCCGGACCCTTTCAGACGCGTGTACTTGCTTCACTACCACACGTTTCCTTTGGTCTAATACAGGGGTTATTGTTATCAAAGATATTTGTAGTGTGCCCCTTTACGTAGAATTAAAAAAACAAATGGATATAAAGATAAAAAAAAAAAAGTAAACAGGCCTTTGCATCTATTGTAGATGATTTATATAGCGTCAGGGGCAACTGGTGATTACTCATGCCCCTACTTACGGGACGCTATAGTGCCTGGGACAGGATTTTAGATGGGATAGGCTTGCCCAGCACCTATACCATCCTGACAGCTTAGTCGGCCTAATCCACAGGAAAGACATGGTCAATACGTGCGGAGCTGACTAAGCCACGGGTTTCCTCACGATGTTTTCCTTCACCGTTTGAGAGCACTAGCATTGTGTACTTAAATTTTTCGACAGAAAAACTCATTGGTACACGACTGGGTTTGAACCCACGACCTTAGGATCGGAAGGCGGGGCCGCTACCACTAGACCACCAGTGCTCTCATAAAAAGATACAATATAAAAAAAACTTAAAAAATCTAATTTAAAATCTGCGCCCGCTTGCCGGACTTTCGGAAAATGGGGGGGCAATCCAGAACCCGGGTCTTTACAGGGGCAATCCAGAATTTCAAATTGCCTAATTTCAAGTTTGAGCATTTTTTCACGTATATAAATAGCAATTTAAACAAAAAAACCAAGTTTACTTTTTGTTCAATATAATTTGATGAAATTTCGCTAGTTTATGAGTTTATCTCATTGATCTAATTGAAGTATGGGGAACAGCAGCAAAAACAAATTTAAAAGAACTACAAATTGCGCAAAACAAAATAATAAAAGTTTTATTTCACTACGACTTCCTGACACCGACACAAAAACTATACAAAGAAACTCAACTGATGAGTTTAAACCAAATGTACACTTACAACACTTGCTGTCTAATTCGTAAAATAATTTCAAAAGAAATACACACTGATATATCATTTAAAAGAAAAAACCAAATTCACAAATACTACACAAGAAGCTCGAAAAATTTTGTATTAGTACGACCTAGAACAAACTATGGAAAGAAAAACATTACCTTTGAAGGAGCACAACTATATAATAAATTGCCTAACAGTATTAAGGATGCTATAAGTATATTTACATTTAAAAAAATATTAAAGGAACACATCATAAAAAACATTGCTATCTTATAAACTGTAATAATTGTCAATTCTAACGTTAAGTATTAAATATGTATCACTGTTACACCACTGGACTCAAACCAGTACACTGTGTACACACTCTCTGTAAAAATGTATTATTCTCTGTAAGTGAATTTATTGTTCTTTGAGAAATAAATATCTTTAAACCGATCTCAAAAAGTACCAGCATTGTACGCGACAGAAGTATTTTTGACCTAAAATCCTTTCCATCACACTGGATCGAAAGAACAAGTAGTGATGTTCGAATCTTCTTGCTTATGTCCTACCAAGGTCCTACCTGCTAAGGTTTTTAATACTAGACTAGCATCCAATCACGGTTTCAAAAAACGGTTTTCTTATATATATAACATGGATCAACCATACTGAAACTATGGAGTTTCAGTCGGAGGATTTGGATGACTTTGAACGGCGCCGTAGTGTACAAGAAATATTATTTGACTGCACTAGGTATATTTAAGCGGCGTTTAGGACGCCCTCTGGCATGGTGGGGCGACGATCTGCAAAATGTAGCTGGCAAGCACTGGCGGAGAAGAGCCGAACACGGGTTCAGTGGCGCGTCTTGGGAGAGACCTACGTCCAGCAATGGACTGATATATGTTGATGATGATGATGATAGTGACGTATATTTTTCCCAAACTCTGCGAAGGATTATCTTTATTATAGAGTCTATTATTATAATATTTTGTTGGCATAAGCTAGTTAATGGTAGTCACAGACAAGTCCTTTTGAAACTGTTATAAAAGTAGGAACGTTTAAAATGAAACCACATTTTAGAACTAGATGTCGCTGCTAAAATTGTACCATTCCTAGAACGCGCTATCGTTGCGTTTTGGAAAATAGTGTGTTTGGTGTATCAACATAATAGTGTTTTATGATTACTGACGTCTTTTTAGGGATGTCGGAAATGCAATAAAGTATCGATATATATCGTATCGATGTTTTTTGAAAATATCGATATCGATATTGATATTTTTATTAAAAAATATCGATATATCGATATATCGGTATGATTTGACTTGACAGAGAATATTCGTGCTGTTGAAATTGAAATTAACTAACAGAGTTGCCAACTTAAAAACCAAACTATAAAACAGCAAATCAAGTCGACCAAAAACAAAAAATACTTATAATATAATTTGTTAGAAGATGTTAGTATAAAAAAAGTATTTTGTTTTTGGGATTTTTTAATCTTAAAACTTATAAATGTTTATTGGTCTGAAAAAAATATCGGTTTTTATACCTTTTCGATACTTAGAATTTTATATCGATACATCGATATATCGAACTATTAAATATCTCTCAAAAATATCGATATATTGAAAAAATAATATCGATATATCGATGTATCGATATTTTTTCAACAAGCCTACGTCTTTTGACATTTGACAGAATAAGTTTTTGACAGGTTGTCATATTTAGGCACCCCATTTCAAAAAATGTAGCTGTGGCAAGCACTGGGGGAGAAGAGCCGAACAACGGGCTCAGAGGCGCGTCTTGGGAGAGACCTACGTCCAGCAATGGACTAATATAGGTTGATGATGATGATGATAGTGACGTATATTTTTCCCAAACTCTGCGAAGGATTATCTTTATTATAGAGTCTATTATTATAATATTTTGTTGGCATAAGCTAGTTAATGGTAGTCACAGACAAGTCCTTTTGAAACTGTTATAAAAGTAGGAACGTTTAAAATGAAACCACATTTTAGAACTAGATGTCGCTGCTAAAATTGTACCATGCCTAGAACGCGCTATCGTTGCGTTTTGGAAAATAGTGTGTTTGGTGTATCAACTTTGTTACTCAATAATAGCACCAATAACAAAATAAAGTTTTTGACAGGTTGTCCTATCCAATTACGACACCTCATTTATTGATCGATATCTATGACACTATGATTCGTTTTTGTCATTTCGGAACGTCACATAGCTTTTTGAGTTTAATTGTGTTATTTTGAGTTCTGTTGTGTAATTTCGGTGGTATTTTAACATCATTACTTGAGGTCTTAGCTCAAAGTGTTAGCAGTTGGAGTTAAAGTGTACTAGGTGATATCCTGATTTGATCGAAAATGTTTCAGACGGTTTTGGGGAAAAACGGCCATCTTTTTGTCCAATGCCAGTTAGATAGGGCCGACCTGACAGACGACTGACGATTTGACGGAAAAGTATTTTATGTAAGTAATATAAATTATCATCATTCTCATTAAACTACTCGACACTGGCAAAATTGATCCGAAAAGGACAGATGCCATTCATTACGAAGAAGAAGAAGAACTATGACACTTGATTGAGGTGCGTGCCACATGAGCTTGAGCAGTTGGAATGAAAGTGTATTAAGTATGTGATATCCTGATTATTATCCTGAATATCACATAATACACTTTCATTCCAACTGCTAACACTTTGAGCTTGGTAATGTTGGATAAAGAAGAAGAATTCGAAAAGAGGCCCCTTGCTCCTCAATAAGTGCGCGCAAAGTACCTAGGTCATTCCGGCTTACTTAGTACAGTGACGGAATGACTTAAAAATTTGGAATAGGGTAGAAGTTAGTATTGTTGGCACCCCCACAATGGTTGGCACTTTGACTTTAATTTCAAATTATTATAATTATGTTCACTGTTTCTGTATGCCTCAAGTTGATAGATACCGGTAAGTGCATCGTAGGGCACGTTCCTGATGTGCGTGAAATACGAGGCAACGCTTTGTTAAAGGCGATGGTTACCACTTAACATCAGGAGGGGCATATGCTTGTTCTATTAGCTAGTTGTAAATATAAAAAAGGCATAATAATTGAGCTAGAATAGAATTGATATTTATCTAGGTATATTTGAAGTAAGTCTATTAGCTGTCCTATGGCAGTCTAGCTTAGTAGATAATTATTTCAATTTATTACAAAGTGCAAAACAATATTAAATTGTACATTATATTTAATTATTTTGTCAAGCTAATTCTAAAAGGCAGAAAATTAAGTTATGACGTCACATACAGAGCGGCTGTGACGTAATAACATTAACAATCTCGCATCAAATTCGGGCGAGCTAAAACAAAATGGAAACTCACAAAATAAAACAATTTCTGGGAGTGAACAGTTTTCCCATATTTTAGTAGATTAACGCGTATTAGCTGAAATGAATGCAAAGTATAATTCAATACCAAGTTTGGGACAACATTTTCGTGACTAATTACGAATTTTCGGTTTTGTTATGCGAGTATGGAAATTTGCTGAAATTGTGTACTTACTTACCTAATTCCCATGAATATAGAACGTGATGTTGATAAGCTTTTTGACGTGACAACGTCTTTTTCGATGGAGCCGGCCGCACGCACGTGAAAACGTGACTCATGCGGCGTTACCTCGTTCTGAGGCGTTTCATTTAAGGCTTGAAGTGCAAGCGAGAGCGCGGAACGAGCGACAAAGAGGCACATCCGGCCTCCGCGTTCGGCAGCGTTCGACATCTGTCTCTCTCCTACTTGAGTGAGCGATGCGTCCGCGTGGACAGCTGTATGACGTTGTGACGTTCAACTATCGTCAGGAAACGGACTTTACAGACAACCGATTTTTTTATACAACTGATGGAACAAGCGTATATGGCCCACCTGATGTTAAGTGGTAACCATCGCCTTTAACAAAGCGTTGCCTCGTAGTTCACGCACGTTAGGAACGTGGCTTGCGATGCACTCCCCTGCGTCTATCAACTTGTGGCATACAGATATTCAGCTTCATGTGTCAGTAATTTCACCGGCACCCAGAACCTTCAAACAGAGACACAGCAATGCTGCTTCACGGCATAAATAGGCATGGGGTAGTTCTTCCCCGGACGAGCCGTTCACAAAGAGCTCTGCTATACTAACAGATAAATTATTATTTCATTGTAACTTTTATATTGTTAATTCTTAGTAATACTACTTTTATGATGTTGCATAAAATAAATGACTTCTGATTTGACTTGATTTGAAAGTAATAATCGTCACGAAAATCAAATATGCACCTCTCTTCTCACTTCTTCTTCTTATCGTGTGTTCGATTCTTTCGAACCAAGTGTGGTGAATGGATTTTAATAATTTCTCTTCTCACTGGATTATTTTATAAGTAACCTACACCAAAGTCTGACGTCAACCAACAGCATAAAATAATTCTACAGCAAACGCTACAAACGCAACTTTGCTCGAAAATAAGCCGTGTATTTGACTTGCTTTCCAGTAAAACTTCAGTCACGCGCAAATAAAAATAAAAGCATCATGCTACGTTTGAAAAAATTCACTGGAATTTTATTCAAATAGACCAAGTTGAGAGTTAGCAGTGATAGTTAAGTGCTTAATGTATCTAGAGGCAGTGGAAATTGAAGCTGTTTCGTGGATGCGATTTTTTATGCGAACCTCCAGGGAATGGAACTCATTGCCGTCGCCTGTTTTTCTTGACCACTGCAATCTGTGCCACAGTCTTTATTCTGAGGCAATCTGGCAAGGCGTCTACGTCTTCTAGACTATCCTGGCTACATCGCCCATCATTTACAACATTTCGTCTACAAAATGTTGTTTTCGTTTCGCATATTTGTCTCTCTCTATTGTACGGACAAAAGATGAGAGAGCAAAAATACGTTACGTATTAGAGTTGTTGTCTCATCAATTTTCCATATAAAAGAGAGAGACATGTGGTCACACGAAAACAACATTTTGGTAGTCGAAATGTGGTAGCAAAACTCCGACTTTGGGTACAGGTGACATTGTGACCAAAGGCAAAAAAAAAACACTTTTTGCATTTAGAGGTCTCAGTGATGGACGCAGTGCAATTAAATGTTACATAGAGGAAAGTGTTTTGTTGAAATATCAACAAAATAAAACTTTGTTATTTAGCAAAGCTTGATAAAAGTTTGCTAAATAACAGCAAACTAAATTCACTGCAGTCAAACCGAGGTTTAAGTAAAGTCTACTTTATGAAAGTTATTCAATTGCAATTTAGCGCGATAAGCTTTTATTTAATAAATATTTCATAACATGCTGAGTAAATAGTATTACCTATACCTACCTACTGAATTAATTAATTAATTGTTCGTTTATGATTAAGAAATACCTGGAGAAAAAAACCATACCTACATTACGCCGACGCGACGACAATCATGAGCGTTGCTCTTAAATAAGAAGAAGTAGAGATAAGATTATTGACTTGTATATTGATATTTGAGTTGTCCATTACTTTCACCACAAGATCACTTTAGGACGTCGAAATTCAAAATTCAAAAATGTATTCATTCATTAGGATCATTTATTGGTGAGTCTATAGGTAATCTAACTCTCGTTCACTACTCATAAGTACTTTTCGTTCATCCCTCCGTATGATCCATCTAGGTATAATAAATGGCAGAGGCTAGTTTCAAATAGAGTCTGTCACTAATTCATTATGAATACTAGGCTAAAATTTTCCAATATCGGTCGTTTTACCGCATTATTGTATCTGCTCAAAAATAAATCAATGCTTCGCGGCCGCTGGTTTGGCTCGTAATTAGGTAACAAAAGGCTTGTGATAGTTAAACAACGGATAGCTGAATTTCAAAATAGATGACTGACAATAAATCTTTGAATATTTTAAGCAGTATTCGTGATTGAAGATTTTCAATGTTATTACATTTTATTCTGGGTTTATTTTATTTTTCCTGTTGAAAGTGTCATAGTTATACATGGCAGTGATGTTTGCTGACGTCAATTATTCAGGCGCTTTGCTTAGCTCTTTCGTTCTTTTTAACATAGAATCTAGGTTATCGTGTTGCGAAAGGCAACTCAAACTGTTCGACTTTCGGACTTTATTTTTGCCTATTTCGTAGGAATATTTATAGTATTCAGTTACTTTTCACTACTCTACCACTTCGAGACCTGTAACAATCAAATACAAGACATTTAAAGCGTAAGTTCTCCAAGTGGTAGCATGTTACCACATGCTACCACTTGAATTACATACTACGGCTAGTCACAGAATGAATTACGGTAGGTTTTACAGTCTAGTCGAGATCATGGTTGGTTGCACACCGTTCGGTTTCTGAGGAATTTACTTTCGTGAACATTATTCTAACCTGCATGCATTCAGTAGGTATCTATAAGTAGAATTTAGGACAGTCGCGTCCACAAGCATTTTATTCAGTTGTAGGTATTTTCAGTATTTTTCACATGGAATTTGTTATTTTTTGTTCCATTACAGAGTTTTGTGGTGCAAAGCTCGTCGGTGTTTGCACAAACATGCAGATCCCGTGTCCCAGTTACGAGCGGGTACAGCCGAGAGAAAAGTGCTTCGGATAATATTCATACTGGTTCTATTGCAGTCATTCAGCTTAGCAGACCGATTCTGTTGCCATCTCTATTTGTTGATATGAGGGAAAAGTCCGGCATTATAAATGAGGGGGTAAGCTTTTTGAATGGATCTCTTACCTACCTACTACACTACCCACAGGTACCTACCTCACGATGACCAGCCTAAAGAAGTCCACTGCTAAGTATAGGTCTCCCCTATGCATTTCCAGATAACTCAGGGTCCTCTCCGTCCACCAACTTCTCTTAATCTCAAAAAGTCAAGTCCGAATCGGGTGGAGATATGTCTTACGTTTCATCTTCTGGTTCGTAGGTAGTCACCAGTTGAGAATCTTTATTCCCCAGTGGTTGCCGGTTCTTGGAGCTATTCTACGTTATTTAGTGTTATGTCATGATGACAGACACATGACATGACATGAGGTGTGGATGAGCGGGGCTGCGACCCGGCGTGTGTCAGTCGAATAGGTACATGGATGTACTGTAAAGTGTAAACTCATATGTTTTCTTTTCTTAACGAACGGCCACAAGAACGAATACAAGCAAAATAAGTGAGGTTGGTTCTTCTACAAATTTCGTCATTTCTGGTTCTGGTATTTTCTTTGACTGTACAGACAATTCTCGCTCGCCGTATGTCGCTGTTTGCTCTGTCACAGCAAACATACGAACATACCTACCTACTTCCTACCTATATTTATCTACAATACGGATGGCGACTTAACGAGCCTGAAGTAACACGTTTTTCAAATCTGCTGTCAGTTATTGACCAATTTACCTACGCACAAATAGCTCACTAAAGGCCTGCGCACACCTAGTTCGCTGGCGGTAGCGAACAGTGAAACGCTGTCAAATCTCAAATCTGACAGCGATATTTGACAGCTGTAGGCGACACACGCCGTAGTAACTAAATTTTATACATTTTTGTCAAATATGCTTTTTTACAGCTATCTAATTGTACTTAGGTAACCTATTTTGTGTATCTTCTAAAACTAAATTTGTTCTTATATTTTGTACTTGTAACGCCATCTGTTGGCACTTTTGCGCATTATGAAATAAAATAAAAAAAAGACAGAAGATGTGGGTGGATACGGATCTTTTTAATAAATTCTCGTTCGTTGTTCGATGGTCGTCACGTTCCGATGAAAAGACAACGCGGCTCCGTTCTGTTTTAAAGTCAAATGGTTTTCAAAAGTCCTTAGCCACCCCGTGTGCACCCCCAACCTTCTTCTGACGTTCACGTAAAACGCTGTGTTTAATTTTGATCCTCTACAACAGCGTTTCACTGATCGCTACCGCCAGCGCCAGCGAACTAGGTGTGTTCGAGCCTTTAACCAAGTTATAGCTGTACCTAGTTTCTTAATTATTTTAAAGTGTTTACTGCACTACAAAGAATTTACTTAAGTTTAATGTTCGACTGGCCTCATAGGTCAGTTGGTAGTAGCTCTGGCCTTCTACGCCGTATAGGTCGTGGGTTCGATCCCCATCCGAGAACAAATATTTGTGTGGTGAACGCAGATGTTTGTTCTCTGTCAGGGTGTTATATTGTATTCTAAGGGTCTTATTAATAATCCTGGCGTAGCGTTGGACTAGTTGATCCGTGTTTTGTCTCTTGCATTGACATGCAATTGTCAACTCGAACAAATGTGACAAAACACGATTTAACTACTCCAGCGTTGCGCCATTAATAACACCCTAAGTGTATATTTACAAAAAAAGCAGCCAAGTGCGAGTCGGACTCGCCCATGAAGGGTTCCGTAGCACGACGAACTACAAGAACCTTTATATAATATGTTACTTGATGTAACATAATAAGGTTCTTGTAGTCCATCGAAAGGTTGCGGTTTACGGTTTATGACGTATAAAAAAAAAACTACTGACTAGATCTCGTTCAAACCAAATATCGTTGGAAGTTTGCATAGTAATGCACAACATATATTTTTTTTAGTATTATCATTCCCTTACTTTAGAAGTTAGAGGGGGGGGGACCAACTTTTTTCCACTTTGGAAGTGTCTCTCGTGCAAACTATACAGTTTAGAAAAAAACGATATTAGAAACCTCAACATCATTTTTGAAGACCTATTCATAGATACCCCACACGTATGGGTTCGATGAAAAAAAAATTTTTGAGTTTCAGTTTCAAGTATGGGGACCCCCGAAATTTATAGTTTTTTTTTTATTTTTATGTAAAAAACTTAATGCGGTTCACAGAATACATCTACTCGCCAAGTTTCATCAGTCTAGCTCTTACGGTTTCGGAGAAAAATGGCTGTGACATACGGACGGACAGACAGACAGACAGACAGACAGACAGACAGACAGACAGACAGACATGACGAATCTATAAGGGTTCCGTTTTTGCCATTTGGCTACGGAACCCTAAAAAGTAATATAAGTAGTAGGTATATCAGCTATTTGGTTCCCATAGTACAAGCACTGCTTAGTTTGGGGCCAGATAGTGTTGTGTGGATTGTCTAAAATATTTATTTATCTATTTATGTTAGTAGAGCACTGGAGTTCTAGTAATAGCGGCCCTGCCTTCGAAATTCAAATTCAAATCATTTGCACTTTACGTTTCGTAAGTAGGTGTTACAAGCAGTTTCAACTGCGCGAAAGGCGCCTCTTTGAAACGCTTGTATCATCCTTTCATCACACAGAATAAACTAGTGACACGAGAAGAAGAAGAAGACAACCTAGTACCTACATACAGTACAGCAATCTAAATAAATCATAATGAAAGGGCCAGCAACGCGTGAGGGATACCTCTTTTGTTGTAGGCGTCCAAAGGCTACTACAAACAGTATGCATGTTTGCTAACTTAGATCTATAAAAAAAAGCAGCCAAGTGCGAGTCGGACTCGCCCATGAAGGGTTCCGTAGCATCAAGTAACATAATATAAAGGTTCTTGTAGTTCGTCGAAAGGTAAATTGCGGATTACGATTTATGACGTATAAAAAAAAACTGCTGGCTAGATCTTGTTCAAACCAAATATCGTTGAAAGTTTGCATAGTAATGTACAACATATATTTTTTTTAGTTTTATCATTCTCTTATTTTAGAAGTTAGAGGGGGGGAGACCAACTTTTTTCAACTTTGGAAGTGTCTCTCGCGCAAACTATTCAGTTTAGAAAAAAACTATATTAGAAACCTCAACATCATTTTTGAAGACCTATTCATAAATACCCCACACGTATGGGTTCGATGAAATTTTTTTTTTTGAGTTTCAGTTTCAAGTATGGGGACCCCCAAAATTTATAGTTTTTTTCTATTTTTGTGTAAAAATCTTAATGCGGTTCACAAAATACATCTACTTACCAAGTTTCATCAGTGTAGCTCTTATAGTTTCGGAGAAAAGTGGCTGTGACACGGACGGACAGACAGACAGACAGACAGACATGACGAATCTATAAGGGTTCCGTTTTTGCCATTTGGCTACGGATCCCTAAAAAACCGTTTCACTCCGCGAATGCCGACAGAAGTAAAAACTAATTTATTTGACTTAAAGGCGTACACGTGACAAATACATTAAAAACCTACACAGAACGGACAGCTGAAGACAAACAACAATGTAGGTAAGCACAACATTAATTGTGTTAATTAACCCTCCCACTGACTTTTGACGAAATTTGCCAATCTTTGCCGAAGAGGTGTTGTTGACAATGACACGAGTCCATGGGTTTTTTTCCCCGGCTCAAAAAATGGTTTGAAAGAAGTTGATTATTCTTCCAAGGAAAGAAGTAACGATAAGACAAGAAGAAGAAGATATCCCAGTGCCATATAGCTCTGCTCTGATCCAATCAAGTAGGTACACCAGTAAAGCAAAGCCGGGTGTTACCTAAATCCGTGCATTTTGGGAAATGGACCCGTACCGGACATGTTACATGCTTCAATCACAGAGCTCTCTCTAGAGAGCTGTATTTACTCGGTATAGTGTGCATGTTTCCACTGTTTATCCTTCCACGATAATGCTCGCACGATTTGCGAGAATGAAAAAAAACTTAATACTACACAAATTCCATTGAGGCTTTCACCTTTTTTGACGTGACAACGTCTTATAATCCGATGGAGCCGGCTGCACGAAAAAAACATGACTCATGTGGCGTTACCTCGCTCTGAGGCGTTCCATTTGAGGCTTGAAGTGCAAGCGAGAGCGCGGAACGAGCGACAAAGAGACACAATCGGCCTCCGCGTTCGGCAGCGTTCGACATCTGTCTCTCTCCTACTTGAGTGAGCGATGCGTCCGCGTGGACAGCTGTATGACGTTGTCACGTTCAACTATCGTCAGTAAACCGACTTTACAGACAACCGATTTTTTTTATTATATTATTTATTATTTCTTCTAACTCTAAATTATCGTGTGATAATGGAAGCACACTGCTTCCCTTGCAGCGCCGAGTCAACATAATGGATGAGCATTGCATTTGGCTGGCTCCCAAATTTACTGCCGGATACAGCGGGTATACCTACATGGCAACTCTATGTACTTCTAATAAACCTGGTATTGGCTTTAAATTAACTTTGGCACTGGTTCTCGATGACCTATAAAGTAAATCACTCATTTTAATAAGATAGACAGTTGGTTAGTTTTGAAAATACGCTGAAAATAAATAACTTACTGGATGTCTACACAAAACCTAATAACATCCACAGTTTGGTTGGATAGTTTTTTTATATCCTTTTCAAACACGTAGCGACTTTTCTATGTCCATCCTTTTCTATCACATTAGGTATTTAAAAAAATCACGATTCTCTCGAAATTGTGATGAAATATCTATACCTAGAATACTCCTAAACGCTCTAGAAGAACGAATGATCTAGAATAGGTACTCAAATTTAATTTGAAGACATTTCATTTTTTTAGAACTATCGACCCGTGCGAAGCTGGGCAGGTCGCTAGTCCCACATAAAGTGGGATAATGCAGGAAGAAGATACAACAAAGTAGATAAACAAGCATAGGTACGGCCCACCTGATGGGAAGCGGTTACCGTAGCATATATATGGACGCCTGCAATACCATAGAGTCTATAATAGTATTGCAGGCTGATTTGTGATGCCTTTCTGGCATAGAGGCATCACAAATCACAAGCAACGCCCTTTAAAAATTAAAACGCTCTTTTTGAAGAACGGATTCGCGATCAAAATCAAAACTTTGTAGCATGGTAGTGACATCTGTAAATAGTTTTAAATAATAAAGTTGATAACAGTCTTCTTTTTCTTCCATAGACAATGTTTTCTTCTTCATAATGAATGGCATCTGTCCATTTCAAATTAATTTTGCCAGTATCTAGTAGTTTATTGAGTTTGATGATGCTAAATTACATACTGAGATAAAATCTGTGCCTCCTGTGATGAGTGATGTATCTCGAGTTGTACCCTTTTTGAGATTTTTACATAGAAATGATCAGAAAAAATTGTAGAATTTTTGGGTCTAACTCACGTTCTTCTATCTGCTATAGGTTCGGAGATAATTTGGTGCAAAGTGATATAACTGACAGGATTTTGGCAAATAAATTTTGAATATAGATATATGTCAAGTTGTAACCCCGTTGAGTAATGGCTCCACGCATTGTTTTTCGTGCTTTGTGGTATAAGAGCGATTATATTCATTTGCACAATTATTTTTTCAGGATATGTATCGTGAATTTCGATATAGGTAGAGTCATATCATTTTGAACCGATTTTTTTCAATACTGATTAGGGTACAATTCAACATGTACCTACAAATCCAAATCTAAATGTGTGTCTAACTAATGTGATAAGTGATATATCTCGACTTACATCATTCTACACAAATAAATTTTTAACTGTGAGTTAATATAATATGAATAGTATCTAAACCTCAAACCAAATCATCATATTTTTATATATAAAAGATGTGCTAAATGATACAAGTGCTCAATGACAAAGTGATGCGGGGTTGGAGATATAGATGGGTGTTTAAACGAATAGCAGTTAATTAAACAGACTGTTTAAGTTAAGCTGATAAACAAACTTACAAAGACAACCACTTTTCGTTTACTGATTTTCACGAAATTTAACCTTATTTTTATCACAGTAAGTAAGCATACTGGTTGCACAATCAAAAAGTTGATGACCAAACCAAATTACTGCTGATAAAAAGTTAAAAGTTTTGTTAGTTAAAAAAGCAGATAAGTTTAGAAGCAATTTACAAAAGTCGCTTATAAAAATAAGCTTAAGCATAAAGTTAGCAAAAAAGTTAAGCCGTTATTCATATATCTTTAGCGAAGATGCACGGGCGTTAGTGTCGCAGCAGCCTTGAGGGAATTTATTCACGTCTGAACTTGCCATAGATCGACGCATACAAGTGACAACTTTTGGACCTTCAATTTGGCCATTCATCACTACAATTACAATCTATTTAACATAATTTTCTAGTGGGTACGACAAATTTACGATTAAGTATGACCGTCGTACTCACATGGAGGCTGACAAACACCAAGAGTTAGTTGAAAGAAAAATTGAGGGTAAGAAGAAGCACACAAGTATTATATTCACTTGCCAAGAGATTGGTACCAGCCAGTGCGGACAGCTACAAAAATTACTGTTATCGAGATTACTCATGATGTGTTTTTATGTTTCATTTTTTTAAAACAATGCTATATTGTTATTGTTACAAAAGCTAATACAGACAATGAAAAGTTTCTGTGGTGCAATGTTTGATCTGTTTTGTATGTCAAAGAAAACATATCCCGTCTATCTTTTAAAAAATAATTCGAGAATGTTGAGTAGGTACGTGAAAATAGATTGTTCTAAGCGGGATAAAGCTTGCGATATGATAACAATAAATAAGTAAGTACTGAAAGCCTACCACTTCAAGATTATAATTTCAATCCAAAAGTAGAAGGATCTATTAGATTTACTGTGCTTTATTTATGAGTATTATGAGCGCTCTCCTAAATAAAGCACAGAAGTCTGTGCCACAAGAATGATGTCAAAGACTCTGCTCCGGACAATGATGATGATTCTGAGTGTGAGTAATTTTAAGATCTACTATAAGGATTTTGCTATTTAATCTCATTGTTAAAACTATGTTATAATATAGCTTTAGTCCATCTACTGATCAGTATATTTTTCAGCACATACGTACTTTTTTATTCTCTTGAATTTTTTCGACGATTTGCCCATCTCATAGATTAGAATTACTGCCTTTAATGTGTTTAAAGTGCAAGTGTGTGTTGTATAATTTTGTTATGATTGATTCTTTTTGATTTTTTAGGATTCACACAGTGGTTGTGATCTTATGTTTTGTACTGAGTAGGTTTACATTGCTTATTGTGATACCTGCGTAAAATTGATCTCTGCCATTTTTTAGTAGCCAAGTTCACAGCTTCTTGCATTCAAAAAGATCTCAATTTACTTCTGTTCATAATTTTGATATATCTGTGCCTTATTTACAAGTAAATTCATAATTTTGAAAAAGTTTTATAAACCTTAATTATTTTTCTAATACTTGTATTCATTTACACAATGAATTGGTATTTTAATGAAGGGTTTAACTTGACTTGTATCATTTAACACATCTATAAAAAGGCTAGAATTTTAGCTAACTGATACAATTCAAGTAAATTATCAAAATAAGGCACTGAGAAGTAAATCAATTTAATCTTTGGGCTAGTATTTTTATCATTTGTTTGAGCAACATTGTGTTTGAAACATATTCTGACGAGTTATTCAATTGTTTCACTTCTTGTATATCTGTTTACACAAAGACCACATTTTATTAATATTATAGGTGTAACATGATTTAACTGAACTTGTATCATTTAACACGTTATTTTCACATATTTATAAATGATTAAAGGTACATCTCACAGGTTTTTAATAAATTACTTCAAAACTATAATATTTACCCCGAAAATTAAAATGCACAATGAAAGTGAATATATTTATCTACAAAAGAAAGTACTTAAGTGTAACCTAGCCTACTTAGTCAATGAACTAGAATTTTTTAAACCTTGTTTTTGCTCTCCTGTAAAATGTCAATTTTTGACTTGTATCACCTATCACAGGAGGCACAGAAATACTTTTTCGTCAGGTCGTCAGTCGTCAGTCACAAGTAAAAAAGAAAATAATAACAAAAGAGATCAAAATATGTCCTATGATCTTGCTACCTCCAAGCCTATGATAGATAGAAAAAATAGAAACATAGCGAAGACTTACAGATACCTACAACATGATTGTCAACAGATCTGCACAATGACAATGAGCGCCACCTATTTTATAAATGTGCAGCTATTTGATAAGTGCTCACAAGCTGAAACCATCAAAACGGTGTATTTGTGGTCAAAATAAAAGTCAAAACATTGTTACATGGTAGTGACATCTGTTAAAAGTTTTAAATACTAATCTTGTTAGCAGTCAGTAACATAGCGAACACTTACAGATTCATTTTAACAGATGGCGCTCGTCCGTGCAATGTCGATGAGCGCCACCTATTTGATAACTGAGCAAACTAATTCAGTGCTACTGTGTTTCACGACACCAAAGCACTAGCATTATACTTCAAATCGAAAACAAAAGATGGCGCTAATCAAAATTTATAAAAAATATTAAGTTTATTTGCTCAACTTTTCAGAAATAATGTACCTATCCACTTGATAGACCGACGACATCACCTTTATGATGATTCTTCTTCACTGGTTCTTTTAGGTTTGTTTATTTGCTCAATTTTTGAGAAATCTTCAGGATTTTAGCACCTATAATCATCAACGTATTTTTTTTTGTCATATTCATATTCATTGCTTCATATGTATTAAAGGTCTTAGGGGGTAATAACGTCCAGAACATGAGCCCCGCTGGGGCATTATTTGAGTTTATGAATCAATCTTATACCTATATAACAAGCGGTCTGTCTCGCACTTGACCATCTTATTTTTAGCCGTGTTTAGAACAGGAAGATTTTTTCAATTTGTTTATTTTACTAAAGAAATTAAAAGAAAAGAAGAATCAAGTAGGTCATAACATGATTATTCTTTATAATTATCGTATCACTGGTTCTTTTAAACCCGAGTGTGGTGAAAATGAAAAGATTAAGTGCGGGTTCCTTTTGTGCGAGCACTCGATAGCGTTTTGGAACTTCAGATTCCACGACATGTCGGTTTCCTCATCACGATGTTTTCCTTCACCGTTTGTGAGTACTGGCATGATCTAGAAACTGATTTCGAAGACTCTTTTAGATTGGTCCTGACTCCTGACTCTAAATGTAGTTCCATCAAAATCGGTTTAGTTTCGAAGTCGGATATTATACAACGTGTATCAAAATATGTGTACTATCCCGAAGGGGGGTGAATTTCCACCCCCCGGGGAACAACTTTTGTTCAACGACTTTTCGAACTTCGATTGGTATCTCTGAAAAAAACTGCAACGAAGTTTCAACATGAACAACTGACTTTATACAAAGTGACAACCCTAAACTCAGCTACAGAGGTAGTAGGTAGTAGTAGTAGACCTACAGAGGTAGTAGGTCAAGGGGTCAAGGGGTTACAAGGATAGGGTTGTCAATTTATTTAGGCATTATGAAATTAAATATTTTTGTATGGGAAACTGAAAATCGGAATTTTTAATTTTCTCCCCCCCACAACTGATCACCATTGTGGTCTGAAACCCCCCACCTTCGCATAGTACACATATTTAGATACACCTTGTATAAGATTAAATAAGTTTATTCTCATAAAAACTAAACAGTACACTCATAATGAGATACAGTTTTTAAATTAAGGTATTATGTATCTGAGCCTCTGGGGCCTTACAAAATAAATATTATATTAATGGTACCAACATATTTCTTCAGTTTACCCTTAAATATATCAACACTTTACATTTATTCCAGTTTGGAAACTTAATTAATATCTACATTTTGTACAAAACCTGCATGCACTCACTTGGTTAATTTAATTTAAGTTTACAATCTCTTTGACCTGCTTTTATTAAAAATAAAGACGTTGTAACATGTAATAAAACTAAAAACTATTCATTGAATACAGTTAAAACTCTATTAAAACATTATAACACGGAAAACCATCATCTACGCATGTATGGCGCAAACCGACGCCATTTTTAGGAACTCGTCAAAAATGATGTTGAGGTTTCTAATATTGTTTTCTTCTAATAAACTGAATATTTTGCGCGAGAGACACTTCCAAAGTGGTAAAATGTGTGTGTTACTACTAAAATATGAGAATAATAAATTCAAATAAAAATAATATTATGGTGTAGGTACATTACGAAATTTGGGTTGAACGAGATCTAGTACTTTTTTTTATTCGTCTTAAATCGTAATCCGCAATTTACCTTTTGACTTTTATATTATGTTACTTGCTGCTACGGAACCCTTCATGGGCGACTCCGTATCGCACTTGGCCGTTTTATTTATATCCGGAGTAGTGGTGTGTCTCGTTGCCAGGTCCCAATAGGGATGTCCTATTCCCAAAACCGGCTAATAACACTTGCAAGCTAGGTAGATAGTCCTACCTAGTAAATTACTATTTATTCTAGGTTTAAAACCCATAGTCCATCTAATTAGATAGTAATGTCCCCTAGATATCAGATTAAAATTTGGCATAAATTGTAACATAAGCCAAGACGCCCGCCATCGGATGCAACGACGACATTGTGAAGATCGCGGAAAGTCGGTCGATGGTGAGGGCTAAAAATCTTAGGTGGGGGCCGTTTATCCAGCAGTGTGGACCGACGACATTGTTAAGATCGCGCGAAGTCAATGGATGGAAAGGGCTCATGCCGAATCGTTTTTCCTAGATATGTGTAGGGGAGGCCTATGTCCAGCAGTGGACTTCTCAAGCTGATGATGATGATGATGTCCAGCAGAGATCTTAGGTATGCAAAAATGTTATCATCATCATCAGCCGGATGATGATGATGATGATAACATTTTTGCATACCTAAGTATTATGTAGTCAGTCAGTAGGTATAGTGCGGTAAACCCAATACATAAATCTATAGATCTAGTCTTGCATCATCATCATCATCATCATTCACCATCTGTGGTTCGAGGGGTTGTAAATGTATTTGCTCCAAAATGGTAAAAGGCTGACCTTAGAACCATCAAAATACATAGTAACTCATGATTAAAACACACGAAAAAGCAACATTGGAAATGTTCCGTAATAAAAATTGTATATAGGAAATATTTTTCCCTGATAATGTTATAAAGGGCAGGGCAGAGGCACATCCTTTAAAATTTAGCAGATACCAATTCTATACCAAATAATGGAGTCAGGCTTAGATAAAAGCGTCTTTGTAGCATTCTGCAGTGGCGCAAAGCTTTACGAGGAATAAGGACATGAATGCATTTATCACCATTTTGAAAGGTTCGAATTATCGAGCCAAGAAACGATGTCAGTGATGGTAGGAAGAAAAGAGATAGTTGTATGTTCTCTTAACCGCTTCCTGTAACTAACATTGATATTAAAAAAACAAAAACGTAAAGGTATCACAGAAGGTACGGCTTGCATTTGTATTGATAAAGAGTGGATAATACCACATTTTCTTAACTAAAATAATAAAACCATTTTGAATGATGTTACTTTTGAATAGTTTAATTTTGTGAATAGTCTTGGCAGAACATAATTACTCTTCAGTTCTTAGTACTAAATTTACCTAACTTGGTAAGAAAAATATTAAAATTTTGATATAATTAAAATTATCCAACTGGGTTATTAAGAATTATAATATTCTGACGCTTCAGGGCTTCAGGCTATATTCTAGTAACTTTATTAATACAAAAAAAATATGATTATCACTTTCTTTTTTTCTTTCTTTGTAAAAAGAAACATACTATTATCAATACAAGACAAGTATTTTAAAAATGTACAAAATAAACAAGAAATAGTTGAGCTACCTGCAGACCATTACAAACGATCTAAAGATACTGATTCAAATTGATTTCATTCTTCATAATCAACCCTGTTTTCAATCATTCAGAGGGTGGACTTTTTAAATGGAGTTTTTAAAATGAAGCAGCATTTAAAATCATCTATCATTCAAACATACAATACATTCGATTGGGAAAGGGGTTAAGGTGGGTCTCCAATTTGGATGGGTATTCAAACGGACCTAAAATGTAAATTTACTTGCCGAGGGAGTTATCTAAGGATTAAGCTTAAATTCATATAACAGACGCGACTTTTAGTCGCCCATTTACTATTAAAAAAATTTTTTTTACATCAATGTGTTAAAAAATAGTTACATGACATTTTTTAAGCAATTTGAAGCTTACTCTAGAGATAATGACCCTCTTAGCTCAGTTGGTAGTAGCTATGCCTTCTGCCTTCTATCGTGGGTTCGATCCCACCGAGAAAAAACAATAGTGTGGTGTACATAGATTTTTGTTAACTGGATGTTAAATTGTATTTTAAGTGGGTATTTACAAAAAAAAGTGTACAAGTATTTTATCAGCTATCTGATTCCCATTATTTATATTATATATAGGCAGCGTTTTGTGGATTTGAGTACAATATATATAATAAAAGGTACCTAGAAGAGCACAGGATTTGTAAAAGATTACTTTTTCTTATTTAAATAAGTACCTACTCAGAATTCATGAAATACAAACAATCAAAATATAACGAGGCTGTCATCTACATAAAATAATGTTAGTCCATCCTAATGTTTATTCTAATGAGAACAATGACACTCAATATTATCATAAAATATGCAAGGTGCCTATTAACAGAATCCACACTTACTTATAGCAGTATGTACATTTATTACCTTCTAGGTATTACAGTTTATGTTTATTTATCTATTCTTAGACTCAAAGTTACAATAATATATTATAATCTATATAGTTGTGGATGGATATGTGAGCAGAGGTAGACCAAGGAAAGTATGGATAAACCGTGTGAAAGATGACACGGATAAGAGAGGAGTGAATGCAGAGATGACGGCTGACAGAGGGGAATGGAGGAGGAATACATGTTGTGCTGACCCCACATAAAGTGGGATTAGGGCAGGAAGAAGAAAAGACTCACAGTTACAATATTGCTTATCATAAGCTAATCGATGTACTTATTCATTAACAATTCAAATCTTCATTATGTGAGGAAAATATGACTAACAGTGCAGTTACTTATAAGCATAGACTTTTCATTTATACCTATGTAACTGAAATTTGCTGTAAGAGAGCTCTCTTTAGGGTTAAGCTCGCCTTTGTACGCGTCTTAATACTAAGTTTTCTAAATGTATTTTTCTATGTGTACAATAAAGAGCAAAGTTTTCCAAAAATAAATTCCATTTTGTTTATTTATTAGGATCACCAAAAAATAATACACAAAAATTAAAATTAGGTTCCAAAGTGAGGTGAAAGGATTTTAAGTGCGACTCAAAGAGATTCCCTTTCGTGTAATGGACGATTCTCGAAGTTTTTATATTGTATGATCATGCTGGTTAACGCATGACGTTTTCTTTCACCAGTAGCTGACCTACAAAGGCTAATAATTGCCTCTGAAAACCAAAGCAGCCACCAATTCAACGCGTTGGTTTTTGCTTTTGTCGCGACTTTATCAAGGACGCGTTGCCTATTTGCATTGAAACTTTTAATACCACTGGTATACCAGCTTTTATGGTCGACCATCTTATTTATATTCATTAGCTTATTCGGATAACGTCAATTTGATTAGAAAGGGGAAAGGGGAGAGAGGTTGTTATTCATTATTGTGACGTCAAGTTGTGGCTGTTGCATGGCCTTGTTTGGAGTTGGGATTATTTGAAGGAAACTTGAATAAGGAACGGTTTTGATACCCTTTTGTTATTCTCCTTAAATGATTTAGGTCACTTATAAACCAAGCCGTAAGTCTGCTACCTATCAGTTTTCTAAAGGCCTGCGCACATCTAGGCCATGGGGATGGCGATCAACTGAAGCGCTGTCAAATTTGACAGCGATATATATGACTAAGGCAAGTCTAATAATACTTATAACTTAAATATTAACACCGTGATACCGGCAGGTAGAAAACAGTGTTAATTTTTTTAAGGCCATTGTTCTTCTAAAATGTACTTTGTGTTTTATTCACATAATGTTTCATAATAATATTTGTGCCAATAATGTAGGTACATTCTGCTGTGATTAAATATAATAATTATATCGGTGAGACTTATATTCACCTGATTATAAAGTGATCAGTTTTATTTTAAAATTGAAAAATTATAAAAAAATGGATAAAACTTTGAACAATGCTTTTGCTACGTTTGTCTTATTCCATTACATAATAAACTTTAGTTTCATGTAACGTATGAAACGAGAGCAAAGCTGCTATCACATCTAGTATCGAATGTATGTCTGGGCTGTGACTGCACAAAATCGTATTAACATCTCAATACAGTTACCAAAAACAGCCTTTCTACGCAGCCTCCTCTGAACGACACTCACTTCCGGCCAGTATAAAATGTTTGTGCATTTGTACTGAACCATCATTACACCGGTGTCCATAGCGTGTATTCGCAACCCAAGCACGGACGACATGAAGAAATTCGTAAGTGCATTATCGTGATTTATCATATCAGTGAAATAATTTCAGGAAGAAAAAATAACAAAATTTATAAAAATATTATTCGCAATCATATTTAAAAAAATAATTTAACGTCATTAACGTGTGTTATCATATCAGTGAAATAATATCAGGAACAAAAAAAAACAAAATAATTAATTAAAAATATTGTTCGCAATAATTAATTTTAAAAGTGTAATTTAACTTCATTAAATCAAATGTGTGTGCAATTTTTATATTATTATTAATAATGTGATAATTAAAAGTGTGTTGAATGATAATAAAAAGTGTAAAAGTGGAACATAATGTTAATTAGATAAATCAGACAACAATGAAGTTTTTCACAATAGGTACTTAATCATAAAAATCTAAAACAAAATTCCAAAATGTCAGTGTTATGAAACAAAAACGTTATTATTCCTTTGTAAATGGTAGATTGTGAAAACATAAAAAATGCTTAAAAAATTAAAATTTAACTCAATTACTATGTAAATCCACAATAAAACAGCAAATGTAAAATGTTATGACATCTAGGAATGCAGTTCTTATTCTACTGTTTAGTTTATATAATCATACCTACTTCAGTTCAGACTTCAGTAATTAAGAGTATTATGATAATGCAACCACAGAATATGAAATAATAAAACGTATAGAACGGGCACTGTGCCTCCCCCTCCCACCAATTCAAGCTTCCGCACCCCGCAGGCTTGTATTTAGCCTGATTTGAGGAAGCACCACGCACACACCCACATGCGTGTACAAAACGACATTTGTTAGTGGCTGTGTAAGAACCCCACATATGTGCGTGTACATAATGTAATTTAACATTTGTTTATGTTTCTGTAATAGGTAGTTAGATAGGTAGGTATGGGATTTGATCAAGTAGATAAATAATTATAAGTTTAAAAAACTAGAGAAAACGACTTCATTGCCAAACGGCTAAACCGATTTTAATGAAATTTGTTTGGGACAATCTGGACGTAAGAATAACCTTCCAAATAAAAAAATAATTTTCTAAATCGGTTCATAAATGACGAAGGCATGCAGTTACAAACATTAAAAAAATTATTTTAAAAAAAATGGCAACACCGATTTTAATAAAATTTAAATGGGACCAATCTGGAAGCAGTACCTTTCAGATAAAAAAATAATTTTTCAAATCGGCTCACAAATGACGAAGTTATGCGGTAAAAAACAT
Organism: Thera britannica; assembly: GCA_939531255.2. Lineage (NCBI taxonomy): Eukaryota > Metazoa > Arthropoda > Insecta > Lepidoptera > Geometridae > Thera > Thera britannica. The sequence goes on from OW618045.2 coordinate 5,941,302, forward strand.
TAAAAAAAAAAATAAAAAAAATAAAAAAAAAATATTGCCAAGCATGCAAACATTATGACCGGCCGCGGAATCGTACTATGACATCTGTTATGCCACACCATTATAAAGAATGATATTATAATTGAAAGTGGCTCTGTAATCACGTTAACACACGTTAAAAATAATTGAAACGGTTCATAAACATATAATAGTCCATAAATTTAAAAACAATTTTTTATAGGAAATTTGAAATAACAATGAATTTTTTTTTATTTTTTTTATTTATGTTTATTTTTTTGTTTATTGAAATAAAACACGGACACTGATTAACCGCCAAATTATTTTTAGTAGGCAAGCCTCGCATTTCAAAACATTCTTATAAAGTTTTGCATATTTTTTTGTTTATTGAAATAAAACACAAACACTAATTAACCGCCAAATTATTTTTAGTAGTCAAGCCTCGCAATTCGAAACATTTCTATAAAGTTGTGCACATTGTTTTGTTTATTGAAATAAAACACGGACACTAATTAAACGTCCAAAATATTAATATATTTTTAGTAGTAAAGTCTCGTATTCAAAAATTGAGTTTGTATTCTGTATAGCGTTTATAAGCTCTAGAAATATTTAAATAATCAAACCAGTTAGCAAATTTTGAAGTGAGCTACATTCACTATCCTTCTCGTTCGAGAAAGCTTCTGATTAAATTCCTTGTGTAATCGCTGTGTTGTGAGGTAAGGCGAGGTGTCGTAAGGTAACTAAAAGAGGTTGCTGACTGTTAACCACGAAGTCTAGGCTTTTTGTTAGATTTCAATCGGGGAAGTCACCACTTCTTTGTCTTATCGTGTTTCTTTCAAACCAGTGTGACGAAAAAAATTTAAGTGTCCCTTAAAGAGGCTCCTTTCGTGTACTTGATTTATGTTTTCGAACTTTTTTTTTTTTTATGCAAATGATAGACAAAGTACGAGCTTACGGCCCACCTGATGGTAAGTGGTCACCGTCGCCCAGACACCAACAACACCAGGGGTGCTGCCGTTGCGTTGCCTACCCTGAAGGAGAACTTGTTTACATTTTTCTTGAACCTATTCATGTTATAGCTGAGGGGAAAGACTTCTGGAGGTAGCTCATTCCACAATTTATGGGTATGGGGGAACTCTTTGGGTTTTAAGATATGCCTAGATATGTATTTTCCTTCACTGTTTGATATATAGTACTTGTATAGTGCACGTACATTTCACATACATCGGGGCTTCCGCACCTCACCGCCGTTTTAAATCTTGACAAGAATCTGATTTTAGTACGAAACACGCCACACGCACACACACGCGCGTGTACAAAGCGACATTTGTGTAGTGTATGTATAAGAGCCGCAAACAGACGCGCTTGTACAGAACGACATTTGTATGATGTAGTTAGAATGTGGCTTTTGTATGGAATTTGGTCAAGTGTTCGGGGCTTAGTAAAGGAGGCAGGAAACACCTGGATAAGAGACGCAGAAGATTGAGAAAGTAGGCATAAATGAAAGAGGGTTATACCCATCAGTTGGTGATACGGGTTGTGATGATAATGGTGATGAAGCAGTGATAGAAATGGGTATAGGTTGCGTAACTGTGTTCCCTTTCTAAGGGTATGCGTTGGTGCAATTACTGCCTCAAGATATAACAATGTTACGTATCAGAGTTTATGAGCATCAAGCATTGCCATCAGTCTATAGTGAAGTTACGGCCGTGCGCTCATCTAGGTGATCTGCGGTGGCGATGGCAATCAACTTCAGCATAGGGGTTTGCTTACATCCGCACACACTGCCGCAAACTTTGACTGCGATTCTCTGATCGGCATCGCAGGCGATCTAGATGTAAACAAGGCTATAAACGTGCTATATGGGTTAATGAACTTTTTATAAACAGAGGTACTATCCACTCAATATCAGGAGGGCCTTTTGCTTGTTTTTTCTCAATTTCTGATTAAAAGTAACAGAATTTTTTTGCCATAAATACGTTTTAAAAAACATCAATCAGCCAGTACGCGTGATTAGTAACCGAAAAAAATATAAGCATGCCGTCGACAGACACTTAAAATATCTGGAACTATATGGAATGGAGATAGGGCAATAAAAAACAACAAAAATATATAGAACATGGTAGTAGTCAATACCTATACGCGTACAATTCTGATATAGAACGAAAGAGATCCAAAACATTAGGAATAATTGTCTTGTCAACTATCAAATTAAAACCGACTCGAAGCAAAAAGACTATGAAAAATGTAGCGGTTCTATTACGAGCTTAAATTAAATGGACAGCTTTAAGTTCCCTCTACAGAGTTGGTTGTTGTTAATAGTTAGCAATCTACTAGAGATCTTCCGGGTAGTTGAGTTTTAGATTCAGTAGGTACGAGAAATAACAGCGATTAATCTGAAGTGAAGCTCATAAAATTAGATCTCAAAAAACACTTGAGAATTAGAAACATTGTGCGTGTTTTCATATATAACTAATAAATTAATGATTTGGACATCCCATACAACACTATCTAGGCTCAAATTGAGCAGAGTTTGTACTATGTGAACCAGATAGCTTATAATAATACTTAAAATCATATTTTTAGTAAATACATGCTTAAAATACAATATAATCTGCAGACAGAGAACAGGGGCTCAATTCTAGATCAGTGACTTTTTTGTCACGGTAGATATATATCACAAGAACTGTCAAATTCACTAAAGAAACTGACAGTTCTTGTGATATATATCTACCGTGACAAAAAAGACACTGGTCTAGAATTGAGCCCCAGGCACAAATATTTGATCTCGATGGAGATTGAACTCACGTCCTACGGCACAGAAGGTATAGCTGAGTATTCAGTGTTCGATTGACCCACATTTCAACTTACTGTAAAAACAGAAAGTTACAATAAATAGTTTGTAATTAACTTACTCAATACCTATCGATACAATTCAGGGACTGCTCCACAAAAAGCAAAACCAAATTACAAAACATTGTATATCATTTTGAACGTGTTACATTGCTAATCAAAACCGTATATTGTTGAATTCAAGCGTACTAAATGATCAATGGAGCGACAACACAATAAAATTGTTGAAAATCTTTCCAGTTCGTTGACTCGTTCTTATTATGCCATTGAACTTACAATACATCATTTTTACGTAAGGAGTAATAAAAAATTACGCCGACGGAAATTGTGTCACATTCTTTGGGTGGCTTTTTATGACTCTGATTTAGAACTTTATTTCATTCGTGTTCTAATTCATCATAATCATTCAAAATTTTCTATTAATTATTATTTCTAAATGGTTTTATTTCGCACATACCGATTTCTTTTCATTCAGCTTTTATTTTTGACTTTTGTGTGAGTTTTTGTAAGTCAGCCTCCGACAAAGTATGTGAGCTAATTTTTTTCCCCTTTTTTTTAAATTACATATTTATTATTCATTGTACCATACTTATTGCAAATAAATATATTTTATTTCATTTCATTTGATCTAATTAATAACATCAATTGTTGCATTGCATGTAATTAGCATAGCCATTCAGAGCCTAGGTAGAAATTAGGGGTCTATATTAATATTTCAGGTCCATAGTTCTTTTATAATGTAGGTTTCCTTTTATTAAAATTATAAGTAGCGGTTCATAATACTTGAATAAATAATAAAAAAAACAATTATACACTAATAATATTATATTCTTTGTCTGAACTATTGTCTAACGTACCGTAATGCTGTAATAATGCATGAGTATAGTTATAATAATGTCGAAAGCATAAAGGTACAAATAAATTTGGCATATTATTTATGTATGATTTCGAAAAGAAAGTGAGTTAAAACTTTTTTCTATAATACCGAAAGTCAATTTTAACTTGACGTTAAGTGAATCTCAAGTGCCTAAAAGTACCCCAAATGTTATTTCAACTTTTGAGCCTTTTAATTTAAGTAAATACTCAAGACGCCGACACTTTTTAGGACACTCTATTCATCTTAGAGCCCACGCAAAATACTCTGCGCGTGGAAAATATAAAAAGCAATCTTTCAATCACAAAATAATTATGAACTTGCATTAAACACAATCCAAGTTTGATTCAGAAGATATATTTCCAATCCATTTTTTTCATGTTTCCTGCCATTTGTCACGCCCAAAGTTATCTTACGCGGACTCTACCAAAATATAAGACAGGTTTTATGTAACAGACAGTCACCAATCAATTTTATAGATTAATTTGGCACTAAGAAGACTACATTCACTCGTAATGGCCAGAATGTGAACGGCAGTGGCTAGAAAGTCACCTGTCTTACCCACACTTGCATCCTTTTTCGTGGTTTTTGGTTATGTGACTCACACAAAATGTTTTACTTTCAAACTACTTTTATTTTATTTTTATATCGACACTGTGCTGTTATGTTATACAACCAATTGATTACGAAAAGTTGAATCGAGTCTAGACTATTTAGGCCCGTATTCTGAAACAGCGCTTGAGTCTGAGTCGAGCCTCAAGCATAGATTTTATGACAGTTCTCCATTGAAAAGTGTCAAAAATCTGTGCTTGAGGCTCGACTCAGACCTAAGCACTGTTTCAGAATACGGGCCTTAGAATTCAGTTCAACAAGCAAAAAACTTCATCAATTGAAAGTAAAAGATTTGTTTATTAATCACTAATTCCCATCAATTTATAATTTTTTTTTTAGATTTGAAATACTCGTAAAATTTATTATTTCAATATGTTAAGTTTTGTATGCATGACCTTTTTTTGCACTCAAAAGAAAAAGGTTACAGGTACCTGGTTTGGTATAAAGGTTATAATTTGAGATGACTCCACATTTATGTTATGTTTTCTTTTCTTTCCAGGTTTGTTTAATACTGGTGGTAGCCAGCTGCAAGGCCGGTTTTATAGGAGGATACTCCAACGACATATCCGGCGAAGGTCAGATTTATGACTCCGGAAACCAAGGCCACACCATAGCGTTGGCACAAGGCCACGATTTAGGCGGACAACAGGGGCACGATTTCGGTGGACAGCAAGGTGGAGATTTCGGCGGGCATGGACAGCAGTTCGGCGGGGATTCTTACCTGCAAGCTGCCCAAGACTACGGCAACCAAGGCCACAGCGATGGTGGTCATCAACAAGTTCAGTCCTTCACTCTCCAAGACGCGGGAGGTGACTACGGCCACGGACAAGGACAGGAATTAGGCGGACTTGAGCAAAGCTTCGAAGGACAAGACCACGGCTTCGGCCAAGTTCATGACTTTGGTGGACAGCAAGATTTTGGCGGGCAAGAACAGCATGGTCTGGTACAAGACCACGGTTATGGCGGACAAGATTACGGAAGCCAGCAGTTTTCCAGCGGCGGCCAGGATTACGGTCACGCCCAACCTTTCGCCGTGGGTGAGCACGTTGACATACAAAGCCCAGTGGCCGTGCCTCTGTACAAGCACGTGACATACCCAATTCACAAGCCAATCCACGTGAACGTGCCCAAGCCAATTCTGATCGGAGTACCCCAACCTTACCCCGTAAAGATCCCCGTCCACAAGCCAGTACCAGTTCCGGTAGAAACTGAGATATCCATCCCTTACGAGAAGGTCGTACCGTACCCGGTCATTAAGAACGTGCCCTACCCGGTAGAAAAGCATGTACCTATCAAGGTGGAGAGGACTGTAACAGTGCATGTTCCCCAACCCTACCCCGTCAAGATCCCCGTCTACAAGACCATCCACCACAACCATCATCATCACTAAGTCAAGTGCCAATCTGTTAATTCTTTGTAAATAATTTGTTGATTAATTTTAAGTCATTTTCAACTGTGTCCATGTTGTAGTTGATTTATTTATTGTATAATTGTTGTTGATTGATTATAGAACCATAAATACTGATTTGTTTTTACTTAAACCTTTAACCTACCGTAGACATCGAAACAAAAAATATCGGTTGTCTGTAAAGTCGGTTTACTGACGTTAGTTGACGTGACAACGTCATACAGCCGTCCACGCAGACGCATCGCTCACTCAAGTAGGAGAGAGACAGATGTCGAACGCTGCCGAACGCGGAGGCCGATTGTGCCTCTTTGTCGCTCGTTCCGAGCTCTCGCTTGCACTTCAAGCCTTAAATGGAACGCCTCAGATCTAGGTAACGCCGCATGAGTTATGTTTTTTCGTGCGTGCAGCCGGCTCCATTGAATTATAAGACGTTGTCACGTCAAAAAATGCCACATGTTTGTCCAACGTGGGAAACTGAGCTGTGAGACTATGTAGACATCTATGGTAGTAGGTATCTACTCGTATTAAAGCGGATAAAACCTCGTACGAAATCCAGATTACTTACGAGCCTGCCGCCTACCATGAAAAACGATACAAAAACATTCGTATTTACTTTTCGAGTTACACTGCGGGGTTCAGTCAGTTCAGCTAAGCTGGGCAATTGTGTAATTCTATTGCTATGAAAAGTTTGATACTAACAAACACCAAATTTCATACCTACCTTGTTGCCAATAATTTTTCGACTCTCCGTTGCCATTTAAACCTGCTATAGTTCCCAAAGCGAAGATCCCATTCGCTCGTCATTTTTTTTCTTTCATACAAATAGCAACAAGCATTTGGCCCACCTGATGTTAAGTGGTAAACCTATAACAAAGCATTCTATAACAACTTTCAGTCTTTTTGCAATCATTTTTTGTCAAAGATAAGTCTTGTTTCAATTCGTTTTTTATTGCAATCAAAGCTCAAAATAATATCAAAACTGACAGATGTGACGGGTTTTGATTGCAACTAAAGATACGCCAGTCACTCCACAGTAACCGTTCCGCAAAGAAAAAAGAAAGAAAGAAAATACCTACATTTATTTTGGACACACTTTTAAACAGAAAAAACATAGTAACTATAAAACAGACATATTATTTAACAAGTACAAAAAAACAGTTAAGAATACGAAACGTGTCCACAGTGATGCACTATATCTATGTACTTACGGTTGTAGGCAATAACTTGCTTATCAGCTTTCAGCTATCGTAGAGCGCTATCTCTTTCTGACGCACACTGCTCTATAAAGCCGAAATTAGCCGATGAGAAAAATTGACCACTGTACATAGCATGCCCAAATCGGCATCGCTGCTTTTCGCTTAGCGCGCAATGTAAATCGAAAAGATGAACACGAATGTTTGTCTACCGTTTTTCATGGTACACCATTATATTTCACGACGCTGAAACATACAGAAACACGAAAATTGTTAACAGGAATTTAGCATACCAAAATTTACGAGCTTTGAGAGTAATTCTTTGAGCAAACAGGCGAAACTCGCAATGTGAGAGAAATTAATTTTGTCATAGCACGAGTGACATTTTGTTATTGCGTCTTGTCTTCGAGACTTGTATAATAGACATAGGAGACTGGAAGAGCTCCCATGAAAAAAGAAAACGAAATTTCAAACTGTCATTTTTGCCTCTCAGCTCAGTAGGCCTACCACAAGCTCTGTCTGGCTCTGTCTCTGGCTTTGGTTTTGAGTCTGTGTGAGTGCTCACTAGTGTATTATTAATTACTGTGTGTGTGACGTTTCGACGTAGATTTATTTTGACAGCACTCACACAGACTCAAAACCAGAGCCAGACAGAGCTCGTGGTAGGCCTACAGTTGGTAGTTCTGCGCCCAGGGGCGTATTTACCCTTAGGCCAAGAGGGCCATGGCCCGGGGCGGCAGGCTGCGAAGGGCGGCGCAAGCTGCCCTTCATTCAGATTCGTGCGCCTTTTTTTACTTTTCATCATCATCATCATCATCCACAGCCCGACTTCACCCACTGCTGGGTATAGGCCTCTCTTAGTTTGTGCCATCTACCTCGATCCTGTGCTAGTCTAAGCCATTGCCGCCCGACGACCCTAAATATATCTGACTTTACATCCCTGAAGCAATTTTAAAAAGCCAACTAACCTCGTTCGTCGAACGAACGAACAAAAGAAGAAAATCATAAAAATAACGTTAATTTTAACGGGGCGGGCGGCCGGCCGGCGGCCGGTCAACGGGCGCGGGCGAGAGCGGGGCGAGGCGTACTCCGTCGCTCGTGAGTGACTCGGGACTAGTCGGGATGCTTCGACTTTCGTTACTCGTGTTGTAAAGCAGCCGAGGCGGCGCGGTCGCGGGTGGACTAGCGGCTAGCGGCATGTAAGTCTAGCGCTGAGCGATACGCGGAGGGGATAGCTGCGCATGTGTACTGTCGCGCACGCAATACAATTATAACTTTAAATAATTATTCAGTCAATTGAAATGTTACATAAGCTTTACATTTTTTCATTGCTAACTCTTTTCCTTACTTATAGAACTTTTCAAATTATTGTTTCTTGTAGTAATTTCTAAGAGGAGTGTACATTTTCGATAATGTTAGGCAGGTAGAAAAGGTGCGGGTTACCGTTTGGGGACAAATTAACATCTACCTGCTACGACTATTATTATTATTAAAGAAGCTATAAGCAAAAAAGTGAGGAAATTTCTAGACAAAATTTCTCCCCTTTTTGCTTATAACTGCTTTAATTTTAAATTTAAGGCAAAAAGTTCTATGAACATATTTTTAGCAAAGCGATTTGCTACAAATTATTCCTTGATTAATTTTTTGTAGGACACATAGTTTCCGAGATATCGCGAAAAAAGTGTTTGCACGCCTATATCGAAGATGGCGCCCGGGGGACATAAGAATAACGGTCAGCGCTAAAGTTACGTGCCGCTACTCATACTATTTAATGTAAATCGTAAATATAAAATAAAAAACTCGTTCACCAAAATTATCAGCCCCAGCGGCCCCAGCCCTGCATTTTATAATTCATAAATTAAATTATATTTAAATTAAAATTATAAATTATATTAAAATTATATTTTATAAATAAAATATAAAATATTGGCAGGGTGTGCTCAAACGCGAACCTATTTAGGTAGTAGGCACGTAAAAAAAAAACTTTTTTTCCGAAAATTTATGGGGCGGCATATCTTTTAGGCCCGGGGCGCCAAATCTTTAAATACACCTCTGTCTGCGCCGCAGGTCGTGAGCTCGATCCCCACCGAGAAACAAATATTTGTGTGGTGAACACAGATCTTTGTTCGCTTCCTAAGTGTTACATTGTTTTCCCAGTAAATATTTCCTTCGTTTTCCCAGTAATAAAAATTGTACAACAATTTATTGTATCAGCTGATCGGTTCCCAGCGTACAAACTCTGCTTAGGGGCTAGATAGTGTCCAGTGCTGGACATAGGCCTCCCCTACACATTTCTAGGAAGAACGATTCTGAGCCCTTTCCATCCACTGCAATGTCGTCGGTCCATCTGGTGGGTGGGCGCCCTACGTTTCGTCTTCCGGTTCGTGGTCGCCATTCGAGAACCTTTATTCCCCAACGTTTGTCGGTTCTTCGAGCTAAATGACCTGCCCATTGCCACTACAACTTACTTATTCTACGAGTTATGTCCTTGGTTCTTCTACGGATATCCTCATTTCTGATTCTATCACGTAGCGAAACTCCCAGCTCTCTCTCTCTCTCCATAGCTCGTTGCGCGACTTTGAGCTTGTGCACGAGGCCAATAGTTAGCGACCACGTCTCAGTTCCGTAATTCAAATCAGTAAGTAGTGTTGAAGAATTTTATAGCAAAGAATTTAGTTTTACAACTAAATTCTTTGCTAATTCTTCAACACTACTTCTTACGAAGTCACGGATTAATGTAGGCCTGTGTGAGTGCTGTCTAAATAAATCCTACGTCGAAACGTCACACACACAGTATAATACACTGGTGACAACTCACACAGACTCGAAACCAGAGCCAGAGACAGAGCCAGACAGAGCTTGTGGTAGGCCTACTGGTTTAATTATAATTGGCAGGTAGTTGTTTACATTGTGACAGCATTAAGTAATTATAAAACCTTATAATTATGAGCCATGGAGTTCCTGATTGTGCAATGTAATAGCGACTTTACTTTCGAAATGATAAGATTGAAAGTCACGATTTTAAGCGTACTAGGTACTTGTTACTTGAATATTTTGGTTGTTGAAAGCACCTGGTGGTCTCGTGGTAGCGGTCCCGCCTTCCGATCTCTAAGGTCGTAGGTTCATAAAAACTTATCAAGATTTTGATAGTCATGTTTCACTTCGCTACGAAGCATCTTCACGAAAATTTACGCTGTGCACTAAAAGACGTGTTGCCTTATCGAGCGCTGAGCAGATAGTAAAAACAAAACAAATAAATGGCTAATAATTCTGTCAATTCCTGAAAATTGAACTCTGTGTATTCTCGTGGGAGATCCAGTTGTGGCTTGAACACTCATGTAGGTACTAACTAAGCTTTTAGATACTAGGATATAATTATGATGAATAAATATTTCTTTAAATTATATGCAATTTATTTATTTTATTGTGAGAAATCTTTACGTTTCATAAGGGCCCCCAAAACATTTTTTATACGGGCCTCGCCAAGCATCGCCACTGGTAATTCATCAATCTTTATCGGTATGCAGACAAGCTTCGAAAAGTGAGTTGACGAGCATATAAGTCAAAATGAATTATTCAGACAGACATACCACTTCAATCTCTGTACTTACATAATTAATGTAAGGAGCTTGCAGAGTGAGTACCTTTGTTATGTAGGTGTATTGAATCGCTTAGAAGCTAATGCGACTTGAATAAATCCTTAGTCACAAAGAGGGGTGTCACAATCGGAAATTGTGAATAAAAGCTTTTCACCATTCTGTTTTGTTAGTGAACTCCTGAACTTCCTAATGGACTACTTCTTGCTCTTTTGACACTCGAATGAATGTTTAACAAACCTCTTAATGTTGTATTTTCAACAAAAACTTTTAATTGGGTCAGGGTGGTAGATCACATTGTAATGGTTACTCCTTAAAAATGTATACCGAGCCATTATGTCTTGGAACTTTGATGTTTATCATGAATCATCTTAATTTAGCTTTTGTGTTTGCAAATTGTTTATGTTTATTTCGTTTTTATGTACTTACATATTTAATTTCTTATTTTATGTTTGATAATGAAAATTAAAGCTTTAATCTCTCTATTTCAAATATAATTTTACCTAGTTTGAGCCTACAATAACAGCTAGTATCAGTAAATTAAGTACTTTTTAGCTTGGAAAATCTAAAAGTCTGAGCTAGACCTGACTGACGTAATAAAAATAGATTACAACTGCCAGTAGTATATCTTATATCAACAAGCAAAAGCCCATACTCTAGACTGATACCCATCTTTAAAAAAATAAATAAATAAGTATAAAAAAATATGAGTAGTATTTAATAAAAAAAAACATTCAAAAAATACTGGGTAAGTATAACTTTAACTGAGCCGTTATTATATCTTATACCTTTAAACGAGAAAATCTTGTGTATATATTTAGGATCTCGGAAACTGCGCCAACGATTTTCACGAAATTTAGTATACAGGGGTTTTCGGGGGCGATAAATCGATCTAGCTAGGATTCATTTTAACAATATGATTATTTCACCCCGAGTTCAATAATTAAACATAAACTTAATATGTGACTGCTCCTGCCATCTATTGGCGATTGTGAACAACTAACTTCAATCATTTCCAGCAGATGGCGTTGTTCAGTAAGTATAAGCCAATAAAGATAATATGACTCTTATGATTTCTTAAAAATACAAATTAACAATAAAAAATACCGAGCAAAGCTCGGTCACCAACTGCTAGTTAGCTTATAAACTAACAATATCTAAGAAGCTAAACGAAGCATGTTCAGTAAAACAAAGGTAAAGTAAGAAAGCAATAAAACAGTTTTCGTCGCATCTCATAAATTCCTAGTTCGCAAACAATAATACACGACGTATTACCACATTATTTTGTAGAAACAAAAAGCGTAACATATGCCCTCATCCTCCCCTATTTCCGCAAACTGTAATAAAATATGTACACCCTCGTATTTACGTTTAATTTACTGTGTTTTTGTTTATACAAAAAGAATAGAATGTTTTTACAGAGCGTGTTTTCATTATTAGATAGGCGTTTAGTTTACCTGCCCCTTATAAAATTATGTGCGCAACGTTTGCTCTCAAAAGGTGAAAGAAAACATTGGGAACCCGCAGTTTATAGTCAGTTGTGCGGGACTGACGCCTGAAAGAGTATTTTGTTGTAGTTGTAGTTGTTGTAGCTCTTTAGAGCTCTTTGTGAAGGGCTCGTCCGTAAGTACTACAGCATGCCTATCTCTGCCGTGAAGCAACATCGCTGTGTTTCGGTTTGAAGGGTGTGGGTGTGGGTGCCGGTGAAATTATTGGCACGTGAGGCTGAACATCTGTATGCCACAAGTTGAAGGACACTGCACCATTAGTAGGGGATGATGTACTCACCTACTTATTCACTACCTAGTTTCTAGTGTACTTCCTTATTCCAGAACTTCATCGCACTGTTCAAAGATTTGTCAAAGTTTAAAGTTTTTAAGACCACCCGCGTCGCCGTACAAAATATTATGGTCTCAAAGGAAGCTTCTAGGTAATTTTGGAATTTTACTCAAAATTACTTTTCCTGTAACATAATTCATGAAAGTTATGAAATCTTATCACAGTTTCTTTGAAAAATTCAGCGGCAAACTTTTGGCAAATTAATTTAAAAACTTTGCTGAGATAATTTTTGACAGCTGTTAATTTTAGGCCAATTAGGCACAAGACCGATTACCTTGTTTATTTTTTTATTAACAATTTTGTTTACAAAGCTTCCTAAATTTAATTCATATTTTAAATACATTTCTTCTGCTATCTATATATTTCTTCTGCTAGTGTCACTATTGTTGCGAAACAGTGTGGTGAAGGGATTTTAAGTGCGCCCCAATTAGGCCTCTATAAATTTGAAATATATAATGGAAAAGGTGTTATATTCGAATTCGAATGCGAAAAATCTCTGTTACTACGACATGACTATGCAGTAACAGAGATTTTTCTACTAAATACATATTTTTTCAGCATTAGAAATAATTAAATAAAAAAATGTCTAGCGAATATAAAAATTTTATTCTAGGTGTGAACGAAACCAATTTATATCTCTTATTACAGTTACCTACTCTTACTACAGTGCCCGCCCGCGGCTTCGCTCGCCCGTTCCCGTAACACCCCGTTCCAGTTGCTTTTTCGGGATAAAAAGTATCCTGTCCTTCTCCCGGTTCTAAGCTACCTCCCCACTAATTTTCTGCCAAATCGGTTCCGCCGTTCTTGAGTTATAAATAGTGTAACTAACACGACTTTCTTTTATAAATATAGATTGTTTGGTCTAAGATCCAGGATTTCTTCTTTCTTAACGTAGGGTTTATCTTATCTGTTGCAGGATGTAAATTATCTACGTGATTTATAATGATAATGTTGTCTGGCTAGGTGATTAATTTTAAAGTGATTAGGTATCTGACTGGCCTCTCAGCTCAGTTGGTAGTAGCTCTGTCTTCTGCGCCGTAGATCGTGGATTCGATCCCCACAGGGAACAAGTATTTGTGTGGTGAACACAGATTTTTGTTCTCTGTCTGGGTGTTATATTGTATTCTTTGTATGTATTTACAAAAAAAAATTATACAAGTATCATATCAGCTACGAGTATCTGGTTCCCACAGTACAAGCTCTGCTTAGTTTGGGACTAGATAGTGTTGTGTGGATTGTCTACAATATTTATTTATTATCTCTCTATAGTATTAATTTATTATCTCTATGTACAGTCGGACAGACCGGGCTGAATAAAAAAAAAAAAAAAAAAAAAAAAATGTACAGTCGGCAAGTTAAAGGAGCTGACAACCGTCAAACAACTTCTCACTCGCTCGTAATTAGACCACTAGTGGTCTAGTGGTAGCAACCCCGCCTTGCAGCATCATAAGGTCGCGGTTTCAAATTCGTTAGTGCACCTATGGTTTTTTCTCTTAGAAAAATCTATGTGCACAATGCTAGTACTCTCAAACAGTGAAGGAACACATCGAAAGGAAACCCGCAGCTTAGTTAGCTCCGCACGTATTTATATTTTTTGCGGATTAGAAATTCCTGTTCCAGGCACTATAGCGTCCTGTAAGTAAGGGCATAAGCAAAACCAGTTGCTCATAAATCATCTAGAATAGATGCAAAGGCCTGTTACTTTACTGTATTTTCAACATTCACATGGTTCAGTAAAGAATTAATTTAAAAAGTTTATTTTATAACGCCAGCCATAGAGTTTCAATTTCGATCTAGGTAACTTACTTATAATTGATTCCTAGAACCCTCACAAAAATATTTCCAACCATGAGTATCCAAGAAAACTTCAAATTTTCCCCGAAAAAAATAATTTCCCTTCCGAAATTGTGTTCATATTTCGCCAACCGATATTGCCTGACAATTCTTCACTTGCCATTGTAACCTATACCTTAGGCCCTAGATGTTACGGCTTAAAACTGCACAGTTATAAAAGTAGTGGACATTTTGCGAGGAAATATGGTATTGCATTGCCAATTTCTGGAGTTTGGTATCCGTTTCTCGAATATCCTTCACTCGTTCGAGAATGATAGACTATTTTCCGCAATCCCTTCCAACGATGTCCTCAGATAGGATAAGTCTCTCATTAGACAAAACGACGACGAAAGTGACTATTTTCCCCCTTGGTATAAATACAGTTCGTCTTCTGGATCTTTATACCTTCGAAGTTAAGGCACTAGAAACGATTGCACATGGTATTGTTGTGCGAAAACATTACAAATATTAGTCCGAACCAAAATTAGGAATAAAGCAGCTACTATAGTAGCTTTAGTGCCCTCTGGGTCCCACTGCTGGGCAAAGGCATCTCCCCATTCCCTCCAGACATTGCGATTCTGGGCTAAGCTTGTCCAGTCCGTCAGGAAACCTCAAGCTTGTCTCACCATCCCAGTTTTGGTCTGCCACGCCTTGTCAAAATGCAAATCGGTGGCTAACTTTGTCCACATCTCACCTGGCGTATGGCAGACATGACCTGCCTCTCCAGCTTGGCAGCTTTTGAAGCTACATCTAAGTGTTTGTAAGAGCAGTTCTGAATCTCTAACGCCCGAAAATATGTGACGAAAGGAGCCTCTTGAAAAGTCCTTTCACCTCACTAGCTATAAAAAACTAGAGACACAACAGGAGGAGGAAAAAGGATAAAGATCCGGCGTGGAAACTGTAAATGATTTTTCTATGTCCTTGGTAACGGTATATTGTCCAACCCAATAACAAAGCATTTGCCTCGCAGGTCACGCACGCTAGAAATGTGCCTAACGACGCACTGCCTTGCGTGCAACTTGAGGCATACAGATGCCAAGCTTTATTGTATCTGTAATTTTACCCACACCCTTCATCATCATCAGCCTGGGAAGTCCACTGCTAGACAGGCCTCCCCTACACATTTCCAGCAAGAGCGATTCTGATCTGAGTCCTTTCCATCCACCGACTTCCCGCATCTTCACAACGTCGTCGGCTCATCTGGTGGGTGGGTGCCCTACGTTTCATATTCCGGTTCGTGGTCGCCATTCGAGAACCTTTATTTCCCAACGGTTGTCGGTTCTTCGACACCCTCCATTCAAAACAACATTGATTGGAAGCAGATATAGGCATGGTAGTATGCTTATATCGAGCCACTAGCTCTATACTACTGCTTTTTGTTAGCTATAGCCTAATATATTTTAAGCCCCCAATTCAAAAAAAGGTACTTTTTAAACTTTCGCGATCATAAGACATATTTATACTTTACACGGGTATTTATCGCGTATATTACCTTATTTTATTTATTTTCCCGACGTTTCGGCTATGTTGCAATAACCGTGGTCACGGGCTGTCAAAAAAAAAAAAGGTCAAAAAAAGGTGTTATAAGTTTGAAGATTCAGTGCGTCTAGTCTAGCCTATTTCGATTCGATTGTTCGATTCGTTGGCGATATGAATAATCTAAATATATAAAACTCTTACGTTACTGACTGACTGACTGACTGACTGACTGACTGACAATCAACGCACAGCCTAAACCGTTAGTCCTAGAAGCATGAAACTTGGAGGGTATGTTCCTCTTTTAGCGTAGAGGTGTACTAAGAAAGGAAATTGGAAAATTATTTTCCGAAGAGGAGAAAAAGGGGATAAATGGTTTAAAGAAAAATCAACACACAGCCTAAACCATTAGTCCTAGAAGCATGAAACTTGGAAGATGTGTTCCTCTTATAGAGCAAAGGTGCACTAAGAAAGAAAATAGGAAAAAAATTCCCTAAAACAAGAAAAAAGGGAAAAATAGTTTGAAGAAAAATCACAAAAAATGCTTTACAAAATACACAAAAAAACAATTAAAAAAATTCAGCTACCGCAGCATCTGTCACCAAATTTGAATACACACAAAAGTTTACAATCATAAAACCCAACGTGACCACTAAGACAAAATCGCGGAAAACACCTATCATACCGAAACTAAACACCGCTTCAAAAACGACCACAACAACACTCGCCTTCACATTCAAACCTACCCTAAAGTAAATGCTCAAAACTATGGTAACCAGCAGTTGGCCATGTCTAATTAAAAAAATCTGATTCGATTATACACCAACACTAATACAAACCCCCAAATTAGCCACTAATATAACATAAAATCACAAAAATATCTCTACAAAATACGCAAAAAAAACCAATAAAAAATTTTCAGCTACCGCAGCATCTGTCACCAGGTTTTAATACACACAAATGTTAACAAAAAAACCAATGATAACCACTAAGACAAAATCGCGGGAAACATCTATCATACTTAAACTAGACACTGCTGAAAAAAATCGGCTCCAACAGCACTCGCCTTCAAATACACTCTAAAGTACAAGCTCAAAAATATAGTAACCGGCAGTTGGTCATGTCAAATAAAAAAAATCTGTTTCAATTATACACCAACACGCATACGAAACCCCAAATTAGCCACTTATCTTCTCTTCTATATATATATAACTCAAAGGTGACTGACTGACTGACTGACTGACTGACTGACATAGTGATCTATCAACGCACAGCCCAAACCACTGGACGGATTGGGCTAAAATTTGGCATGCAGGTAGATGTTAAGACGTAGGCATCCGCTAAGAAAGGAAAATGGAAAATTATTTACCGAAGAGGAGAAAAAGGGGAAAAATGGTATAAAGAAAAATCAACGCACAGCCTAAACCGTTAGCCCTAGAATCATGAAACTTAGAAGGTGTGTTCCTCTAATAGAGCAGAGGTGCGCCAAGAAAGAAGATAGGAAAATTATTTTCCTGAAAGAAGAATCTTCTATATATATATAACTCAAAGGTGACTGACTGACTGACTGACTGACTGACTGACATAGTGATCTATCAACGCACAGCCCAAACCACTGGACGGATTGGGCTAAAATTTGCCATGCAGGTAGATGTTAAGACGTAGGCATCCGCTAAGAAAGGAAAATGGAAAATTATTTACCGAAGAGGAGAAAAAGGGGAAAAATGGTATAAAGAAAAATCAACGCACAGCCTAAACCGTTAGCCCTAGAATCATGAAACTTAGAAGGTGTGTTCCTCTAATAGAGCAGAGGTGCGCCAAGAAAGAAGATAGGAAAATTATTTTCCTGAAAGAAGAAAAAACGGAAAATGATTTTAAGAAAAATCACAAAAAATAGCTTTACAAAATACGTAAAAAAACATTTAAAAAAATTCAGCTACCGCATTATCTGGCACCAGGTTCGATTACACACAAAGGTTCACAAAAAAACCGATGATAACCACTACGACAAAATCGCGGGAAACATCTATCATACTTAAACTAAACACTGTTGAAAAAAGTCGGCTCCAACAGCACTCACCTTAAAATTCAAATACACTAAAGTGGAGGCTCAAATCTATGGTAACTAGCAGTTGGTCATGTCAAATAAAAAAAACAGATTCTATTATACACTAACGACGAATACGATAGCCCAAATTAGCCACTTCAACAAATTCACGAAAGTTCTTTACAAAATACGCAAAAAAAACATTAAAAAATTTCCAGCTACCGCAGCATCTGTCACCTGGTTTGAATACACAAAAATTTTCAAAAAAACTATGATAACCACTAAGACAAAATTGCGGGAATCATCTATCATACTTAAACTAAACACCGCTGAAAAAAATCGGCTACAACAGCACTCGCCTTCAAATTCAAATACACTCTAAAGTACAAGCTCGAAACTATGGTAACTAGCATTTGTTCATATCAAACTAAAAAAACCAGATTCGATTATACACCAACGAATACGATAGCCCAAATTACCCCATAAAAGAAAATCACGAAAAAGAGCTTTACAAAATATGATAAAAAAAACATTATACAAAATACGCAAAAAAAAACATTAAAAAATTTCCAGCTACCGCAGCATCTGTCACCAGGTTTGAATACATAAAAAAAATTCAAAAAAACCGATGATTACCACTAAGACAAAATTGCGGGAATCATCTATCATACTTAAACTAAACACCGCTGAAAAAAATCGGCTACAACAGCACTCGCCTTCAAATTCAAATACACTCTAAAGTACAAGCTCGAAACTATGAAAAACCAGATTCGTTTATACACCAACGAATACGATAGCCCAAATTACCCACTAAAAGAAAATCACGAAATAAAGCTTAACAAAATATGCAAAAAAAACATTAAAAAAATTCCGCTACCGCAGCATCTGTCACCAGGTTTGAATACACATAAAGGTTAACAAAAAAACTGATGATAACCACTTAGACAAAATCGCGGGAACCATCTTTCATACTTAAACTAAACACCGCTGAAATACACTTTTCATTACTCATACTCTGAAAGTAGGTCTGAAGTTGCCTGAGGGGCCTAATTGAAAGTAGAACTTTCAGCCCTAGGGAGAATCGCTTTCTACTGACAGCTGTCAAATTATTAAAAAAAACAAGTTCTATTTTATTCAACCATTTTCCAACTTTCTAAAGTCTTTCTAACTGCAAGGAGGTCGTTGAACCAAATTGCAACTTTTTATTCAGCAAGTAGGTTGGAAACCCATTACAACAGTAAGAAGTTTAAAAAGTCTAATAAGATAGCGCAATGTAAAATTTAAATTTAAATAACATAAATATAGTATTAAATAAATAATAATTATATCTTCTAAATTACTTGATTAATATATAGCTTCAACTATTTATTTAAAATAACATAGATTTGACATTTACCATTTTTAAAATTATGAAAATGAAAATAATAGCTGAATAATGCTGGTGAGCCGAAGCCTCTTTTTGGGGGTCAAAGTTGCCCGCGTCCGTAGGAGAATACTCTCGTTACCCTACACGTGACCCCTGGGTAGTGCCAAATGGGTAGCAATCTTTCTGGTGGTAGGCTTTGGCCGTGGCTTGTCACCACCCACCGAACGAAACCATTCCGTGAAGCGTTCATCTCGTGTTTCGGAATGCAGTTCGGTGTAGCCAGCGACACAAAGTGGACGTGACAGGTCTGAGCAGTTCCTGCACGGGAAACAGGCGTAAGCGTTTTGGTTACCCAGCAATGCAAATGCGCCGGATGACTAGATTTGGAGGGTAGCGGGATCCGAAGCACGGTTCTCCGCTGGCCGACCGCAGGTTGTAGGGGGCCCAATTAGCGAGCAGCCACTCGTGAAAGGCTGCCCCGCCGCCTCGCGAAAAATCCCAGAGTGCTCCATCGTGCCGGTTGGCGACCGGAAGAGAGGATCCGATGGCCACTCTTGGGGGGGTTCGGGCGTCCCCGCAGTCTCCAGTCTAGTCCTCCATATGTGCAAAAGCTTGCTGAGTGCCACCGAGCTTGCCTGTCCCGCGCCTCGCTCAACTACTGTCTTTCCCCAAACCTAAACACTCACCCATCCTTATGAAAAAGTTTAAAAATAATAAGTTGTGCTTACAGCGGAAGCACGTCCTCTCACTTCAAGTGCACTTCTCCAACATTCGAGGACTACACTCTAATCTCGATCCGGTCCATCACTATCTCGAGACCAATAAGCCGCACTTATTATTCCTTGCGGAAACGCAGATTCAAAGCCCTCCCGACACAGCGTATCTTACATACCCAGGCTATGCACTCGAGCATAAGTTCAAACCCAAATCTGGTGTCTGTCTGTTTGCTCGGGACGATATTTGCTGTCTGCGTCTTCGTGACCTTGAAGAGCCCGATTTTTCAGTCATTTGGGTTTTGGTGGATACTGGCCTAGATAAAATTATCTACGCTGGTTTATATCGATCACACACTGGAGACTTCGAGACAACTAGGTTATTTGACTACATCAGTGAAGCGGCGGATGTGGCCCAAAGACGTTACCCTGATGCTCAACTTGTACTACTTGGCGATTTCAACGCCCACCACCAACAGTGGCTATTCCCCTATCAAGTCACTGACCATGCTGGAATAGAGGCCTATAAACTTGCCCTGACCTATAACCTCACACAGCTGGTCGGTGAAGCAACAAGGGTACCAGACGTCGAGAGCCACACAGCCAATTGCTTGGATCTTCTGCTGACAAATGAACCGGATCGTCACACAGTGTCAGTTGTGCCTCCTTTGGGTACTTCAGATCACTGCGTGGTGAGGTCTGTGTCGTCATACTCGCCACCGGACACCTCGCCTAGAGGACGTAGGCGAATATGGCGATACAAGTCGGCAGACTGGGATGAGATGCGTCATTTCTTTGCGTCTTATCCTTGGCGGCAGACCTGCTTTTCTTCTTGCGATTCCACGAGTTGTGCTAACGCCGTTACGGAGGTGATTCAAAGAGCTATGGAATACTTTATTCCGTTCTCTGATGCTTCACCTTCGACAAGTACTCGCCCTTGGTTTGGTCCTGCATGTGCTAGCGCAGAAGCGCAAAAACATGTAGCTTACCTTGCCTGGGTTGATGCACGAAACGGCAAAGCCTCTGATACGCGACAGAAGAAGAAAGCCTACAACAAAGCCGCCAAATCCTGCAAAAAGGTGATACGGAAGTCTCGTTTTGATCGAATTGGCCGAATGGGAGCTAAGCTTGCCGCATACCCCACGGGAAGTAAAGCTTTCTGGTCTCTGGCCAAATCGGTCGAAGCGAACTTCAGCCGTCCTTCACTTCCACCAATGTTGAAGCCTGATGGATCACTGGCTCACACTGCGATTGAGAAAGCAAGTCTATTTGCCACTCAATTCGCAGAAAACTCGCGTCTAGACACCGCAGGCGAAACTCCACCTAGCCTTCCTCGATGTGAATCATCGATGCCGGAAATCCGCATCCAGCAAAAGGAAGTGCTCAAAACGTTGCGTAGCCTTGACGTGAATAAAGCCAGTGGACCTGATGGTATTCCAGCCATTGTGTTAAAAACCTGCGCACCTGAGTTGTCTCCAATTCTAACACGACTTTTCCGCCTGTCTCTTGGAACTGGTATAGTCCCCAAGTCATGGAAGCTAGCCAATGTGCAGCCTGTGCCCAAGAAAGGTAGTCGCGCCGACCCTTCAAACTACCGACCTATTTCAGTCACCTCCATACTTTGTAAATGTATGGAGCGTGTACTGAACGGTAAGCTCCTCGCATACCTTGAAGACAATGACCTCCTCAGTGACCGCCAGTACGGCTTTCGCCGAAACCGGTCTACTGGGGATCTTCTTGTGTATGCCACGCACCTCTGGAGTGAAGCCATAGAGAAATGCGGTAAAGCACTAGCGGTTTCACTTGACATTTCAAAGGCATTTGACAGGGTCTGGCATGCTAGCCTTATTGGCAAGCTTTCTGCATACGGACTACCAGCCCAATTCTGTTCTTGGCTTGAAGACTTTCTGAGGGAACGATCCATTCGAGTAGTTATCGATGGCTGCTCGTCGGATCAATTGGCCATTAATGCCGGTGTACCTCAGGGGTCAGTACTATCTGCCACTCTGTTTTTGCTGCACATTAACGACCTGCTCATACCCGGTATCATGGGATATGCAGACGACAGCACAGTAGTGGAAAGATACACTTCTAATGCTCAGGCCAAACAGAATGTGATTCATCAAGAGAGAGAGGCAATGCTGCAGCGCTTGAATTTGAAACTCAAATTGGTGTCTAACTGGGGTGACGCCAATTTGGTCAAATTCAACGCATCGAAAACGCAGGCTTGTCTATTCTCAGCGAAGAAGAGTCAGTTTCTCCAAGCTCCTGTTTTCCGAGATGTACCTATAGAGATACGGGATCACCTAGACCTCCTTGGTGCCTCACTTACGCCTGCTCTCAACTTTGGCTCGTACATTGAGTCTAGGGCTAAAACAGCCTCCATGAAGCTTGGCATCCTAAACAGGGTAAGGCGGTACTTTACACCGGGACAGCTTCTTAGTCTTTACAAAGCACAAGTCCGGTCTGGTATGGAGTACTGCTGTCACCTGTGGGACGGCTCTGCCAAACACCAACTCGCTGCCCTAGACTCAATTGAACGAAGAGCTTTTAGGCTGATAGGCGAGCAGCACATGGCGCAGGCTAAGATCCAGAGTCTGGCGCACCGTCGCAAAGTTGCTTGCCTATCGATCTTCTATAGGTTACATTTTGGGGAATGTAGTCAGGAACTGCACGATCTCATACCACCATCTCCCTTCCACTATAGGACTAGCAGACGCACGGCTCAGTACCATCCATACCTGGTTAGCATACCACCCATTCGCACTAAGCGTTTTAGCTCCACCTTCATTATGCGAACCTCCAGGGAATGGAACTCATTGCCGACGGCTGTTTTTCCTGACAACTACAATCTGGGCCTCTTCAAGGCAAGAGTGAATAGGTGTCTTCTAGACCATTCTGCTTCATCGTCGGCTACATCGTCGCTTACCATCAGGTGAGATTGTAGCCAAAGGATGTTCTATTTTATGTAAAAAAAAAAAAAAAAAAAAAAAAAAAAGCCGAAGGCCCGCCAGAGAAAAAGAAAAAAAAAAACCGGGAAGGCGGCAATTCAATCTTCATTTTCACAAATTTTTAAAACCCAAGATTATCACTAAGACAAAATCGCAGAAAACACCTATCATAGCGAAGCTAAGCACCGCTGAAAAAATTCAGCTACAATATAACTAACTAATATAATAGCACATGCCTTTAAATTCAAATACACTCTAAAGTACAAGCTCAAAACTATGGTAAATAGCAGTTGGTCATGTCATTTAAAAAAATCAGTTTCGATTATACACCAACAAATACGATAGCCCAAATTAGCCACTTAAACAAAATCACGAAAAAGAGCTTTACAAAATACGCAAAAAAACATTAAAAAAAATTCAGCTACCGCAGCATCTGTCACCAGGTTCGAATACACACAAAGGTTTACAAAAAAACCGATGATAACCACTAAGACAAAATTGCGGGAAACATCTATCATACTTTAATTAGACACTGCTGAAAAATAAAACAACAGCACTTGCCTTCAAATTCAAATACACTCTAACGTACAAGCTCAAAACTATGGTAACTACAGTTGGTCATATCAAAATAAAAAAAAAGAACTCAAATATCCACGCGGACGAAGTCGCGGGCATCAGCTAGTACGATATGAAATTCATAGTATTTTCATTCTTGCTTAAGACTCATCATCAACCTATATCAGTCCACTGTTGGCCGTAGATCTCTCCCAAGACGCTCCACTGAGCCCGGTCTTCAGCTCTTCTCCAGTGCTTACCATCAGCTACATTTCATTGACTTTCGCACCATTTAGCTTGTTTAAATTTCCCCCCCGTTCTCGTTACTTATATCCGTTCTCCGTTACAATATCTTTATTGTGGCCTATGTTTTATTCTGATGTATAAACTATGTTATTGTAAAGTTTAACTAGCAGTTGGTGCCCGAGCTTCGCTCGGTATTTTATTTTTGGTAAACTGTTGTTGTGAATTATATTTAAATACGAATTACTTACATACTGATTATTAGTATTTTTATTAATATTAATATTTTTCGATCTTACCGACATAATAATAAACTCCACTACTCGTCAATAGATGGCGTTCTCTGTCCCACTATGACTTAATCAACAGATGGCGCTAGGAGTTATGATTTTATGATAAAGTTGATTATATACTTTCTAAAAATGAATCCTAGCTAGATCGTTTTATCGTCCCCGAAAAACCCTGTATACTTAATTTCATGAAAATCGTTGGCTCAGTTTCCGAGATCCTAAATATATATATATATATATATATATACAAGATTTTCTCGTTTAAAGGTATAAGATTAAAATCCATTCAGTAGTTTTTACGTCAAAGAGTAACAAACATCCATCCATCCATACTGACAAACTTTCGTGTTTATAATATTAGTAGGATTATTTCAGTGTAACGGCTACCGTTTTTCAGGAAGCTGAAGAAGCTATAGTCATAAATCTGTAAGATTTATCCCAACCCATGCGAAATCAGATATGTTCCCGAATTATGTTAAGGATCGTGTTGTGGAATTAATTTTAATAACTCATCTTATAACGTTGTTTGTATTGCTTCTGGCTAAACTAATTAGTCAAGGGGTGTGGTACGAAAGAGTTTCGTAATCCCACTAATATAATAAATGTGAAAGTTTAGATGGATGGATGTTTGTTACTAAATAACGCCAAAGCGAGAGCGGCTAAACAGATCTTTGACTGGCCTCTAGCTCAGTTGGTAGTAGCTCTGCCTTCTGCGCCATAGGTCGGGGGTTCGATCCCCACCGAGAACAAATATTTGTGTGGTGAACATAAATGTTTGTTCTCTGTCTGGGTGTTATATTGTATTCTAAGTATGTATTTACAAAAAAAAAAATTATTCAAGTATTATATCAGCTATCTGGTTCCCATATTACAAGCTCTGCTTAGTTTGGGGCTGGGTAGTGTTGTGTGAATTGTCCACAATATTTATTTATTTATTTTATTTATTTTATCTGGAGCAAATTTGGCACAGAGATAGATGATATTTATGGTTCTCGTGGGATGGATTAGTTTGATTTTTTTATAGACGAAAAGATTGGCTTGATTTTTGCATAAGTAGTTGTAGTTTAGGGGTCAGAAAATGACAGGATAAATTTTATACTGGAAATATGATTTTTTAAAGGGGGTTTTTTCCCATCCAGTTGCTACAGATGATGTTTGAGCTTATCATACGACATAGAGGAAAAAAAACATATTTTTTAATTGAAATCGAACAAATTCCCTGACAAATACAACAACGCTGCTTCACGGAAGAAATAAGCATGTTATAGTACTATCCCGGACGAGCCCTTCACAAAGAGCACAAAGAGCCCCATTGTTTGTCCGCTTTTTTTTAGAAAGCGGTATAAAAATAGACATGCTTCATCTCGCTTTGGTCATAATATTATGAATCATAAATCAAAGGTCATTATAATCCCAAATAAGATTTGTGTCGTGCACCACACGATTTGGTTATAAAAGTTCTTCCGGGGACCAACAGGCATCGGATCAAATATTCACTGTATGGCCGAAATCTTACAGATGGTGCTGCTAGTGATGTGCTGTGAGTCATCGATATCGATGAAATAATGCCGTCGATTTTTAGATATCACGAGAAACTTTTTTTTTACATTAGATAGACCATCCTTTGGCCACAATCTCACCTGATGGTAAGTGACGATGTAGCCAACGATGAAGCAGAATGGTTTAGAAGACACCTATTCACTCATGCCTTGAAGAGGCCCAGATTGTAGTGATCAGGAATAACAGCCGACGGCAATGTGCAATCTAGTTCTGCAACCTCTTTGCTCCCCAGTGGAGGTGATTGCGTAGTCGCATCACTCGCATCCAGGCCCTTTTGATTGTGGCTTGGGAGTGGGGGCTACTTATAAGGGGTTACAAGTGGTGAGCGTGAAAGCGAATAATGCTTTTGGAAGTGATCGATGGTTTTGTTTTATAATCTATCTCCTCCGTGGCACAGTCAAACACAGTCTCGATTTCTGACTTCAAGACATGGAACCCTAATTCAAACCCCGACTTTTTGCATTGAAAAAAATTATCAACGCCATCTATTTTGTTACAGATATGTCGAAAAATGATGGCAACAACATAAGTGTTCCCTGTTTTTTGTCAGTATCTTTTTATTTGTTACACAATCACCCAGTTTAATAAAATTTTATGTAGGTAATTAGATTATTACCAATTTGAATTTGATCTGACGATAGCGTGGCCGAACCTATTACGAGTACTACGGTGTTGCGTATGTGTGGACTGTACTTGAGTAGGTACTTGTACTTTCTGTGAAGTAGCGTCTCATTTGTTTTTTAAAATCTGTGGCATTGATGAAAGTTACCCATCTACAAGCATCTTAGATAATCTAAGGCCCGTATTCCGAAACAGCGCTTGAGTCTGAGTCGAGCCTCAAGCATAGATTTTATGACAGTTCTCCATTGAAAAGTGTCAAAAATCTATACTTGAGGCTCGACTCAGACTCAAGCGCTGTTTCGGAATACGGGCCTTACAGTGTAAGCCGCATCTAATAGATTCTATTAGATGCTCCTTTCGCGTAAAAAGGCAAAGTTTATCGATCTTTACCAAAGATATTTTTCCAAGAACTAAAAAAAATACTCTTGGCTCAAAAACGCGAATTTGATAAGATGCCCGCCTACATAGGTTTACACTTAAAATTAGACCTAGCAATATCGATGGTTGAAATACTGTGATTAATAAATTCCATACAAAACCAAATCAAGCTCTGATGGCGAATTGAATCTGAAGAGAAATTGCTTTGTTTTTTTTAGTTCAATTTTGGCGAAGCGAATGTCCTAAAAGTATAAAAAACAATCGTATAATACGCCCAAAAAATTTTATATTAAATTCTTGCGAGATTAAATGTCAGTCGGTATTCAATATTCTATTCACATTCTAAACTTATCGGAATTGAATCATGACGAAATCGTTGATGCTTTTTACTTGTGCATTGTAATACTGCGACATTTAATTGAAATTTTTGATACGTGTACATTCTAGTACAGCCAACTGTACATACCTCAAAGGTTTTAATTAAGTTTTGTACTAAGGAGGTACAAAAACTAGTACCTAGCTTACATTTTGGGCAAAAAGTTTTTTATCTAAAAATTATTATTTTTGCTGAAGCTTCGTAAATTCCCTGAAACTTGATTATTTGCGATTATACTTTTAAAGAGGTACGAAAACTAGTAGATTACTTTTTGGTTACAAAAAATTGTGTTCCTCGAATTTTAATTTTTGCTAAGTTATTGAAATATCTAGTAAATTCTCTGAAACTTGGTTATTTGTGATGTTTCTCTAGTCAACTATGAATTAAATTTTATATCTACGAAGACGTTGAAATGTGCGAGGGAGATGGTTGTCAATGTCATTTTAATTAAAAATTATCTGTGCGTAAATAAATGGATAATGGAAATGGATAATACTGTTTTGTAGGTAAATAAAAAAAAATTAAAATTTCTTGTCGTGTGACTAGTTCTTGTTAACCAGTGAGGTAAGAGGACTTTAAGTGCACCTCAAAGTGGCCCCTTTCATGTAGGTACTTGACACACATGTTGTCAAACTTTTAGGTTCTACGACATGCCGGTTTGCTCACGATGTTTTCTTTCCCCGTTTGAGTACTGTCATAGTGCACATACATTTTTGGGCAGAATACTCTTTGATACACGTTTGGATTTGAACTGACTTTAGGATCAGAATTGTGCAGACAATTAATTATAAATATTTATTTAATTGAAAATATCGACAATATTTTTTTTTGCTTGAAAAAATAAATAAATATCGATAACAAGACATCACTACGCAGCTCTATTTCGCACTCGATCTAAATGCAGGCTTTATTCAAATTCGGTAGATATATTATTATACAGCTTTGGTTTCCTGAAAAACAACGGCCGTCACAATACGTTACAATAAAACCTAGCACCGCCACCCGCCTCGTACCGTTTCATAGAGTACCTTAGACCTTATATTTCACTTTTTAGTTGTGTCCTGTTTTGGTATGTGTTAGGCGCCGTAGAAATGTCCCGTTTCCGAACGGAAGCAAAACGTCAGACTCAAACATCAAACCTTTATGACAGCTACCTAGATTGTCACTTCGCCTTCAAGTTTTTTGAGCACTTATTTATTTGTTAGATGTCTAGTTAGTTTTTTAATGCATTGACAGAAATAGCAGTAAAGACGTCATCTAATGGGCAATTTACCATTAGCCGGCCCGGCACCGGCACGGCACCGTTGCCGGAGCTTCGTTTTTCCACTGCACCGGTGTCGATACCGGCTTACGCCCGGTAATTGGTACAATACTGACACGGACTTCATCACGACGACACCTTAGTCAAGCCGTCGACTATATTTGTTATAAAAATTAAACATAAAAAATTTAACGTAAAATTTGTAAGGTGCCGGTGCCGGGCCGGTGCCGAGCCGGTGACGACACTTCTAAGAAGAAATAAGTTGCACCGTCAAATAACGGTGGCGGCTTCTTGAATAAACAGGGTCAGGGTTTAGTTGTATAGTACTTTTCATGATCCCTGAAAGTGGAATTTTCATTACATGTAAATTAAATGCATTGGTTAGTTGGGAACTCTTAAGCTTCAGGGTTGGAAGTGGAGATGGGTTTTGCTTAACAGTCAGTACAGTAGATACCATTTTTGTCATCAGCTCAAAGGAGTCCAACTGCTTCTTCTTCTCGCGTCGTGTCGTTCTTTCTAACCAGTGTGGTGAAAGGATTTTGAGAACGTCTATAAGGCTCCTTTCGTGCACTACTGCTGGATAGACTTTCTTTTGGCGATTTTCTGATGATGAAAAAAACATTGAAAGGGTATGAACTAACCTTAAATGACAAAATTAATACCTATCTGTTTTGTGCTTAAATCAACGAGCATGTATGAAGAATGAAATGCGAGTGAATGAAGTGAAAGAGGTATGTCAGGATCGTAGCAAGGGGAAATCCTTGATCTCTGCCTACCCCCATAGGAAAGAGGCGTGATTTTATGTATATAAAAAGTATATACCTATTCAGTGATTTTATACAGGGTGTCCCAGAAAGTAGTGTCAAGCGAAAGTCCAGAGATAGAACCCGAACTTTGGGGTACCCGAATCACCCCCATTCAGCGATTTTGTGTAGTTTTCGGGTTATGATTTTTCTTCCGAATTTTACAAAATTTTCTTTTCCTGACTTTCGCTTGACACTACTTTCTGGGACATGCTGTATATTTCAAAAAATCTAAATTGTGCGAGCGTTGTTTTACGATGTGCATCGCCTTAACAAACGCTTCTTTATTGACGTGGTTGTACGGTTAAAGGAACGTGTCTAACCGACACCCGCATCGTCCGTGCCCTACGTGCCCTAGAATAATGACACGCGTGCGCTAAACTGTTGCGAGAACACGTAATGTGGACTGCGTGCAACTCTTTACATAATAAGTTACTGTGCTGATATTAGATGGGAGATAGGAAATAATTATTCAGTGTGTTTCAAGGAAATGCTTCTTGAAAACACTATTTAGTATTAACGATTTAAAAAAAAGGATGCACGAAATATAATTATACCAAATTGATACTTACGGAAAATATGTTTTTGTTACGCACATTTAAGCGATCTGCGATGGCGATCAATGAAGCGCTGTCCAATATGACAGCGATTCATTGATCGCCATTGCGATCGCCTAGATGTGCGCCAGCCCTTTTACTCTGTCATTTTCAAGTTATTTAGTCCTTATCATTATTATTATCGAATATTTAGTAATTTAACATTATTTTAGATTATTAAATGTTGGTTTAGGTAGTAAAAGAATATTATTTCACCATTAAAAAGTTATTTTTTAACCGACTTCGAATAAAAAAGAAGATTCCAGATTGCCCCAAACAAATTTCATTAAAATCGATTTAGCCCTTTGGCAATGAAGTCGGTTTCTCAAGTTTTTTAAACTTATAATTATAGAATCTAGGTACCAGTTCCACGCGACCAAGCCTAAGAAGATCCCATCAGTAAAGAAAGTGGGTACCTTATTCTGGAGCTACATTCTTGTCCGAATAAATTGAAACAGATTTTCCGGAGATAACTCAGATTTACAGCAAAGAGAACGGGACATTATCTGTGATAGCGAAACAGCATAAATTCTGTCCCAAACAATGCTTACCTACCTTAAGTCACAGCTTAGATGGGTACTTATAGCTGGTTCAAATCAAACCTAGACGTCGTAAAGTTACTTGCATCAATATTCTATAGACTACATTTTGGAGAATGTGCTCGGGAACTTCATGATCTCATACCTCCATCTCCTAGGCAGATTTTTTATAACTATTTACCCCCCCCCCTTCCTCTTGTTAGCAAAAGTAATCAAACCTCTCCTTCCCTCCCTTGCTTACGTAATCATTGATATTGTTTTCTGCTGACGTAATCACGATATCAAAACCCCTTCCACCATGTCATCAAAAATTGCAAAGCAAAAACCTCCCCACCCCCCTCAAGTGCTGACGTAATACTTGACGCCTAGCCCCTACTACGCCCCCTAGGACTAGCAGACGAACGGCCCATTACCACACACACCAGGTGAGCATACCACCCATTCGCACCAAGCATTTTGGCTCCACTCTTATCATGCGAAGGTCTAAGAAGTAGAACTCACTGCCATCGTCTGTTTTTCCTGACCAATACATATACAAATACAAATACAAAATCTTAATAATGTGTGCTATTTCTATATAATATCTTTGATGATGATTCCTGTGTTGATATTTTGTTTGTTAGTTCTTTACCTATGTGTAAAGTTTTATTTTAGTTTTGATTATGGTTACCGTGCTTATATTTTATTTTGCTAAGTTCTATACCTATGTGTCCTATTTTGTTGCTGTCGTTATTTCAATCATTTACAATGTTGTTCCTACCTTATCTTAGATACATTTATATTATCATTCATTCAATTTGATCATTATTATTAACTATATAAAATACCTGTGCTAGCTGTGGTTGCCTTCAGTGGATAAGCACGGGGAAGGATATTTTTTTGCTCGACCTAATTTTAATTTTTGTGTATTATTTCTTGGTGATACTAATAAATAAACAATTATATACAATCTGGCTTCTTAAGGCTAGAGTGGATAGGTTTCTTCTAGACTGTCCTGCTACATCGTCAGCTACATCGTCGTTTGGGATCTCTTCTTTTAAGTTGTGATACCTGTATTAGAAGAGTCCCCTCTTTTCTGTGGAGTGGTTCAAGATTTCACTATCTGTAGGTTCCCCGTCTTCGTGTAAACTACCCAAAGTCCATTTCTTGCAAGGTTTCATCTTGTCTATTTTGTATACGCTAACTATTAAATATAACTATTAATACTACTAACAGCAGATCTGTAATTTTTTATACAAATTTCAAGTGTGACAATTTATTCTTGTAGGAAAAAAGGTGCCAACCTATAAAAAACGTGAGTAAGAGCATAAAAAGTGTTTTACTATAATATTAAGTGAACCAGCTATTGCTCGTAAGCTGCTGTGCTTGCACTGGCCGAGACGTCATTCAATTTAAGCTCCCAAACAAAATGCTCTTGAATTTTCAACCCTCTTACCCTTACTATACGGTATACAATGTTCAGTTCTAAAACTCATGTACACTCCAGTAAAATTTTATGATTTACGCTTTCAACTGCACTGCAGGACGGTTTTGTTCTATTTTTGAAAAGAGAATTTCGAATTGTTTTTTTATTGAGGCCAGTCCTAATTGAAATTTATTTTGAAAATGGAAGATTGAACAAAAGATTGTAGTCGTTATAACACTTGGTATTTTAGTTAATTAAAAACTGAAGATTTGATAAACATATACCTATAACTATCCCCTAAGTATTTAGTATCCCCTAAGTATTAAGTATTCTTCCCTTAAAATTTCGTAGTCTTGTAGTCGTAAGGCAGATATTGAAAAAAATAACCTATAGTCTGAGGGTATAGCATTAAAAATCAGTAAAATCAAACTCATGAATTTACCAATGAAAGTATTATTTATGTACTAGAATCTACAAAGTTTGTTGTAAGCTGGAAAATTAATTAATTTGTACCAGCAATAACAATTTTAAAATGGAATTTATTCTAATCACCAATGCCAGCTCAAACAGGGGAATCCCCAGGTGATTATTAACAATTCTAACTTTGCCAAGTAATATCTACTTGGCCAAGTAATTTGAATAAGTTTTGCTAACCGGCCGCGCTCTTTTGTCAGACAATTTGCAATAAAAAACCTTAGGAATAGAGTTGGGACATGCTGTAAGTTGGTGTGATATTTTAAGCCGAAGATTGTATCGTCGGCATAAAATATTACACCAACTGAACTGACCTAGCTTAGGTTTCCAAGACAAGTGATCCTTTGAAAAGCAATTATTTACAATTTTTTATCGTATTTGCATGCTGAGTCTGCCATGCCTCAAGCAAATAAAATATTTCATTACATTTCAATGAAATAAACTTTTGTCTCTGAATGTGTAGGCTAACTGAGCTTACATATTAAATTTCTTCAATAAATAATTGATGGTGCACTTCCATGGAAGTGATTTGTAATTTTTGCACTGAATTAAATAGCTTTAATGAAAAACCAAAAATGGACTTGCTAGATTTTTTAAGAGAAACTAGACCAGAATAAAAATCACCCTTTTGAGTTGATTTCTTACCACCATTGTATAGGTATTTTCACTCACGCATTAGGTATCTTGTCCGAAGCCGAATGTTATCATACTTAAAAGTGAATATTGCCCAACCGTGTCGGTTGGGCAATATTCACATTTCGGCTATAACTTGCCCGAAACCGAAAGTTATCAAAGTAGTGTATGCCCAACACTATTGGGGATGGCCAATATTCACAAGAGTTTACTGTCTGGGTCCTGACCTTTGGGTGAATTTGGTGGTTTGCGTCTCTTATAGCCTCATTTTAGTTAGAATGCCTAATTTAAAACGCATTTTCGCTTTTCTAAAAATCTGAAAGTTTTACCTAAAAGATTTTGTTTTTCTAAACTGAAAGATTTGTCAAGGGTACAATTTTGTCTGCGAAAAATCTTCAATCTTTTCCAAAAGAAGATGTTGGATTTGAAATTACCTCCTAAGACGCACTTAGCAATAACCCTTTCAATGCTAATGCCTAGCAATGCTAGGCATTTTTAAACCTACTGAACTTTACTTTCAGATCATAAATAATAATCTATACTTACTAAATATCATAAGAGGAAAGATTAATATATTTGTGTGTATGTTTGTTAGGAATAAACTCATAAACAACTGTGCCGATTTCAAAAATTCTTTCACCATTGGAAAGCTACATTTCCCTTAGTAAGTAATATTTATGTGTTTGAAAAATAAGTGTCAACCCGTTTCTTCTTTTTAAAGCAAATGAATGACGAACGGGCTTACGGCCCACCTTATGGTAAACGGTTACCGTCGCCTATAGAAACCAACAACACCAAGGGTGCTGTCGTTGCGTTGCTTATACCCTGAAGGATTTTTTTACATTTTTCCAAGTACAAACTTAATTTTTTGAGGATTCTTAACGACAAAATTTCATTGATCAACGTCTGGATTCAAACCCAGGACTTTACCATCAATAGACGTAGATACTCCAACTAGACCAGTAGTGCTATTTGGAGCAAAATATCAAACAATCGGCCAATTCTATATTCCGTAGTACCGAATGCAATTTAAATTTGTCTCTGCATTTGCATGCGACCATCTGCTACCCTATCTTATCCATCGTGGCAGAGAACATAAAATAATACAGCGTATAGAATGGGCACTTTGCCCCCCTCATTCCCCAGCGGTTTTTTTTTATTTTTTTACTGGCGCTAGAGACAGCGTCTTTTTGCCAAATCTTTTTGGTGTATCAAATTATATTAGTCTCTCTCTTCGTTTTCACATTCTCTTTGTTTATTTTGATTGGCACACAAATAAAATAAATTATAGTTTAAAAAACTAAAAAAAAACGCTTTTATAACTAATTGAACTAAAAAGTTAAAAATAAAACTGTAATAATCAATTGAAAAATTTATATTATTGTACAAAAAAGCGAGGGGTGCTTTTTATAATAACTTCAGATATAATAAACTATTGATAAAATATTTACAACAATCAAAATCAAGCCCCCCACGCTTTTTGTACAATAATATAAAGTTTTCAATTTATTATTACAGTTTTATTTTTAACTTTTTAGTTCAATTAGTTATAAAAGCGTTTTTTTTTAGTTTTTTAAACTATAATTTTTTTTTTACTTTTTAATTTTTTTTTTTTCATATTATTGCATTGTCATCGACCTTTGAGAGGTGTGCAAAGTTTGAATCAAATCTGATCGTTCAAAGTAGGACAAAATCGAGCTCAAAGGGGTCGGTTACATACAAGCTTACCTACAAACTTACATACAAACTTACATACAGGTGAAGCTAATAAAAGCGTTATAAAAATTGACACTTTTTCACACAGATCATTTTCTTGAAATCACAATGTATTTTATAGTGTCCACAGTGCGGTTGTCGGTTCGTGTTTCTTTTTATCACGATGTAAAGTGTCCACAGTGCGGTTGTAGGTTCTACATGTCTATTGCAACTTCAACACTATATAGGCTCGGAAAAAAAAACGTATGGCTATTCTACCAGCCTCGTATTCTCAGGCTCGTGTGCGGCATTTGGCAGGTGATACCAGCACGATAGAATTTATGGCAAACTCCTGGGAATTAGTAATGGACGTGCTTGCAATGTATTATCGAAGGTTTAGAGAAATAACGTTTCTCATTCAAATAATTACTTTCCTACAAATAATGTGAGGCACTTACCTAAAAACGTACGAGCCACGTCCATCTCTGAAAAAAGGTAGCTTATTTTTTAAGTTTGATTCCTCAAATTTTTTTTAATCGAATGGAATTTTGAAAAACGAACGAAGAGTATTCTCACAAAAATGTGCGTCTCTTTCAATTTAGATGGCGTTGTACGAAACTGAAGTTTCCCGTTCGATCGGTTTGTCACCGATAACATAGTAAAATGCATTTCTTGAACTTGAATCCCCATAAATGAGGGTTATTCCTCATCGTTCCCACTTTTCGTCGGACGAGCCTATTCATTTCAAAAATCATTCCCTCTCGGTCCTTTAATAGCATTTACCTACATGATTAAAATAAAAAGCAGCCAAGTGCGAGTCGGACTCGCCCATGAAGGGTTCCGTAGCATCAATTAACATAATATAAAGGTTTTTGTAGTTCGTCGAAAGGTAAATTGCGGTTTACGATTTATGACGTATAAAAAAAAAACTACTGACTAGATCTCGTTCAAACCAAATATCGTTGGAAGTTTGCATAGTTATGTACAACATATATTTTTTTTGGATTTATCATTCTCTTATTTTAGAAGTTAGAGGGGGGGGGACCAACTTTTTTCCCCTTTGGAAGTGTCTCACGCGCAAACTATTCAGTTTAGAAAAAAACTATATGAGAAACCACAACATCATTTTTAAAGACCTATCCATAGATACCCCACACGTATGGGTTCGATGAAAAAAAAAATTTTGAGTTTCAGTTTCAAGTATGGGGACCCCCAAAATTTATAGTTTTAGAAAAAACGATATTAGAAACCTCAACATAATTTTTGAAGACCTATCCATAGATACCCCACACGTATGGGTTCGATGAAAAAAAAAATTTTGAGTTTCAGTTTCAAGTATGGGGACCCCCAAAATTTATAGTTTTTTTTCAATTATTGTGTAAAAACCTTAATGCGGTTCACCGAATACATCTACTCACCAAGTTTCATCAGTCTAGCTCTTATAGTTTCGGAGAAAAATGGCTGTGACTCGGCCGGACAGACAGACAGACAGACAGACAGACAGACAGACAGACAGACAGACAGACAGACAGACAGACAGACAGACAGACATGACGAATCTATAAGGGTTCCGTTTTTGCCATTTGGCTACGGAACCCTAAAAAACGCTTAATCATTGTTTTTAGGGTTCCGTAGCCAAATGGCAAAAACGGAACCCTTATAGATTCGTCATGTCTGTCTGTCTGTCTGTCTGTCTGTCCGGCCGTGTCACAGCCATTTTCCTCTGAAACCATAAGAGCTAGACTGATGAAACTTGGTGAGTAGATGTATTCTCTGAACCGCATTAAGGTTTTTACACAAAAATAGAAAAAAAACTATAAATTTTGGAGGTCCCCATACTTGAAACTAAAACTCAAAATTTTTTTTTCATCGAACCCTTACGTGTGGGGTATCTATGGATAGGTCTTCAAAAATGATGTTGAGGTTTCTAACATCGTTTTTTTCTAAACTGAATAGTTTGCGCGAAAGACACTTCCAAAGTGGAAAAAAGTTGGTCCCCCCCCCCCTCTAACTTCTAAAATAAGAGAATGATAAAACTAAAAAAAATATATGTTGTACATTACTATGCAAACTTACGATATTTGGTTTAAACGAGATCTAGCCACTAGTTTTTTTTTTATACGTCATAAATCGTAAACCGCAATTTACCTTTCGACGAACTACAAGAACCTTTATATTATGTTACTTGATGCTACGGAACCCTTCATGGGCGAGTCCGACTTGCACTTGGCTGCTTTTTATAATATGATTTAAATAAAAAAAACACGCTTAAGCATTGTTTTTTTAGGTTTGTTGTACCACTATTTCATAAAAATTACTTTGGTAATAATATCCTTATTTGCTGCGCTAAAGAACAGTTATTGGTTTGGTGACTAATATTTTTTAAATAGAAATTACAAACGTTGGTCTTGTTCATTCTTTTCTTTCATCCCATCTGTCATTACCTACTTATTAAAAAAAAACTATCTAAATAAAATAAATGAAACTTTAAATCAGGGATGTTACGGAGCTTCGACTCCGGTTCCGATAAGTCGGAACTTCCGATTATTATTACACCTGGTTCCGACTTCGGCTCCGACACTTTTAAATCGAAGGTTAATCGGAGGTCGAAGCATAACATACCGGCGCGGGGCGGCGCGGCGCGGGCGGCCGGCCGCCGGCGCCGGTGCGCGGCCTGTGTCGACTGTTATGAACAGGTTCATATCATACAATGTATGAACTAGGGCATGTAAACCGATTAATGTACCATGTAAACGCGCGACATAATCATGTCGCGCGTTTACATGGGGGATTACGCGCGGGGAATCCCCCCGACTCCCACAACGTGCACTCTATCGTCAATTATTTTTCACTTGTTGATAACCGCCCATAAGAATATGCTACTTTGCCTATGAATATGCTACTTTGTGCTACTTTTTTTTTATATTTTATTTTCTTGTTTATTTGGAAATGTGCCAATTTTTTTTTGTTTGTTTTATTTTATAATTGAAAATTGAAATGAAAAAAATTGACTAAATAATGTTTTATTTGTCCTTAAATAAAAATTATCTCTCATGCCAGCACTTCTGACCCTGCCTCCGACTCCGATTCCGACTCCGGTTCCGACTCCGATCAAGCAAATTTAAAAACTCCGACTCCGCCTTGCTTCCGATAAACTACCTCCGTTACATCCCTGCTTTAAGGCTGTGGTATTAGTGAACGGCCTTGGCGATCTGGGCGGAGTCAAATATATTCCCCGCGCCAACCGCGCTTCCCCGCTACATTTAGACGCGCGCATTGTTCGACTCGCGCTCTTCGCAGTATGCCGCGTCATCGTGCCCATAGCTTCACTTTTATTCGAATTTGGTTTAGGTGCGCTGATTTCGTACGAAGTTTTCCTTCACTATATTTTGGTAGAACTGGTTCTGCGCGCGTAACTTTATTTAGCGTGGAATTCTCTCAAAGGTAAATAAATTGTAAGATAATATAGATTGTATTCCTATTCCATCGTTATCATTATACCTGTAGGCCTACCACAAGCTCTGTCTGACTCTGGTTTTGAGACTGTATGAGTGTTGTCTAAGTAAATCCTACGTCGAAACGTCACACACACAGCATAATATACTGGTCAACACTCACAGACTCAAAACCAGAGACAGAGCTGACAGAGCTTGTGGTAGGCCTACAGGTACGCATTAGATTCACTGGTTCACGGTCCGTTTGAGTGAAAAGCTGACTGTTTGTCTAGCTAGGTACTTTAGTGTGAGTGCGACATTCATACAGTGTGGTCACGTTTAGAATGGCTCTAATAAACAAAACGCGTAAGCACCTAAAATCTCATGACATTTAGGTTGCAAGATAAATAAAAAAATAATACTAGGTACTACATATTATTTGAACTATACCCTTCGCGAGGAGAGTAGGTATAGCGCCCCGCAACGCGTGCCTGCCCTGCTCGCCGAGCGAGTAGGTATAGTTCGAGTATTCTGTAGTATAATTTTTCTCGCGACCAAAATGTCATGAAACTTCTGGTGTTTACGCGTTTCGTTTATTATAGCCATTCTAAACGAATTTGGCAGTAGTCTTATTAGGTATTTATTAGGCCTGGTATGCTTGGATTATTATACAAGCAGAGTGTATAATAACAAAGCGGCTAGGCATAGTAAGTTTATTGGGGTTATAAGTTGGGCACCTATTACCTAACATTCATCATCATAGATAAAATAAAACAGTTTTACTTTTAAAATTCTTCAATGTTTAATTGTCTTTCATTCAATACATACAATCTTTTTTCTGGTCGTTCTTCTTCAGTATCACTATCTGGTCCAATCTGAGAGCATGTTGGTTTGTTATTTTCTATGATTTTATTTTCAATATTCTCTTTTTCAGCTTTCCTTTTTTTTGGAACGCTGTTTTTGGAGCTCTTTGCTTCTATTGCTTCTTTTATATAGGGTGGATCACGAATTGACATTTTTCTTGTAAATCGAGGATCAATGAGTTCTGGCAAAACGCAATTTAAATAAAATTTTGTCAGTTTGGGCTCCATTATTTCATCCCAGAACTGATCATCCCTCTCAATTATATTTTTTTGCATAGGGATATTTTCGCCCAACCACAATCCAAACAGGCATTTTGTTTTTTTTGCTATATGAAGTTGTCCTTGTATTTGGTAGTACCAGTTGTGTTTTTTATTTACTTGGATGGTGCCATCTTTAAATTTGTAAAATGGGATTTTTTTTTCTTTGACTGCCTCTTCGAAGTTTGTTTTGTACACAGAAACAGGACATTTAATTTCAACTATCATATTTTTATTCTTGCAGATTCCATCAGGACTCGCACCTAAATATGATAGTTTTTCATCAATGAATAAGCCACATGGTTCTATTTGAGCCATTGCTTCTTTTGAAAGCTGTTCTATTGCAATCTTTTCGTTATCATTGCCATGTTTGATTGATTTGATGTGGCTTATACAATCTTTGTACAGCAAATCTTTCACAAGGTTTCCACAACTGACATCTTCACGTCGTTTTACTATTCTCCCAAAATTAGAAGCAGTTAATATATTTCTTCTCAATTCAAGCCACTCGCTTGATGCGCTTTGTAAAATAGTTTCCCTTTCAATGTGTTCTCTCTCCTCCTTTGTTTTATTAAGATTTTCCAGAAATGTCTTTTTGTTTTTCTCCATCATTTCGGGGCTAATGTCTTCTCGGGCACAATTTTCTCCATAGTTTATATCTTCCCCTCTAAAAAACTTTTGTTTGTTTTTCTTTTTATAGTATTTTCGTTGATTTCTTTTCGATAGCCTTCTTCGTTCCAGAATTTTGATCGTTCCTCTTGGACTTCTACCTGATGCTTGTTTGAATGTGGTTGACAACAATGCACGTGTGTTGTGGGATATAACTGCACCTTTGCATCTACTTTCGTATGATCCCTTCAAACTAAAATTGATTCGCTTCCCTCCAATCAATTTAGCAATTATGCTATTAAAATTTTCTGATTTATTACTCTCCACATTATGTACAAGGCTTGGTGCATGAGCGGCAACGTACGATACAATTTGGCAAATCTTGCTCCAAAGACTACTTGTTTTAAAGTCGTGGTCACTAGTGTCCTCCCCAACTTTGTTACAAAAGTATTGTTTACAACGGCTATGATCGTCAAATGCATGACTATGAGCCAACAGTATGTCATTGTACAGGAATTCAACATGTACACGTTTCTCGGCATCTGAATTGGAAGTGTATTTTTCCATTGCCTTTTTTATGGTTGATCGAATAATAATAACTTTTTTATCAGTTATATACTTCCTAAAACGTATCGGATATTTTGTATCTGTTTTAAGTTGGGTTATTTTGTTACATAAATTTCTCATTACATGGTTTTTGCATTCTATTTTCTGAATAGTTACATTTGAGTATGGTCGAGTTTCCACTAGTTTTGAATATGTAGCCGAATCTCCATCACTTATCATTCTTCCATATATAAGCCCATGCATTTCTATCGAGCATTTGAAACCCTCGACAAGGATAGCGGATTCCATACCAGTTGACGGACCGGAGTAATTTTTGAAACACGTATGTTCACGGGGTGATTCGTTTTTATATTCCGCAAGAGCGCAAATGCAGCAATATTTATTTTTTACTCCTACATATAGCACTTTGCCAGTTCTTTTACCAATAATGGCGGCTGCTCCTGATAGTGCAGAATAATTTTTTTTGTATGTTCGTTTGCTCCAGCATCCATCTACTGAAACATCAATGATAGGTATTCCATTAGCATCTGTTCTCCCTTCAGCTATTGCTGCCTCTCGTTCTTCATCCC
Organism: Thera britannica; assembly: GCA_939531255.2. Taxonomy (NCBI): domain Eukaryota; kingdom Metazoa; phylum Arthropoda; class Insecta; order Lepidoptera; family Geometridae; genus Thera; species Thera britannica. The sequence goes on from OW618045.2 coordinate 5,981,789, forward strand.
CTGCATTTTTCATTGTTTTCATTGAGATATCATTCCACATCTTAGTAACTGAGGCATGGCATTTTTGGTATAATTGAAACCCCATGAGAGGTAAATCAAGTGAAGCAGATAATTCTTGTAGTTGAGAATATCCACAACCAATCGCAACAGTTCCTAAAACGGCACTATTATTAATATTCATGCCACTGTCTTCATCACTGGATACATGAAACATCATATTACATAGTTTGCATTGTAATTTCAAATTGGAATGCAGTCCAGCTATTTTTTCAGATACAATTTCGACGCAACCAAGACCACAATTCATAGGTCCATGTGTTGAAATTTCTTGCAACTTCTTGTAAAAAAAATTTAAGTTTATAATTCTTCGTCCTTCAATGATAAATTCTTGTGCAGATTCTGTATGGTCCACCTGTAAAAAATTAAAATGAAAAAATAAAATTATTGTAGAGCATGACTATAGTCACTACTTTACCAACTGAATCGTAGGGCCATAAACGTCAATAGGGATAGGAATGTGCACCGCGTCCTAACATGTCATCGATAATTCGCTACCTGCATTCGACCCTCATTAGCGCCGCGCACTGGAGTTATTATGTACCTACTCTATAGATCAACTAATAGGTAGGTAGGTACCTTACCTGTGGTTGAATACTATCGGCATTCTCTTCTGAATCCGAAAACAAAACAGCTTCAGGACTTTGAACCCCAGGCACGGTAGATATCTCCTCAATTTTTTCATCCGGGCATCTAAAAATATTATACATTTTCAGTCAGTATTGGTCAGCACAGCAGTGAGCACTGGTGGTCTAGTGGAAGCGGCACTGCCTTCCGATACTATAAGGTCGTGGGTTCAAATCCAATTCAATTCAAATTCAGACATAAATAATAAATAAATATTATAGACAATCCACACAACACTATCTAGCCCCAAACTAAGTTTGTACTATGGGGACCAGATAGCTGATATAATACTTATATATTTTTTTTTATAAATACATACTTAGAATACAATATAACACCCAGGCATAGAACAAACATCTACGTTCACCACACAAATATTTGTTCTCGGTGGGGATAAACCCACGACCTACGACTCAGAAGGCAGAGCTACCACCAACTGAGCTGAGAGGCCAGTCGATGCACCAATGAGTTTTTTTGTCCGAATATTTATGTGCACTAAACGGTGAAGGAACGACAAGGAACCAAAGGTAAAGTACAACAAAAATATACTCAGTAGGTAGGAACATGTCCACATTCTTGGGGTGGCTTTTATTTTTGAGACTTCTTGTGAGGGATATGAATATGAGTGAGAACGTTGAAGGTACTTACTGTAAGCGTTTTGTTTCTGGTACTTCTTGTACAGCTATATCGTTTCCTTGTTGTAACTTCGCTTTCCTCGATTTTCTAAAATAAAAATATAAAAGTAAGTAAGATAAATTGTATGCTAAAGTATGTTTATTGTACTTCGCACTATAAACATACAATAGAAATAATTACTATGCTACTATATATAGCTAGAATACGTAGGTACGTGGTCCGAACACTCACTGTTCGAGTATTCGAATATTTATACAGTGTGGTCGCGTTTAGAGCGGCGGCGTTTTCATGACGCATACGTAGTTTTGGTTGTGAGAAAAATATACAAAGCACAAAATACACATCACAGACTCGGGGTACTGTATCTACTCGCCAAGCGAGTAGGTAATGCAAAAATAGTTATGGTTATTCCCATAGTTATTTCTAAAATAACTTTTCTGTTAGGCAAGTTCCCTAGGCTGAACTTTTATTTGAAATAGAGTTGTGTGCCTACCTAAAATCGTAAGATGCCGCCCAACTGATGGACCGACGAAATGAAATGAGAAGATTCTAAATCGTTATTCCTGGAAATGTATGTACGGTCTATGAACAGTTGTGGATATATTTAGGCTGATGACGGTGTGTGAGATAGGTAAGTACCTATCACACACCGTACTGAGGCATTATCGTGGGTTCGATCCCCACCGAGAACCAATATTTGTGTGATAAATACAAATGTTTTCTCTGTCTGGGTGTTATTTTGTATTCTAAGTAAGTATGTAGGTATTTAAAAAAAAATATGCAAGTATTATATCAGCTGTCTGGTTCCCATAGCACAAGCTCTGCTTAGTTTGGGGCTAGATAGTGTTGTGTGGATTGTCTATAATATTTATTTATCATAGAGGTAGGCAGGCAGGCAGGCCTAGAACCATACCTATTATGTACCCAGGTATATAAGGTACAAGCAACAATCATACAGATAATCTAGTGCTTGGGTGTGATTGTTTTACACTAAGTAACTAGGTAGGTACACATACCTATGCGGTATTTAGTTGCTGAGTAAAAATTGGTACTTACATGACTTCATTCATTGTAGCAGCTTTGAAAGCTCTGGATTTCTTCGCCTTACTTTTCTTCGGCATTTTTTATTGCACACACGGTATGTAGGTACACGAACAATAAAAAAACTTCACTATTAAAACCACTAAACTAGACTTATTATAGCAAGCGTCCAAGCGCGAAAAATAAATAACTTAGATATAAAAATGACTATGACTACATACTCTAATGAAAAACTAACACTAAATCGTCCATGCGAAAGTCGGGACACTGTAATGCAAGCGAGCGGTGCAGCGAGCAACACAACCTCCACGTCCGATGGTCTGAGCTACACTGCCGCCCGTCGCCCGCGCACGGACCCGCTTATTCCGTTATGTATCGAATGCATGAAATAATTGTTTGTATCCAAACGAATCATTAGATCAAATATTCAAACGTAGCGTTTGTAAAGAAAAATCAGACATTTTTTTGGGTGAAATAAAAAAACAAAAATGTTGTGCCGTCTAGGAGTAGTTACGAAATTTAAAGAAAGAATGCCTCACTTTCGAGTATTTTTTTCATATAGTATTATTATAGTTAGAATTATTTCAAACGTACCAATTAAAGTTTAGGGTCTAATAAGCAACATATATTTTTTTTGTACATTTATATTCATTATTCAAAGAGGAGTTACATGTAGAAAACCTCTTGTTAGCACGTACCCCCACCTTAAATGCACAGAGACTGATAAAACTATGGCTTCACAGCATATATAGCTAAAAGTTTAGATTACTACATTTACCTACCCAATCTAGGTATTTCCAGTGGTGGCGGGGCGGGTCTATTACCTTAAGTAAAAGCAACAGCAACTGCAGGAGCAGTTTGAAACCGACAGAGGGCCAGTCGACGACAAGATAATAATATAAAAAAGATAATAACAAAGAAAATATAAAAAAAAAATCTAACCGGCTCATAAATGACGAAGTTATGCGATAAAAAAATCTAAAAACTATACAACCGAATTGAGAACCTTTTCTTTTTTTATTTGAATTCTTTATTTGAATATGAGTTTTTGAAAACACAACAACCAACTGGCATCATAGACAGCGAGAATGGTCTTCTTCTTGTCCTGTCACTTGGTTTTAACGAACCAGTTTTGTAATGTTTAGTCAACAAATAATTTAAGTTTAAAAAACTTGAGAAACCGACTTCATTGTCAAACGGCTAAACCGATTTTAATCAAATTTGTTTGGGACAATCTGGACGTAAGAATAACCTTCCAAATAAAAAAATAATTTTCTAAATCGGTTCATAAATGACGGAGGCATGCAGTTACAAACATTAAAAAAATTATTTAAAAAAAAATGGCAACACCGATTTTAATAAAATTAAAATGGGACCAATCTGGAAGCAGTACCTTTCAGATAAAAAAATAATTTTTCAAATCGGCTCACAAATGACGAAGTTATGCGGTAACAAACATTAAAAAAATAAAAAAAATAAAAAAACATACAACCGAATTGAGAACCTCCTCCTTTTTGATTGGAAGTCGGTTAAAAAGCTGTTACTGCTATCGCTGTTGCTAGTTTTTATTAGGGTTCCGTAGCCAAATGGCAAAAACGGAACCCTTATAGATTCGTCATGTCTGTCTGTCTGTCTGTCTGTCTGTCTGTCTGTCTGTCTGTCTGTCTGTCCGGACGTGTCACAGCCATTTTTCTCCGAAACCATAAGAGCTAGACTAATGAAACTTGGTGAGTAGATGTATTCTTTGAACCGCATTAAGGTTTTTACACAAAAATAGAAAAAAAACTATAAATTTTGGGGGTCCCCATACTTGAAACTGAAACTCAAAAAAAATTTTTTCATCGAACCCGTATGTGTGGGGTATCTATGGATAGGTCTTCGAAAATTATGTTGAGGTTTCTAATATCGTTTTTTTCTAAAACTATAAATTTTGGGGGTCCCCATACTTGAAACTGAAACTCAATTTTTTTTTTTTCATAGAACCCATACGTGTGGGGTATCTATGGATAGGTCTTTAAAAATGATGTTGAGGTTTTTAATATCGTTTTTTTCTAAACTGAATAGTTTGCGCGAGAGACACTTCCAAAGTGGAAAAAAGTTGGTCCCCCCCCCTCTAACTTCTAAAATAAGAGAATGATAAATCTAAAAAAAATATATGTTGTACATTACTATGCAAACTTCCAACGATTTTTGGTTTGAACGAGATCTAGTCAGTAGTTTTTTTTTATACGTCATAAATCGTAAACTGCAATTTACCTTTCGACGAACTACAAAAACCTTTATATTATGTTAATTGATGCTACGGAACCCTTCATGGGCGAGTCCGACTCGCACTTGGCTGCTTTTTTATTAAGTAGTAGTCCCGTGGTTTATTTAGCAGGTAAATTAAGTGGAACCCTAATTACGGAACTGCGCGTGTAACTTTTTGTGTCGAAGCTTTGGCCGTATAATGTAGCGGAAAGTGGCACAACACAATACGTTGCGCCATAGTGCTTTTGGAGTTTTTTTTCAGACCTTTTATCAAAATGGTCTTGGTACAGTCTAACTTACTTACTAGAGTACAGGTGGACCAGTGGTAGCGGCCCCGCCTTAGGGTGACAAATCAACATCGAGCTGTGGTACTGCGCCGTGCTATGTTTGGTCAACTTGCTCGTCTTATAGGTATTTGAATGAGGATACAAACAAACCATGCTGTGCTGCGCTGTGTGAGGCTACGCTCTGTTTAAAAACGCAGCAGTCTCGAGCGAGGCGCGCTACCCGCTGTGCTGAGCCGAACTGTGCTATGTTTTCATCCTCTTACGGGTCACCCTAAGAGGATGTACCTATTTGAAAGTCTGTATTATAATGCCGTGTCTGTTTCCCTTCCGATGCAATGCGTGAGTTGAATTTTGTGCCTGAGTATCCAGATATTTTGAGAACCAGACTTTTGGATAGACGTTCTGCTATACAGACCACCTGATAGTTGGACGTTCTGCTACATGGACATTTTGCTAATTAGACTTACTGCTCATTAGACCTTTTGCTCTGTTGGACATTTAGCTACTTAGACCTTCTGATCAGGAGGTTTCCCATCGTAGGTTCAAATCCAGTTGTGTACCAATGAGTTTTCTGTACAAAAATGTACTCCAGTACTCTCAAATGCCCTACATTCAGCCCCATACACAGAACTTCACGACTAGGACTATTTTTGTTAATAATATTAGTTTAGTTCTTATTTTACATAAGTTCCTTGTATTTGTTTCTCCTTACTCCTTAGTTATTAAGTACTTAAAGTTATCTTGCATTTTTGTTTAAAATCTTAGTGCCAACTTACAAAAAACGGTTGCTGTAAATCGCGACACAGTTTTTAACTAATGCGATTTACAGTAATTCGGTTCACCTGTTTTTTGCTCTCTGCTCTGTTTTTATAATCCTTAAGTTTTTATCCTACACGGCTTAACTGGTTTCCGTAAATAAGTAAACATCTTATAAAGATATTAACTTACAACTAAGAACTATGTATGTATACTTAGACTAAACCATGTATATGCAATTTGTAAGGTTCTTTGTTTTTAAATAAATTAAAAAAAAAAAAAAAATGGTGAAGGTAAACATCGTGAGGAAACCGGATGTCGTAGAGCCTAAAAAGTAAAAAAAAAATCATAGACATTTGAAGTCTACCCGAGTAGAATATGAATAGCTTCAAGAAAAACGTTAAAAAACTCCTCCAGGGTAGGCAACGCAACGACAGCACCCTTGGTGTTGTTGGTGTCTATGCACGGGCGACGGTGACCGCTTACCATCAGGTAAGCCTAATCCAGTCAAATGGGGGTTCTCCGACCACGCAGTCTATGCCTCAACTGCTGGCTTGCCCAGAGTGCCCTAAAACCTGCACGCTGAAAGACCTCACTGACGCCACGGAACCGCACCATTTCTGGGCAAAACACATATAGAAAAATCATGGGAACCATCAACACGACGAAGAAGAAGATCAGGTAGGCCGTAAGCTCGTTTGTCTCTCTTTTACATAAAAAAAAAGAAAAATCGGTTGTCTGTAAAGTCGGTTTACTGACGATATTTGAACGAGACAACGTCATACAGCTGTCCACGCGGACGTATCGCTCACTCAAGTAGAAGAGAGACAGATGTCGAACGCTGCCGAAAACGGAGGGCGATTGTGCCTCTTTGTCGCTCGTTCCGCGCTCTCGCTTGAACTTCAAGCCTTAAATGGAACGCCTCAGAGCGAGGTAACGCCGCTTGAGTCATGTTTTTTCGTGCGTGCAGCCGGCTCTATCGAATTATAAGATGTCGTCACGTCAAAAAAAGTCGGCTAGAAATAAGCAATACAATAAGTACCTAGATTGAAAAATTCGTTTAAAACACTGATCGCAAGCCTAAGCCAAGTTATCTCACAAATCCCAGACAGTTAAGTAACACCTTACATTAAAACAACACCTCAATTGCACTTAAACTGGCAGCTGCAAGTTTGAGCGAACAATCCGGGCATTACCTAACAAGCAAAGTTGGAGCAAACTCGTGGATGTGACGCTTTAGCTGGCATTTAGGTGGTGATATTCGAAATTTCTCTAGTTATGCATATTACATGCTGCATAGAAGTTAATATTGTTACGAGTTACGAGGTCTGACTGAACAATAAAAGTCGGTTTTGCACAATTACCAATTTTTTCACTCCTCCGCAACAGATGGCACTAGGAGTGCTTCTTCTTCTTAATAAATGGCATCCATTTTGGATCAATTTTGCCAGTGTCCAGTGAGGATATAAGTACCTATTACATAAATAAAATAGTTTTTGGTCGATTCAAGTCAGTCAATAGTCAAGTAGCACATTCATCACTTTATTGGGGTACAGCCCTAATTGAGTAGCGAAAGTTGAGATTTATAGAAACGCGACCATAACGAATATCATTCACAGTCTATTTTTGTTTGATGGTTTTGCATTCTAAACAAATCAAACAAAACCGCTTTAAACAATAAAATAATACTAACCTGTGATACAATATGCCCCCTTTTGTTAAATTTTTGGTTCGGCTATCGTTTTTAGACTCCAAAAGAGCACAATACGTCATTTTTTATATTTTTTTGTGTTTTTTTTCAGCTATGTTTCTTGTAACAGACTTCAAACACGACTAGGAGGGCTTGAAGTGGCGGTAATCCGCCTGCTTGGACCGTTAAAGGTTCGTCTACATGCTATTGCCATTGGTTCATTATTCCGTGTTTAAAACACACAAAGAATGCAAGCCTTACTTTCCAGTAGTTAGATAACGCCATCTAGGAATCGATCGGGAAAACTGTCGAGAATTGCATTTTTTTTTTTCAAATCAAAATCAAATCCATGTTCTCAATTCAAATCATGTTCAAATATCGAATTCCAAACTTCGTCGCCAAGCATTATGTTTTCATGGACGGTGCTATGCGAAATGAGTCAAGTTTTTAGTTAGCTAATTAATTCTTGCACACGCCTCTGTTATCTCACCCAAGTCTTCGAGGCGAATGCTTAGGATGTTGTTCTGCGGAAGGAAGCCAGCCAGTTAATTATGAGAGCGCGAGCTCGCAACAATGAATATTATGTTGAGGTAGGTTGGAGTGCAACTAACTGTAAAATACATTGCACCAGAAAGTGTTTATCTACAAGTTAATAGCATGAAATTCCTTTAAAATAATAGTCTTGGAAATTTGTACTAGCCTATTTGTACTAGCCTAGCATTTATCTAGCCCCAAACTAAGCAAACTTGTACTATGGGATTAGGTATCAAATTTACAGTACATGTACTCATTGAATGTATTTATTTACAGAAAAATGTACCTAAGTATTAAATCCGCCATTTGATACCTAATCCCATGGTACAAGTTTTGCTTAGTTTGGGGCTAGAGACAGTACAATTTTCTAAGACTATTATTTTAAAGGAATAAGTGATAGTAAGTGAAGTCAATAAGTGATAGTAGCCGCTTACCATGAGGTGTGCCGTAAGTCCGATTGCCTTATAAAAGCCACTTCAGTGTTGATTTATGGCTAAGCTTATCTATATAAACAAAATATTATGCAAAACGAGCGAAAATAAGCAATTGTTTGCTTTCGCGTAATGAAAATCATTCTTGCTTGTTCAAATATTGACTTTGCTAATGAAGTATGTACTGCTTAAATCTCGCATAACACCGTTCTTCCTTGCGTCTCGAAGCGTGCTCTATCACGCGCTGGGCAATTAAAGCTGTGTTCAGCGATACGCTTCAATGTAAACGCGGCTTTACTTCAGCGCCTGATTCATGGCGTCGGTCGGTGTGAAGTGAGTTTTATATCTGTGTGACATGAAAATTAACAAAATTAAACACTTAACTATACTTACCTACCTACCTAAAGATATATTATGGACCAATACAATAGGTTCCTGCATCTAGAACCTTAAAAATTGAATACCACGCTAAATGATCGATAAAAAGGCCATTGTAATGCCCCAGCGGGGCTCATGTTCTGGACTTTATAAGTCCCTAAGACCTATAAAACACATGAAGCAATGAATAAATGAATATGAATATGAAATACAAACAAGAAAATAATGAGACTACTTTTGCCAGTAAAAAAAGTCTTACTGTCTCTTCCTTAATTCCCATGCACGTGATTCTAGTTGCCCTGTGTCCGCTACTTTAGCACCAACACCAGCTTAAAATTATTTCACCACATTGGCTTCGAAAGAAGATGAAGCACCTCCTATATAAGGCTTTGGGTTGACCTTTTTATAGGCTGATGACGAGATAGATGACAGAAAGCAGATCTAAATAATTTCTTTGAAGATTATAGTACAAACCCTAAAAAATCTGTACCATATAAAATCTTACGGTTTCATTTTATTTACTTACCCAAAACTTAAGGGTACGGACTGCAACTTTGAAGTCCATACCCTACTTGGAGTCATTAGGTATAAACCCGTCCCTTACCCATTCATTCCAAACTTCCATTCCAACTTCAAAAAGTACGAACTCAACTAAATTAGAAGATAGACAACATTGCGCCAAAAAGAAAATTAGCTAACTGACAAAACACAAACTAAAATTAAGGCACGACTTCACCCTCAAAAGTTGGGATGTAATGGCCACTTCAGACAAATATTTCGGTACGTTTTGAGCTCGTCGCCGGCGAATGGCCCAATTTGTAGCCTTATTGCCCGTTGATGTTTTGTCAGAGGAGCATGAAAACAGAATTTCTAGAGGTGAACAAAGCACTATGCACTCTGTGGATTGAGGAACAGGCTAACGTCAATGACGTTCTCGCTTCTAAACCTTCATCTGAACCTAGGAAAATTGTATGCAATCAACACACTTACCTATCAAAAAGTTTTCCTATGAACAAAAACAAGTAAAGTAACTTCAATCAAATTACACACAACTTTGATGCTTGCGATTTTTCCTATTCCATTCTATGATCTTAAATCTTTCAATCTTTTGAAATGTGTGAACAAAAAAAGTCAACAAAACCTGACAGTGCGCAGAGCAACGAGGATGGCAGGGTCACCAAAAACGTTTTCATAGATTTGTTTATTTTCTCTGTTCTGAAGAAATTAATTATTTTTACGATCTTATAAAATTTAAGAAAACTATATTAGAAGCATGGGTTATCCAAAGCCCAATAAATTCAGTACTTTGCCTCTATTAACTAAAGCTGTCTCTAGTTTTTGACTGAAAAGTTTTTCCGTGCTCTGCGTCCAGTTTCACGAATTTCAGGTTTTCAGCTGTCCGCAAGTTTGTTTGTTTTTCAACGGTGACTGTTGACTTTGTTAATAAGATGCGCGCGCCATCCGACTATTATTATTTAACAACCTCTGTTGTTGCATTAAGATGCAGAATAAACAACTTTTTTGAAGATATAAAATAATAATGTACTATAGTGTAATGAAAAATCACAAACCACCAAGCTTCGAAGAATTGGGCTTCGAAAGTTGAGCAAAAATAATATTTTGATCCAAACGAGCTTTCTTGCCAAAAAATTATAGTTTTGTTAGATTTGTTAACATCTATGTAGTTGAATTTTGTGTTGTTGAAATGAAATAAAAGGGTAGGGACGTTACGTAGTAGGTACTTCACTTTTTATGAATTTGTAAAGCCTTGCGCATGCTAGGCAATCAGTTTCAGGTTTAATTTTACATAGGTACATTCAAGTTTAGTTTTGCATACATCACGCAGAGCTGCGAACTTTGACAGCAATACACTGATCGCTATCGCAGGTGATCTAGATGTGCACAAGGCTTAATTGGTAAAAAGTTAACCGTTTAATCTAACCCATAAACCAAAAGTCCAAAAAGACCCGGGCAAAAACGAATTATAATCTAATTTAAAACCAGTAAAAAAATCAGCAAGTCCGCGATTCTAGCAATAAAATGACCGGTCTTTTTTGTCCCATTCGTAAGTTCTCCTCTGTCGCTGCAAAAGATAAACTTGGGCTTTATCGGTCCGTTAATTTATGCGGGTTAAAACCGCAACGCTGTTTTAATGTTCCACACCTCGGGGTTTTTTGTCACAAAGGTTTTAAAATTCTTTTTACAGTTAAAAAGAAGCTCGGAAATTTTAATAACCAGATAAGTAGATATCATTTAATAACAACAAACTAACTACTCAAGATTTTGTGAGGGTGTGAGTAGTCAGAGTCACATCCAAATATTTAATTTGACAGTTTTGACACCAGATATAAAATGAAACATAGTTAGCCATGAAAAGTATAATCGGTAGTCTTACTACCCAGGAGCGATCTCTTCCAGTAATTAATTAAGTGAATTTGCCTGACGCTCCTCAATTTATTCAGGAAATCTAAAATTCATACATGCATTTTGTAATCCAAGCAGTGTGCTTCAGACAACGTTCCTAAGAGTACAGTGTTCGTTATATTACAGTGGTAATGTATTGGAGAAGAGACAGAAAATTAAGTACAGTTACATTTCTACGAAATGTGTTTTAAGTCAAAATAAAAAAAAACTTAGTAGGGAGTTCAATAGAATCCAAGAAATCAGGCTTTAGACAAAGTGAATCTACTTAGGTAAATATTTTTAAATACACATCATGTACAGTCAGTATCAAAAGTATTTTGGTAATTTAAGTTAATAGTAAATTTTTTTTTCTAAATTTGTCGAAGGTACCTTCGGTTTGCAAATAATATAATAAGTATATATGGTGGATCAAAGTGAATCTTTAAAAAAAGTTTAATGTTTAATCTAAATGCCTTCCTGATATGTAAGTGATCAAATAATTTTCCGTTGTAGTTATTTACACTCTATCAAAGCAGTCGTTAAATAACGGGACCGGTTTCTTATAAAATTAAAGCTTTAATTAAATTGTTCTTGAAGAATTAACCCATCACTCATACGTGGTTAGTTTAGCATCCACTGGCATAAAATACTTATGGCATTTCAAGAAACTAATTTTCCTAGAAGAAGGTTACGCCTAGCCTATATAAAAAAAATCTGTTGAATAAAATCGTTGCTTATTAGTGGTTAGTATAGGGCTCACCCAAGAGCTACACAATGTTACACAACAGACTAGATCACTGCTAGCTCTTATGTCCTTGTGGTGAGCATTATTTTTCTTTGTCTTTATTAATATTGAGATGTATCCTTGTGTGCCACTATTCTTTTTTTTCATTTCCATTCTGCCGCCAAGCAGCTAGAGTCTAGTTTGGGGGCAGAGTGGAAGTTTCAGATGAAAATTGATGTATCATCTAGCTCAGGTCTAGCTCAGCTCAGACGATGTATATACATTTTCTTCTATAACTGTTGCTGAGTTTACAGCAATAAAAATTGTGTTTACAACAATTGTGTTTACAGCAACTGTGTTTACTGTGTAAACTTAGAATTTTCGACGTAAATGTCCAATTTTTTTGCCACCCATATTGTAAATTTTAGGTACTTTCGTTAGTATTTTTTCTTTACTAAGAAAGTAGTATTTAGTAGTATTTTTTCTTTATTAAACTTCAAGGTCCGCTCTGTAAAGCTTGTCAAAGCCTATTAAAGGACCCGATTGCCTAAGTACAACCGGACTGAAAAAGGGCCTTGTTGAACCCGTTGCTTGCAGAAGGTACCTTCATCTCATTTTTCATGATTAATGTCTTGGGAATTGAACACTTAGCTGAAGTTATGGCCGTGGATAACATACGGTGCCCTAATTCTACCCTTTTTTATAGAAAATAATTTATTTTTTGACAAAGTATGAAGTGTGGGGTTTTGACTGCATATCCTAGTATCGTGTCATTGGTTTATCCAAACCAGATAGAATTTTTAGTGTTCTCAGAGAGACCTCCTTTCGTTTGACTGCATTAAAAAAAGTCTATGGAAAATTCTCATTAAAAAAAAACAATAAGTAGGTATTCAAAAGTATTTATTCACTAAAATCACAGAGTGCCAGTTCCAAATACCTAAGTTACCGACTTTTTATGTGTATTCAATATAGTTATTTGTTCAGTTTGCATATTTTTTTTTTCTGATATATCTAACTTTTTCTGGGTCTCAAAATAAACTAAACATCGTGATCAGTTTATTTTGCATGTTTTTTTATAAAAATTATTTTGTTCAAGTTAATTAAGTATTTCAATTAAATTCAGTTCAATGTTTTGAACTGTTAGCTCAATTTCTAGTTCTTTAGGAGAAATGGGCCAGTTTTTGTTTGAATAGTTCTACTTTTGAATTAAAAGGATAATAAAAAAAATTATCGCAGTTTTCTGACGTCACAGTCCAATACCGGTAAATGGGAGTTATCGGTTTTTTCAAAGCGATTGTTATTTTTGAAATTGATCAAACTACTAGCGCCATCTAGTTTCGAGTAGGTACCGCATTACACTCTCTATTTCTATTTCATCCCTGTGCTGCTGGTACTAGAAACTATGCAAATAGATTCAGCTAACTTGTGATATTTGCATAATCGTCGGATGAAATGCAAATATTCATCGTTGAGGTTTTTAGTTTTTCGGAGCTTGACTTAATTAAATAAAGATGTTATTTCGCCGTGGGGTAGCTAAGTAAATAGACTAATTAAATAAATATTAACGCAGTGTGAATCACAATATGGGTTTCAAAAGTATTGTTGTAGTTTTTACAACACTTAGGTACCTTTGTGTACAATCTATAGGCTAAGGCTTGACCGCAATCTCACCTGATATTAAATGATGATGCGTCGACGGTGTAGCTCGTTCACCTAGAATATAACTCTTTTTTGAAAACATCAAAATTATTGGCATTCGGTAAAACAAACGCCAGCAACAAGTTCCACTCTTTGGCTGTCAACATTTTGAAAGGCAATTTATAAGTGTAGCGCTTTGCTGGAATAAAAGAAGGTGTATCAACCGTGAATAGATGCCACATCTTCGTACACTATCTAACCTTACTAACCACTTACTTACTACTAAATATTTACTAGGTATATTATAGTTTGTATGCTGAATTCTAGGCCCTACACATTTTCAGGAAGAACGATTCTGAGCTGTTTCCATCCAACGAATTCTTGCGATATTTACAATATCGTTTCAAAGTGATCCTTGCGATTCTACTGATAAATACACTTTTGATGATTTTGATTTAACACGTTAGTGACGCCTTTTTTATCACGTAAGGAATTTTCTAAAAATTCTCAATTTTGATAAGAATGGAATGCTCCTAATTAGATACTGTAGTTGAACACGGAGAGGGCACTTTAATAATTTGGCCCATATTAAGGGCTTCACACACAGCAGCTATAATGTATATTAATGTACCTACATTTACATCCCGGGAAAATATACGTGAATGAAAATATACATTATAGCTGTAGTGTGTGGTCTCCTGACGATTTCTATGGAAAGATGTAATGAGATGTATCGTGCTATAATGTATTACATTATAGCTGCTGTGTGTGAAGCCCCACAAGATTGCGCCGTGTCTACGAGCGACCTTGGCTGGCGCGTCTCATAATAATAATTATGTGCCGTTTCATTCGTGCGCGCGCATTTCTGTCGGTCTGCCGTATGCCGGCTCGCTCTCTCATTCACAACGGTCGCTTCGCTTTGCACTTCGCGTATCTCTGCCCCGCTCTCCGCGCCCCGCGCGCCACCAATTCAGTATTAAATATACCAGTGCAGAGTGAGCACGCCAAAATGGCCGGCGCTCCTGTAGTTTTTGACTACGACTTATCAAAGGCGAAATACATTGAAAATGTGAAAAAATGCTTTGACGAAAGCTCATCGCACAGTGAATATACAATAGGGAAGACTATCGAGGTACTAAAAAGCTCTGAAAAAACGCATTTGCATAAATATTACGAATTATCTTTCGCATTCGGTCGTGAAATATTGATGGAAAAAAGAAAGTCACCGACAGAACCCGAAGTTCAGGTACTGACATTTGAAGATGTTTTCGATATTTTTATAAAATTCCACATTGCTAATAACCACAATGGCGGGCGTCAGCACTTGATGCATGTGGAAAAAACATTTTTGAAGACTGCGTACAACTACCCGTCTGTATGTTTGTCTCTAATTGTGAAGAGCTGCAACGTTTGCATTTCAAAGACACCAAAACTGGTTAAAACCGGCACAAAAATAGGTTCTGTTTTCATCACAATTATGGTCCAAAATGAAAAGAATCTTCATTGTAAATACTTGCTTATTTACATCGATAAATCTACTGATTTTGTTGTAATAAGGCCTTTAGGTCTGAAACATGATGCTGAAATTGCTATGGAGATCTTTAAGATCCTGATGCAGTTTGGTCCACCGCAAAAGCTTTGCATGCATGGCCTTAATAAAGATTTTAATAAAAAGGTTGCAAGCCACCTGAGACAAGTATGCCCTAAGTTCAATTTTTCAATCGAGTACAGATCTGCAAACCTTGACCCTTCTGCATATGTGATCAGCAAAATAAGGGACTGGATGTCCGTACAACATAGTCTGTCGTGGGAGATTGGATGCTCAGTTGTACAGAACGAGCTGAACATGACCCGTCTGAAAACCCGTACTGGAGAAAGCACAAATATAACTCCATTTGAGCTCCTATACTGGAAAGAGAGAGAGAAAGGAAAAGATAAGACCAATCTGATGAGTGAAAAGGCAGATCTATATCCTCAAAATGCACAGGTTTTAGAAATGCGTTTTAAAACAAAAAAAGTACAGCAAAAAGCTGATAAAATCCCTCAAATAGAAAACTCTGAAGTAATTGTACTCGACGATGACGTTGTCGAATTAAGGATACCGAATACTGAAAACTATAATCTGGATCTGCTCAGCCAATTTGAAGATTCCGAAGCGAGTCAAGAACATGTGGAACCTACACAGACAGATGAAATCAAACGGGAATTGGAAGAAATGGTGATCGATGAGAATAAAAATAACGACGAGGTAATGCAACACCCGAAAGTGTCAGGTCTTTGCAAGGTAATCGATGACAACGTCCCAAGTCTGGATTTAGAAGTTGATGACGACGATGCTGAAGAGGAAGAAATGGGAAAATCCGAACCAGATGATGTTGAAGATTTTGATACAAGACGAAGCTTAAGACTTGTGAAAAAAATTGTTGATTCAGCAACTGAATGGATAGAAGAGAAGAGTGATGAAGTTGTTGACGAAGATATTTTAGATGATAAAGAAGATCCGTTAAACATGAATGAGGATGATGATTCTATTTAAAATGTCTTTTATGGGTTATAAAATACTAGTTTATAAGTTTAGTATGTTGTAGGTAATTTTATGTGTAGTCGAGAATAAATAAATAAAGATTAATTAAAAAAAAACAACTATTTTATTTTGTGTTCAATTAAAAAGTGAAGAAATTAAACATTTCAGGGGATATCTACCATGCCTGGGGATCACAAGCGTAAAGCCTGCACCTGTTATTACCTGCGTGTATCTTGAGAGGTGTTTGTGAAGGAGTATGACAAAGAAATCGTTTCCATAATTTGTAAAAATAAATCAACATTATTTGAAGTCTGTTAAAAAGAATTGTGCAACGTAAAGCTAAAATCTAAGCCTAAGTCCTTGCCTCCTTGATTAGGTAGCCATTAGGTTAGGGTTCTTGTACCCGTAAATCAGTAGAAGGTTTTTTGATGCAACTATTTATTTATTTAATCGTTACTAAAATACTAAAATAGATTAAAATCTAGAAAGGAAAAAACAAAACTAAATTATACACTTATAAAAAAAAACAAATAAAATTTAACGACAAAAAGTAAAACTTATATCACTAACAAAACTAATTACAAGCCAATGTTCAGGTTCCCAAACCAGGTTACCGCTTCTGAAGGAAGGTCCACTAGGTCGTTCCAAGGTCAAGGGTACGAATGGATGGGGCAGCGTTGTATGATGTGTTCCATGGTCGGTTCCTCTTCACCGCATTCGCAGAGCTCAGAGTCAGTCCTGTTTATACACCTAGCTGATGGAACAAGCATATGGCTCACCTGAAGTTAAGTGGTAACCATCGCCTATAACAAAGCGTTGCCTCATAGGTCACGCACGTCAGGAACATGCCCTACGATGCACTACCCTGTGTCCAAGCATACAGATGTTCAGCCTCACGTGCCTGTAATTTTACCGGCACCCTTCAAGTCAAACACAGCAATGCTGCTTCACGGCAGAAATAGGCATGGTGGTAGTACTTCCCCGGACAAGCCCTTCACAAAGAGCTCTAATAAAGATATCGTCAATGACTACTTTTGCCCCAGAGGGCAAACGCCTAGCGTAAATATCATAGCAAAACTTTTTGCTACGCAAAACTCTATTTGACACGTGCTCTGCTCACATGAAAACAACATTTGGTAGACGAAAATGTGGTAGCATAGCAAAACTCCGACTTTAGGTATAGAGATATAGCATTGTGGACATTAATTATGTACCTACTTGGTCTTATTTAGCTGGGGAAAATTCAATTTAGTCCTGAGGATCAAAGTTGTGTTCCTATTTCAGTGATAAAATATGGAATGTATTTACTTGGCGTTCCACTAAGTAATTCATCATATTCCTGCCCTTATTCTAGACTAAGTGGGGTCGGTACAACAGATTTTCTTCTTCCACTCACCTTTAACATTCGTCATCTCAGTGCTCACTTCCTTCTTGCTCAGCCTTATTAGTAGCCAAACCGAATTCGAGGCAGGCGGGTCACCAACCCATATTATTCTTAGCTACGGACAATAATTTTAGGTAGTGATAAGTTCTTAGGGATCCTAAGAAGCCTAGGGGCATAGTAGGCCCCTTAGAGTAATTAAAACCTAAAATTTTCCTATATTTGTTAGTCGAATAAGGTATAAATAAAAACTTTTGTAAATTAAGTGTTTCTTGTGTTCATACCCCGTAGCTAGGAGATTTTCAGCATTACAACATTACTATGCAAACTTCCAACGATATTTGGTTTGAACGAGATCTAGTCAGTAGTTTTTTTTTATACGTCATAAATCGTAAACCGCAATTTACCTTTCGACGAACTACAGGAACCTTTATAATATGTTACTTGTTGCTACGGAATCCTTCATGGGCGAGTCCAACTCGCACTTGGCTGCCTTTTTGGCCTACCTCTTCTTTTATACCATAATACACATAACGTTACCTAAACTCAATTCTATGAAGTACACCACAGGCTACAGCGCCGTTGATTATATTTGTATTCGCGGGGAGTAGTGTGGTGCTTTACTGCTTCGGATACGGATAGGACATAATAGATAGTGCAATCCACGAAGGCGCGCCCCACTATTCCTCCTAACCGTTTATAGTATATGTGTGCAAGCTTCCGTCAATGTTTGAGTGTTATCGGTACACACTAATTACCTATGAGTGCACACGCACACTACATTGAATAGACTACGGTTCGCGACTGCCGCTCGGAGCAAACTCCCCGCACACCGCGAGGGGCGCGTCTTCGTGAATTGCACTATCTTTAAACTATACTTGTAACGATCTGTAGATAGCTCAACTGTTTCTTGTGTATTTTGTACATTTTGTAAATATTTGTTTAATTGTAAGTTTCTAACTATACCTAATACACCAATATCCAACTCATTGATAGATGGAGTTGGATTCGTTGGAGAATAAAGGTTCTCGAATGGATCCACGAACCGGGAGACGAAACGTCGGGCGCCGACCCACCAGATGGACCGACGACATTGTTAAGATCGCGGGAAGTCGGTGGATGGAAAGAGCTCAGAATCGTTCTTCCTGGAAATGTGTAGGGGAGGCCTATGTCCAGCAGTGGACTTCTTCAGTCTGGGACTTCTTCAGTCTGATGATGATGACACCAATATCCAAAGCTACGTTAACTGTTTGGCAATGAGCCAGGAAGAAAAATAATTTTAACTTCGTCCGTCCATCGATTCAAATCTACTTACCTTTAGGCCTAGCAAGCTCTGTCTGGCTCTATCTCTGGCTCTGGTTTTGAGTCTGTGAGTGTTGACTATATAAATCCTACGTCGAAACGTCACAAATAGTTTAATATACTGGTGAGCACTCATATCGACTAAAAACCAGACCCAAATAAAGAGCCAGACAGAGCTTGTGGTAGGCCTACACGGAAAGATAAGTAAATTGTATGAAAATGACGTATCATTTTCATACAATTTACTTATCTTTCCGTAACCAGAAAGTGGATCTTGTCCACCTCTAAACACGGATACGGAAACCTAGCTCGGAAGTCGGACGCGTCACTATCAAGTAATGGTGGCTCCATAAATTGTTGCGCTATCGCTTTCCGAGCGAGTAGCTTCACCATTGGAACAATTGCGGTCGGTGGTCGGTTTATAGCCCGTTATGAATTTAGGTTTCGCTTTTACCCAAATTTACACTGCTTAGAACCGACCACCGTTGGGGAATAAAGGTTCTCGAATGGCGACCACGAACCGGAAGACGAAGCGTTAGGGCGCCCACCGAAGCTTCCGTCAATTCGGACCGTTAGGTATTTGGACCGCGGTCCCATTTGCCGGATTGATTTAATTTTATTATCTTTCTTCCGGCAAATGGGACCGCAAACCACGTGACATAAATTGTACAGTCGTCGTCAGTTACAAATCTGAAATAAATACGACAATGTTTAATTAGTAGAACCTATTTCATAATATAATAATTAAAATATTTATTTTATGCCACACATACAACAAGACCCGTATAAAAGTAATGTTTATTAAATTAACTTAGATGCGGCGTGATATGTCGCCCACCCACCAGATGGACCGATGACATCGTTAAGATCGCGGGAAGACGGTGGATGGAAAGGGCTCAAAATCGTTCTTCCAGATAATGTGTAGGGGAGGCATATGTCCAGCAGTCGGCCTTAGATCTTTTCGGATCAATTACCGTGTTGTCTCAATTATTACAATGTACACACAGAAAAAAAGCAGCCAAGTGCGAGTCGGACTCGCCCATGAAGGGTTCCGTAGCATCAAGTAACATAATATAAAGGTTCTTGTAGTTCGTCAAAAGGTAAATTGCGGTTCACGATCTAAGACGTATAAAAAAAAACCTACTGACTAGATCTCGTTCAAACCATATATCTTTAAAATTTTGCATAGTAATGTACAACATATATTTTTTTTAGTTTTATTATTCTCTTATTTTAGAAGTTATAGGGGGGGGGGACCAATTTTTTTCCACTTTGGAAGTGTCTCTCGCGCAAACTATTCAGTTTAGAAAAAAACGATATTAGAAACCTCAACATTTTTGAAGACCTATTCATAAATACCCCACACGTATGGGTTTGACGTAAGCCTCCACAAAATATAATCTACAAACCTTCACTATCCCTGACCTCCTGCGATCATCAAAGTTCATACTTACAATTTTCCCATTTTGACCAAATTCGTCTAGTAAAGTCTGGTACGATTCTAAGCTTTGGAATACGCACAAATGAGAATATATACTTTGAAGGCAAATTACGTAGAACTGGAATAAATAGGCCATAATGTTTTTATGTGCATTAGATTGAACTGAATCACTTTGCTGTTTATAAGCAGTCAAAATGTTGTTAACGTTGTTGTAACGACAAGAATTCGTCTTTATTTGATTGAATAATTTAATTTTATATTTCCCTTTTTCTACTTTACAAGTCCGACTGTTTTGTTTTTTGTTTTTGGATTTCTGTATCGCGATCTGGTCCTTTAGGGGGGTTTTTAAGGATGCTTAAGAGGTCTCGATGCGATATCCCAATAATCTAGAGGACGCTTCGCGCGTTTTCATTCAAAACCCACACGAAAGACTAAAAAATAGAATCTTAGACATGTGGTACCTAATAACAGTTAATAAGTACTGCTAACTAGTTGAATTAAACTAGTTGAAAAGAATCACTTATATGGCACTATATAATCATAAGAATCTATTCAAAACATCTATTTTATGGTCTAAATGTTATATAACAGTATTGACGAGTTCAAATTATAATTAATTTTGACTGCATTTTTTTTTTGAGATGCATTTTTTTTTTTTTTCTGTTTTTTATGACATATATTAATTGTCGTTTAAATTGACATTATTTTAGTGCCATCTCCTTATTTTTGTACCACACATTTGTTCACCATCTTCACTTTAACACAATTATGTTTATGCAAATAAATAATAAAAATAAAAAAAGGTAATAATAATAATAAATAGGCGCAAGTACCGAGCGACCAAGACTTAATGAAATGAACATAGCAACTTGTTGATATATTTATGCAAGAGAATTGCTCCTATTTTCTACTAAGGCGACGTTGCAGAACTAGATTTATAAAGGACCTCTCAATAGGTAAAGTAAAAGGTAAAAAGTTGTTTATTTTCCTTCACAATATAACCGTTCTTAAAGCTATGACTTAGGCCTATTGAAACAAGTTCTCAAATGCTAATGTTGTGAAGGACAAGTGCCTGATGTAATGTAGGCCTGACTCTCTGCAAATATATCAGGTCCTGTGTAAGACCGGACAAGTGCCTGATGTAAGCCTGATTCTCTGCAAATATATCAGGTCCTGTGTAAGACCTACGGAAGATGAAATAACACTAACCATTGTTAGTACAGAGGTATATACAATAACAGTGAAAGAACAAAAATAGCACACGAAGTTTAGATCCTATCTATATAAAGTCAGTATGCGAAACTGAAGTAGTATTACCGTTTCCTCGAATCCCAAAGTTTGAAGACAGCTTTGAGAAGTTCTATGGACAACGTACAAACACCTCATTGCAGTCTTGCTTGTACAAACAGCGATGCAAGATCTCATTTATCTTGACACCACTCGGCAGATAATCTCTACGGCCGTGGTTGACTAATCTGCAGAATACATTGGTTATTGGGGATTATGGATTCTAAATATCAATGTTTTATGATAGGTACGACTAGTTTTTGGTCTCTATCTAGTAAAGTTTAGTCATCACACCTTTCATACGGTTTTTTCTAAACAATTAGCTGATGGAACAAGCATATGGCCACCCATTGCCTCGTAGGTCACGCACGTCAGGAACGTCGTTTACGATGCACTTTGCTGCGTCCAACTTGAGGCATGCAGAGGCATTCAGTCTCACGTGCCAATTATTCCACCGGCACCCACACCCTTCAAACCGAAACACAGCAATGCTGCTTCACGGTAGAAATAGGCATGGTGGTAGTTAGTACCTACGAACCCGGACAAGCAACACAAAGCGCTCTACTAATAAAAAAAAGTAAACAGGCCTTTGCATCTATTGTAGATGATTTATATAGCGTCAGGGGCAACTGGTGATCAACTCATGCCCCTACTTACGGGACGCTATAGAGCCTGGGTCAGGATTTTAGATGGAATAGGCTTGCCCAGCACCTTTACCATCCAGACAGCTTAGTCGGCCTAATCCACAGGAAAGACATGGTCAATACGTGCGGAGCTGACTAAGCCACGGGTTTCCTCACGATGTTTTCCTTCACTTTTTGAGAGCACTAGCATTGTGTACATAAATTTTCAACAGAAAAACTCATTGGTACACGACTGGATTTGAACCCACGGCCTTAGGATCGGAAGGCGGGGCCGCTACCACTAGACCACCAGTGCTCTCAAGCTCTACTAATAGGAATTACTTAATTGCATTATAGACAGTCCATCCTTCATTTAGTTCCATATTATTTCCTTCGTTTAACCTATACCACGTCAAACCTATTCTTGTCAATCACTAGCACGACCAATTCTACTTACCAATATAATAGATAGTCTGGAAGAAGCGAAGCAAAATGTATGAAAATGACAGGTACTCACGATAGACTTATATGTTTCAAGCAATCCTTTGTCCAATTTATTCCAGAGCCTCTTCCAAGCCCTTATTCCAATTGAAACTGCCATATTACCGACAAATCACGACCTAGTACCGAAAAAGCTGTAGCTGACATAATATCGGCTATAGACGCCAGATTGGGCGAGGCTGTAGTGATGGGGAAATGTTGAAAAAATATATGTTTTTTTTTTATGCAGACGAGCAGACGGGCCACCTGATGGAAAGTAGTCACCGTCGCCCATAGACACCTGCAACACCAGAGGTGGTACTGATGCGCTGCCGGCCTTTCAAGAAGTGATACACCCGCCTCTTGAAGGACCCCATGTCGAAAAAAAAAGTGTGTTTTGTGTTGTTTAAAAATCTTAAATCTAAAATATGGCCAAACTGTTTACGCTGATGATGACTGCTGATGATGATTTTGATGATTTTTTTATGGGATCGATCTGGAAGTCTAATAGTCCAGATAAAAAAATCGGTTTATAAATGACGGAGGTATGCAGTAACAAACATTAAAACAACAAAAACAATGAAAAAAACGGCCAAATCGATTTATATTTGAATTGTGATTTTGACCCTTTGAAAGATATAAAATCACTGAATTCATTTAATAACAATCGGAGCTATCTTCTACGCAATAAACGATTGCTCGCGGTTTAGCAAAAAAACATGTTTGATCCTAGCACCTTTTCCTGCTTATAAGTTGACCTAAATGGTTTTCTTAATAAGATCAACATACAACTGATAAAATAGCTGATACTCATACTCATATGATTTATGGTGAATACATAATAGGCCCTTATGTTTTGGGCATAGCAATATTTGGAGTGGAAGCGGGCCAAAGTTTGAAAAAATAAATACAAAGCTTAGCTGTCAGGGTTGTATTGTTATAATGCAAGTAACGTATCATTGAAGAAGTTAAAGTTTATTGTAGTAACATTTCTTGATAGTAAGTCCCTAATTTACATTCAAATCTATCCTTTTCAAACTTTTAAATTTGTTCGGGAATTTTATTAGTTAGTGAACTTTCATGTTTTATTTATTGACTGGCCTCTCAGCTCAGTTGGTATTAGCTCTGCCTTCTGCGCCGTAGGTCGTGGTTCCGATCCCTAACTGAGAACAAAATTAAATATTTGTGTGGTGAACGCAGATGATTGTTCTATGTCTAGGTGTTACAATGTATTCTAGGTATTTATTTACAAAAAAAAAATATTATTTACAAAAAACCTGTATACACTCAACAAAAATAATCGTCGCGACACCACACTGTTCAATGCGAAACAGAAATGAAAATATCTGGCTTGCTTTCTATAAGAGAGAGAGAGACAGAGAAACAGCGCACGCCGCACAGCTTACAATAGCTTACTATAACAAAAAGTGTCGTGACAACTTTACGTAAGAATTTTTTCCGTCTAGTCCCCTTTCACAACGCGCGATAAGGAACTTCGTTCCAAAAAAAAAGTATTATATCAGCTAATCTGTTTCCCATCAAGCTCTGCTTAATTTGGGGCTAGAAAGTGTTGTGTGGATTTTCCACAATATTTTGAAAAGATTATCCCACATTGCCTGCTCTCGCCTATCACATTCTTCAACTCGAAAGCCAAAAAGGTTGTAGGTAATTTAAGACACCGTAAAACCATACTTATTTCCACATAAATTCCTGACAATAACAATTCGGGTCCCACTGTCCCTTTTGATGACCTTTGAAGGGTGGCTTTGACCAATATAATGGTTCTACCACCAAGTTACATAGACCTCTAAGCTGTTTGAAAATATTTTTTATTTCCTATTGAAATAAGGTCCAACTCGTTTTGTTTATTAAGTTGGTTTTGGAGTTTAACAAGTATCATAATATTACGTTCTCGTAACAGGCTCAAATACTAAATTCAATAACTTTATGCCTTTGTTTATAAGATACTAAGTGCTTTTAGGGCCCGATAATTGAATGTGAAGTTTTTTACAAGGCAAACATTCATTTTAATTGTACCTACAGTCGCGGTATGAAAATGTTCGTCACCTTAGAGTCGGTTTTCGCTTGCACCAGCGCCTTGATCATGAACACATTTTGACATAATTTGTGACGTTAACTTATCGGTGTATTCTGTCTATTCAGTTTCAAAAGGTAGTATGTGATCGTGATACGTTGAACAAATCAAGTTGAAAATTGACGAACATTGTCATTCCACTATACAATAATTGTCATGTGTGATCATCATGTACTACGCCGTCTAGAGTGCTATGAATTGCGAAGCTGACTCAGCTTTTCTCGCAACTTTTTCTTTCACAGTTTGAAGCACTACCAACAGTAGAGTACCTCTACAACGATATTAAAACCTGTACGGTTCAGAAGATAGAATTGATACCATTACACGACCTTGCTCTTGTAAGCACAAGACGTCTAAACTACCGGATTAGTATTAAGTTTTTACTGTGCGGCTAATGCTTCAAACCTTCCCTGAATGATCACAGGTAAATAAATGAGTTTCAAGGGTGTATCCGCCCTGAACCGAAGCACGATATAATATCTTTTTACGATATCGTTAAAAGGACTTCCTTTATTCTTTATTCTTTATTGTACACACATACAGATGATAGATAAACATTATAAAGCGGGCATGTACAGAGGCGAGCTTAACCCTAAATAGAGTTTTCTACCAGCAAACCTTGGAGGATAGAGAGAGTTGATTATAGTGGTGGGTGGGTGTACAAACATACAGGCATTGGGAAAAGAGAAAAAAACCTTAAACTAAAATACTTATACAGAAGTATATATAGAGAATATCACATAGTTCTAAATAAATAATAAACTAATTACATACAGACATATTAAACTTACATACTTACAAACCAGACTACACTAAATACTATAAATAATCGAAATCCTACATATTAAACTAAACACAAATAAATAAATATATCAAATTATAAAATAAATATACCATATAAATATATATATATAAATAATACCTATACCATAAATATATTACAAGGAGAGATAATGCTCTTTAACTTTACGCTTGAATATGCCCAGTGATGGACTGGCACGAATAGTGTGGGGAAGAGAGTTCCACAGCTTGACGGCGTGGACAGTGAAAGAGTCACGATAGCGGGCAGAGGAGCAGGAGGGAGTTTTAAGGAGAAGGGACACAGCTGTTCTACAGGGCTCACCCCGAGGAATAAGAAAGACAAAGCGCTCACGGAGGTAGGAAGGAGAGACAGGACTGTATAGTATGTTGAAAAGAAAAGAAAGAACATGAAGATCACGTCTACGGCGAATCGGTAACCATTTTAACTGAGATCTGAAATCTGAAACGTGGTCAAACTTGCGCAATCCGAATATGAGCCGGATGCACAAATTTTGAAGACGTTCCAAGAGTTTTCACTCGATAATTATTTCTGGTACAAGATATAAACGGCCGTCTATAAAACAATTCGTTTTATCTAAGTTACCTACAAGCTTATCTTCTTATTCCAAAATACATAGAAGAACCAAGGTCCCGGACAAATCTCAGATAAATGCTTGGCAACATAGAACACTAGAACAAGGTGGGCTAGGCAGGGGGCTAATTCTCGGGCCGATCTCGATCATTTTGCAATTTTATTTTATTGCTTCTTTTCACAACCCCGCACTTTTTGTACGTTTCCCGTATATCGTAGCTGTCGAGGCTTTTACGAAGAGGTCGTTGATGAATTACTCAAGGAAATCATCCATTCTCTCTTCGAAAAAAAGCAATAAAATAAAATTGCAAAATGATCGAGATCGGCCCGAGAATTAGCCCCCTGTAGCCATTCGATCTTATGGTCATGGGTTTGAGGGAGTCACTAGCTCCCACGATTATAAATAAAACTGGATGCCAAAGTAATGTCTCGAACATTTTAGTTTCCAAATTACAGTGGGTTTACAACGCCAAAACAATTCGGTGGGGTTTTCCAGAAAAAGTAATCTGTCATCTCGATCGGCGAGCGTTAGAGATGTGCCTGTCGCACCACTAGAGATGGGAAAAACAAAATGGTGGATGATGCGATCGCCACAAGTTCAAACCCAGTCGTGTACCAATGAGTTATTCTGTTGAAAAATGTATGTACACGATGCTAGTGTTCTCAACGATGCTAGTGTAGTGTCGGTGAAGGAAAACATCGTGAGGAAACCCGTGGATTAGTCAGCTCCGCACGTATTGATTGACCATCTTTCCTGAGGATTAAGCTGTCAGGATGGTATAGGTGCTGGGCAAGCCTATTCCCTCTACAATCCTGTCCCAGGCACTATAGCGTCCTCATACTCCTATGAGAACACACCAGTTGCCCCTGTCGCTATGTAAGTCATCTACAATAGATGCAAAGACCTGTGTGGCATTCATGTAGGTATTTAGCAGACGAGAGATGTAATTTTTTCTCAAATGGCGATCGTGAGCTGGAAGAGAAGGCGTAAGACCACCAGATGAATTGACGATAATAGTTTTGCAAAGACTGTGGGAAGTAAGTGGACGAAAAAGAAAAAACTTCTTTGGTACCAAGCCACTCAGGGCCTTGAAAATTCTGATGATTACAGAATACAACTTTATTTACACAAAAAAAAGTATTTACAAAAAGTACTCGTACTACGAGTAAATACACAAATTATAACAGTTCAGCTATCCAGTGCCAAACGGAAGCACGCTGAATAGCAATGCTAATAATAATTATCAAGAAAATAAGAATAAGAATACTTATCAATATGATAATTTCAATAGGTCATATTCTTTTAACTTGAACCGAGTTAGTTGTGCTATTTAACATAAAATTTTGATAAGACCGACTTTATTTTATTCGTATTTATCTGTATAACATCATAAAAGTTTATTAGCTTTGAGCCAGACCCTGTTTATGAGCCGAAAAATTCCAATGACTTTTAAAAGTAAGCCTTTAGATTTCATCTGTGCCTTTATTAGGTTTTTCACTGAGGATAAGACAAGTCACTTTACAATATATTCGTTGGTTGAAGTGTATTTAAACAATACCTAACTGAACCGACTTGATTGACCACCCAAGTAGGACCCAAGGAAAAAATACTCAGTACGCTAACTCAGTTTCACTTTAATCGTTCCAAACGATCTCCTTATCAAAAAATATGCATAAATAATCATAATAACACCCATAGCTGCAATTCCAACTATTGCTAGTACCAGGTCCATTTGAAGATACTCTCCCAAAGTCATGTTGGCTGAAGGAGACCGGAGATGACGTCCACCGGCGTGACGCAGGACGTGTTCCGTCCACCACACGGCTCGATCCAGGGGTGACTGTGGTTGGTCGTGGAGTAGTGAGTCAAGAGATTTCAAGTTATTGCGGTAGCTGGAAGAAAGAAAGAACCTAAATTAACAAATTACATGATTTATTCTAATACAACTAAGTTTAATGTACATCAGTTTCCATTTCAATACGTATCCGACGCAAAGGCCTCCTCCAGTTGTTTCCATCTCTCCCTGTCCTGCGTGTCTCGTCCATAGTGGGCCTGCTGTCGTTTTAATCTCTAAGAAATATCACTACTGGTTATAATTATGGTATTTTTGGATACAAACTATCACAATCTGCATCGTATCAAGCACTGCTCAGATGCAGATGTTATCTTCTAAGCTGCTCGCACTAAGGGCTATGGGATAAAGCAGTTCTTATTCGCCACGTAAGTTCACAGTATGGCACTGTGGTGGTATGCCCAAAATGGGCTCTTGCTCAGCCTAGTGCTTGGTAAATGAGGATTCGACAGCATGAATTGCTGACTCAGTAACATAAAAAATACGATGATACCAAACAAACTTACAAAACAGCGTTATCCAGAATAGTGTAAATTCCAGTCTTCAGATCTTCCTCGTTTAGCGAGTCCATATTTATCTTCTTTCCTATCTTTAGCTGAACGTACTTCTCAGCGTTGAACCACTGGTCTCCAAGCAGTGGCATTCCAAGGAGTGGTACTCCAGCAGATATGGATTCTTCTGTTGACTGAAATCCGCACTGTGTTATGAAAAGTTTGATTTTTGGGTGCCCTGAATGGTAAGAAAAAGAAATAAAATGGGTTAGCGTGCATTATGAGGACGTATAGACTAGTTTAAAGTGTACGCACGCACATCAGCTAGTCACCTCCTGCGGTATGCGAGTGGCAAATGCGGGAGAGCAAACCATTAGCCCGTTTCGCCAGACGTCATTGACAGCTGCGGTGGCAACTAGAGAATTGGTACCTTCTCATCATACAAAAAAAGCAGTAGGGACCAAGCTATAGTTTGTTGCCTGTTCTTCTAGGCTTGGTCGCGGGGAACTGGCACCTAGACTCACCTAGCTCTAAGACGTTTTGAAGTGGTCATTATGATGCAACTGAATAAATAGCTTTTTTCCTTTGATTTGATTCTCGTTGTTCGTATACATCAGAAGGTGACTAGCCTTAAACCTTAAACCTTAAACCGTTCTATAGCGATGGTCATGGCATTTTTACTAAAAAAACCTGGGGATACTTACTCAATAAATCAGACTGAGGCAACCACTTGAAAATTTTGATGTTCTCTGTCTTGCCCGGCAGTTCGTCCTTGTCCCACTTCCACAAAACGTCGTAAGGAAGTTGAGAGAATACATTCACCAAGGTCTGGATCTTCTCAGGGGGCAGCGTTGAAGGACTTACATTTGTGCCAAAACTGACGTAGATTACGCCGTTTTTGGACGAGTCGAGGTATGATTTAAGATCCTGAAATAATGATGATTTGATTTTGATTTACCACCATGTCTATTTCTACCGTGAAGTAGCAGTGCTGTGTTTCGGTTTGAAGGGTGTGAGTACCAGTGAAATTACTGGCATGTGAGGCTGGACATCTGTATGCCTCAAGTTGATGAACGCAGGGAAGTACATCGTAAGGTGTTGACGTGTGTGCCCACAGAATAATAAGCAAAAGCGTATTCGCCTGTTCTGTGTGTGCGCCCTACGAGGCAATGCTTTGTTATAGGCGATGGTTACCACTTAACATCAGGTTGGCCATATGCTTCTTTCATCAGCTATTTGTATAAAAAAGCAGCCAAGTGCGAGTCGGACTCGCCTATGAAGGGTTCCGTAGCATCAAGTAACATAATATAAAGGTTCTTGTAGTTCGTCGAAAGGTAAATTGCTGTTTACGATTTATGACGTATAAAAAAAAAACTACCAACTAGATCTCGTTCAAACCAAATATCGTTGAAAGTTTGCATAGTAATGTACAACATATATTTTTTTTTAGTTTTTCATTCTTTTATTTTAGAAGTTAGAGGGGGGGGACCAACTTTTTTCCACTTTGGAAGTGTCTCTCGCGCGAACTATTTAGTTTAGAAAAAAACTATATAAAAAACCTCAGCATCATTTTTGAAGACCTATTCATAGATTACGTATGGGTTTGACGAAAAAAAAATTTTTGAGTTTCAGTTTCAAGTATTGGGACCCCCCAAATTTTTTGTTTTTTCTCTTTTTGTATTAAAATCTTAATGCGGTTTACAGAATTCATCTACTCGCCAAGTTTCATCAGTCTCTCTTATAGTTCTCTTATAGTTTCGGAGAAAAATGGCTGTGACATACGGACGGACAGACAGACAGACAGACAGACATGACGAATCTATAAGGGTTCCGTTTTTGCCATTTGGCTACGGAACCCTAAAAAGATAGGATTTCTTCTGAGACAAATGAGGAAATACAAAACCTGACAGTGTGATATCAATAATTTGTTTACAATGATTATGTCATATCTTGCATCGTTTTGGTTGTGTAACCAGTTGGGTAGAGCGGCTATTTTTGGCGTGATTGTTTTTTGCTGTACAGTAACGCAATATCATGCTGTACTTCCTTGTTTTTTTGAATCAGTAACTGGTTTTTATACATCTAGCTGATGGAACAAGTATAATATGGCCCACCTGGTGTTAAGTGGTAACCATCGTCTAAAACAAAGCATTGCCTCGTAGGTCACGCACGTCAGGAACTTGCCCTATACCCTATACGATGCCCTGCCCTGCATCTATCAACTTGAGGCGTACTGATGTTCAGCCTCACGTGCCAGTCATTTTATTGGCAATTCGGCACCCACACCCTTCCAACCGAAACACAGCATTGCTGCTTCACGGCAGAAATAGGCATGGTGGTTGGACTTCCCCGGACGAGCCACACACAGAGAGCCCTACTACTAATTACTTTTTTTTTGAGTTTAGTTTTTAGTTTAGTTTTACATACCTTAGGTAACTCCTTCTCTGGTTTTTGATAAATTCCTCCAATATATAGAACGCTGGGAGGCACAGGACGATTCCCGTCCCACAAGGGATACACATTCAAAAATAGCATTTGCACATTATTGCTTAACTCGCTCAAGCTCGGCATATCCTTGAAAAACTTCCCCAGCTCTCTGTTTTCTGCATCTTCTTGACTCTGATATCCTTCATTCATCACGTAGTAGTTATATAACTCTCTAGCCTTTTCCGTCATGGTAAGGTTGTAAATTCTTTGTCGCAAGCTGTTGGGGTAAACTATAGGATGTGTCGCTGCTCCTATTCGTTCATAGTTATCGAAAAAACCTCCAAAAGAGCTCACCTGTATAACTGGTACCTTGTATAAATGCGAGAGTGCTAAGGCTGGTCGTACACATGCCTCAATCATCACCAGATCAAAGGTTTCATTCTGAATGATGTGCTGAAATTCTTTTGTCTGTATCTGGGCTAAGAATACTTGCAGTTGAAGTTCTACCGCGACTTTTATTTGCGTAGATAGATCATCTGCCTGTCCAGTTGACGTCTTAAAGAGTTTTGATCCCCAAGTTTCGTAAGATATATCGTGAACATCGATTTCTCTTAGGTTTGGCGGTGTTTGTCCTTTTTCGAAGGCTGGGTCTGGTGTGATGACGGTGACGTCATGGCCTCGTCTTGCTAGGCCTTGGGTCAGAGGACGGAACGTCACTTGGTGGCTTATTAAAGGTAGTGGCCATACCGCTAAGATTCTAGCCCCATTGGCCGCCGTAAGCAAAACACAAACTACTGCTAATAAACTCAACATGTCGACTGGCAGATGTATAGTGCCAGTTTTATATTTATACTGTGGTGTTCTTATCATTCAATAAAACAATTATGCTATCTGAGAGCAAGGTCGTGGCCTCTCCAAATCGAGCAAGAAAAATCGGCACGGACGGACCATCCTTTTTTCGAAGCAGTTCAGGCCATTTTCCATCATAACTTCGTTGTGGGTAACACTAGAAATCTGTATTTTTAGTAACCAGTCAAGCATTGTTTTAACATGTTACTTTTTAAATTCCATTCAATTTGAACCAAAGTTTATTTTTTGTCAGTCACTCACTAACCGATCCTCAAAACTCTGGCATACAAGACTCATAATAGACATAGAAGCTTCGAATTTAGAATACAATAAAAGTGTTTAGTGTATAATTCACAGAAAAATAAAAATGTTTTGCAATTTCGGTTGAGTTTTTTTGATACAATAACTGCATAAATAAGTTAGTAATCCGACACAATACGATTAAACGAACTGTTTGAAAAAAAAATCTGCTAAAATGTCCAAGGTGAGTTTTTATTTTATGTTGAAACGGAAAACATAACTGAATTTTACATCTCTCGAAGTTTTTTTGCAAACTCTCCGAATAATACTTTATTTCTCAAGTAATATGAGCAACTGGCAGTTGGCACCGGTACTTGGGCTGTGGCAAATGTTTCACTACGTTTTACCACTTTCAAACTTCTATAGTGTTGGGTCCTGGATTTTGTGTGCTAGCATTTATTTTATTTTGTGTTTGGCGTCTTTTTAAAGGCTCTTCCTGAAAACCAGTGCTACCTGTCATAGTATATAATGCATGTGCGTGAACTTAGAAGATCATTGTCTAACATACAGGGTTATTCATAATTAGCTGCAAATACTCAGGAATTAGGTTCAACAAATAAAATAAAAAATATTTATGAAAAGATTTTTTTAAAATTTTGATTTAAGTTTTGTATCAAATTTTTTTTTTTTATTTCTTTCGGTTATTGCATAATGATTACCATGGAGAACAGGACGATGACCCACCCAGGCAGTGACTGAACGCAGAGTGTCGCTCACGGCGCGCGGGGGCGGATCAAAGGTCAAAATAGGTCAGGTGCCAATGATTCCAAAGGATATTCTTTATCGATTTTCTCGGGATTTTCATAGCAAAACTTAAAAAAAATCATTTCATAAATATTTTTTATTTTATTTGTTGAACCTAATTCCTGAGTATTTGCAGCTAATTATGAATAACCCTGTAGTGTTGGGTCCTGGATTTTGTGTGCTAGCATTTATTTTATTTTGTGTTTGGCGTCTTTTTAAAGGCCTGAAGAGCCTGAAAACCAGTGCTACCTGGCATAGTATATAATGCATGTGCGTGAACTTAGAAGATTGTCATTGTCTAACATATAAAAAAAAAGAATTCTAGTCGCATGCAGCATAGTTCTATAGTTCTTGATACATTTCAGGAATAGTTCTGCCCTGAAAACCTGAAAAAACCCACGTGACAAAATGATCTGCTAACTTCCCGTAGCAGCAAAAAGCTGAGTCGGGACCTATTTGGCATATTTTATCTACCAATATAACACCCAGGCAGAGAACAAACATCTGTGTTCACCACAAAAATAGTCAGAGGCAAGGCCAAACTATGTGAATTTAGACAGAAATACTTTCTCAACGTAGATAAAACACAATGCGTGATGGTGGCACATTTTTTTCTAATTACCATCTACTTATGTACTTAACTTTTCGGAGCATTTGGATCGCATCACGAGATCTCAGTTCGGGGCAAACTACTAGTTATTTATGCTTTGATAAAGGAGAATTCAATGCGTCTTGTGTTGCACGTAGATAGATACTGATAAAACCTGTCTAGACTGATTATATAATATAGATGGCGATTACACTAAAAAACTTCTCAATTCAAACTTCAAATTCATGTAGGAAAAAATTAATTAACATCATCATCAGCCTGAGAAGTCCACTGCTGGATATAGGCCTCCCCTACACATTTCCAGGAAGCACGATTCTGAGCTCTTTCCATCCACGGACTTCCCGCGATCTTAACAATGTCCTCGGTCCATCCATTTGGTGGGTGGGCGCTTTACGTTTCGTCTTCCGGTTCGTGGTCGCCATTCGAGAACTTTTATTCCCTAACGGTTGTCATGTAACCTGCTAAATAGAATCATATCCAACTCTAAATAAGTTTCAAACCGTTCTGTATATTTCTCGCTTGTCGCCTTATGTTGCCTTCCTACGGTGCGTGGTTCTGCAGATCATCACGCACAGCCGACGACGACGCACGGCAACGCACACAGACAGGGCTCCTGTGCTACCACGCACCTCAGTGCACGAGACCGTTCCCATGGTGTGTCGTGCGAGCTGATCCGCCCCTCCGTGCGCGATATCACAGACCATGGGAAGGGGCTATTACATGCGAGGTTCTGAGTATATTTTCGTGTTGGGAAGGGAAATGTTTGATTCAACTTGAATTTAAAATAATCAAAGAAGTCTTGGTGGATAATTTCAAACCTCACTACGTATAGGATTGTCACCACTCTGGTTCATTTTATTGTTTGCACATAGAAGTGAGATTTAAAAAACTTCATGGCAGAATTGCTGTGATAAAATTTCTATGGAACCAATCTGGAAGATAAATAAGATAAGATTGATAACCTTTTCAAATTAGTTCATAAATAACAAACTAATGCGAGAGCAAAAGATAATTTTGTGAAATTCAAACTGAAATCTTCTTTATTTAGATAGATAGATAAATAGATAGATAGAAAATTCTTTATTTTACACCTTACAAACTAACAAAAAGAGAATTTAACAACATAAATATTACTATAATATTAGTTGTATCATAGGATCACTTTGAAACGTCTTAAAGCTATAGGTGAGTCTAGGTGCCAGTTCCACGCGACAAAACCGAGAAGAACAGGCAACAAACTACAGATTGGTTCCTACCGTTTTTTTGTATGATCTTTTTACACATCAAAAATAATAGCAGTGAAGTTCCAGTGTGGTGCCACTTCACATAATAAGACGTATGCAATAATACAAAAGCAAAAGTTTCAAAGACAGCACACGCTACGCTTCAAAATTATAATAAAAGCAGTGAAGTTCCAGTGTGGTGCCACTTCACATAATAAGACGCATGCAATAATACAAAAGCAAAAGTTTCAAAGACAGCACACGCTACGCTTCAAAGTTATAATAAAGTACCTACACAGCAAATAAAAATATGATACAAAAATAGTAGGCTTACATTGCAAATTGACATGTTAGCATCCGATGGGTAGAGTGACCGGGACATAGGGCCACGCAGTTTTATCATTAGTTGCTATATTGCCGGCCGCTGCTCACATGTTGTGTGGCTTTGTTTGGCCAGTACAGTAATTTTGATTTCCCCCGAAGAAGGTTGTCAAAATAATGCTTAAATTTGAGAGCATATTCGAGAAAACGGCTTTATTTGGTTAAGAAAACAGAGCAAATTATTCTAATGTGAATTAAATAGACCGATTCACACTCAACTTCTACAAATAACCCAATAATTGCTTCAAACCAAATTTACTACACGAGAATTACATTAGCAACGACTGAACTATTAGCTAACTATACAAACTGAGGTATAAGTTCACCGTGTTATAACTAGCGGTTATTGCAATTGGTGCAACACTAGTCGTCGCTACGCCTGTCACTAATCACCATAGCAACGATCAAAATTCTTCTACTATAAATATTGCTATGCCCAAAATTTAAGGGTTTATTAATTTTTTATATCAAGATCTTAGCCTAGAACATGATCATTGCAATGAATTATTGGAGTTTATTAATAAAAATAAAATAAGTATAGGAATTTTAATTTTCATCTATAGCTTCTCCGGTTTCATTGTAAACTGTTACCTTGCATTTTATGGGATGTATTTCTCACATTTTAGGTTCTACGACAAGCTGGTTTCCTCAGAATGTTTTACTTCACCGTTTAGCAGTGGTGCACAGCTGGATTTGAGCCTACAACCTTAGAATCGCAAGGCGGGGCTGCTACCCGCCTCCTAAGAGGTACTTTAAAGCTTTCAACCGGTGGATTATGTGTTGGTGCACTTTGTAAATACTCGTAGGTTCATAAACTTAATAACTTTACGATATAACGATGTTATTTACGCTAGAGTAAATCAATGGTTATATTAAATTTCACATCAAATTACCTGGAACTTGTATAAGTTTACTTACGTTACGAATATTAATTAAGAGGGAATCACACAGGCGACTCTCCATACAAACGTAGTCCCCTATTTCCTCCCTGGATAATGCCTCTAGAGTAACCATTTTTTCTCATAAAATCCAGATCTGCTATATACGTGCTCGTATGTTTTCCTTTTTTTCAGAAACTTATAAATTTATTTACACAAAGAAACTTACAATTAAACAAATATTTACAAAATGTACAAAATACACAAGAAACAGTTGAGCTATCTACAGATCGTTACAAACGATCTAGAGATAGCTCAACTGATCCAAATCAGTGCCAGACGGAAGCGTCCCCAAGACGCTGGCGGCATTGCCACGCTGAATAGCAATGCTTATACGCTGCGCCAGATACCCACCAGCTCTTGGGTCACGCGTCGCCTCGATCAGTCGCCTAGACAAAATTTTGAAGACCCGCGAGGCCTCGGTTCCCCACGGACCCAGAGTCTCAACCCCAAGAGGAGCAAATAAGTAGGCTCTGTCGAGACCTGCATATTTGCGCCTCTTGAGATCCTCGGCCAGATCTGCCGCCGCGCCCGCCACAACGGATGTCCTTGGCAGATGAGAAGGCGCAAGTGTGTCGACACACGTAGCATCCCACACAAGTGGCCTCCCCAACTCCCAAGGAACAAGCGTCATACCGTCAGGCCGCTTACCATCGTCACGCAACAGACCATTCGGTTCGAGAATGGCTGGTACGTTGACGGTTGTAAAGGCCCGCCGAATGACGTCGTTAAGGCTGGCGTGACGAGATATCCGACCGGCGGCCCTAGAACACGATAATCCGTGGTGCCCAAGCTGATCGACTGCAGTACCGCACTGGCACCGATGAGGTGCGCAGCACGGCGCACCCAACCGTAAGCAGGTTGCAATACGGAACGTAACGGGATCCATTAAAGTACCAGTGTTACATGAAGGAAGAGCTTGTAACCAATAACCTGACTCCAATTTGGAAACAGCAAGAAGACGGGCACAATCTGCAGAGCTGGAACACGTTTGTAACAGACAATTCCGTGTCAACTCACACAGAGGCCCGTCCCATTGCCGTTGAGACGAAAGGGATTTGGGGGGAGCAGTATTGGGACATGCACTATGCCAAGCATTTCGAGCTTCGTCTAGATACGAAATTTGGAGAGTAATACCAGATGTAGCCGAAAAAGACTGAGATAGAATTTGTTTAACCAAAGAGCTAGTGCTATAGACAGAAGACAAGAAAGCTGGTAGGGCTACACTCGAAATTTTGCGAATACCTAAGCCTCCCAATTTGACAGGCAGGGAGGCCTGCGACCATGCCCTGTCATCCAAGGAAATATTCAAAACCGATGATAAAGTAGTCTTTAGAATGTTGTCTAAGCCTTCCACTAGCTCACTGTGTTTCCACAGTTGACAACATCTTAAAGAGTAGGTAAATTTAGGCACAAACAGACAAAACCGAATAATTGTAAAAGCCATATGGCTATTAATTTTGAGTAATCTGTCCGAAGTTCTGTTAAAATTCTGAATTTTCTCATCTACAAATGCCGGAAAGGACTCATCAAGAATTGGTGAACCAAGGAGTCGAAGTGAACACTTATCTACAATTGTAATGTTTGGAGCCAAACTATTAAATTTATTAATGACATAATTTTTGTCCACAAAAGTGTCGGAAATAAATAGTTCGCACTTTGAAAAATTTAATTCTAAACCTATATGTCGAAATTCATCTGTGATGAGTTTTAGATCGTCAAAAACTGTGTCCACATCACCACCTAGTGTTCCGTCATCCAAATACCAAACATTGAGCTTGGATTGGAGACGTTGAATTATTGGATGGATAGCAAGGCTAAATATGGCCGGACCAAGAGGGTCACCTTGCTGACAGCCAACAGCAGACGAAATAACATGGTTCTGATAAATTAATTTGGAAGGTGTGCCATAGCACTGCCAAAGAAACGGGTAAATTTCGGGAATTTTTTCTTTAATTTGTTTTAGCAAGGCGCCCCTGTCTACTGAATTGAAGGCGTTTTTGATATCTACTTTCAAAATTACCTCCCCATAATTTTGGTCTAAAAATGTGCGAAGAGAATGTACTGCGGCCTCACAGCCACCTCGCGAACCAAAGCCCAGCTGAATTGGTCGGAAATAGTCGCCTAGGTAGTCGGCTTCTTTCCGACAGCAGACTTTGGCCGCAAGGCGGCGGTAAGTGGTGCCCACGGCTATGGGTCTTATACCGCCATCTTTCTTTTTGAGAGCGCAAAGATTCGCACCATACAGGAGTTCTGTGATCTCGCTGCAGACCCGACCTGACAACATCAGGTTGATCAGGGACGTCAGCTCTCCCAGAAGGACTTCACCTGCATGGCCAGATCCACCAGAAAGTAGATCTTTTAGATGCTGTGGAGTCACAGCATCCAGGCCGCCGGCAGAGCCACTCTGGAAGGACATGACGGCCCTAAGCACGTCCTGGCTGGTCGTGTCCACAGCGACGTCACTCTCCCGTGGTGGATCGGGGAGGTGGAGGTTTGACCCTGCGGGTGGATGCTTACTCTCAAGAGATACGAGAGTATCATTAGAATTTGGAGCTATCGTGTCGCTAGAAAATAAAATCCGGGAGGCACCCTTAATATCACCATCGCTCAGTTTACTCTCCACAAGCTTGTAGAAAGTAGACTCAGCCATCGGTTTCTTTAATTTGGAATTTGTTTGTGTGTCCTGATCTGAATTAGAAATAGGTGGGTGCTCTTCCCATGCAGTGTACCTAACACAATTTTGTTTAATCCGAATCGTCAGTGATAATTTATTGCCTAAATCTTTCTGTACATGAAGTACAATGTAAGGAAAAACTAGCAAAATATGTTCCCAAGCTCGTTTCGTATTTTTAGATACAACATTCCTAATGGCCTGTGAAAGAGCGGTAGCGACAGAGATGCGGGCACCTCGAGGAATACGCTTCAAAACAGGGGTAGTAGTTTTGCACTGGCTAATAAATTTCCAAAAAGGGTGTATATCTGAGGTAGAAATTGAATTTGGCACCGAAACATCTACCGCTCCTGCAGCCGGAGCAGATAGCGGGATAATAGGGATACTATGCATTCTTTTTTGATGAATTTTGAGGCCTCTCTGTCCCTTGAAGAAACGGGCCTGGGGACATTGTGTGCACTCTACGAGAGTCGGCACAGACACGATAGGATGGATCCCGGTAACATTCCTAACTACACTAGACGGTTGTGTGCATTGTGCCATCACAAAGATATGCTTACAAAACTAAATAAAATATAAATAATCTAACACGATGACAGTGTCAGGCAGGCGGAGCGCACGCGTGGTAGCTCGGACGGGCACCACGGCAACCGCGCTCCTTCCTGTTGAAGGAAAAATAACAAGGGCTAAGCTTAGCTAAGTTAGCTCTTCCTTGGTACTGCTTTTTTACCATAAGTTTTTTGTGTGTGGCTCGTCCGGGTGCGTAACTAAATTTCTGCCGTGAAGCAGCATTACTGTGTTTTGGTTTGAAGGGTGCCGGTGAGTACTGGCACGTGAGGCTGACATCAGTATGCCTCAAGTTGATGGACGCAGGGCAACCCATCGCGCTTGATTTACGAAGGAATGCTTTTTAACACTTAACATCAGGTGGTGTAGTTGTATATAAATGAAAAAACTTCTAATGAAAAGGTTTGTTTTATTATATTCATTATCGCATAACCTCGTCATTTATGAACCGATTTTTTTTTTATTTGAAATGTACACAGATTGCATGGTCTCATAGAAATTTTAACAAAATCGGTTCAGCCGTTTGGTCTTGAGTCGGTTTCTCATTCACTTTTAAACCTTCTTCTTCTTCCGACTTCCAATCAAAAAGGAGGAGGTTCTCAATTCAGTTGTATGTTTTTTTTTTTTTTTTTTTTTTTTTTTTTTTTTAATGTTTGTTACCGCATAACTTCGTCATTTGTGAGCCGATTTGAAAAATTATTTTTTTATCTGAAAGGTACTGCTTCCAGATTGGTCCCATTTTAATTTTATTAAAATCGGTGTTGCCATTTTTTTTTTAATAATTTTTTTAATGTTTGTAACTGCATGCCTCCGTCATTTATGAACCGATTTAGAAAATTATTTTTTTATTTGGAAGGTTATTCTTACGTCCAGATTGTCCCAAACAAATTTGATTAAAATCGGTTTAGCCGTTTGACAATGAAGTCGGTTTCTCAAGTTTTTTAAACTTAAATTAAAAACTTATTGATAAAGAAAATATCACCTCCAATTCATATTTCATATAAATCA
This sequence comes from Thera britannica, assembly GCA_939531255.2. Classification (NCBI taxonomy): domain Eukaryota; kingdom Metazoa; phylum Arthropoda; class Insecta; order Lepidoptera; family Geometridae; genus Thera; species Thera britannica. The sequence goes on from OW618045.2 coordinate 6,021,832, forward strand.
TTTGAGGGTCATATTTTCTTTATCAATAAGTTTCTGAAAAAAAGGAAAACATACGAGCACGTATATAGCAGATCTGGATTTTATGAGAAAAAATGGTTACTCTAGAGGCATTATCCAGGGAGGAAATAGGGGACTACGTTTGTATTATAGTAGTAAAAAAAACAGGTTTTTACATCTAATATTGTAGATGATTTATAAAGCGTCAGGGGCATTTGGTGATTACACCAGCCCTATTTGCGGGACGCTTTAGTGCCCAGGACCGTATTTTAGATGTAGCAGGCAACAAATATTGTACATCGGCTAATTCGCGTAGTGTGTGTCAGAAAGAGCGTTCTACAAAGCCAAAAAGCTCAGTTGGTAGTAGCTCTGATTTCTGCGCCGTGGGTCGTGGGTTCGATATCCACCAAGAAATAATATTTGTGTGGTGAGCAAAAATGTTTATTCTCTGTCTGGATGTTATATTGTGTTGTAAGTAAGTATTTACAAAAAAATGTATGTAAGTATTATATCAGCTATCTGGTTCTTATAGTAAAAGCTTTACTTAGTTTGGGGCTAGATAGTGTCGAGTGGATTGTCCAAAATATTTATTCATTTATTTATAAAAAGTTTTACGGAGTCCAACAGTTTAAAACCATGGTAGGTACACAAGGATACGCATCAGACTATACACTGCTACCTCTAATGTCCTTGCAGTAAGCATCTTTTTACTTTTTTTTTAGGTAACTTGAGCTGTATCCCACTGTACCTACTAGTAACCCGCCCATACATTTTGCTACGAAACTTTCACAAGGCGCCTCCTTTTCCTCTTTATTTGTTTTAAACTTGTTAGTTCGTAATTTACAAGGAATACCATCCAGTTAAAAACTCCAGCAAACTTTTCTAATACCAATAAAGGCTGGTGGGCCTTTATTGGTATTATATATACACAACGTATTGTGTACGATAATGTTACGATGTAGGGCGTGTTTTTACGTATTTTGCGTTTTTATCGCATGCATTATTCAACCTGTAGGTACGCCTACCACAAGCTCTGTCTGGCTCTGTCTCTGGTTCTGGTTATGAGTCTGGGTGAGTGTTGACAAAATAAATCCTACGTCGAAACGTCACACACACAGTATAATACACGGAGAGTACTCACACAGTCTCAAAACCAGAACCAATAACACTGGTCAAAACTCACACAGAATCAAAACCAGAGCCAGGGACAGAGCCAGACAGAGCCTACATTAATTAAATAAATAATGCGGACAATCCACACAACACTATCTAGCCCCAAACTAAGCAGAGCTTGTTCTATGGGAACCAGGTAGCTGATAGTTAAATTCGTTTTTTTGTAAATACATACATAGAATACAATATAACACCCAAACAGAGAAAAAACATCTGTGTTCACCACATAAATATTGGTTCTTGGTGGGGATCGAACCCACGACCTACGGCGCAGAAGGCAGTGCTACTGCCAACTGAGCTGAGAGGCCAGTCAATTTGACGGTGATTATAGAGTCTAAATAATATAGATAGATATAGTGGTGTATATTTCACACCGCGCTATACAACGTGTTAATGCAATAACCCAAAACCTCGGACACCCCACCCGATATTTATATTAATAAATTGATATGACGTATAATTATTTATTTTCATAAATTATAGTAAAAGATATTTGTAAATGTAGTAGTCGTGCTATACTTCTTATAGATTCGTAGCTCTATCGCCGCTGTTAAACGTTCGTTGACACGTAATTCAATTAAATCAACCTACCTAATTTACTAATTAAACATTGTAAACATGATTGTTTGGAACAAACATTGTAAATAGTAGCAACATTGTATGTAGTAGTGTCATGTAGCCCAAAACGACTTAAAACTTATACTTTTGGGAAATACTGGACTACTGGAGTGGACTACTGGAGAAAATAATTGTGAGGAAACCCGCGGCTTAGTCTCGCACGTATTGAAATATGTCTCGTCTCCTGTGAAACCTGGACTCTTAAGAGGCTTGTGTAATCAGGAGAAGCCAAACATACACACATGCACTCGCCCACACTACACTCATACATTTAAATTTAGTTACAACCAACCAACACTTACCTACCTACTTTGTTCTTTTTTAGTAAGCAATTTACCTATTTCTGTTTAGTGATAGTCGTTTTGTCATAATTATCTGTTTTGCACGAAAAATGTAAATCCATTATTGGCTGTAAGTTATATTGTAAGATTATGTTATTTAAACCTTAAGAGCTGTGGATTTTGTTAATAAATAAAATAAAATAAAATAAAATAGAATAGAATAGAATAGAATAGAATAGAATAGAATAGAATAGAATAGAATAGAATAGAATAGAATAGAATAGAATAGAATAGAATAGAATAGAATAGAATAGAATAGAATAGAATAGAATAGAATAGAATAGAATAGAATAGAATAGAATAGAATAGAATAGAATAGAATAGAATAGAATAGAATAGAATAGAATAGAATAGAATAGAATAGAATAGAATAGAATAGAATAGAATAGAATAGAATAGAATAGAATAGAATAGAATAGAATAGAATAGAATAGAATAGAATAGAATAGAATAGAATAGAATAGAATAGAATAGAATAGAATAGAATAGAATAGAATAGAATAGAATAGAATAGAATAGAATAGAATAGAATAGAATAGAATAGAATAGAATAGAATAGAATAGAATAGAATAGAATAGAATAGAATAGAATAGAATAGAATAGAATAGAATAGAATAGAATAGAATAGAATAGAATAGAATAGAATAGAATAGAATAGAATAGAATAGAATAGAATAGAATAGAATAGAATAGAATAGAATAGAATAGAATAGAATAGAATAGAATAGAATAGAATAGAATAGAATAGAATAGAATAGAATAAAATAAAATAAAATAAAATAAAATAAAATAAAATTGACCATGTCTTTCCTGTGATTAGGCCGACTAAGCTGTCAGGATGGTATAGGTGCTGGGCAAGCTTATTCCATCTAAAATCCTGTCCCAGGCACTATATCGTCTCGTAATTAAGGGCATGAGTAATCACCATTTACCCCTGTCGCTATATAAATCATCTACAATAGATGCATAGGCCTGATTTTTATTGCGGGAGAAGCCTTAACACGTAAATATTTAAAGGGTCAGCAACGCGCGGTTGATGCCTCTGGTGTTGCAAGCGTTCATAGGCTACGGTAACCGCTTCCCATCAGGCGGGCCGTATGTTTGTTTACTAACTTAGAAAAAAAAATAACGTACTGCCAAACTTTTTTATCGACCAATTCTAAGATTAAGCCTGAGTGAAAAAGCGCCATATGCCTATAATATAAGCTTCCATGTTCTCGTATACATTACAACTGAAACTGAAACTATTTGTAATATCATATAAGACAAGGGTCGACTGAAATTTGACCACCTTAAAAAGAGCCGTGTGAACATCGCCGCAGAGGCGTTTTACGTAGACAAGTTATTAGTATAAGTTCATTTAAGGCTGGTTGAGTTGGCAAGCAATGACTACAGTGTGTTTTTTTTGTAAACAACACTAAGCTTTAAAAAGTTTAATTTATCTGATAGTCTTGTTAAATCGAAACAATCTACTGTGTTTCTTTGTTTTCAACCAACCGCCTATTTCAAAGCATTTTATAACGCTTTTATTAGCTTCACCTGTATGTATGTATGTATGTAACCGACCCCTTTGAGCTCGATTTTGTCCTACTTTGAACGATCAGATTTGATTCAAATTTTGCACACCTGTCAAAGGTCGATGACAATGCAATAATATGAAAAAAAAAATGAAAAGAAATAAAAAAAAAACCTACTTTGAACGATCAGATTTGATTCAAACTGATCGTTCAAATGCAATAATATGAAAAAAAATAAAAAGAAATAAAAAAAAATAAAAGAAATACCTACTTTGAACTATCAGATTTGATTCAAACTTTGCACACCTGTCAAAGGTGGATGACAATGCAATAATATGAAAAAAAAATACGAAAAAAAAAACTAAAAAGTAAAAAATAAATTATAGTTTAAAAAACTAAAAAAAAACGCTTTTATAACTAATTGAACTAAAAAGTTAAAAATAAAACTGTAATAATCAATTGAAAATTTATATTATTGTACAAAAAGCGTTGGGGGCTTGATTTTGATTGTTGTAATTTTTTTATCATAGTTTATTATATCTGAAGTTATTATAAAAAGCACCCTACGCTTTTTGTACAATAATATAAATTTTCAATTGATTATTACAGTTTTATTTTTAACTTTTTAGTTCAATTAGTTATAAAAGCGTTTTTTTTTTAGTTTTTTAAACTATTATTTATTGTATACAAAAGAGTAAATTTAAAGAGTACCAAAGGGTAAAATTAAATTAATATACCTATATATTTTTTTTTAATTATTTCATGTTTTATAATAATAGTTTTTGTAAATAATGTATATTCTGTTGTAAATAAAATAATTATAAAATTGTACCTAAATAAGGTTTTTTTTCGCTTGAATATTTCACTATGCCTACGGGGGAAATAGGATTAAACCCAAGAAAACACTTTCGTTATTCGAGTAGTCTGTTTAATTCATAGTCAATTTAAGCTTTGAGATATGCAAAATGCTTTATTCTCATAAAGCTTATATTATGATCAACCCAGGTCCTCAATGCTGATACCTTCGCGTACACTCCAGGGTAGTCAGGTCTGGCACATCCGAGGCCCCAAGAAACAACTCCGGCTAGTTTATCATTAAACACCAAAGGACCACCACTGTCACCCTGGAACAAAAGATTTAAGATGGTTAATGTGACTCCCAGACACACCTACTCAATATACTAATATACAAATATATTTCTGTAGTCCTACCACAAGCTCTGTCTGGCTCTGTCTCTGGCTCTGGTTTTGCGTCTGTGTGAGTGTTCACCAGTGTATTGTGTGTGTAACGTTTCGACGTAGGATTTATTAAGTCAACACTCGCAGAGACTGAAAACCAGAGCCAGACAGAGCTTGTGGTACCTGCCCCACCTGCCCATCTGATGCTAAGTGGTATATCACCCAACGAAAACATGAGAAATAACGATATGATCTAACCACTTATTTCAGTCTACAATTATACTTTCATCGCCTATGAATATGAGGGTTACCGCTTAACATCAGGTGGGCCATATGCTTGTACCATCAGCTAGTAGTATAAAAAAAATTGTATGGAAATTATACCACCTCCCAATGAGAGCAAAATGTTTAAAGTTACCTTTACGTCAATAATTAATTATAAGTTTAAAAAACTTGAGAAACCGACTTCATTGCCAAACGGCTAAATCGATTTTAATGAAATTTGTTTGGGACAATCTGGACGTAAGAAAAACCTTCCAAATAAAAAAATAATTTTCTAAATCGGTACATAAATGACGGAGGCATGCAGTTACAAAAATTAAAAAAATATCAAAAAAAAAATGACAACACCGATTTTATTAAAATTAAAATGGGACCAATCTGGAAGCAGTACCTTTCAGATAAAAAAATATTTTTTAAAATCGGCTCACAAATGACGAAGTTATGCGGTAACAAACATAAAAAAAAAAAACAACCGAATTGAGAACCTCTTCCTTTTTAATAATAATAATAATAAATATTTTGGACAATCCACACAACACTATCTAGCCCCAAATTAAGCAGAGCTTGTGTTATGGGAGCCAGATAGCTGATATACTACTTAGATACATATTTTTTTTGTAAATACATACGTAGAATACAATATAACACCCAGACAGAGAACAAACATCCATCATCATCTCATCATTTGATTGGAAGTCGGTTAAAAATAAAACAAAATTACCTGGCAGGCATCTTTTCCACCTCCAGGTGCTCCTGCACACAGCATCCTCGGAGATATGCTGTAGATGGTGTTATAAGCTGCATCACACACTTGGTTGCTCACTTTGGGGACCAGCACCTTTTGAAGAGTTGTAGGGTAGCCGCCTCCTTCCTAAACACATCCAAATTCAGGAATCAAGAAGACCAAGAAACGGACACATTTGACAACACTATCTAGTCCCAAACCTGGTGCCGTGGAACTGGCACCTAGACTCACGTAGCTTTAAGATGTTTCAAAATGATACTTGCGATTCTACTGAATAAATACACTTTTGATTTGATTTGAAAGATCACGGGTAGTCAGTGGTAGAAGAAATGAACCTCTCAATATAATTCTTCATCGTTCATTTTGAACGCGTAGAATGAGTGCTTTCGACAACATTTATTTTAACGAAGTTAATATACATACAAACCGATGACAAGCATTAGTCTAAGTCTATTTTCTAGACTAATCGATGTCTATGGCTCATGGCACATGGCATGGCATGCTAAGCCAAGGCTGGTCGCTCGGAGAATCTATAAGCAGGTCGATTTCAGCAGTGGATTTCCCTCCTGAAATGCTGTTCATGATTCCAATTCTTACCGCAGTATTTCCCCATCCAGTGACAGTGGTCAAAGCTCCATCGCCAACCTCTTCACCAGCATCCACCATCCTAACTTGCATGACTGCAGCATTGAACTCAAGAGGCCAGGACAGCCAAAGAACCGCAATATCACAGTCCATTTCTGTATAGCTGAAGTTGGGGTGCCATATCATATCACCAACGGGGATGATCTGCCCACCTTCGGAGTTGGAGGATGAACCAGCTCGGACTTGAAAGTCCGTTGGCTTTGATCTGGTAGGGAAATAAGTTTTATCTGATATTACTCATGAGAAACAGATGGATTGTAAATATCAAGGGGGATGGAAGGAGTAAACTCGAATCGTTTTTAACAAACTTTAAATGAAAAGGTGGATGTTAATTCGGTTGTATGTTTGTTACTGCAGACCTTTGACATTTTATGAACCGACGCTATAACAAACACTGACTAAATCAAAGTTTATTTGAGCTATTTCTCTCAATCAATATATTTCAAAAGGTTCTCGAATGGCGACCACAAGCTCGAAGAGAAATCGTAGGGCGCTCACTCACCCGATGGACTGACGACATTATTAAGATCGCGGGAAGGCGGCGAATGGAAAGGACTCAGAATCGTTCTTCCTGGAAATGGGCAAGAGAGGCCTATGTCCAGCAGTGGACTTCAGGCTAACGATGAAGTTCAAATTGATCCCGCTATGAAAGTTTTACTAAACTAAGAGTTTTAGGAATGAGTGGAGACCGCGATTAGGAAAACGTAGTTTAAAACGCCCTCAGGCAAGGTGGGGTGACGATCTGCGAAATGTATTTGGCAAGCACTAGTGGAGAAGAGCCGAAGACCGGGCTCAGTGGCGCGTCTTGGGAGAGACCTTCGTCCTGCAGTGGACTTATATAGGTTGATGATGAACGTTTTAGTGCTTTCTGTTTGATTAGTACTAGTCTTACCCCATAACACAGTGTGCAGCAGTAATGATAATGTCCTTGCTGACTATTGTACCGCCGCAAGAGTGACGCCCCCTGAATAGAACTGATACTTGGTAGGGTGCTTCTGTTATGTCGATGTTCTCACCACCAACTATCTTGACTTCCTGTGACTCTTTCAGTGGAGTTGTTCCTGTTGAAAAAATACTCTGTTATGAATCCTTATTAATTTTTTAAATGCGTGTGCTTACAGAACGGGCAGACATATTGTGAGGGCAGAAACTATGCCACACGCATGCAAATGCAGATTTTTAGCTGCAAATTAAAAATTATACCCGAAAACACCATTCGGAGAAGCCGTGGGCACAGGTAGTTGGCAATAAATTGAATCTTTGTTGTTTGGATTAAATGTCGCCCTTTAAAACACTCTATCAAAATTCAACCATACTCTTAGGAGAAAGTACAACTCTTTTTCTTTCACTATTTCGGACCTCGCGTCGTTAGAGAGCACAACAGAAGTAGAAGCTCTAAATATTCTTTCACTCTACTGGTCTGAAAGAACTATTGACGGGATAGGAAGAATGAGAATGATATCGCCGTGAACCAGCATTGCTGTGTTTCGGTTTGAAGGATGATGGGTGCCGGGGAAATTACTGGCACGTGAGGCTGAACATCTGTAAGCCTGGACGCAAGGCAGTGCATCGTAGGGCACGGTCTGATATATATGCTTGTTCTGTAAATGTAATTGTAAATGCATAAAACATGTTAATATTTATAAAGGCGTTGTTAATAGTAAATAGATGCTAATCCAAAAAAAAACAATTAAAAAAAATTAGAAAATAGTGAATTTTCTTACCCACACACCCAACCAACACCAATCCTACTAGAAGCGGCACCATGATTTCTACTGTCCAGCTTATGCTCTCTCTCAAACTCAATTCTCAAACATTTATATACGAGGCTTACAAATAATTATCTGATATTTAGAACCTTCACACTAATTCTCAACAGTTGACTGATAGCATTGTTTGCATCACAAGTGTCTGATTAGGGCATTGTGAGGACAACAAAGGGATTGTTTGGGGTCGATTAGGGTTCTGTATAAAACACCCCATAATCAGAAAACCCGACAACCGTTGGGGAATAAAGGTTCTCGAATGGCAACCACAAACCGGAAGACGGAGCATAGGGCGCCCACCCACCAGATGGACCGACGACATTGTTAAGATCGCGGGAAGTCGATGGATGGAAAGGGCTCAGAATCGTTCTTGCTGGAAATGTGTAGGGGAGGCCTATGTCCAGCAGTGGACTTCTTCAGGCTGATAATGATGATGATGATGATGAATCAGAAAATACCCCTACTGAGAAGGGGGTAATAAGTTTGAGGTTTTCCCTTAGGACAATAGCATGGGGTTCTTCAAAAAGGGCGTTTTAAAAGTTTTAAAGAGTCGGCAACGCGCTTGTGATGCCTCTGGTATTGCAGGCGTCCATAGGCTACGGTAACCGTTTACCATCAGGTGGGCAGTATGCTTGTTTATCAACTTAGTTGTAATTAAAATAAAAAAAAAGTGTGTGTGTGCTGTTCCCTCGTAGCTCCAAAATCAGTACTAAGCCAAGAGAGGAAAGGTGGATCAACAACAAACATGGTAACACACATTAAAAAAAAAAGAAATACAATCGAATTGAGAACCTCCTCCTTTTTGATTTTCTGTTGATAAATTTATGTGCACTATGCAAGTACTCTCAAACGGTGAAGGAAAACATCGTGAGGAAACCGGCATGTCGTTGAATCTGCAAAAAAGATTCAGTCGAAAACATGGTCGAGTTGCACGAAAGGAGCCTCTCTGAGGCGTACCCACTAGAATTTTTCGCCATACAGGTTTAAAGAACCATTGATACGATAAGAAGAATAAGAAGATCATTTTAGCGTGAGATTTCTGTCACTTTCTACAATTTATTTTTCTTCCCTAATCAGAAAGTAGATTTTTGAAGAAAAGTGGTAGAAAATGACAAAGACCGTCGTGACTAATATTTGGCAAAATTCTCTAAAAACTTCACCATCTTAGAACAATATTGATGGATGACTTCAAATGGTGCTCTGGATTGAAGTATTATCATTATCAAGTATGCACTTGAGGTAATTAATGACAGCGTAATCATCAGGAGCACGCTCGATTGTGTAACCCCACTTATAAGGTCGTGGGTTCGAATCCAGTTGTGCACCTTTGGATATTTTTAAACCGATCGGAGAAGATCCTTAATTCTCAACTTTTTTTTTTAATGTTTGTTAAACATATTTTCGTCGTTTATGAACCAATTTAAAAACTTTTTTGTTTGGAAGGTGGTTTTTTGTTTTTTGTTTGGTTTCAAGCTTTCACAACTCAGTTGATAGTAGCTCTGCCTTCTGGGCTGGAGGGCATAGGTTCAATCCCCACCGAGAACAATTATTTTGTGTGGTGAACTGAGATTTTTGTTCTCTATCTAGGTGTTATACATATTGTATTCTAAGTACCTATGTATTTACAAAAAATAATGCATCTAAGTATTATCAGCTGTCTTGTTCCCATAGTAAAAGCTCTGCTTAATTTGGGGCTAGATTTCGGTGGTGCTATATTGTATCCTAAGTAGGTAAGTATGTATTAACAAAAATAATGTTTGGAAGTATTATATCAGCTATCCTGGCTCCCATAGTACAAGCTCTACTTAATTTGGGGCTAGATAGTGTTGAGGGGTTTCTCTACACCTTTTTTTTAAACATACGGAACACTTTAAATTTTTACCAGTACGAGTACATCGAACCCTTAAAATTAACTACGTTTTAACTATAGATTCTAATCTTTAAGTTTAAAAATCTAATGATAATTATTGCCCTAATTACCTTGACACGGTTGGCCCTTATCATTGATAAGGATTACTTAAAACATTTATTTTTAGGTCTAGGGCAGATGGAAAAGTAAATATAAATAGAAGTATAAGCCGCGAGACCCGGCGTTGCCTGGGTATTTGATTTTTCGCTAGATCATACCAAAACGTTGAGGAGTATTCTATATTTAGCAAAGTTCGAGAAGAAAGCAGATTCTAGCAGTTCCCGAGATTAGCGCGTTCTCAAATGAGCCGGTTCGATTCCCGGGTGTGAGAGAAGAGAATTTTCAAAAATCTTTGAATGCAGTATGCTTCCTATTCAAAAATAAAGGAATGTTTCCTTTGAGTAAAATTTTCTATCTGCAGTATTAAGAGTACTTTCCCTCCAGGTGGCATTACAAATTTCCACCCTGTATATAATATAATATTAGTACTTATAGATTTAATTTGCATGCCTTTTTGTTTTTAAGTTAACTTTATTTTGATTTTGTATGTTTTACGTTTTAGACTGGTTGTGTACCCAAAATTATTGTAATTAGTTCATAAGGTAAATAAAATGTTTCTCTTTCTTTTCTTTCTTTCAACAGGCATCTTAAAAGTTAAGTTTGATTAAATTCATTACAATTCTAAAATAAACTTGGTGGAGACACTATATAAATCACACTGTAATTTAGGATGAAGCTTTGTGAATGTCACAGCTCATTTAGGAAATAGCTGGTTCACATCCACTACACACCACGTTCACGCACCCGAGCCGACGACATCGCGGTTCTTCAGTGAATGGGGAGGTCTCAGAATAGTTTTTACTGGAAATGTTTATGGGAGGCCTATGTTTAGCAGTATACTGCTTAAGGCTGATGATGATAGCACTCTACACTGTATTTGATTTAAATACGCCATTTTGTAAATTTGGGGAGATTGGATGTTTTTATTTGCTGCATATTTCATGGCATTTCAGGTTTGTTTCAAAACTGATCTTACCATGCGTTTTGACCATCAAACACCAAAAACACAAAACAATGTTGCGGAACACTGCTTTGTGCCCCCCCCCCCCCTCCAATTTAGGCTTCACACACACGCGTGTGTACAGAATGACATTGGTGTATGTTATGTAATAAGTAATTTGAGCGTGGCTTTTGTATGCGATTTGGTCTAGCGTCCGGAGAGTGCTCAACAAAACTTTTTGTTTGTTTTAATCATTGACAACTTGCGAAACATCTAGAATGTTTTTGTTGGCAAAATGAGGGGTTACGACTGAGTGACGACTGACTTGTCTATTGACTGAATTGACTAAAACTATTTTATTTATATTAGTGAGTACTCGACACTGGCAAAATTGATCCAAAATGGATAGATGCCATCAACTAAGAAGAAGAAGAGTTATAAGCGTAAAATGTGAACTAGCTCTTTTTAATTAAGCTATGGTTCACAGCTTATTCTTATTCAAGTCCCGTTTGTCATTTAGAACTTTGGTTTCGTTTTAGGAGGTTTTTATAACTTGCTGCTGTTTCCTGAAAGACTTTCGTTTTCTTTTGATTGTTGGTAAGTGTCCTTCGATGTTTAAATTGAATTTACTTGTGTTCAAATGGCAGAATGTTAAAAACACGATGTTTTTGACGTGACAACGTCTTACAATTCGATGGAGCCGGCTGCACGCACGAAAAAACATGACTCATGCGGCGTTACCTCGCTCTGAGGCGTTCCATTTAAGGTTTGAAGTTTAGTTAATTAAGTAGAGAGCGCTGGTGGCCTAGTGGTAGCGGCCCCGCCTTTCAAGTGTACCAATGAGTTTTTCTGCCCAAAAATGTATGTACACTATGCCAGTACTCTCAAACGTGAAGGAATACATCGTGAGGAAACCGGCATATCGTAGAACCTAAAAAGTTTGAAAATATGTGTCAAGTGCACGAAAGGAGCCCATTTGAGGCGCACTTTAAATCCTTTCACCACACTTGGTTCGAAAGAATCAGTGACACAATAAGAAGAAGTAGTAAGTACTTAGTTATTTTACAATCACAATTGCTGATGTCTTTCAAATCGTTCTCAACTTGCGAATTTAAAAATATTTCAAGGAAAAATGTCGCATTTTTTGTGAAATCTGGATGGTTTAATCAATCACGGATTAAATCGAGCCGGCGTGATGGATCGTGCTTCGTATAATGATTATGAATCTGTGAAACGGTGGGCACTTAATGAACCTGCACCATTTGAGTCCCCTCGTATATTATACGTCTCCTTTCCCAGGCACTATATAGCAGCCAGTAAGTAGGGCTTGTGTAATCACTAGTTGTCCTTATCCCACTTCATGTGGGGTCGGCACAACATGAATGTATTCCTCCTCCATTCTCTGTCAGCCGTCATCTCTGCATTCACTCCTCTCATATCCATGTCACCGTAGGAAGGCGTGCGTACGGTGCGTGGTTTTGCAGATCATCACGCACAGCCGTCGACGACGCACGGCAACGCACACAGAAAGGGCTCCTGTGCTACCGCGCACCTCGGCGCACGAGACCGTTTCATGGTGTGTCGTGCGAGCTGATCCGCCTCCGTGCGCGATATCACACACCGGTGGGAAGGGGCTATTATACATGTCATCTTTCACACAGTTCATCCATGTTTTCATTGGTCTACCTCTGTTCACATATCTATCCACATCCATACTCATCACCCTCCTAGTCACATAACTTTCATCCCTCCTCATGAGATCCTTATTATAAATATATTATTCAAAAATCTTGTTTGTTTTTATGACGAAAACCCCAGATTATTTTACTGATTATAAATTGCCTAACCGTTGAATACCGATACTTTGAAACTTCTTCAGGAGGAAGTAGAACGTTGTTTGTCAATATGAGTTTTATCTTAAAGTTTTTGCGATATGGAAGTATTATTTATGATTGTACTTTAATGTTTCCCATGATGATACAATGGAACAGATATTTGAGCACAAGCTCTTGCCGATAACTTCGTTCGCGTGACAGTAATTTCCGGTTAAAAATGTTTTTTTTTTAAGTTTCTCAATTTTTTTTGTACTATTTATGCCGATGTAAGCTGTGTGTGTGTTAAAGCCAATCTGATATAAAGAAAGTGTAAGAAAATTAAAAAAAAAGAATCGCCTTCATGGCCAAACTGTTAAACCGATTTTCGGACTAAAATTTCAATGGACCAATCTGGAAATTTTACGTTTCAGATGAAAAAAGAATTGACTAAATCGGTCCATAATTACCGAGGTATGCAGTAACAAACATAACAACAAAACGGCTGAACCGATTTTGATGAAAATTATATCAGACAAACGAAATACAAAACATGACTTTTCACATTTTACCACTTTGGAATTGTCTCTCATGAAACCTATTTTGTATTATATTAAAAAAAAACGATATAAGAAACCTCAACACCCGTACACGTATGGGATTGATGAAAAAAAGTTTTTTTGAATTTCAGTTCTAAGTATATACCTACCCCAAAAATTTATTGTTTTATTATTAAAAATCTTAATGCGGTGTACAGAATACATCTACTTACGTAAGTTTCATCAGTGTAAATCTTATAGTTTCGGAGAAAAGTGGCTGTGACATACGGACGGACAGACAGACAGACAGACAAACATGACGAATCTATAAGGGTTTCGTTTTTGCCATTTGGCTACGGAACCCTAAAAAGTCATTCGTTACTTGTTCTATAATCATCTCCAATAGCCGGAACTCCTTATTTTACGCAACATAAGATAGAAATACTATGAGTTCATTTTAGTACCTTGTACATAATGGGACAAAGAAAATAGCATTGTGAATTCAGAAAATTCCATTGAAGGTTTTCATTCAGAAAATCAAACAGTCTACAGACATTACTCGTTTCCTTTTAGATGGTCTGCTATTTATGTTGGACTATTTTTATCACCATGACAAGTTCTCTAGGATTAAATAAATAAATAAATACCTATTATAGACAATCCACATTTTGAATTTCATTTTGAAGGGTGTGGGTGCCGGTGAAATTACAGGCACGTGAGGCTGAACATCTGTATGCCGTAAGTAGATGGACGCAGGGCAGTGCATCGTAGGGCACGTTCTCGACGTGCGTGACGTACGAGGTAATGCTTTGTTATAGGCGAGGGTTACCACTTAACATCAGGGAAATCCACATACATCACATAACCTCTGAAACTAAGGAATAAATATTATAGACCATCCACACAACACTATCTAGCCCCAAACTAAGCAGAGCCTGTATCTAAACCAGATAGCTGATATAGTAGTTAAATACTTTTTTTTGTAAAAACATACTTAGAATATAATATAACACACAAACAGAAAACAAACATCTTTGTTTACCACACAAATATTTAAATATTTGTTCTCGGTGGGGATCGACCTACTGTACTGCACAAAAGGCAGAGCTACTACCAACTGAGCTGAAAGGCCGGTCAATTTACATTTTATTCTATACTTTTATTGGCGTTCAAGCTTGAATTTGTGAGATTCGAGTCTTATAAACACGGAAATACCAACCAAAAAAAATAACTGTGTTAACACATCAGTTCGTTTTTCTTCGGTTGGTATTTCCGCACGTTGGACGCGACAGTCGACGTGTTTATAAGACTCGAAACTCGCGGGAATTCAAGCTTGAACGCCAATAAAAGCATAGAATAAAATGTAAATTGCTCTATAAGACAGAACAAACACGAGCTAATAACGTGTCTTGGGACGTGATGTCGAATATAAGATGGCGTTTGCTAATTTCAAAACGCTCGTGTCTTTATAGGGCTTATTCTGAGTTTTAACATAATTTAATTTTTATCGTTAGCGTAACGTAAAATGAGTTCGATTTGTTGATTTATTGCCAAAATGCGCACATTATTTACATAGCTTATAGGTCTAAAATAGCGAAATATATAAAGCCTATAGGTCTAAATAGGCAAGTAGATTATGCACCCTGTAGGGCACTGCAAGTAAGTTCATTACTTGTTATTATATGTATGATTTACATTACAAAAATATATAAGGTATTACAAAATAAACACGAAACGAATATTTGACATAACTAATGACTAAATAAATAAAATAAAAATGTATAACTACGCACTAAACCTAACTTTGACTACTTTTTAGACCCTGACATTATTGTTTTGTCTGTTTTACCAAGCTTATTAATTTAAAATAAAGTAACAAACTATCTACATTATAATGCCTGGAATTTCGCAATCTATAATAATATATACGTACCAACTACTGTGTATAAGCCTCGGCCTACCTCCATGTTGCTTTACCCTATTCACAGGGTCCATGTGATACTGACTTACACCTAAGAACTATGTATGTACTTAAACTAAACCATGTTTATGGAATAAATGTATTGAGTATTGAAACAGATGTCAATTAACAATTCTCATTCATTATCAGATGTCTATTACAATTAATTTAATGTTTTTTACCGCATAGATCCGCGAACTTTGTGTATCATTTTGTGCATTAAGCCCCCTGATGGTACCATACAGTACTCTAAACGAAGTCACGGCTCATGAAGGCGAAAATTAATGGACCACAAACTCAACTTCTGAGTTTGAGTTTATGGTACCGAGCGAAGAAATGGTGTTTGGACCTCAAGTCCAAGTTTTTTGTTGTTCTGTTTTACTAGCACAAAAGAAGTGACACGATGAAGGAGGCTAGCCGTTTTACCATGTTTTGTATGGAGACTTAATAAGCGCCTCTATCGGGCGTGTTCAGAACTTTCGTGACTTCATACAACGTTCACCACACAAATATTTCTTCTCGGTGGGGATCGAACCCACGACCTACGGCGCAGAAGGCAGAATTAGTACCGAGCTGAGAGGCTATTTATAATAAACATTCCCCACTCGAATATTTTCCGCTCACTCGATCTCTTACTCCAAGGGTTATGTGAACTTGTAGGTTTTTCTTAATAAAATCTTGTAAATTGTTAGCGTGTGTAAGTTTCTATGTGTAAGGTACTATAGAATAAACCTTACGTTTGTACCTATTTGTATGTTTGGAGAGGTTCACTGAAATGCGACAACCGTCAAAATCTGCTAATACATAATGCCACACTTGCTCCGTAAACACAATTTTTATCATCCGAACTTGATGTGCAGGCTGGTTTTGCCGCAAGTAGGCCGCTGGCGGGGGGCCTTTTTGCGTGACCCTCGACACGTGTTGCTCGAACTTTTTTTAGGTTCACCGACACGCCGGTTTCTTCACGATGTTTCCCTTCACCGTTTAGAGAGTACTGGCATAGTGCACATACATTTTTCGACCGAAAAACTGATTGGTACACGACTGGATTTGAACCCACGACCGCTGACCGTGGGGCCGCTACCACTAGACCACCATTGCTCTAATCTTCCAATAAATAACATGAAAAAGCCTCCTTTACCTCACATTAAATACCTCTCGAAGGTTTAGACGGAACCCGAAAGCTCAAGTAGCGTGTGGTGATTCAGAATCAACAATTCGCAAGGATTTATGACTACCGTCATAATTTTCGACCGTAAGCTTTGCTTTTTTGATAGTAGCTACCCGTATTATAGCGGACAATAAGGGTTTTCTACACTAATAATATTATAAACAGGAAAAGTTTGTATTTTTGTGTGTATGTTAGTAATGAATTAACTCAAAAATTACTGGTCTGATTTCAAATATTTTTTCCCCATTGGAAAGCTACATTTACCTTGAATAACCTAGCTTGAACATAAATGTCCACCCGTGTAAAGCCGGGACAGGCAGCTAGTATCATAATTATCAAAGCAACGCTATGTGGGCAATCCATAGACACATCTCTATTTAGCCCCAAATTAAGCTGAGCTTGTACTATAGGAACCAGATAGCTTATATAATACTTAAGCTAAACAAATGATGTTGAAAACTCAGAATAAGCTCTCAGTGTCGTCATCATAAATAAAAATAAATAAATATTGTGGACGCCCCAAACTAAGCAGAGCTTGTAATATGGGAACCAGATAGCTGATATAATACTTGTATACATTTTTTTTTGTAAATACCTACCTACATACTTAGAATACAATAAAACACCCAGACAGAGAACAGACATTTATGTTCACCACACAAATATTTGTTCTCGGTGGGGATCGAAACCACGACCTATGGCGCAGAAGGCAGAGCTACTACCAACTGAGCTAGAGGCCAGTCATCATATTCCTGTCCTTATCCCACACTGCATGGGGTCGGCACAACAGGTTTTCTTCTTCCACTCACCTCTATCATTCGTCATCTCAGTGCTCACTCTTTTCCTGCTCATGTCATCCTTGACGCAGTCCATCCATCTTTTCTTTGGTCTATTGCTATCAAATATCGCACTGTCAAAGTTAACGGTAGTGTGAGCAGATTTTAGTGCGGATGTAAAGCAAAACTAAAGGGCAAGTCTCCCTCTTTTGTGAGGAGAAAAGATGAGTCAATAACAACACGTGACGCAGAAACGATCGAGACGAGTAGTTGTATCATCATTCCATAAAAGAGTGAAATACGTAGACGAAACGAATTGTTCAAACTGATCGAGTAAAACTCAGACTACCACTACCATACACAGACCAATTGTTTGAGCCTACGGTTTAGGATCCTACTCGTTGAGGAAGTAGCCAAGATCGTCTTCAATGATTAATACTTTCTTTAACAATTATGTAACGTATAATAAATTAAAGAGATTAAAGTACAATAATTTTAAAAAATGTGTGCGTTGCAACGGAGAAAACGAATGCAGTGTAAAGTTGGAGTGAACGAGTGAAGTGAAGCTTGCTGTGGGTCTTCATCTTCCTTTGACGTGACGCTGACGTATGACGTGACGTTTGACAGTGACAGCTTGGTCTTTTGACATCTCGTGGTGCTGCCACTGTCGTCGTTGATGACGTCGGTCGCTAGATGGCGCTAGCGGTAGATAACTTCCTGAACACCAATGCTGAAACTGATCGCTATCGCAGATAGCTTAGATGTGCGTAAGGCTTAACAAGCAGAAACTGAGTGGAAATCATCGCTTTACGTCTGTTTCAATGAGTTTCGCAACAAATTATTCGTATCCCCAAATAACTACCAACATTCATTACACATGGACAACAGAATCAATCAAGCTGCATTAAGAGGCCGGCGGAGGGCGAATTTTCATACAAACGTAATACCAAAATTATTACTAGTTTACGCAGATTTTCACTATATTATTGTAATAACTGTATTCGTATAATATTTATCTAGGTTCCTGAACAGTTTTTATATTAAACTAGCGGACGCCCGTGGCTTCGCTCGCCCCTATGCCGTTACGCCCCGTTTATTTTTCTTTTAACAGTTTTTCCTTTTTTGCTCCACTAAGGGAAATCATTTTCCAATTTCCTTTCTTAGTGCACCCCTATGCTATAAAAGAAACATACCCTCCAAGTTTCATTCTTCTAGGACTTACGGTTTAGGCTGAGCGTTGATTGTCAGTCAGTTAGTCAGTAACGTACTAAGAGTTTTATATATATTTAGATTACTTAGGTACCTCAAATGAAATAAACACCAATCGCATTTAACACATTTTTTTCATTGCAAAATGTAATTGGCGGTAATTTCATTTGAGGTAAGTAATTTAAAATAAAAACTGTTCAGGAACCTAGCTAAATACAATACAAAAGCAATTATTACAATAATAAAGTGAAAATCTGCTTAAATTAGTTATCATTTTGGTATTACGTTTGTATGAAAATTCACCCTCCGCCGGCCCCTTAAGTAATCTTTTTCCCAGTTTCGGGTAGTTACTACGAAATCCGTAATACGATTCAATCAATAAAACTCCAATCAACATTGTTAAGGAGTTTACTCGTAATGGCACCATGTGTGGTCTGAAAATAATAATTTCTTTCTTTCTTTCTATCGAACCAAGTGTGGTGAAAGGATTTTAAGTGATAGATAGATAGAAAGATAGATAGATAACTTTTTTATTTGGCTCAAAAAACACAACTTATAAAGAAAATGAGACCACAGAAAGAGAAGAACATTGAGTAAAGGTACGGCTACACATGAAATCATAAGAAAAATAAAACATAGAACACATACAGAAACACATAGAAAGAAATAAATAGACACATACCTAATCTTAGTTCTATTGCTGAAAAAGCCACAAAGAAGCTCCGTTTGTGCGCTTGACACATATTTTCGAACTATTTCGGTTCTACGACATGCCGGTTTCCTCATGATGTTTTCCTTCACCATATAAGAGCACTGGCATAGGTTACATAAATTTTTGGGCAGAAAAACTCGGCAAAACACGACTGTCGGTGCTAATACGGACTAACTGGGCAACGAGGATAATTGTATGTGGACAGTGGAAATTGGACTCTTTACATCTATTAATCTATATTTATAAAAGAAAGTCGTGTTAGTTACACTATTTATAACTCAAGAACGGCTGAACCGATTTGGCAGAAAATTAGTAGGGAGGTAGCTTAGAACCAGGAGAAGGACATAGGATACTTTTTATCCCGAAAAAGTAACGGGAACGAGGTGCTACGGGAACTGGCGAGCGAAGCCGCGGGCGGCCACTAGTTAAGAATAGATGCTAACTAAAGGATTAGAATTTATATGTGGAAAGTGGAAATTTGACTATATCCACATAAGTAGATGCTTACTAAACGAGAAGAATATATTTTAAAACATGATAAAAATAATACAGAAAACTATTCAAACCATGAAAGTAATCTCTTATTACTCAAAGAGATTTCAAATCCATTAAAAATAGCATTAAAATAAAGGCATGTAAATTGAATAAAATCCTGTGCATATAAACAGGTGTACAAAACTTGAGACACCGCGACTTCAATAGCGATGGAACGTTTACCTTTCAGTTAGGAAAAGTATTGTTTAAATTGGCTCACAAATGATAAAGTTACGCTAAAAGAAATACAACTGAATTGAGAACCTCCTCATTTTTAATTGAAGTTGGATAAAAACTCATTATTATTTGAAGTAAAAACGACGTCTTTGTAAGCGAATACGAATATTCCCCGCGGAAGACAATGTTCTTAAGCCTCAATAAAACAAATATTGAAGTACTCTGATTGAATCAAGAAAAGCAAACATAAACTAATAGATATTTATAACCAAGATAGTTCCCGCATGTTTGTAGAGTCAATAAGATTATCATTAATGAAAACGGGGTCTATACTTGAAAACGTACGATAAATGTCATCAGTGAGTGAGTTGACATCACAATCTCGATGACTATTGTGTCAGTGAGTGAGTTGACATCGCAATCTCGAGGACTATGACGAGCTTACATGCTTAGGCTATTATATACAGGGTGTGGCGTAAAGAGTGGATAATCCTTTACCTACGGGTTGGGGGCATCACAACTGTTCAGAAAATAAAAACATGTACCCAGTAAAAGTCCCACGGTTTTCAAGTTATTAAACATTTTCAAAATTTTCATTATTTTGTACTTCTGTCCATACTTTTCGATGCCAAGATCACAAATCAAGGAATTTTCTCCATCTGTTTTTTTTATAGCATTCTTAGATAACTGTTCTATCAAATGATAACTGCCATTGGTATGTCAAAGGTACAGTTTTTTTTTTAGAATTTTTTTTAGAAATAAAAATGTGATTTGCCAATTTTTTCCAAAAGTTTGACCTCCTGTGGTTTAAAAAAAATGTATGGTCACCCTGAGTGACCAACTAATAAATAACTTGCCTACTTCATTGAGATTCCGAAATGGTATAGCACTTGCTAGTTCCAACTTTCAATGCAAAGAATATTTGTGTTATAAAAGGGTAAGGGTCATTTTTTCAAATTACAAGTAAGATTTTACATAGCAATCGAATTTACTAAAAACCGAAAATAAAACATAATAAAAATACATTTATTACATTAAAATTTCTTACAACAAGTGCTCAAAATGGCTTCCACTTGCTCTTATGCAAGCCCTGCATCTTCTAATAAAAGAACGCTTTATCTTGCGCGCATTTTGAGCCATTTTGAGCACTTGTTGTAAGACATTTTAATGTAATAAATGTATTTTAAATATCTAATTTGTTTTATTTTCTGTTTTTAGTAAATTCGATTGCTATGTAAAATCTTACTTGTAATTTGAAAAAATGACCCTTACCCTTTTTTAACACAAATATTCTTTGCATTGAAAGTTGGAACTAGCAAGTGCTATACCATTTCGGAATCTCAATGAAGTAGGCAAGTTATTTATTAGTTGGTCACTCAGGGTGACCATACATTTTTTTTAAACCACAGGATGTCAAACTTTTGGAAAAAATTGGCAAATCACATTTTTATTTCTAAAAAGAATTCTAAAAAAAAAACTGTACCTTTGACATACCAATGGCAGTTATCAATTGATAGGACAGTTATCTAAGAATGCTATAAAAAAAACAGATGGAGAAAATTCCTTGATTTGTGATCTTGGCATCGAAAAGTATGGACAGAAGTACAAAATAATGAAAATTTCGAAAATGTTTAATAACTCGAAAACCGTGGGACTTTTACTGGGTACATGTTTTTATTTTCTGAACAGTTGTGATGCCCCCGACCCGTAGGTAAAGGATTATCCACTCTTTACGCCACACCCTGTAGATAGACTGACCTCTCAGTTCAGTTGGTTGGTAGCTTTCTGCACTGTATAGACCTTGGGTTCGATCCGAAATGGCACCAAATATTTCTGTGCGGTCTCCACTCTAGTATTCGTTTGCTACAACAATTTTATTGTCTGTTCTACGACAAACATGACCGGCCCAATGCCACTTCTTACTAATCCTGCGAGCTATGTCCTTGGCTCTCTGTCGGATAACCTCCCTTCGGATTTTATCTCTCCATATCTCGCTGAATGACTTTTAGTTTTTGGACCAATCCGACAGTTAGTGTCAAAATTGCTTGCATTCAAAAGTTTTAGATGTGGACTACCAACATTATACAATTTTAGAGCTACTCTACTGAACTCTCTAATAAACCGAAGCGCTTGCAAATCCTGACTCCACAGGCCACGTTATGAATAATTCCGGTTTCCACTGGCTTAAGAGGTAGGTAGGTAATGCAAGCGACAAGCTCTAAAGCCTTGCGCAAATTTAAGCGTGCTGCGGAAGCGATCAGTGAAACACTGTAAAATATGACAGCGATATTTGATACTGTTTCCCTGATCACCAACGCAGAACGCTTAGATGTGCGTAGCTCCGAGCATGTCACTTTGAATCAGCTTTGGTTTAAAATTATGTTGAATATCGAAATCGCATAACCGAAATTCTTAATCTATTCTGTCGTAGACAGTACTTAAAATTATTTAAAAATGACTGAAGTGGATAGTCAGAAGCGCGTTCAAGCACAATTAGAAAATGTCCACATTTTGCTTTTGTAAGCATTTTTTGTCAATTTACGACTTGTCTCATGCGATATTTTTGCCGAACCTTTTGTCTACAATAATATTACATTTAACTCTGCCTATAAAGGTTTTCAGAATAGTTACTTAGGCAATTTACACTGGCGTGGAATGGAAAAGAAGCGACGTAATTGTATATCGCCTAATATTTATAATCAATTGTATAAAACACAAACTAAATATAAGCCAAATTCTGGAGAATAAGTGAGGATTCCGCGGAAGATGCGCGTCCAATTTGTTTACTCTTTTTTAATTTGTGTGTCAATTGATATAAAGCTTATTATGCTTTATACAATTTCGTCGCTTTCGATCCAATCCGTGTAAATTGAGTCAAAGGGTTCAGAGCTAAGGACAAACAGGGACAAGCCTAGGACAAACATAAACAACGAATGTATTATTATAACCTTCATTTTAACACTGTTTCATAGACAAGTAACCATAGCTAAGGTTACACCAGACTTCTTTGTCACTTCTGACACCTTATTTATTTTGCTAGATTTTCGCAAAACTTTCTGGATTTACTTTTTTGATGTTGAAAATAATTGTGCTTCGCTTAGATAATTTTTGAACTTCAATGGAGAAATGATATCGAATTTGTTTATATTTGTAGTTTATATAGAAATTTCTTGTTCTGCTGGTGAGTTTAATCCAGAGTTTTTCCAAATTCTGACTGGCCTCGTAGCTCAGTGGGTAGTAGCTCTGCCTTCTGCGCCGTAGGCCGTGGGTTTGATCCCCACCAAATGTTTGTGTGGTAAACGCAGATGTTTCTTCTCTGTCCGGGTGTTATATTGTATTCTAAGTATATTTAAAAAACATCGTGACGAAACCCGTGGCTTAGTCAGTTCCTCACGTATTGAACATGTCTTTCCTGTGGATTAGGCCGACTTTTAAGCTGTCAGGATGGTAGAGGTGCTGGACAGCCTATTCCTATCTAAAATCCTGTCCCAGGCACTATAGCGTTCCGCGATTAGGGCTTGTGTAATCACCAGTTACCTCTGACGCTATATAAATCATCTACAATAGATGCAAATGCCTGTTTACTTTACCTTCACTTTACTTTTTAACCAAATATTCCAGATCTGTACGAAGATGATGTTTTTACTTACACTGCAAGACCCAAATCGGTTACACTTGAAAACTTGGAGTTCGAACCAGTGGTGCCAACTGAACCCATCACCAAAAACAAGGAGAAGACACCTTTGACTCGAAACTTGAACTGCCAGGAGTTCAGCCAGTACGCTGTGAACTGCACTAAGGAAGCAGCTCTCATCTACAATTCCAGTAGGAAGTCTCCGCCGATGCCGGCTAAGATCAATAACTGGTGTAGGTAGGAAATGGAATTATTATTATTATTATGTGCCCTCCGGGTCCCACTGCTGGGCAAAGGCCTCCCCCCATTCCTTCCAGACATCGCGATCCTGGGCTACGCCTGCCCAATCCGTCAGGAAACCATCAAGCTCGTCTCGCCATCTCCGTTTTGGTCTGCCGCGTAGCCTTCTCGCTGGGTCAGGATGCCAATCGGTGGCTATCTTTGCCCACAGCTCATCTGGCATACGGCAAATATGACCAGCCCAGTTCCACTTCAGCGTTGTAATATTAATTTTGAAACTATCATGGTTTTTGACAATATTTTTAGGAAACAACGGGATATTAACACGTGCATGGGCTGAAATGTCCGGAGTAAAAACTCACAAAATGTACCTAATCATGGTAAATCAAATCAAATTATTTATTTTATGCCACAAAAGTATTACACAAGAATCTTTTACAAGTAACAATGACATAAAAATGCTGTATTTTCATAAAAATAAGTAGAATATTATTTTCCACTTATTTCATCATGTGGAATAAACTGATTGCCCACTATTTCTTTCTATACCAAATTCTAGATGTTACGAAAATGTTCTGGAACATAATATTCCAGAATGATTCAGAATATGGGCACAGGGCTCTTCCTTCTAACGCCACTCTTGCCAGGTTCAGGCCATTTTGTTTTTAGAATTTTCCATGTAAGGCAAACATGTCATCCATCCACCGGAAAGTTGGTTTAACGAGACCTCTTCACCTAGCCTTAATTTATCCTAGGAATAGATCATATGTAATGAATAAACTCAAAAATGACTGAACCGATTTCCACAACTCTTTTACAATTTGAAAGCTACATTATTTCCGCGTAACGCAGGTTATTTTCTAGCAACTCGCTCTGGCTTTTGTCTTTTCTCCACCTGTGCGTATTTGGGACGAATCTCTAAAGACTAGTCTCTACGAGTACAATAGCATTGCTAATGTAAGGATCTCTTCCAGGGCAATCCGACACCTCACAAACTGTGGTATAGACTGGAACAGTGAATGCAAGGACGTCACAGAGAGCCACTTCAACGAAGAGAGCATAAAGGGCCATATGCATGTTGTCAACGAGGTCTGTGACGATGAGTGGTTCCTCTCCCGTGAGCATCAACCTTATTCCCTCAACCTTTAGGTTGGGATTTCCATGGCAAATAGGTCAAATTACAAATCCTCGTGTTCTGAAGTAGACTTTCCGAATTTAGACCGTATGCTGTTGTCTGAAGGTCTAATTGTGGTGTGTTATATAGAGAAGTAAAGTCAGACACTGTATTCATTATGGTTGTTTGCTTTTGTGGATCCTAGAAAATAAGGGTTTTGTTCAATAAGGATTGTAATAAGACTCTTAAAAGCTTAAACACAAATAACAAATCATGCTTTCACGGAGGACTATAATCATCAAATGTTCTGTGAAACCGGGACTCAATTTGATTACAGCCAAAACTGATAGAATAATAATAAGATTGACAAACGGATAGAATAAAACTGCTGAAATGCTGGTGCCTCACCATCACCATCATTATCAGCCTGAAAAAGACCACTGCTGGACATAGGCCTCCCCTACACATTTTCAGGAAGAACGATTCTGAGCCCTTTCCATCCATTGGCTTCCCGCGATCTTAACAATGTCGTCGGTCCATCTGGTGAGTGGGCGCCCTACGCTTCGTCTTTCGGTTCGTGGTCGCCATTCGAGAACCTTTATTCCCCAACGGTTATCAGTTTTTCGAGCTATATGGCCTGCCCAATGCCACTTCAACTTACTTATTCTATGCTGGTGCCTAATTTGTTCATATTATTTAAAACAACTTCACATTTCCAGCAGCATTTAAACTGGATGGGAAGAGCCAAAGACCGAGCTCAGCGGCGCGCCATGGGAGAGACCTATGTCCAGCAGTGGACTGCAATAGGTTGATGATGATGATAATGATGATGATTTAAAACAATTGTGCCTTAAATAAACTTTCAGAGTAAATAAATGAGGCAAACAGTTCCACTTGCCTTTTCCAGGATACGATGAGCTGCCGCAATGTATAGAAATTGCTGCGACTCCCTGGGAGGCTTGCTACACAGACTTCAAAAGTATCGTGGACTATCAGAAGAACGCTTCGCAAGAATGGACGCACTACACAACACATTTTTTATTGTGCTGGTTAGTTTACCAGTTTTATCATCATACTGTTTTTAATACAACTAGCTGACGGAACAAGAATATGGCCCATCTGATATTAAGTGGTAACCATCGCCTATAGCAAAGTTTTACCTCGTAGGTCACGTACGTCAGGAACGCTGTACGAGGCACTGCCCTCCGTCCATAAACTTGAGGCGTACAGACGTTCAGCCACACGTGTCAGTAATTTCACCAGCACTTACACCCTTCAAACCGAAACACAATGCTGCTTCGTGGCAGAAATAGGCATGGTGTTAGTACTTCCCTGAATGAGCCCTTTACAAAGAGCTCTATACTACTACTGAATAAGTT
Organism: Thera britannica; assembly: GCA_939531255.2. Lineage (NCBI taxonomy): Eukaryota > Metazoa > Arthropoda > Insecta > Lepidoptera > Geometridae > Thera > Thera britannica. The sequence goes on from OW618045.2 coordinate 6,048,261, forward strand.
CACTGCTGGACTTAGGCCTCTCCTTATAGGTACATTTCCAGGAAGAACTATCCTTAACAACGTCGGTGGTCCATCAGGTGGGTGAGCTCACGGTTCATTACCATATTTTATCAGCTTTTGGAAATCTAAATCGCCTTTACCAAATCATTGCCTCTCAGGTCACGCACGCAAGGAACGTCCCTACGATGCTTTGCCCTCTGTCCATCTGCTTGAGACATACAGATTTTAAGTTTCATGTGCCGATTTCACCAACATCCAAATCGTTTATAGTGAAACACAACCCAACCACGGACACTCGACCAAATTCTATTCAAAAATGGCGTTCAGAAGGGCTAGTCACACGTTTCGCCTATTTGTCTCTCTCTATTGTATGGAGAAAAAATGAGACTGCAAAAATATATTAAGTGTAAACGATCGAAACGAGTTGTTGTCTCATCAATTTTCCATACAAACTTTCGTAGGCGAAATGTTTTAAATGAAGTGAGACTTGCCCTTCTGACTACCTATTACACAGCCATATACACACAATGACGTATTATACACACGCGTTTGTGTGCGGTACTTACACAGACGCTATACCAATGTCGTTTTTATGTGCGTGTGGCGTGTTTCATACATGCCACAGATTTGAAATGGTGGTGAGCTGCGGAAGCCCTAATCACAGGAGGTGTCACAGTGTCCGTTATATAAGTAATAGTATTATATATGTTATATGCTATGACTTTATTTTTCAGTGCTCGTACCAAATTTCGCCGATGCACACTGGATGTGCTTTTTAACTCTCCTTCTAAGTGTGAACGTGACCAAGCTATATCTCTGCAAAAGTTCACAGTAATCGTGTCAGAGGGAGACGTCTTCCAGGTTCGTTCTCTCTAACTCTTACTTTAACCAGCTGCTGGACGAACAGACAACTTGCTTTCTTTTTCTGTTTCTAATTTAAGAGCATGGCTTTTGTCGGCGTAATCAGGTATTTCTTTATAAGACAAAATCCTTGACCTCTGAAAAGTTAATACCTACTTTCAGATTGATGCCATATAAAATATCAAAATCTCTTAGTTTCTCAAGTTTTTAAAATTCACTTGTTACATTTAGTTAAGTAATATTTTTTGTCTCAGGATTGTGAGCACAATGTGATGTATTCAAACTGCCCTGATGGTGACCCGCGACCTAATGAGAAAATGGTATCAAAGCTCATGAATGCAGAGTCGCTGACTAGCGCGAATTCTTCATTCAAAAGTGTATGTAATCAGTGGTACACATTTATTTTGGTATGCCTAATAAATTATGTTGAATAGTTCAAATGTTATTTATTAACAACAAATTCGTTACAGGTAAAGGTAAAGAAAAAAAATTACATAGTTTATAAGAAATAGATACTTTCTTAATTTGCATACAATAATTATTTAGCAGTTGAAATGATGGCATTTAATAAACTCATCAATCCTATGAAAACACTGTTCAACAAGCCAATTTTTTAGCCTTATTTTTAGATTTTGCCCATGATCACCACACTTTTGTAGTAGTACAGCTCTTTGTGAAGGTCTCGCTCGGGAGGGTCCTACCAACCATGCCTTTTTCTGCCGTGAAGCAGCATTACTGTTTTGGTTTGAAGGGTGTGAGTGCCGATGAAATTACTGGCACGTGAGGCTGAACATCTGTACGCTTCAAGCTGATGGTCGTAGGGCAGTGCATCGTAAGGCACGTTCCGGACGTGTGGACCTACGAGGCAATGTAAGAGGTTATAAGCTAGGGGGTCATTCATCAGTTAGCTGTATAATAAAACCACTAGCAGTTGGTAACCGAGCTTCGCTCTGAATTTTTTTCGTTAATTTGTATTTTTAAGAAATCATAATAGTCATTATCATTTTTACTGGTTTATTCTTACTGAACAACCTCATCTGGTGGACATGCTTGCAGTTAGTTGCCCACAGTCGTCAATAGATGGCAGGAGCAGTCACATATTCAGTTTATATTTAATTATTGAACTCGGAAAGAAATACTCATTTTCTTAAAATGAATCCTAGCTAGATCAATTTATCGCCCCCGAAAACCCCTGTATACTAAATTTAATGAAAATCGTTGGTGCAGTTTCCGAGATCCTAAATATATACATATACAAGATTTTCTTGTTTAAAGGTATAAGATTCACTCTCATGAGACATCATCACCATCCCAGAGATCTCACTATTATTTCTCTTACTCTACAACAGTGTGTACTAGCCCTTACTTGCAGTTAGATGACACCAGTTACTCAATTCGCCAAACGTGAATCGTTTTACGAAGAAGGAGAGGCGTGAACGAATTTGATTATACAGGATGAGATGTTAAAACAATTTGTGCACGTTCAAAATACGTCAGGTTCAAAAAATACGAAAGGTATTATTTAGTTAAATAAAATTTTCAACCAGAAGTTACTGGAACTATGTTTGTTTTAAAAAATATGACTATGCCTCCTCATTATGCCCGCTACTTTTAAGCGGCTGGCTAAAAGTCTCTTGTCTCTGTCCCTTTCATGACAACAAATAGAGATGACAATAGACGTATCGATCTGTCAAGCTAAAATACTGCTAAAGGATAATTCTGGTGTAGAGAGTAGAGAAAGCTCAAGTAATAAATTATCAATATTTTTTTATTATCTTGTGTGTAAACAGTAGGTATACTTAACAAATTTTAAAGCATAACCGTCTTAATAAAAAAAAAGGTTTTCAAATCGGCTTAAATGACGAAGTTATGCTATTTTTGAATGTAACGTACATTTAAAAATATGAGCATAATTCACATTAAAACACAATAAAAAAAATATAAAAAATCTCCTTTTTGATTTGCAATGCCATGCAATAAAAAAAACGAATCCGTTTTTGGACTAACAAGCAAACAGACACGAAAATCTCAAAGCGCGGTCCTTTTTAGGCAAGGTTTAAACCCTGATGAATACAAATTAAGCAATCAATTTCAGCCAATTCAGACTAATCTGAGGACAGAAATATTTATTTTGATTAATCCAGGTATTAATCTCTTACTTAGTTCTAATTACCATTCTAATTTGAGAAATGAAAATGAAATGAAATATCTTTATTGGCATGAAGTATGGTAAATGGTGGTCTTAAAGAATAAAGAAATCTGACTCACATACTTTGCTGGATTGACTTATCAAAGATAACTTAATAAAAATAAATTAAGATTAGACGAGAAGTCTTATATAATAACGTGATTTGATCGTTTACAGAAAAAAGTTGATTTACTACTCAGACTTTTAATACAAATATTTTTTTATATGTCTCACTAGTCTTTCAGCTCAGTACAAAAAAAAGGAGTATATTATACCTACTGAACACAGAATGTTTGTCGTCTGTCATGGGATTAGTTTCATCTGCCGCCTGGGTGTTATATTGCATTGTGTAGTTATGAATTTACAAAAAACTGTATTTAAGTATTATAATCAGCTATCTGGTTCCCATAATACAAGCTCTGCATAATTTGGGGCTAAATAGTGTAGTCTATAAGTAACGCTTGTAAGTAAGAGGGTCAAAAACCCTCTGGAGGGAGGGTGAGGGTCAAGGGGTTTTTTTGTAGAATGATTGCGAAAAAATATTTCATTATTTTTATATTTCGCTTATAATTTAATTTACCGCATTTCTTATCTGTAACGACCTAATAATAGGCCCTCATAAATGGCTAGTTGCTCTCGCAACACCATCACACAAAAGCGCTTTTGTGCCTTGCGTCAATATTGGAAACAATAGGCACATTATGTTAATAAAACAGTAAATACACTAGTAATCTAATTATTGCTGAATAATGTCTGAAGTCCGGACAGAAGACAGGTGAAGAAAGAAAGAAAGAAAATTTATTTATTTAACATAACATTATACAGAACGGAACACTGGCAAACATAATAATGAATAGGCACAAAAAGTGGAAATGTAACCACTTAACATCAGGGGGCCATAATTATGCTCGCTCCATCAGTCAGTTAAATAAAAAAAATAACGATGAACACAAGGATATAAAACGCTTACTACGAGGACATGAGAGTGCATTACTCGCTAATATACGCACTGATGGGCGCGCCGGCGACGTTGCAGCTTATAGGTAGGTAGCGATGTAGGCCATAAGATTTTTTAAAATAATTTGAATGTTCCTAAAATCTGTTGAAATCAGAGCGTTTAAGTAAAAATAAATGAAGTGCGGAATTTCTCAACAAGTTCATTTTGGTACAATGAAAAGTAATTCCAAGGTTTTCGACGAAGCTTTGTTCCTTACAAGACGCTGTCTAGGTCAAGTTATCAGCGTGATTTTGAGGAAGAAATTGGATTTTGGACAGTTAGAAATAAATTTAAATAAGAAATTCTTCTTTTTATCGTGTCACTGATTCTTTCGTGTGGTGGTAGATTTTAAGTGCGCCTCAAAGAGGCTCTTTTCGTGCACTTGACACATATTTTCGAACTTTTTAGGTTCTACGATATGCCGGTTTCCTCACGATTTTTTCCTTCGCCGTTTGAGAGCACTGACATAGTGTACATACATTTTTGGGCAGAAAAACTCACTGGTAGACTGGATTTGAACCCACGACCTTAAGATCAGAAGGTGGGCCGCTACCATTAAGCCACCAGCGGCTCTCAATAAAAAAGAGAAATTGATATAGGTACATAATTCTAAATTTTGTACACAGCGCTGCCAGACCAGTTTATTTCAGGGAGACGTGGTAAAGACCGTTAAAATCGTGCCCTATGATGCCCTACGCCCATCAACTTCATGCGGTTCAGCCTAATGTGTCTGAGATTTCCCCCACACCCTTCAAATCGATACATAGCAACCCTGCTTTGCAGTAGAAAAAGGCATAATGGTAGTACATAATATCCGGACGAGCTACACACAAATAGCCCTAAACTGTGGCTTTAGAATTGATATTATAAGATTTTTCTGAAATATCAATGGGACCAATTTGGAATAATCTTACAGTCAAAAAAATATTGTTTCTAATCGGCTCATAAATTACAAAATTATGATATAACAAACATAAAAAAAAATAAAACGAATTAAAATTTCTTTGGGGCCAATCTGGAAAAAGACCAAGGTACCTTTCAGATAAAAAAAAATCGGCTATATCATGAACAAGTTATGCTATAGCAAACACAAAAAAAATCGGTGTCTGTAAAGTCGGTTTACTGACGATAGTTGAACGTGACAACGTCATACTGTCCACGCGGACGCATCGCTCACTCAAGTAGGAGAGAGACAGATGTCGAACGCTGCCGAACGCGGAGGCCGATTGTGCCTCTTTGTCGCTCGTTCCGCGCTCTCGCTTGCACTTCAAGCCTTAAATAGAACGCCTCATAGCGAGTTAACGCCGCAAAAGTCATGTTTTTTCGTGCGTACAGCCGGCTCCATCGAGTTATAAGACGTTCTCACGTCAAAAACATTGACCGAATTGAGAACCTCCTTTTTTATTTAAAGTCGGATAAATTACCTTATGAGCTGGCCGTCTGGTCTTAGCAAACGCGACTGTGTAGTGCCTTATCGTATAAATCCTCTCTCTCCAGTTGAAGGGAGCGAAATCGAATATAAACATTTGCATACCCCGACTACGGAGAAAGCAATCATTTTTAGTTTTGATAACAAAAATCGATTTCAATTTTGAATGAACTTTGTTTTTCCAGAAAACCATTTTAGAGACTCATAATTTGTAACTTTGTAAGAGTTCGGGAATAAAGGTTCTCGAATAGCGACTACGAACCGGAAGATGAAACGTAAAGGACGCCTACTTACACGATCGACCGATGTAGCAGAGGGCTCAGACTCGTCCTTCGGGAAAATGTATAGGGGAGGTGTCCAGCAGTTGACTTCTACAGGCAGGCAGTGATAAAGATTATTCTTCTGTTAAAATCAAAGCTTACTTTTTCTTAGTCTAATATTGTAGCCAACGGCCCTATTTTATGCCTCGTTTGAGCCCTCCCGAGTGCAAAGGCAGGTGAGGAATAGATGGACAGATTACTCTTTATTCTTCACCACACAAAAATACAGTACAGGACATAAAAGTAAACAATTAGGCAAAACAATGGGCGACCTTATCGCTCTTTCAGGCAACCTGAATATCATGTATGGGGCTCGTCCATTGCTATGTCAGTGCGCTTTCTACTGGTCGTGTCACTAAGTTCTTTCGAACCATCAAACTTCGAACTGTGGTGACCAGGTTTCGTAAGTGCGGCCCAAAGAAGGCTCCTTTCATGCACTTGCCAAATGCTTTCGAATCAAAGAAAAATGCATCGTAAAATTATTTAGCGCCTTATACACCTCTTGAGTAATTAATTGTGTTCAGTGTTATACACCCTCCACTCATCTTCAGAACTAGTGATTTGACTGGCTCATCAATAACATTCTGTAGTTTTATAACTTTTTATGAAACTATAGTAAGTATGGTTTTAAACACTATTTTTATAAACAACGGGATGTTTAACTTTTTTATTTGTTTATTTTTAAACCAATAAAAGAATGAAAAGAGGGTAGATCGTTTTGTCTGACAAAAATATTTATTTTACTCGTGAACTCCAGTTCAACTCCAGTTACCATGGTCCATGCAACTGTGCTGAAATATTGGGAGTCAAATCTCATAAAATTAAATAATTAAGCAATTATTTGTTACAACAATTTTAAGAGTCTAAATAAAAGATAAACAAAAACTTAATAGTTTTTATTAATTTTATAGTGTTTACTACACTTAAGGGCCTACATGAGGTGAAACCGAAAATGTAAAGTAGCATTTTTTTTCGTTGTATGGACGAATCCATTTAATTTTTTTGTAAAATATTACAATTAAATGGTGTAAAAAAATTATGTTCCGGCTAGAAATTCTCTTAAACTCACTGGGTTCGATAAAATTGAACGCAAAGTTTGCCAAAAACTCTCAATTTTTTTTGGATTTGAAATGGTTTTTTTCCGTTGCTGTTAGAGCCATTGCAATGAAAGTTTTGTTCCAGTATACCTAAATAAATACGTAAAAACCTGATGTTATTGCACTTTTCTTAGTTGCCGTAGTTTTTATAAAAAAATAAAATTTTCAAAAATATATATAGGTAGGATTTCCTAGTTACTTCTCAGTACAGCTCGCGCGGCCGACAAGGAGAGGTCTATGTCAAATTTCGCGACATGACATTTCATCTCTGACTACGTAAAATATACCCTAGATTAAATCATAGTTACTATGATATTATAAATTTGCCACAGTATAACGCAAAACAAATTGTCACAGTATAACGAAATGACGGCCTGTACATAATACCACCATCATCATCATCATCAAATGAATAGACAACCCGTATTCACATCATCATCAGCCTGTAGAAGTATTTATAGTGCATTGCAGAGCACGTTTCTACCGTGAGTGACCTGCGAAGCGCAATGGTTTTGCTAAATCAGTTCCTTAGTTGGTAGTAGCTCTGCCTTCTACGCTCTAGGTCTTGGGTTCGATCCCCACCAAAAACAAATATTTGTGTGGTGGACGCATAATTATGTTTGTTCTCTGTCTGGGTGGTATATATTCTATATATATTCTATGTATGGATTTACAAAAAATGTATATAAGTATTATATCAGCCATCTGGTTCCTATAGCACAAGCTCTGCTTAGTTTGAGACTAGATAATATTGTGCGGATTGCATACAAAATTATTTATTTACCAAAGAACAAACAAAGGTTTACTTAAATAACTGGTAGTCCCCGTACTAGGACAAGCCTGTATCGCAAGGAATTTTATTTAAATATCTCCATCTTTTGCGCAAAGTAGCCTGTTAGCTGTAGCATATCTATATATACCTATTTACCCAGTACTTACCATCATTATCACCAGCCAGTAGAAATCCACTGCTAGATATAGACCTCCCCTGTAAATTTCCAGGAAGAACGATTCTGAGCCCTCTCCATCCGCCGACTTTCCACGATCTTTACAAAGTCGTCGGTCCATTAGGTGGAGGGTAGCACTGGTGGCTTAGCACCGGTGATATTGTCGTAGCAACCCACCTAATGTCGTGGATTCAAGCCCACTCATGCACAAATGAGTTTATCGGTCCAAAAAACGTATGTGCACTAAATGTACACTCATCGTGTGAAAAGCTGCATGACTTGAAACCTAACAAGTTTGAAAAAATGTGTAAAGTACCTTCATGGAAAGAGGCTCTTTGAGTTACATTTAAAACTCCTGTCATGTGACTTAACACAATACATCTAGTGACATGGCGCACTTAAAATCCTTTCACCACACTTAGTTTGAAAGAATCAGTGACACTATAAGAAGAAGTGACATAACAAGAAGAAAGCTTGAAAAAATGCTGTCATTTTGAAAAGAGTTTGGAAACCCTTCATTTTACAATTCATATATAGTTCATGCATTTCACGAAGACGCATCCAGTGATATTTATCTGGTTATAATAAGAGCCAAAACGCTCTAATTGACGCGTCTTCGTGAAATGCATGAACTATACCTACATATTCAAGTAGTATTCATAGTGCCAACCTTTTTTATTCGTCGTTAATTTATAGAGATAATGTCTGGAATCTCTTTGAAATCATGCGCGGCACGCTACCTACAGAACTGTTTGTCTAGGTTTCCCAAAGTAATGAAATTTGGAGAGTTCCGCAGGGTTAATAAAGAACTCAATTTCAATCCCAATCCAAAGAAGACGAAATTTTGACAGAAAAACTCCGTATAAAACCTTCCGACAAATTTCCAATCAAATCGAGATTGGGATTGAGTGTTACATAGCAGTTGGGGTTCAGTCGTGAACCTCTTTGGTTTACCTAAATTTTTCACATGCAGATAAATTAAACAATCTATTTTCAAAAAAGGTTTACAGAGATAGATACAACATAATATGGCTAATTTATTGTCATGAATAACTAAAGAACACTTTGGAATAAGTAGGTTCTACAGTCAAATGCGATGTGAATCTTTGTCAACAAACATTTTAATTCCAAAAATGTTTTTTTAGCTTACCCTGTGATTACAATAGCTTAGACAATTATAGCCAGATAATCATAGTAATCTTAATCTGAATTCCAGCAAATCCCTTGCTGGATCACACTTCGGTAAAACTGAACTACAAAAAATAAGCGTTGAGTATAAATTAAATATTTATTGCAAAGTATTACAAATGCTTATTTAATAATATTGGTAACAATATACATTACAATCTATTCTACGGACATGCTGCTTATAAGAAAAGTAAGTTCTATGAATATTGAAGGTAGTTTTACCGGCCGTATTGTTACGGCCGGCTGTACCTTGACTCAAATCTTACTTTTGCCTCGGTCCACAAGTGTAGCGTAGAAGATCGCGCGCGCTACACTTACCCGCTCGTTACGGGCGAACTAAGAAGAAGAAGAGATATGGATGTGATTCTCTGGGTGGGTGTTGTAATAATAATTATATTGCAATTCCCAGCTATGACGATGGTAGACATCCCTCAAATTTCTTATGGGCAAAATAATTCAGAATTGCAAAGTAGGGTCATCAAGCAAACATAATAAACATTTAAGAGGGACTTCAAAATATAAAAAATAAACAATACGGTTTGGTTTATTATAGTATAATATTATTTTTAATTATTTTAACTACAGCGGGCGGTAAAAACTAAATGACGCAAGTGCCGCTCAGAACCGACCAAAGGCATTCATTAAAATTTCATCATCACGAACTATTAAGTACAACTATTCGTTTGCCCGGAACTTAGATCTCGCTATGTTCGCTTCCGACTCATGGAAGCTCTGGGATCATTGGTTTTCTCGTTTTATCTTAAAACCGACTGTCCTAGAAAATAAGTAAAAACTGTTTTGAAATGTAATTACTACTAAAAACTTTCAATTATTTTTGTGACTTTATTCTTTGGCTCCATAAACATAGACAAATCATAGATTACACTAATTATTGTTACATAGTTACCATTTAACTGATTTGACTCATATGACCTAACTTACTAGTAAATTTCTTTAGTTAGGTATCTACTAAACAAATTAAAATGCTGCCAAGTGCGAGTCGGACTCGCCCATGAAGGGTTCCGTAGCAACAAGTAACATAATATAAAAGTTCTTGCAGTTCGTCGAATGGTAAATTGCGGCTTACGATTTATGACGTATAAAAAAAAACTACTGGCTAGATCTCGTTCAAACCAAATATCGTTGAAAGTTTGCATAGTAATGTACAACATATATTTTTTTTAGTTTTATCATTCCCTTATTTTAGAAGTTAGAGGGGGGGGACCAACTTTTTTCAACTTTGGAAGTGTCTCTCGCGCAAACTATTCAGTTTAGAAAAAAACGATATTAGAAACCTCAACATCATTTTTGAAGACCTATTCATAGATACCCCACACTTAAGGGTTTGACGAAAAATTTTTTTTTGAGTTGCAGTTTGAAGTATTGGGACCCCCAAAATTTATAGTTTTTTTTTCTATTTTTGTGTAAAAATCTTAATGCGGTTTACAGAATACATCTACTCGCCAAGTTTCATCAGTGTAGCTCTTATGGTTTCGGAGAAAAATGGCTGTGACACAGTCGGACAGACAGACAGACAGACAGACATGACGAATCTATAAGGGTTCCGTTTTTGCCATTTGGCTACGGAACCCTAAAAACAATAAATTTTGGGGGTCCCCATACTTAGAACTGAAATTAAAAAAACATTTTTTCATCAAACCCATACGTGTCTATGAATAGGTCTTTAAAAATGATGTTGAGGTTTCTTGTATAGTTTTTTTCTAATCTTAATAGTTTTTGCGAGAGACACTTTCAAAGTGGTAAAATGTTGGTCCCCCCCCCTGTAGTTTCTAAAATAAGAGAACGATAAAACTAAAAAATATATAATGATGTATAATTACTATGTAAACTTCCAACGATTTTTTTAATACGTCATTAATCGTAAACCGCAATGTACCTTTCGACGAACTACTAGAACTTCTATATTATATTACTTACTGCTACGGCACCCTTCATGGGCGAGTCCAACTCGCACTTGGCTGCTTTTTTTTCAATATCCTTTCCTTCTCTAAATTCTTTCTCTCCGCCTTATTTTAAGGAGCGCTTTGAATTCCTGCATCAAGCTAACGATCGAAGTATTCGATCTTCCGAAACCTTGCAAATTTTTATTCCTGTCCATGCTACTAATAAAATGTATGGTAAGTCATTCACCATACAAGCTGTAAGCCTTTGGAACTCTTTGCCTCGGTCTGTACGTTTATCTATATTGATCTAGGTATATCTTTAAAACTAATGTCAACAATCACTTTTCCTTGTTGCCCACGTATTAGGTTAGTCTAATATTCTTAGGTTTTCATGTTATTATGTGTCATAATTAGGTACTTATATTATATACACATAGATACATACATAGAATCACGCCTCGTGCCTATGGGGGTAGGCAGAGATCACAGATTTTCACTTGCTGCTATCCTGCTTGACATACCTCTTTCGCTTCACTCACTCGCATAATATTCTTCATACATGCTCGTCGGTTGGGTACTCCTGTCCTGACACGGCCTTCCTCTAAAACGTCTACTATCTGATCGTGATACATGCGCCGATGTCTTCCCTTCCAGCAGTTCCATTCATATAATATAACTAATAATAATATAACTATACATATTATTATAATTATGTTTCATATTATTATTTATATGCTATATTATTAGGTATTTTAAATTTTAGTAAAACACCGGTTTTACCCAAAGTTTGTCTGGAAGAGATAGCTCTTAGCAATAAGGCTGCCCATTCTACCTTTATTTTAAATGTATTCTTTTGGGTACAATAAAGTATTAATCTATATACATAATATGTATCTATATTGTGAAATGTATGTTTCCCACAAAAACGTACCAGGTATTCTCCAAGACTACTCATCTAATTTCAATAGTTTTATGCACCAATATTTTGATAGTACTTTTGTTGCAACCCGAAATGCTAACCGAACAAAAAAGTTTTATATTTTTCGACTCATTTCGTTATTCTCTGTCTAGAATTTAATGCCTAAGCAATTGGGCGAAGTGTATTCTAGTCAACACATTGTAATGTCGTGACAAATGTCAGACCCAAGCACAGAATAAGTAATAGTTGGTATTAAATACATGAATTAACAGCTCAGTAGGGCGATTGTCTAATTCAGTTGCAATCATTAGTTTGATACTAACAGCTAAACGATACTATCAAGGAATAGCGATCATGTATCTTGTTGCAATGCCTTTTTGACCGCTATCTATCAGTTGCAATGATAGTTTTGCAGCGAGAAGTTCCTGCAAATCAATTTAACCCGACCAATTTAAAAATCATAATCTTAGTAAGAAGCCGTGTGAAAACGATTGGCCCACTTTATTTGACTTTCTAATAGACCTCGTTCACTCATTTTGTGTTGTGTTTCTGTCAGTCTTCTTCTTCTTCTTTACAAAGGTTTCGTAAATATCGAATAAAATTTACTTTTTCAAGTTATTTAGTCTGATTTCAAGTAAGTAAAGTCTAACATTCTTAATTCTTTATTCCTAGCTTGCTCAAGTGATTAATATGTTGTTTCTATTTGTTATAAAGTTATGATCCCAATCCACCAGTGTTCGTCGAAGCAATCAACCATAAACCATAGCCCTTAGTAAAATAAGGGCACCAACAATATTTGAAAGCCTGGGAAAATCTTGCAAGGATGTTAAATGCCGTGGGTGGCGGCTACATAAAAACTGGTGAAAAATGGAAGGGATTAAGTACCTAGTAGGTAAATAGTTTTCAATAACCCTACTTTTGTGCAGCTATTATTCATCATTTTTTTGTGCTCTATATGGTAAAACAACAAAGTTCTATGTTTTTTGATTAATTAATGGTAATATGTAGATACAAGTGCCCCATTAAGTCCAAGGTGGTGGACCCTATACGCTGCATCCACTCACACTCACAGGTTTTATTTAGCTTCCTTTTGTAGATGTTATTTTTTTTGTTTTTAGATCACGATGACAATGTGCTCCGCTGGGTGTACAGTCTAGAGAAAAGGCACCTTGTGGTCGAAGAGGGAACGTGAACAGGGAGAATGGTGGATGCTATCGCTGCTATAGGCAGATCGTTTAATGAAATGGCGACACAAGAGCCATGTGTGGAGTTGCTGCTGCTTTAAGTTCAACAGCATCCACCACCATTAAATAAAACAGTTAAATAAAATACATTATTTCTTTTAATAACTCGCCTTATTTCTTTACCACAATACATAGATAAGGCACCTACTGTACTGCTTATAAATCAGACTAATTATAGCATTTTGTATTTTAATTTGAAACAGCTTCTATCCTATTCTAGTCATTAGTACATAATTGATAATGAAATATTGGAAGTATGTAATGTAACATAGGCAGGAGCCAGCTATTTCCCCCTGCGCGTGGAGGTTTTGACTGATTCTACACATGGCTATGGTAGAATGAGGATGATATCCCAGCACAGGATATCAAACGCTTCCTTCGTCAGGCGAAAGTTCGAAATAAACTCTCTGAGGGATTTAGAACGGATTGCTGGCATCCTGCATCAATCTTCTATCAAGAATGCGTATTTTTTTGGCACTGTTCCTTCTCTAGCCCAAGTAGGAATCCTCTTGATATGATAAACTGAAATGAATTTAAATACTTAGTTGAAAGGGATTTGTAATAGGTACGCACTAGATTTTATTTGATTAGGAATGCAATAATAACGTTGTTTATCATTGTCAAAACACTAAAAACTTACTGTAAATAACTTACTTTATTCAATTTCTATCCATCGCAACAGCACCTTACTTGTTTCTATTCGCGATTGATATGATAGTAATCGTAAGCTGTCATTTCCATTGAAACAGCCTTACGTGATCGCTGTTTCATGATATCTATAGAAACATTACGCTCATGTTGCAATCGTTCATTGTCAAAGATGGTTTCAATTGCAATGCGCTTTTGATTGCAATCGAAGCTACTACGTGATCGCAAATTTGACAGTTTCAATGGATATCAATGGAAACCATTGCAACAAAAGTTACATGATCGCCCTGCAGGTCAGGCAACGCCATCTTTATTTTAAATTTTTCCAACTTTCCGGTCGTGTTTTGTTTTTAGACCAGGGTATAGCGCAGGCTTAAGGAAATCACAAAGATTTTGATCTCTCGTCGATTCAACTGAATGCAACTTCGGTTATCGAGCAGGGCGTCAATTCCAGCAACACGGTTCGATTGAGTGATCGTCGAGTAATCGCTGAATCCGCGTTCCATTTTCAAATTTTTCAAACAAAAATTGACAACTCACATCGATTTACGCGATCGCTTGAGTGATTTGTGTTTTCAGAATCGACACCCTGGTTAGTTGACTATAACGTCAAAACTGTAGATGGAGCCACGGTCGCGTTAGTGCCGAACAGTCCCTAAGAGTTATTCGTCGAGTGTGATTAGGATCCGATGGCGCAGTGGTCAGCGCAGCCCCGTACCGAGGGAAGGTTGCGGGTTCAAATCCCGCTCGGCTCTTAACTTTTGGGACATTATAAAAATCTTTGTGATTTCCTTAAGTGTAGTAAACACTATAAAATTAATAAAAATTATGAAAAACGCAAGGTGACATCTCTCGTCGATTCAACTGAATGCAACTTCGGTTATCGAGCAGGTTAGTTGACTATAACGTCAAAACTGTAGATGGAGCCACGGTCGCGTTAGTGCCGAACAGTCCCTAAGAGTTATTCGTCGAGTGTGATTAGGATCCGATGGCGCAGTGGTCAGCGCAGCCCCGTACCGAGGGGAAGGTCGCGGGTTCAAATCCCGCTCGGCTCTTAACTTTTGGGACATTATAAAAACTTAATAGTTATCGTAAAATCATAGTAAATATCCCATTGTTCATAAAAATAGTCTTTAGTTTTATTCTTAAAAGTACTACAATTAGTTTATTATTGGTCCGTGATCATTGACTTAACTTATTATTCAAGCAGCATTCAATCCTAATACGGTAAAACAGTTCTAATTAGAGTAATACAGTGCCAATTAGGGTAAATTAGGATATTACGCCGCAATAAGTTATTCGCAATCTATTGTTCTCATTGGCTCCCAATCCAAGCTTAATTATATCAACCAATCACAACCTGATTATGCTCTACTGGAAATGGTACTTATTGTTAGTAATGTTATCATACCTTTACCGATGTATTCTTAGATGTGTGAAGATTGGAACTAGTTGTTCAACCCGGGTTAGTCCCACAAATGCTACGTCCAATAGTACGGGGTGCCGGTGAAATTACAGGCACGTAGATGAAGTCTACTGCTGGACATAAGCCTCTTTGACAGAACAAAACATTTCCACGAAGAACGATTCTGAGCCCTCTCCATCTACCGACTTTCCGCGGCCTTTACAAAACCCCCTAAACATCTTCCATATAGTTTTATACCTATAAAATAGATTTGCCAAGTTTCATGTCCATTGGAGTTGTTTGGCAGTTTTCCTAGGAAAGACCACAGTTTTAGCACTCTCAAGCATATATTTTATGACCGTTCTCTATTTATAAGTGTCAAAAATCTGTGCTTGAGTGGGCTTGACGCAGACTCAAGCACTGTAGATTTGGGTAAAGTGTAACTTGATGCGTCATAAAATTGAGACCGTTTTTGACGTGACAACGTCTTATAAATCGATGGAGCCGGCTGCACGCACGAAAAAACATGACTCATGCGGCGTTACCTCGCTCTGAGGCGTTCCATTTAAGGCTTGAAGTTCAAACAAGAGCGCGGAACGAGCGACAAAGAGGCACAATGGGCCTCCTAGTTTGGCAGCGTTCGACATCTGTCTCTCTCCAACTTGAGTGAGCGATGCGTCCGCGTGGACAGCTGTATGACGTTGTCACGTTCAACTATCGTCAGTAAACCGACTGTACAGACAACCAATTTTTATTAAATGTTTTAGAGGGTATCTGAAACTCAAGAATACCAGTACAATTTTGCTGTACTCACCATCTCTCTTTAGAATTTTTAGTTCCTTTTATAAAGGAAATAAATATTCCGCGCACGTCCTTACAACGTCAAAATGTACAGTGATGTCAAGATACAGCTCTCGGATTGAACATGGCACATCTGTGACGCGGCCAGCGCTCAATACTTTACATACTGGAACAATATAATACTTAACAGTAGAGGAGATTGAAGGCCGCATACTAGACCACTCGATTTTTCTAGTGAGAGACTCAGAAAGAGAGCAGTCTAACTCCTTGTGAAGGGCAAAAGTTCAAAATTAAAAAAAATCATGGCACTCCGGGAATCTCGACAGAAGTGAATACTTAAACAATGACCCCTTTGACACGTGACAATGACAAGTACATTAGTTCTACCTCAAATATGCTCAAGCTTGTCTGAAGAAATTTTCACTTCAAAAATAATTCATAATTCTTTAATGCACACGGACACATTTACAAATATGTGATAACAATGGACATGTACATAGACGAGCTTAACCCTAAAAAGAGTTTTCTCCCAGCAAACCTTTGGGGCTAAGAGAGAGCTAAAAGTAAAATGGTAGTATTGTGTACCAACTTGAAGTTATAGACAGAACAAGACAAACTCATCTATTTAAAATACTAAGGCTTCTGCTTGTTTTCTTATTGTGATTTTGTAGAATAGCGTTTTTAAATTCGAAAACGTGGAAACTGGGTGATATTTTCTTCGTAGGAGTTTGTGCTTGGTTATGTTTCCTAAAATTACTTTTATGTTTTCACTGCGAGGACACCAGAAAGTACTATAGAAAGGTATCACTAGATTTAAGATTTTAATTCTGTCAGTGGTCAATTAATAGGATAAGATTTTGAATCCAGATTCCTTTCAAATTTTTTTTTATAATGTCTCAAAGAGCCGAGCGGGATTTGAACCCACGACCTTCGTCTTGATACGGGGCTGCGCTGACCGCTGCGTCATCGGATCCTAATCACACTCGACGAATAACTCTTAGAGACTGTTCGGCACTTGTTGGGAAAACAACATTTGAATGTTCCTTTCAAATGTTATGCACTTGGTATGAATTTGAATTCAACGTTCGTAGATATTCTATTCAATATCTATGTTGCCCTGTTTGGCCCTGTTTCTGACGTGGAAACGGAGGAATTGTTTGCGGTTTGCCGCTGTCAGCGTCGCTAACGTATAATTGACGTTACTAGGAGACCAGACCTTCGCTCTGATGCAATTCTCGCAAAGTGTGAGCAGGTCATCGTATGGTGCAGTGGACGCAAAATAAAATAACAATAAATAAATTCTTCTGCTCAAAAAGGAACAAGCTCTGTCTGGTTCTGTCTCTGGCTCTGGTTTTGAGTCTGTGTGAGTGTTGAATAAATAAATCCTACATCGAAAATCACTCACACAGTAATACACAGGTGAGCACTCACACAGACTAAAAACTAGAGCCAACATAACAATCATAAAGTATCACAGTGTTGTCCGTCTGTCGGTCTGTCAAGACTCTTAATATACATTTTGCACACATAAACCAGTAAAAAAACAAGGGCTCTAAAAGAAGAAAGATATAAATAGATACATATTTACTGGAGAAGTGTATTTTCAGTACCCATCGATGACTCAAAGAAAGAAACCGTTTTTCTGATAGTTTCCTGATGTAGTTTTCATCGCAGCGTGATAAATATCATCGTCATACCTTCTAAGTTCCCTATGCCTGGCACGAAGCCAATATCGACCAACAAACATATTGACAAAATGATAAAGCGAGGCCATAGAGTAAATAAACGTAGACAATAACGAGATACGCAACTAAAGCGAACACAACCTTTGATTTACTTCTCGCTCGCACGTAATTCTGACCCTTTGAAAGACATAAACTGAGCACACAAACTGACACAAAAACACAGCACACCTCCGCTGCAAAAGCATTAAGGCCTGCGCACACCTAGGTCGCTGGCGATCAATAAACGCTATCAATATCGCTGTCAAATTTGTCAGCGTATCACTGCTCGCGGTCGCCAGCGACTAGGTGTGCGCAGGCCTTTACAGCGGAACCGCAGTAATTTCGTCATGTCTTGTTCCGTGTAGTAAAAGTGGAACGCTAGCGAAACTGCCTGTTCTAACGCATAGATTTGACTATATTCCATCTCTTTCTTCGCGTGGTTTCGTCGATCTGCTCCAATGCGAGCCACACTTCCGCACTCTGGTCGCCATTATGATGCGGTGTCAATTGAGTCAGATATTTGCGAATAGTGTTTTTATTCTTTGGATTGACATGGCTATTGGTCCATACCCGATTTATTTGTTATCAAAAGATGAGGAAGGAAGTTTCGTATACTGATAACTATTTAGGAACTTCTCGCAGCAACCTTTTTTATTGTAATGGACTTTTATCTGAAATACTTAGTTTATTAGTCTCTTTTTCTTATTGACTGGCCTCTCAGCTCAGTTGGTAGTAGCTCTGCCTTCTGTGCCGTAGATCGTGGGTTTGTTCTTAACTCAGAACTTTGTATGTTAATGTGTGTTATAGTGTATTCTAAAGTAGTTTACAAAAAAAAATGCATTTATGTATCATATCAGCTATCTGGTTCCCATGGTATGGGGCTAGATAGTGCTGTGTGGATCTTCTATTATATTTATTTATATCACTCAAGCTAACAGCTTGAACGCCGTTTAATAAATCAGCTAAGCAGATCATTGACAAATTCAACCATCAGTTGAATGCCCGCAGATTTTTCAATACTCAATATTATTATACACCACTATTTTGTAATTACCAAAAAAAAATGCCGATATTGGCTGCTGATACTGAACACATCCATGAAAAAAAAGATTTTTTGAGATAAAAAAAATATATTTTTATAACCAAAATTTTTTGTCAAATATTGAGAAATGATTCAACAAGCAAAAATCATTTCATTCATAAACGCTAAATACCAAGCGGAACCGAACAGCGTAATTTTTTTCTCTCTAGTTACTACGTAACTATGGTGTTCATAATTTTAAGCAGGATTTCTGAAAATTTTAACATTTAATAACTTTGTCATTTTATCGAAACTAAAAATTCTGATTGCACATTCATATTGTTCTACCCCTACTACATTACCCTATTATTATTATTTTTGATAGTTACAAAATAGTGGTGTATAGTGCATTACACATGGTTTATTTTAGGTACATTACGAGCCCTGTTGAGGCGCACATCCTTTTACCACACTTGTTCTTTTTTGGTCTTTCGAACACGACACGATAATAAGAAAAATACAATAATGTTGGTCCATCTGGGGGGAGGATGTCTCTTCGTTAATTACTTAGGTAATTTGAAAATAAAATCAATCAGGCAAACGCTAAATAACACTATGAATGATGATGATGATGGTGAAGACAATGCAGCTTTCAAAACAACACCGATTCCTTAAGTTCTCATTTAAGTCACAGTTTTCAAAAATGTTGTCCATGAAAAGTTACGTCGATCTTTTCATACCAAAGTATTTAAAGCTCCGCAGATGATGAATTTCCACAGAACATGAAAATTACTGCAAGAATTTCTACCACACAAGGCTAATGAGTTTTTCTACCCAAAAATGTATGCACACAACGCCAGTGCTCTCAAACGGTGAAGGAAAAAACCGGCATGTCGTAGAACCTAAAAAGTTTGAAATTTTGTGTCAAGTGCATGAAAAGAGCCTCTTTGAGGTGCACTTAAAATCCTTTCACCACACTTGGTTTGAAAAAACTATACACAAGAAGATAATGAGGGGGTTAAAGCACGGTTGTATTGTAGGCAATAAGTATTGCAAATCGGCTTTTCGGCTTTATAATAGAGCGCTATCTCTTTCTGACGCACACTACCGAAATCTAGCCAAAATTAGCCGATGTGTATCCCACTATCCCATCCCACTAACATCTGGGTGGATGTTTGTTAATAACGCCAGAACGAATGAACGGATCTGGATGAAATTGGCACAGAGACTGATTATAGTCTGGAATAGCACATAGGCTACTTTTTGTCCCGACAAAAATACGTTCTCGCGGGATGGATTTGTTTTTCGTCGTGTCGTTTCAGTATTTACAACTCAAGAACGGCTGAACCGTTTTGGCTGAAAATTAGCGGGGAGGTAGCTTAGAGCCAGGAGACGGACATAAAATATGCCAATAAAGTAACGGGAATGGGACGTAATGGGAACGGAGCGAGCGAAGCCGCGGGCGGCTGCTCGTCATGAATATTTGTTGCCTGCTACTCTATAGGCCTGCGCACACCTATACTCGGAATTTTAATTCGATTCCAGATTTGACAATTTCAGTGTTGCAACGTTATGACAAGTACTAAATAGTGACGTTGCGAAATTATATTTCTGAACCGATAATTTAGTTTTGACGATCTGAGACTTTTCTTTTATAATTGTGTGTGAAATAAATAAAAAAATGTGATCGTGAAGGAACATGACAAATAAAACAGATAGATGAATTATGGTAATAATTTATTTTATAAATTGTCGCCGTCATCGCTATCGCTATCGCTGTCACTTTCTGTAACATTTATTATAAACTAGCTGTCACCCGCGACTTCGTCCGCGTGGTTAGTATAAAGTCATAGTTTGAGTTCGTTTAAAAGAAACTATTTTATGGTGGAAAGCGGACAACTATTGATATGTTTTCACTGTTTTTTGCGTATTTTTTGAGAGTTATTTTTCGTGAATTTGCCTTAGTGGCTAAGTTGGGTTTTGTATGCGTTGGTTTTACATGACCAAGTGCTGGTTACCTTAGTTTTGAGTTTGCATTCAAAACTATATAAAGTGTGTTCGAAAGATGGTAAATGCTGTTGTAGCCGATTTTTTTCAGCTGTGTTTAGTTTTGGTATGATAGGTGCTTCCCGCGATTTTGTCTTAAAGGTTATCATGGGGTTTTTTTGTAAACCTTTGTGTGTATTCAAACCTGGTGACAGATGCTGCGGTAGCTGAAAATTTTTCAATGTTTTTTTTTGCGTATTTTGTAAAGCTCGTTTTCGTGATTTGTTTTAGTGGCTAATTTGGGCTATCGTATTCGTTGGTGTATGATCGAATCTGGTTTTTTTAGTTTGACATGATCAAATGCAAGTTACCATAGTTTTGAGCTTGTACTTTAGAGTGTATTTGAATTTGAAGGCGAGTTCTGTTGTAGCTGTTTTTTTTCAGCGGTGTTTAGTTTAAGTATGATAGGTGCTTCCCGCGATTTTGTCTTAGTGGTTATCATGGGGTTTTTTGTACACCTTTGTGTGTATTCAAACCTGGTGACAGATGCTGCGGTAGCTGAAAATTTTTCAATGTTTTTTTTGCGTATTTTGTAAAGCTATTTTTTGTGATTTTATGTTATATTAGTGGCTAATTTGGGGTTTCGTATGCATGTTGGTGTATAATCGAATCTGAATTTTTAATTTGACATGACCAACTGCTGGTTGCCATAGTTTTGAGCATGTACTTTAGAGTGTCTTTGAATTTGAAGGCGAGTGCTGTTGTAGCCGATTTCTTTCAGAGGTGTTTAGTTTTAGTATGATAGATAATTCCCGCAATTTTGTCTAAGTGGTTATCTTTGGTTTTATTGTAAACCTTTGTGTGTATTCAAACCTGGTGACAGATGCTGCGGTAGCTGAAAATTTTTTAGTGTTTTTTTTTTGCGTATTTTGTAAAGCTCGTTTTCGTGATTTGTTTTAGTGGCTAATTTGGGCTATCGTATTCGTTGGTGTATGATCGAATGTGGTTTTTTTAGTTTGACATGATCAAATGCAAGTTACCATAGTTTTGAGCTTGTACTTTAGAGTGTATTTGAATTTGAAGGCGAGTTCTGCTGTAGCTGTTTTTTTTCAGCGGTGTTTAGTTAAGTATGATAGATGATTCCCGCAATTTTGTCTTTGTGGTTATCATCGGTTTTTTTGTAAACATTTGTGTGTATTAAAACCTGGTGACAAATGCTGCGGCAGCAGAAAATTTTTTAACGTTTTTTTTTGCGTATTTTGTAAAGCTATTTTTTGTGATTTTATGTTATATTAGTGGCTAATTTTGGGTTTCGTATGCGTGTTGGTGTATAATCGAATCAATTTTTTTAATTTGACGTGACCAACTGCTGGTTACCATAGTTTTGAGCATGTACTTTAGAGTTTATTTGAATTTGAAGGCGAGTGCTGTTGTAGCCGATTTTTTTCAGCGGTGTTTAGCTTAAGTATGATAGATGATTCCCGCAATTTTGTCTAAGTGATTATCATTGTTTTTTTTGTAAACCTTTGTGTGTATTCAAACCTGGTGACAGATGCTGCGGTAGCTGAAAATTTTTTAATGGTTTTTTTTGCGTATTTTGTAAAGCAATTTTTTGTGATTTTATGTTGTATTAGTGGCTAATTTAGGGTTTCGTATGCGTGTTGGTGTATAATCGAATCAGATTTTTTTAATTTGACATGACCAGCTGGTTACCATAGTTTTGAGCATGTTCTTTAGCCATTTTTTGAAGCGGTGCGGTGTTTAGTTTCGGTATGATAGGTGTTTTCCGCGATTTTGTCTTAGTGGTTACGGTGGGGTTTATGTAAACTTTTGTGTGTATTCAAATTTGGTGACAGAAGCTGCGGTAGCAGATTTTTTTTACTGTTTTTTTGCGTATTTTGTAAAGCAATTTTTTGTGATTTTTCTTTAAACTGGTTTTCCCTTTTTTCTTCTTTTAGGGAAATAATTTTCCTATTTTCTTTCATAGTGCACCTTTGCTCTATAAGAGGAACACATCTTCCAAGTTTCATGCTTCTAGGACTAATGGTTTAGGCTGTGTGTTGATTTTTCTTTAAACCTTTTTTCCCCTTTTACTCCTCTTCGGGAAAGAATTTTCCAATTTCCTTTCTTAGTACACCTCTACGCTATAAGAGGAACATACCCTCCAAGTTTCATGCTTCTAGGACTAACGGTTTAGGCTGTGCGTTGATTGTCAGTCAGTCAGTGAGTCAGTCAGTCAGTCAGTCAGTAACGAAAGAGTTTTATATATTTAGATTAGTGGCTAATTTAGGGTTTCGTATGCGTGTTGGTGTATAATCGAATCAGATTTTTTTTATTTGACATGACCAGCTGGTTACCATAGTTTTGAGCATGTTCTTTAGCCATTTTTTGAAGCGGTGCGGTGTTTAGTTTCGGTATGATAGGTGTTTTCCGCGATTTTGTCTTAGTGGTTACGGTGGGGTTTATGTAAACTTTTGTGTGTATTCAAATTTGGTGACAGAAGCTGCGGTAGCAGATTTTTTTTACTGTTTTTTTGCGTATTTTGTAAAGCAATTTTTTGTGATTTTTCTTTAAACTGGTTTTCCCTTTTTTCTTCTTTTAGGGAAATAATTTTCTTATTTTCTTTCATAGTGCACCTTTGCTCTATAAGAGGAACACATCTTCCAAGTTTCATGCTTCTAGGACTAATGGTTTAGGCTGTGTGTTGATTTTTCTTTAAACCTTTTTTCCCCTTTTACTCCTCTTCGGGAAAGAATTTTCCAATTTCCTTTCTTAGTACACCTCTACGCTATAAGAGGAACATACCCTCCAAGTTTCATGCTTCTAGGACTAACGGCTTAGGCTGTGCGTTGATTGTCAGTCAGTCAGTGAGTCAGTCAGTCAGTCAGTCAGTAACGAAAGAGTTTTATATATTTAAGAAGATTAGTGGCTAATTTAGGGTTTCGTATGCGTGTTGGTGTATAATCAAATCAGATTTTTTTAATTTGATATTACCAGCTGGTTACCATAGTTTTGAGCATGTACTTTAGCCGTTTTTTGAAGCGTTGCGGTGTTTAGTTTCGGTATGATAGGTGTTTTCCGCGATTTTGTCTTTGTGGTTACGGTGGGGTTTATGTAAACCTTTGTGTGTATTCAAACCTGGTGATAGATGCTGCGGTAGCTGAAATTTTTTTAATGGTTTTTATTGCGTATTTTGTAAAGCCATTTTTTGTGATTTTATGTTAGTGGCTAATTTAGGGTTTCGTATGCGTGTTGGTGTATAATCGAATCAGACTTTTTTAATTTGACATGACCAGCTGGTTACCATAGTTTTGAGCAGTTACTTTAGCCGTTTTTTAAAGCGTTGCGGTTTTTAGTTTCGGTATGATAGGTGTTTTCCGCGATATTGTCTTAGTGGTTACGATGGGGTTTATGTAAACCTTTGTGTGTATTCAAACCTGGTGACAGATGCTGCGGTAGCTGAAATTTTTTTAATGGTTTTTTTGCGTATTTTGCAAAGCCATTTTTTGTGATTTTATGTTAGTGGCTAATTTAGGGTTTCGTATGCGTGTTGGTGTATAATCGAATCAGATTTTTTTAATTTGACATGACCAGCTGGTTACCATAGTTTTGAGCATGTACTTTAGCCGTTTGTTGAAGCGTTGCGGTGTTTAGTTTCGGTATGATAGGTGTTTTCCGCGATTTTGTCTTAGTGGTTGCGGTGGGGCTTATGTAAACTTTTGTGTGTATTCAAATTTGGTGACAGGTGCTGCGGTAGCAGATTTTTTTATAACGCTTTTATTAGCTTCACCTGTATGTATGTATGTTTGTATGTATGTTTGTATGTATGTTTGTATGTATGTTTGTATGTATGTTTGTATGTATGTTTGTATGTATGTTTGTATGTATGTATGTATGTTATGTAACCGACCCCTTTGAGCTCGATTTTGTCCTACTTTGAACGATCAGATTTGATTCAAACTTTGCACACCTGTCAAAGGTCGATGACAATGCAATAATATGAAAAAAAAATAAAAAAAAAAAAAAAAAATGAAAAAAAAACCTACTTTGAACTAACAGATTTGATTCAAACTTTGCACACCTGTCAAAGGTCGATGACAATGCAATAATATGAAAAAAAAAATATGAAAAAAAAAACTAAAAAGTATAAAATAAATTATAGTTTAAAAAACTAAAAAAAACGCTTTTATAACTAATTGAACTAAAAAGTTAAAAATAAAACTGTAATAATCAATTGAAAATTTATATTATTGTACAAAAAGCGTGGGGGGCTTGATTTTGATTGTTGTAAATATTTTATCAATAGTTTATTATATCTGAAGTTATTATAAAAAGCACCCCACGCTTTTTGTACAATAATATAAATTTTCAATTGATTATTACAGTTTTATTTTTAACTTTTTAGTTCAATTAGTTATAAAAGCGTTTTTTTTTAGTTTTTTAAACTATAATTTATTTTACTGTTTTTCTCGTATTTTGTAAAGCAATTTTTTGTGAATTTTCATGAAACTTTTTTCCATTTTTTTCTTCTTTTGGGGAAAGAATTTTCCTATTTTCTTTCATAGTGCACCTTTGCTGTATAAGACCAACACATCTTCCAAGTTTCATGCTTCCAGGACTAATGGTTTAGGCTGTGCGTTGATTTTTCTTTTATCCATTTTTCCCCTTTTTCTCCTTTTTGGGAAAGAATTTTCCAATTTCCTTTCTTAGTGCACCTCTACGTTATAAGAGAAACATACCCTCCAAGTTTCATGCTTCTAAGACTAACGGTTTAGGCTGTGCGTTGATTGTCAGTCAGTCAGTCAGTCAGTCAGTAACGTAAGAGTTTTATATATTTAGATGAATTACTAATTTTTTTATCGATTTTTGTGTTCATCACTACACTATTTTAGGTGGTATCATTATTTCACAAAATGACAGTAGCTAATGTCAAATCTGGAATCGAATTAAAATTCCGAGTATAGGTCGCTGGCGATGGCGATCAATGAAACGCTGTCAAATATTGCTGTCAAATTTGACAGCGTTTCACCGATCGCCATCGCCAGCGACCTAGGTGTGCGCAGGCCTTATGTGATAGAACGGCAACAGTCTTTAAGCAAGCAGCAAAAAGCCCTTCTGTCATCAGCAGTCGTCCCAATAGCCCTTGACAAGGGTCGCTGGCAATACTAGGATTAATCTTTTTCGCACTTATGTTGAGACATAACTGTCATTAATTATTTATTTTAATTAAATAAACGCGAAAGTTTTTGTAAGTATTGATGGATGGATGGCTGGACGGCTGTATGTTAGAGAATGAATTTAAATGAAACTTTACAATAATATAGCTTATAGGTACATCAGAATAACACATAGGCTAGAATTTATAAAGACATTGTAATGGAAAACGGATGTAAGCAACGAGAACGGGGCTAGCGAAGTTGCGGGCGGCTGCTAGTATTATATTTTTCTAAAGTTTCGACTATTTTAAGCCGTTTTAAAGTGTACCTTTTGTTTCAATACGGAAGACGAGCAGTGATTGTAAGCCAAAGAATATTAATGCTGAGTTGTGACTCAGCATTAATATTCACTCAACCACTCAGTCCACTACAATTTTTTCACACAAAAATGTATATGTATTAAGAATTTAGTACATACTAAGTGTAAGTGTTTTTGTCGCAAATCTCATTGGTACACGACTGGATTTAAACCCACGACCCAATACTATTACTAATAGGTATAATACAACGTGTATCAAAATATGTGTACTATCCTGAAGGGGGGTGAATTTCCACCCCCCGGGGAACAACTTTTGTTCAACGACTTTTCGAACTTCGATTGGTATCTCTGAAAAAAACTGCAACGAAGTTTCAACATGAACAGCTGACTTTATACAAAGTGACAACCCTAAACTCAGCTACAGAGGTAGTAGGTAGTAGTAGTAGACCTACAGAGGTTAGGTCAAGGGGTCAAGGGGTTACAAGGATAGGGTTGTCAATTTATTTAGGCATTATGAAATTAAATATTTTTGTATGGGAAACTGAAAATAGGAATTTTTAATTATCTCCCCCCCACAACTGATCACCATTGTGGTCTGAAACCCCCCACCTTCGCATAGTACACATATTTAGATACACCTTGTATACCTTCTGATTTTTACTTTAAATTAACGTAATTGTTACACATAATTATTGTCCCATTAATAATCATGCATAACAAGAGAGTTAATTTTAAAATAATTTTAATTTAGTACCGTGTTACACAGCTGTTGGAACACGGTCGAAACGTCGGAAAGTATATAATTATTATACTTTCCGACGTTTCAACCTTTTATAACCTTTATTATAAAGGTTATCGCGATAAATACCTATCTATACCATATAATTATCGATTAAATGATATATAAATAAAAACATATTTTTTTGCAGTTTACTTACATAGTCCCTCTGTTGGGCAAAGGTATTTTTTAAGGTTCCGTAGCCAAATGGCAAAAACGGAACCCTTAGAGATTTGTCATGTCTGTCTGTCTGTCCGTCCGTGTCACAGCCATTTTTCTCCGAAACTGTAAAAGCTAGACTGATGAAACTTGGCGAGTAGATGTAATCTGTAAACCGCATTAAGATTTTTACACAAAAATAGAAAAAATATAAGAAATTTTGGGGGTCTCCATACTTGAAACTGAAACCCAATTTTTTTTTTATTTTATACGTGTGGGATCTATGAATAGGTCTTCAAAAATGATGTTGAGGTTTCTAATATCGTTTTTTTCTAAACTGAATAGTTTGCGCCAGAGACACTTCCAAAGTGGTAAAAAGTTGGTCCCCCCCCCTCTAACTTCTAAAATAAGAGAATAATAAATCTAAAAAAAATATATGATGTAGGTACATTACTATGCAAACTTCCAACGATATTTGGTTTGAACGAGATTTAGTAAGTAGTTTTTTTTTATACGTCATAAATCGTACACCGCAATTTACCTTGCGACTACGTGTTGTTGCTACGGAACCCTTCATGGGCGAGTCTGACTCGCACTTGGCCGCTTTTTTTTTGTACAATAGACAAACAAGCTTACGGCCCACTTGATGGTAAGCGGTCACTGTTGCCCATAGACACCAACTACACCAAGGGTGCTGTCAAGGGTGGTCTCCTCCAAAACCGTCCACTCATTTCGGTCTTTAACGGCCTCCCACCAATCTTTCCTCTGACCGTCGAGATCATCTCGCCAACGTCTTCTCGTCCAGCCCCGTCTTCGTCTCCCGTCCTCAGGAACCCAAGGAGAGAGGATAACGCTTACTTTTTGTGTTGCATCCTGCTAACATGGCCTACCCACTTCCATTTGAGCTTAGCTGTTTGCTCCCAACGTCGGCAATGCCATCGAACGCAATGCTGCGTTAAATAAATAAATAATAAATTTAAATTATCACCCTTCTTATCGAACTAATAACTATTAATAGAACTGAACAACCTTATACCCCCATCACCCATTTACCTCCGAACATCTAGACGGACGGACAAGTCCCAATTCTATAAGGTAGATATTCCACATTCTCGTACAAAGAAAGAAAAGAAAGAAAGAAAATAATATAATTGACATAATACATAGGTGTAGACGTTCACAACATATAATAATAATTAACCTAATTATGCCAAATAGGCCCCGACTCAGCTTTTTGCTGCCTGACAAGGTATCATCTACCATGCCAAGCGCTTTGATTCCACTTTTATGGTACTGCCAAGGAGTGGAACTCTCTTCCAGCGGCGGCAGTATTTCCGGAACGTTTTAATTTAGATGTTATTAATACAAGAGTGAACAAGTTGATTATGGCTAAGCAAGCGTGCTCCATCTTAGGCTGCATCCTCACTTTCCATCAGGATGGCAGCTAAATGCTATGTTACCTATATTTAAAAAAGCAGCCAAGTGCGAGTCGGACTCGCCCATGAAGGGTTCCGTAGCATCAAGAAACATAATATAAAGGTTCTTGTAGTTCTTTGAAAGGAAAATTGTGGTTTACGACTTATGACGTATAAAAAAAAACTACTGATTAGATCTCGTTCAAACCAAATATCGTTGGAAGTTTGCATAGTAATGTACAACATATATTTTTTTTAGTTTTATCATTCTCTTATTTTAGAAGTTAGAGGGGGGGGGACCAACTTTTTTCCACTTTGGAAGTGTCACTCGCGCAAACTATTCAGTTTAGAAAAAAACGATATTAGAAACCTCATCATCATTTTTGAAGACCTATTCATAGATACCCCACACGTATGGGTTCGATGAAAAAAAAAATTTTGAGTTTCAGTTTCAAGTATGGGGACCCCCAAAATTTATAGTTTTCTTTCTATTTTTGTGAAAAAATCTTAATGCGGTTTACAGAATACATCTACTCGCTAAGTTTCATCAGTCTAGCTCTTACAGTTTCGGAGAAAAATGGCTGTGACATACGGACGGACAGACAGACAGACAGACATGACGAATCTATAAGGGTTCCGTTTTTGCCATTTGGCTACGGAACCCTAAAAAATACAGTCCTCAACAATAACAAGTATCACTCCCTCACACACAGGGATAAGGGTACATTTATTATTTCTTCATCACCTTTGAACTTTACTCTCTAATCCAAGCTAAGCATACAGCAAAGGCATTCATTTAGTCTGAAGTTGCAAACAAACACATGCTCCTCCATAAAACAACCGTGTGACAAACAAAGTTGCTTCGTTATAACACTGTAGGGCTGTCGAGTTACTTTTTCGTCAAATAAGGCTATTTGACGAAAAAGTAACTTTTGTGTTTATGTTTATTTATTTATTTATTCGTAGACTCACAATTACGATATTGTTTATTGTATAAGTTACGGTTATAGGCAATAAAAATTGCACATCAGCTTTTCGGCTTTGTAGAGCGCTATCTCTTTCTAATGCATACTACGCTCTATGAAGCCGAAATTACCCGATGTGAAATATTTATTGCCTACAATTCGAATCTACATTATGTGAGCAAGAAATATGGATGTGTATATTGTACGTGTTTTGAAACTAATAATGGTTTTTAACACTATTTTTATGTACAACGGGATATCAGTTCAGCATCATTCGCATTCTGTTTCCACTGTGCCAAAATATCAGGAGTCAAAACTCACAATATCCCGTTGTTCATAAAAATAGTGCCGAAAGAGTGTATCCAAGACTTTAGGTTTAGGCTGAAACGTAGCGCCTGACCTTAGACAATTTAGATCTGACAGATGAACCGACACTAAAAGATTGTCTATAGAAAGTTGGTGGATGTAAAAGGCTCACAAGATATTCTCCTTGGAAATTAAAAGACTATAATAGGGTATAGAGTCACGATTTTGGTTTTGTAAATAACGGAGGGATGGAAATTTGTAGGGGAGGCCTATGTCCAGCACTGGACTTTTCAGGCTGATGATGATGAAATAACAGAGGCGGAGCAAAATTTCGGCACCGTATTAGGCCTCGAATTCACAAACTTGTCACACTATTGTACCTAAAACTTTTTAAATCTTATTTCCCCGGCACAACCCTAATTCTATGGGTCTTGTTACCAAGTTTTCTCATGTTTGCGTCAGAGCGAGAGCACCTCAGGTTTTGTTACGTGCGAAAGAGATGGCAATATAAGGGCTTTTGGAAGTTTAGAAATATTAGGGACGAATGAAAACATGGGTATCCTCACAACAGAATGGAAATGGAGCAAAATCTTTCTGTGTTAAATTGCTGGAGCAAATCTTAGGAAAACACACCTAATTCAATCATAGGCACTGCAGTTGGCAAATTTACGGTTGTAGGCAATAAATAGTGCACATCGGCTTTCCAGCTTTCGTTAGCGCTATCTCTTTCTGACGCACACTATACGCTCTAAGAAGCCGAAATTAGCCGATGTGCAATATTTGTTGCATAGCAGGTACTACTTAGAGCTACGTTCATGATTTTGTACGTACGCCGACTGATCTTTAAACTGCTGATTTTTTCAAATTCAACTGCGTTCTAATAGATTTTTCTATTCCTCTTCTTCTTAATTATATGGCATTTGTTTGCCCATTTTGAAACAATTTTGCCAGTGTCCAGTGAGGATTATATTATTATTATTATTATTTGTTAATTAAAACGGTTACACACCAATTACATTAATTAAAAATATGGACGAGTATAAGAAAGTCAATAGCAATAACAATACAATTTCCAATTAATTAAAATAACTTAACAAATTAAATATATATTGCTTATAATATAAAATAGTTTTAAGTCAAGTCAGTCAATAGACACGTCGGCTGTCAATGGCTTTAAATAAAAAAAATACGGTTTTCTTTAAAACCATCGGAAATTTTTTCGATCAAATCAGGATATCACATTATACTTCCATTCCAACTACTCACCTTTGTGCTAAGACCTTATGTAATGTTGGTTATATATAATACCACCGAAATTACACAACAGAACTCAAAATAACACCAAAAAAATAATTAAAATGAAAAAGCTATGTAACTTCCCACAATGATAGAAAACGAATCCCACAAAAAACACTTACAGGAAACGGCAATAGCCTTGTCCATCAGTCATTCCAAATCAGTCAGCGCCATCTACAATGCCAGTTTTTTGTTATTTTACTCGTTTATCGAATGCCCTATAAAACCTGTCATCTGCAAAATCATTCGCGGTGGTTATTGCTAACATCAATATTTCAGGCGCTGTCTTGTTCCAGACAGGAATGTTCGCTGTTCCCCTGAATTTGTCCGCATAAAAAGTATGATATTTCCAAATGTATCGAGCTGATAACATGGTATTGAGCTACGTTGGGGGTACCTACCTACTACCTAAGGGTGACTAAATAACAAAGAGAAAAGTTCTTTGTTTTGTAGTCACCCCTAGGTATTCTTCTTCGAACCGGAAGACGAAAAGTAGGGCACCCCTCCACCAGATGGACCGACGACGACGACATTGTTAAGATTGCGGGAAGTCGGTGGATGGAAAGAGCTCAGAATTGTTCTTCCTGGAAATGTGTAGGGGAGACCTATGCCCAGCAGTGAATTCTTCAGACTGATGATGATGAATATGATGAGGTATTCTTCTTATCGTGTCACTGGTTCTTTCAAAACAGTGTGGTGAAAGGATTGTGGAAGGAGTACATCTCTCCAAGGCGCACTTAAAAGTACATGTTTAAAAAAAATTAGATTCTACTGTATGTTGATTTCCTCACGATGTTTTCTTTCACCGTCCCACTGCTGGGCAAAGCCAACCTCCACCTACCAAATACCTCCAACCTTATAACATCACTTGAAGGTATCTAGTAGCATCGGGTTCCACAACTTATTTAATAAACTAAGATTAAACTCAGAGTGGCTGAACTATCCTTAATGCACTTCCCTTGTACACTGTTCTCCAAGATTGCTTGCAATTCATATACGACGTAGTTTAGTTCTGTTATATTTTAAGACTAACTCTAAGTAACTGGTACTGGCGGTACACAAATCTATTGAGGCGATAAATTCCTTCTCATTCCCTAAAGGTGCTGATAGACTTGAGCATTCACTTGTAAAGGTCGATTTACATCAAACGAACACAGAGCTAGAGCTAGAACAAGAGCATTCGTTCGTGGTCTTTTAGTGTAAACGAAAACTTGTATTCAGCGTTTACTTACATCAAACGAACTCTCTTTCTAGCTAGAGCTAGAACAAGAGCATTCTTTAGTAATCTTTTAGTGTAATGTAAACGATAGCTAGATCATCGATAAGATATGTTTAAGTACAATCGCTAGAACACAAGAACGCTTTGAAGAGACCGCTCAGTGGCGCGAGCACGTCCGAACAAGCAAGAACGCTCTAAGCAACTGTTTGCGTGCTCTAGCGCCGTTATCATCGAGCGAGCGAGTATTTTTAGAATATTCCATAGAATCTGTGCGAACGCAATAAGAACAACGAAATAATGCTTTACGCCTGTTTACACTATTTAATTTGATACAGTTGAGTGGGGATAGAATGAGCATTCGCTCGTCTGATGTAAATCTACCTGAACTGAACAACGAGCCGAGTCAAGCATAGAGCCAAACATTGCTATAAACATTTTCATAGAACGATGGAATGCTCGCTAAAATGTTCTCGTATTGTTCGTTGATGTAACATTCGACCTATAGGCACTTTTTCACTGCTGGGCAAGGGTCTCCCCAAGATAAAATACAATACATTAAATAAAATAAAAATATTGTGGACAATCCACACAACACTTATCTAGCCCCAAATAAAGCAGAGCTTGTTATTATGGGCACCAGATAGCTGATATATATATATTTTTTTGTAAATATATACTGAGAATACAATATAACACCCAAACAGGGAACAAACATCTGCGTTCACCACACAAATATTTGTTCTCTGTGGGGAGGGCAGAGTTACTACCAACTGAGCTGAAAGGCCTTACGTGCATTAGATATTGCCAGGACGTTCCTCTGACTACCACCTCTACTTCTATAGAGACAGTCTAAATACAGTTCGGCCAGCGTTTAATGAGTCTGAAGTGAGCTATTCGTGTCTACGAAAATGGCAATGTTAATATAATATACCTATCATGAGTATGACTGAAAGGTAACTACTGTCTACAGTAGTGTGTGAGAGAGAAGCAATGATTAAGGGCGCGGGTCACCAATATAAACAAACTTCTCTGTAATAATGTATCTTTAATTAAAAACTATAGTTTATTTATCCTTAAAAACCCTTAACATTAGCTCTTCTTCAACTTCTCACTTATCAAGAACTTTTTCAAAAATCTCACCACAGCATACAAAACTACGATTGCCGAAACCAGTATAAATAGAACTCCTAGAGCTATCACAGCCATCAGTTCTATATCCAGGTACTCAGCCCAGGTTAGGTTGGCTGCTGGCGCCCGAAGGTGCTTCCCGCTCCCATGACGCAGGAGGTGTTCTGTCCACCACACAGCGCGGTCCAGCGCTGACTGAGGCTGATCGTGCATTATTGAACGCAGTCTTTCCATGTTCTTGCGGTAACTGGAACAGACAATTCAAGATTAAATTTACTGTTTAAACTTGACTCCTTAAAATAAACTGTCTTCGAGTCTAATTGTGGACACAGGAGTTCAGTACAAGATACAAGACCTTGGCTCGATGAATAAGTATGGGTTCGATGAAAAAAAAATTGAGAGTTGTAGTTTTAGTTTCAAGTATGGGGACCCCCAAAATTTATAGTTTTTTTTTCTATTTTTACTCGCCAAGTTTCATCAGTCTAGCTCTTATGGTTTCGGAGAAAAATGGCTGTGACATACGGACCAAATTCATTATATCCGCATGCGATTGTGTTGCAATATCTCAAACCAATTATGGTAGATAGCACACTTCAGCCAAAACAGTCTTGATAAAATCAATTGTATGTACCCAGACATTTATCTCCAGACAGACAAAAAATACTCCATCTATCAAGACTCGGGCTTATTATAAATATTTTAGCAAAGTCACTTTGATTATTGTGTAGGTATGACATTACAATCGGCTACACATCAGGATACACACTCTTGTATAACCATAATATATAGCGAATATTATTCGCTCAATATATTTATTTTATCAATCTACACAACACTGTCTAGCCCCAAATTAAGCAGAGCTTGTACTTTGGGAACCAAATAGCTAATATATATTTTTTTTTGTAATTTTTTACTTAGAATACAATATAACACCCATACAGAGAATAAACCTCTGCGTTCAGCACACAAATATATGTTGTCGGTGGGGATCAAACCCACGACCTAGACTCTGCCCAGAAGGCAGAGCTACTACCAACTGAGCTTAGAGTCATTAATTGGGCGAACGAAATAACAATAATATCGCGTTGCCCAAAATAGTAGTCGTTCAAACAGGGTAGGTTGATATGTAGCCATGTACACTATCTTTTGTCTGCAATTACCGCTATCATTACGAGTTTGACCTTGTTCCGTCAACAGTAATTGGTATCGTGCCTTACGAGTGTGTTACTATGACGCAAAAGTTACGTATGTTATGTGTACTTACCTACAGTTTTTGCGACTAAATGTTTGCTCAGCTTTGCTTTTGTGGCACAATCAACTTTAAAAGTAAAAGTAAAAAAAAGTAAATTAAATTGTGTTCGTTGTAGGTTTAAAACGGCCTTTATGAACACTATAAAAATTGCAAATCTTGTTGAAATCATTATGGTTAGGGAATGAAAATAAGCATTATTATGTAGTTTAAGAAAAAATAATATGTTTGTTGTTGTGGGGAAAATGAACCTAAACTAGGTTCAATTAAGGTTCATTTTTAACCGAATTCAAAAAATGAGGTTCTCAAGTCAGCTGTTATTTTTAGAATGTGTATTTCCGTATAATTCAAAAAATCTTTATTTGTTTGCAACTATTTTAAAATATAAATTTTATTTTATATATTTATGTGTGGTAGTTGTTTATAATATAACCAGACATAATATAAGTACTTCCTGTACTTTTCTACAGGTCACTCTGATTTCAGCAGTTAGATTAAACTTTTGTAAACTTGTTACTCTATAAGGCCTGCGCACACCTAGGCCGCTGGTGAACGCGATCAGTGAAACGCTGTCAAATTTGACAGCCAGCGAACTAGGTGTGCGCAGGCCTTTACTCTAATCATCCTTATTTACTCAAACAAGATTTTTTTACAATTGCTAACATGCAAATACATCGTGAAAAAACTACCAAATATGCGGAAATGTTCTTATAGCAGTTTTTTTAAGGCAGTGCTATCAAAGGTAAAGTGAAACCGGTTTGATGCAGTAACCTATCGCAGTTTTGGTGTGGCTTATTAATTTTTGTGAATCGTTCACGATATACAATAATGATACCTACCGAATGCTTTTAACAAATTAATATTATGTTCAAATAATACAAGGTGTATCTAAATATGTGTACTATGCGAAGGTGGGGGGTTTCAGACCACAATGGTGATCAGTTGTGGGGGGGAGATAATAAAAAAATCCTATTTTCAGTTTCCCATACAAAAATATTTAATTTCATAATGCCTAAATAAATTGACAACCCTATCCTTGTAACCCTTGACCCCTTGACCTACTACCTCTGTAGGTCTACTACTACTACCTACTACCTCTGTAGCTGAGTTTAGGGTTGTCACTTTGTATAAAGTCAGCTGTTCATGTTGAAACTTCGTTGCAGTTTTTTTCAGAGATACCAATCGAAGTTCGAAACGTCGTTGAACAAAAGTTGTTCCCCGAGGGGTGGAAATTCACCCTCCTTCAGGATAGTACACATATTTTGATACACGTTGTATAGCCTAAATAAATACTATAGCTAATAGAAATGTACTTATTTGCTTGAAATATTGTCAATATTTAAAATATTTTTATAGATATTCTTCTTCTTCTTCACTACAATTTAACTTGAGGATAACGCAGTGGCCTGCAATATTAAATTTTATATGAATCCTAGCTAGATCGATTTATCGCCCCCGAAACCCTCTGTATACATAATTTCATGAAAATCGCTGGCGCGGTTTCCGAGATCCTAAATATATATATACAAGGTGCAGTTTTGGATCTGCAAAACATTTTAGGAGGTAATTATGTTAGTGATTCTCGACCCGAATCAACAATAAAATGGGCAGGTATTTTTTTTTCATTTTATTCTTATTTACGTAAATCGGTAAGTGTGAACTCCCCTTTTTAAAACGCGACCAATCTGTACGTGTCCTTAAACTGCGCTTTCACACACACAAACAAACGCAACCGACATTTCTTTCATAAATCCAAACTAAAGCACCAACCACCGGCCGCTCCCTCCCCCCCGCCACCCCGCCACGCCCCCGCGGCCATCGCAAACGCATCGATCGGCTCAATTTATTAGTGTATTTGATGACGCCGGTATGTGCATACGCTTGCAAATTCCGCCCCTCAAGTGCGCCTTCGATTAACGGTCGGGATAGGTACCTACTACCTAATTGTAAAGATGACGGACCAATACTCCAATGTAGAGTTGGTGGAGATGGTCCGCTTGTAGGTATGCCATCAGTGGAGACAATGTATCTCGAGCCATCGAAATGTTCGCGGAGTTATTCCCCAATCGGCAACGTCATCATTGAAATCCCGTGTTTCGGTAAGCACTTAATTAAAGCCTTTGGTTCGAACTGATTTGTAGCTCTCGGACAGTCGTTAGGTACCACACGGGTCGGTACGGGTCAACGACCTTACAGCCCTGCCGTACGGTCGTTGCTTCCGGGTAGTCAAAAGCCAGAAAGTCAGACAATTAGCAAATAACAAATGGATATCGTGTTATCAAGTAACTGGTTTGTTGAGGTCTGATACGCAGTCGCCCTGCGTGATTCACTGGCACTCCATGCAGTGAGCTGCATACAGTTAAAAATTTGAACTACATCTAAGGTAAAATTATTTGCTATAAGTTGCTGACAACTTGTACAGATCGCGGCACGTTGGTTGAACCTTCGATGCGCAGTAACAGATTTTCGAGTCTAAATCGAAATGCGGTATGACGAGAATCGCGGGGTTCCCCGTAACCATAGCAACGACCTTCATTTTAGTTTAACGTATGTGCCGCGTTTGTTTCATAGAAATGTGGACGGAGACTCGTACAGGCTGACGTCACTGGTCATCGCATTCACGCACACAGTGACATGACACGCGATACATCGCAATGGGTGATTCTGTTTTTTTGAAGAGGGTTATTCTGAAAATCAATAAAATTGAAAAATCGAAAAGAAAAAGTATTATTGATTATTGACTTGGTATCGTATTGTTATATGATTATTTACGAGTCTCATAACAACCTCCTGAAATGTTTTGCAGGTTCAAAACTGCACCTTAAGTTTTTCTCGTATAAAGGTATAAGATAAAGCAAAGTCGCTGTCGCTGTCTGTCCCTATGCAGGTATGCTTAAATCTTTAAAACTACGCAACGGAATTTGAAGCGGTTTTTTTAATAGATAAAGTGATTCAAGAGGACGGTTTATACATAAAATCATCATCATCATCATCAGCCTGAAGAAGTCCACTGCTGGACATAGGCCTCCTCTACACATTTCCAGGAAGAACGATTCTGAGCCCTTTCCATCCATCGACTTCCTGCGATCTTAACAATGTCGTCGGTATATCTGGTGGGTGGTGGGTATATAAAATACACGCATAATATTGTAGAGAAACACTGATAAATTTTGAGGTTTCTAATGTGACGTCGTAAGTATATAAATAGCGAGAACGGGGCGAACAAAGCTGCGGGCGGCCGCTGGTTTAAAATAAAGAAATGAAAGATACATGCTATGTGTTATTGAATCAAAGATCTGCTAGTGGTAATGAATAGGCCAATAGGCTCAGCATAAATACTGCCCTATTAATATATGTTTCCATAATTATATACGGTAGCGCTCACAGAATACCTACTGAATACAGTAATCTGCGATCTTGCGCCGTTTGTATGGGAGCAGATGTCACCAGTTTTACATTTCCACTATTATGTTTAAAATATCACTAAATTTTTACAATATTGAACGTCTCATTTCATAAATTTTAGAAGCGGATATTTTTCATATTTTTGATCGGTAGTGCTTCATTATGACTATCATCCGGTACATAAACCATCTGTGAATCGGTGTATTAGGAGGCAGGTGGGATGTCTTTTATAAGTGTATTAAGGAATTCTGGGAATTTGGGGATTCAAAGGTAATGGCATGCCTGTATATTATACATTAACCAATTCGAATTTACATTATGTAAGCAATTAAGTAATAAGGTAAGTACAAAAACAGCAATTATACTATCTTTTGTAAGTTATGCCCGAACTAATTTAAATAGGTATCATAACAGGTTATCTACCCAGCATGCAAAATTTGGTAGGTAGTATAAGAACTTTGTTTAGAAAATTACATTTAAAATCAGAAGTTGAAAAATAGGAAATAATAATTATAAGTCCCCACCCGCCAGATAGACCGACGACATTGTTAAGATCGCAGGAAGTCGGTGGATGGAAAGAGGTCAGAATCGTTCTTCCTGGAAATGTGTAGGGGAGGCCTACGTCCAGCAGTGGATTTGTTCAGGCTGATGATGAACCTTTAAGTTGCCACTCACCTATCATCATTGATCAAAGTCTTGATAGCGTCCCTGAACTTATCTTCAGTCAAAGTATCCATGTCTACTCTGATCCCGACTTTGTGGATGACGTATTGTTCTACGTTGTACCACTGGTCTCCAAGCATGGGCATACCGATGAGAGGTATACCAGCGGTAATAGCTTCGTCTGTGGACTGCAGGCCACCTTGGGTGATGAAGATCTTTACTTTTGGGTGCTCTGTAATGAATATCATAGTACTTAGATTACTTAGATAGCACACAAGCTCGTACGCCAGCTCAAAATCGCGCAACAAGCTATGGAGAGAGCTATGCTGCGAGTTTCACTACGTGATAGAATCAGAAATGAGGATATCCGTAGAAAAACTAAAGTCACCGACATAGCTCTTAGAATTAGTAAGTTGAAGTGGCAATGGGAAACCTTTTGGGGAATAAAGATTCTCGAATGGCCACCACGAACCGGAAGATGAAAAGTATGGTGCCCACCCACCAGATGTACCGACGGCATTGTTAAGATCGCAGGAAGTCGGTGGATGGAAAGGTCTCAAAATAGTTCTTCCTGGAAATGTCCTATGTCCAGCAGTGGACTTCTTCAGCCTGATGATGATGACGATGACTTTGATAGATAAAATATTGCTCACCATGCCTAATTTTTGCGGTGAAGCAGCATCGCTGTGTTTTGATTTGAAGGGTGTCAGTGCCGGTGAAATTACTGGTACCTGAGGTTGAACATCTGTATGCCTCAAGTTGATGGACGCAGGGCAGTGCATCTCATCATTATGTTAAAATGGAAATATTTATAATAGAAGTGAGCTAAAGTTAGAATTAATAAAAACTAGCTACTTAATTTAGATGAGCATAAAAAGTATGCAGAAAATAAAACCCATGAAGCTAACATCACGGAGCCATTAATTATAAATGAAGAAGCACGTGATACAGATAACGATTGAGGAAGAACAAACTTTGTAAAGTCATCGTGAGTTGAAGTTTTTAGTAAATGTCATGGTTAAGATCACGCGGACGTGGGATGTACATCACATGTTCCTACGCAGCATGTCTGCAGTACTAAACTTACCTACCTTCGTACAGAGCACTGCAGTGCTGTTCTAGTGGTATTGGCCCCGCCTTCCGATCCTAAGGTCGTGGGTTCAAATCCAGTCGTGTACCAAAGTTTTTACCAAAGTTTTAGGAGAAGGAAAACATCGTGAGGAAACCGGGCATATCGTAGAGCCTAAAAGGTTCAAAAATATGTGACGAGTGCACGAATGGAGCCTCTTTGAGGCGCACTTAAAATCCTTTCACCACACTTGGTTTGAAAGAATCGTTGACACGATAAGAAGAAGACCTACCTTCGTTAATATAAAGAGGTAATAAGAGGTGAAGAAATTTATTTTATACAAGCGGCCGGTTCTGGCTTCGCACGGGTGGACATACATTTTTTATACACATAAATGGTAGCATAAGTTGCTTCAGGTGAATGTAGCTTTCCAATGGTAAAATAATTTTTTAAATCGTCACCATTAGTTTCTGAGTTTATTAATTACAAACATAAATACAAATCTTTCCTCTTTATAATATTGGTATAGTACAAAATCAAGCCTATCAAAATGATTTTTTTTTTATCTTGACTAGAATTCGTTGGCCTTAACTGAGGCCTTAGAAGAGCTGACTGAACCACGGGGTTTCATTAAGTTTAGAAATTACTTACTGAGTAAATCAGACTGAGGCAGCCACTTCGATATCCTGATGTTCTTGGACCGTCCCGGCAGTTCGTCCTTGTCCCACTTCCACAGAACATCGTAGGGCAGTTGAGAGAAGACCTTCACCAGCATCTGGATCTTCTCTGGAGGCAGATGTGAAGGGCTGACGTTGGTTCCATAGCTGATGTATATTACTCCGTGCTTGGAAGAGTCCAGGTATTCTTTCAGATCCTGCAATCAAATAGAATAGAATAATTATTTATTTGCGAAACAAGCACTTACACTTATTTAAGTTATCCTAAAAAAGTAATCCTAATGCTCCATTTGTGTGAAGCTTGTGCAAACAGTCTCTGACTCAGCATAATGTTGGCTTACAATACAATACAATCATTTATTTGCGAAACACAGGTAATATAATATAGGATGGTACAAGTTAAGAAGTTCAGCCATGTTCTGCCTTAACAATTAATGCTTGATTGATTGCAATTAATTGATTGCAATTAATTGCAATCAATGCTGGTCTTCCGTCAGAGCAGCCGGTCTACTCTTAAGAGCGGTTCCGATCCCAATCTTAAGTTTGACGGAATTTTAACAGAAATCCTATGGGTTTCCTGCCAAAATTCCGTCAAAACTTTTTGAAATCTTTGGTTGGTGGGTGATGCCACAAACAATATTTCCTCTAAAATTGACCGGAAATAAATTGAACAGATGAATATTATTTTTTAAAATTTATTACCTACCTATTTACAATGACTTCACCAATAAATTGGGCATTGATCGTATTAAGTACCTAATAAACACTAAAAAGATGATTTATTGATTTTTAGATCGTAAAAAAATACGTCAAAAAATTAATGATTATGTCCGCAATACGCAACAGCGGAAAAGATTTATCAATAAATATACATAAAATATATTAATAATAGAGCACTATTGGCTTAGTGTTAAGGCCTCGGTTTCCGATCCTAAGGAGGTGGATTCAAATCCAGCCATGTAGCATTAAGTTTTTCTGCCAGTGCTCTCAAACGGCAAAGGAATCTTTCGTGAGGAAACCGGTACATCGTAGAACCTAAAAAGTTCTAAGATATGGTGTCAAATGCACAAGAGGAGCCTCTTTGAGACGCACTTAGAATCCTTTCACCACGCTTGGTTCGAATGAAACAGAATGAATAAAGATACATCAATAAAATACACACAATTTAAACAAGATACAAGCATTGATACCGTCGATAAAAACAAAACATCCGTAGACTAGTCTGGGACCACATGAATGGAACTGACTTAAATGCACAATAATAGGTAATAGTAATTTCAACAACTCATTATTGAGATAATGTGAACGCTATTTAATTTTAAGATAAACTCTTAACCGATAAATAAAATGATAACGCTTATCTAACAACCAATTAATTATTTAACAAATGACAAACATTATTTAAGATAACTAATAAATAGGTATTATAGATAATCCACACACTATCCAAACCCAACCTTTGACCACGAACCGGAAGACGAAGCGTAGGGCGCCCACCCACCAGATGGACCGACGACATTGTTAAGATCGCGGGAAGTCGATGGACGGAAAGGGCTCAGAATCGTTCTTCCTGGAAATGTGTAGGGGAGGCCTATGGCCAGCAGTGGATTTCTGGTCATAGATTCATCTACGCAGAATTTATTAGCACTCACGTTCTTTCAAAATATGACCTGAATTTGAAACCTACCATTTATGTTTTAGTTAAGTCTTAGTGTAAGTACGATCACAAATTGGATAACAAATAGCCGTAACACCGCACAACGCACACTAACGTTTTACTTACTTGGAATTAGATCAATCAATTTCAAGAGTTTACCTAGGTATATTTTTTACTAAAATCATGTTTTTAACCGACTTTCAATCAAAAAGGAAATGTTTGTTACCGCATAACTTCGTCATTTGTGAGCCGATTTGAACAATTATTTTTTTATCTGAAAGGTACTGCTTCCAGATTGGTCCCATTTTAATTTTAATAAAATCGGTATTGCCATTTTTTTTAAAATATTTTTTTAATGTTTGTTAGAAAATTATTTTTTTATTTGGAAGGTTATTCTTACGTCCAGATTGTCCCAAACAAGTTTCATTAAAATTGGTTTAGCCGTTTGGCAATGAAGTCGGTTTCTCTAGTTTTTCATACTTATAATACTATTGTGTAGTTCAAAAATGTTATACCTCTGGCAGTTGTTTTTCAAGTTTCTGGTGTATGCCACCCATATACACTATACTTGGTGGAACAGGTCTATTCATATCCCATAGAGGATGCACATTCAAAAACAACATGTCCACATTCTTGTCTAATTCTTGGAGATCTGGCGTCTCAGGACCCAAGATTTTTTTAATGAATTTATCATGCTCGATGTCTGCGTTAGCTGCTATATCCTCAAATACATAATGGCTGTAAATTTCATAGAGTTTGTCTGGAACGGTACGGTCTCTAAGCTTTTGTGTTAATGGTGTTGGGTACAAAAGAGGGGGCCTAGTTGGTGCACCCATTGCGTCATATATTCTAGCCCCACATGATAAAGAACTGACTAATATCACAGGCACATTTTTAAACACATGGGTGAAGAGCATTGAAGGTCGCACCCACGATTCTAGCATCAACAAATCAAATTTTGTTGCGCTGGACATAATTTTTTTTATTTCCGGATGTTGAATTTGCTTCTCAAAAACCATAGCCATACTTGGGAAAAATGTTCTAATTTGCTCAAAAACGTCTTTTTTACTTCCACTCATCATTTCACTCGAGCGTAAGATTTCCCTCCACATTTTATAGGACATGTCATGTAGATCTATTTCTGTTAGGTTTTCTGGTGTCTGTCCGCTGGGAAACGCAGGATCTGTCGTGACAACGGTGACGTCATGTCCTCGTTTTGCTAGTTCTTGAGTCAAAGGTCGGAAAACTACTTGATGGCTGATTGATGGAGTAGGAACGATCACTAAGATTCTTGCTGCTTCGCACACAATCACAATTAAACTTAAGCAAATAAATATTTCAGCTCTATTCAACATTTTGTCTGCCAATTTTTCTGGCCTCACTGATTGTTATTTGAGTTTTGAGCGAACCACTTGCACGTAAATTCATTTGACAAATGATGGGTGTTGACTATGCTTCTGTTATTTAAATTGATGTTCTACGAGATTGTTTGTAAAAAGCTAAACAAGTCACCTTCGATTGAGCGTATGTGTTTACCTTGGTAGTTAGTAACTGAGATTTAAAAACTGGCCATATAAATTAACTT
Source organism: Thera britannica (assembly GCA_939531255.2). Classification (NCBI taxonomy): domain Eukaryota; kingdom Metazoa; phylum Arthropoda; class Insecta; order Lepidoptera; family Geometridae; genus Thera; species Thera britannica. Next base: position 6,091,986 of record OW618045.2, read on the forward strand.
TTATTCTTTTAGGAATTGCTCACTAATTCACCTGTGTTTTTTTACAATTAGCACTCACGTTCTTTGAAAACGTTACTTGCATTTTTTTATATAACTAACCATTCATCGAACAATCCTAAATGTATGTAGGTCAATAGGTTGTTAAAAACTTTAATGGAAAGTATATTATATGAGTTAGGTCAAATAAACTATTAAGTAAATGGTTTACACAAGGTGGCACTTACTAAAAAAATGAGGTGACATCTTTGTCATTTGTGGGAGTAAGCTGGTATGAGGATGCAGCTCTGCTCAAAGGAACTTTTCAACATAATATCATACTAAGTTAGAAGAGACTATTCAGATGCACGTACAAAAATTTTATTTGCCCAAAAAATATGACTGCAGTAGACAATGGACTTCCGAGATCTAGTCTCAGAGACCGCTAGTTATTTTATTGATGAAATTCATATTAAGTTTCAAAAAATCTTACCTTGGGCAGTTCTTTTTCAGGTTTCTGATGTATGCCACCCATATACACCAAACTTGGCGGAACTGGCCTATTCATCTCCCACAGAGGATGATTATTCAAAAATAACATGTCAACATTTTTATCCAATTCTTTGAGGTCCGGCGTCTCAGGCCCCAATATTTTCTTAATCAATTTATCAGCATTTATATCTTCATTATTAAACAAATTTTCAGCTATGTAATGATTGTAAAGCTCTCCAAGTTTCTCTAAAAGAGAAAGCTCAGAAATTCTTTGGCGAAGCATGATTGGATACAGAAGAGGGGGTCTAGAAGGAGCACCCATGATGTCATATACTCCTCCAACACCTCCAAAAGAACTGACCAATATCACAGGGACGTTCTTAAGCACATGGGTGAAGAGCATGGCTGGTCTCACCCACGATTCCAGGAGTAACAAATCAAATTGTGTTTCGTTAGATATGATCCTTTTTATTTCAGGATGTTGCATTTGCTTCTCAAAAATCTTAAACATCAATGGAAAGAAGGTTTTTAGCTGTTGAAGCAAGTCATTTGTGCTTCCACTCGTAATGTCACTCGAAAACATGGTTTCCCTCCAGACTCTGTACGAGTCGTGTAAATCTATTTCTGTTAAGTTTTCTGGTGTCTGTCCCTTGGGGAACACAGGGTCTGTCGTGATGACGGTGACGTCATGTCCTCGATTCGCCAGCTCTTGAGTCAAAGGTCGAAAAACTACTTGATGGCTGATCGATGGAGTAGGAACCACTGCTAAGATTCTTGCTGCTTCAGACACAACCACGATTAAACTCAAAATATTTAAAATTATAATTAGTCTAGACATTATGTCAACCTATTAAATAAGCAAACACTAAATTATGTTTCAAGCTTTGAATGAACTGCTCGTATTCAAATTGCTAAGATAAATGACGGTTTCTTAGCTATGAATCTCTTATAAGCACTGATTTAGTGTGACGAATAAAACAAGTTTCATTGCATAGTTATATACTCAAGTAGTTCTGTACAGTTATGGTTTGAGTGTGAGATAAAATAATGTCGTCATGATTCTATATTTTATCAATTGGGCGAAGTGAGCAAAAACCTTAGTGGCACATGAACGATTTGGAATTGAATGTCATTGCATGCATGTTTATCCCGGCGCAACTTTTGAACCGATAATCTGATTTTATTCTTATTAGTATGATGTAGTAACACTTTTGTATCATTGTGTTCTGTTACCAAATAAATGTTTTTAAATCCTTTTTAGGGTTCCGTAGTCAAATGCCAAAAAAGGAACTCTTATAGATTCGTCATGTCTGTCTGTCCGTCCTTATGTCTCAGCCATTTTTTTCCGAAACTATAAGAGCTATACTGCTGAAACTTGGTAAATAGATGTATTCGGTGAAGTGCATTAAGTTTAATTACGGGGGTCCCCATACTTAGAACTATAATTCAAAAATGTTTTTTCATCAAACCCGTACGTGTGGGGTATCTAAGATAGGTCTGCAAAAATTATGTTGAGGTTTTTCATATCGTTTTTTTCTTAACTGAATAGTTTGCGCAAGAGACACTTCCAAAGTGGTAAAATGTGTCCCCCCCCCTGTAACTTCTAAAAAATGAGAATGATAAAAGTAAAAAATATATATTATTATGTACATTAACTATGCAAATTTCCACCGAAATTTGGTTTGAACGAGATCTAGTAAGCAGTTCTTTTATCTAAATATATAAAACTCTTACGTTACTGACTGACTGTTAGTCCTAGAATCATGAAACTTGGAGGGTATGTTCGTTTTATAGCATAGGGGTGCACTAAGAAAGGAAATTGGAAAATAATTTCCCTAAGTGGAGAAAAAGAGGAAAAACTTTTAAAATAAAAATCAACGGGGCGTAACGGCTGCGGGGCGAGCAAAGCCGTGGGCGGCCGCTAGTACGTCATAAAATCGTAAACCGCAATTTACCTTTCGACGAACTACAAGAACTTTTATATTATGTTAATTGTTGCTACGGAACCTTCATGGGCGAGTCCGACTCGCACTTGGCCACTTTTTTAGCTAGGTGTACTGTACATAATATATTTTATTGGTAAGGTAAATATTAAGATCATATCGGAAAATGTGTCATCTGGATTAATTTTGTGAGTTCATAATGGTTACTTAAATGGTTTACAAAACCTAAATAATCTTTCGTTTTTGATAACTATTGATCTTTGAGACCTCTTCTCAAAGATTTTAATTGACCTGTTACTGGTTAGAAAGTTCTTTTGTGTTTATTTATGTAATTAAATGGTGATAGCAGGTTTGATGAAGGAGCCAAAATCTTTTTTAACCTTTAATTTGGAATTAAATTAAACCATTTCAAGAGTTTGCCTATTCATTTCTTACTAAAAACATGTTATAAAGTACTTTTTCAGGTTTTTTATGTAAGCCACACTTATTGGGAACTGGCCTATTTAACTCCCTTAAAAGACATATTTAAAAACAACATGTCCATATTCTTATCCAATTCCTGGAGATCTGGCGTTTCATGAATTTTTTTCATTTCAGGATTTTGTATTTGCTTCTCAAAAAAGCTACACTTTGCAAAAATGCTCTTATTTGTTCAAACTCGTCTTTTTTATTTCCACTCATCATTTCGCTCGAGTGTAAGACTTGTCTCCACATTTTATAAGACATGTCATGTAGATCTATTTCTGTTAGGTTTTCTGTTGTCTGTCCGCTGGGAAACGCAGGGTCTGTCGTGAAAACAACAGTGACGTCATGTCCTCGTTTTGCTAGTTCCTGATTCAAAGGTCGGAAAACTACTTGGCTGATCGATGGAGTAGGAACAATCACTATGGTTCTTGCTGCTTCGGGCACAACCACAAACTAAACTTAACCATTCAAATATTTCAGCAATTTTAAACATGTTTTTTTCAAAATTTATTGTATTAGGTAATCTTTTACATATGTATGCTTTTATACGCGTTTTTAAATAACCACTTCCACGAAACTTTTTTGAGCAAATTGGGTCTGAAGGCAATGATTATGTTACTGCTATTAAAATATAAAACATCATCTGTATTTATTGAGTGATTCCATTCTTAACTGATTATTAACTAGCATTTGGTATTTTTTATTGATAATCTGTACTTTTTTGAAATTATATTTAAATAAAATACTGATGAAATGCTGAAATATGAATAATATTTTTCGTTCTATCGACATAATAAAAAAATTTAAACTGTTATGCTAAAAATAAAAAAATTAAACATAATAATGTTATTCGCCAATAGATGTTAGGAAGAGTCATATCTTTATTGGCTTATTCCTACTTAACAACGCCATCTGCTGGATATGCTTGGAGTTTGTTACTCACAATCGCCAATAGATGGCAGGAGCCGTCACATATTCAGTTTATGTTTAATTATTTGCAACAGGGTTAAAATCATTTTCTTAAAATTAATGATAGCTAGATCGATTAATCGCCCCCGAAAACCCCTGTATACCAAATTTTGAGAAAATCGTAAGCGCCGTTTCCAAGATTCTGATTAATTATACAGGATGTCCCATAAGTCAACGTCCAGCCGAAAACGGACGATAGGTCAAGTCATGACAGCTATCAAAAAAATATAAAAAAAATATTTGTCATGTAATTTTCGTGTTATGAGTATTTTAAAAAACAAGAAAAACTGACACCCTGTGATGATCTTTTAAGTCCTGTGACTACAAACATTAACTTTTCATGAAACTTTTTTCTGCAACGTAAGTTTGAATAGCCCTTCTGTAAATTACAATTCAAAGTTAAGCCATAACTGCCTCAGTTTTAATGAAATCGTGGAGTTTTGGCCAACATTTCATTTCAGATAATTACATCACCCAACTTTAACCATCTGTACCGCAAAAAAAATGTACTACATGTATATACACATCATGGCAAGTAACTTTAAAAAATGGCGCATTTATCCAGAATTCCAAAATGGTATAATACTTGCTAGAGTACTCCTTAGTTTTGGAAATAAAAAATGTTTTTTCAACTAAACCGGATTCCCAATCAATTTTATTTCATTAGATAAAATGTTTGTACCTTTTAAATCATGGGTTTAAAATGCCTACGCTGCGTTTTTAAGTGACTCACAATTCACAGGTACAAATAAATACCATTTCGACGATGTAAATAAACAGTTAGATCCACCATCTTGTCGAAAGAGTAATAACCATGGGTTTTCAAGTAATTTGTTAGTTTTAGGTAAAAGTTTGAAATAAAATCAATAGGATTATAAGATTCATGTAGGACTGATTAAAACAGTTTTATCATAATTTGTCTTTGACACAAACATTAAATTATGTAAGTTTGTTGAACTCATCTTGCCAAAATTTACAAATCTGGTTATGAACTAAGAACTGAAAACAGACTTTATTATTGAAAATGAACTGGCGTAATTGGCAACCGGGTACGTAGAATCAGCAAAGGATTTAATCAGAGAAATCGGCATGAAAAATTATGTCATCATTATGACAGCGATATCGCACATCTAGGCGATGGCGATGGCGATCAGTTCAAACGCTGTCAAATATCGGACAGCGTTTCAACTGATTGCCATTGACATCGCCTAAATGTGCACAGGCTTTGATTTCGTCGCAGGTGATCTTTAAGTGCGCAAGGCAAAAAGAAAGAAAGAAAACATATTTATTTGCAGACGCTTAGCAATTAAGGTACATACACGCTTCATCATTCATCATCATCATTATCAGCCTGAAGAAGTCCACTGCTGGACATAGGCCTCCCCTACTCGTTTCTAGGAAGAACGATTCTGAGCCCTTTCCATCCATCGACTTCCCGCGATCTTAACAATGTCGTCGGTCCATCTGGTGGGTGGGCGCCCAACGCTTCGTCTTCCGGTTCGTGGTCGCCATTCGAGAACCTTTATTCCCCAACAGTTGTCGGTTCTTCGAGCTATATGGCCTGCCCATTGCCACTTCAACTTACTAACTCTACGAGCTATGTCGGTGACCTTGGTTCTTCTACGGATATCCTCATTTCTGATTCTATCACGTAGTGAAACTCCCAGCATAGCTCTCTCCATAGCTCGTTGCTTAATGTTCGTTGTATACACGCTTAACATGCATAGAAAGCATGTTGGCAGCACTTCTATTAGTGGTTGCTCATTGATTCATCTACGCAGAGTTTAATTGGCACTCACGTTCTTTCAAAATATTACCTGAATTTGAAACTGGAACTGGTGTCATGGAAGACCAGCGTTCTAGTGGCGCTCACTACTATAGCTTATGCTTAGTGAAGGCCAATTTTTTCTTGTATCATTATCATCCTTATCTATTACTATTATTGTTGTGTGGCATAAAAATAAATTACTTTTGATTTGATTTGCCAGTTATGTTTTAGTAAAGACGTGGTTCAAACGACGACCAGAAACCGGATGGCAAATATCCATAGTAGCACACTTATCGTTTTACTTATTTGAAGTTAGATAAATCAATTTCAAGAGTTTACCCATATTATTTTAATAAAAACATGTTTTTTATTATTGTGTAGTAAGTATAAAAATTTCATACCTCTGGCAGTTGTTTTTCAAGTTTCTGGTGTATGCCACCCATATACACTATACTTGGTGGAACAGGTCTATTCATATCCCATAAGGGATGCACATTCAAAAACAACATGTCCACGTTCTTGTCCAATTCCTGGAGATCTGGCGTCTCAGGCCCCAAGATTTTTTTAATGAATTTATCATACTCGATGTCTGCGTTAGCGGTTATATCCTCGAACACATAGTGGCTGTAAATTTCGTAAAGCTTGTCTGGAAGAGTATGGTCTTTAAGCTTTTGGGCAAATGGTGTTGGGTACAAAAGAGGGGGCCTAGTTGGTGCACCCATTGCGTCATATATTCTAGCATTACATGATAAAGAACTGACTAATATCACAGGCACATTTTTAAACACATGGGTGAAGAGCATTGAAGGTCGCACCCACGATTCTAGCATCAACAAATCAAATTTTGTTTCGTTGGACATCATTTTTTTTATTTCCGGATGTTGAATTTGCTTCTCAAAAACCATAGCTATACTTTGGTAAATTATCCTCATTTGTACAAACACGTTTATTTTACTTCCACTTATTATTTCACTCGAGCGTAAGATTTCCCTCCACATTTTATAGGACACGTCATGTAGATCTATTTCTGTTAGGTTTTCTGGTGTCTGTCCGCTGGAGAACGCGGGATCTGTCGTCACAACGGTGACGTCATGTCCTCGTTTTGCCAGTTCTTGAGTTAAAGGTCGAAAAACTACTTGATGGCTGATTGATGGAGTAGGAACGATCACTAAGATTCTTGCTGCTTCACACACAATCACAATTAAACTTAAGCGAATAAATATTTCGGCTATATTCAACATTTTGTCTGCCAATTTTTTTTGTCTTACTGATTCTTATTTGACTGTTAAGCGAACCACTTGCACGAAATTTCCTTTGTCAAATGGTGGGCTTTGACTACCTTGAAACATAGTAACTTAGTTTAGGTGCGAGATTAAACAGCTGTGTAATTTTGCCCATATCATAGGTATTTTGAGAAGTTTACTTGAGTTTGTAAGCTATTGCTAACTGATTCACTTGCATTGTTTTGCAATTAGCACTCACGTTCTTTGAAAACGTTACTTGCATTTTTTATACAGCGAGCCATTGATGGAACATTCTTTAATGTATGTGGGTCAATAGGTTGTTAAAAACTCTAATGGAATAAGCTGGAATGAGGATGCAACCAAGACCTGCTTAAAGGACTAATCAACATTTAGGCCAATTGAGCTAAAACTTGTGGACCATACCATACTCAGTTAGTAGAGACTACTCAAAGGCAAGTATAGTGATACCAATTATGTCACAAATTATGTCAAAATGTTTCATGATCAAGGCACTGGTGCAAGCGAAAAACAACTCTAAGGTGACGAACATTGAACATTTTCATACCGCGACTGTTTGTAACATTGGATTTGGCCAAAAAATATGACTGGAGTGGACAATAGACATTCCGAGATCTAGTCTCAGAGACCGCTAGTTATTTTATTGCTAAAATTTGAATTAAGTTTCTTAAAATCTTACCTTGGGTGGTTTTTTTTCAGGTTTCTGATGTGTGCCACCCATATACAACAAATTTGGCGAAACTGAGCTATTCATCTCCCATAGAGAATGATCATTCAAAATTAACTTGTTGACATTTTTATCCAGTTCTTTGAGGTCCGGCGTGTCAGGCCCCAATTTTTCTTAATCAATTCATCAGCATTTATATCTTCGTTATTAAACTTATATAAATTAATTATTGTAAAGCTCTCCAAAATTCTCGGAAAAGAAAGCTTAGTAATTCTTTAGCGAAGCATTACTAGTTTCAAAATATAGCAAGAACTAGTAAATATATAATTAGTTTTTAATAAACCTTACCTGTGGCAACTTTTTTTCAGGTTTCTGATGTATTCCACCCATATACACTACACTCGACGAGACTGGCCTATTCATCTCCCATATAGGGTGCACGTTCAAAAACAACATGTCCACATTCTTGTCCAACTCACTAAGGTCTGGTGTCTTAGGGCCCAATATTTTCTTCATCAATTTATCGCTGTTGATATTTTCATTAGCAAATATGTCCTCAAACACGTAGTGACCGTATAGCTCTGTAAGCTTCTCTAGAAGCGAAAGGTTCTTTACTTTCTGGCGCAATAATGTTGGATACAAAAGAGGAGGTCTAGAAGGTGCACCCATGATATCATATACTCCAGCAGCTCCTGCTACAGAACTGACTAATATCACAGGTATATTTTTAAATACATGGGTAAAGAGCATCGCTGGTCGCACCCATGATTCTATTATTAACAAATCGAACTGTCCTCCTTTTGTAATGACCCGTTTTATTTCAGGATGTTGCATTTGCACCGCGAAGATTTTAGTCATCAATGGAAAAAATGTTTTTATTTGATGAAACGCGTTATTTTTGCTTCCACTGGTTAAATAGCTTGAGAACACCGTTTCTCTCCAGAGACTATAAGACATGTCGTGTAAATCTATTTCTGTTAGGTTTTCTGGTGTCTGTCCGCTGGGAAACGCAAGATCTGTCGTGACAACGGTGACGTCATGTCCTCGTTTTGCCAGTTCTTGAGTTAAAGGTCGGAAAACTACTTGATGGCTGATCGATGGAGTAGGAACGATCACTAAGATCTTTGCTGCTTTGGACACACTCACAATTAAACATAAGTGAATAAATATTTCAGCTATATTGAACATTTTGTCTGCAAATTTTTGGCCTTACTGATTTTATTTGAGTGTTGAGCGAACCACTTGTACGGAATTTCTTTTGACAAATGGTGGGCTTTGACTATGCTTCTGTTATTTAAATTGAGTTTGTTTGTAAAACCCCAAAAATTTAACCTTCAATTAAGCGTATGCGTATACCTTAGAAAATAGTAACTTAGTTCAGGTGCGAGATTAAAACAGCTGTGTAATTTTGCCCATATCATAAATATTTCAATAAGGTTACTTTAGTTTTTAAGCTATTGCTTACCGATTCACTTGCATTGTTTTACAATTAGCACTAACGTTCTTTCAAAACGTTACCTGCATTTTTAGGGTTCCGTAGCCAAATGGCAAAAACGAAACCCTTATAGATTCACCATGTCTGTCTGTCTGTCTGTCTGTCCGTCCGTATGTCACAGCCATTTTTCTCCAAAACCGTAAGAGCTAGACCGATGAAACTTGGCGAGTAGATGTATTCTGTAAACCGCATTAAGATTCTGACACAAAAATAGAAAAAAAACTATAAATTTTGGGGGTCCCCATACTTGAAACTGAAACTCAAAAATTTTTTTTTCATCGGACCCATACGTGTGGGGTATCTATGAATAGGTCTTCAAAAATGATGTTGAGGTTTCTTAAATAGTTTTTTTTTAAACTGAATAGTTTGCGCGAGAGACGCTTCCAAAGTGGAAAAAAGTTGGTCCCCCCCCCTCTAACTTCTAAAATAAGAGAATGATAAAACTAAAAAAAATATATGTTGTACATTACTATGCAAACTATCAACGATATTTGGTTTGAACGAGATCTAGCCAGTAGTTTTTTTTTATACGTCATAAATCGTAAACTGCAATTTACCTTTCGACGAACTACAAGAACCTTTATATTATGTTACTTTATGCTACGGACCCCTTCATGGGCGAGTCCGACTCGCACTTGGCTGCTTTTTTTATACAGCTATTAGCCATTGATGGAACATTCTTAAATGTATGTGGATCAATAGGTTGTTATAAGCTCTAATGGAATAAGCTGGTTTGGGGATGCAACCAAGATCTGCTCAAAGGACTACTCAACATTTAGGCCAATTGAGCTAAAACTTGTGGACCATACCATACTCAGTTAGTAGAGACTACTCAAAGGCAAGTATAGTGGCGGAATGAAAATGTTCGTCGATTTTCAACTTGATTTGTTCAACGTATCACGATTACATACTACCTTTTGAAACTGAATAGACAGAATACACCGATAAGTTAACGTCACAAATTATGTCAAAATGTTTCATGATCAAGGTACTGGTGCAAGAAAAAACTGACTCTAAGTTGACGAACATTGAACATTTTCATACCACGACAGTACAAACATTAGATTTGGCTAAAAAATATGACTGGAGTGGCCAATACACATTCCGAGATCTAGTCTCAGAGACCGCTAGCTAAAAATCTTACCTTGGGTGGTTTTTTTTTCAGGTTTCTGATGTGTGCCACCCATATACAACAAACTTGGCGAAACTGAGCTATTCATCTCCCATAGAGAATGATCATTCAAAATTAACTTGTTGACATTTTTATCCAGTTCTTTGAGGTCCGGCGTGTCAGGCCCCAATTTTTCTTAATTAATTCATCAGCATTTATATCTTCGTTATTAAACTTATATGAATTAATGATTGTAAAGCTCTCCAAATTTCTCGGAAAAGAAAACTTAGTAATTCTTTAGCGAAGCATTACTAGTTTCAAAATACTGTAGCAAGAACTAGTAAATATATAATTTGTTTTTAATAAACCTTACCTGTGGCAGCTCTTTTTCAGGTTTCTGATGTATTCCACCCATATACACTACACTCGACGGGACTGGCCTATTCATCCCCCATATAGGGTGCACGTTCAAAAACAACATGTCCACATTCTTGTCCAACTCCCTAAGGTCTGGTGTCTTAGGGCCCAATATTTTCTTAATCAATTCATCACTGTTGATATTTTCATTAGCAAATATGTCCTCAAACACGTAGTGACCGTATAGCTCTGTAAGCTTCTCTAGAAGCGAAAGGTTCTTTACTTTCTGGCGCAATAATGTTGGATACAAAAGAGGGGGTCTAGAAGGTGCACCCATGATATCATATACTCCAGCAACTCCTGCTACAGAACTGACTAATATCACAGGTATATTTTTAAATACATGGGTAAAGAGCATCGCTGGTCGCACCCATGATTCTATTATTAACAAATCGAACTGTCCTCTTTTTGTGATGACCTGTTTTATTTCAGGATGTTGTATTTGCACCGCGAAGATTTTAGTCATCAATGGAAAAAATGTTTTTATTTGATGAAACGCGTCATTTTTGCTTCCACTGGTTAAATCGCTTGAGAACACCGTTTCTCTCCAGAGACTATAAGACATATCGTGTAAATCTATTTCTGTCAAGTTTTCGGGTGTCTTTCCTTTTGGGAATGCAGGATCTGTTGTGATGATGGTCACGGCATGTCCTCGTTTTACCAGTTCTTGAGTCAAAGGTCGAAAAACCACTTGATGGCTGATGGATGGAGTAGGAACCACTGCCAAGATTCTTGCTCCTTTTGTCACAATCACAAGTACACTCAAAGAAACTAATACTCCTGTTAGTGCTCTCAACATTGTCTACAAATTGTTTTATCCTTCAATCACGCTTTCAATTTGTTTTCAATGAAGTGCACGTGCGTCAATTGCTTAGATAAATGACCGCATCATAACAATGCATCTCTTATTATATAGAGACATATAACGACATATACGGGGTGATTTAAAAAAGGCGGTGATGGCCAAGTCTGAAACCACGAGAGTTAGAGAAAAGTCGTGAAAGGAGTCATGCCCACAGTTTATTCAAAAACCATAACTGCATATATTTTTTTTCAAAAACCTTTTCCTTTTACCTAAAAAAATGTTTTTTTTTTTTACAATTTATAGGTTTGCGTTTGACCGCTATTTCACCTGCTGTTAAGTGATGATGCGGTCGACGATGTAGCACGCTTACCTAGAAGATACCTATTCACTCTTGTCTTGAAAACATCCAATTTGTAGGTGCTCGGAAAAACAGACGCCGGCAAGGTATATGTGAGTTTTCTTCCGTGTAAAAATATAAAATAGTAAAAATATGCTATTTCCATTCATTTTAAGGTAACATTTATTGCAAAGATTGATCCTTATCAGCTTATACTTGTAAATCGAGGGCATGACGCCTTTCACGACTTTTCCCAAACTCACGTGGTTTCGCACTTGACCATCTAAAAAAATCACCCTGTTTAAATAGCTTGGCCCTTTATCATTATTTGCTTAGTTTGGGGCTAGATATTGTTGAGTGGATTGTCAACAACATTAATTTATCATGTTTATATTTAATTAAAAATAATGCGTACTAAGCACTTAGTTTTATGTTATATTTGAAAATAATACTTATTTTACTACTATTGAACATTTTTCTACAACGTACTTGTTTATAATTTTGTGAATTTAGTATTTTAGTGGTGGTTATTATTTACGGCATTTTTCATACCAGTGTACATAGACCTGGTGCATTATGAAACATCTCATTTACAAAAGAGTTTTGTATACTAATTTACATTTAGATGTGTGGGAAGGCTTTAGAATTCAAAATAAGTAAAAGTAATGCAATCTGGGGGCCGACCTACATCTTTTCGAAATCACAATCGCAATCGATGCACATCACGTTGGCACATGGGTTTGCTTGCCAAATGCACTCAATAAAAAAGCGGCCAAGTGCGAGTCAGACTCGCCCATGAAAGGTTCCATAGCAACAAGTAACATAATATAAAAGTTCTTGTAGTTCGTCGCAAGGTAAATTGCGGTTTACGATTTATGACGTATAAAAAAAAAACTGTTTACTAGATCTCGTTCAAACCAAATATCGTTAAAAGTTTGCATAGTAATGAACATCACATATTTTTTTTAGATTTATCATTCTAAAAAAAATATGTGATATATGTGGCACCATGGTCAACGTCATCAAAACCTGGTTGAGAGCTCATGAAGAAGCACAGGTTTGCGTCCCACAACTAACCTCTTCTTGGACAAAACTACCCCATGCTGGCCAACCTAATAAACAGAATCCTTATAAAGTTAGCAGAAAACATCAAAGCACAGTGAATTATAATGTAATTTGTACAAGGTGAAAATCTTAATGGAAATCAAATAAATGATTCTCTTATTTTAGAAGTTAGAGGGGGGGGACCTACATTTTACCACTTTGGAAGTGTCTCTCGCGCAAACTATTCAGTTTAGAAAAAAACTATATTAGAAGCTTCAACATCATTTTTGAAGACCTATTCATAGATATAGATAGTGCAATCCACGAAGGCGCGCCCCACTATTCCTCCTAACCGTTTATAGTATATGTGTGCAAGCTTCCGTCAATGTTTGAGTGTTATCGGTACACACTAATTACCTATGAGTGCACACGCACACTACAATGAATAGACTACGGTTCGCGACTGCCACTCGGAGCAAACTCCCCGCACGTATGTATTCAAGTATGGGGGGACCCCCAAAATTTATTGTTTTTTTTTCATTTTTTGTGTAAAAATCTTAATGCGGTTCACAGAATACATCTACTCGCCAAGTTTCATCAGTCTAGCTCTTACAGTTTCAGAGAAAAATTGCTGTGACATACTGACGGACAGACAGACAGACATGACGAATCTATAAGAGTTCCGTTTTTGCCCTTTGGCTACGGAACCCTAAAAAGTTAAAGGTAAGATGTATTATAATCAATGATGTACAAACACAATACAACATCATTGATTATAATCTTATTGGCAGATATAAAAATAGGACCGTAAATGTTTGTTTGCGCGTATTCTTATTTACCACTCTGTACCCATTCGTGAGGACCGCTAATTGGCTTCTCTGATAACCTAGACTAGATTAATTAGTTATTAAGTTATACATATAAAGCTGTTGGTCTTCCTTAAACAAATAAATAAATATATTATGTGAAAACAAGCACCATAATAAATTCTTGGGGTGTTATTAATAATCCTGGCGTAGCGTTGGACTAGTTAATCCGTGTTTTGTCTCTTGCATTGACATGCAATTGTCAACTCGAGCAAATGTGACAAAACACGGATTAACTAGTCCAACGCTACGCCAGGATTATTAATAACACCCTTGGGGCCTTATTAATAATCCTGGCGTAGCGTTGGACTAGTTAATCCGTGTTTTGTCTCTTGCATTGACATGCAATTGTCAACTCGAGCAAATGTGACAAAACACGGATTAACTAGTCCAACGCTACGCCAGGATTATTAATAAGGCCCTTGGGCTTTTACGGCAAATGCTGAGTGGGTTGTTATATTTTTGTGTGTATCATCTTTTATGTTTTCTATTTTTATATAATTAAATTATATCTCACCTCTGGTAGTTCCTTTTCAGGGTTCTGGTGTATGCCACCCATATACACCACACTTGGTGGAACTGGCCTATTCATACCCCATATAGGATGCTCATTCAAAAATAGCATGTCCACATTCTTGTCCAATGTTTTGAGGTCTGGTGTCTTAGGCCCTAATATTTTCTTAATCAATTTATCACTATTGATATCTTCACTTGCATGGAAATTTTGAAATCCATAGTCATTGTAAAGTTCTATGAGTTTCTCTGAAAGAGTAAGGTTTGCTAGTCTTTGACGCATCAGTGTTGGGTACAAAAGAGGAGGTCTTGAAGGTGCACCCATGATGTCATATACTCCACCAATACCTGAGAAAGAACTGACCAATATCACAGGTACGTTCTTAAGAACATGGGTGAAGAGCATCACTGGTCGTACCCACGATTCTAGTATTAACAAATCGAATTGTGTTTCTTTGGAGATAATCTTTTTTATTTCAGGATGTTGCATTTGCTTCTCAAAAATCTTAGATATCAATTGGAAAAACGATTTTATTTGTTGAAACAGATCATTGCTGTTTCCACTAGAAAAGTCACTGGAATGCACGGTTTCTGTCCAGATTTTGTAAGACATGTCATGAAGATCTATTTTTGTCAAGTTATTTGGAGTCTCTCCTTTGGGGAACACAGGATCTGTTGTCGCGATAGTAACGTCATATCCTCGTTTCGCCAGTTCTTGAGTCAAAGGTCGAAAAACCACTTGATGGCTGATTGATGGAGTGGGAACTATCACTAAGATTCTTGCTGTTTCTGACACTATCACAACACTCAAATAGATAAATAGTTTAAACATTATTAGGTCTTCTAATTGTATTTGTAATTACTATCTGGTGCATTTAAATGCATGAGTACGAAGTACGAGTATGATAACACGTGAATGGTTCGCTCAATTGACAGTAACATCACACAGTATGCGTCTTTATATAATGTATAAGATTACGTGGAATGAAAAGGGACCTTCTCACGATGAACTACACTTATATACGCTTCTTCTGACTTTGAAATTTAAAGCTGAACAAAATGCAAATTTTAAAAAACCTATATGTTCTCATGATGTCATCGGAAGACGAAACGTAAGGCGCCCTCTCACCAAATGGACCGGAGACATTGTTATGATGATGGAAAGGGCTCAAATTGTTCGTCCTGGTAACGTGTAGGGGAGGCCTATGTCCAGCAGTGGATTTCTTCAGGCTGATGATGATGATGAGATGTTCTCATGCAAGCACCTTGCATTGTAGACATATTAATCACAAGCATTTGCTAACCATCGCTTCTTTAAAATAGCATTGCCTTGCAGGTCACGCACGTCAGGAACGTGCGTTCCACTGCCCTGCGTCCATCAACTTGAGGCATACAGAATTACAGATGTTCAGCCTCACGTGCCAGTAATTTAAACGGCACCCACACCCTTCAAACAGAAATACAGCAATGCTGCTTCAAGGCAGAAACATGAATCATGAACCTCCTCTAGCTCCTCACGAAATTGACACGGTTTTACCATTGAGAAATTTTCACGAAGGGCTCATAATTAAATTTATCATCGTTTCGCATGGAGAAAAGAATATGTTCTTAGTCAAAAGCAGTGTCTTATATCATACTAGCAGACGCCCACGGCTTCGCTCGCCCCTTTGCCGTTACGCCCCGTTGATTTTTATTTTAAAAGTTTTTCCTCTTTTTCTCTGCTAAGGGAAATCATTTTCCAATTTCCTTTCTTAGTGCACCCCTATGCTATAAAATAAACATCCCTCTAAGTTTCATGCTTCTAGGACTTACGGTTTAGGCTGAGCATTGATTGTCAGTCAGTCAGTAACGTAAGAGTTTTACATATTATATTTTTATTACACCGTGTGAAACTAGCATAACAAAGTAGGTACGCTGTAGGCCTACCAAAAGCTCTGCCTGGCTCTGTCTCTAGCTCTGGTTTTGATTCTGTGTCGGTGTTGACTAAATAAATCTTACTACGTCGAAACGTGACGTTACACACAGTATAATACACTGTGAGCACTCACACAGACTCAAAACCAGAGCCAAACAGAGCTTGTAGTAGGCCTACTGGATTATACCATTATTTCGGCCTAGCATAAATGAAGGGCGTGCAGATAATTACAATTATTCTAATGTCCAAATAACCATTTACAAAATGATAATGCTAAAAATATTTTTCTGCAAAACAATTTAAAAGTGCTTAAGTGTTTATATCAAAAAACCCTGCTGAATTTTATAACATACAGTGAGAAGGCAACTTAGTAATTGCATCTTATGAGTAATTGGTTCTATTTGTGCAATGTAGTACACCTACTGTTTGTTTTATAGCTCGTTGCTTGAGAATATAGGTCATCGAATGGTCACCACGAATAGGAATAGGAATCTGATTATCTGACTATCACCTTGGGGACGCTTCCGTCTGGTACTGATTTGGATCAGTTGAGCTATCTCTAGATCGTTTGTAACGGTCTGGAGATATCTCAACTGTTTCTTGTGTATTTAGTAAATACCTCCATGGTAGGCAACGCAACGACAACAACGGTGTTGTTGATGTCTATGCGGGCGATGGTGACCGCTTACCATCAGGTAGGCCGTAAGCTCGTTTGTCAATCTTTAAAATAAAAAAAAGTAATCGATTTAGCTAAGTTATCATTTTAAACCAGTGGATTAAGTGTTCAGCGATCACTATTTCAACGCTAACTTACGTTAAACATCTGCCAAGTTTTTCACTTAGCCATAGTTATTTAGCTAAACATTTTTCACCGACTAAGATCTGTTAGACAGGGGTTGAAGTGGCGAGTATTGGAAAAGTTTGAAGCGGCCTAAGTGTTCCCGCACACGGGCCACCGGCCACAGCCACAAAACGCCGCCACTGTCATATTTCCTGGAGCTTTCAGACAATTCAATTCGTTTATTCAGTCACAATTAATTACTTAATCTTATTTGAGATAAACAAACTTAAACTAGCACAAAAAAGAAATATTAAATAAAATGTCAGCCGATACAAGAAAAATAAAATAAGAGTGCAATAGATAAAAATATTAAGTAATGGCATGTCAAATAATACTATTAGAAACTTTTCTGAGTTACATGTCAAAAAATCATCTACCGAATAGACGCACCCTTTCAACAAAAGTGGAACAACCTTAGATTTAAATTTACATTTTATATGGCGACGATTTGTAGCGTGTGGCGGCTACCGGCGTCAAACGTGTGCAGCAAGTCCATTATGAAATGTATGAAAACTAAAGGAAATATGCCGGTGGCGGCGTTTTATTATTACAATTTATTAGTCAAACAACTTTGTGGTCCCTTTGTGTTAGTAAACTTACAAGCTACAACTTTAGACTATGTTAGTATGTTTTTTGTTTTGCTTATTAGATAGCTAAGCATTTGGCTGCCATCACACCTGATGGAAAGTGAGGATGCAGCCTAAGATGGAGCATACTTCGCCATAATCCACCTGTTCACTCTTTTCTTGAAGATTCCAAATTATAGCGTTATCCACCTTGAAAGAGTGGCGCTTATCCGTGCGTTTAGAAGTCCGGAGGTAAAAGGGTGTAAAAGCAACACAACAAGCACAGCTTAAGTAGGTAATGGTGCATAGATTAAATGTCTTTCATTTGGTACATGACCCTCAATTACTCTCATGAGACTATCAGATCAGGAGCCGAATTATGTTTTGTGGATGGATGTCGATGGATGTTTTGTGGTTGTGGCTGGAGTCCCGTGTGCGGCGACACTTAAGTGAAGTTTGTAAAATAGCGGGTGGAATAGCGGTGGTAGCACATGCTTATTTGCATAACTAAATAGAGTCTATTTAATAGACTGTGCGTGTTGGCTGGGTTGCAATTTGAATGCCTCAACAACCACTGAACTCAAAACTGTGCATTGAAAAGCACGTGAATACATGGGTTACCTGCAAAACAAAACGGTAGAAAGAAAACGAAAGAAAGTAAAAAACGTTTTTTTGATTGAAATTGTTAAAGAAATACTAGTAGCGCCATCTAGTATCGACCGGCAGCAACTTTGTGGCCAATGACGGCCGACTTGTCTATTGACTGACTTGATTAAAAACATTTTTTTTTGTGTAGTAGGTAAGTATCCTCAATATTGGCAAAATACCGAATGGACCGATGCCATTTAATTAAGAAGAAGAGGTGAGTGGGGTAAGAAAACCTGTTTTGCTGACCCCACTTAGCAGTTATGGGCAAGGGCAAGGGAAGATCTTGGTTCGAAAGAATCAGTGACACGTTATGAAGAAGAAGGGAAGATGACGATGATTTAGCTTTAAACGGGAACAAACAATTTCAATCTGTTTGATCTAATTAACGCAAAACGTATTTTGCTTGTGGGTTTTCACAAAAAGGTAAACCCTGGTTACCATAAATGTATATTTACCTTGCAAAAATGTTATTTAGACTAAGTGAGGGGTTATAAGTTCATATATGAATAATTTGGGGTCAACACACTTTCCTGAATCTCTTTTTACCTGCGTCGAGCTTGGCATAGATTGATGGAAAAGCCGACTTCAAATAAAAAAGATGGTTCTCAATTCGATTGTAAATTTTTTGGATTCATAGCCAGATGACATTCAATATTTAAAACACAACCTCAACTTATGTAGGTACCTAGTACCTACTGCGCCCTTACAGGGTACATGTCCACCTTATAGCTCAATAATACCTAAGCTAATATAAATGTAATATGTATGCAATAAATAAATGATAGATGCCACAAAAAACGGAACCATTATAGATTCGTCAAGTCTGTCTGTCTGTCCATCTGTTTCAAAACTGTGAAAGCTATACTTAATGATGAAACTTTTTAAGTAGGTTTTATATCCTGTGAACCGCATTAAGATTTTTAGAAGATTTATTGACTATAACTAAAATCGACACGTGACCCGCGGGCTGGTGGATATCTGGCGCAGCGCATTGCTATTCAGCGTGGCAATGTCGCCAGCGTCTTGGAGACGCTTCCATCTGGCAGTGATTTGGATCATTTGAGCTATCTCAAGATCATTTGTAACGGTCTGCAGATCGCTCATTGTTTCTTGCGTATTTCAATAGTTTTCCTCAAATTTGGTTTTTATTAATTTGTTTATACAACACTAGTGATTAAAGCACTGGTGGTCTAGTGGTAGCGGCCCCGCCTTCCCATCCGAAGTTCGTGGGTTCAAATCCAGTCATGTACCAATGAGTTTTTCCAATGAAAAATATATGTGCATTATGCCAGTACTCTCAAAACGGTGAAGGAAAACATCGTGAGGAAACCAGGCGTGTCGTAGAACATAAAAAAGTGCGAGCAACACGCGTATCAAGGGTCACGCAAAAAGGGCCCGCCAGCGGCCTACTTGCGAAAAAACCAGCCCGCACATCAAGTACGGGTGATAAAAATTTGCCGAAATTTGCCGAATTTTCTTGTGTATTTTGTACATTTTGTAATATAATGAATATTTATTAAAAGCATGAAGCCGATAACTATAATCCAAAGATTTAATACAAGATAATGGGTAAACGAATAAAATCTTGATATAATTCGACCCAATTTAGCCAATAAATCTGGCAGCCCTGAGAGAGGAGGATATTAAATTGCGAGAAGTAAAGGCCCCAAGGGCTATTACGTAAGAACCAGCAATAGCTACCTTCATAATGCGACACGCTAAGGAGTGGAATTCACTCGTCTGTAAGAATAAGAATAAAAAAATAACGTTTATTTCCAATCAAACAAGACATACAGTTATTTGTAATACCTATTTCTAGTAATAATGCCATTTTATTGCCTTTTAGTTCCAGAAACACCATCTGAACAGGCAACTCTAGGCAAACTCTAGACATGGCGGCACGCACGGCCTCCGCGTTCGGCAGCGTTCGACATCTGTCTCTTTCCTACTAGAGTAAGTGAGGCGTCCGCGTGGACAGCTGTATGATGTTGCCACGTTCAACTATCGTCAGTAAACCGACTTTACAGTCGACCGAGTTATTAGTTAAAATTGCTATTGCTTGGTTTTAAGTAATAAGCCGTTGAGCTGGGGATAGATTACTTACAAAGATTCGCAACAACTGGCGTGGAATGAGGTATTTAGATAGTTATAATGGAACCCTTGAGTCATTCATCTTGTCCTTGGTTCTCTTGGTTAGGCATCACGTGCTATTTTTTAATCGATCCTATGAAGAAAGAATAAGATAGACAATTATGGAAGAGTTTGGGGGAGGCCTATGCTGGAAAGCAAAACAACCTTACTACCGATGTCATATAGATTATTAAGTACTTTTTATTTTGTAATAAGTGTTAAGATTGTTAATAAAGGCTATTGAAATTGAAATTGAAAAAATGAAGAAAGAAAATACATTTATTTGACATACCTACCTACATACATTACATAATAATATTGTTTGACACAGTTTTTAACTCCTGCGAATTTCATCGTTTTCCATCTGTTTCTGCTCCATTTGTATTATGATCCAAATAAAGAAATTTTGAATTGAATTTGAATTGAATTGCATGTACATACATACAATTTAAATATTATTAATTAATTCTTCAATATAATTTATAGAATAATAGTTATAATTAATAACAATAATATCATGCAATTTAAATAATAAATTTTAATAAAAATATATAGGTAGGTACTATTGAGGACCTTATAATATCATAAAGAGTTCACAATAAATAACGGTGGATAAAATATGCTAAATAAAATAAATAAATAAATAAATATTGTGGACAATTCACACAACACTACCCAGCCCCAAACTAAGCAGAGCTTGTACTATGGGAACCAGATAGCTGATATAATACTTGAATACATTTTTTTTTTGTAAATACATACTTAGAATACAATATAACACCCAGACAGAGAACAAACATTTATGTTCACCACACAAATATTGTTCTCGGTGGGAATCGAACCCACGACCTACGGCGCAGAAGGCAGAGCTACTACCAACTGAGCTAGAGGCCAGTCAAATGAGCTCAGCTTTTTGATGCCTGGACTAGAAATAAAAAGTTCGAAAACATGTGCCAAGTGCACAAAACTAGCCTCTTTGAGCACCACACTGGTTGAAAAAAAAAACACATTAAGAAGAAAAAGAAACAAAACAATCAAGTAAAAACACTTTTAAATTTAGACAATTTGCAAAACAATTTCGGCTTTACCTAGTAGTCACTCCGTGTAAAATGAAGAGAGATTTACAATTTGAGTTTTGTTTGGAGCTATGAGACAAGCGAGCTTGTATTATACAACCAGGTTGAATAAAAATGTAATAAAAAAATACAACGGAATTGAGAACCTCCTTCCTTTTTTATTTGAGGTCATATTGAAAAAACGGGTGTTTATCGCGATTACCTTTATTATTTCCCGAGCGACGTTTCAACCGTGTTACAACAGCCGTGGTCGCGGGAAGACTGGAGTTTGGACTGGAGTTCATTGGAATTACTGTCGAGAAGCGGAGGCAGTCGCAGTTGCAACTACCCTCACTTGGTCTTCAGAATTAGAAATGTCCACTGACACACCACACTAACTGTATCTTCACATAATAATTATGCAATTATAAATTGTTTTTTCCATAATAATTATGCATAACGATCGATTATGCATGTTAATTTAAAAAGTGTTATTTGAAGTCAGTTAAAAATACAAGTTCACGGACACAAACAAGCGGAAGGCCTACCAGAGGGCCTCTTTCTGAGTTTTACTTTACTTTCTGCGCCGTAGCGTAGGTCGTAAGTTCGATCCCCACTGAGAATAAATATTTGCATGGTGAACGCAGATGTTTGTTCTCTGTCTGGGTGTTATATTGTATTCTAAGTATGTATTTATAAAAAAATAGGTAAACTAGTATCATATCAGCTATCTGTGGTTCACAAAGTACAAGCTCCCGCTTAGTTTGGGGCTAGATAGTGTTGTGTGGATTGTCCACAATATTTATTTATTATTTTTTATTGAAATATTTTTGACGTGTCAACGTCTTATAATTCGATGGAGCCGGCTGCACGCACGAAAAAACATGACTCATGCGGCGTTACCTCGCTCTGAGGCGTTTCATTTATGGCTTGAAGTGCAAGCGATAGCGCGGAACGGGCGACAAAGAGGCACAATCGGCCTCCGCGTTCGGCAGCGCTCGACATCTGTCTCTCTCCTACTTGAGTGAGCGATGCGTCCGCGTGGACAGCTGTATGACGTTGTCACGTTCAACTATCATCAGTAAAACGACTTTACAGACAACCGATTTTTTTTTCTGCAACTTGATTCAGCGTTATTTCAAATCGCTAGTTGTATAGCTTTACACTGTTTTAGAATTCCAGCAGGAGCGTTGACAGAAATCGGGCCTTGTGAAGTTAGAGTGATTATTTAGTTAGCCGTGACTAGAAATACAATAAGACTTGGTTGACTAAACGATCTCACCTGTAATTTCAAAGTGATCCTTTTAAAAGAAAGAAACAAAGAAAGAAAAAAACTATTTGCGAAAAAATAACAAGAAAAAAATAGATTTTTAAAATATCTAGACTGTTCTGATTATGTATGCACGTATGTCTCATATTGATGAGACGTAGAGCAGTATCGTAGGGCACGTTCTTAACCTACGTGATATGTGTGACGTAGTTTTAAAATATCTTGATATCTGACTTAAAAAAAATACAATAGTGTCACCCTTCACGGTCACTTCTCGAAATAGGCTCACTCAACTCTTTCAGCAGTCGGGCAAAATCAAGTCCTTTCAAATTGCTTGAATTGGATTCCACCCCCTCCCCCCTCCAATTACCAAACCAACGCAACCGAAGCCCCATTCAAGTAGAATTTGCAGCTTGCTACAATGTAGACCAACTGGTAGACCATAAATAAAGATTACTCTTGGTTGACCTATCTTGGAATTGCCAATTATTAGCCCCTTCCCACTGGTGTGCTGTAATTATCGCGCACGGAGGCGGATCAGCTCGCACGACACACCATGGGAACGGTCTCGTGCGCTGAGGTGCGCGGTAGCACAGGAGCCCTTTCTGTGTGCGTTGATGCCGTGCGTTGTCGTGCGCTGTGCGAAAGGCAGCATAAGTCTACTAATCTAAGCGATCTACGAGGGCGATCTGTGAAACGCTGTCAAATACCTCCTTCGAGAGAAATCGAAATTTCTGTACTGGCCAAATACATGTATACCTAAGCAGCGGTCGACCAAAGTTGTATTAAAAACTTAAATATCAAACTCTTCTGTCGTGTAATTTTAAAATGGAACAATTTTTTACTCCGAAATATAGCAACCAAGGAGGTGACATAACAAAGGTTTTATACAAAGGTATTTCGAACTTACTTGTTTCTAGAAAAAAAATGATGAACATTCAATACCTATGAGAAAAAGAGAGAAAATTGTGTTGTTCGTTGTTTGTTGTAGCTGTACCTACCTATTTGGCAAAATAAGTTCGAATAAAACAAAATAACAAAAATAAAACAAAAGATATATCCAAGAAATGCTGCCCAAAGTTACTATTCCACGCGGACGAATTCGCGGGCACAGCAAGTACATAATCTTTTTTTTGTAAATACGTATTTAGAATACAAGTATAACACCCAGACAGAGAACAAACATCTATGTTAGATGTGAAATGTCTTTCCACGCAACCAAGCCCAGAAGAACAGGTAAGAAACTGGCGAGATATATTAAACGGTACCCCTGTGCTGTGAAAGTAACAATTCAGTGGCCAGCAACAATGGCGGGGGACAAGTGCTCTTGGTGTTACTAGTTCACCTGGATCTATTCGAAATGCTGGATCAGACATTATCACATTTTTTAATACCTGTACCCGAAGTCCGAGTTTTGCTACCACATTTCGTTACCAAATGTTGTTTTCGTTTCGCGTGCGTGTTTCTGTCCTTTGTATGGAGAAACTATGAGACAGCAAAAATACGACACGTAGTTAAGAGTTGTTGTCTCATCATTTTTCTATGCAAAAGAGAGAGACACGTAGGCGAAACGAAAACAACATTTGGTAACGAAATTTTGTAAATGCACAGGGACTTTGGGTTCTGAACCAACATTGAGATAGAGAAGTGTGAAAATAAGGAATGAATTTTCTCTACAAAGCAACAATGACTCTCTGGGCATTACCGACAAAATGGGAAAACATAAATAATAAATTATTAGGACAACACAAAAGATGATTGTAGTTTCACTTTAACCGTGGGTTCATACAACCACACAATCACTCACTGGCCTCTCAGTTCAGTTGGTAGTAGCTCTGCCTTCTGAGCCGTAGGCCGTGGGTTCAACCCCCACCGAGAACAAATATTTGTGTGGTGAACGCAGATGTTTGTTCTCTGTCTGGGTGTTATATTGTATTGTTTTATAAAAAAAACTATATAAGTATTATATCATCCATAGTACAACACGCTCTGCTTAGTTTGAGGCTAGATAATGTCGTGTGGATTGTGTATAATATTTATTTAATCATTTTTTTATAAATGTTTTTAGTTAAGTGGTTAGTATAGTCACTTCCATAATCTTACCTCCATGTAACTCAAGTGGGCCACTAAGTGAAGTCCGACCTAGCTTCTATTTATATTAGCAGCATTGACGTCACCATCCATTGTCTGGACAAAGTTAAATTAAATCACAATGTTAGTTAAACGAACGTTACGCTACGTTTGAGAGAGCAAAGAATATAAAGAACTGATAGAAAGGCAATCGGTGGTTTTAAACGAGAAAATCTTGCATATATCTGAATCTCGGGAACGGCTCGAACGATTTTTATGAAATTTAGTATACAGGGGTTTTCCGTAGCGATAAATCGATCTAGCTAGAATTCATTTGCAGAAAAGACTCAGAAGAGATGGTTTATTCTATTGTACAAGCATCACAAGGATCACTATAAAACAGCAACCATTCTTCTCAGACTAAAACTACTTTCTACCTACCTATTTAGCTCGTGCACTACTGCTAGGTAATAGGCCTTTTCCATAAGGCATAAGCCACTCTCTTAAATCCTGTGCCATCGCTGCCCAAACTACTCCGACAAAACTATTTTATTAATGTAATATTATCATCACTTGACACTGGCAAAATTTACCGAATGGACAGATGGCATATAATAGAGAAGAAGAAGAAGGATCACTTTAAAACGTCTTAAAGCTAAGTGAATCTAGGTGGCTGGTCAACGCGACCAAGCCTAGAAAAACACGCGATTAACTACGGTTTGGTTCCTACCGTGTTTTGTGTTGATATAAAGAATAAAACGAATGAGGAGAACTGTTAACGTCAGTCCATATTTCCTCTGTTTGATCTAAAAAATAATTAATTATGACAAGACCTTGAGTTTTCAGCAAGAATAATTATTGCACGAGAAGGCTTTTTTTTGACGTGATAACGTCTTATAAATCGATGGAGCCACCTGCACGCACGAAAAAACATGACTCATGCGTCGTTACGTCGTTTCGTCGTTCCATTTACCTGAGCCCGAGCCCGGGTCGGGTAATGGGTAAGGGTAAATGAGGGTAAGGGTTCGGTCGGGTTCCGGGTCCGGGTCCGAGAGTTTGAGTCCGAGTCCGAGTCCGAGTCCGCGAGTCCGATGTCAATACAAAATGTACTTATTATTATAAAACAACGTCTTATAATACAAATAAATGTAACTTGATCGATTCAATTGTGATTTCCATTTACCTCCTTATCTATATCATATCCATACAAAATATCTATCAAACAAATATTAATTACAATTCTTTTGAAAAATGCAACCATTCCATCAGTATTTTCTTATGACGTTATCACGTTCAACTATCGTCAGTAAACCGACTTTACAGACAACCGATTTTTTTGTATGTGATAAAGGCACTGGTGGTCTAGTAGAAGTGCCCTACCGATCCTAAAGTCGTAGGTTCAAATCCAGTCGTGCACCAATTAGTGCAATGTGGACTATGTCAGTCCTCTCAAACGGTACAGGAAAACATTGTGTGGAATTCAGCATGTCGTAGAACCTAAAAAGTTCTAAAACATTTTGTCAAACGTCACGCAAAAAAGGCCCGCTAGCGTCCTACTTGAAGAAACCAGTCCGCACACCAAGTGCGGATCAAAGAATTTGTCGAATTTTCAATGCGATATCAAATATTTGTATGCTCCTGGCATTATATTATTCAAGTTATGGGCGACACTTTTCCGACGACATCCAGTATTCTGTGAGGCAAAGTTTGTGAAAGTTATGCTGCACTGTTAGGGGAATAGAACTCATTAGCGAAATACAGAAAACAGAATACAGAAGAAAGACGATCATGCCTTTATAAAATATGGGAGCAGCTGTAACTTTACATTTATGTACGATGCAATTTTTGTTTTAGTGCAATAAAGAACTTTCTATTTTTTTTTCTATAGTTGTAATGTGTGCAATCTTCTTCTTATTGTGTCACTGGTTCTTTCGAACCAAGCGTGGTGAAAGGATTTTAAGTGCGCCAAAAGGCTCGTTTTGTGCATAAAGAGTTGTCTGTTCTATTCTAATCTAGATTTTCTCCCAGAGAAAATACTAGATTTTTTTCTATAACGTAACTGTCTGGGGAATAAAACCGTAAGGTATTTTTTTTTTCATATGTTATGCCTGAAGCAGTATTTCTTACTGATAAAATGTAAAGGAGATCCATAAAAACAAACATTTGGATCAAAATTTAGCACTTCCCGCCATCCGATACTATATCGCGGGTCCAAATTGGAGATTTGCGATTTCTGATACGTTAGCAATAAATTGTAATTTATCTAACGGCTTTGTATAGGGAAAGAGAGCAATGTTAAAACATTTTCTTGGTGTAACGTGGAGCGGGTATAGAGATTTCGAAAATTTACGCACAATAGCACGTTAGTACACTCGACTGCAATAGAGTTATTTTTTTATTAATTTAAAAAAGTTTTTTTACAACTAGCTGGTGGAACAAGCATAATATGATCCGCCTGATGTTAAGTGGTAATCGCCTATAACAAAGCGTTCGTAGGTCACGCACGTCAGGAACGTGCCCTTTGATACAATTCCCTGCGTCCATCAATTTGAGAGGCATACAGATGTTTAGCCTCACGTGATACTAATTTCTCCGGCACCCATACCCTTCAAACAGAAACACAGCAATGCTGCTTCACGGCAGAAATAGGCATGAAAAGAAAAGATTGTGTTTTATGCTGTAGCTGACAGGCCACCTGATAGTATGAAGTCACCATTTAAAAAAAAAGGGATTTTCTTTATATTTCGGTTATGGACCCAAAAGCTTCATTAGCTTATTTTTAGTCTTTGTCTGTTCAAAGAACAAATATATAAAATGGTTTAGCAGATATTAGAATTATAAAATATATATTTTTCTTATATTACTAGCTGATGGAACAAGCACATGGCCCACCTGATATTAAGCGGTAACCATCGCCTCTAAGCATCTCATTGTTTTAAATTAGATGTTATTTTGTAAAATTATTCAGTTGGTTTTGTGTAAGAAATACTATACATGCATCAGAGTTCTGAGTATGACATCAATTTTTGATGCTGAGTGTACTGGATGATGCCTGTATTGGAAAGGGAGTAAGTAATAGCTACTGTAATGGATACAATTTTATCGTAAGTAAATTTAGGACTTTGTTTTCCGAATGGATTTGAGCCGCAATATTTTGCATGAATAAAAATCAAAACATTGAATGTATATAAGTATTATTATCAGCTATCTGGTTCCCATAGTACAAGCTCTGCTTAGTTTGGGGCTAGATAGTGATTTGTGGATTATAAGTTTTACTTTCTTTCTTTCTGTGTTTATTTATTTATTGATGGAGAAATATTGCACAACTGTCTAGTCTCATATCTCTAGACATTTAAATTATTTTATTTTAACTATTTTTAAAATAAATATTGTGGTCAATCCACAGAACACTATCTAGCCCTAAATAAAGCAGAGCTTGTACTATGGGAACCAAATAGCTGATATAATAACATTTTTTTTCTAAATACATACTTAACATGGTGTCAAA
Organism: Thera britannica; assembly: GCA_939531255.2. NCBI lineage: Eukaryota > Metazoa > Arthropoda > Insecta > Lepidoptera > Geometridae > Thera > Thera britannica. The sequence continues at coordinate 6,120,119 of OW618045.2, forward strand.
CACCCAGACACTGACGACCAATGTGACGACTAATCTATGCGTTGTTTTAACGCAAAAAACCGTCTTAAAGATTTCTAAGATTCACGTTATTCCACGTTACGTTATATCCTGGGCGGCGCGATCCGCCCAGGATATTATGTGGCCTGCCATTTTCTGGTCAATTCTAAAGGCGGATATCAGGGTGTATGGTACAAGTCAAGAGCAAGTTAATTATTACGTGTCGCGCAGCATTTAAAAAGCAGCCAAGTGCGAGTCGGACTCGCCCATGAAGGGTTCCGTAGCATCAAATAACATAATATAAAGGTTCTTGTAGTTCGTCGAAAGGTAAATTGCGGTTTACGATTTATGACGTATAAAAAAAAACCACTGACTAGATCTCGTTCAAACCAAATATCGTTGGAAGTTTGCATAGTAATGTACAACATATATTTTTTTTGTTTTATCATTGTCTTATTTTAGAAGTTAGAGGGGGGGGGACCAACTTTTTTCCACTTTGGAAGTGTCTCTCGCGCAAACTATTCAGTTTAGAAAAAAACGATGCTAGAAACCTCAACATCATTTTTGAAGACCTATCCATAGATACCCCACAAGTATGGGTTCAATGAAAAAAAAATTTTTGAGTTTCAGTTTCAAGTATGGGGACCCCCAAAATTTATAGTTTTTTTCTTTTTTTGTGTAAAAACCTTAATGCGGTTCACAGAATACATCTACTCACCAAGTTTCATCAGTCTAGCTCCTATGGTTTCGGAGAAAAATGGCTGTGACACGGCCGGACAGACAGACAGACAGACAGACATGACGAATCTATAAGGGTTCCGTTTTTGCCATTTGGCTATGGAACCCTAAAAATCAAACCAAATGAAACCGTTTATTTTCAACCTTGTTGACGAATTATACAACTTATAACTAAACATTAACAATAGTAGTTCCGTTGGAGCCGTTGAAGAGTAATACTAAGAAGAATTCAACTACTGCTACTACTGTTACTTCTACTGCTACTGCTTCTGCTACTGCTACATTCTATGCATAAGCTATATTATTGTTAAGTTTAGTTAAATCCATTCAGTGGTTTTTACTTGAAAGAGTAACAAACATCCATCTATCCATACATATTAACTTTGGCGTTTATAATATCAGTAGGATAGGCCTGCGTTTGACCGCATCATCACATAACAGCAAATGAGAACCTACTGATAAGTTATGATGCGGTCAACAGTGTAGCACGCTTACATAAAGAAATTCGATTAATTCGATTTCAATTATATTTTCGATTCGAATCTATTAAATAAATATGTTGTGGTCCGCTATTATCTTGTTACTTGTGCTGCTTTAAATCACATCATCCCAAAGTGACGGCCTCATGTCCTGAAATGTGAGTATCTTGATGACACCCATTTATAAAGGCACCAACAACGACCGGCGTTGGTAATTTTGTGACAAAAATTGTAACATGAATTTAACCTAACTTTATTAAAAAGATAAATGAAGATGTAGCTTGTAACATTGTATGGAAATGCGATAAATGCCTCTGTTAGTGTTCTCAGTACTTAGAGTTATAATATTATCATTCAGATATTTATTTATTTTCTTATTATTATTATTATAACTTATGATTATTATTTCGATGAACTTAACGGCTACTAAAGTTTTGTCCCAGTAGTTACCTATAAATGTCCGAAAAAGTTGAAATGGCGAAATAAGTGAAAATGAAAGAATATGACAAAATGACTTGGGCGGGCTTAAACTTATTTTCTTGTATAAAAGTACGATTATAAAATTGATTAATAATAAATTATTTATTAAAACTGATTTAAGCCCTCTGGATGAACGGAAATTTGATTATGAATAAGATATTTATTAAAATTGAATTGTACCCCCTTGAAGAATGGGTTCACTTTGAAACGCATTATAGCTTGATCTATAGAGGTAAATGTTAATTCCACGTGACCAACCTGGCAACTCATCAAACCAATATCTTATGACGCCATTGTAGTGAAAGGATCTAAGCACATACTATTATGAGTAAATTAAACATTTTCAGATTTCGTCCGAAGCCAAACTTTATTAGTATTATGAATTCACGAAAATTTCGGTCTAAAAGTTTGCGGACGGAACTTTTGCAAACTGGAATAGTTAGGGAGCTAATAGACGTGAAGGCAACCAGTAAGCCTACCAAAAGCTCTGCCTGGCTCTGTCTCTGGCTCTGGTTTTGAGTCGGTGGAGTGCTCACCAGAGTACTATACATGCTGTGTATGTGCCGTTTCGATGTAGGATTTATTTTAGTCAACACTCACAGAGACTCAAAACCAGAGCCAGAGACAGAGCTTGTGGTAGGCCTTTTGGTTATGTGTATGGTTTGATTCATGTCAAACGTGTACTTGTTTCATCAGCTAGTTGTATAAAAACAAATAAAAAATCGGTTGTCTGTAAAGTCGGTTTACTGACGATAGTTGAACGTGACAGCGTCATACAGCTGTCCACGCGGACGCATCGCTCACTCAAGTAGGAGAGAGACAGATGTCGAACGCTGCCGAACGCGGAGGCCGATTGTGCCGCTTTGTCGCTCGTTCCGCGCTCTCGCTTGCACTTCAAACCTTAAATGGAACGCCTCAGAGCGAAGTAACGCCGCATGAGTCATGTTTTTTCGTGCGTGCAGCCGGCTCCATCGAATTATAAGACGTTGTCACGTCAAAAACAAACCTATTATTAGGTCAGTCACTTAAAATCCTTACACCACGCTTGGTTTTAATAAACAATTGACACGATAAGAAGAAGAAGGGTCACTATAGCCATGCTACAAACCCGTCGAATATAAATTGGTTCGCAATCCAATTATTATTCCATCGAAATTGTTCGTTTTCAATAAAAATATATCGCTTTTCCTTATTATCCGTCGATGGTGAACTAAAAACATGGGACAAAATCCCTAGGCCGAAGAATAAATCCTTTTTCATTACTCATACTCTGAAAGTAGGTCTGAAGTTGCCTGAGGGGCCTAATTGAAAGTAAGTTTTACTTTCAATTAGGCCCCTCAGGCAACTTAGGCCCTTCAGCCCTAGGGAGAATCGCTTTCTACTGACAGCTGTCAAATTATAAAAAAAAACAAGTTCTATTTTATTCAACCATGTTCCAACTTTCTAAAGTCTTTCTAACTGCAAGGAGGTTGTTCAACCAAATTCCAACTTTTTATTCAGCAAGTAGGTTGGAAACCCATTACAACGGTAAGAAGTTTAAAAAGTCTAATTAGAGCGCAATGTAATATTTAAATTTAAATAACATAAAGATAGTATTAAATAAATAATATATCTTCTAAATTACTTGATTAGTGTATAGCTTCAACTATTTATTTAAAATAACATAGATTTAAATTATGAAAATGAAAATAATGGCTGAATAATGCTGGCGAGCCGAAGCCGAAGGCCCGCCAGAGAAAAAGAAAAAAAAAACCGGGAAGGCGGCAATTCAATCTTCATTTTCACTAATTTTTCTTTCATGTTTTTATTTTTACTATCCTTGTATTCGTAATGAAAAGCACAGTGTTTACCTCGGGTGAAAGTCTTTTGAGTCCCTCAAGCTCCATTGGCGCCCTCGCTAACGCTCTGGCGCCAAACCCGTCCCGGGACTCAAAAAACGTGACTTTCAACACTCAGGTAACAATGTACTTTTACGTCCTCTAAGCTGTTTTGGCTGAAGAATTGAAAATGCTGAGTTTAGATACGACCTTCAATAAACAAACCTCTACGAAGTGGAACTCATTACTGTCGTTTGTCTTTCCTGACCACTAGACCCCGCAAAATAGCTCTGCACGTGACAGGTGGTAGAAAATTGGAAAATGTAAAGTCACCGCGTTACCAACTGAGTCGTTTGTCGGTCCTTTTCAGGGTCACAAACTATCTTATTCTTATTTAATCTTATTCTTCACTATGCGGCTCCATAAGACCCACAAGTGCGAGCGAGATAGACGCCATCATCATTATCATCAGCCTGAGAAGTCCACTGCTGGACATAGGCCTCCCCACATTTCCAGGAAGAACGATTCTGAGCTCTTTCCATCCACCGACTTTTCGCGATCTTAAAAATGTCGTCGGTCCATCTGGTGGGTGGGCGCCCTACTTTTGACGTGACAACGTCTTATTATATAAATATATAGAGATAAATATATAAATATATAGAGATAAATCGATAGAGCCGTCTGCACGCACGAAAAAACATGCCTCATGCGGCGTTACCTCGCTTTGAGGCGTTCCATTTAAGGCTTGCGTGGAACGAGCGACAAAGAGGCACAATCAGCCTCCGCGTTCGACATCTGTCTCTCTCCTACTTGAGTGAGCGATGCGTCCGCGTAATAATCTCAGTACAATATTACTCATACTGTACTGATGAATACCTACAGATGTTCAGCCTCACGTGCCAGTAATTTCAACCACACCCTTCAAACCGAAACAGAGCAATGCTGCTTCACGGGAAATAAGCATGGTGGTAGGACTTCCCCGGACGACCTTTACCTATACCTTTTAGTCGTATCCCGATTAAATCTAAATTGTTTCTCATTGTACACCTTTTTCTTTTAGATTAAATCGGTTAAGGCTGTCTTATCTATAAGAGGACATTATCTAAGTCCCAATAACAAGGTTCCGGCTCCCAGCAAATTGGTTCGCGTAAAGGAATTGGTGGGGTGTGGTCAGTGTGAACGCGACTATGAAGCGATAATTAGTACTTTCGCGATCATAACACATCCTGAATATATTATACGGGTATTAATCACATTTATTTATTTTCCCGACGTTACGCCTATGTTAACCGAAACATCGTCGTTTTGTAGCCGAAACGTCGGAAAAATAAATATAATAAGGTAATTAACGCGATAAATACCCCTGTAATAGATTCAGTAAGAGATGATTAGAAGTGGAAGTAGAGAGTAGTAGAAAGAAAGAAAGAAAATACATTTATTTGACATTAAGGCATACACTTATGACAAATACATTAAAGGCCTGCGCACACCTAGTTCGCTGGCGGTAGCGATCAGTGAAACGCTGTCAAATATCGCTGTCAGATTTAAGATTTGACAGCGATATTTGACAGCGTTTCACTGATCGCTACCGCCAGCGAACTAGGTGTGCGCAGGCCTTAAAACACACAGAACGGACAGCTGAAGACATCAGGCAGAAAATGTATAGGTACAACACTATTGTACCTACATTGCTATTTCAATTTGAATGGTGTGGGTTCCGGTGAAATCATTAGCACGTGAGGCTGAACATCTGTTTGTCTGAAGTTGTCTTTTTAATGTCTGATCTATATAATAATATATACAAAAAAAAACTAAACGTAAGAACTACCTGATTTCTGACAAAAAAATCGTGGCACTCCGGGAATGCCAAAGAAGTATAAACTTAAACAATTATTCCCCGCCCTTCCTTGTCCTTCCCCCTCGCTACCCCATTGAACACCCCTCCCACCCCCAAACTTTTGGTGAAGTTCCGCCGTTGAAGTTGCCGTTATCAAACGGGCCACACCTTTACAAGATTATTTGCTTGATGAAAATCGTTTTATTTTAGGAAATTACGACGTAAATAATTATATCCTGACAGCTATTTAATTCTTAATATAAAATAGACCCGTATTATATCTAATTTGTAAATTATACATAACGGTTATAACGAAGTTATTTAAGTTGCGTTTTAAATAACATTTTCAATATTAAAAATAATTTCACGTCGACAGGTAATTATTATGAAATTGGAAAATGAAACCAGGGCTACCACGAGCTACATATGGTTATGGCTATGGCTGTCAAATTGTTTATAGATAGGCTGACCCACACATTCATTTTCTTCTTGGGTTTGAATGTGTTGACACAATTTTGACAGCCATAACCATAACCATATGAAGCTCATGGTAGGCCAGCTGGAGCATAAGATCGTGGGTTCAAATCCAGCTGTGCGTCATCAATTACACCCACGAGACTTCTAACTTTTTTTCAAATGAAAAAAGTCTAGTAAATTGGTTGAATCTAGAAACTCCCTAGAGATTTCTCAAAGCGTGTGTAGCTTTTTCAATGTAGAAAATGTCTCAATTGCCTCGAAAAATCTTACGCCCTTATTCACAACCGTCTTCCAAAACTAAAATAGGATGGCGGATATTTCTTCAATCATAGTTTTTTTATACCACTAAAGCCACAAATATAGGTGATCTGCGATAGCGATGGCGATAGCGATCATCAGCATAGGGTTTTGATTGGGAAGTTGATATTAAATAATAAATAATAATACATTTATTTAGCAATAAGCACACATAAATATTACATTTTGATACATACGACATAACATAGGACATAAATTAATATGGCTTGTAAGTGACAGATTAACATTATTCAAGACCCTACACTAAGTCTATGCAGACACTTGTGCTGTAGGTATCAAAGATTTTGTCATTAATCTATGCTAATATCATAGAGAAGAAAGATTTGATTGTTTGGTTGTTAGCATTGTATTATAGGCTCTGAAACTACTGGACAGATTTGAAAAACTCTTTCATCGTTGGGATGCTATGATCCCCGGGTGACAAAGGCTTTTAGTGTCAAAAAAGCTTCCTTAGTAAATCTTAAATAATTTTAAAAAGAAGCTAATAAATTTAGTTTCATACGCGTGCGCTGGAAAAACTATTGTTGATAGAACAATAAATGTTTTGCGTTATTAAAGAACAAACTAGCGAACCGCCCTGGCTTTACTGAGTGAAAAAATTCAATGGGAGTGACTTCACCATCTTCTTTTATTTCGTTTTTTTAAGTAATGTTATTGATGATCCATGATCCCGGTTGATTCGAAAAATCTTAGTGACACGACAAAAAAGAAGCAAGTGTTAACGAATAAGGTTACCCTCCAATTCATCCCCTCTCGCCCAATAGGACTCTCACTGCAGGTGAAGTCTATGAAAGCGTGCATTTCACTCTTGGCTCGTCGCCAGAAGACAATACACGTATCGTCATCTTGTGTTCATTCCGGCCTATTGGGGATATGCGAGAGGGTAGCAAGAATAATAATTTCAACCTTTAAAATATACATAAGAATTCAAGATATTATTACTAGCAGTTGGTGACCGAGCTTCGCTCGTTATTTTTTATTGTTAATTTGTATTTTTAAGAAATCTTAAGAGTGTTATTATCTTTAAAAGCTTATTCTTACTGAACAACGCCATCTGCTGGATATGCTTGCATTTAGTTGCTCACAATCATCAATAGATGGCACGAGCAGTCACATATTCAATTTATGTTTAATTATTGAACTCGGGGTGAAATAATCATTTTCTTAAAATGAATCCTAGCTAGATCAATTTATCGCCCCCGAAAACCCCTGTATACTAAATTTCGTGAAAATCGTTGGCGCAGTTTCCGAGCCCCTAAATATATATATACAAGATTTTCTCGTTTAAAGGTATAAGATAAGATAAGATAAGATAAAATAATATACTTGTTGTTCCCTGCCACGCATCGCAGTGGCACATATGTGATCCAAAAAATAGATAAAAACAATCCTTGATGCGGATTTTATATCATGCTAATATTTCAGCTTGATCGGTGCAGAACTTTTTAAGTTCTTGAAGCGTAACATTTTAAGAGAAGATCTTAGAGCGATCTGTCACAGCTTCGCACTGGTCGCTGGTAGAAAAAAATATGCACATAGTCATAGATCGTAATGTTATAGCCTTCCTCGATAAATGGACTATCCAACACAAAATGAATTTTTCATTTTGGACCAGTTGACACAGACTCAAAACCAGAGCCAGAGACAGAGCCGGGTAGGGCTTGTGGTAGGCCCTCTGCAGTTTCCGAGATTAGCGTTTACAACCAAACAAACTCTTCAGTTTTATAATATTAGTATAGATTTATTCGCATTACACCCGTGCGAAATATGTCCCGACAACTGGCCTCTCAGCTCAGTTGGTATTAGTAACTCTGCCTTCTGCGCCGCAGGTCGTGGGTTTGAACCCCACCGAGAACAAGTATTTATGTACTTAGTATATTTCTCTTAAACATAAGATGTTCGTACTCTGGATATTATAATAATTATTGTACAAAAAAAAAAAAATTAAGTAATATATACTTAATTTGGGACTGAGTGTTGTTTAGATTTTCTAAAATATTTCTTATAATGTGTATACACGTGCTGTACAAAAAACTTCCTTCTTAGGATGTCAAGGACCAGATTAAGGGTATTATTTCTATTTATAGATAAAATCCTTCAGATAAAAATATATCCATGTCTTATTTTAGGCTTGTAAAAATCAAGGACTGATATTTTGTATTCCACAAAAAGCGTTGTTTCTAAAGCCCAATTTAAACTACAACAAGTACATTAGCGGGTTAAAAAATCAGTCTGATAAGTAATAAGTTGTAAGTAGCGTCCAAACGTCCGTATAAACCGTTGTCCGACCAACATCGTCCTTCGTCGGTTCGAAAGAACCAGTGAGACGATAAGAAGAAGCAGATTGGTTTTATTAAAACTTTGCGATTCTTAGCCATTCACGCGTTACGTTTATTTCCAGGTCCAGCAGTGGGACTTGTGAGTGGTTAGAGCAATAAAAACAATATAAGGAAAACAATGTACAATTAGTTCCTTCTTCTTCTTCTTCTTTCTGCCCTTATCCCACTAGGTGGGGTCGGCACAACATGTATTTTTCTTCCACTCTCCCCTATCACTCACCATCTCAGTACTCACTCCTTTCTTGGACATATCATCTTTCACACAATCCATCCATCTTTTCTTAGGCCTACCTCTACTTTTATATTCATCAACATTCATGCCTAACACTCTTTTCGTCACATGACATTCTTCTCTCCGATGCACAATTAGTTCCTAAAAGCCACAAAATTAGTTAAAACTCAAGAAAGTTCATGAATCGTGATGAAATAGACTGAAAATAGCCCTCCACGACCTTAAGAGTAAGAAGGTCGTATTTCATGTCACCCCAGCATTTATTTAGGCCACTTAGGCTATGTACCTCATTAATTTTGAACACAAACAAACCGGAATTGAATTTAGTATAGCTAATATTGAGTTTTCAAATAAAACTGAGGTAACTGTGTAGATAAAATTAATAAACTTAGGGCTTTGATTGTGAGGCTAGAAATTTAGGGCTTATTTGATATCCATACAAATTTATTTTACCATTTATTTACAGGCGATGAGAGTATAACTGTTTATTGAAATGACTATATGGTTGGGTTTTATATTCATCATCATCATCATCAGCCTGAAGAAGGACATAGGCCTCCCCTACACATTTCCAGGAAGAACGATTCTGAGCTCTTTCCATCCACCGACTTCCCGCGATCTTAACAATGCCGTCGGTTCACCTGGTGGGCCCTACGTTCGTTTTCCGGTTCGTGGTCGCCTTTCGAGGACCTTTATTCCCCAATGGTTGTCGGTCAACAGGTTTAATATTGCTCTTTATTTTACGGCAAATTATGTATTATTAAATTGTAGAACACAGTAACAATATTTAAAAATCTATTAACGCATTTTTTGACCTGACAACGTCTTATAATTCCGCACGCACGAAACAACATGACTCATGCGGCGTTACCTTGCTCTGAGGCGTTCCGTTTAAGGCTTGAAGAGCGAGAGCGCGGAACGAGCGACAAAGAGACACAATCGGCCTCCGCGTTCGGCAGCGTTCGACATCTGTCTCTCTCCTACTTGAGTGAGCGATGCGTCCGCGTGGACAGCTGTATGACGTTGCCACGTTCAACTATCGTCAGTAAACCGACTTTACTTTTTTTTTATTACATGTAAGATAACCTACAGTTTTCTTCAAGTTATTAATTCATTAATAAAAATAAATATTAAATTTGAAAAATGTGAGCTCCTTGAAAACTAGTTCTTTAAACGATGAAAACAGAGAACTGTAAAATTAAGTCGCAATTTGCAAGATAAAGTGACAGCATTTAGAATTCTGGAATCCTTTGCTTGCAATTTCCTTTGAAATCACCGAGGAATTTGAGCAGATTACTTAGTAATTAATGCCAAATTATTATGATAATTATAATGTTCATATTCGCTTGAAAATCGGTATTTACGGAAGGAGAACTGAGAATAATTAATTTGTTAGAATGAACATAAGATAAAATAATCTTTTACGTAACTACGAATGGAATTCATTCAAACCAGTATCGTATGGAATTTAAAAATACTGTCTGACAATTACATAGGCACATGATTTTTAATAAATACACTACTCAACAAAGTCTAGGGAACAAGGATATTTTAGTGTATATTTTTATTCAACTTGTTTTTGTCCCAGATGTTATACATCAAAAGAAGCGAAATTTATTCTTGATTTCAGCTATGACATTAAATAAATAGCGTTCATATAAAAAAATACGGTTTAATAAAAAAATACTAAAATATTGCCAAACAAAAAAAATCTTCAAATTACAAAAACATTATGACGCAAGGTATCTACGCAAGGTAGAAATAAAATGAGAAAACATTATTTGCAGCTGTTTAATAATCCGTTAGCTCTCCCAGGGCCTTTACTCTATGCAAACCCCTTACTCTGCGACCAAGTTCGGTTTTTCCTTGTTATTTTGAAAAGCTTTCGCACGTTCGTTTCATTTTTTTTTAATTTCAAACACATGATTTATTCCTCTTCCAGCCTTAATTATGGAAGACGAGATTTAAAAACTACACCTTACCTACCTCTAAATATTACCAAGCCGTCCAAGTCAAATAGTCATACATAGATTTAAGATTTAAGATTTTATTGTTAAGGGGGTACGATTTCCATACAAACTTAATTTACACAACTATGGGCGAATAAAGTATTAATGTACACTGAAATAGCTGTAATAGGCTTTTACAGTGGTCCTTATTACCGGCCAGTTATATAAAGTTGGAGTGTCAGCCGTTGGTCGTGGCAGTCGGGGCTTCAGAAAAAGAACTAACAGACTTTTACGTCTATTTTGAAACAGTGATATACAAAATTGACTCTATGCTAAAAGCTAGTACTCGTAAGAAAGAATGACGAAAAATTATTTTTTTGGTTTTTTATTAATATTTTTGTTATCCTACAGTTTTCTCCAACTTTACATAACTGGCCGGAAATAAAGACCACTGTAAAATTCTATTACGGCTATTTCAGTGTACATTTATACTTTGTTTGCCCATAGTTGTGTAAATTCAGTTTGTATCGGAATCGAACAACCTTAAGCTAGATTATCTACAGAAGTCTGTTACCTAGATTTACATAATTTAATTTAATTTTGCCGTAAGGCCATTGTAATGCCCCAGCGGGGCTCATGTTCTGGACGTTATTACCCCTTAAGACCTATAATACACATGAAACAATGAATAAATGATTATGAATATGAATAATTTATAAATTTTAGTGACCAGTACTTTTTTTACGAGTTTTCACAAAAGAGTATTATTGCTTGTTCCGTAGACTTTTTTGAGTAGTGTACTACAAACGCAAACTACTGCGATTTCTATACCAGATTTCCTTTTAAATTTTCCACAAGAACGCCTCTCAAAAAAATAGCAAAAATAGGCGTTGAATGGCTACCTCTCGCATACCGCCAGCTATGAAATGGGTAGGAAAACAATAGGCGCCGAGGGAAAGCGCGGACAATCGGCCTAGTACGGATGGGTGACCTCGATGCACGGTCCATCGGTAATTAGGGTAAAACTTCTATCGGGGACTGAGGACTGAGTAACTTCAAAGTAATTTTCATAGTAAAAGTTTGAGAAGAGAGAAGAAAAGTTTGAACTTAGAAATTGTTGAAAGTGGCCGTCAGACTCAGCGACATTTTGAGAATTTGAAACATTTAAACTATTTTCATAAGTGTACGAGAGAATCCTCTTTGAGGGACACTTATAATCCTTTCACACAAAGGTATTACACACGAGAACTCAAAATAACAACAGAAAAACAATTAAAATGAATAAGCTATGTGAACTCTCAAAATGACCGAAAACGAATCTCCGTTGCCCTTTCTATAATATTGACATGAAAGTACCTAACTATGACAATAGACTTTTAGCGAGCCTTTAAAAAGTATCAGCATTAGGAATAAAATAAATTAAATAAATATTGTGGACAATCCACACAACACTATCTAGCCCCAAACTAAGCAGAGCTTGTACTATGGGAACCAAATAGCTGATATTTACTAAAATTCTTTTTTTTGTAAATATATACATACATAGAATACAATAATGATACCTAGGTAGAAAACAAACATCTATTCACGAAACAAATATTTTTGTTCTCGGTGGGGATCAAACCCACGACCTCCAGCGCAGAAGGCAGAGCTAACCAACTGACCTGTGAAGGCAGTCAATGAACGGGGAACGAATGAACGGGGTTGTTATAAAACTTATCTTGAATATCTCTCTATGAATATTTTGTCTTATGAATCGATCATAGTTAATACAATTTTTCCTACGTCACTGGCCCTCACTATCCAACTTTAAAATTGCCCTGTCGTGCTGTGATCGATCTTGAGCGAGCAGAATATGAACTATGGATTTTGTGACTAAAAATAATCAAAACGACATGACTTCGACATCTAATACGCTGCTATTCCGCTTTCTTCTCTCCACTCTTAAACTCCACTTTTCCATCATAACTAACACCATAATCGTTTTTGGAAACTGTAGGACAAAACTCGGACTTCGGGTACTGAGAATGCCAAACCTCACAGCCAAAACACGTATAAATTATTGGATAATGACAGTAGATATACAAATAATCTAATAATGCGCAACGAGCTATGGAGAGAGCTATGCTGGGAGTTTCACTACGTGATAGAATCAGAAATGAAGATATCCGTAGAAGAACCAAGGTCACCGACATAGCTCGTAGAGTTAGTAAGTTGAAGTGGCAATGGGCAGGCCATATAGCTCGAAGAACCGACAACCGTTGGGGAATAAAGGTTCTCGAATGGCGACCACGAACCGGAAGACGAAGCGTTGGGCGCCCACCCACCAGATGGACCGACGACATTGTTAAGATCGCGGGAAGTCGATGGATGGAAAGGGCTCAGAATCGTTCTTCCTGGAAACGAGTAGGGGAGGCCTATGTCCAGCAGTGGACTTCTTCAGGCTGATAATGATGATGATGATGATGATACAAATAATTTATTGAAATAAAGTGCTTACCTAACTGCGGATCCAACAGTGACCGGATATCCGAATCGTATTTACAAAACTAGCACATGTAGGCGTACCACAAGCTCTGTCTGGCTCTGTCTCTGGCTCTGGTTTTGAGTCTGTGTGAGTGTTGACTAAATAAATCTTACGTCGAAACGTCACACACACAGCATAATACACTGGAGAGTTTGTGGTAAGCCTCTGGTCTGGAAGGTGGAAAATCATTTGATCAACTTCTTATAAGAAAGTGACATGAGGTATCATAATGGGTACAAAAAAAAGAAAGAGCTAGTCAAATTTTCAATAGGCCTCCACCAAGCCCCCAGCATGACATAACGATAGTTTTTTTTTATAGCAACCGTTCGGTTTCAGAGGAACTTCCTCCCGCGAACACTCAGGCTATGGAATGATCTCCCTGCTGAGGTTTTCCCTAAGGACTATTAGCATGGGGTTCTTCAAAAAGGGCGTTTTAAAATAATAATAATAATAATAAATTATAAATATTGTGGACAATTCACACAACACTACCCAGCCCCAAACTAAGCAAAGCTTGTAATATGGGAACCGGATAGCTGATTATAATACTTGAATACATTTTTTTTTGTAAATACATACTTAGAATACAATATAACACCCAGACAGAGAACAAACATTTATGTTAACCACACAAATATTTGATCTCGGTGGGGATCGAACCCACGACCTACGGCGCAGAAGGCAGAGCTACTACCAACTGAGCTAGAGGCCAGTCAAAAAATTTAAAAGTTTTAAAGGGTCGGCAACGCGCAAGGCAAGTTTTGATTCGCACTTGATGTGCGGGCAGGTTTTTCCGCAAGTAGGCCGCTGATGGGCCCTTTTTGCGTGACCCTTGACACGTGTTGCTCGAACTTTTTTTAGGTTCTACAACACGCCGGTTTCCTCACGATGTTTTCCTTCACCGTTTTGAGAGTACTGGCATAGTGCACATAAATTTTTCGACAGAAAAACTCATTGGTACACGAGTGGATTTGAACCCACGACCTTCGGATCGGAAGGCGGGGCCACTACCACTAGACCACCAGTGCTCTGTCGGTCGTCGGCAACGCGCTTGTGATGCCTCTGGTATTGCAGGTGTCCATAGGCTACGGTAACCGCTTCCCATCAGGTGGGCCGTATGCTTGTTTGTCAATTTATTGTATAAAAAAAAAAAAGCAACTAGTTCATGTTATGTGGAAACTATCAGCTTTATCGAAGCATTGCCTAATATGTCACGCACATCAGGAACGTGCCCTACGATGCACTGCCCTGCGTCCATCAAATTTAAGCTTACAGATTTTCAGCCTCACCTGTATGCCTACCATGAGCCCTGTCTGGCTCTGTCTCTGGTTCTGGTTTTGAGTCTGTGTGAGTGCTCACCAGTCTCTTATACTGTGTGTGTGACGTTTTGACGTAGGATTTATTAAGTCAACACTCACACAGACGCAAAACCAGAACCAGACAGAGCTCATGGTATAGGCCTACTGCTAATAGTAATTACAGAACCGTTAAGTTGGCTTCCGTATTATATCCTACCAAAGTTAGACGATAACCCACAAAACTTCTAAAATCCAATACAAAATTTATATATGAGCACTATTTGATTGCTCTGCGAATAATATTCACCACTAAACTCTCGTAACTTCGTAATGAAATGCGAAATGATATTGAAATAATCGTGGATATAAGTTTACCTGTTACTGAAAACTGCACGTTTGTACAGGTTCCGACATGTCTGCCAGACTAAGGATGGGGTAATGTCCTTCTTTATACTTTTGGTCGGAAAACTACACTCGTTCTAGCAGTAGTAGAGCCCTTTGTGAATGGCTCGGGGTTATACTACCTACCACCATGTCTATTTCTGCCGTGAAGCAGCATGGCTGTGTTTTTGTTTGAAGGGGTGCTGGTGAAATACACATACGAATTTTATGTATATTTTTCGTAATTCCTCCACCAAAATTGGATCGATTGCGTTATTTTTTTTTAAATAATACTAAGAAGGTCTTTAGCTATGCCTGTTTGTAGTCTTTTTATTGTTTATATTTGTCAAATTTGTTTACTGGATGGGGGACTCAAAAGGCTGTAAAATAGTGAATTTTGAAGGTTCTTATAGGTCGTGTTTTTTTTTTGAGAAAAATGTAACTTAGAGGCAAAGTGAAACGTTAATAAGAATATATTTACTTTAGTGTCACTATTCAGATATTAGAGGAAACAGGGGACTACGTTTGTATGGACTTAACGCCAACCGCATTTCCACTTAAGAAACAATTTTTTTTTATATCTGACAGATAGCGCTACTCTGCGAAGATAAAAGTAAAATATTAATAAAAATACAGCTGACTAGAGAACCTCCTTTTATTTGAAGTCGATTAAAAGTCGTTTTCATCCCACCAGCTCTGAAAGTGTGTTTTTGCTGTTTAATTTCTGACTGGAAAAGCCGTTTTTATCCGCTAGAGGATAAAGTAAATTTGAATTTAGAATATCGTGTTCAATAAGTTTGTGAATACACAACCTATTTACTTCTACCTCCATGGTGCCGAACTTATCATACAACCTTTTTTATTTTGTTAAAAACTCGCACTCGTAACCTTCTTGGTGTATTTGTGAATTCAAAACACCATTAAACCTATTTACTTCTACCTGCATGGTGCCGAATTTATCATACAACCTTTTTAAATTTGTTAATAACTCATACTCGGAACCTTCTTGGTGTGTTACTTTTAGTCGCGCCATGTTCTTTTTTGCATTTAGTCATTTCCTCGCTGAGGTGGGATGAAAAGTTACGTGTTGCACTCGAGTGCAAAGATTTTTCACCTTGTGCTCTTTCGATTCCTTCGCCAACGCTTAGGATTCTTACTTTTAAACCACTCGCTACGCTCGTGGTTAAACTTCAGAATCCTGCGCTTTGTAAATTATCAAAATTGAGCACGCGGTTAAAAAGCAGCTTTGCACTCTTGTATAACAAATAACTATTGTTTTTGTAAAGTTTAAGAAGAAACAGACTGCATAACCTATACAATAGGTATGTTGCTGTCGCACTGTGCCTGAAAGAGAGCGATAGAAACAACAACAGCTCATACGAATTTTACCTATATTTCGTATTTACCCCAGAAAAAACAAAGTACTACGTTTGTTTGGACTCAATGCCAACCAGAACTGACGAAATTTTTTTTTATCTGACAAATAGCGTTACTCTGCGAAGATAAAGGTAAAACAATAAAAAAATACAACAAAATTGAGAGCCTCCTCCTTTTATTTGAACTCGACTAAAAAGGGTTCTTTGTGTTGTTTTGTCTATTATAGGACCGGCTAACTTGACCGGCCATTCTTACCGCTATAATCACAAGCAGGCCTACCAGCAACGTGCTTAGCCTGTAGTCCATTTTCGGTGTCATTGTTCATGCGAGAACAAACTTTATTTGTACAACTGCCATTGCGAACAAAGTTTTGCATTTTTTATTTTACGAAGCATGAAACGCGATTCGCGTTACACCGGAACTTTTTAATTTGGGACATGATTTTATCAGTCGGTAACTTTAGAATATATTTTATTCCCAGAGGGCTAATAAAATGACTGAAAGTCGTCTCTTGGTTTTTGACGTGACAACGTCTTTTAATTCGATGGAGCCGGCTGCAGCACGAAAAAACATGACTCATGCGGCGTTACCTCGCTCTGGGGCGTTCTATTTAAGGCTGGAAGTGCAAACGAGAGCACGGAACGAGCGACAAAGAGGCACGCACGGCCTCCGCGTTCGGCAGCGTTCGACATCTGTCTCTCTCCTACTTGAGTGAGCGATGCGTCCGCGTAGACAGCTGTATGACGTTGTCAAGTTCAACTATCGTCAGTAAACCGACTTTACAGACAACCGATTTTTTTAAGAGGTTGAGGACTGCTTGCTTGCTCATCTAGTGACAGCACTTTGTTCATCTACTCTCTGTACAGGCCTTGGGTTCGAAGTTTCGAACACGGAGATTAGGTATTTGTGTGTAAATGTTGGCTGTTTGTCTGGGTGTTATTACATAATATTATATATGGGTACACGTATGGGCTTGGAAAAAAATTGAGTTTTAGCTCTTAGCATGGGGAACCCCTAAAATTTATTGTTTTATTTCTATTTTTGTGTGAAAATCTTAATGCGGTTCACAAAATACTTACATCTACTTACCAAATTTCAACAGTTTAGTTGTTATAGTCTCGGAAAGAAGTGGATGTGACCTACGGACGGACAAAGAGACAGACAAGTCGAATCCTTATGTGTTCCGTTTGGCTACGGAACCCTAAAAAATGGTAGAAAGTTCGGCGAATTTTAGCACTAAAAGAGTTAACATGCAGTGAAGTGTTAGATATAAACCACTGGATAGCACACGTTCAATAAATCTAACAAGTAAGCAGAAGCGATCTCTCATCGTAGTACGGTTTGTTCGCATTGCCTGCCGACATTCTGGTGTTCACACAAATGTGTGATAAGGGTTTTTTTAGCTGTCTAAAAATATGTGATTAATAAATAAATAGAACCTATTATTGTACAGTTGGCTAACATCCGGAGTTGGCAGAAAAGAAACGACCTATTTTACGACTTTTAGTGTCACTATGTCTAGTTATTGGCCTGAGTTGTTGTCGATAATATGATGTATATATAGAGGGCTATCACTGCTTATTTGACAGTGAACGACCACGTTGGTGGTTCTGCTATGAGACTCGAAATATTGAGGACGTCTTTGGCTGAGTAGCTATCTTTTCTTAATTTTGCATGGTATTCGTTATGTCTGTTAGTATTTTTGAATCGGAATATTGAGGTAGTCTTTGGCTGAGTAATTGTTTTTTCTTGCTTTAGCATGGGTGTTTAGTATTTTACGAATCATCCGTAATTTTTATCGGATCGGTGCAATGAAAACGTTCTTTTCATCCGAATTTCCACTCTGCATTTCAGATTTCTATTTAACTTGAGTTTGGTTAGCTGTTTCATCTAATTTATCTCCATCGGATTATCTCAACGAAGTTTACAAAACTTTTCAAATTGACCCTTGTGATTTTAGTGAATAAAGACTTCTAATGTTATTTGAACACGTACTGCTACTTTCTTTTTTTATTGATTTTATTATGTTTACTACACTTAAAGAAATCACAACAATTTTTATAATGTCGCAAACGTTAAAAGCCGATAGCTTTGAATCCGCGACCTTCCCCATAATACGGGCTACTCTCTTGTCTGAGAACCAACTTTATTTTGTTTTTCTTCATTTGCATAATGAGCGTTGTAAAAAAAATTTTTAAACAATATTAATATGTCTCTGGCTCTGATTTTGAGTCAGTGTGAGTGCTCACTAGTGTATTATACTGTGTGTGTAACGTTTCGACGTAGGATTTATTTAGTCAACGCTCGCAGACTCAAAACCAGAGCTAGAGCCAGACAGAGCTTGTGATAGGCCTACTGACCGCCTTGTTCACGCAAGGCTCCTGTAAGCAAAGCCACTACCAAAAGCTAGTCTATACTAATATTATAAAGAAATAAGTTTTTTTTTTGTATGTTTGTAATGAATAAACTCAAAAACTACTGTGCTTATTTCAAAAATTAATACACCATTGGAAAGCTACACTCACCCTAAGTAACATAGGCATAATTTATATAACATAGCATATATTCATGTATTTAAAAAATAAATGTTCATCCGTGCGAAGCCGGGACAGGCCGCTTGTGTTAGATCTAACGAGAATGCGTTTAATAAATCAAAATTTTGGCGTCTTCAATGTTCAATGATGGCAAAACTTTACCGATTCCAACTCCAATTTAAATGAACGAATACCTCAATCTACCGATATAAAGTTTGCCGATCCGAAGCCATTTGGTATTTAATGCTAGTCTTTTTAAACTTTCGCAATTGGAACACTTAAGGGGCCGGCGGAGGGATAATTTTCATACAAACGTAATACCAAAATGATTACTAATTTAAGCAGATTTTCACTATATTATTGTAATAATTGTATTTTTATTGTATTTATCTAGGTTCCTGGGCAGTTTTTATTTTAAATAACTTACCTCAAATGAAATAAACACCAATCGCATTTTACACATTTTTTTCATTGCAAAATGTGATTGGCTTTAATTTCATTTAAAGTAAGTAATTTAAAATTAAAACTGTTCAGGAACCTAGATAAATACTATACAAATACAATTATTGCAATAATATAGTGAAAATCTGCTTAAATTAGTAATCATTTTGGTATTACGTTTGTATGAAAATTATCCCTCCGCCGGCCCCTTAAGGGGAAATGCGATTGGCATTGAGTCCATAGATAGATAGAAAATACTCAATACATTTATTGCTTTACACATGGTTTAGTTTGTACATACATAGTTTTTAGGTGTAAGTAGGTATCACATGGACCCTGCATAGGGTATAGCAAACATGGAGGCAGGCCGAGGTTTTAAGGTAAGTAGGTACGATTAAATTATAAATAGTTAGCTTGTCATTTTTATATTTAGGATTGTGATGTACCTTATCTTGGTAGGTAGTTATCGTGCCGGTTATTATCTTGTTGTTGTTGTTGTTGTTTATTGTGCACCAAACAAATGAATAAAAAGAGAATTCGACAAATTTCTTATAAACTATAATATAGATAGTGCAATTCACGAAGACGCGCCCCTCGTGGGGTGCGGGGAGTTTGCTCCGAGCGGCAGTCGCGAACCGTAGTCTATTCATTGTAGTGTGCGTGTGCACTCATAGGTAATTAGTGTGTACCGATAACACTCAAACATTGACGGAAGCTTGCACACATATACTATAAACGGTTAGGAAGAATAGTGGGGCGCGCCTTCGTGGATTGCACTATCTATAGTACACATTACATAAAGTTTATAAGAAATTGGGCGGTCTTACCGCTAAATAGCGACAAAATTTCTTCCAGACAACACCATACACAACTAAACACAATCAAAATACTAACCAGAGCTTGTACTAAGAGAATCAGATAGCAGATGTAATTCGTATGTACATTTTTTGTAAGTATATACAAATATCTGTGTTCACCACGCAAATATTTGTTCTCAGTGGGGATAAAACCCACGACGTACGGCGCAGAAGGCAGAGTTACTACCAACTGATCTGAGATGCCAGTCATCAGAAAAAAGTATCAAGCAGTAAAAAGTGAACAGTGAGTGAAGTCTTTTTGTTGTTTTTAGTATGTTTTACTCGTAGTATGTTTTTTTCTGTGTCATTTTTCTTAAGTACTTATGTTTTTGTAATATCGTCTTATCTTTCTTTGTTTTTATTTCTTATTTTAAAAGTATGTATATGTGCTGAAGCAGTAAATAAATAAATGTCTATGTCTATGTCTATGAAGTGAAAAGTGAGTAAGTGTAAAGTTGATTATACCGGTTATATCCCAAGTAAGTTCTGTTTGATTGAGGAATACGTTACCACGTGAATATTATTCAATATTAATTAGAGTAGTTTGTACCTTGTAATTTAAGTACCTACCTACCTTACATTTTAAAAGGTGGACATTCACGGAGAGACTATACGAATTAAATACTTTAAATAAATAAATATTGTGAACAATTCACAAAACACTATCTAGTCCCAAATTATGCAGAGAAACAGATAGCTGGTATAATACATGTATACTTGTTTTTGTAAATGCTTACTTACAATATACAATATAACACCCAGACAAAGATCAAACATCTGTGTTCACCACACAAATCGCTTCAGTTTTCGGTTGGGATCGAACCCACGATCTACGGCGCAGAAGGCAGAAATATTAACAACTGAGCCAAGAAGCAAGTCAAATTAAATTAATTAGATAAGACAGAAATATCTTCACAACTTTTATCCCTTGATATACCCCTACTAGTACTGGGCAGCGATAACGGCCCCACTTTCCGATCTTTTAGGTCTTGGATTGAACTTCAGTCGTGCACCAACAAGTTTTTCTACCTGAAAATGTATGTGCACTATGTCAGTACTCTGAAACGGTGAAGGAAAAAACCTAGACTCACTCAGCTTTAAGGGCTATGCTACACGGGCGGTTCTTCCGCCGAGGGAATCCGCTTCTGAACCACACTAGACTCAATTCTTATGGACATTGTATGCTACAAACTACACGGCGCAGTTTCTCGCCGTTTACCGCCGTTCTAAACTACACGGGCGGTTATGCGCTATTGCGTCATTGTGCGCGGGGCCTTCTCGCTCGCTCGTCGTTCGTGCACTTGCGTTCCATGTTGCGGGTCCATGTTGAAATGAACAAAAGACAGCGAAAAACCGCGTCCTGTATAGTTAAATGGTCTGCGGAAGCTTTGTCGAGCGAATTCCCGCGGCGGGAGAACCGCCCGTGTATTATGACCCTAAGACGTTTCAAAGTGATCCTTGTGATACAACTGATTAAAGAATTTTGTCTTTGGGGAAAAAAAGGCGCTAGTATTTTTTTGTTTTCCATTACAGGCTCTGATTAGTTTGGGGCTAGAAAGCGTTGTATTTGTTGCTCAGAAAATGGATTTAGTCGCTGTTTGAATGTCTTTCTTTACAATATTCCCATCCTAACATCAATCCAATCTGTGTCAAGATCTAAATTAATGTAATTTAGCTTTATGTAAGTAAATAGGTAGGTACTGTAATGGGGTCGGTTTGCGTGACGACAGTATATCTCTAACAAATATTAGAGTTACTAAATAAACTGATAAAAGTAAGTGTTTATGAGTTACTTAGCCAACTCTGTGATGTAATAAAAATATTGTATTCCACACTAGGTTGCCACAATTGACACCTAACAAATACAAATGACTGGCCTCTCAGCTCAGTTGGTAGTAGCTCTGCCTTTTGAGCCGTAGGCTAAACCTAGACCTAAACCTAGACTCACCTAGTTTTAAGACGTTTCAAAGTGATCCTTGTGATACCAATTTATACATATTTGACATAAATTTGATACATATAATTAATTACATGTACAGTCGCGGTATGAAAATGTTCGTCACCCTAGAGTCGGTTTTCGCTTGCACCAGTGCCTTGATCATGAACACATTTTGACATAACTTGTGACGTTAACTTAGCGGTGTATTCTGTCTATTCAGTTTCAAAAGGTCGTCTGTGATCGTGATACGTTGAACAAATCAAGTTAAAATCGACGAACATTTCATTCCGCCACTATATACATAATGTTCTTACCAACTTGTAGATATAATTTGTTTTCATTGTTATTGGTCAAACTTCCCTTATTGCCCTTTATTGTATGTTTTGACATATTGACATATTTGACTTTGAATCACAAAATTGAAGCGAATAAAACGAGAAATGTCCAAATATTGGCCCATCTTGCGACTGACATTGACTTATTGCTAAAAACAGGTCCAGAGCATAAGATTTGGCGGAAAACAGCCGCCCACCCAATGGAAGAGCGATTGCTTTATATGGATAGATAGACTCAAAAACGGTATAGCACATTTTATCAAGAAAACAACACATCAGAAAAAGAAGAACATCGATTAAAGGTATACGGCTACACAAGAAATCAAAAACGAAAAAAGAACATTGAACGCTGTCGTATTTGACAGCGTTTCAGCTGATTGCCATCAGACTTTTAGTGGTTTGCAATCAAGTTTTTATATTTATCAGCTTTAGGTACCTAACTGCTTTATTTTGTAAAAAAGTAAATTGAAACAAATATGAAACAAGTCGTTTGCCTGTTTTTTTAGACTTTTCGCGTAGAACTGGCACCTAGACCTAGCTCTAAGACGTTTGAAAGTGATCTTTGTGATATGAAAATGTAATTGAACTTTGATTTTTGTTACAGATATAAAAATAATCCAACAATATTTCCAATTATTTTGTACTGTGTTGTATTTGTTGTTGGTATTATATTTTGTATTCGATTGTTTTGTATCCGTGAAAACCTGTAATTGGCTCACTAGTTTCTAGCGCATTTTTATTAATAATTTTGTATAAGTTGTTGTTTTTCCAATAAATAAATAAACTAATCGCTTCCTCTCATACCTTAGTTCCAAATCTCATAGGCGTGGTTCCAGTAAATGCTGCTTTTGGCGAAACTCCTTATTCTAGTATAGCCATATTACCTTCTGGGTTTGAAGAATTGCCGATTATACATCACTAACAACGTCAGTCAAATAAAAAATGAGGGTATCCGTAAAAGAACCATGAACTGGTTTTACATCAGCTCAAAAATTTTAAAACCTTTCTGTAAAAGATTCATATTTAATGACGTTGTAATGTTTACTACACACTTAAGAAAACAAGAAAAAAATTATTAGGTCCCAAAAGATAATAGCGAGTGGGATTTAAACCCGCGACCTTGGTATGGGGCCGCGCTCACCACTGCGCCATCGCATCCAAACAAAGCATTGCCTCGTAGGTCACGCACGTCAGGAACGTGCCCTACGATGCACTTCCATGCGTCCATCAACTTGAGGCATACAGATGTTCGGCCTCACGTGCTAGTAATTTCTGCACCGGCACCCACACCCTTCAAACCGAAGCACAGCGATGCTGCTTCATGGCAGAAATATAGGCATGGTGGTAGTACCAGTTATCAACCAAGACAAGTTAGTGCCATATGAGCAATTCCGATGACTATAATTCGTCGAGCGTGTTAGGGATCCGATGGCGCATGTCAGCGCAGTCCGTACAGAAAGGACACGGGTTCTAATCCCGCTTGGCTCTCCCAATCTTTGTAAAAGACATTGGTCACATTGAACCAGCAAACAAAACGTTTGATGCACAATCCAATAGATTGGCAAAATTGTTAAGATCGCGAAAAGTCGGTGGATGGAGAGGACTTAAAATCGTTCTTCCTCCAAGAAGCTCTTGGAAATAATGAAAGGTCTGGAGCAGTCCACTGCTGGACATTGGGTCCGGACTGATGGAATTATTCTGTCAAAATACTGCATCATTCGCAAGTTTGAACTCAAAGTCTATGCATCTAAAAGCTATTTCACAGTGGTCTCTTTTCAGAAGTGATTCGCTAAAGTGAAGGCTTGCATCACAAACTGCTACCTTTGTCCAACTTACAAAGGTAGTCGTGTTGTTTACTTCAAAACAATGGACCCTGTTCAGGCTAAAGGTAGTGCGAGAGCCATTAGAAAATAATCAATGGTGGTAATTCTGTTGTAACAGGGACTGAATAACTGAAATACAAATTCGATACTTACTTTATTTAACGGTGACGTCGTTTCAGTAAATTCCAGTCTCTTTCTTTTGTCTTTTATTCTTCCTTTTTTTGTTTGTTTCTTTCTTTTTTTCATAATATTATCTCGCTATATTCACTTCGCAGTGGGACTTTGTACGCGTCTTCTTCAATTACTTCTGATATTTGCACTTAATATTCTGTGTTATGATTACTTACCTTTCTACTATTGCTGAGGTATTTCTTTCTTTCGTTCGTCCTTTCTGTTTTTCTTTCTTTTTTTCCTGCATATTGTCTTGCTATGTTCACATATAGACCTCGCTGTGGGACTTTGTATGTTTCATCTTCAGTTGCTTCTGATATTAAGCTCAATATTGTGATTATACCTACCTACTATTGCTTAAGTGGTTAAGGCCACGGACGCCACGCCACTGCCATGAACGCATTGTGTACCTAAACAACTTACTATCTCCTAGACTATGCTTAACATTATGAAAAGTTTAGTTGAACTTTTAGTCCTAATGAAATGACTGACTTGTACCTAACCTCTTTTTTAATAGTGGTATGAAAAAAATAGTACATTACTGCACCAGCCAGTAAAAGAAGTATCAATGGACGAACGCGTAAGTCCTAATAGCCTAGTTGTGGCCAAGGCTTGCATATACCTTGTACTTTTCTTAAATAATGCGTGAAAAAAAATAAGTAGTAGGTACCACTTGAACGCATTTTGTAAAATAAGAATACGACGAACAACGAACAACACAATTTCTTAAAGTATTCATTTGTATTTTTTTTCAATAAACAGCATGTAATTTTGCAAGCCAGTTCAAAATTTTAATAAAACCTTTGATAGGTTACCTCTTTGGTTGTCATGTTCCGGAATATAAGATCGTTCCATTTTTAAATTACACGACATATTATGAGTTTATGTAATGTACCTGTCCGCTTAACACGAGTCCGGTTAATGTACGGCCAGTTAATGTATGCACTGTTAAAACGATGCCACTATTTTTTCACTGGAAAATTGTAAAGGCCCATGTACACTGTCGCAGATTAATATTTTGATTATTATTATTTTATCTAGCGATGAATAATTGTACTGAACAGGCAGCCCCTTTGAGGTTATTAGGAAAAAAACATTCTCTGGCACTGCGGCGGCCGCTAACGCGGCACGCTCGCTCGCCTTGTGCGTAATTTTTATGTTCTAACATAACCTAACCTATCCAAATCGGATCCGCCCTATAAAGTATCAAGGACAAGGTATAAGTATCCAGTGCCAGAACAAAAAAGTAAATGATCATGTTTGAATTGCTCCAGTGTGCGTTTGGCTTATCTGGCATCGAAATAACAGTGTGTACAATAACATAATGTACATTATCGCCTCCCCTTAACACGACAGTAATGGATTTTCACAACTTTTGTCAGCCGCTGTTTGCTTGTTGGGCCAGTTCAGTAATTTCGATTTATCTCAAAGAAGATTGTCAAAATAATGCTCTCATTTCCGAATGTGTTTGAGAAAAGAAACTTTTCAGCTGATTAATTTGATTTGTGAACAAACAGACGTTTATTTTCATCAGACATTGGACCGTATCACAAAGGCATAAGTCCTAAATTGTATCAAAAAAACTTGAAGCCCTAAAAGTTGCCTAGACATAGGGACTACCAAAACTTTCTTTTGTTCAGTCTAAAACTAGTTTAGTACGGCAAAATGGGGAGAGTATCAAATGATCTCAATTTACCCCGTTTTGGGGCATAAAGTACAAATTGTATGTATCCCCGGGGACATTTGTGTAAGGTAGTGAATTAACTTAGGGGTGGGAACTAATGGAAACTTTATCCACCCCCGTTAGTAATAATCATCATCATCAGACTGAAGGAACTGCTGCACTTGAAGTGGAATTAGCATCATTATCTACCCTCAATTCGACTTGTCTTGTCTTGTACTTGTCTTGATATCTTGATATTTAGATTTTTTCTTATTTATTTATTGAAGTGAAAACTTCTTTAGCGGCGTTGAGCACTTTTTCTGTAATGGGTATAAAATCTTAAACTCGCGTCAGCGCGTCAGGACACGTGACCTGATCGAAAAAGCGTAAGACGGATGGAGAGTAGACAGCTATCCCCTCTCTACGGCGCGGCGAAAATGTATGCCTGGGCCTACTGTTTCGTTTAGGCAGCGCAGGGCGCTTGCGCGAATGTTCGTGTATGTTACAGCGTGCCAAATAACAAACAAGCCCCCCCTAACCATTCCAAAATATCAAACATGCTCAACGTTAATAATCAAGTTTTCACTTCTGCCGGCACTCCCGGAGTGCAACCCGTATTTTTTTTAGCTTTTGCTTTTTTTATTTCTTTATTTATGAGTTATGATCGCGAAAGTTAATAAAGTGCTATTCGTTAAATAAGTTAATTGTTTTTATTTCTTTCAAAGGATAAAAGTTTGCGAACGAGAAGTACGTCGCGTCGGTTGTCTTCGCTTTAAGGTCGATGAACGATTTACCGGCTGTATCATCTCTAAAAATAAAAAGATACGCTTGTAATTCCGTTTCAGGTCTGATTAAGGGTACTTTTTACCCATGCCCCTATTAGGGGAAGTAGGGACGAATAAAATTGACCCTTAATCAAACCCGAAACGGTATTAGAAGCGCGGGTATCGTAGGTTCTTTTTTTTTGTATAACTACTACACAATTATTATTGTGGCAAGTCCAGCAAGTACAATGATAACTGGAAACCATCGCATATAACAAAGCAATACCTTACAGGTCAAGAACCTCAGGAACTTGTCCTACGGTCCACTGCTCTGCGTCCATCAACTTGAGATATACCTACCGATGGCGAGTGATGGGCAGTTTGAAGAAGAAAAATTGGACTTTAGGCTTACATCGAACAGAACGCTTCGCTTCCATTTTTCTGCAATATGCCAAGGAGTGGAACTCTTTACCGTCGCCAGTTCCAGAAGGCAGAATCCTATGGTTCTGTACAGGATGTAATTTTTTATTTAAATATT
This sequence comes from Thera britannica, assembly GCA_939531255.2. Taxonomy (NCBI): domain Eukaryota; kingdom Metazoa; phylum Arthropoda; class Insecta; order Lepidoptera; family Geometridae; genus Thera; species Thera britannica. The sequence continues at coordinate 6,147,430 of OW618045.2, forward strand.
TGGGTCCATTTCCTTCAAAAGTAAAAATAAAAAAAGCCAAGTGCGAGTTGGACACGCCCATGAAGCAACAAGTAACATAATATAATAATTATAAGTTCTTGTAGTTCGTCGAAAAGGAAACTGCAGTTTATACGATTTATGACGTGTAAAAAAAAACTACTCACTAGATCTCGTTCAAACCAAATATCGTTGGAAGTTTGCATAGTAATGTACATCATACATTTTTTTTAGTTTTATCATTCTCTTATTTTAGAAGTTAGAGGGGGGGGGGGGGGGGGGGACACACATTTTACCAAATTTGAAACTTCAACATCATTTTTGAAGACCTATTCCTAGATACCCCAAACGTATGGGTTTGATGAAAAAAAAAAATTTGAGTTTCAGTTCCAAGTATTGGGACCCCCAAATTTTTCTACTTTTGTGTAAAAATCTTAATGCGGCTTACAGAATACATCTACTCGCTAAGTTTCATCAGTCTAGCTCTTACGGTTTCGGAGAAAAATGGCTGCGACATACGGATGGACAGACAGACAGACATGACGAATCTATAAGAGTTCCGTTTTTGCCATTAGGCTACGGAACCCTAACAATGGAAAAAAAATATATGCAGGGAGTGTTTTCTTATAAATTGAGGGCATGACTCCTATCACTATTTTTCCTTAACTCCCGTGGTTTCAGACCTAGCCATTCCCTTCTCAAAAAACCACCATGTTTACATTACAAGCGACCCGCCCCGGTTTTGGTCGGGTGGTAAAATTCAAAGGCAGAAAATTATAATAACCCTTTTGTTTTATATAGTAGGGTAGAAAAGGCTGATGATGAGATTCTGTTTTCTGTTTCCTTTGCAAACAATTTGACTGATGGAAGTATTTTCTAAATTTAATACAAGTTTGAAGGGTGGATTTAGTTAATTGATCGTCTAATTCCGCTTGCCAATTAAATACTTTTTGCTTACTTTTGTGTTGAGAAATCTCAAGTTTAGCCAAAAAGTTTTGCTTCATTCATAAAGTTTTCTTTGTAGTAGCTCAATTTAAATATTTATGTTATGTTGGCAGATTAAAAAACATAGCTTATTTTTTTTTTACTATGTTAATTAGCTAGCTATAGTTTAAAAACTCGATTTGTTGTCCAAATACACCTTTAACTCTTGTAACTTCATAAGTTCACTATTATTACGAATAATATAAGATAAATAAGGCATAACACCTTTCCCATCAGTATTATCTCATCTAAGTATTTTTTTATAGTATAGTATGTCACACCAGGTGACCCGACGACATTGTTAAGATCGCGGTAATTCAATGGATGGAAAGGGCTCAGAATCGTTCTTCCTGGAAATGTGTAGGGGAGGCTAATGTCTAGCAATGGATTTCTTCAGGCTGATAATGATGTTGTGATGTTATGTTAGTATTTATTATCACACAAGTAGTCAAATCTAGGTGAATCTACATCTAAAACGCACAGTATTCAACATGTTTTCATCGCGGGATTACCGCGAATCCCGGGAAATACCCCGGAGTTAGGAAACCCTATCGCTCGCGTCAGCAAACTACGTGCCCGGAAAGCTAATGTTTCAAAGATGTACGATTTATTTACCCCTCACTATTCAATAATGTTCCTGGGTTTTCGTTGAAATATAGAACAAAACCAGATAAAGAATGTCTGGAAGAAATTGATTTTTAGCGATATGACCTACCATTATACATGTACTAGCGGCCGCTCGCAGCTTCACTTGCCCTGTTCCCGTTACGCTCCGTTCCCCGTACTTACATCCGTTCTCCGTTACAAAATCTTTACAAATTTTAGCATAGTGTTATTCTGATGTTTAAGCTATATTAGTGTAAATTTTGATTAAAATCCATACAGTAGTTTTTACGTGCAAGAGTAACAAACATTCATGCATACTTACAAACTTTCTTGTTTATAATATTAGTAGTATTATCTAAAAAGTTTTGTTATACTATCTTTTCATCCCCCCATCTCGGAAAGAGTATTTTGCTCTTCGATATCTGAGTGCAAAAATCATTTTATCCACTAGAGATTTAAGATTTAAAGATTTAAAAGATTTATTTGATAACAAACATCAATGATACAAAAGTGTTACAACATTAAACTAGCAGGTACATACTAAACATGATGGGTAGTACAATATTTAATGCGTAAGTACGCTAACTCCCACCCTAGGAGAACCTGTGTTGTGGGTAGTTAGAGAGGATAAAGTCAATTGAATTTAGAACATCTTGTGCACTTAGTTTGTGAACTCCTCTTTACTTCTTTCTCCATGGTCCTGAATTCATCATTCTACCTTTTTTAATTTGTTGAAAACTTAGAATCGAAACCTTCTTGGTGTCATCACTTTTTTTTTATTGCTTTACGCGTGCCATTTTTTTTTGCATTTATTAATTTCCTCGCTGAGGTGGATTGAAAAGTTACATGTTGCACTCGAATGCAAAGATTTTTCACCTCGTGCTCTTTTAATTCTTTCACTAACTATATTATTCGTTTGTAAAATGTGCAATAAAGAGCGCCCAGCTGGTAGGTATTTCTTCAATCAACTAGTGGTATAAAGAAAATCTAAAGGCGATAAAATTGTTTTCTAGCAACACCGCATAGTACAATGGTTCTAACGATAAACCCAGTGATCGATCATTCATCTGACACATGTGTACAAAGAAACGTGCTTCGTTTAGCTAAGGAAATACTGGCAAGTTGAAAGAGGTAGTAACTAAATCCAGATTTTAACTTTTATTAGCTGGATTTAACGAACCGTGCGGGTTGTGGCGCGTCAGAAGATTAGAATACCCCATACAATTTGTAGTGTAGTTAAATAAATAAATATTGCGGACAATCCACGATGTTTATTTACTTAGAATTTAGCCCCAAATCAAGCAGAGCTTTTAGAAACCAGAAAGCTGATATTAACACGGATGTATATTTTATTTGTTAATAATTTTACAGTGAAAACTATATTATGTATTTATTAAATATAGCTAGAACTTTGTATTACTTTATCATACGGCCAAACAAAACATCCCGACTCCCGACTAGTGATGAGTCTCGTCACCCGGTCTCAGTAAGGATACCGGCTAACAATACATACTTAGAATATACCTAAAATTAAATATTACACTGCTTAGTTTGGGGTAAGATAGTGCTGTGTGGATTGTCCACAATATTTATTATTGTTATTATTAGAGATTAAGACTAAGATCAGAATACAACGTTATTGTACACCTAAATAGAACGTTAAGTAGGTCTACCACAAGCTTGGTCTGGCTCTGTATCTGGCTCTGGTTTTGAGTATGTGTTAGTGCTCACCATTGTAATAAACTGTGTGTATGACGTTTCAACGTAGGAATTATTTAGCCAACACTCACACAGACTCAAAACCAGAGCCTGAGACATAATATGTAGCCTGGCAGAGCTTGTGGCAGGCCTAAAAGTATTTCCTATTTATTTTACCACTTACAACTAAATCTACATCTCGTTAGCTATCATACTTATAAAAAGTTCCTTGAAAGTCGAACTTTCGTGGAGGATAATCAAACTGCAAGTTTTAATATACGACCATTGACTTAATGCGAGCTAACTAATTCGTGTGAACAAAGCATAGGTTCAACTGAGTTTTTAAAGTACCTACTCGCTAATGGAGCGAAACATCTTAAAGATTGATAGGGAAATATGAGCTGTGATTAGTTGAAGTTGTGAGCTAAACTAATAACTTACTATAGATTCTTAGAGCTGTGGTTTCACCGATTGATAATTTTTCACGTTCTTCTTCTTTCCCTTCCTGCCATTATCCTGTCATTAAGTTATTTTATTCGGCACAAAATATATTATTTTCCTCCTCCATTCTCTTTAGTCAGCCATAGAATGTTATAGAACATTCAAGAACGTTTAGGAGCATTTTATTTCTATCATAATTGAGTTTTTTTTTAAAAGGTCCTACGTGTTAGAAAAGGATAGACATAGATGTTTGCAACATGTTGCATTTCTTTTTATAGCCCCTTCCCACCATATCGCGCACGGAGGCGGATCAGCTCGCACGACACACCATGGGAACGGTCTCGTGCACCGAGGTGCGCGGTAGCACAGGAGCCCTTTCTGTGTGCGTTGCCGTGCGTCGTCGTCGGCTGTGCGTGATGATCTGCAGAACCACGCACCGTAAGAAGGCAGCATTAGTCGTAGCGTGATGATAAATGGACTATCCCACATAAAAATATTTTTTCAATTCGGACCAGCAGTTCCTGAGATTAGCGCGTTAACCAAAAAAATCTTCAGCTTTATTAAATTAAAGTATAGATGTGTAACGATTGTGTTAATTGTAAAAGTGCTAGTAAACCAGCTATTTCCCTTGCACTGTGGCATACATTAAGATCAGTATCAACACGACTCCAGACCCATTTTCTTATCTTCAACTTTTATTAACTTACGTAACTGTAATTAGGAGTTGAACGCTTTTGACTTCTCTTAAGATTTTCATAAAGGCGTGTTTATAACATTCTGTGTGTTCTATGCCTTGTGTGTTATTATAATAAACCCTTATTTGTATATTACTAAGTTGGAGTGGCACCACACTGGCACTACACTGCTTTTAACTTTGTTTTATAAAAGGATCATACAAAAAACAGTAGTGCGAGTAGGACTCGCCCATGAAAGGTTCCGTATAGCAACAAGTAACATAATAGAAAAATTATTGTAGTTCCGCAAATGGTAATATGCGGTTTACGATTTATGACGTATTAAAAAAACTACTTACTAGATCTCGTTCAAACAAACCAAATTTCGGTGGAAGTTTGCATATTAATGTACATTATATAATTTTTCAGTTTTATCATTCTCTTATTTTAGAAGTTACAGGGGGGGGGGGTTACTACTTTGGAAGTGCCTCTCGCGCAAACTATTCAGTTAAGAAAAAAACAAAAAAACCTCAACATCATTTTTGAAGACCTCTATCCATAGATAATGCTCAAATTTAAATTCAAATATTTATTTTATTCTGCCTTTACGATACTGACTGACAATCAACGCATAGCGTAAAAGGCCTGCGGTCATCTATATAGGCGTTGGCGATGAGGATCAGTGAAACGCTGTCAAATATGACAGCGATACTTGACAGCGTTTCACTGATCGCCATAGCCATCGCGCTAGATGTGCGCAAAGCTTAAGGGTTTTATGAAGATATTGCGATTGTGAACGAGACCTTAGATTCACATAGCTGTTATCACATCGTTTTCTGTGACTTTTTAAAGGTTTATTTACATTGAGGGTAGTTTGGCACGGTGTTCTTAGTGAAACGGCTAGTGTACCGCCAAGAGAATCACTATTATACAGGCTAAAAGAATAGTTCTAAAATGATGTCTATGCATTGTCAGTTTATAAATTTAAATAAACTTACGTTCAATACAACGTGTATCAAAATATGTGTACTATCCTGAAGGGGGGTGAATTTCCACCCCCCGGGGAACAACTTTTGTTCAACGACTTTTCGAACTTCGATTGGTATCTCTGAAAAAAACTGCAACGAAGTTTCAACATTAACAGCTGACTTTATACAAAGTGACAACCTTAAACTCAGCTACAGAGGTAGTAGGTAGTAGTAGTAGACCTACAGAGGTCAAGGGGTCAAGGGGTTACAAGGATAGGGTTGTCAATTTATTTAGGCATTATGAAATTAAATATTTTTGTATGGGAAACTGAAAATAGGAATTTTTAATTATCTCCCCTCCACAACTGATCACCATTGTGGTCTGAAACCCCCCACCTTCGCATAGTACACATATTTAGATACACCTTGTATAAATCTCGTACCTTTTTTATTTTTTTAGGGTAAACAAACAGTCTTCTTCTTACCGTGTCACTAGGTCTTTCGAACCAAGCGTGGTGAAAGGATTTTAAGTGCGCCTCAAAGAGGCTCCTTTCGTGCACTTGACACATATTTTCGAACTTTTTAGGTACTACGACATGCCGGTTTCCTCACGATGTTTTCTTTCACCGGTTGAGAGCACTGGCATAGTGTACATACATTTTTGGGCAGAAAAACTCATTGGTACACGACTGGATTTGAACCCACAACCTTAGAATCGGAAGGCGGAGCTGCTACCACTAGGCCACCAGCGCTCTAAAAGACAAACAGTAAAAAAAACCGTTGCGGAGCAGTGCAGTACTACATGCTCCACAGTTTCTTTTTCCTATAGGCAGCCGCGACAGAGGTCGCTATCTGTCGCTTTTGTCTTCAAAAGGTGGTAGTTGAGGTCGCATTAGTCCGTGATTCCTACCATCACTTTTAAGTCTTTTTGTCTGTGTCTAGTTGTGATCTGCTGGTCCATTGCTGGAAGCATTGTTTTAGCGTGTTTGTAGATGATGATAATGATGATGATGTTAATATATTTGGACGTTTGCGGTTCAATGCCTCTTACGAGACCGAATTGGATGAAACTTAGTATATTAAAAAAGTTCGTCATTTGGCGCAAGTTACTTTTACCTCGAAAAAATATCTGAGTTGAAGGAAAAAATCCTTTAGACCTACCACAAGCTCTGTCTCGCTCTGGTTTTGAGTCTGTGTGAGTGTTGATTGCGTGGAACTGGCACTTAGACTCAAGCTCTAAGGCCCGTATTCTGAAACAGTGCTTAGGTCTGAGTCGAGCCTCAAGCACAGATTTTTGACACTTTTCAATGGAGAACTGTCATAAAATCTATGCTTGAGGCTCGACTCAGACTCAAGCGCTGTTTCGGAATACGGGCCTTAGACGTTTCAAAATGATTGCCATTCTACAGAATAAATACACTTTTGATTTTATTTGATTTGTTGACTAAATAAATCGTACGTCGAAACGTCACACACACAGTATAATACACTGGTGTAATACACAGACTCAACACCAGAGACAGAGCCAGACAAAGCTTGTGGTAGGTCTACAGGAAGAAGAAAAAAATCAGTTTTGATCTTACCGACATGCGAGCAAAGCCGCGGGTATGTTAGTTTCTAATAACTCACAGATGTTTCTGAAGTCTGAAAATTCTGTGCAAATTCCCAAACGGCAGAACATCAATATTCACAAAACGAGTTCGCCAAATGGCGCTTTGAAAAAGCTTACTCTACCCTTTTGTGCTTGTACGTAACCGAGTTTCGTAACTAGCTACGTAAAAGGATTTTTTTCTTAGTTCGTAACCGGGTTACGAACTAGGAAAAATATGATGGCATTCAGTTCTTAGTTCATAACGAGGTTATGTATATAACCTTGAGGCCTTTGTGCAGCAGTGGACATCTTCAGGCTGATGATGATGATGATGAACCAGGTTATGAAGAAATAAAAAAGTTATGGCATACAGTTCTTATTTCGTAACCGGTTTAAGTAGCAAGACAAAAATTACGAGTATCATGTCCTCATTCACTAAGTACTAGTTACGAACAAGAACTCATATTCTGAATAATTTGTGGTTGATTAAAAAAAAATACAATTACAGACAAACATTGAAAAAAAAGTTGTCAGTAAACGTCATAGACATAGATGTTATGTGTGTATAAACGTATAAAACTATGCATGATACAAGTTAGTTCTTTAGTTAGTTTAAGTTAGTTTTTTTATACTCGGCTTAGTTGGGGGCTAGATAGTGCTGTGTGGAATATCTACCATATTTTTATTTATTGGTTTCTTCTATTCCTACGCATCAACCAATTAGCAATTACCAACGAATTAAATTCATTAGCAAATCTTTGATCATGCATTAGTCCATTAGCAAATCGTTCTGTAATTAGTGCTAATGGCCCAAGCATGAGGTACTCAACAGTCAGTATGAGACGCGCCTTATCCGCCATCTTGTGCCAGATAGTATAACTGCTGGATTATTCTGTAATTCTGTTGCAATCAAAAATAAATGATACTAACAAAGAAAAACGATCACTTAGACGCCGCTATTTTGTAATTACCAAAAAAAATGCTGATATTGGCTGCTGTTACTGAACACATCCAGAAAAAAAATCAAGTTAAAAAAATATATATCTTTAAATAACGACAATTTTCAGTCAAATATTGAGAAATGATTCAACAAGCAAAAATCATTTCATTCATAAACGCTAAATACCAAGCGGAACCGAACAACGTAATTTTTTTTCTCTCTAGTACTACGTAACTAATGTGTTCATAATTTTATGCAGAATTTCTGAAAATTTTAACATCTAATCATTCTGATTGCACATTCATAATGTTTTACCCCTACTACATTACCCTATTTTTTTTTTTGGTGGTTAAAAATTAGTGGTGTATTGTTACTATCATTTTTTGACCACTAGCTATCTATTGCCATCCTAGTTTCACAAATCAAAGTTCCTATTCGCTATCTCATGTTTATTACGTCAACATTCAGTCTAGTTGTAATCGTTCCTTGTCAAAGAATAAAAATATTCAATTAGTTTTTTATTGCAATCATAGTTCAAAATTATATCAAAAGTGACAGATGTGATAAGGTTTTGATTGCAACTAAAGATACGCAATTGCCATCGCTGGTTCATCAGTGTAGCTCTTACAGCGACGGACAGACAGACAGACAAACAGACAGACAGAATATATAAGGGTCGTTTTTGCCTTTTGGCTATGGAACCCTAAAAGGAGAGACGTAGGCGAAACAAATTGTTCAAGCTGATCGAGTAAAACTCAGACTACACTTAGGTACAGTTCAACTTTTTAGGGTTCCGTAGCCAAATGGCAAAAAGGGAACCTTTAAAGATTCGTCATGTCTGTCTGTCTGTCTGCCCGTATGTTTCAGCCGTTTTTTTCCGAAACTGTAAAAGCTATACTGATGAAACTAGGTAAGTAGATGTAGGTATTTTGTGGACTGTGTGACTTATAATAAAAGACAATTATGAAACTAAAAAAAAATGTGATGTACCTACTATGCAAACTTCCACCGAAATTTGGTTTGAACGAAATCTAGGTAACATAGTTTAAATTAATTCAATTATTTGTCCAAGTAGTTTTTTTTATACGTCATAAATCGTAAACTGCAATTTACCTTTCGACGAACTACAAGAAATTGTTGCTACGGAACCCTTCATGGGCGAGTCCGACTCGCACTTGGCCGCTTTTTTAACGTCCTATTGAAAAGAGGGAAGCTAAAAGCTTGAAGCTGTAGTATTTGTGACTGTTTGTAAAATCTGCTGGCTGTGGATGATGATGATATCGGAGGTGCAATTTCAATAGCGGTGTCACTATCAAAACGCATTCAGATTCAACGCCTCGTGCCGAAATGAAACACCATTTAGTGGTTCTGTAAACTCACGTCAAAACACACCAACACTTTTAAACTCCAAAGATTTTTGCAATGTCCCAAAAGTTAAGAGCCGAGCGGGATTTAAAACCGCGACCTTCTTCTTGGTACGGGGCTGCGCTGACCGCTGCGCCATCGGATCCTAATCACACGCGACGAATAACTCTTGGACTGTTCGGCACTAACGCGACCGTGGCTCCATCTACATCTTTGACGTTACAGGCAACTACTTACCTGCTCGATACACTTATGCTTATCGGATTTTAACTTTTGGGACATAACAAAAATCTTAGTGATTTTCAAGTGTAGTAAACACTAAAAAATAAAAAAAAAACGTATCAATTCTTACACAACTGAAAACTAAGGATAGGTTATTCAAAATCAAATGTTAACCAAGTATTTCTTTAATCAATTGTATCATAGGATTACTTTGAAACGTCTTACAGCTATAAGTGAGACTAGGCCATTTCCACGCGACCAAGCCAGAAAACAAGAACAGGCAAAAAACTACAGCTTGGTTCTTACAGTTTTATCTATGACCTTTTTACAAAACAAAAATAATAATAGCAGTGAAATTCCAGTGGGTGCTACTCCAAACTAGACGTAGGCAACAATACGAAAGCAAAAGTTTCAAAGTCATATAATAGAAAGAAAGAAAGAAAATTTATTTATTTAACATAACATACACAGAACGGAACACTGACAAACTTACTAAAACATAATATAATAATAAATAGGCACAAAAAAATAAAAAATAAAATAAAATACAATCCAACACAAATAATAAAGTAGGTATATAGGTTAATAGTATTTTTTATAATCAATGCAGGCGTACCGTGCACGAACGCACACGTAAACCTAAGTAATTCCTCCAAGTTGTGTTCGAAATTCAAAATATCATAAAACACAATTTGATTGGTTCCAATTCATTTCAAATATTCACCTAAATCTTTGATTTGATTCACGTCACAAACTCTTCTCGTATGTTTCCACCCCATCCAGCTCCACTTCACTTCCCGTCGGGTTTTCAGCTTACACTCTGACGTATCCAGTTAGTTATCAGTTTTTACATTCCCTCTGCGTATTTTCATCATTTTAGATAAAAAATTGTGCGGATTATTTTACTTTGAAAAGCTTAGTCCCCTTATTCTAAAACTTTTTTGCTAGGACGTTAGATTCGCCAACGCAACTTGAAGGCGGAATACAAAATCCTGAGTAACTTTTAAAGGTATATCTTTGGGCATCATTAAAAAAAAGACTCCATGTTATGTAGGTACTTTGGGTGGAGTAGGTATCCCCCTGACAAAATTTACCAAAAAAATAGTTGGTTTACATAGCTAGCAGGCACACTTACAGTATTGTTGCAAATCACCTGTTCTCTGTTCGGATGTTCTAATTATGTATTTTTTGACGTGTTAACGTCGTTTATTTCGATGGAACCGGCTGCACGCACGATGACTCATGCGGCGTCACCTCGCTCTGAGGCGTTCCATTTAAGGCTTGAAGTGCAAGCGAGAGCGTGGAACGAGCGACAAAGAGGCACAATCGGCCTCCGCGTTCGGCAGCGTTTGACATCTGTCTCTCTCCTACTTGAGTGAGCGATGTTTTAATACACAACTTAGCAAACAAGCATACGGCCCACCTGATGGAAAGCGGTATGTAAAATAAAATAATCAAATAATAAATAGGTATGCCTTTTTGCATAAAAAAATAACGCTTTTTTGTATGGACTCGAAGTTCTCTTGGTATTTTGTGTTCTGTGCTCAAACTAGACTACGGTATGTACTTTGCATGCTGTGGCATCCTATAACTGGAGGGGCACATAGTTTTAAGATATTTTGTTAATATTATTTGTTATTTCGTTAGTCTCGCTAAAACTCGAAAACGGCTGGACCGATTTGGCTGGTTTTGTATGTTTTATATGTTTTTTTTTCATCGGGAACGGTAAAGGGGCGAGCAAAGCCGCGGGCGGCCCCTAGTAAATAAATTAATTTCACGTAACTGAAGTAGGTATTGAGCAACTTTGGCATAACTTTTACCTAAAACACGATACCCTGATATTTATCGCATTTTAGCTCAATAGGTGTCAAATTATTGGAAAACAATCTCAAACTAGAAACTAGACTACTGTGTTGTATTTCATTTTACTAAAGTATTGAATAACTTTTGCTCCCTATTGATAGGGTTGACAGCTCCGATTTCTTCTTAGAACTTTCGAACTCGAGTAGTGCAGCTTTTATGAATAAGGGGACAAGGCTATTCCTGTTAATTGCTGTGACCTAATTCAGAGTTTTAATTACGCGTATGAGTTTAAGAGAGAATTTTAACTTATTTAATATGTAAACTGACTGTGTGATGTTTTATTACATACGTATCCAACTAATTTTAAAAATTGCGGTCACCCGCTGTTTCGCTTGCCCAGTTTTCTTTTCGCCCCGTTCCCGTTACTTTTTCGGGATAAAAAGTATTCTATGTCCGTCTGCTGATTTTAAGCCAAATCGAACCGATTTGGGGGCCGTTCTTTTATAAATAGGTAAAGATGTGAACTGCTTTTCATTTCTAAAGAGTAAAACATTTATTTGCAAAGATTGATCCTTATCATTCACCATCCATTGGTCAAACACAGAGTGTAATTTTTTTTAATAATATTTAGGTCCATTAATCAAATAATCGGGTCAAAAGTAAAAAATTTTTGAAAAAAATAAATATGCAGTTATTAACAAATTTTTAATTTTTTAATTTTTTTTATTGTGTTTTTTATAAATATAGGGCATGATTCCTTTCACGACTTTTCCCTAACTATCGTGGTTCTGTACTTCACCATCACCACCCTTCTCAGAAAACCACCCTGTATAAATCATTTAAGATGCAAAGGCCTGTTTACTTTTTTTTAACTCAACAAAAAGACCCTAAAACACGACTAACTTACTACTTGAACTACTAACTTGACTAACTTGAAGAGAAAATAAAGCTACTACCAAAGCTGAGACGTTTAAGACGTTTTAAAGTGATCCAACTAAATAAAAAAGTTTTGAATTCCAACCGTGACACCACTGTCTCGCAAAAAAACCTTAGCTATAAAATACCTATTGGTATTCAAACCATACAATATCGGAAATATCTTTCTTCTATAGCAAAGCTTTGAAGCTGAACAGTACCCGAAGTCGGAGTTTTGCTACGAAAACAACATTCGGTAGACGAAATGTCGTCTATCAAAATGTCGTTTTCGTATGAGCAGGTGTCTCTCTCTTTTGTATAGAAAATTGATGAGACAACAACTCGTTTCGATCGTTTCTACGTAACGTATTTTTGCTGTCTCATCTTTTCTTCATAGAATAGAGAGAGGCAAATAGTCGAAACGAAAACATTTTGCAGACGAAATGTCGTCTACCAAATGTAGTTTTCATGTGAGCACGTGACTCCCTCTTTTGTATGGAAAATTGATGAGACAACAACTCGTTTCGATCGTTTCTACGTAACGTATTTTTGCTGTCTCATCTTTTCTTCATACAATTGAGAGAGGCAAATAGTCGAAACGAAAACATTTTGCAGACGAAATGTCGTCTACCAAAATGTTGTTTTCATGTGAGCACGTGAGTCCCTCTTTTGTATGGAAAATTGATGAGACAACAACTCGTTTCGATCGTTTCTACGTAACGTATTTTTGCTGTCTCATCTTTTCTCCATGCAATAGAGAGAGACAAATAGGCGAAACAAAACGTTGTAAATTACATTTTATTTTTTATTTTTTATGCCATAGCTGGCAGACGAGCAGACGAGCCACCTGATGGAAAGCAGTCACCGTCGCCCATATACACCTGCAACACCAGAGGTGGTGCCGATGCGCTGCCGGCCTTTTAAATACAGATATACCCGCCTTTTGAACCCCATGTCGTAGCTCTGAGGGAAAACTGCAGAGGGTAGTTCATTTCACAACTTACACGAACACACGAAACACATGACATAGACGAAATGTTGTAAATGAAGTGCGACTTGCCTTTCTGGTAAGAATTTAGCTTTAAATTTCAGTCTGCAATCGTTAGGGTACAATAGATGGCTTATGCTGTTGATCCTTCTACTAGTCACAGTCACATTGTAAAGAAATACAGCATCTCAACTCGGTTACCCTACTAATAAGTAGGGTAACCGAGTTGAGATGCTGTATTTCTTGTCATACATACCTACATACAAAAAAAAATATGGACAATCCAAACTACACTACACACACACACACACCAGAACTCTGCGAATTGTGTTATTAACACTGTATTTTTAACTTTTTTATTGATATAAGTCTTGTCGTGTATAGTTTTTATAAATAAACGATTTTCTTTCTTTCTTTCTTTCACTATCTAGCCCCAAATTATGGAGAGCTTGAACTGTGGTAACCAGATAGCTGATATAATAATTATGTATTTTTTTTTAAATACATACTTAGAATGGAATATAACACCCAGACACACAAATATTTTGTTTTTGGCCTGCCGCGATCAGGTCTAACACACCCCATGTTACACAACAGCCTACCATGAGCTTCATATGGTTATAGTTATGGCTGTCAAAATTGTGTCAACAGTGTCAACACATTCAAACTCAAGAAGAAAATTAATGTGTGAGTCATCAATCTATACACAATTTGACAGCCATAGCCATAACCATATGGAGCTCGTGGTAGCCCTGCTGATCGCGGCAGGTTGATTACTGAAAAAATATGACGTCAAGAAAAACTGACCTGATCCGTAATATATTATAATTTATACAAATTAATTTAAAATGTACTTTTAACCCTTAAGTACACACCCTATAGGTCGATTAATGTAGACGGCAATCATACAACTGCTGCCAAATTAAAAAAATACGTTGGATATTTCCATGCAGTTGCACTACTTATTTATACTATGCCTTGTTTTATTCAATGGTTGACCTCTTTCAGAACTTAATAGATTCCTGATGATAATGAGCTTCGGTTCCATTCTGGGGTATGAGGCTGCATATGTGGGGGTCTGCAGAGGATTAGAGAGGCAATCATGGTGCTGCCTGAGATTTGGAGACAGTAGAACCATGACAAAACGACTAAACTTTTCTTTCCTACCAAAAAGTTTGCATAAGAAAAATGAAAACTAATAAAATAAACTGTTTTGCAGGAAAACGGATAACATTTTGCATCAAAATTATCATTTTACCTGAAATTTGAACAATGTGATTTTATAGAGTCCGCGCAAGATAGCTCTGCACATGACTGATGGTGGAAAATATAAAAAAAATCTCAATCACAAACATAAACTTGCATTAAACGAAATGCAAGATCGATTTTCCTTGTGATCAGAAAATATAATTTCATTCCATTTTTTTTAAGATGATCGATATTCAAAAAGCCTCTTTATATTGTTAAAAAAACTATCAATACGTAACGACAGTTTAATAAGAGCTTTTAAGGCCCTTTCAGATTACCTTTATGGAGCTACTGTAGTATAAGAATAAAATAGTAGTAGAGCTCTTTTTGAAGGGCTCGTCCGGGATTGTACTATACCACCATTCGTACCACCAGAACCCGAAGTCGGAGTTTTGCTACCACATTTCGTTACCAAATGTTGTTTTCGTTTCGCCTTTTTGTCTCTCTCTATTGCATGGAAAAAATATGAGACGGCAAAAATACGTTACGTAGTTGGAGTTGATGTCTCATCTTTTCTCCATACAATAGACAGAGACAAATATGCGAAACGAAAACAACATTTGGTAACGAAATGTTGTAAATGCACTGGGACTTCGGGTACAGTAGTTTCCTAAGTTGGTAGGTTTTCGTACGGACTTCAAAGGAAACAACACGAACGGCATAATGCGTTCGCTCTCTCCCTCTTACTTCGATGAGCGCACAGTGCGAGGGCACGTTATCTCTCAAGTCCTGTACCCCTAGTCTCAGTTTTCCTCAGCCATTTTGAACTATACGTTTGCCTACGTGCCTTTATCTTTTGTATGGAGAAATGATCTAACAACTCATTCGATCATTCCTAAGTATCGTATTTTTGTCTCGTCTTTTCTCCATACAAAAGAGAGCGACACGTAAAACTGATCGACTCAATCTGCGACTTGCCCTTCAGGCATAATATGAAAAAACACTACTGACGACGCTCGCGCAGACGCAATTACGACAACACGCGGCCACGCGAGTGACAGCGGGAACGTATTACGTAATCGAGGTGACAGAGACTAGAAAAATAAAAAATTGGCTGTCTGTAAAGTCAGTTTACTGACGATAGTTGAACGTGACAACGTCATACAGTTGTCCACGCAGACGCATCGCTCACTCAAGTAGGAGAGAAACAGATGTCGAACGCTGCCGAATGCGGAGGCCGATTGTGCCTCTTTGTCGCTCGTTCCGCGCTCTCGCATGCACTTCAAGCCTTAAATGGAACGCCTCAGAGCGAGGTAACGCCGCATGATTCATGTTTTTTCGTTTATGCAGCCGGCTCCATCGAATTATAAGACGTTGTCACGTCAAAAAAAACCGAGATATAGGTATAAGAGTGTGCAAGAGCCTTTACTGTATGGGTTGGGTTGCGAGTATTAAAGTATCATTTGTGTAGTAGGGCCATAATTTGACTTTGTAGAAAAGTTTTATAGTATGACAAACCCATTTGCCTGATCTTTATGGTTTTTAGCAGATTTCGTCATGAAATAAATAAATACATATTGTAGATAATCCACACAACACTATGTAGTCCCAAACTCAGACTTTGTAATACGTACTAAGAATTCAATATAACACCCAGACAGAGAACAAACATCTGCGTTTACCGCACAAGTATTTGTTCTCGGTGGGGATCGAACCCACGATCTACGCCGCAGAAGGCAGAGCTACTTCCAACTAATCTGAGAGGGCATTATGTCTGGAAAATAATGCAACAAGCACCGCTTTTAGGTTCTTCTTTTTCTTATCGTATCACTAATTCTTTTGAGCCAGTGTGGTGAAAGGATTTTAAGTGCGCCTCAGAGAGGCTCTTTTCGTGCACTTGACACATGTTTTCGAATTTTTTAGGTTCTACGACATGCCCTCACGCTGTTTTCCTTCACCGTTTGTACTGGCATAGTGCACATACATTTTTTTGACAGAAAACTCATTAGTACACGACTGGATTTGAACCCCTTTGGATCGGACGGCGGGGCTTCCACTAGGCCAACAGTGCTCTCTTTTTATTATATTTTTTCACAGCCGAGTTCGAGCCCACGACCCTCAAAACTGATCAAAACCCTCAAAAGGTAGATTGGCATCACTAAGCCACCAGAGTTTTTGTTTCTTCAATTCTAAAAGAAAGCTAAAGTTCGTAAATTCTTCAATACCATTAAAAGTTAGATTTAGTTCCAGAAGGGACTTTCTTACAAATCTGATATCTCTTTCGATTGTTCATGTCTACTCTTTCATCCACATCATCATTACCAATAAACAACATAAAGATTTACACAAAGAAACTTAAAATATCTACAAAATGTACAAAATACACAAGAAACAGTTGAGCTATCTGCAGGTCGTTACAAACGATCTAGAGATAGCTCAACTGATCCAAATCTGTGCCAGACGGAAGCGTCCCCAGGACGCTGGCGGCATTGCCACGCTTAAACTGATTTCATACATTCATTTTAGCGTCGTCAGTCTGTGCTCGAGAGCGCTGGTGGCCTAGTGGTAGTGGCCCCGCCTTCCGATTCTAAGGTCATGGGTTCAAATCAAGTCGTGTACAAAAAAGTTTTTCTGCTCAAAATGTATGTACACTATGCCAGTGCTCTCAAACGGTGAAGGAAACGGCATATCGTAGACTATCTTTTTTTCTTTTTCTTAAATTTAAGAGCTTAGCTCTTGTCGGGGTTTTGATGTTTTCTCCAATGAAGTCTTTCGAATGCGGCCTCCTTGACTTACTTATAGTGACATGGCGATCAAATGCCGCCATTAAATAAGCATTCCTCTGATACTGGGCAGCAGCTGTATCAGTACTGGCAGAAGGCCGAAGAATAGTTTTCTGGAAGGGCTTCTGACTGGACATCAAAGGGCGGTACGCCGGCCTCTAAACTGCGGTACAGAAAGCAAGGGGAAACTACTGTACAATCCCAACTCCCTCTCCCAACAAAAGTAATGATGCAAGTAGAAACTATAAAGTTTGAATTTATATGTCAAGTGCACGAAAGGAGCCTCTTTGAGGCGCATTATCTTATACCTCGGCAAGTTTATAATGCGCACTTGATGTGCGGGCAGGTTTTTCCGCAAGTAGGCCGCTGGTGGGCCCTTTTTGCGTGACCCTTGACACGTGTTGCTCGAACTTTTTTAGGTTTTACAACACGCCGGTTTCCTCACGATGTTTTCCTTCACCGTTTTTGAGAGTACTGGCATAGTGCACATAAATTTTTCGACAGAAAAACTCATTGGTACACGAGTGGATTTGAACCCACGACCTTCGGATTGGAAGGCGGGGCCGCTACCACTAGACCACCAGTGTCCTTCTTCCTCTCCATCTTATATTATACGTTTAAACGAGAAAATCTTGAATAATATATATTTAGGATCTCGGAAACTGCGCCAACGATTTTCACGAAATTTAGTATACAGGGGTTTTCGGAGGCGATAAATTGATCTAGCTAGGATTCATTTTAAGAAAATGATTATTTAACTTCGAGTTTAATTAAACATAAACTGAATATGTGACTGCTCCTGCCATCTATTGACGATTGTGAGCAACTAACTGCAAGCATATCCAGCAGATGGCGTTGTTCAGTAAGAATAAACCAATAAAGATAATAATATGACTCTTACGAGCGAAGCTCGGTTACCAACTGCTAGTAAATTCTTTCACCACACTTGGTTCGCAAGAATCAGTGATACGATAAGAAGAAGATCGTCAGTCTGAAGAAGTCCACTGCTGGACAAAAGGCTACCCCTCCCCTGTGGCCATGAAGTCAATTTGAAATAATATATTATTGTATGATCCTTTTATTAAAATACAAAACCGAGCTATATCACTACTCAAACTATTTGAACTACGTGAACAGCAAGAATATTCTACTATTTTGTTACTGCATTTGCCAAAAAGGCGACAAATTTCAAAGTAGGTATCCAGTTTCAGAGACGTGCTGAGAATACCAGCAACAAACGAATTTACGATAGGAACAAAGATGAATGGACTTATATTATGTGGTAGATAAAGTTATGAAATTGCCTTGAATAAATTGTGCATTATAATATATTTTCGCGGTTTTTTAACCTTCTTCAAAAAAAAAGAGGTTCTCAATTTTTTTTTATGTTTGCTATTCCATTACTTCGTCATTTGTGAACCTATTTGAGAAGAATTCAGAGAACGTTTTTACCTAGAAGAATGGTCCGGGAAGCGATTGAAATAAAAAAATACCCCAATTTAAATCGTGAAGACTGCTATAAACTTTCTTTGTCCTGGAATACTGTTTTCGTTAAGTGTGCCCGTCGCGAAAGATCAGCGCAGAGTGTAGATACAGTTAGTGTGGTGTGTCGTACGTGTAATATGAACGTGGACATTTCTAATTCTGAAGACCAAGTGAGGGTAGTTGCAACTGCAACTGTCTCCGCTTCTTGACAGTAAGAGCGGTTTGAGACTAGCGTTTTATACGCGCGTATGAGCTCGTTTTTGGAAGCGCGTTTAGGCGCGCCTTTTGTCACACGCTCGACTCGTACGAGCGTTGACGCGCTTCTAAGCTCATATAAGTGTCAGAATCCATGTTGATACTGACACGACACCACCGGTTCGAACGAACACGCTGAAATATGCCCGTTTATGCGGGTATGGTTTTTAGAAGCGCGTAATGTAGCGTCCGTATAAGCGCGTATGCTAAAACGACCGTATACGCGCAAAAAAATACGCTAGTCTGAAATCGCTCTAACTCCAATGAACTCCAGTCTCCCCGTGACCACGGCTGTTTTAACACGGTTGAAACGTCGGGAAATAATAAAGGTAATCGCAATAAATACCCGTTTTTTCCATATAACTATTAATGTTACTTTGATGATGATGATGGTGACTGGAAAAATTTGAAAATCATTTTTGTTGGCTAACTTGCCTATTTGCGGCTGAAGAAGTAGGAACTATTTGACCAAAGTCACATAAAGTTGAAGTATTTGCTCCAATAAATATGAAGTATCGTTTAAATTGAGATAATATTTGCTCTCGGATAGGACTGCCGGAGGCTGGAACTCAGCCGCGTTTTCTTCCGGGTAATATTGACTTACGCCTAAGAGAACAGTCAGCGTCAGAAATATATGCTTAATATGTTTGATAAATAATAATAAGGATTGTGGACAATCCACACATCATAGATATGATACATATTACATATGAACATAGATGTTTATCCTCTGGCTTGATGTTTTATTGTATAGTGGCGGAATGAAAATGTTCGTCAACTTTCAACTTGATTTGTTCAACGTATCACGATCACATACTACCTGTTGAAACTGAATAGATAGAATACACCGATAAGTTAACGTCACAAATTATGTCAAAATGTGTTCATGCATGATCAAGGCACTGGTGCAAGCGAAAATCGACTCTAAGGTGACGAACATTTTCATACCGCGACTGTACATCAAGACAGAGGACAAACATCTATGTTCCAAATGCACACTTTTTTTTTATTTTTTATTTTTGTGGAAAAAACCATTAGCTAGCCCTAAATTAAACAAAGCTTGTACTCTGGGAACCAGATTTCTAATACTTATATATTTTTTTTGGGATGCTAAGTATATTTCCTACACAAATATTTGCTCTCGATAGGGATCAAACCCACGCTTTCCTCGCGTAGAAGGTGTTACCAACCTATGGGGTTTAGTAACTGTGAGACATTGCAAATTTGTTGTGTATTCGGGTCACTTTGAATGTCAAAATTATCAATTCATCTAGAAGGAACCTAATTATGATTCAAAGTGATACATAATATTTTTTTTTTATTTAAGAGTTAAAAGCTCGGCTCATGTCTGTCTTGTGTGTTTTGTTGTTCTGATGCAGTTTCCTCCAATTGAGTCTTTCGAATGCGGCCTCCTTGATTTTGTAATACAACATGACAGCGACCTTTTCTTTTATCTGAGTCATGTACGTATTCCTGGCCTTCTTCCTCTTATAATATACCATAGTATAGATAGTGCAATCCACGAAGGCGCGCCCCACTATTCCTCCTAACCGTTTATAGTATATGTGTGCAAGCTTCCGTCAATGTTTGAGTGTTATCGGTACACACTAATTACCTATGAGTGCACACGCACACTACAATGAATAGACTACGGTTCGCGACTGCCGCTCGGAGCAAACTCCCCGCACCCCGCGAGGGGCGCGTCTTCGTGAATTGCACTATCTATAAGTAAGTTTTTAATTTTTATAAACTTTTGATTCTGAATATGAATGATTCGACCCATTTTTAATTATAGTAAATAATTAAAAATATTTGAATCCGTTGAACTATCTCTAGATCGTCTGCAGATAGCTCAACTGTTTTTTGTGTATTCAATACATTTTGTAAATATTTGTTTAATTGTAAGTTTCTATTAATAGTTTTAATAAGCACATAAACATCATTAAACAAACATAATATCATTATTATTCACGAAGGTACCTAAGTTTTTAGGTAACTTAAAAACTATGTATGTACAAATTAAACCATGTGTAAAGCAATAAATGTATTGAGTATTGAGTATTTTGTTTTTTTATTTATTTTGACCAATGTATGAACAAAATACCACCATAATCGGACTGATTTCTGAAGAAATCTTTTTTACGCCGAACCTCTTTAAAAGTGAACTGAGTTGAATAAAATGAACGCTGGATGAGGCTAAGGAGATGGCAAATTACGCAAGGAAGCGACCAAATGAAGCGGGAATACGATTATTTTGCTCTGAGACCTTGCGAAAATTTATACGAAATGCTCGCCTTTATTAACGAGTCGGAAAGTGGTTTGTAACGAGCAGAGCGATCCGCTGACTTTTGCTTGGTTTTTTATTTGTATGGCATGCTTTTTTTATCTAAAAATTAGACAAACGAGCTTAGAATCATCAATACATAATTTACCCTGTAAGGGTGTTGCAATACAGTAGAAGCGGACCGATATGGTATAATCATGCAGATTGGAATATTATTACAATTACATCTGTCTGTGATAAGTCAATAGTTATATAATTATTATATTATAATATGTCAATAGCTTAAAATTATTAAAATTATTTCATTGGCAGTAAGACTTTTAGCTCAAAAAGGAAAAGATAGAGAAAGAAGAAACGAAGATTTAGAAAGAGGATTGTATTGTATATTATTGTAACTAATACAATACAAAAACAGTTAGCTAATAAAAAAAAGCACCTCGCTTAGCTCATCACCACATACCATCTTGTCGTCAAAATGACTCAAATTAGCATATCTGTGATTCAGGTTGGCTTGCATTTTGTTTATTTGTTGCATAATTTGTCGCTTGTTCTGATGATCTCCGCCGATGTTTACCAACACCAACACCAACTGCTTTACATTTCATTCTGTGAATAATTCAAAGGTAATGTAAATATTACAATGAATAACAATAACAAC
Organism: Thera britannica; assembly: GCA_939531255.2. NCBI lineage: Eukaryota > Metazoa > Arthropoda > Insecta > Lepidoptera > Geometridae > Thera > Thera britannica. Next base: position 6,169,275 of record OW618045.2, read on the forward strand.
ACGTGGTTGAAAATTTTACTATAAAAGTTTTAAAATGAAAAAATGTATGCAATCTCAAACGGTGATGGAAAACATCATGAAACAGCTGCCGACTCTATCTGCCGTATCGTTACTTACCTAACGTTGTAAAACCTTGCGCACATCTTAGCGTTTTGCGATGGCGATCAGTGAAACGCTGTCAAATATATTATAACAGCGATATTTGGTAGCGTTTCACTGATCGCCATCGCGATTGCCTAGTGATTTGCGCAGGCCTTAAAAGGAAAATAAATGAATTAATATTATTATTATAACCACTACTGTAAAATCAGACCGTCTGCCACTAAATGTATGAAAGGGCTATAACCCTTTGATGTCTGAGGAAACCCCTTATTGGAAGAAGTTTCTAAGGCATACTCAAGGTTCCTTAATAGAGTACCTACTAAGCAAGTAGCAAGTACTAGAACATCTAAGGGTTGGTGTACTTTACCTGAGATCAGTCTTGGACTATGATTCTTCAAGACTGCTTGTATGAAAATATTTTTTGAGAATTGTTGACGACCCAAAAACGACGGGGAAAAGTTTGACGTGCTTGTGTGTGGGTGTGTGTTTGTGCCAGCATCGTAGCTCCCGAACGGATGAACCAATTTAGTTATTCTTTATTTGAAAGGTGAAGAGGTAAAAAGGTGTTCTTAGCTATATTTAATTAAAATTGGCTCAAGATGGCCGTCACCACAAAATAGCGGATTACATAATACATTTTTTCACAACCCTTTAAATATGGGTAGCAAATTAAAAGATTTGACTAGTAGAATAATGAAAATTGAAAGAAAATCAAAATTTTCTAAGTGCGGTTTTTTAGGATTTAAATTTAATTTACTAGTTTTTTTTAACCAAGGTTTTTGTTCTAGAAACCACCGCGTACATTTTTTTATGTTAGGGATCTTTGTCTGAAATGAATTATTTTTATTTCATCATTATTTATGTAATGCATTGCATTTTGAACTTCTCAGCCATTTTTCAATGTTGTTTAAAAGCATTCTACGACCTTTAAACCTGAGTAAAAAAGCTACGGACGCGACTTATTGACGCAACCATTTTTTATACCACACCAATAATTGAAAAAAAAAAAAATAACGCGGGTAAAAATGAGCATTTATAAGTTTCCCGAGAACATTAATAAAAGTAAAAACTGATCTCCGTTTCACTGATTTTTTCGAACCAAGTGTGGTAAAAGGATTTTAAGTGTGGCCCTTTCGTGCACTTGATGTTTACGAACTTTTTAGGTTCTACGACATGCCGGTTTCTTCACGGAGTTTTCCTTCACTGTTTGAGAGTACTAGCATTCTACACATACATTTATAAACGAACTAGCAGCCACCCGCGGCTTCGCTTGCCCCGTTACCGTTCCCGTTGAAAAAAAAACATATTTATTCACCTTTTAAACCTTCTTTGGCCCTCCACAAATCATGCAAGTCCAAAATCAGCCAAATCGGTCCAGCTGTTCTCGAGTTTTAGCGAGACTAACGAACAGCAATTCATTTTTAGGGTTCCGTAGCCAAATGGCAAAAACGGAACCCTTATAGATTCGTCATGTCTGTCTGTCTGTCTGTCTGTCTGTCCGTCCGTATGTCACAGCCATTTTTCTCCGAAACCGTAAGAGCTAGACTGATGAAACTTGGCGAGTAGATGTATTCTGTGAACCGCATTAAGATTTTTACATAAAAATAAAAAAAATCTATAAATTTCGGGGGTCCCCATACTTGAAACTGAAACTCAAATTTTTTTTTTTCATCGAACCCATACGTGTGGGGTATCTACGAATAGGTCTTCAAAAATGATGTTGAGGTTTCCAATATAGTTTTTTTCTAAACTGAATAGTTTGCGCGAGAGACACTTCCAAAGTGGAAAAAAGTTGGTCCCCCCCCTCTAACTTCTAAAGTAAGAGAATGATAATACTAAAAAAAATATATGTCGTACATTACTATGTAAACTTCCAACGATATTTGGTTTGAACGAGATCTAGTCAGTAGTTTTTTTTTTATACGTCATAAACCGTAAACCGCAATTTACCTTTCGACGAACTACAAGAACCTTATTATGTTACATCAAGGAACATAATATAAGGTTTCTTGTAGTTTGTCGTGCTACGGAACCCTTCATGGGCGAGTCCAACTCGCACTTGGCTGCTTTTTTATATACTAAGATACACTAGTGGTTAGTTTTGAACTCACATCTAAGATGGGGCCACTACCACTGGACCACGTGAAATTGCGAGATCTCTCAGTTTAAAACATTGCAGTAGATAAAGACAACCTAAAGTTTTTTAACTGTGCTCTGAGCCCGAAGTCCCAGTGCATTTACAACATTTCGTTACCAAATGTTGTTTTCGTTTTGCCTATTTGTCTCTGTCTATTGTATGGAGAAAAAATGAGACAACAATTCTAACTACGTAACGTATTTTCGCCGTCTCGTATTTTCACCATACAATAGAGAGAGACAAATAGGCGAAACGAAAACAACATTTGGTAACGAAATGTGGTAGCAAAACTCCGACTTCGGGTACTGTAGATGCTTTTATTGCGTTGGAAAAGTGAAAATACGCTTCTAAAGTCGCGTCCGGTACTTTGTTAGAGCTGAAGGCGAACATTTCACAGTAATTAAGATGTTAAAAGCGGAGAGTTGAAGCTCTTTAAAACACTCATTTGGAAATGTAAGGCCATGAACTCCATTCATACTTTTTTTATACAACTTTTATACAAAAATCTGATGGAAAAGGCTATTAGCCCACCTGATGTTAGGACGTTCACGGCAGAAATACGCACAGTGGTAAATAGATAGATAGATAACTCTTTATTGATTACTATGACACTTAAAGAAATACAGAATTTAGCTTAAAAATAAAAATTCACAGTAAAACAATGGGCGGCCTTATCGCTAACAGCGATCTCTACCAGGCAACCTTGGGATGGACAGAATCGAACATAAACAAGAGAGTCATCAAATCATCAAATCTCAGAATCATTAGATCTCATCAAATCAAACTTCCCCCGAGTTTGATTTGATGAGATTAAATAAATATTACGAGTATTTTCAAAAATATTACCAACATAAACGTAACTTACAATATAATAGTGGTAGTACATCCCCATCAGACGAGCCCTTCACAAAGAGCTGGCAACAAATAATGGTTCAGTTCCTACAATTTTTTTGTATAATAATATTCTTATCGACTTGAATGAAATACTTTGCCATGGGTGATGTTTCCCACACAGACTATTACACTGGTGAGCACTCACACAGGCTCAAAACCAGAGCCAGAGAGAGAGCCAGACAGAGCTTATGGTAGGCCTACATTAGGAAGTATATAAAACTTTCGTATTCAGTAGGATTGCCTCAGTCAAACAAAAAACTTTCCGTATTCCAAGAATTGATTCAAAGTTTTTTTCAAAAGACCATCTATAACCCGGCAGATAGCTTTTTTTCAAACTGGCAACCCTAATCGCAACTTTGACAAAGCAATAAAAGCGTCTAGAGACAGCCATTATAAACTTAAGATGGTCTTTATCTGCTGCAGTGCTTTTAAAATGCGAAATCTCGCCATTTCGCGTGGTCTAATAGCGGCCTCGTCTTGTGATCCTAAGATCGTGGGTTCAAATCCAGTCGTGTACCAATGAGTATTTCAGCCCAAAAAATGTTTCATTTCATTAGTTTATTTGCTTAAAAACATGGAATGGGAACGTACTCATATTGATATCAAAAGTGTATATAGTGTATGACATATTTTTACCATTTCGGTGTGCAAAAATTAATTTATTCCAATATAAAGCAGTAGTAGCAATATAATCATAATATTATGAATAAAAAAACTTACAAAAAGCAGGAAAATGTATTATCTGCTCCTAATATAATAAGGATAAAATCCTCATTTCATAATTGTTCGGGATAAAAGTAAATAGGATATTAATATTAGACAATAATATTCTACTTTTATATTATTATATTTTTAGACAAACAAAATTTGAGGAAAATGCTGAAACGGCCTCAGGCAATGTTGTTCATTAGTCGATAATAGGTAATAAGGTAATTTTATTTTTAATATAGCGTTTCTAAGCATGATACAGGGTGTAAAAACGCCTGCGATTTTACAATCAGGTACACCTGATTGTAAAATCAGGTGGACCTTAAGCCCGTTTGTTGCTGTTGCCCATGTGTACTTTTTTATCAATTTTTTAACATGTAGGTAAGGGTTTTTCCAAAAAATCTAGAATTTGCCAAAACGTTCCAGAATTCATGATGATGATCTAGAATAATAGGTATTTAATTCAAATAACTGGACTTTGCTGCTCGTTTAGTGATAAAGATTTTTAATTTTATATTTAAAGTCATATCAAAAGCCATTCAGCCGGTATGGAGATGAATGTGAAGAAATATACAGGGCTATTCATTATTAGCTACACAAACTGACATGTTTAATTTTTGGGTCGTGAATATTTGTTTGGCCGAATCAATTTAATTCCTAAACTGATTTCAGTTTTTGTATCAGAATTTTATTTTCATTAATTTCTTTACGATATATTGCATAATTAATACCACGGAGAACAGGACGATGACCTATCATCGTCACCTAGGCAGTGACTGAACGCCGAGTGTCACTCGCGGCGCGCGGGCGCTGAACAAAGGTCAAAAAAGGTCAGGCGGCTCGCCTTTGATTAGAACAACGCGCCAATGATTTGAATAGATAATCTTCATCGATTGTCTCGGGATTTCGTAACAAAACTAAAAACAATCATTTCAAAAGTATTTTTATTTTATTTGTTGAACCTAGTTCCTGAGTATTTGTAGCTAATAATGAATAACCCTGTACATACGAGTACAAACACCTTGTATATAAGCTTCTGCTATTGAAGCAATCTTTGTTAATTTACCCATAATTATAATACACTCGTAATTAAGTAATAAATATGTATGAAACGCTGACTTCAAGACTCTGCTAGAACTGTTTTATTATTACGACCTAATACTCTGAACGAGGGTAGGACAAGAACAAAACATTGGACGTCGGACACGACTTTTAGTCGCGGCAATTGTAAGTAAAATAAATATTGTGGACAATCCGCACTTCACTATCTAGCCCCAAATTAAACAGAGCTTGAACTATGGGAGCCAGATAGCTGATATAATACTCATATACCTGCATTTGTTTTGTAAATACATACCTAATTTAAAAAACAATACAACACCCAAACAGAGAATTAAAATTATGTTTTCACCGCACACATATTTGTTCTCTGTGGGGATCGAACACACGACCTACTAAAAAAGATTGTCCATTTCTGTGACGAGATAGGTTCAATAAAAAAAATTGCTACTTTAGATTTTTATCTAACATCGTTATATAATTCAATCGATGTTAGATTTTTTTTGTATTTTATAAATTTATTTACACAAAGATTAAAAATTAGGTCTGAGCTTATTAAAACCACATTTTACATATGTATCAAATATTTAAAAAAATATTGATAGGTTCCCCATTGGGCCAAATTTGCTCATCTATTTTTGTCTCCACAAAATTTAGCGAAATTGTAAATTCTCATTCCTATTTTCACTTTCGATATTTTTATAAGTCGCGTCCGATATTTTTATGGCTTATGTCTGTTCGCGAGTAAATTTTGACTGTACAATGAAGAGGCTCTATCTAATTACCCTATTCGGCTTGCGGCATACTTATACTTACACTGTATGTATTATTACTTACTTAACGTATTCGCTTTTACTACTCACTCGTGTATTGTTATGAGTAAGTTATAAGTACTGTTTAATGTTTAAGGATTTTGGTTCAGGAAATAAAAGGACAGTGGGCATTAATGGCCTAACTGACCTCTTAGCTCAGTTGGTAGTAGCTTACCATCTGTGCCGCAGGTCGTGGGTTCGATCCCTAGTAAGAACGAATATTTGTGTAGTACTTTAGGTTAGGTCTAGGTTAGATTTAAATCGCTTTAAACCTAACCTAGACGTTTTTTTGTATGATCGTTCATACACTTTTGTGCACTTGACACATGTTAACAAACTATAATAGTTATAGTCATAATAAAACAACTCCAATGATTTCAATAAATATAATTAGAGATTCCCAAAAAATCTCAACATAATTCTCCTGAAGTTGTCATAACAAATCGTATTTCTTATGCGGCCGCAGCCTGAAATTGGCTGCGCCTCATGCTTACGTAATTCTGTCTACTTAGGGACGTTTCTATGTACTCGTAAAAAAACTCAGCAAATTACTTCTATTTCCGTCTTTTCTTGGAGTGAAAACGTCTCAAGGCTTGAGCATTTTTGAGAACTGTGAAGGAAAACATCGTGAGGAAACCGGCATGTCGTAGAACCTAGAAAGTTCGAAAATATGTGTCAAGTGCATGAATGGAGCTTAGTTAAGGAGCACTTAAAGTCCTGTCACCACACTTGGTTCGAAAGAATCAGTGGGAAAAGACCAATGGACTCGTCATCACATGACATCGTCACGCGTCATGGGGGTAATTATTCAAAGTTACCCTTCCTTTGGCATTCGGAGTGCACGACTTTTTTTCTGGATAATGAAACCCGTACTTTGTTGGTTTGTTGCCTGTTCTTCTAGGCTTGGTCGCGTGGAACTGGCACCTAGACTCACCTAGCTTTAAGAAGTTTCAAGTGATCCTTGTGATACTACTGAATAAATAACTTTTGATTTTGATTTTGGAGGTAGGCTGAGGTTTTTAGACAGTAGGTAGTAGGTAGACATAAAAATATACAAAAGCGTTGTTATTTCCAATGAGTTTGTAAAAAAGGCCGGCACAGTCACATCCCTAAGTACTCGTCATGTGAGTAATCTTTTTAGCTTGTAGGCGCATATTCTTTTCCGGAGGAAATTTCTTGTCTGTTTTTCTTGTCATGTAAAATCTTTAGAAAACTAAGATTAGGTGCTTATTTTGAAGAGTTTCGTTCCTCCGTATTTCCATACAGGGGCTTTATTTTCCTTAGACAATAAGGCCCTATGTCTCAGTCTCAGTAAGGTATCTAGTTGACTTATCAACTCGTAATCAACATCGGCTTCTTCTTCTTCTTCTTCGGCTTCATTTTTGACATTTGAAACCTAGTTGAAGCCTAGACTTCAACTGTCACTTTCGTATTGTTTAACTATTATCTGAAATAAGCAAAGCCACAACCACCGAAATTCAAACCTATGTGAATGAATGGAACTTGATGGAAGTTCATATTTCCGCTTTTATATTCGTTATTTCTTTCCATGCAAAGGTTGCCTGGAAGAGATCGCTCTCAGCGATAAGGTCGCCCATTGTTTTACCTAATTGTTATTTTTTTATGTCCTGTACTGTATCTTTTGTGTGGTGAACAATAAAGAGTTATCTATCTATCTATCTATCTATCTATATTTCGAGATTGCGTAACGCCTAAATTAACTTCAGTTGGATACCTTGACAATACCAACTAAATTCTGACTGGGTCGACCAGTGACAATCGGCTTAAAGTTCACTAATAAAGGATATCATAAGTTAGACAATAAGGCTGCAGGACTAATATATCGTCAGAGCTCTAAGGCTTGTATTCTGAAAAAGTGCTTAACTCTGAATCGAGCCTCAAGCACAGATTTTGGACACTTTTCAATGGAGAACTGTCATAAAATCTATGATGAGGCTCGACTTAAACTCAAGTGCTGTTTCGGAATACGGGCCTAACAATCATTATGTGAGGATTGAGCCATGATGGAGGCCTTAGAGCGGCCTTGCACACAGCCCTCACTGATCAGATTTCATACAACTTAGCTAATGAAACAAGCGTACGAATTATGTGGTGACACGATAGGACTGCTTTGGCCCCAATTCATTAATTGGATTTAAAGTAGGATAAACAAATAAACACGCTATTTAGTTTCAGTAAATAGGGTTCATTACGATAAACACCATAACAACAGGGCCCATTACAACAGGCCCCATTACAATGGGCCCCATTACAACGGGCCCCATTAGAAGTGCTTCATGGTGTGTTGTAAGTAGGAATAGGGTTTTGTACGGAAATAAACAGTTCCTTAGGTAGAATTACATGTACATTATGACTTGATTAATAACACCTGCGTGCTCTAAAAACGTAGGGCAGTGCATCGTAGGGTACGTTTTAACTGATAATTGACAAATGAAACACTATTTAAACTATTTAATTGCTACAGCCATTAGGTTGGTTAGCGTCCCCCGTATACCGGGAAGGTTTTGGGTTCAAATCCCACTTGGTTCATAACTTTTGGGATAATACCAAATCTTAAACAGCTTTGTAACAAAACCCGCATTATTTTCGAAGCTCGAGCCCTCAGACAAAACAGACTTACAAATACAGCAATACTCATAACCAACCTTTTTGTTGGAGCCTTTTGCTTGCCCGCCAAAAGGTAACATAATTTAAAAACACTTAAAAGCCTTTGAAGGCTTTATATGGATCGTGTTATACTGTTGTTTATGGCGACCTCGTTTTTCAATGTGTCTCCACCCTTACCCGTCGTCATATATTTGTGAGTTTTATTGCTTTTGTAAAGGTACAGACCCAACGCGGTGCACGCTGTACACGGCCACGCGGCGCAGTTTAGCTGCGTGTATTAATTTGTTTTGTTGGGGAATAAAGGTTCTCGAATGGCGACTACGAACCGGAAGACGAAGCGTAAGGCGCCTAACCACCAGACGGACCGACGATATTGATAAGATGAAGGAGAATGAGAGAAAAGGGCTCAGAATCGTTCTTCCTAGAAATGTGTAGAAGAGGTTTATGTCCAGCAGTGGACTTCTTCAGGCTGTTGATGATGATGATGGTGATGATTAATTTGTTTGACAACGTGGGTCTACGATCCCACTATACACAAAGACTATGTATAGCGTGGCACGGCGCACGGAGAGGCTACGCACGCGCCACTGCAATCCACGGACAAACTGCGCTGCGATAAGCGAGTTGTACGTCGTGTAGATAGATAGATAGATAACTCTTAATTGATTACTATGTCATAATAGGAATACAGTATTTAGCTTAAAAATAAAAATTCTCACAGTAAAACAATGGGCGGCCTTATCGCTAACAGCGATCTCTACCAGGCAACCGTGTATTCAAGTGGAAAATTTAGACCCACGTCGACAGCGTTGAGCTATGTAATCGCCTATTCAAGCAAACCACGCGTGTGTTAATGACGTCAATTCATGCGTTGCCTATGCGTGGGTTGCAGTGGACACAACCACATACATTTTCTTAGAAAGCGAAGCTCAATACACGTACGTAGCTTTTTCGTGCACAGCGGTGGGTACGCGCCTTTAAGAATACTGAGCGTTGTTCCACAGATAATAAAGTTTTAATAAAACTGTCTGCAAGCGAAGTATCTATGAACACAATAAAATCATTGTAAGTTGTAGTGCCATATTTAGAATTCTTATTGTAATCTGTTTTCAAAAAATAAATAATATCGTGGGTGCCAGTGTGGGATTTATCTTCCTGTTCCTGTATTTTTTCGGTATGAATCCATAATGCTCCAGTGATTAGGGCGTGATTGAACTGCAAAAATCCAAACATACTCGTATATTGATTTATTTAATCGTATGACAAATGCACATGATTACAAATAATAAATATTCAATAAAAACTTAATTTAAATTAATTACTATAGATTTAAATTAATAAAACAATAAAAAAACTTACGTAAAAATAATTCGAATAGTTTTTTTTTTGAGAATAGGTTGAGTTACATTTTAATAATATGCATGAGGTGTAAGTACTTATATAATAATTAATTATAAATAAGTAGGTATGAAATCCATGAAAATATGTACAAAATAAAGTACCAAGTTATGAAGCAAATGGGCTTTTTTTATATTATTTGAAATTTGAAATATTTATTAAAACTATTACAGGGGTATTTATCGCGTTTATTACCTTATTTCAATATGGTGTTATGATCGCGAGAGTTTTAATAGTACATTGTTACCTGAGTGTTGAAAGTCACGTTTTTTGAGTCCCGAGACGGGTTTGGCGCCAGAGCGTTAGCGAGGGCGCCAATGGAGCTTGAGGGACTCAAAAGACTTTCACCCGAGGTAAACACTGTGCTTTTCATTACGAATACAAGGAAAGTAAAAATAGAAACATGAAAGAAAAATTTGTGAAAATGAAGATTGAATTGCCGCCTTCCCGGTTTTTTTTTTCTTTTTCTCTGGCGGGCCTTCGGCTTCGGTTCGCCAGCATTATTCAGCCATTATTTTCATTTTCATAATTTAAATCTATGTTATTTTAAATAAATAGTTGAAGCTATACACTAATCAAGTAATTTAGAAGATATATTATTTATTTAATACTATCTTTATGTTATTTAAATTTAAATATTACATTGCGCTCTAATTAGACTTTTTAAACTTCTTACCGTTGTAATGGGTTTCCAACCTACTTGCTGAATAAAAAGTTGGAATTTGGTTGAACAACCTCCTTGCAGTTAGAAAGACTTTAGAAAGTTGGAACATGGTTGAATAAAATAGAACTTGTTTTTTTTTATAATTTGACAGCTGTCAGTAGAAAGCGATTCTCCCTAGGGCTGAAAGTTTTACTTTCAATTAGGCCCCTCAGGCAACTTCAGACCTACTTTCAGAGTATGAGTAATGAAAAAGTACTATTATTTAGTTAAAATAAACATAATATTGTTTTTACAATATTCGTAGGAGTGGGATTAATTTTCCACCATCACCCATATTTTATTGTGTAAGTGGATGACGTCAATGAAAAATATTCAATTCATCCCGATACTTCGCAGAAGGGCTCAAATAAATTCCTGGAGGTTGGTAGGTATTCCCGGTTATACAAGAGCTGAGCGAAATAAATTGGAGGAATTAAATACTTTCGGCTTCAGGAATTTTCGGTAGGTAGCACAAGCTTTTAGCGCTTTCAATTCAATCAACGTCGTGTTCGACTGACAGACAACGCATAACATGATTATCTAACAGCCGTTCCAAATATTCAATCTACCTTGTATTTGGAAACAAGAGATTATTGTATCCCCATTACTATTTATCTAATTTAATAAATTATGCATAAATAATCAGGATAATCCACACAACACTGTCTAGCCCCAAACTAAGCAGAGGTTGTAATATGGAAACCAGATTATAATACTTGTATGCATTTATTTTATAAATACATACATAGAATACAATGTTACACCCAGACAGAGAACAAACATTCTGTCTTTACCACACACAAATATTTGTTCTCGGTAAGGATCGAACCCACGCCCTGCAGCACAGAAGGCAGAGCAACAATTGATTATTACATTTAACATATTAAAAGGGCTTAGTGCAGTGCAGAGCCTATTACAAGAAACTAGTGCTAAGGTGGTACAAAAGAGGTGGAATTTGTTTCTGCATGCGTATTTATTTTTATAGAGCTTTAGGTATTCGGCTTATCGCTTTGTTTTTAGGGTTCCGTAGCCAAATGGCAAAAACGGAACCCTTATAGATTCGTCATGTCTGTCTGTCTGTCTGTCTGTCTGTCTGTCTGTCCGTCCGTATGTCACAGCCGTTTTTCTCCGAAACCGTAAGAGCTAGACTAATGAAACTTGGCGAGTAGATGTATTCTGTGAACTGCGTTAAGATTTTTACACAAAAATAGAAAAAAAACTATAAATTTTGGGGGTCCCCCATAATTTAATATACTTGAAACTGAAACTCAAAAATTTTTTTTTCATTGGACCCATACGTGTGGGGTATCTATGAATAGGTCTTTAAAAATGATGTTGAGGTTTGTAATATAGTTTTTTTCTAAACTGAATAGTTTGCGCGAGAGACACTTCCAAAGTGGAAAAAAGTTGGTCCCCCCCCTCTAACTTCTAAATTAAGAGAATGATAAAACTTAAAAAAATATATGTTGTACATTACTATGCAAACTTCCAACGATATTTTGGTTTGAATGAGATCTAGTCAGTAGTTTTTTTTTTATACGTCATAAATCGTAAACTGCAATTTACCTTTCGACGAACTACAAAAACCTTTATATTATGTTACTTGATGCTACGGAACCCTTCATGGGCGAGTCCGACTCGCACTTGGCTGATTTTTTGTATTGATCCTCAACCAACGCTTAAAATGTATAAAACATGTAAATATACTCTGAATTCCTGCATTTCACTATTGGTTAAGTGGGATTTTGCTGAGCATTGGTGGTTATGTAGTAGCGTCCCCGTCTTCCGATCCCAAGGACGTGGGTTTAAATCTAGTGATGCATCAATTATATTTTTCAAAAAATATAATTATAATGTCTCTCAAACGGTGAAGTAAAACATCGTAAGAATATATGACACGTCATAGATTATTGCATTTAGAAGTTCGAAAACAGTGTCAAGTATTTGCACGAAACACGTTGTCAGTGTGTGTACGAAAAGTGCAATATAAAAAAATAAAAAATTGTGTGTGTCAGCTCCGACGCACGACTGGAGTTTACTCCATAAGGCAAAGTAAGGGTACACACTACCCATGATCTAGCTGCACTGCTCACACCAAATTAGAAAGTTGCGCAAGATAGGTTGCGCACCAAAAACGTAACGAGGTCATTCGTTCAGCAGATTTCACTCCCCACAATTTTCTCATACCAGGCGCCTTATATAAAAAAACCGAATCTTTAGGAGTAAACTCCAAAAAAAAAAACAACAGAGAAACTCATTGGTACACGACTGAATTCGAACCCATGACCTTAGGGTCGGAAGGCGTGGCCCCTACCACAGTGCTACCGTATGTTAGTGCTTCAACAGTAGGTATAGTAAACAAGCCTTTGCATAATATATTATGCAAGATAACTTATACAGTTTCGGGGGCAACAGCCTATTTACGGGACGCTGTAGTGCCCGGGCATTATTTAGACGAGACTTGCCCCGCATTTATACTATCCTTTTAGCCCGGTGTGGTTTCTACCACAAATAGTAATTAGACAAGAACAAAGATAATCATTTATTTGCTTCCTAGCTCACAACATACAAGACATGAATGGAAGAAAAAACTATTTATAAATATAATAAATTAAAATCATGAACAAATATCTGGCCTCAAACTAAGCCGAGCTTGTACTATGGGAACCAGAAAGTTGATATAATACTTGCATACATTTTTTTGCAAATTTTAAAAATGTACCTTCTATAATACAGTATAACAAATATCTATTTTCACCACACAAGTATTTGTTCTCGGTGGGGATCGAACCCACGACCTACGGCGCAGAAGGCAAAGCTACTACCAACTGAGCTGAAAGGCCAGTACAAATTCGACTGGCCTCTAGCTCAGTTGGTAGTAGCTCTGCCTTCTGCGCCGTAGGTCGTGGGTTCGATCCCCACCGAGAACAAACATTCCTGTGTTGAACATAAATGTTTGTTCTCGTCAGGGTGTTATATTGTATTCTAAGTATGTATTTACAAAAAAAAAGTTTATTCAAGTAGTATTATCAGCTATCTGGTTCCCATATTACAAGCTCTGTTTAGTTTGGGGCTGGGTGGTGTTGTGTGAGTTGTCCACAATATTAAAAAAAAAAAAAAAAAGTATACTTAGGTAATAACAATGAATAATATCCTACAATCTCCTACAATATATGAAAATACCTGTTTACTTTAATTTTACTTATTCATTAAACAAGATGTTGTATTTATTGAAGATCTAAATTTAACAAAGCTCTTCTAAACTGAGCAACCGCTGTTGTTTATGCTAAGCTTATTATGAAACATTGTAAGTTGTTAATCAACTTAGTACCTATGGTTAGTTCTACGTCGGACATAGTCAAGAAATTGTAGCTGGTTCACTTCAACTGTATTCAATGTGAAAGACATTTTTTTTTCTCAGCTCGTTTGGTAGTAACTCTGCCTTCTGCGCCATAGGTCGTGGGTTCGATACCCGCCGAAAACAAATATTTGTATGTATTTACAAAAAGTAGATAGAGTAGTAGATAGATAGTTAGAGTAGTAGAGTAGGTAAGTAGATGTATTCTTTAAGTTGCATTAATATTTTCACACAAAAATAGAAAAAAAAACAATACATTTCAGTAGATAATTCTATCTACTAATATATATTTACTAATATATAATTCTAGATAATTCTAGAACTGAATCCCTTAGAAAGAACTGAAAAAAAGTCACTCCTATACGTGTGGGGTATCTTTGGATAGGTCTTTAAAAATGATGTTGAGAGTATAAAAATGATTTTTAATATAGTTTTTTTCTAAACTTCTTCTTATCGTGTCATTGATTCTTTAGAACCAAGTGTGGTGAAAGGATTTTAAGTGCGCTTCAAAGAGGCTCCTTTTGTGCACTGAATATTTGCATAACTGTTGGTAAAATTATTAATTAAATGCATTAGTTTGGAGTTAACTAATTGTTCTTTCATTCACTGTGCTTATCCTCTTAGACATAGTTTAAAACTAGGATTAGGCACTTAACTCTGCGATTACTAAGCATCTGTGCTGAAAACTGAAAACTAAGTGAACTTCAGCAGAAGCAAACTAAAGATAAATGTTGACGAATTTAAGCTAGTTAATTTATTAATCTGTCGGCCTAACACATGCTTTGTCTGGCTCTGTCTCTGGCTCTGGTTTTGAGTCTGTCTGAGTGTTGACTCAATAAATCCTACGTCGAAACGTCACACGCACAATAATATAGGTGATGCAATTGACGAAGATGCGTCAATTAGAGCATTTTGGCTCTTATTACAACCAGATAAATATCAGTGGATGCGTCTTCGTGAAATGCATGAACTATACACTGGTCAGAAATCACACAGACTCAGAACCAGAGCCAGAGACAGAGCCAGGCAGAGCTTGTGGTAGGCCTACTTGTGTTGTTCTGTGATGCAGAATCCACTACACAAACTGTCCGAAATACACTTTAAAACTTAAGATAAGCTATATTGTATTAGACGATAAGTTATTTTAGTAACAGATTTTGTGCCTCAAATAAATTAAGAGATTTTTTGTTTTTTTTTCGAGTCACACTTTTATAAATAAGGCACCTTTGCCGGATTACAATAATTGTAATCAGGCAATGGTGCAGCATCACTTCAGGTCAACCAACGACCGGGCTGTGACCGCGCGCTCTCTGCCCTCTATCTCAAAAACGGTTCACCGTATGATAAATGTTCTAAACCAAAATTGTGGAGAATTTTGTATTCTACAATATTGATATTAAAAAACCCATAGGAAATGAGATATTTACAAAAAAAAGTTTTTTGACCGAGAAATTTAATAGTTGCGTACACCCACGTAGGTTTTGAGACAATTTTTAGGGTGTCAATATACAAATATTTACAGACATACAGCTGGGTATCTCGAATTCCGAGGCGAACTTACTCTAATGACTGGACTATTAGGTGTGCGCAGGCCTTTAATGGTTCCGCAGCGGGGAGGTGTGCTACTGAGCATAGTGTGTTTTGTGCCCAGTTATGTTTGTATTATTACCTTCTTTTGTAGCCTGCCTGCCATCAGTTTTCCGTTCTGTGTATTTGTCTTACGTATACTTATGTCAAATAAATATATTTTCTTTCTCCTTTTTCTTTTCTTTCTTTCTTTAACGGTTCAGGCGAGGTGTGGTACGGGCGAAAACCATAGCCCGCATAATCTAATCGAGACTCGTTACATTTCGATTGCATGCGTATTTTACACCTAACGCCCCGATGCGTGAAACTAAGCGATACCACGTAATATACGACTGAATTGGATTTGTACAATGTAATTTGTTATGTGCGGCTTAGAATTGTTGTTTTGTTGGCTTAAAATAACATATAAATTAGAGTAAACGCGAGCTTAACTGTCTGTCTCAGGGACTTAACATAACACTGTGTACTAGTAATAATGACATACTAGGTGATTTACTAATGTGTAATGTATTGTATTATGACGTCATTACTCAGATATCAGAACGTTTATTTGTTAAAAAAAAAAATTACAGTCAACTTAACATAATTTTAGATTTGTATTTATTTATTTCTCTCAATTACTTTTTTTATTTGAAGTCGGTTAAAATACATTACCTTGCAAAGATTTTTGTAATGTCCTAAAATTTCAGAGCCGAGCGCGACTTGAACCCGCGACCTTTCCTTTGGGCTGCGCTGACCGCTGCGCCATCGGATCCTTTTTAAACGAATTTTTTTGGAACACCATATTTTATTTGTGATTTCCTTACAGTATATAACACACACACAGTTGTAGTATAGTTAACACCGTAAAATCAATAAAAAATACATCGCCTTAGTTTCAAACTCTCTATCGGCCGTCCAAAATTTGGGATAATTAAATAGATAGAAAACAACACGAGTAGATAACTTTTATTAATATATTACACATTAAAACTTTTCCTATCTAAAATTCGTTTATCTATTTACAATCGAAACATTGATTTAGGTTAAACCTTCTGGGTGATTCTGTAATTCTGTTGCAATCAAAAGTTTGTTGCTAACAAATAAATTACCAAGGAACAGCGATCACAAACATATTATCTTGTTTTCATCTATATTGTACCTTAGATCTTTTGACGTGACAACGTCTTATAATTCGATGGAGCCGGCTGCACGCACGAAAAAACATGACTCATGCGGCGTTACCTCGCTCTGAGGCGTTCCATTTAAGGCTTGAAGTGCAAGTGAGAGCGCGGAACGAGCGACAAAGAGGCAGGCACGGCCTCCGCGTTCGGCAGCGTTAGACATCTGTCTACCTCCTACTAGAGTGAGCGATGCATCCTCGTGGACAGCTGTATGACGTTGTCACGTTCAAATATCGTCAGTAAACCGACTTTACAGACAGCTGATTTTTGACGTGATAACGTCTTATAAATCGATGGAGCCGGCTGCACGCACAAAAAAACATGACTCATGCGTCGTTACGTCGTTTCGTCGTTCCATTTACCTGAGCCCGAGCCCGGGTCGGGTAATGGGTAAGGGTAAATGAGGGTAAGGGTAAATGAGGGTAAGGGTAAGGGTTCGGTCGGGTTCCGGGTCCGGGTCCGAGAGCTCGAGTCCGAGTCCGAGTCCGAGTCCGAGTCCGCGAGTCCGCGAGTCCGCGAGTCCGCGAGTCCGCGAGTCCGCGAGTCCGCGAGTATTTTCTTATGACGTTATCACGTTCAACTATCGTCAGTAAACCGACTTTACAGACAACCGATTTTTTTATAAAAAGTTTGATCTGTTGCAATCAAAAGTTTGATACTAACAAGGAACAGCGATCACAAACATATCTTGTTTCCATCTATATTGTACCTTAGATCTACTTACACAGTTTTACAATAAATAATTCTTATTCTTATTCTATGATTCTTCATTTTCGACCACTATGTATCTGTTGCCATCCTTAGTTTTACAAAGTAAAGTTCCTATTCGCTGTCTCATGTTTATTACGTCAGCATTCAGTCTCGTTGCAATCGTTCCTTGTTAAAGATAAGTTTTGTTTCAATTTAGTTTTTATTGCAATCGAAGCTCAACTTATTGTCAAATCTGACAGATGCTAGGTTTTGATTGAAACAAAAGATACGCAACCACCCACTGGTTTCTTAAAGCGAACGTCAGTGTTGTCATAATAAAAAAACTGTCATTGATCCATTAAAATAAGTAAATAGTAGTAGAATAAGAATACTAATATGTATCTAGACTAGACAGTATAATTCAGTTAAAAAATCATAATAAAATAACTAATCAATTTTCCAGTCAGTTTTTTTACATTTTCCGCCATCACGCGCAAAGTAAAATTGCGCGGGCTCTAGTTGTCGTGACGTTCGTTTTATTTTAAAAGATCATGGCTTAATATTAGAAAACAAAATTAGGGTTAATGACAGATAAATAGTTCGACTAATCTATAACAGGTGCATTTAGAGTTGCTAGTTTCAATTATTGATAAAATAATAAAAACAGTCTTTTAATAACATACAAAGCTTTACAAGTATAGTTTAAAACGTGAATAATTTTGAGAATTATGTATTGAAAAAAACTGGAATGACACTGTATAAAATATCCCACTTCATGTGGGGTCGGCACAACAGGCTTTCGTTCTCCACTATCCTCTATTAGCCGTCATTTCAGCTGTCACTCCTTTTTTACTCATGTCTTCCTTCACGCAAGCCATATTTTCTTTGTCAAATGCAAACCTCTAAATTGTCAAAAAATACGGATTCGTTTTAGGTCATTTTGGGTGGTGTTATTTTGAGTTCTGTTGTGTAATTTTGGTGGTATTTTAACCAACATACCTTGAGGTCTTACCTCAAAGTGTTAACAGTTGAAATTAAAGTGAATTATGGTGATATTCTGATTTGATCCAAAATGTTTCAGATGGTTCTAAAAAAACGGCCACCATTTGTTTTCAAAGCCAATTAGGGCCGACTTATCTGACTTGACTTGACTGGACTAAAAACTATTTTATTTATGTAATAAAATATATCCTCAGTCGACATTGGCAAAAGGGATCCAAAATGGACAGATGCCATTAGTTAAGAAGAAGAAGACAAAAAAATACGAAATAAATATTTTAGTTAAGCACCTAGGTACCAATAATTATTGTAATTAATTCAAACCACGTAATTTCGCTTCTTTCGAATCGCTTCGGTGGAAATCTTAAGAGCTATTTCTCGTCTCGTCAAATGGTTATGATAATGAGGTGTGGCCTGCGGGGTGGGTTTCAAGAGGCTTGTTTGTATTCAAACGAAGAATTCTTTGAATAATTGATGCTAGATAGCACTTGCTTTTAGGCTCAGTTTCGTTGTCGCTAGGTGGCTTACGTCAAAGTCAAGTCAAGTCAAAGTCAAAAATGTCTTTAGTCAATTTTTATTTTTATTCAATGGTCTTCAAGGATCACTTTGAAACGTATTATAGCTACGTGAGTCTAAGTGTCAGTTCCACGCAACCAAGCTTAGAAAAACAGGCAACAAACTACAGCTTGGTTACAACCAATTTTTCAGGTTTTTTTTTTAACATGTCTGTCGTAATAACGACACAGACGTGTTAAAAATCTAAAGAGGAAGAAAATCTGCTGTACCGACCCCATGCAGGGTGGAATATGTAAATAAAAATATTAACTTAATTAATACAGCAACACATATAAATCATCACAATTAAAAAACACGTAATGAAAAACACAAAAAATAAAAAAACTAAAATACAAACATTATGTACCGGAGGGTTTGTGCCCCGGAACACGATATACTACACCGAAAAAATATAAAAATGGGCTAGCTGCTATAGTACATTATTACTTAGCAGAGTCACAAAATAAATTAATTGTACTAAACTAGCGAAAATGCCGTGAAAACAAATTAGCTATGCCGCGGGAGTTTGCGACTGCACCTTACATAAATTATACTTGTAAAAACTTTATGCATTTTTAGTTCTCGCTAACTTAAAAGTTCCCGTTAACTTAAAATGTGCAAGAAAATGCAAAAGATGTGCTTCCTTTTTAAAAAACAACTTTATTACCTAGGTATAGAGCTTAATTTAGTTTTATTCTAATTTTAGAATCATGTCTTAGGTTAGTTCACACTGTTCGCAATATTTCGTATCTTAAACCTTATACAAATTTATATTTAAATTGATATTGTTTAAAAAGCTATTAATATATAAATAAATAATACTAGAAGAATAAGTAAGGAATTCACAAAGAAGTCTTATTGCTTTCTGCGATATCAACCAGACAACAATTGGCTGGCCTGAAATAGGTACAATTAGAAAACCTACTACTATTTTGGAATACAATTATTGGCTTAATTATTTGCAATCTAAAACAAAATTTAAAATACAACAACATTTTCGACAAGATAGAATCGTCTTAAATCTTTAAGATTGCCTTGAAAGGTGAAAAGTTTGAGGCATGTCCATACATAATAGGCTTCTTCTGTAATAGGCGTTTTAGCTTCCAAAATAAAATGATAGTATTAAAAGCAATCTGAACGTGTTCGTTGATTTTTGACATTTTTTTTATCAATAATTGATGCGGTCAGTGAAATTACCAGCGCATTCCAAATTGATTATTCAATCAGTGATTGTGGTTTTGAGTCTATAGATTTCGGTCAAATAATTATGCGTTTTTGCAACCTCGGGTAATTAAAAATGGTATAATATATTTTATTGAGACATAATAAATTTGTTTTACTTTTGGATAAAAAACACACGCAAAATAAATCCCACATCAATAATTACCTTCTGTTTTTTAATGGCAGTTCTTTTTTTTTTAATTTTAGATGCCTAAAACCAACCGAACTGTCTTTCAAAACTTTCTAATTGCAATATGTTGCATTCTTTTTTCGAATATAATTTCTGACGCCTAAAACTGACAGTCATGTCAACCAATCATAGAACTGCATTTAAAACTTTTCTAATTTCAATATATGTTGCATTCTTTTTTCGATTTTAAATTTCTGTGGCGTAAAACTGACAGTCATGTCAACCAATCATAGAACTGCATTCAAAACTTTTCTAATTTCAATATGTTGCATTCTTTTTTCGAATATAATCAACTCTATTCAGGGTTAAGCTCGCCTTTGTACATGTCCTCTATTTCTGTTTTTTTCCTGTTTTTATATTGTGTGCAATAAAGAATTAAGAATAATTTCTGACGCCTAAAACTGACAGTCATGTCAACCGAACTGCATTCAAAACTTTTCTAATTTCAATATGTTGCATTTTTTTTTCGAATATAATTTCTGACGCCTAAAACTGACAGTCATGTCAACCAATCATAGAACTGCATTTAAAACTTTTCTAATTTCAATAATGTTGCATTCTTTTTTCGATTTTAAATTTCTGTGGCGTAAAACTGACAGTCATGTCAACCAATCATAGAACTGCATTCAAAACTTTTCTAATTTCAATATGTTGCATTCTTTTTTCGAATATAATCAACTCTATTCAGGGTTAAGCTCGCCTTTGTCCTCTATTTCTGTTTTTTTCCTGTGTTTTATATTGTGTGCAATAAAGAATTAAGAATTAAGAATAATTTCTGACGCCTAAAACTGACAGTCATGTCAACCAATCATAGAACTGCATTAAAACCTTTCTGAATTCAAAATTTAACTTCAAACCTCTTTGATAAAACTCGGGAACAAACGTGTGCAGTAAATATTCTGAATTATTGAATCTAAGCTCAGAACACGCATAAAAGTCAGATATTGCAAAGCGGTTGTTTAACGAGTTTTTTACGACAGTTTGCAAGTTGAAAGTCGCGGGCGATGTAAGGGAGGAAATACACTTGTGAAATGCGACGCGACCCGATTCGTACAATTTAGGGAATATATTATAGCTCGTATAATGTCAGGTTTTGTATTACTACTTTAGCAAATAAGTGCCTACCAATAGGCCTATCAAAGCTCGGTCTGTCTTTGGTTTTGAATATGAGTGAGTGTTGAATAAATAAATTCTACGTTGAAACGTCACACACAGAGTCTAATACACTGGTGAGCACTCACACAGACTCAAAACCAGAGCCAGAGACAGAGCCAGACAGAACTTGTGGTAGACGTACTGATGAAAAGTGGTACCTGTATAGTATACCTACTCAATAAGACGTTTGCAACAGAAGAGGCATGACACGCACATTGCCAAAAATTTAAACTATAAATCATTTTTTGAAAAAAGAATTAGAAAAACGTTTATTTTACAACAAGCATATAGCCCATCTGATATTAAGTGGTAACCACGCATTGCTTCGTAGGTCACGCACGTCAGGAACGTGCTCTGCACGTGAACAATGCACTGCCCTGCGTCGATCAACTTGAGGCATACAGATGTTCAGCCTCACGTGTCAGTAATTTCACCCTTCAAACCGAAACACAGCAATGCTGCTTCACGGCAGAAATACAATACGCAGTGTAGAACTTTATTGAGTTACTGACACGATCGATGACAATGCTATTAGGACTGGTAGGCACGTATGAGATCAGCTGTGACACATAATATACGCTACGGGAACACGTTTCCTTTTGCGAGCGAATTTAAAAATAGAACAAGCGCTCTTTTTAAATTAAAGTTTGAATTTGAAAAAGGAACGAACCTTTTTAAAGGAAAAGTTTGAGTTCAAAAATGGAACTGTCTTATACTATTTGGAAAGCGCACACGTTATCACAGAATAAAAAATACTTATTACTATATATACGATAGTCACATTGCAAATTAGAGTTTCAGCACTCCTACTAAACCAAAAATTAAGCAAATATGTACCTCGTGCACATAATTATTCAGAGCGTTTAATAATAGAAATGGCGCTCTTTTTAAATTAAGTTGAATTTGAAAAAGGAATGAACCTTTTTAAAGGAAAAGTTTGAATTTAAAACTGGAACTGTCTAATACTATTTGGAAAGTGCACGTAACGTTATCACAGAATAAAAAATACTTAATACTACGATAGTCACATTGCAAATTAAGCACTCCAACCAAAAACCAAACCAAAAATTAAATATAAACCTTGTGCACATCTAAGCGTTCAAAAATAGAAATGGCGCTCTTTTTATAACGCTTTTATTAGCTTCACCTGTATGTATGTATGTATGTATGTATGTATGTATGTATGTATGTATGTATGTATGTATGTATGTAACCGACCCCTTTGAGCTCGATTTTGTCCTACTTTGAACGATCAGATTTGATTCAAACTTTGCACACCTGTCAAAGGTCGATGACAATGCAATAATATGAAAAAAAAAATAAAAAAAATGAAAAGAAATAAAAAAAATATAAAAAAAATCTACTTTGAACGATCAGATTTGATTCAAACTTTGTACACCTGTCAAAGGTCGATGACAATGAAATAATATGAAAAAAAAAAATAAAAAAAATGAAAAGAAATAAAAAAAATAATAAAAAAACCTACTTTAACGATCTGATTTGATTCAAACTTTGCACACCTGTCAAAGGTCGATGACAATGCAAAAATATGAAAAAAAAATATGAAAAAAAAAAACTAAAAAGTAAAAAATAAATTATAGTTTAAAAAACTAAAAAAAAACGCTTTATAACTAATTGAACTAAAAAGTTAAAAATAAAACTGTAATAATCAATTGAAAATTTATATTATTGTACAAAAAGCGTGGGGGGCTTGATTTTGATTGTTGTAAATATTTTATCAATAGTTTATTATATCTGAAGTTATTTTAAAAAGCACCCCACGCTTTTTGTCCAATAATATAAATTTTCAATTGATTATTACAGTTTTATTTTTAACTTTTTAGTTCAATTAGTTATAAAAGCGTTTTTTTTTAGTTTTTTAAACTATAATTTATTAAATTAAATTTTGAATTTGAAAAAGGAACGAACCTTTTTAAAGGAAAAGTTTGAGTTCAAAAATGGAACTGTGTACTATTTGGAAAGCGCACGTCATATTGTTATGACAGAATAAAAAAACTTATTACTATGAAAGTCACATTGCGAATTTGAGTTTCAACACCCATAAAAAAACAACCCTCTGCATCTATTGTAGATGATTTTTATAACGTCAAGGGCAACAGTTGTTTTACTCAAGCCCAAAAAATAAGCCAATGTAACATGACATAATATGACATATATACAACATTTATATACATAATATAATATGACAGCAATATTTGGCCGTCACTGATCCCCACCGCAGAATGCTTAGATGTGCGCAAGGCTATCCTTGCGCACATCTTTGATAGCGTTTCACTGATTGCCACCGCTGAAGACTAAGATATGCGTAAGGCTTAAGAAATGCATAACTGTCCTAACAGACATTCATAATTATTGAAATATCTACCCTGAGCAGTTTGTTTATGTTTATTTATTTATTTTTAGACTCACAGTTACAATATTGTTTTTATAGTTTCATTAGTTAAGGGGGTACGATTTCCATACAAACTTAATTTACACAACTATGGGCGAATAAAGTATTAATGTACACTGAAATAGCTGTAATAGGCTTTTACAGTGGTCCTTATTACCGGCCAGTTATATAAAGTTGGAGTGGTAGCCGTTGGTCGTGGCAGTCGGGGCTTCAGAAAAAAAACTAACAGACTTGTACGACTATTATTGTGAGACATATGTTTTAAGCTCATTCACGTATTCAATGCCGAGTACCCGTTAGAAAGAATGACGAAAAAATTACTTTTTTGGGTTTTTATTAATATTTCTGTTATCCTACAGTTTTCTCCAACTTTATATAACTGGCTGGCAATAAAGACCACTGTAAAATTCTATTACAGCTATTTCAGTGTACACATTGTTTGCCCATAGTTGTGTAAATTCAGTTTGTATCGGAATCAAACAATTTTTCAGTTGCATTTAAATGAATATAAAATAAACCTATCTATGTTACATAAACAATCTATTTTCGTATCATTTGTTTCCATCTAAATAGGAAACAGAAAATCATTGCTACTCTCAAATGCAGTTCTCATTTCGAAACATTGCGAACCTAACCACAACAATAATTACACACACAGTCAACACTTCACACGAGTCATAGTTCACTGTAGCGCGTCCATTGCGCGCTGATTATATGTCAGCTGGCGAATGACACGATCATAGCGAGCAGTGGTTGCGTACCTAGCGATGCTCCGCCACGCTGCATCGCTAGAGGGTTTTCACCTGCGACAAAAAAACTTTAATTATTTATCGATAAATTAATACAATACTACTGGTAGTTAGTAGCTCAGTCGGTTGTTGCTCTGCCTTCTGCGTTGTAGGTCGTGGGTTCGATCTCCATCGAGAATAAATATTTGTGTGGTGAAACACAGATGTTTGTTCTCTGTCTGAGTGTTTTGTATTTTATGTATGTATTGACAAAATATGAATATAAGTATTATTTCAGCTATCTGGTTCCCATAGTACAAACTCTGCTTAGTTTGGGGCTAGATAGTGCTGTGTGGATTGTCCAAAATATTTGTTTATTTATTTTCCAAACGTTCTAAATACAAACGAAACAGTTGAGCTATCTGTGAACCGTTGCAAACAATCTAGAGATAGCTCAACTGATCTTAGGCTGCATCCTCACTTTCCATCAGATGTGATGGCAGCCAAATGCTTAGCAAAAGATTACTAATCAGTACAAAAAAATCCAAGATGGCTGCAATGTCACGTTCAAGAAACCGATAAAATAGAAAATAACCGTTCGAAGGTGGATTATACCTACTATTTGAGAGTGCGCCATCCGTCACATGACAATATTTCCGTCTCTACTTAATACCTGTCAAAAAAGAAGATAGGAATATTTTATATGACGGATGGCGATACTCTGAGATTTGAGTACGAAAATCGGTTTGATAAAAATACATCCGTTTCATATTTATATTCCATAGTACCTTAGGTTTGACTAGCCTCTCAGCTCAATTGGTAGTAGCTCTTTCTTCTGCGCCGTAGATAATGAGTTCGATCCCTACTGATAACAAATATTTGTGTGGTGCACGCATATGTTTATTCTTTGTCTGGTTGTCATATTGTATTCTGACTGAGTATGTATTTACAAAAAAAAAGTCTTTAACTATTATAATCAGCCATCTGTTAGGCCTACCATGAGCTCTGTCTGTCTCTGGTTCTCCGCTTAATTTGGGGCTAGATTGTCAACAATATTTATCTATTTTGCTTATTTATTTCGATTGTAACTGTAATCCCATTATTTATCAAAATACAATCAATTTGGGTGCGCAGTGTTGTGCAGCTATTGATGTTCCAAAAGGAGCCCTGTGCTTGTTTGTCTTATTTAAAAAAAGAACAGTCTAAATATTTTGCAACGTCAGAAAAACAGAAAAACGGAACACCATGTTGAAACAGATATTTCGTCGGCCTTTCAGATTTCGCTTTCTGAGAAATAAAAATTGACGTTGCTTGAAAAAATAGCGTATCCGAGCATTTTAAAAGTAAATTCTGACTGATCCCGAGATCCGACTAGCGATTCCTGGAACATAAAAACGGCTCCGTTCCGGAATCTTATCCCCAACGGCAGATGTGGCTAAGCGCCTATAACCACTTACTTTGAAGTGGCCTTACCGCCAGCTGTGACCTCGTAAAACTTACTAATATATCGGCGAAAGTTGATGTCTGTTCGTAGGGATAATTATTTTTTATATCGAACTAGGTACCTGCCTTGCGAACATCTAAAGGCCAACGCATCTAAAGATCGCTGTCATATTTTACAGCATTTCACTGATCACCATCGCATATCAACCTGCCGTGGTTCTGTTTTAAACGATGGTTTAAAACAGAAGTTTTAAACCGTGTAGGCAGTTTCAAACCACATTTCACTGAATGTTAAACGTCCTTGGTAGTAAAGCGCGTCCGTCAAAGGTTGAGGTTGGTTTTAAGCCATGTATACAGAAGAGTTCTGGCAAGTTTACCTTGGTAGAAACGGTAGTTTTAAACCGTTTAAAACACGTTTTAGTCGTGAATAAGCCTTAATTCTAGCAACAAAGTGCTATGACATTTATTAAGTTACTGTAAAAAGATATTTTTGCTATTAAACAATACTCCAAGGCCAAGTTAGGAGTACCCTAAACCGACGAGCATGTATGAAGATGAGAGTGAATGAAGCGAAGGAGGTGTGTTAGGATTGTAGCACGTGGAAATCCGTGATCTCTGCCTACCCCCATGGGAATGAGGCGTGATTTTATGCATGTATGTATGTATGTAACAATACTCCAGTTGAAAAAAATTGTGTTATATTAATACGTTTGTTTAGCACGTGCTATTCAATATTAAGGGCTTTAAATGCTGATAATAATCATTAATCCCAATTATAAACCATTTTCAACATTATAGGAATATAATGAAAATGTGAATTATATCTCGCCCTCGTTTTGAAAAGCACCGTCATGGGGAAAATAGAGGAAAATAATTATCCCTATTACCATCGCGGGAAATGGGGATAATTGTTTTTAATATTGAATTAGTTTTGTTTCCCTTGACGACTTAAAACTAGAATAAAATTTGATATTCATATTGCTTTACATCAGGCTTACACAATTTTATCACTTTCAAATTTTAGTTAAAATTTTTACTAATATATTTAACTAATTTAAATAAATAAATATTGCGGTCAATCCACACAACACTATCTAGCTCCAAACTAAGCAGAGCTTGTACTATGGAAATCAGATAGCTGATATAATACTTATTTTTTTTTTGCAAACACATACATTGAATACAATAACAACCAGACAGAGAACAAACATCTATGTTAACCACACAAATGTTTGTTCTCGGTGGGGATCGAACCCACGACCTACGGTGCAGAAGGCAGAGCTACTGCCAACTGAGCTGAAAGGCCAGTCAATAGCTCATAGCTCATTAGAACCTCGTTGCCATGATCGAAGATCGTGAATTGAAAATCAGTCTAAAGTTAATCAATGACGTCATGAGGTCAACCACCAATATTTTATCAAAGTTACAAAGGTCAACGCTCTAACAATTAGGTTTAATTAACCTCAAATATACAGAACGTTGAAATAAGCTTTTTACTATTTAACAAATCCGTCTTCAAAACCATATTTTATATTTAAAATAAGGTTGTAAAGGAGTTTATGCTAATTTCTACCCATAAAAGTTTCAAAAGGTGGTAGTTAAATTTTATGTAAGGTAGCCCTTTTTATGGGAGAATTATACCACCATTGTTATAGCTTCATTATGTAGTTCTCACTGTTTGGGTAGACCTCTCAAATAAAGGGTGCAATACCCTTTTAGGATGTAAATTTATTTATTTTTTAGGAAAAGTCAACCGTTTTTGAAGAAACTGGACTTGAATAACCGAACAGAACAGAAATCAGGAGTTACTACACTACCAGGCCTGTAATAGAACATTACAGCTGTGGTCTGTAATGATTGTATTTCTGCCCGCTGCGATAGTGGCCGCAGCGTAACGTAGCAAAGGGAGGCTTCTTTCGTGCACTTGACACATATTTTTGAACTTTAGTCTGACAGTCTAAACCTGTGTTACACTGCGGCCACTATCACAGCAGGCAGCAATACACTCATTACAGAACACGGCAGTAATGTCCTATTAAAGGCCCAGTATAACGCAGGTTCAGACTGAACTGTAGTTTGATATTCTGAACCTGCGTTTTTATTGCGTACCTTTGAGGCGCACTTAAAATCCTTTCACCACACTGTGCGCGTGCTTTTTGCATACAAACTTCAACCCCCGCTGCGTCTTTGTACTTCACTCCAAGTTTCGGTAATTCCTTCTTTTTTAAACCCCTAAACCAGGATATACCCTCAATACGTTAAAATTTTATCTAAATTTGTTTAACAAAAAATGTATGTGACGCACAAAAATTTTATTCAAACATTTTATTTGAGTGCCAGATATTTTATGAAAATCCATTATTTTTAAAATTATGCTACTCACTTCGCGCGTCACTCAACGTATTCATTATTATGAATACATTGAGTAGGTATTCCGATAACTCGAAAACATTGAATTTATATTTGTTATATTTGACTGGCCTCTCAGCTCAGTTGGTAGTATTATAGCTCTGCCTTCTGCGCCGTATAGATCGTGGGTTCGATCCCCACCGAGAACAAATATTTGTGTGGTGAACGCAGATGTTTGTTCGTGTTATATTGTATTCTAAGTATGTATTTGAAAATAAAAATGTGTATAAGTATTATAACAGCTCTCTAGTTCCCATAACACAAACTTTGCTTAATTTGGGGCTAGATAGTGTTGTGTGAATTGTCCACAATATTTATTTATTTATTTCTCTTTACTTACATTTTTGGAAATTGGAATAAAAAAGGTTTTTCAGGGTGTAAACAAAAATAAACAAGTGAAGTTTTAAAAAACTTGAGAAATCGACTTCATAACCAAACTGGTGACCTGATGATTTTTTATGGGATCAATCTTGAAGTATTGAATAACTTTCGGAATTACCTTTCAAAAAAAAATTACGAAGTAATGCGATAATAAATATTTAAAAATCAACGGAATTAAGAAGAACCTCCTTCTTTTTTATTTGAAGTTGATTAATAAAGATACATAAAAGTTATACACCTGGATATTTACTTTAGAACCAACTCCTCTATACATCATACCTTAGAATCACGACAGTGAGTCTAAAATGTTTCAATTAAGGAAATTTTCGAGGAAAATTTTTCGACGTAATTATTCTAATCAAATCAATATGCATCATTATTGTAAGCAATTGATTCTTGGCAAATTTATTTAATGTTATCGAATGAATAATTCATCGAAACTGCCTATCGAAGGTATTTTACGACGCTATAAATTTTGTAACGTTTGGACGACGCTTGAAACACGATATGAACCGACTTATTTTTTCTACTAGCAGTTGGTGCCCGAGCTTCGCTCGGTATTTTTTTTTGGTAAACTGTTGTTGTGAATTATATTTAAATACGAATTACTTGCATACTGATTAAATATTAATATATTTCGATCGTACCGACATAATAATAAACTCCACTACTCGTCAATAGATGGCGTTCTCTGTCCCACTAACTCATGACTTAATCAACAGATGGTGCTAGGAGTTATGATTTTATGATAAAGTTGATTATTTACTTTACAATTAAGGGGACATTTTCTAAAAATGAATCCTAGCTAGATCGTTTTATCGTTTCCGAAAACCCCTGTATACTTAATTTCATGCAAATCATTGGCTCAGTTTCCAAGATCCTAAATATATATATATATATATATATATATATATGCAAGATTTTCTCGTTATCGATAAGATAAGATATAAGGGCGCGTTTAAAAGTGAAGTGGGCTTAAGATTGTAATTTACGATTTAATAGTCACTTTATTAAGCTTGAGACTAGACAAAGTAAATGAAATATTTGAGTTGAGTTTGAAATGTGAGCTTTGGAGAAATAAATATCCTCCCCCTCTACAGTTTATAGCACCTCAAGAACATTTACCACTTGGACATGATCTGCAGTGGCCTATACGGAAATCTCTCAACCGACTCCGGGCCCAGAGGCCACTGCAGAAAAAACCTGGATAAGTGGGTGTTTAATATAGGTAGGTAGAATACAGAACACACGTGTACATTACACATTATTCTGTATATAAGTTTATTATCCCTCTTGACGTTTTGGTTGAGTTTTGGCTGTCACTGTCATCTCAAAAGCGGAAGAACGTCATGCGTCTGCATTTGTTTGGCGATGCTAGCGCCACAGCCCGATGCGTTGAGATCGGGAGAGAGTCGACCGATATATTACGAAACGGACAGAGGCAATGGCGGAAAATTTGCTATCATGTCATAGGGTGGCAATGGGTTCGACTGGCACAGGATCGAGGTAGATGGCAAAAACTAAGGGAGGCTTATACCCAGCAGTGGGTGAAGTCGGACTGTTGGTGATGATGATGATAATGAACATAATAAAAGTACAAAAAAAGATTGATAGATAGATAGAAAATACTTGATTGCACACCACATAAAATTAACAAGGGAATACAGAAAAACATCAAAGTGGAATACAATGGGCGGTCTTATCGCTAAGAGCGATCTCTTCCAGACAACCAAAAAAAACCTTTTCTATACAACTAGCTGATGGAAGTAGCATTTGGCCTACTTGATTTTAAGTGGTAATTATTGCCTATAATGAAGTATTGCCTCGTAGGTTAAGAGCATGCCTTACGAGTAAACGTGCCGGTTTGTTCCACGCAAACTTTTGTGAAATTTCCACTCGACTCCACACACAAAAAGAGTCTTTTAGAGGTGCACATTAAATCCTTTCACAACATTGTTTTAAAATATGATTAAGCAAAGAAAAAAAAGACCTAAAGAAAAAAGGAGCATGACATTTTTTAATATAATAGAGATATCTATATCTTTACTAATATTATAAAGAGGAAAGATTTGTACCTATTTTTGTATGTTTGTATGTTCGTAATGAATAGGCTCAAAAAGTACTGGGCCGATTTAAAAAAATCTTTCACCAATAGAATGCTACATTCTTCCAATCTGACATAGGCTACATTTCATTTTGAAAAAAATTAGGGATCCTTGGTAAAATTTAAACAATGTAACCGAAGGTGTAGAAAAATGTGTCTTTCGTCGAATGCGCTGCCGAAACTATTCGCGATAGAACAAAATAATGTACAACAAATTGTCTACCCCATGCGAAGCCAGGACGGGCTGCTAGTTTTTAATAAAGTACTGTGCTCATTCGTATAGTGACGACGGTCGAGATCAAGCAAATTAATTCTTTCAAGCTTCATTCATATTTTTTGAACGACTTCAACCAAATCAAAGAAAGATATTATCGTCCTTAAAAGCTAAAATCCTTTGAAGAAAAGTTACTTTGTGATTTTTTTGAGTGGAAAGTATTTTGAATGCGAAATGATTACTTCGTCTCAGTCTTAAAGAAGAAAGTGATATAAAAAGGAAAAGCTAATATCAATATTTGAGACGTTTTCTCGCTTTGGGCATTTTTGAGTCATTTTTGTAAATTTTCAAGTACATTTAATTTCAATTTCATCGGTCTAGTAAGGACGTAATGCCAAAAAGATTCAAACATCGAAAACTTTCATGTTTAAAATATTATTATTTTTTTCCAATATATACGCACCCTTTTAATTCCATAAGCAGTTTCCAAGCTTCAGTGATTTTCCTGCGATTATTTTTCATATTTTCCGCGAAAATGGTTTTTGTTTGGCTAAAATTTAGCAGTATAAATATATTGAGTACAAGAGTTTCCTTCAAAGAAGCAACATAGGATAAACATTATTTTACACTCTAGTTCACTAGAAGGTTTATAACATAGCTCATTAGCTAGCAGTTGTATAAATAAAATATGCAAACCCACATCTTATACCGACATTACAGTATAATACAACTAAAGTCAGCGATTAATGCAGATGTTTGAAAGTTTCTGAACTTCGTCACAGCAGTGCAGTGTCTATGCAATATGGTACAAACTGCTACGAAGTCTACGAAACTTGCTACGCTGCTACGAGATCTACGACACTTGCTACGGCACAAGACTTGCGGAAATA
Source organism: Thera britannica (assembly GCA_939531255.2). Classification (NCBI taxonomy): domain Eukaryota; kingdom Metazoa; phylum Arthropoda; class Insecta; order Lepidoptera; family Geometridae; genus Thera; species Thera britannica. The sequence continues at coordinate 6,201,216 of OW618045.2, forward strand.
TGAGCCATAAACTTTTAAAACTTTATAACTTGAGAACATTTAGAACTAAGCTTTAAAACCGACTTCAGATTAAAACTTTGCGTCAATGGGATCACTTCAGGGGCCGTGCGCACATCTAAGCAATCTGCGACGGCGATCAGTGAAACGCTGTCAAATGTAACAGCGATATTTGACAGCGTTTTACTGATTGCCATTGCCATCGTCTAGATATGAACAATTGCAAACAAAAAATAACAAAATAAGGTTTCATAATAACAAAATCAACTATTGACAAAGAAATCATAAACATAAAAACGCACTCAGTCAAAAATATTTTTTTTTCTTTTTTGAATCAGTAAATAACTTAATATTTCTGACCAGTGGACCTTGATAGAGATTGTGAAGGATGACATGGATAAGAAAGAAGTGAATACAGAGATGACGGCTGATAGAGGAGAACGGAAGAAGAGAACATGTTGTGCCGACCCCACATAGACTGAGCAGGAAGAAGAAGAGAGGACTTTGTTAAAGATATCATTTGAACACTTTGATCGGGTTGTAAAGTCCCCTATACATGAATAGTATAATTTCCTCTTACCTCTGTGCACAAAACATGATAAATCATGCTATTTTTATAAATACCCTCTTACCTCTAAGCACGTGCACGGAAACAGCCGAAGTGGCGACATCTGTCAGCGAGCACGTGTAATTCCCCGAGTCCTGCCGATTCGCGTTTGCGATGTACAGCCGCGAAAGGGCGCCATTCGATGTCGCTTCTGTTTTCACACTGTTGACAAAATGTTGCATTCAATTAAAAAGTAAAATCATTCGTGAAACACAAATTCAATAGTATAGTGCACTTATGTTGTTAGATACAGGTAATACAGTAGACTAGTTTCAAACATAAACCCTGTAAGGGCACCGCAACTAGTTTTGCCCACTTTTGTGGCGCTTATTATCACATTACTTACATAACACATTTATTACTGGCCTCTAGCTCAGTTGGTAGTAGCTCTGCCTTCTGCGCCGTAGGTCGTGGGTTCGATTCCACCGAGAACAAATATTTGTGTGGTGAACATAAATGTTTGTTCTCTGTCTGGGTGTTATATTGTATTCTAAGTATGTATTTACAAAAAAAAAATGTATTCAAGTATTATATCAGCTATCTGGTTCCCATATTACAAGCTCTGCTTAGTTTGGGGCTGGGTAGTGTTGTGTGAATTGTCCACAATATTTATTTTTTATTTTTATTAAGAATATTTTTTTTTAGCCAGAAGAAATATATTTTTTTATTATATATTCTGACCCACAGCTGGGAAAAGACCTGCCCCTCTTTATTTTCACTCATCTTGATCTCTTCGTTAGAATACAATACAAGGTGTATCTAAATATGTGTACTATGCGAAGGTGGGGGGTTTCAGACCACAATGGTGATCAGTTGTGGGTGGGAGAAAATTAAAAATTCCTATTTTCAGTTTCCCATACAAAAATATTTAATTTCATAATGCCTAAATAAATTGACAACCCTATCCTTGTAACTCACCTCCCCCTTGACCTACTACCTCTGTAGGTCTACTACTACTACCTACTACCTCTGTAGCTGAGTTTAGGGTTGTCACTTTGTATAAAGTCAGCTGTTCATGTTGAAACTTCGTTGCAGTTTTTTTCAGAGATACCAATCGAAGTTCGAAAAGTCGTTGAACAAAAGTTGTTCCCCGGGGGGTGGAAATTCACCCCCTTTCAGGATAGTACACATATTTTGATACACGTTGTATAACACCCAGACACAGAACAAACATCTACGTTCACCACATAAATATTTGTTCTCGGTGGGAATTAATCCTCGACCAACAACAGCGCAGAAGGCAGAACTACTACCAACTGAGCTGAGAGGCCAGTCAAAAAATATCTGCAGATCTTAATCCAAAGTAAGGTAAACATCTCTCAAATGTCTTATTAATCAAGGCTCTTTGAGGATTTCCAAAGGGTTTGTAATTCTAAAAGAAATACTTTAGGTAAGGTACCTACGCCTTTATATTAAAAACATTTGGCATATTACGTCATTCAAGTGAGGTCACTCAGCAAATAGCGAACAAAACATAAAAGGATTTCTTCAACAATTATATAGACGAAGATAGAGTATAAAAGCTGTTAGTATTTTTTGAATTCATAGACATAGACATTTATTTATTTACTACATAAGCACACAAAAACCAGTAAAAAACAAGGACACTAAAAGAAGAAAGATACAATACATCGATACTGGAGAAGTGCGTCGTGTTTTTGTGTGCTACAGCAGCAAAAGGGCCTTGACTCAGCATAATGCCTAGTTTCTGTGAGGAAGCTATGCGCTGGTTTTCTGTCAAGACCGTAAATGGAAGACACCCACAGAGCAGCTAACACGTTTTTGCTTACGCAAAGGAAACACCGGCCTCCTGAGAGTCCGGGCAACAGGAATTACCTATGAGTATGTAATTGTATGGAGTGTTGTGACAGTAAAATAAAAAAATAGTAATTAAAAAGTGTATTATGAAAGCGAAGTAAGTTTCTAAAGGAGTGAATAGTGCTAAGTGTTCTTGAGGACACTGGCCGGACATAGACCGTTAAGAAAACTATCTACTGCATAGTTTGTGGCCTGTTCTTCTAGGCTTGGTCGCGTAGAACTGGCACCTAGACTCAACTAGCTTTAAGACGTTCCAAAGTGATCCTTGCGATCCTACTGAATAAACTTTTGACTTTTTTTATTTTACACTGATCGATATCCTTAGGCACGCTCGTGACGTTGGAACTAAATATACATTTGAAAAAGGAAGGTTCAAATACGTCATGGCTTTGGCAATACTCAATACTCAATATATTTTTTGCATACACATGATTTAGTTTAAGTATATACATAGTTCTTAGGTGTGAGTCAGTATCACATGGACCCTGTGTATAGGGTTAAGCAACATGGAGGTAGGCCGAGGTTTATAGACAGTAGTAGGTACGTATTATAATTAGATTGTGAATTTCCAGGCATTTTGAAAGTAGGTGTGGCATGAGGGCCCCGCAGTTGCACGGTACCCTGGTCGTGTCAATAACTCCTCACTTAGCCAGGTTTTTGACGTGATAACGTCTTATAATTCGATGGAGCTGGCTGCACGCACGGAAAAACATGACTCATGCGGCGTTACCTCGCTCTGAGGTGTTCCTGGTGAGGCCGAGGTTTATAGACAGTATTAGGTACGTATTATATTATAGATTGACAATTTCCAGGCATTATAATATAGATAGTTTGTTACTTTATTTTAAATTATAAGCTTGGTAGAATAGATTCTTCGGACTAACCCCATCGCAGGCGATCTAGATGTCCACAAGGCTTAAATGGTGTCAAAGAGGAAATAAACTCAGGCAAATAAAGCCCGGGGAAACAAGTATCTTTATGCCCCAGAAAACTGTTTACGAAGTGCGAGGTAAACAAAGTCATGTTGGTTTTTACGACTGAGTTTTATTATCTTACTTGTTGTGCGGTCAAAATATTATTCAAGGATAGTGGCTTTTACGAATATTGTTCGACCTTAAAAGGGTAGTCGTAGAATAGGAAATTAAAACTTTGATGGTCGTAAAGCTATGTAGTTCTTTCACCCCACGCACTATTTGGTTCCCATAGTACAAGCTCTGCTTAGTTCGGGGCTAGATAGTGTTGTGTGGATTGTCTATAATATTTTTTTTTTGTATTTTAGTAGTATCTATTCCATCCAAAGGTTATCTGACAGAGATCGCTGTTTAGTGATAACCGCCTATTAAGCAAATAGTTTTAAGTTTTTATGTACCTACTTATACTTTGGTCCACTTAGGTCTTTGGTTGGTTTGGGTAAGTGAACCAAAGCAGTAACAGAACGGATACCAACACAGGAAAAACGTAAAAGAAGGAGACCAATAAAAGGTGGGTATGAGATTAAGAAGACAGCATGCCCACTATAGACGAGACTTGCACAGGACAAGGAGAGATGAAAACAGCTGGAGGAGGCCTTTGCGTCGGTAGGAGGTACTATAATGGAAATTTATGTGCATTAAACTTCATAATCATAAGAATAAATCATGTAATATTTTAATTTAAGTTCAGTAAATAAAGGCTTTATAATAATAACCTATGCTTAAGTAATTTGCTGTGTGTAATAAAGTATTTTCTATCTTCTATCTATTTAGGTGGGCCGATTTCGATGATACTTGGAATAAGTACAGTTAGGCCTACCATGAGCTCTGTCTGGCTCTGTCCCTGGCTCTGGTTTTGAGTCTGTGTGAGTGCTCACCAGTGCATTATACTGTGTGTGTGACGTTTTGACGTAGGATTTATTTAGTCAACACTCACACAGAGTCAGCCAGAACCAGAGACAGAGCCATACAGAGCTCATGGTAGGCCTACAGTTCGTTACCTAATAGGCGTATCGATTTTGTATTCCAAAAACTAACAGGAACTCTTTAAAATAACAACCTCAGAAACTAAAACATGAAAATAAAAAACTGAAACACCAAAAAAATCTCTACCAACTAAACCGTCAAGCATCTATAGGAGTCAAGTGTGAGTGTTTAATTATTTTTGACTCCAACCTTAAATTCGTAATACTTAAAATTAAATCTACTGAGTCATGATTGTGTATAAATGATAAGTTATTTTAGATTCCGACTTTTACTTAAATAAAATCCACAGACTTTCCGACACAGAAAATCCACTCAAAATGAACGATTTTAAACGTAGTACTTCCCACATTGCAAGCTTTGAACACGGCCCTCATCAGAAAACGATATTGGAAAGGTTCGTTTGTCTTGTTCTTTCTAGTGGAAAACAGTGATTATTTCTTGGCAATGAGAATAGACTGAACAGTGTCTCGCACGGTCTATTAATTACTGCTGTTACCAGTAGGTCTACCACAAGCTCTGACTGGATCTGTCTCAGGTTTTGAGTCTGTGTGAGTGCTCACAAGTGTATTGTGTATATACTCACAACTGTGTGTGTGACGTTTTGACGTAGGATTTATTTAGTCAAGACTCACACAGACTCAAAACCACAGCCAGAGGCAAAGCCAGACAGAGCTTGTGGTATGCCTATAGGTCAAACGCGAATAACTGACAACTGCTGGAGAATAAAGGTACGGCCACATCTAGGTGATATGCTGGCGATAAACTGTAATATTTATGACCGTCAAATATTTTGCTTATCGCCTAGATATGACCTACCTACCACACGTACGTACGTAGGTACGGACCTACCTACCATAAAGGCTTGCAAATGCCAGACCAACCAAAGGACAATCCCTAAACCCTCCTAATCCCTAAACGCCAGCACACCTAGGTCGCTGGCGATAGCAATCAGTGAAACGCTGTCAAATATCACTATCAAATTTGACAGCGTTTCACTGATCACCATCGCCAGCGACCTAGGCGTGCGCAGGCCTTTAACCCGATAAACCAACGTCATTGTGAAAATCAAGACAACCGGATGAAGAAAATAAATTATATTCTGCTGAAAATTAATTATCAAAAAATAGACCTTGATATTCCCGGCAACTTTATTCATAACTAAAGGGACTAACAAAATTATAGTCTAGCCGACCCTAATATAAAATTAATTCTGTAGCCCCAAAGGATAATTACAGCAAAAACTGGGACCCTGTCCAAAAAACAAGGGACCCTAATCACAGCGTATATAATGTTTAGTTGGTTCATTTAACTTTTTGTATCAAATCTTTTTAGTCACGTTCATACATGCTGAATCCAATTTTTTTTTGACGTGACAACGTCTTATAGTTTGATAGAGCCGGCTGCACGACGAAAAAACATGACTCATGTGGCGTTACCTCGTTCTGAGGCGTTCCAATTAAGGCTTGAAGTGCAAGCGAGAGCGCGGAACGAGGTAAAATTGGCCTTTGCTCCTCGGTAGCGTTTGACATCAGAATCTGTTTTTCTCCTACTTGAGTGAGCGGTGCGTCCGCGCGGACAGCTGTATGACTTTGTCACGTTCAACTATCGTCAGTAAACCGACTTTACAGGCAACTGATTTTTTTTTAATGGATTTGTGGTCCCTGAAATGTAATTTTTCATAGGTTTTATAGGCTAATTCTATCTTGCAGGAGAGGAATCAACTTGGATGTTTATAGAGGAAGGAAGTTTAAAGCCTTTATTAAAAATAATCTCAAGCGTACTATACTTTGGATAGCTATATCTATATTTATAAAAGAAAGTCGTGTTAGTTACACTATATAGAACTCAAGAACGGCGGAACCGATTTGGCAGAAAATTAGTGGGGAGGTAGCTTAGAACTGGGAGAAGGACATAGGATACTTTTTATCCCGAAAAAACAACGGGAACGGGGTGTTACGGGAACGGGCGAGCGAAGCCGCGGGCGGCCACTAGTTAATGATAAAACTGCGTGGCTTATGTCTCGGTCACTCTACCCTCGGAAACTTACAGTTCAACTTGCTGCGCTGTAGCAACTATTTTCGTATCTTATTTTAATATGCTATGTAGGCACTTTATTATTACTTTGAAGCGTAGCGTGTGCTGTCTTTGAAACTTTTGCTTTTGTATTGCCTACGTTTTACTTAATTGGAATGGTAACACACTGGAACTGCACTGCTATTTTTATTTTTGTTTTGATAGAGGATCATACAAAAAAATGGTAGGAACCAAGCCATTGTTTGTTGCCTGTTCTTCTAGGCTTGGCCGCGTGGAGCTGGCATCTAGACTCACCTAGCAAGACGTTTCAAAGTGATCCTTGTGAAACTTCTGAGTTTTTTTCCTGATATTTTTAATGGGCTTGTTATATACAAGACATGTTTGAAATTTAAATCGTTTTATACAACGTTAACTCCAATAAAACCATGTTGTTTGAAAGAAGCTGCGAGCTTATAATCAATTTCCAAATTACGCGTATTAATTTGAGCTTCGGAAACTCATTCTTAATAAGTCTAATAACATACCCAAACTCTTGTTATTATAACCCAATTTTCCATTAAATTTGTATCGTAATGTTGAGAAAAGTTTAACAAATCGACGCAGTTAGGTATTTGATATTCTGAAATAATGTGTTTTGTTATGTATTTAATTTTTTGAGTATTAAAATACTTAACGGGATGTACAATTTATCTACCGCTGTTATCTTACTGGCACATTTTTCCCCGAGGTTATGAACGCATTTCTCAAATCGGTTCTATTTTTTTGTTAATATTAAAAGCCGATTTTTAAAACAAAGTTATGCGATAACAAACATTACCAAAAAAATAACCGATTTGAGAAACTACTCATTTTTCATTGAATATAAATAAAAAATATTTATGTGCGGTAATATAGAAATTTCATCAAAATCGGTACAGCAGTTTGGCCATGACGTTTCTCAAGTTTTTATTATTGATCCATTTTACCTCAAGTTGCACTGTACTCATCATCATCATCAACCCATATCAGTCCACTGCTGGACGTAGGTCTCTCCCAAGACGCGCCACTGAGTCTGGTCTTCGGCTCTCCTCCAGTGCTTGCCAGCTACATTTCGCAGATCGTCGCTCCACCTTGCCGGAGGGCGTCCTACACTACGCTTACCTAAACGCGGTCTCCGCTCTAGTATTTATTTTGTTTGTTCCAACGATTGTCTGTTCTATGGCAAACATGGCCGGCCTATTGCCACTTCAGTTTTATAGGTATTGGTACTAGAAACAACCTTACATTAAGATAATATTTTCTTAGTCTTATTCCATCAGCTAGTGGTATAGCCGTAAACATTATAAAAATCGTTGTGATTTCCTTAAGTGAACGCTATAAAATCAATAAAAAATATAAAAAGCAAGGTGACATCTCTCGTCGATTCAACTGAATGCAACTTCGGTTATGGAGCAGTTACGTACTTGACTGTAACTTCAAACCTGTAGATGGAGCCACGGTCGCGTTATTGCCGAACAGTCTATGAGTTATTCGGCAAGTGTCCCCGTACAAGGGGAAGGTTCTTACATTTTGGGACATTTTAAAAATCTTAGATATTAAATTAAACCAGCTGTACACAATGAGCTGTGTTCAAACTATCCTTCTAATCAAACTGTGATTTGGAGCGTAATCAGGGGTCGAAACTAACCTTTTATTTATTATGCTCGAACTATTTTCTAGTATAATATACATTTATGTGGGTCTATGCAAATATTTTACAAATATACGCTTGCGATGTTTAAACTAAAATTGGTTTTTTTATACAGTTGGTGGAAAAAACATATGGCCCACCTGATGTTAAATGGCAACCATCGCCAATTCCCCTGAATTTAGTAGGAAATTGAATTAATTTTAAATCATCTTGATATCACTTGAAAGCTAACAAAATTCTCTTTGCATAATGTGGGTTATTCAAGACTAATTTTTAGAGCATTTCTATGCAGTGAACTATAAATTTAGATATATCATATATCTAAATTTATAGTTTATTTTTTTATACAGTTGGTGGAAAAAACATCTGGCCCACCTGATGTTAAATGGCAACCAAAGCCTTAAAGGAATGTGCCCTACGATGCGTTGCATAATGTGGGTTGTTCAAGACTAATTTTTAGACCATTTCTATGCAGTGAACTATAAATTTAGATATATCATTTGTAAGGTAATTTTATTAGCTTTCAAGTGATATTAAGGTGATTTAAAATTAAGTTAATTTCCTACTAAATTTAGGGAATTATTGCAATAAGTGCACGACCAGATTTGAACCCACGACCTTCAAATCAGAATGCAGGGCTGGTAATAGCAGACCACCAGTGCCAAAACTGAGTGCAAAGGAAGGACTGCCAAGAGCTTAAACAAAGGATCTTAGAAGAGGAGTCTTAGAATTCCAAGCCTTACAAAACCGACAAATCCAATTAGCCCAGTAGTAAAACTTGTTAAAACAAGACTTTGTGGTCAGCACCGCCGGGACTTAGTTGAACAAATTAGATTCTCTGCTAATATTGTTGAATAAATTGAGGATTGAGGAACCTTTAGAGCCTGCGCACACCTAGTTCGCTGGCGGTAGTGATCAGTGAAACGCTGTCAAATATCGCTGTCAAATTTGACAGCGTTTCACTGATCGCCGACGCCAGCGGCCTGGTGTGCGCAGGCCTTTAGAGAAGATACAATGTGTAAGAACATCCACACTCTTTCACAGGCCACTTCCCCTTTCACAAACCATAAACGTCAGTTACGTATATTGTTTACGTATATTCCAGTCACGTATTGTTTACGTATATTCGTCAGTTACGTATATCTTATACCTTTAAACGAGAAAATCTTGTATATACAGGGTTATTCATTATTAGCTGCAAATACTCAGGAATTAGGTTCAACAAATAAAATAAAAAATATTTATAAAATGATTTTTTTAAGATTTGTTAAGAAAATCCCGATCATTGGCGCCTGACCTATTTTGACCTTTGATCCGCGCTCGCGTGCCGTGAGTGACACTCTGCGTTCAGTCACCGCCTGGGTGGGTCATCGTCCTGTTCTCCATGGCAATCATTATGCAATAACCGTAAAGAAATTAATAAAAAAAAAGTTTGATACAAAAACTTAATTCAAAATTTAAAAAAAAATCATTACGTAAATATTTTTTATTTTATTTGTTGAACCTAATTCCTGAGTATTTGCAGCTAATAATGAATAACCCTGTATATATATATATATATTTAGGATCTCGGAAACTGCGCCAACGATTTTCATGAAATTCCGTATACAAGGGTTTCGGGGGCGATAAATCGATCTAGCTAGGTTTCATTTTCAGAAAAGACTCGGGTTAAAAGTTATTTTAATAATAAAAAAAATTTGCGCCATCTCTTGCCGAGTAGTCGAAATCACGAATTAGTGTCACGGAGAACGCCATCTATTGAAATTTTTATTGAAAATTTTATTTACTTCTAGGTAATTATTTATTATTGATAAATAGTGGAACATTTATTCTTGTTTTTTTACAAAGGAGGGCGTTGGCACTGCTTCTTAGTTTTTAACTTATGCCGTGTCAACGTTTTCATCTATACACTAATTTTAGGAAAAAACTGTATTTTTGTATGTTTGTAATGAATAAACTCAAAAACTAAACCTTATGATGAAGCCTTTCAATTGGTATGATAAAGATACAGGATGGTTATTTTCAAGTTTAATAGGTTTTTTTCCCGACTCAACCATGTAGTTATTTAAATACCTATGAATGCAGTTTAAATTGTTTTTAATGTAAATAATGAAATTGTACTTTGTAAATAGAATTTAGATATGTTCTATCTACAATATTCAAGGTACTTTTTCTCCATTAAGCTCATGCGAGGGACACCCTGTATAAAGGTATCATCAGGCTTGGTCGCGTGGAACTGTCACCTAGACTCACCTAGCTTTAAAACGTTTCAAAGTGATCCTTGCGCTTCTACTGAACAAAATACACTTTTGATTTTGATTTTTTTATAGGTACTCAGATTTCTTTGTAAATACTTAGGTACCAAGCCAACTCAAAATTATTTGAAGATGCATTAAATAATTACAAACAACTAACAGATATTGCGACTTGACAACAACTATGATTAAGTGTGCTGAAAACTTTGATTAAAACGATTTATACAGAAACATCTGCTAACACACCAGGGGGTGTGGTTAACACCATTCTTCAAAACATTTTCACATGTAGTCGGTTGCTACATAAACGGAACTTCGCGTTTTTAAACGCAAATAATATAATTATTATGCAACATTATAAGTAATTTTTTTTTTATGCAACCAACTGATGGAATAAGGTTATGGCCAACCTACAATTAAGTGGTCACCATCGCCTATAGCAAAGCATTGCCTCGTAGGTCACGTACGTCAGGAACGTGCCCTACGATGCACTTCCTTACGTCCATCAACTTGAGGGCTACAGATGTTCAGCCTCACGTGTCAGTAATTTCACAGGCACCCACACCCTTCAAACCGAAACACAGCAATGCTGCTTCACGGCAGAAATATGCATGGTGGTAGTACTTCCCGGCTGAGCCACACACAAAGAGCTTTACTAACTATAGTATACTAGATAATGCTCGAGTTTTAAGAGTTCGTTTCGTTGTTTTGCCAGTGCTGACAAACGGTGAAGGAAAACATCGTGAGGAAACCAACATGTCGTAGAACCTTAAAAGCTCAAAAATATGTATCAAGTACACGAACGGAGCCTCTTTGAATCCCACGAGATGGCTTTTGTTTGAATACGTCTTAAATCGTAAACCGCACTTTATATACCTTTCGACGAAAGACAAAAACTTTTATATTATGTTACTTGCTGCTACGGAACCCTTCATGGGCGAGTCCGACTCGCACTTGGCCGCTTTTTATTTATTATGTTCATAAATTTTTCCTTTTATATTGTGGATCGGTTTAAGCCTTTCTTGAAATTACGTACACGAGTAAAGCTAATTTAACTAATTAATTTGTGTAACTAAGTAACCTCTAACATCAAGGATACATGGCAGTGACCCAAATCATTATCTCTCTAAAATCTAAATAAGTTATGTACAAAACTTGACCCAAATGCCAACTCTTTTCAAACTTAATAAAATGTATTTGATCAAAGCGCTCGGGTTATTGGTTCCGATCAAAGGGCATAACCCATCAACATTAATGAACAAGCTTATTTACCTTTCTTAATAAGCTGAGTTGTTGGGGCAATGCCACTCGGGGCGGAAAGTATGGCCTTTGTGTGTGGCTCGTTCGGGAAAGTTCTGACTACTTCTGCCTCAAAATAGGAAGGGAGTGAGTGAAATTACAAGGACAGCTGTGTATCGTAGGGCACGTTCCTGACGTGCGTGACCTACGAGGAAATGCTTTAATATAGGTGATAGTTGTCACTTAACAGCAGTTGGGCAGTTGTAGACTACCTGGTATGTAAATGAGATGTTTCATGGAACTATTGAGCCCATGCCAGGTCTCTGTTGTACACCAATCTTAAATACAGCTTATCAATGTAGAAATAAGTTTAAAATGTTATTTTTCTTCAATTCTACTTCGTTTGGTTTTACATAGAGGTTTTCTTGGTCAAAGAGAGGACCAAGAAAATCTCAATGTACCAAACCAACGCCTTTAACAAAGCATTGGCTTGTAGGTCACGCACGTAAACGCACCCAAAACATGGCGGACCGGCATGACTTGAACATGATGAGAAGTAGCAGAAATGTCACTTTGACAACTGACGCTGTCAATTAGTATGACATTAACACTTATTTGATTCAGTAATTGCGGTAAAACTGTCAAATAGCATGACACTGACACTTATTTGTGCTGCCATCTACAAGAAGCTTTGCACGTTCCATCGCAAACTGAAAACAGCCGAAGCCCAGACAAGAGTTGAGCTCTTAAATTAAGAAGAAGTAAGGAGGACGGCGTAGTAAAGTAGAATTACTCTTACCGTGTAAAAGAAGATTTTATTAAACCTGGTTGGATTATACTAACATGGCGGTGTGTTGGTATAATCTCACCATAGAACTAAAGAAACAGCTGGATCACACTTATTGCATTTTATGTTAACTGAAAGAAATATCAGCAACTCAAGGGAATAACAGTCTTGAAATTTAATTTTAATTAAATTTAGAAAAAGATTGACATATATTTATAAAGTTTTATTGCTTTACTTATTATCTCGTTGCTGCCTATTGTTTCAAAAGTTTTTGAAAAACTAAATAGAGACAGATTGGTGTCACATCTAAATTTTAACAAAATTTTAAATGAACGATAGATTGGCAACCAGGTGATTGTAGGTACGGTAGATGACATCAACTTTTAGTAGTTAGTAAACGACATTGTAATGTATATAAATAAAACATTGTAGCGGGACTGTTTTTAGACCTTTCCACAGCTTTCGATACCATAAATATTAAAATATTGATTGCTAAGCTGGAACATTATGGTGTAAAAGGTGTTTGTGTTGAATCTTTTTAATCTATCTCACGAATGGAAAGCAATCTGTGGAAATAAGAAGCATTATTGATAGGCAACAAGTTGTACTAAAATCTAAAGCAGAACTAGGCTTTGTATTGAACGAGGAGTTCCACAAGGTTCGGTACTGGGACCAATATTGTTTGTCATGTTTCTTAACGATCTTATAGATTTCGTAAGCAGTACCATTTATTGGTTTGTGTTTATTGATTATCTCTAGTTTGTCTCTTCTAAATGTATGTACTTACTAATGAAATTCCGCGTGACTTCGTTCGCGTTAAGCTTTTTCCGAACAAACTTCAATCCCCGCAGCACATTTTTAGAGGTTGAGTTTCAAGAATCTCTTTCTCTTACACTATAACAGGAATCTACTCTCCAAATTTCATATTCCTAGGTCTTTCAGTTTAGGCTGTGCGTTGATTGTCAGTCAGTCAGTAACATAAGAATTGTATGTTTAAAAGATAGAAGAAGAACTTTAATTTAATAAATGATATGATATTGTTACAACGAGATGGAAAATAATACGTGAACCTGCTGTTTACTTTGGCTTTGAAAACGGTAACTTTGTATTTATTTAATCCATATTACCTTTGAGATTAACAGAGGTCTTCTGTTTAATTAACTAAAGATAATAAAAGATAAATTTACGTTGGAAAGTTAAATAAATTACAGAGTTTAAAACCTTCGCAATGCAAAAGGTTCGGTTTTGATAGAACAACCGCCGTGATGTGACGCCCGTAATGGTTGGAAGAACCAGTGACACGATAAGAAGAAGAAGAAGAAGTGCATCTCAAATACACAATTCCGGTCCAACAACAATGGCATCAAAAATTTATAATAAAATCCCCGAACAAATAAAAAATCTAGAAAAGGATAGGCCATTTGAATGTAAATTAAAGGACTTATTGATAAAAAAATGCTATTATAATTTAAATGCCTTTTTCAATGATACACTGAAAAAGGTATCATTGAAAAAGGCATTTAAATAATAATTAATGGCCTGCGTTATAATAATAATTTAATTGACTTCATTAAAACACTTACAAATAGCTTTTCATTTATCTACTTTTTCAGACTTCGGCCCGCTTCCACTCCAAATATTGCTATGCTTTCTATATAAGGGCCTATTATGTATTCACCATTCGATGTCACAAAATAATTGCAATAAATAATATGAGTATGAGTACTCTTTTCGTGCACATGACAGATTTATTCGAACTTTTTAGGTTCTACGACATGCTGGTTTCCTTCACCGTTTGAGAGCATTGTGTATACATAAATTTCCGTAATTATGTTCTCAAACTTTTTGGAATTTTCTACGACATGCCAGTTCCCTCACGGTGTGAGGCAATCTGTTCACTTACCTCACGCCACCTCTCTTAGTATCATAGTTGAGCAGCCTCGTCCCATGCTTCCAGTTGACCAGACGAGCTCGCCCGGGTTGTGGCACCTCGCTGACGATGCACCGCAGTTCTATGATGGACCCTTCTTTGTACAGCTTGTCTTGGAGCGGACGACCTCGCTCGTCCACGATCTCCACTTTTGGAACTGAAAAGAACGAATTGCATGAACTGCGTGGAAAGAAGGGAGGTGTTTGTTCCGCGCTGGGCCAATTCGGCAAATTTATCATCCGCATTTGATGTGCGGGCAGGTTTTTCCGCAAGTAGGCCACTGGTGGGCCCTTTTTGCACGTGTTGCTCGAACTTTTTTAATTCTACGACCCGCCGGTTTCCTCACGATGTTTTCCTTCACCGTTTTGAGAGGACTGGCATAGTGCACATACATTTTTCTACTGAAAAACTCATTGGTACACGACTGGATTTGAACCCACGACCTTCAGATCGGAAGGCGGGGCCGCTACCACTAGACCACCAGTGCTCTCTTTTCTTCCGGATGGGGACGATTCAGGCTAAAAAGAAGAAAGAAGAAAGAAAATGTATGTCGTGTCTGCAATATATTTCTGTGTGAAAACGTTTTAATTGTGATAATTAAATTAATCATCATCATCATCAGCCTGAAGAAGTCCACGACATTAACACATTCCAGAAATAACGATTCTGAGCCCTTTCCATTCATCGACTTTCCGGTTGATTCTTCTAGTAGGTAGGCGCCCGACGTTTTGTTAAAATTCAATTAGTGAACATGAAAGAGATACCTATAGGGAACTATAATCATAAATAACAATAAGGAAGAAATCACACGCCTAATTCCTAAATTGATTGGCCCAAGATTCGCCGAAACAACTGGAAACTCAATCAAAGCCGAAATGAACATAAGTGGCCGGAGTTTCATTGATTGAAGACAAATATTGAAAGTCTTTGTTCGCTATACCGCCGGTGGGCGTCGGAATTGATGGTTACATGAGTTGTTTAAGTAGGTAACTAGAATAGAATATATCTTTATTGTACACCATAGTGAAAGATTACAAAATAACAAAATAAGAATAATAAAAAAACTAAAGGTACGATGTGCGGTTGGATCGCTAATAGCGATCTCTTCCAGAAATATTTGACTTTGAATTTTGTCATTTTTGAAGGGGCAAAAAACCAATAAACTCGTCCCGTCACGCGATACCTCTTCGGCAAAAATCGTCAAACTTCGCCAAAAGTTGGTGGTGAAGGGGGGGGGGGGGATAATTCAAATTGTCCCTTCCGTCAGCATTAATAAAAAAATTGTAAATAAATACTGTGGACAATCTACGGCGCAAAACGCAGAGTTATTACCAACTGAGCTAAGAGGCTGGTCATTCCCGGAGAGCAACGATACAATTTGGATCACTTTTTAGCTGGGACTGCAGCCTTTACGACAGTTGGTCGTAAAGGCTGGTTTACACTTTGATTAGTGCGAGTGCAGGTGATTAGTGCAGGTGCTTAGTGACTAGGTGTGGACAGCGACTGATTAGTGCAGGTGATTAGTTGGCTGTGTAAGTAAAGTGAATAGAAGCGTGTTCTATTTTTTTGCGAGTGGACTGCGAGTAGCCACGTCCTGCGCGCCCTGCCTTCCCCCTCACTCGCAGCGTGCCTGCACTCGCACTAATCACCTACACTCGCAGTGAATTGGACACTACTCGCACTACACACCTGCACTCGCACTAATCACCTACACTCGCAGTGAATTGGACACTACTCGCACTACAAACCTGCACTCGCACTACACACCTGCACTCGCACTAATCACCTGCACTCACACTAATCAAAGTGTAAACCAGCCTTAAGTTGTCGTGATAAAATAATATAATATGATAGGTATTAAAGCTTAAAGCTATGCAAATCAATTTCTTAGAAAAGCTACCTAAGAAATACCTTCAAAGTAAGCGGTAATTCAAACTGGTAAAATCATGGCAGAAGCACAAATAAATTCAAGCCTTAGTCAAGTCAGTCTGATTCCAGTTCTCTCGATTCGATCTATGTGCTTAAAACAAGCATAATTATTAGTGTAAGGGTTATAAATAATGATCTATAAAATATTATGATTAATTATTATTAATTTTAATGTTGAA
The DNA here is from genome assembly GCA_939531255.2 of Thera britannica. Lineage (NCBI taxonomy): Eukaryota > Metazoa > Arthropoda > Insecta > Lepidoptera > Geometridae > Thera > Thera britannica. The sequence continues at coordinate 6,217,618 of OW618045.2, forward strand.
ATTTATATGATTACATTGTCTTGGTTTTTATTATGGTAAAAACCAAGATGGCGGCACTGGCTCGCAAGGTGACTAGGGTAGGTATAGGTAGGGTAGGTATAAGTATAGGTAGGGTAGGGATAGTAGGCGATTGGGGCGTTACTCGAGTACTAGCTTTCAGGTAGCACAGGTATTTATATGCTTAAAAGAGGGTCCAGAACCCATAAAATGTATTCTAGATTAAATTGAAAAAAAAAAAAATGTATTAGCTACTAGTGAAATCCCGCGCGACTTCGTTCGCGTTAAGCTTTTTCCGAACAAAATTTAACCCCCGCTGCACACCTATAGGGGTTGAGTTTCAAGAATCCCTTTCTTAGTGCACCCTTTCACTACACCAGGCATCTACTCTCCAAATTTCATATTACTAGGACCTTTAGTTTAGGCTGTGCGTTGATTGTCAGTCAGTCAGTAACGTAAGAGTTTTATATATTTAGATCTGGTTCCCATAGTATGTACAATCTCCGCTTAATTTTTGGCTACTTAGAGTTGTATGGATTGTCCAACTCTGACGTTACTGACTGACTGACTGACAATCAACGCTCAGCCTAAACCGTAAGTCCTAGAAGCATGAAACTTGGAGGGTATGTTTCTTTTATAGCATAAGGGTGCACTAAGAAAGGAAATTGGAAAATTATTTCCTTAAGCAGAGAAAAAGAGGAAAAACTTTTAAAAGAGAAATCAACGGGGCGTAACGGCAAAGGGGAGAGCGAAGCCGCGGGCGTCCACTAGTATTTGTAGGGTTCCGTAGCCAAATGGCAAAAACGGAACCCTTATAGATTCGTCATGTCTGTCTGTCTGTCCGTCCGTATGTCACAGCCATTTTTCTCCGAAACTATAAGAGCTAGACTGATGAAACTTGGCGAGTAAAAAAACAAAAAAATTGAGGGGTCCCCCCCATACTTGAAACTGAAACCCAAACATTTTTTTTTTATCAAACCCAAACGTGTCTATGAATAGGTCTTCAAAAATGATGTTGATGAGGTTTCTAATATCGTTTTTTTCTAAACTGAATAGTTTGCGCGAGAGACACTTCCAAAGTGGTAAAAAGTTGGTCCCCCCCCCCTCTAACTTCTAAAATAAGAGAATGATAAAACTAAAAAAAAATATGTTGTACATTACTATGCAAACTTCCAACGATATTTGGTTTGAACGAGATCTAGTTAGTAGTTTTTTTCGCGAGAGACACTTCCAAAGTGGTAAAAAGTTGGAACCCCCCCCCCCTCTAACTTCTAAAATAAGAGAATGATAAAACTAAAAAAAAATATGTTGTACATTACTATGCAAACTTCCAACGATATTTGGTTTGGACGAGATCTAGTTAGTAGTTTTTTTTAATACGTCATTAATCGTAAACCGCAATGTAACCTTCCTACGAACTACTAGAACTTCTATATTATATTACTTACTGCTACGGAACCCTTCATGGGCGAGTCCAACTCGCACTTGGCCGCTTTTATATTTTAGTTTTATGATGAAAGAACTCCGTTAGAAAATACCCAACTCTCCTGGACTTGAATCAGATTGTTGAAAGGGTTTTGATAAATTTGGGTCGCTAGTCCCTCTTGAAGGCTTTGATCAAATTTTCGACGATACTATGTTCGAAATATTTTCTCGGAATACTTCTTAGGCTGATGTTTACCAACAAATTAACTGGTAGTTAAGGCCCTAGTTAATGTTTATCTGTTAAAATTAAAATTAAATATTATTTTATTTTAAACTAGCAGCCCGTCCCGGCTTCGCAGGGGGTAGACAATATTGTTGTACATTATTTTGTTCTATCGCTAAAAGTTTCGGCAGCGCATTCGACGAAAGACATTTTAAGACTCATTTTTCTACACCTTCGGTTACATTGTTCAAATTTTACCAAGGATCCCTAATTTTTTTCAAAATGAAATGTAGCCTATGTCAAATTGGTAGAATGTAGCATTCTATTGGTGAAAGAATTTTTTAAATCGGCCCAGTACTTTTTGAGCCTATTCATTACAAACATACAAAAATAGGTACAAATCTTTCCCCTTTATAATATTAGTATAGATAACTTGATCCATAGTTGTTAGTAGGTACACACTTTAAAATTATGTTAGGTTGGCTCACAAAACAAATAACAACAATAAATAAATAAACGCTCTGATGTCCAAGTAATGACGTCATTGTAGTGTTTAGAACTACATTGTAATATCTATAATATTATGATATAACATTTATATATATATTACCTATTATATCTGTCGTCTCGAGCAGCGTACTCGCGGATTGTGGGGTGGATCGGATTGATTCGATATCCAACCGCCGCGGAGTAAAGACGAGTGCGTGTGCTAGCGAGCCGATATTATATATTATTATATAACTATATCATTTACATAGGTACTTACATTCTTATAGTGTACACTACAGTGGCGACGAGACAAACGGTGAGCAATTTTACATAATTTCTAGAAAAGGAAAAAGAGGATCTACCTACATTTAATTTGGCTAATTCTTGAGTAGGTTTAAAGCGGATCGAAGGCAATGATTGTCAACCTCATTGATCGAAGTGATATTTTTCTACTGATCGAGATGATCTAGCTATACCTAGGTACCTACATATTAGCGTAGATTTTGTGTTTTACAACTCAGTGACACGGTTCATATTTCTTTTCGGCCAATGATTAAAAGATTATTAAAGGGTAGATTCTTCATAAACCTAACACCTTAGGTACTACCTATTAATTCTATACATACCTACACCTAGAAAATGAATAAAAATGCAACTTTGCTTTGCTTGCGCAAAGATTGTTTGCGTAGGTTTATAATCATAATGAAGCTAAACAGAAGGAATAGGTAAGACGTCGATTTGTTTTGTTTACCTATCTTTCTTGATTTGAGTATTGGTTTATAGGTTTTATTGTTAGTTAAGAAAATAAAATAAATACTTACCTATCACATACCGATTTAGATATTATACTTTAAGATTTAAAATACTTTAGTACTTACCTACGTTAGGCACTTAGCAGATAACAAAAGTACTTAGGTACGTGTATCTATCTACTTACCTACCTAATAGTGTATTAGAAAGAAAAGAAAGAAAAGAAAGAAAGAAAACGTATTTATTTATGACGGCACACGGTAGATAAAAGAAACACGAACATTTTAGACAAATAACAAAAGAAAACGCATATTAACATAACATAAGAAGTGAAGTGATGGAAGAATACATAGTAATACATTGAAATAATAATATAATAAAAGTTATAATATATTAAAAGTTTGTATATTATGATGAGAGTAGTTAGTACGATACATGGGGATCGGAAGTAGGTAGTGGTGCATGTAACATACTAGTACCTAACCTATACCTACCCACTTACTTCTAAGCCAAGTTTGGGTGGTAGTTAAGTGACCCTTTGGTACTTAATAGGGTTACTTCAATTACAAATAGGTGATTATGATTTATGATAGGTACTAGTGCAAGATTCATCATGAGGAGCTTTCCTACATAATCTACGTACTTAGGCACCTAACAAATATGTTTTGCAAGTAATTTTCTTTGGTTCGTGTGTGAACTGGAGGCGTAGGTAATAGGTAGAACCTACCTACCTAGGTGGATATTGGTTCGTTTGTTACCTTGGTGATATTACTACCTACCTAAACTTAAATCTTGTAATTAAAAAAAGTACCTACCTAGGTAAACATTTAATATTTTATTTTGTTGCCTGAATATACCTACTAGGTTTTAAAGTATGATACTAATTCTATCTAAGTAGTCTACCTACAACTACATGCATTAAATTGCGAGGTACTAAAAAAAAAAAAAAATTAAAGTATAGCTTTTAATAGCGGATGTGTAGTTTTATATCAAACTACAAGCATTAAATTGCGTGGTACTGTGAAATAATTACAGTACAGCTTTAAATAGCGGTGGTGTAGTTATATCGAACTACAAGCATTAAATTGCGTGGTACTGTAAAATGATTACAGTACAGCTTTAAATAGCGATGGTGTAGTTAAATGTAACTACAAGCATTAAATTGCGAGGTACTGTAAAATGATTACAGTGCAGCTTTAAATAGCGATGGTGTAGTTAAATGTAACTACAAGCATTAAATTGCGAGGTACTGTAAAATGATTACAGTGCAGCTTTAAATAGCGATGGTGTAGTTAAATGTAACTACAAGCATTAAATTGCGAGGTACTGTAAAATGATTACAGTGCAGCTTTAAATAGCGATGGTGTAGTTAAATGTAACTACAAGCATTAAATTGCGAGGTACTGTAAAATGATTACAGTGCAGCTTTAAATAGCGATGGTGTAGTTAAATGTAACTACAAGCATTAAATTGCGAGGTACTGTAAAATGATTACAGTGCAGCTTTAAATAGCGATGGTGTAGTTAAATGTAACTACAAGCATTAAATTGCGAGGTACTGTAAAATGATTACAGTGCAGCTTTAAATAGCGATGGTGTAGTTAAATGTAACTACAAGCATTCAATTGCGAGGTACTGTAAAATGATTACAGTGCAGCTTTAAATAGCGATGGTGTAGTTAAATGTAACTACAAGCATTCAATTGCGAGGTACTGTAAAATGATTACAGTGCAGCTTTAAATAGCGATGGTGTAGTTAAATGTAACTACAAGCATTAAATTGCGAGGTACTGTAAAATGATTACAGTGCAGCTTTAAATAGCGATGGTGTAGTTAAATGTAACTACAAGCATTAAATTGCGAGGTACTGTAAAATGATTACAGTACAGCTTTAAATAGCGATGGTGTAGTTAAATGTAACTACAAGCATTAAATTGCGAGTTTTAACCTAATAGGTAAAAAATCATCTTGTCTACAGGTAGTCCCAAATGGCAACATACACTCTTGAGAAGTTTGAATGTGAAGGGGAGTCTAGCTCCGTCTCAGCAAAATCATTGCATATCAAAAGAAAAATTGAAAAATCCACAAATAAAATTAAAGCTACCTGGAAGATAGTCAATAATGAGACTGGCATTCAAAACTCCGTAATAAAAACAATCATCTTTTGACAAAAAATTTTGAAGTAGCCAACGCGTTTGATAGTTTCTTTTCCAGTATCCCTAAAGTAGTGACATCATCTTTTAATTCCTCGGCTTCTGGTGCGATGGCATTGTTAGAGTCTAGTGTTAAAAAATGTAATAATATCTTTACTTTTAAATACATTAATGCTGACAAAATCGTGAAGACATTTAAATCATTAAACATTAAAAATACTGAAGATTTATGGGGAATTTCTACAAAACTACTCAGCGCTATTATAACTGATATTGCACCATGCCTAGCGTATATTTTTAATAGGTGTGTTGATGAGGGTGTTTTTTCTGATTTAATGAAACCTAGTAAACTCATTCCCCTGTTCAAATCTGGAAATGCAAGTGACCCTGCTAACTATAGACCTATCTCAGTATTGCCTACGCTAAGTAAAATCTTTGAGAAAGTTATTCTTACTCACTTGTTATCACATTTTAACCTAAATGGGATACTTCATAGCCACCAGTTTGGATTTACGAAAGGTCGATCAACGACTGAGGCCGGATTCTACTCTTAAAGCACATATATGATGCCTGGGAAAACTCGCAAGACGCGATTGGGGTATTCTGCGATCTTTCCAAAGCTTTTGACTGTGTAAATCATGCTACATTAATATCTAAACTTAAACATTACGGCATTCTAAATCGCTCTATTGACCTAATACAACCATACTTGACTGATAGAGTACTTAAAGTTGATGTGGGCGGTGAGAGATCTTATGGGTCTATTATTGACATGGGGGTGCCACAAGGTTCGATATTAGGTCCTTTCTTGTTTCTAGTGTACGTAAGTGACCTCCCTTTTTTTGGTTGAAAAACTATGTGAAATAGTACTGAATGCTAAGAAAACCAAGTGTATTAAATGTATCTTACCAAATGTGACTCTCCGGCCAACTAATATTATACTTCATGGAGAGTCACGTCTTAACCTTGTAGATTCTACTATTTTCTTAGGACTTAATATTGACAAAAAATTGCAGTGGGGACCGCAAATCAAAGCACTTGCAGCTAGACTAAGTTTGGCTGCATATGCAGTTTGGACTATAAGATGGCTTACTGATGAACCTACAGCTAGGCTAGTTTATTTCAGCTACTTCCATAGTGTTATGTCTTACGGTATCCTTCTCTGGGGGAAAGCAGCTGATATTCAAACTATATTTGTTTTACAAAAAAGGGCCATACGTGCCATATATAAAATGAAATCACGAGACTCATTGAGGGAGCGATTTAAGGAAATTAATATCCTCACAGTAATTTCACAATATATATATGAAAACTTATTGTACACTCACAAACACATCTGTAGCTTCCAGAAAAATTGTGATTCGCATAATATTAACACTAGAAATAAAAATAAACTTTATATACCCAAATTTCGTCTGCAGAAGGTAAATGGGTCTTTTATGGGGAACACTGTACGCTTCTATAATAAACTTCCGGAAAATGCAACTAAGCTTCCTATTCGGAAGTTTAAAGCCTATGTTAAGAATAATTTAATAAAGAAAGCGTACTATACTCTAGATAGCTATATGAATGATAAAACTGCGTGGCCCGATGTCCCGGTCACTCTACCCATAGAAAGCTAACATGTCAATTTGCAATGTCTGTACCTACTATTTCGTATCTTATTTTTATATAAGCTGTGTAGATACTATAGTATAACATTGAAGCGTAGCGTGTGCTGTCTTTGAAGCTTTTGCTTTTGTATTATTGCATTGCATACGTCTGACTAAGTGAAGCGGCACCACACTGGAACTTCACTGCTATTATTGTAGACTATTTTTTATTTGCAAAAGGATCATATAAAGAAACGGTAGGAACCGAGACGTGGTTTGTTGCCTGTTCTTCTACGCTTGGTCGCGTGGAACTGGCGCCTGGACTCACCTGGCTTTGAGACGTTTCAAAGTGATTCTTGCATCGTACTGAATAAAAAATTTTGGAGTTTGAGTTTGAGTTTTCTGTGAGATGGGAACGATGGAAAAGGGGATAATGTTTATGTTAAAAATATGAATAAAAGCAACAAGTTAAGCTTAAACTATGAACCGGAATCACACACCATCGAGACAACGAATGGAGGTGACGTAGTTCTCCGAAATGATGAGACTGGTCAGCAGGTCAGGTGGAATGTATTACATCTGAAAAGAATAAAAGGACAGTGGACGGTGAAAGATAGCGAGGAAGGCTTGAAGAGTAACGAAGAAGATGTTTAAGAGATTAAATACGTGATTAGTGTGATTATTTAATAAGTATCGATTGTATATTATAAGTATAATCAGTGGAAATATTAACACATTATATTGATATAGGTTGATGATGATATTGATTCAAATATCATCTTGTTTCATTAACTAAATTTATAACAAGGGAGGGATGTAGTGTTTAGAACTACATTGTAATATCTATAATATTATGATATAACATTTATATATATATTACCTATTATATCTGTCGTCTCGAGCAGCGTACTCGCGGATTGTGGGGTGGATCGGATGGATTCGATATCCAACCGCCGCGGAGTAAAGACGAGTGCGTGTGCTAGCGAGCCGATATTATATATTATTATATAACTATATCATTTACATAGGTACTTACATTCTTATAGTGTACACTACAGTCATCTATGCCGTCATCACTCGCACACAGTGTTTAATAAAAGGGCTATCCTATTGGGCAGCAATAGTGCCCAGGATGTTATTGGGACACCAATAACATCCATTGTTATTAAGTTCAGAGGCTTTTAACAAAAGGGGTCAGTCTTCTGAGGTTAACCAGACTAGCCAAGCTGTAGGCCTACCACAAGCTCTGTCTGGCTCTGTCTCTGGCTCTGGTTTTGAGTCTGTGTGAGTGCTGTCTATATTAATCCTACGTCGAAACGTCACACACACAGTGTAATACACTGGTGAGCACTCACGCAGACTCAAAATCAGAGCCAGAGACAGAGCGAGACAGAGCTTATGGTAGGCCTACTGGTCTAATTTGGCTAATAATTCAGATGTGTCACAAGACGCGAAAGCGTTTCTATAGTGATAAAATATTCAAAAAACATGAAGACCTTTATCCCAGCCGTGGGATAAAAAAAAATACTCCAGTATTGCAACACCCTTACAGGGTAAATTATGTATTGATTCAAAAATTAGTTCTAAGATCTGACACTGTTATATTTACATACATAATAAGGCAATAAATATACTGAATACTGAATACTGAAATATTTACGTCTTGTGTGTTTTGGATTTTTTTATTTCTAACTAGCAGCCGCCCGCGGCGTCACTCGCCTCGTTCCAGGAGACAGACTTTTTATCCCAAAAAAGTAAAAGTACTTTTTTGAGATAAAAAGTCTGTCTCATCCTACGTCTGTCTCCTGGTTACCTATACTAGTATAGCATTATCTTATCTGTGCTACTTTCCCACCGATTTTGAGCCAAATTGATCCAGCTGTTCTTGTGTTATAAATAGTGTAACTAACACGACTTTTTTTTAAATATGATAGCTGTTTATTTGATGTATATTTGGTTTTCTGTAATAATGTAACCGACTGTTTATTATATCAGTGAAGTTGGAACAAGAATTATTGAAATACCTTCTACAATATAAAGAGCTCCAAAAACCCTTATAATTCAAGAGCCTTCAAGTAACAGTCTTGAAAGTATGTACATGTTTTTGAGGATTAGAGTCTCTGACTTAGAAAAGAATAGATCCGAGAGCTCCCATCTCTAAGAATGTCGTTGACATCAAGGATTTTCTACTGGTCGGTCAATTCGTTTGCTCTTTCTTATTTTTTTTCTTGGATTAAATTAAGGAGGTACTCAGTTGTCATAAAATGGTAAAAGCGACCTGATTATGGAGCCAAATTCTGTCCAACGGAATTCTTCAATCAATTGGCCAATTGAGTTAAAACTTGTTTACCATACAAAGTTAGTGAGGGATAGTCAGAGACAAGGCCAAACAGTGAATCTGGACAGATATACTTTCTCAAAGTAGATAAAGCACAATGCGTGATGGTGACACATTTTTTTCTGATTTTTTTCTGACCACCTGCCCATGTGCTTAACTTTTTTTTTTTTTTTTATGTAAAAGGTAGACAAACGAGCTTACGGCCCACGTGATGGTAAGTGGTCACCGTCGCCCATAGACACCAACAACACCAAGGGTGCTGTCGTTGCTTGCCTACCCTGAAGGAATTTTTTAACGTTTTTCTTGAAGCTATTCATGGTGGTAGCTCATTCCACAGTTTATGGGTATGACTTTTCGGAACATTTGGATCACGAGATCTCAGTTCGGGGCAAACGACTAGTTAGTTATTTTGGCCATATAGCCCGTAGTCAAGACAGACAGACAGCCAGATAACCTAGAAAAAATTGTTGTAAAAAATGTAAGAGGCTTCAGTCAACTTATAAGGCACGGGCCCACCGCAGCGCAGCGCACGGAAATTCTACGCACGTGCTTCGCTTCGCTTTTTAAGAAAATGTATGTGGTTGTGTCCACTGCAACCCATGGAGAGGCTATAATAAATAATAATTTACACACACATACATAAATATAACAATTTGATAGATACGACATAACATAGGTAATCTTAATTAATATGGCTTGTAAGAAACAGATTAACATTATTCAAGACCCTACACTAAGTCTATTCAGACTTGTGCTGTAGGTATCCCTTCCAGATGACGTTATACAAGGAAATACAGCCATAACTTTATCTAACAAAAAGTGGCAGTGTGTACATAATTTAAGAGTATTAAATAGTTAACCCCCGAATACTGAAACGCAACTCAGATTTAAGCACGTCTCAAGCGACGAATATTTGACAGTTTTCAATGAAAATCTGTCAAATATTCGTCGCTTGAGACGTGCTTAAATTTGAGTTGCGTTTCAGTATTCGGGGGTTAATCTAACATAATTTTGTTTAATTTTTAATTTTATTAATAGAGAAGAAATTTAACATGCAAGATCAAAAAGAGGTATTTTAAAACAATGTATGAGATTTTAAATTTGTTAGCTATGGTGTGTTTTATGTTTGTGTATGGGGTGTAAGGGTGTGTGGGTGTGTATGCATAGTAAGTGTGGGTGTGTAAGTGAGTGTTAAGTGTATGTGTGTGGGTCTCTGCTACTGCCAGTCTCATGAGAGTCTGGATATCATAGGGAACCCACTGTGTGGTGTGTAAATGTGAGTGAGTGAAAAGCTAGTTAATTGATTAGAGCTTCCGTTTCTTCATATCCTTTAACAACTAACCATTTAGTCAGTAAAGTCTTGCACTTATGCTTAGAAATAGAATATAGAGTTAAGTGTTGGCTTATTTTGTTGTAGATATATATTTTCCAATTATACCAATGTGTCTACCCGCTGCCGTTGTTCTGCGTTTAGCGGTTTTAAAGACTTTGTCTTTCCTGCGCTTTAAATTGTGTGCATCTGCGTTGAAAGGGGGACCTCCATGAGCTCTTAGAACTGCTTGGAGCACAAAGAGCTGCCGAACTTTTAGGACTTTACAGTCAGCATAAAGTAAAGCTGTGGGATACCTAAAGTTTTTATTTGTCATTACTTTCAGGACCGCTCTTTGTGCTCTTTCCAGTTGCATTAGGGTCGTTTTAGGAGCAGCACCCCAAGCCGAGATACAATAAATGATAATTGATTGTGCCAATGCAAAGTAAACTGTCTTTAACACAGAGGGAGTTGCTGAAGCTCGTAGGGTTTTAAAAATGAACATTAGCTTTCGTACATTAGCTGTGACTTTTTTAATATGTATATGCCACGAAAGTGTTGAATCTAGGTAGACCCCCAGGTATTTGACATGTGATACTTTCTCAAGAGTGGGACACGAGCAGCATGTAGCATCATTATGGGCACAAGTATGGGCTTTGATCATAAAGCTGGGGGGTGGTTGCGAAGATATATCTAGTGAAAAAGGGATACACATAGTTTTTTTACATTAAGTGTTAAAAGGTTACAAGACAACCAGTGCATGATTGTACGCAAGGCTGATTCTGCGCTGCATTGAACTTCGTCCCATGTGTTGCCTCTAACAATAATCGCCGTGTCGTCAGCGTAGGAGATTATGTGACTATTTTCGAGTTTAAGGTCGCAAAGCTTATTTATGTATACTAGAAATAGTGTTGGGCCTAAGATGCTGCCCTGGGGTACACCTTAAGATATTTTTAATTCGTCGCTAATGAGGTTCTCAGTTTTGACGCATTGACTTCTGTCTGATAGGAAATCTTTAAAAATTTTGAGGACATTACCCCGGGCACCAACTTTTTCTAGCTTGTTTAAAAGCAAAGGAACCGAGACGGTATCAAAGGCTTTTGTCAAGTCTAAGAAGATGGCCATACATTTTAATTTACTGTCGAGATTTTGGGCTACGCATGAATTGACGTCACCGATACATTATTTTTTTTATTTATGTAAAAGATAGAAAAACGAGCTTACGGCCCACCTGATGGTAAGCGGTCACCGTCGCCCATAGACACCAACAACACCAAGGGTGCTGTCGTTGCGTTGCCTACCCTGAAGGAATTTTTTAACGTTTTTCTTGAAGCTATTCATGTTGTAGTTAAGAGGGAACACCTCTGGTGGTAGCTCATTCCACAGTTTATGGGTATGAGGAAGAAACGATCTCGAGAAGTGAGCGAGCGAGAATACATGCGTATCTTGCTCGAATAGGTGGTTACATAACTCAACGCACGCACGATACGCACGCTTGAATGTACCGCGTGTATAGCGTGCATGGTGTGCAAAACCATGGCACGTGCGTAGCCTCTCCGTGCGCCGTGGTGGGCCACTGTACACTTGTGGGTCTTTATATTCGTGCACTGGAAACGTAGACCAACGTTGTAAACAAATTAATACAAGCAGTGAAAAAACTCCACGTGCCCGTACACAGCATGCACCGCGGGAGCACCTTTTTACAAGTATTTAAAAAAAACAGTGTAACAACATATTTCAACTCAATTTTATTTCTAGGAAATTCTGGTGAACAGATGAGTTCACTAGGATCCCCTGGGGGATCTTGGTGGCCGAAGTGGATGCCCTAGGTGATCTGTAAATCCTTCAAGCTATGACTGTTGATGGTTTTCAGTAAGATCTACTTACAAGATTTATATCAGACGGAGGATAATGGACGATGGACTTGCCCATAGTTGAATACTTGACAACTGATTTGAAGTACTTTGACTATGTACTTCGAAGTACCGACCTTCTACCCTAGAAGGTCTAAGCCAAAGTAACATTCAACTGAATTGACAAGAGGTGTCGCCTTGCTTTAATTTTGCATAAATGTAATTGTTTGAACGCAATAAACAATTATGAGTTCTCTCAAAGGACGTCAGAATTCATGAAATTATCTAATTAATAACAGACTAATAATATAACAAGCAGCAGCAGAGAGCAGCTTTGCACAATACGAGTAGAATAATATTATGCAAACTGAATAATTTGTTTAAATACAGTTGGGAATATTCTAAAGCTGAACAAACTAGCAACCGTCATTGAGCTTAAATAGTTCAACATTTGCATCATATTTACACAGCCAATGGGCAGGTCAAAAGGCTCGAAGAACCCAATAATGATATGGAACAAATGGGTAGGTATTTATCGCGATTACCTTTATTAAGCTATGGAGAGAGCTATGCTGGGAGTTTCACTACGTGATAGAATCAGAAATGAGGATATCCGTAGAAGAACCAAGGTCACCGACATAGCTCGTAGAGTTAGTAAGTTGAAGTGGCAATGGGCAGGCCATATAGCTCGAAGAACTGACAACCGTTGAGGAATAAAGGTACTAGAATGGCGACCACGAACCGAAAGACGAAGCGTAGGGTGCCCACCCACCAGATGGACCGACGATATTGTTAAGATCGCGGGAAGTCGATGGATGGAAAGGGCTCAGAATCGTTCTTCCTGGAAATGTGTAGGGGAGGCCTATGTCCAGCAGTGGACTTCTTAGGGCTGATAATGATGATGATGATGATGGACCTTTATTAATTCCCGAAGTTTCGACCGTGTTACAACAGCCGTGGTCGCAGGCAAACTGGAGTTCATTGGAGTTACCGTCGACAAGCGGAGGCAGTCACAGTTGCAACTACTCTCACTTGGTCTTCAGAATTAAAAATGTCTACGACAACACGACACGATCGCGTTAATTTAAAAGTGCTAAAACAATAATTGCTGTGTTTCAGTTTGAAGGGTGTGGGTGCCGGTGTAGTTACTGGCAAGTGAGGCTGAATATCTGTAAGCCTCAAGTTGATGGACGCAGGGCAGATCATCGTAGGACAGGTTCCTGACGTGCGTGACCTACGAGGCAATGCTATGTTACAGGCGATGGTTACCTCTTAATATCAGTCGGACCAAATACTTGTTCCATCAGCTACTTGTATAAAAAATAACCCATACATAGCCATAGTTCTTGGTGAGACCACAAATCGGAAAAATAAACTTAGGACGCCCAACCACCTGATGGACGGACGACAATAAGATCGCGGGAAGACATTCGTTGGAAAAGGCTCAGAATTGTTCTTCCTAGAAATGTATAGGATAGGTTTATGTCCAACAGTATTTTCAGCCAATCCTATCACCACACGGATTTGAAATAACAGTGACACTAAAAGAAAAACAGAAAACAGTTTCCGAGTTCTAACACTTTCAATCTGTTCCTTTTTTATTGATTTTATATTGTTTACCTACTTAAAGATATCACGAAGATTTTTATAATATCCCAAATGGGATTTAAATTCAATTTAATGTATTTATTTCTTAAAATATCCAATTTGTTAGTATTACACAAACATAAAAACAAATAAAAACAAAAATTGAACCCGGACCTTCCTCCTGGTAGGTATATAGGGGACTTTGCTGACCACTGCGCTATCGGATTCCAATCACACTTGATCAATAATTTTTAGGGACTGTTAATACATAGAAACTTTCCTGGGGATAAAGCCCGTGGGTTTCAATCAGAAAAAATATCATGATGAAAAATATTTTAAAAAAATCCGAGATTGATTTCACTCGAACTTCAAAAAATAAATACCAGTAGGCACAAGCTCTATCTGGCTCTGGTTTTGAGTCTGTGTGAGCGTTGACTTAAGAGCGCATCGTGCGAAAATTTGAGATTAAAAAAAAAAAAATCATAACTAAATAACTAAGTGACAAATTAAAAATCGCAAAAGGACTAATTGTAGACTATACATTTGAGATTAATTCAAATTTAAGTGTGTTAAAAAAATATACTATTTAAAATGACATTCTATTTAACGCTGACATACGATTTCCATTAGCGTTAAATAGAATGTCATGTTAAATAGTATATTTTTTTACCACACTTAAATTCGAATTAATCTCAAATGTATAGTCTACAATTAGTCCTTTTGCGATTTTTAAAATGTCACTTAGTTATTTAGTTATGAATTTTTTTTTTTAAATCTCAAATTTTCGCACGATGCGCTCTTAATAAATCCTACGTCGAAACGTCAAACACACAGTATACTACACTGGTGAGCACTCACACAGACTCAAAGACAGAGCCAGACTGAGCTTGTAGTAGGCCTACTGCAATATAATTTCAATATTCTCCAGATTCGGTATTTCTGTCGGTTCCACAATCAACGCTTGAACCTCAATTTCGAGCTTTCCTGGCAAATTTATTTCACAGACAAAAACTTTTGCGTGGATTGTCTCCGACGTTGCTTTGAGTTCGTCCAATTTTCGAAGACAAATGAACGGGCTTATGCTTTATTACAATCAAAGAAATCAATTGACGATCTTTGACGCGAATAATAACTTGTATTTAATTACGGAATCAAGTAAACAATAAATTAAGGGCATAATTGAATTGGAAAGTTTTATTTTTAGGTTTGGAAGTAAATAACAATAGGTTTGTAATCAAAAGATGTCTGAAGTATGTAAACAAAATAAAGAATTTAAAAACAAAACTTAAACAAACAGCAAAGTGCGAGTCGGACTCGCATCGATGTTCCGTACCATCATTTATAAAAACGGCAAAAAAATCATGTCGGTTGCATTAGCGGGAGCCCTCTGAAATATATATAGTCTATCCTGTTTTTAGGGTTCCGTAGCCAAATGGCAAAAACGGAACCCTTATAGATTCGTCATGTCTGTCTGTCTGTCTGTCCGTCCGTATGTCACAGCCATTTTTCTCCGAAACCATAAGAGCTAAACTGATGAAACTTGGTGAGTAGATGTATTCTGTGAACCGCATTAAGATTTTTACATAAAAATAAAAAAAAAACTATAAATTTCGGGGGTCCCCATACTTGAAACTGAAACACAAAAATTTTTTTTTCATCGAACCCATACGTGTGGGGTATCTATGAATAGGTCTTCAAAAATGATGTTGAGGTTTCTAACATAGTTTTTTTCTAAACTAAGTAGTTTGCGCGAGAGATACTTCCAAAGTGGAAAAAAGTTGGTCCCCCCCCCTCTAACTTCTAAAGTAAGGGAATGATAATACTAAAAAAAATATATGTTGTACATTACTATGCAAACTTCCAACGATATTTGGTTTGAACGAGATTTAGTCAGTAGTTTTTGTTTTATACGTCATAAATCGTAAACCGCAATTTACCTTGCGACGAACTACAAGAACTTTTATATTATGTTACTTGTTGCTATGGAACCCTTCATGGGCGAGTCCGACTCTCACTTGGCTGCTTTTTTTTTGTTGTTATTATAGCGGCAACAGAAAACCATCATCTGTGAAAATGACAATTAAAATATGAATGTGTAACTATAACGGTGACAGACAGACAGTCAGACGGACGAACAGTAGAACCTTAGTAATAGGGTCCCGTTTTACCCTTTGGGTAAGTATGGAACCCTAAAAATTAAGAATAAGAATAACGTTTATTTCCAAACAAACAAGACATACAGTTATTTATAATATCTAGTACTAATGCCATTTTATTGCCTTTTAGTTCCAGAAACAGCATCTAAATCTGGAAATAAAAGGCAAATCTAGGCAATAGGCACATACTGTGGTTTGGAGCTTTACCTTCCGTGCTAGTTAAAAAACTGTGTTACGGCAAGGTAACACCCCAGGTTCTCACCCCAAATGTTACAGGTCACTTTCTTAAGAGCGGGTCGTGCGAGAATTTGAGATGCGTTTTAAAAAAATTCATAACTAAATAACTAAGTGACATTTTAAAAATCGCAAAAGGACTAATTGTAGACTATACATTTGAGATTAATTCGAATTTGAGTGTGTTAAAAAAATATACTATTTAACATGACATTCTATTTAACGCTAGCATACGATTTTCATTAGCGTTTTCATTTTCATTTTCATTAACGATATACTTAGTTTAAAAAATTTTTAAAAACGCATCTCAAATTTTCGCACGACCCGCTCTTAAGTGGAACTGAGTACAATTTTGAATTAAGTGAGGAACAGAAAAAAAAAACTAAGTGTTCCAAGAAAAATGAAGAAGCTTTATAGTTCTATAACTGGTATGCCATTATTTTCAGTTCAACATTTTTCGCAACTGGCTTAGTCCATGAAAAGTTTCATTTTACGACCTAATAAGTTATTTTCAGCAGGGTTGTTGTGAAACCAGTTTTGTGTATAAATAGACAGTAAAGCTTTGGTTTGATAAAAACGACGACCGTTAAGACGGCGGTAATATATTTCTTGAGTATTTTTATCATATTTTACCTTATTTAGCAAATTTTATGAACATGTTATAGTTTACCTGGGCCGGGTTTTGCTACAAGTATAATTTTAATTGTTAAACCATTTAAAAAAAATTGATTCTCAATTCGGTTTTATTTTTAATGTTTGGTATAGAACTTCAACATTTATGATCTTTACAAAAAAATATACTTCCGGATTGGTCCAATATAAATTTTATTAAAATCAGTTCAGTAGTTTGGCCATGAAGTAGTTTTCTCTTTTAAACTTATTAACCCACGACATATTACGACGCAGAAGGCAGAGCATCTACAAAATGAGCTAAGAGACCAGTCAAGATAATTGGTAATAATAATCAGTAATAATCAATTTATTGGTAAAGTGATTATAACAATTATTGATGTAAATAATTGACAATATACTTTAAATCTCTCATTCTATATGTTCACGACATAACGTCTGACAGTACTGACAGTTCGACGCTACAAGAAAAATAAATCAAGAAGCAGGAGAAAATTTAAATTTTTCAATATTGCCCTCTTTTCCCCCCAACCACACACGACGCACGAACAACTACATAGCAGAAATTTCATTATACATTTATTATTATTGTAATTTCGGACAAAAAACTCTTAAAACTGTACAAAAAAATTGGTTATCTGTAATGCCGGTTTACTGACGATAGTTGAACGTGACAACGTCATAAGAAAACTCTCTCGACTCGGACTCCCTTACCCGGGCTCGGGCTCGGGCTCGACAGAACGACAGAACGGCGGCGGAACGACGGTTACGACGAGTCATGTTTTTTCGTTCGTGCAGCCGGCTCCATCGATTTATAAGACGTTATCACGTCAAAATATACGAGTAGGTAATTAGATACCCTCCGTTCCTGCCCCAACACTATGAATGTTTTAAGACGGTCGCAGTTCTTACAAAAACCAAGGTTTCAGCTGTTATTGTCGTCGCTGACAAGAATACCAATAGAAATAATGAGACCATCCCAAAAAGCGCAGTGCAGAGTATTCGCAATAAATACGCCAAATTGGACTTTATGTCTTCGCCATACGATGTAAAATGCAAGCTGTTGAGAGTAATACTGTTGCATTTAAGTTCGCACTTCGACGCTATTAAGACTGAGATATTGTTGTGGAGATGTTAGGTATCCCATTCGGTAGTTCAGTAAGACTGATAGGGTTTCTTAAGTTCTCTGTTTGTAGAAATGGGTTACGTAGACACGTTTACGGGGAAGGAGAAAATAGGGCGGGTATTGAGGCAGGAAGATTTTCGAAATTACATGAAATATAGTTTTACTTGCTTGAAGCACGAACCAAGTTTAGTTTTTGTAAAATTTATAACAGTTTGAAGTTAGTTGCTAGTAATGGCGTGGTTATTTTTGGGTCAGACAACTGTTCATATTATATTTTGAAAAATAACAAACAAATATTATATTAACACATTCTTATAAATGTATAACAAATTGCAGATTTTTGAAAAATGCGCGATCGTTTGTATATTATGCTCCAAAGAGATAAAGAACATTTGCGCAAAATTTGTAAACTAATACTAACTAGCCCATACTGCCCCATTGTTAAGCAAGATAAAGAATCAATAAATATTCTTTAATTAATTTATTTGAATTGCAATGTTTAATTACTTTATTTGGCTTTTATTTTTTGTACTTAAGTGTTAAGTGATTATTTTTTCCTTTTAGAATAATATTATTGCACACACAAGGCGGAATGTAATGGGCCTCAATTTTTTTTTTTTTTTTTTATAAATTGTCATTATGAAATAGCTTGCCCTTCAGTCTAAGAAAAGAAAAAACAGAGCCTGGGGCTTTTTAGTAAATATTTTTGTAGCGACCTGAAATGACAGCCACCTTGAGTCTCCGAATAATATGAAATCAGGTCTCGTTGCCAGAATTTCAATGCTTTCATCTCAGACTCACGAATTCGTTTTCTGTCATTTTGGGAAGTCTCATATAGATTTGGTTTATCTGTTGTTTTTTGAGTTCTAGCGTGTAATTTCAGTGGTATTTTAAAGAAAGTATCGTGTTATTATGCGATATCCTGATTGAAGAAAAACGCCATAATTTTCTTCAAAGCCAATGACGGCCAACTTGTCTATTGACTTCTTCTTCTTCTTATCGTGTGTCTGGTTCGACCAAGTGTGGTGAAAGGATTTTAAGTGCGCGTCAAAAAGGGTCCTTTCATGCACTTGAAAATGTATTCGAACTTTTTAGATTCTACGACATGCCGGTTTCCTCACGACGTTTTTTTTTATCGTTTGAGAGTACTTGCATAGTATACATACATTTTTGGTCAGAAAAACTCATTGGTACACGACTGGATTTGAAACCACGACCTTACGGAACGCAGGGCCGCTACCACACGCACGCAGGGCGCCTAGTGAGGCACTTTAAAATATTTGTCCCATAGTCTATTGACTGACTTGACTAAAAACCATATTTCTTAACTCTTTTGTCATTGGCAAAATGGACAGATAACATTAATTAAGAAGAAGAAAAATTTATCTGAGACACAAATAGAAGGCTCAGATAAGTTTGGTTTCTTATGCAAATAACTGACGAACAAATTAAAGATCTGTGAGACGGAGCATCATCCAAGGTCGTAGAATAATAAAAGCTATTATTCCGAGCAATATCTAGCTACGTTCATGAGCAATGTCATTTATTTGTCTAGCTTACTATACTCTCAATTTAACGCTAGGGTTAGCGTCTGGTAGACTTGTACTTATAACTTTTGAAATTATCATGGTTTTTAACATTGTTTTTATGAAATCTACGGGATAACAACAAAATTTAATCATGGTAAATATCCCGTTGTTTCATAAAAACAGTAGATTTTTTAAATTCTACAGAAACTATGAGAAATTCAAATTTAAATACAAAAATTAATATAATTCAGCTGTATTACAAGGAATCACTTTGAAATACCGCTAGTAAGGATCGTGTGACTATCCACAATATTTATTTAAAACTACAAATACTCGCGATATTCATCTGAATAAAATAGCAGACCTGATAAAGACGGTATTATATTACTCCAGGGTATTATAAGTCGTGATAATTTTGCGTCTTCTATTCATTTTGCTAGCTCATTCTTCATTCAGGCTCCGTGCGATGTGAGAGGTGTTTATGTTCTGTATGAATATTTAGAAGCATATTGCGTGTTTTGTTTTTGTTTAAGATATTCTAAGATAAGAACATTGTACACCGCATTTTTATGAGTCTTTTTATCGTTTCACTGGTTATTTAAAACCAGTGTGGTGGAAGGATTTTAAGCGCGCCTCAGAGAGGCTCTTTGCTTGCAAGTAGGTCTAGTGGATGATGGTCAAAAAGGTATACCTAAACTTTAATAAACCAACTTTAAATGAACTATATTAAATAAATATTGTGGACATTTCACAAAACACTATCCAGTCCCAAATGAGTTAGTTGCCCCTGATGCTATATAAATCATCTAGAATAGATGCAAAGGCCTGTTTACTTTTTTTTATAAGTTTTACTAATATTAGATATAACAAAGTAAAAAAAAATGTTACAAAATGTACAACATATAAGCCATGAAGCTGTCAAGCATCGTAATCGGGAACGTTGCATCTCAATCTATTGATATAGGTCGGAAGCAGGCTCAAGTTGCTGACTCCATTGCCACGCTGAATAGAAATGCAGATACATTACGCTGAGTCAGATTTTCACCTGTCTGCTGGCCAAACATTGGTTTAACTAGACTAGAAACCCATTTAGGAAGCTTCTTCTTAATGTGTCGTAGAGTAAGGATTTTAAGAATGCCTCAAAGGAGCTCTTTTCGTGCACTTGATATAGTCATGTTTTTCGAACTTTTTAGGTTCTACGATAAGTAGGCCTACCACAAGCTCTGTCTGGTTCTGTCTCTGGCTCTGGTTTTTAGTCTGTGTGAGTGCTGACTAAATAAATCCAAATGTCAAAATGTCACAGACACAGAATTATCTGGTAAGCACTCACATAGAATCAAAACCAGAGCCAGACAGAGCTTGTGGTAGGCCTATTGCTGTCTAGTCTAGTATTGAGATGTAGGTAGTCCTAAAACTTCTAACCCGTTCGTGTCAAACTTAGCAATGTAAATATTAGGAGCAAGTCAAAGACCAAATCTAGTATTCAGTATTCAGTATATTTATTGCCTTACTAGCTGTACCCGCGACTTCGTCCGCGTAGAATAGTGTCTTTGGGTAGCATTTTTATTTATTTAGGTTAATTATTTCACAAATAAAACAATTATTATGCATCAATACTTTAATTAGTTACTCACAGTGTTCCACTGCAGAGCTTAGCGTAGCTTAGTCGGTCTTATATTTATAAACTCGTCTCATTATTCGAGCTCAATCTACGCGCTCTCTAGAATGAGATAGAACCATCCGAAACTTGTGCGCTAGGAGTTTGGCAAACAAAACCTCTATTTCTACATAGTATTCACGCTTCGTTACAGTAAGTACACATCACACTTCCGTAGCTTATAGAAAACTATCTGGCAATCTGATCGGTCCTGTATTTATAAACTCGTCTCATTATTCGAGCACAAACCACGCGCAGAACTTTCTTGAATGAGACAGAACCGTCTCAAACTAATGTAGTATAGTTAAACTAATTGTCAATAGATGGCTCTAAAAGTTTGGCGACTACGCAACTATACCCATTCCTTTCGCATAATCGCCGCTTAGCAAGCAGAGAAAAAGCGCATAGGCAAGGTTCGATGAATATTCGTCTCGTCATCGAACCTTGCGCTTTTTCTCTTCTATGCATGGAACCAAAAAAACAAACAGACTTTACGAAGTGAAGTACAAACCTACATGACAGTGACAGTTCACACACACACAGTGGCAGTGTTGCCACCATAGCCTTTTTCGGGCTAGATCTAGCACTTTTTACTCTTGGTAAACTCAATTTTTCATGATTTAGCCCGAAACTCTAGACCTTTTAAATCGATACGAAAACTTTGCACCACGATTACTAAGTTATAAAACAATGCGCTCAATGTAGTATAGATATCGTCAGTTCACACTTTATGACCATTATTAATTGAGCTTATTATACCTAGATAGGCTATGCAAAAATTTCTGCTTCTTGACTGGAGAATTCTCCAAGTTTGTTTCTAGTTTTATACCGACTATTAGGCGAGCGAAATGAACACTTTTGTGTCTTCAGTTTTGATACATACGGTGTGTACCTACATGTTTTGAAAGTTTAGTTAACAGTAGATAACAAAATAAAAAATGACGGATCTACCAATCCAAAAAAAGAACTTCTGTGTTCACTACACAAATATTTGTTCTCGGTGGGGATCGAACCCACAACCTACAGCGTAGAAGGCAGAACTACTACCAACTGAGCTGAGAGGCCAGTCACCACAACAACAAATAACTAACAACAACAACTTAATTATTGTTAGATTATGCACTTTATTTTAATACATTTCATATAAATAATTTGTAAACCTTTGCATTTTTTATTATTTAGTCCTTTCTAGCACCTCTTTTGTTGACAAAATTTGCTAAATCTAGATCTTTCTAGCCTTTCCGACTGCCTCTTTTCAAAAGCCAAGGTGGCAACACTGTTCGGCAAACACTGAGCACGTAAAAACAAAAACTAATTCGCAACAATGCGAGGATCGTATGAAAAAAGGTGTTTTCACAAATTGTTTAGCATTAATAAGTAGCTTATGTGCTTCGTGTTTAATTGCGATCGGTGTGTCGGCATGATCAGTGAAGTGGAAAAAAAGTCAGTCAGTCACGTAAGCACACAGAAAGTTCGAGATCAAAGTCGTCGAATTTCTTCAAAAAAAGCGAAATTCTCATGATGCTCTTTATAACGTTTTAAAAGGTTTGTAAACCTTTTTTCACAATAAAAAGTAGCCTATGTCCTTCCTCAGGCCCTGAACTATCTGTGTACCAAATTTCATTTCAATAGGTTAAGTAGTTTTGGCGTGAAAGCCAGACAGGAAGACAGACAGACAGACAGACAGACAGAGTTACAAACGCATTTATAATATTAGTATGGATTGCCTTATTATGCATATAAATTCAGCAGCGTCAGATCTTAGGACTAGTTTTTGAATCAATACATAATTTACCCTGTAAGGGTGTTGCAATATAGTAGAAGCGGACCGATGTAATATAATCACGCTTGTAAGCCAGGTTTATATGAATAGTACATTATTGCAAAGGCAGCGAAATAGGCAATTGCAGGTCGAGTATGGGTTTGAAGGCCGAGCCGCAGTCGAGGACTTCAATGATACGAGACAGGCAATTGCCATTTCGGCTGAGGAATATATAGTGCTTTTCTTAAAAAAATGCAAGGAAATAAAAAAGGGTCTTTTACATAATAAATTTATTTTTTACTAACCAATTATCAACGAACTCCGCTTTACCGCCATTTTTTTATTTATTTTACAGTTTGTGCCGAAAGGTAAACGCTTCTGTGGCTATACAGCCACGAGAACGCAATGTGTACGATAGATGAAAGAGTTCTAAATTCAAACAGCACACCGTTTCATACAACATTGCCGGAGCGAGAACGCGCCGGGAAGTGATTTTGGTTTTTCAGTCTACGTAAATATGATACTTCGCGTGTTCTATATTCAAAAGTAATGACAATATTTTCGCGCATGTTTAAGAAAATTATATTATAGAAGGGGTGTTTATAATAAACGTTATTCTTTTATTAAAGAACTCGTCTAGTGTGCATGTAGTTAGTTTTTTGTAGAAGTATCTTTTCATAAATTTTGTACTTTTCTTGTAGTTTGATCAAATGGTATACCTACTTTCGAACTAAAACTGGCCATCAGTACCCGAAGTCGGAGATTAGCTACCACATTTCGTCTACCAAATGTTGTCTCTATCTTTTGTATGGAAAATTGATGAGACAACAACTCGTTTCGATTGTTTCTACGTAACGTATTTTTGCTGTCTCAGCTATTCTCCATACAATAGAGAAGGTGAAACGAAAACAACATTTCGTGGACGAAATGTTGTAAGTGTTGAAGTGTTGAAGTGAGTCTTTCACTAAAGTCATAAACGTGAGGTAAAGCCAGTTTAATGTGTTACCTCTTGAGATTAGTAAGGTTATATTATAATTTTAATGGTAGTACACACTAAAGTGTTGTGACTTTAAGTGTGTTTCATAATTTTACAACTTAGTTTGTTGCTCTATACATTAATAGTGAAATAAGTACCAATAACTGAGAACACTGGTGGCCTTGTAAAAGCAGCCCCACCTTGCAATCCTAAAGGTCGTGGGTTTTAATCCAGTCGTGTATCGGTGAATTTTTCTGTTCATAAATGGTATTTGCACTAAGCGAGTACTCTTAATATGAGTAATATGAAAATAGAGCTGATTTTTGTTAAAAAAACCATCTTAATTTTTTATTGAGGTCTGTTATTATCTCAGTTTTGAGGTCTGTTATTATTAAGATATATTTACTTACCAACTACAGTAAGGTAGACTCTTCTAACTAGCGGCGGGTGCGTTGATATCTGGCACTCGTAGAACCCCTCATCACGTTCGCTGACGTACTGGATAAGCAGCCGCCAGTCGTTCGGGTGTTCGAAGGCCAGTGAGTAACGGGAATCTGCTGAGTAGGTGTGACGACCGAACGAGAGAAGATGGAGTTCTTCACCTCGGCGACGGACCCAGGATATCTGAAAGGAAGGTAACTGTTAGATTGACTCTCTTCATCTTCTTCTTCTCTTTCCTTTTTACACAAGACCTGATGCATTTGCAGAGAGGTTATATTATTACATTTTGATATTGAAAATGGCTCCAAAATACAATCAAAAGCCCTAAAAAAATATATTATTGAAAATCCACACAACACCATCTACCCCTAAACTAAGCAGAGCTTGTACTATGGGAACCAGATATCTGATATAATACTTGTATTCATTTTTTTCTAAATACGAACTTAGAATACAATAAAACACCCAGACAAAGAACAAACATTTCTGTGTTCTCGGTGGGGATCGAAATCACGACCTACGGCTTTGAAGGCAGAGCTACTACTTACTTAGCAGTTAGCATCATACGTTTTATTCTATAAATCTTCTAAGCTGCATGTTTAACCGGAAAAATCCAGCGAACTTTGTTAAACTCATAAACGAACCATCAATCCTAATCAATACTAAATCTCTGAATAATTTCGACGTAAATCCTGTGACGTCATTCAGTGCACTCCCGTCATGCGATTTCCAAGGCGGTATTGGCTTATTGGCTTTTAGCCGAGAGCTTTCAATCCTTTTAAGGCGAAGACCACCGTCAATCTACTTTTCGCTTGCACATTTTGATTCCTTGAATGATATAAAATCACTGAACTTTTTTTTATCAACCTATTGTGTCCCACTGCTAGGCAAAGGTCTCTTTCAAAACCTTCCACTCATTCCGGTCTGGCCCGTCGTCTGTTTTCTGTTCTGTTCTGTTCTCTCTATTGTATGGAGAGAAGATGAGACCGGAAACATACGTTACGTAGAAACGATCAAAACGAGTTGTTATCTCATCAATTTTCCATACAAAAGAGAGAGACACATGCTCACACGAAAACAACATTTTTCTAGACGAAATGTTGTAAATGCACTGGGACTTGCCCTTTAGGAACCCAAGGAGTGATGATGTTAGCCCACTTCTCAGGCTTCATTAGGCTAACGTAGCTTGCCCACTCCCAATAATAGTCTGCCTGTTTTTCACCTATCTTACTTCACTGAACTTATTTTTCGAAAATCGTAAGCAAGCTATCTTGTGTGGACTTCAAGTACACAATTTAGCAACAAAAAATAGTTTTTTCGTACATAACTTTAAAGTATGAAAACGTGTTTAGATTCTTTTTTTTGCTAAATTTTGTTCAATTGTATCACACACAAGATAAGTTGCTCGCGATTTTCGACTCAAGTATAGGTAGTATATTTTTCAAAAACTCATTCTGTGCGAGCGAGGAATTGTTCCACTTCAGCGTCTTAACGGTTAAGTGTGAAAAATGCTCAGTCGTATGTGAGTAACACTTTCTATCACTAGGGAGCATTTTACGGCCACCTTGCTGAGACCAACCTGTGCTCTGATTTAAGTCTTTACTTTCTAGAAACAGAGTTTAAAACGATTTACTCTACTATTTGAACACTTAAGTAAGACCTACTTCTTTATTTACAAGTGTTTCTTAAAAGACTGAGAGAAGATGAGATCTCGAAGGAGTAAATGGACTTATGACTGTATAGTTTGGTACCCACGAGAAGGTAAACGCAATAGAGGGAGGCAGCTAAAGCGATGGAAGATGAGCTAAGGAGTGACGCAGATCATGTCTGGATTGCACCAAATGACAAACCCTGGAGGAGGCCTTTGTCCAAAGACAACCCGACCTATGTAACACCACGCCGCGCCAGTATCATATTAGGACAAACTTTTGCTTAGTTATTAAGTTAGAAAGATTAGTAGGTAGGTATGAGTTAAGTTAAGTAATGCTGTTTTTCTTAGGTCAGTGATATAAAGGCTAATTTTATTTATCACGAGGATCGATTTGAAACGTCATAAAGTCAGGAAAGTCTAGGTGCCAGTTCCACGTGACCAAGCCTAGAAGAACAGGCAACAAACTACGGATTGGTGCCTACCGTTTCTAAAGGATAAAACTATTTTAACAAAACAAAAATTATAATAGCCGTGATAATCAGCGTGTAAGCAGCTACCATCTTTTATCACTCAGTAATGACAAACAGCGACGGAGCAAAAGAAAAAAACTATTTTGGTATGTTCAGTTCTGTCCATCCCAAGGTTGCCTGGTAGAGATTGCTGTTAGTGATAAGGATGCCCATTGTATTACTGTGACTGATTATTTTTAAGCTAAAACTGTATTCTACTTACCTAATGTCATTGAAATAATTAAAGAGTTATCTATCTATCTATCTGTGACGTCGAGAAGGACAATCTTTTTCGCATCACATTCTTTTGCCTATCCAGGTTTTTTGTTTTACCGAGCACGTGACATTTCAACGTTTTATTGGCTGCCAAAAACTCCCGAATCGCTCGAGGGTTTTGTTCCATGACGAAACGGGTTAGCCTCGCCGTTTTTACTCTAAAATGTGGCTACCCGATACAACAATAGCGGACAAAATTGATCGTTTACAGAGTGTTAAACTGACGGGTGACAAAGGTACTAGTAAAAAGTCGAGAACGACGTATTCGGTATGAAATATTAATTCAAGCCCCAAAAGTTAACAAACATTTATCACAGAATACAATGTTTGGGAGGGCTAATTTTTCTTTTTTTTAACTGGCCTCTCTGCTCAGTTGTTATTAGTTCGATTCCCGGACAAATATTTGTGTGGTGAACGCAAATGTTTGTTCTCTGTCTTGGAATTGAATTCCAAGTATGAATTTACAAAAAAAAATGTTTTAAGTATTTTATCAGCTATCTGGTTCCCATAGTACAAGCTCTGCTAAATTTGAGACTTGATGGTGTTTTGTTGATTGTTCACAATATTTATTTTGATACGGACTCATATAATGGCCAGATCTAAAAATATCAATCTCTTGTTTAGGCTTGTCAAAAACAAGGACTGTTATTTTTATTTGACAAATACCAATATTTTAAAATTAAATTTTATTAAGAATTAAATAAAGTACATAATATTATATTCATGATGGAGCAAAGTATCTATCTCAGTAAATAATAAAGTAGGTTGAAGATCTAAAAAGGTGGGTCTAATCTACTCAGTCATCCTACAATCTTCGGCCACCTGGGATCAAATTCATGAGAATCTCTAGGCCTCATCCTAAGCAAATTTAATGAAAACATCTAGGTTGTTCATTTTTAATTTAATTTCAAAACACTAAATAAAAAAGTCTTTCGTTAAAGAAAAGTTGTCGAGTACCCTAAGTATGTATTTTCTATTCAGTTACATATCACATAGTAAAGGAGCCTCTTTGAGACGCACTTATAGTCCTTTCACCGCACTGGTTTAAAAAAACCAGCGACAGTAAGAAGAAGTTACTCATCCCCTTACTTGGAAGCGTGTCTTAAAAGATAATCAATATACAGGGTGGTTTTTTGAGCAGGGCGGCCAAGAACCCACGAGAGTTAGGTAAAAGTCGAGAAAGGAGTCGAAGAATAAAAAAAAAAAAATTATATGTAGTTATTCTTTTCTTATAAATCGACAGCATAACTCCTTTCACGACTTTTCCCCTTAGACAATTATATAAATGGTCTAAGCTTTTCCCTAACTCTCGTGGATTAGAACTTGGCCATCATTTTATTTTCTATCTATCTATTCAGCCTGTATGCACCCACTGCTGGGTATTATAGGCCTCCTCCCTAATACGCCACTCTCTGTGCCAGTCTCCGCCATTGCTGCCCAACTACTCTGACAATGTCATCCGACTAACGGGCGGGTGGTCTGGTCATTTAATTTTACTTAATTTTTTTTATCTTTCCACATTCACCCTGTATAAGAGTACATGTATTATATCAGTTATCTGGTTCCCATATAACAAGTACTGCTTTATTTGGGGCTAGATAGTGTTGTGTGGATTGTCCCCAATATTTATTTATTTATTCCCAGACCGTCTCATTATGCAGTGTTGAAAAATACAAGTCATATTTCCATTTTTCTCAGCCAAACAAAACTAGGGTTCATAAAACTAAAAATGTATCTTATGCATCGCGCAAAACAAATTGTATGTACGTGCGACAGAGCTGTTTCATTATAGATGAAAATTCACACTGTTTTCTCAGTAAATTCAGAAAGCTTAATTGAACAAAGCAAACTTGAGCTGTATCAAAAGTTCTTGTACGTGCGCCAATTCGACGTCGTAACTTGTCTGCTACTATTTGAGCGGAAACTTTATTATTAATTTTGACATGGTCTCCGTTACATTGTCAGAGGTCTTCAAAATTATGTAACTTAACACTCTAGTAGTCCTAACATTGACGACCGTAGCACACCTTCGCTGCGGAACAGTTAAAGCAACACTTCTAGATGAATTCTGCTCCGATAAGTGTAGTTTGAGTATTAGCGGAATTGGCATCAGCATCCATACTTATTACTACCTTGAAGCAGCATTGCTGTATTTCGGTTTGAAGGGTGTGGGTGCCGGTGAAATTACTGGCACGTGAGGCTGAACATGCCTCGAGTTGATGGACGCATAGGGCAGTGCATCGTAGGGCACGTTTGTGACCTGCGAGGCAGTGCAGTGCTTTGTTATAGGCGATGGTTACCACTTAACATCAGGTGAGCCATATGCTTGTTTCATCAGCTAGTTGTATAAAAAAAGAACAAGAAGTGGTCCCAAGAACTTCTGAAGCCTTGCGCGCATCTAAGCGTTATGCGGTAGCCATCAGTAAAACGCTGTCAAATATCGCTCACATTATTTGACATCGTTTCATTGGTCGCCTCCGTAGAACGCTTAGAAGTGCACAAGGCTTGAATCAGGGTTTAGACTCAAAGAAAAGCTTTGTTGTGGACAACTTCTGAAAAACTTAATAAAAAGTACATTAGAGAAAAAAGACAGTGCCCTGCAATGCTCAGTCCTATTGCTTGGAGCGATTTTTTTCAGACGACGTTTCAGACGTTTCATAATGATACTTGTGATTCAAGTGAACCAATAGTTTTATGACTTTGATTCTATTGCTTTAGACTTATCGTTTTCTCCCCCAAGAAGACAGTGACCTGCAATGGGCGGTCTTATCGCTTGTGCCGATTTCTTTCCGTCAATGTTTCAGACGTTTCAAAATAATACTTGTGTTTTTTTTTTTACTATTTATAGGCTAACGCTTGACCGCAATCTCACCTGATGTTAAGTGATGATGCGATCGACGGTGTAGCGCGCTCACCTAGAAGATACCTATTCACTCTTTTTTTGAAAGCGTAAATTATAGGAATTCGGAAAAATAGACGCCGGCAACGAGTTCCACTCTTTGGCTGTCCGCATTATAAAAGTGGAGGCAAAGCGCTTAGTGCGGGAAGAAGGTGTATCAACCATGAATGGATGCCTCATTTCCGTACGTCTAGTGGTCCGGTGATGGAATGGATGGAGGAACCAAGTTGAAAAGTTCCTGGGCACACTCCCCGATTCAAGTGAACTAAAGATTTTTGTCTTTGATTCTATTGCTTTATACTTACCGTTTTCTCCCCCAAATCATGTATCCTACAATGAAGGTGGACCATACTCCCAAGCTGAACAGTCACGTTGTTGGTGGATGCATCATCTTCAAATATGGGGTAAGGTTCTGCAGTGGTGGTAGATATGTCTTCAATATCCTCTTCTTCCGTGAAGACTTCGTGCCAGAAGGGATTGCTGACTACCATCTGGTCACCGGTTTTGTAGTCTGAAAAAAACACCATTGTTATTTTTTACCTAGCTCCATGTTACCATAGGGTCCATGTGATACTGACTTACACCTAAAAACTTGAAATATGTACCTAAACTAAACCAAAAAAATGCAATAAAAAGTATATACCAGATTTTTTTAATTAAATAATTTACATGGGTATTTAGGTTTTGGTTCATATTTACTCACGACTTTTCAATTTCATCAATATTATCACCTAAAATGAATCAAATTATTTTTCTTAAGTTTGTGTTTTAAATAAGAATGTCATTGATATTATATCATACCTTAAAAAAAAATATATATATATTTGCTAATGTTTTCTTGCACTACAGACATTTTCTCAGCTGGGCAATTGTGTAATTCTGATGCTATCAATAGTTTGATACTAACAATAATAGTGTGCTATCAAGTAGCAGCACACTAAAACACATGGCATGTGTGTGGCACATAATAAAAATCCCTAAAACATAAAAAATGTCACCGATCGTCCACCATCCCTCGCGTGACGGTACGACGAAACCGTCAAAAAATATGCCCATGCCATAAACTGTAAGTTTTTGTTCGTGTGATGACAGGCGACGGGATCGCCTATTTTATCGATAGTTGTACTATAAAATGCAGAATTTAATGCCTCTGTTACACAATACAATACGATCGTGGTTTTAGTGACACAAGTCAGTCAGCGAAAATTTACCGAATATTACTATTATTATAAAAAGAATCGATAAATCGAAGTTTATCTCAAGTATTAGCTTAAATCTACTGCCGGTCTACTCTTGAACGCGATTCCGATCCCAATTTTAAGTTTTGACGGAATTCTGACAGAAAACCCATAAGATTTCTGTCAAAATTCCGTCAAATTTAAGATGTGGATCGGAATCGCGTTCAAGAGTAGATTGGCAGGTCGAATATTACTATTATTAAAAGACCTACTCGATTAATCGATGTTACTTTCAAGTGAATTTGCTTTAATGTTTTTTTATAAGATTCATAGTTTACTCTCGCTTAGGGAAATCACGAAATTTATGAACGAAGTGTGATTTGGACCGACCTTCCCCTTGAAACGAGAAAATTGCTGACAGTAGCCTAAGTGAGACTTGGTTTACTAATTTTTTAGAGAAATACGCACGTGATTGTACTGGGCCAAAACTAAATGAACGCTAAATAAAGAGAAAAAAAGACATAAAGTACTTCTAAATTTTCGCCATCATAACACATATTGATACTATAAAGGCCTGCGCACACCTAGATCGCTGGCAATGGCGATCAGTGAAACGCTGTCAAATTTGACAGCGATATTTGACAGCGTTTCATAAATTTTTCGATAGAAAAACTCATTGGATTTAAACGTTAGAGCACTGGTGGTCTTATTAAGGTAATAGTTTCAATAAAATGGCATTGAATAAAATTGTTCGTCCACTTTTGCTATCTATACGTTCAATATTAGTGAGATCGCTACGTGGTTTCGCGGTGAGGCTTTACAAAGCCGCAAAGCCACTTGAATCACTGGTTCGTTCGCCAGTGTGATGGAGCCTTTAGGTCACCGCTTGTCAATGGGTTAGAATTTTTCGTTTGAATTTACAACACCAAATTCTATCAAGTTTTTAAGCTCAAAGATTTTTTTATGCAAGTGTTTTAGTACCTAAATACTCATCCGTATTTTTGAGTGTTTTTGCCTCAACCCACAAATTTTTTACCCAATATTATTTTTCTCGATTCAACCCAAAACATATGCTTACTTCTAATCAATCCAAAAATCTTCTAAACAGTACAGACATCATAAAATTCATCATCATCAGCCTGAAGAAGTCCACTACTGTACATACACATTTCCAGGACAAACGATTCTGAGCTCTTTCCATTCACCGACTTCCCGCGATATTAACAATGTCGGCGGTCCCTAACGGTTTCCCCAAGATTTTTTCTCATAGCATGAGCAAAATATTCGTCACTTTTGTCATTAGAAATAGTTTTTTTTACGTAAACAGAGATTATCTTCGTTAAAGTAGTGAGGTAACTTAATTACATCATCATAGGCCAGCGAGCTCTTTGAAGCTCAAAAGCGCTTTTAAAATGTCTCTTTTATAAAAAAGCGCTTTACTAAAGGGCTGACTACATAAACCCGTTTTCAGCCGTCAGTCATCAACCATAAAAGGCGGTTTCCTACACGAGCCTTTATAAAGCCTAATTACGTCACTGGACTCAATTCAGGTCGAGAAACGAATATGGTGAAAAATAAAAACAAGCCAGCGAATTTTCAACTGTGTTTTGATAGTAGCTCGGTTCAAAATTGAAAGGCATTGAAAGCTAGAGTAGATAACAAACAGAGGGTTCGATTTAGAATCAACTTCAAGTATTTGTTTTTCATCCAACTCGTCCGGGAAATTGCGCCACATCTTCTCGTCGCAGATACCGCAGAGCCTCAAGACAAAAGTCTTTAATCAGTGCGTGTTGCCAATGATGACATACGGAACTGAGCCGTGGTCGCTAACTATTGGCCTCCTACACAAGCTCAAAGACGCGCAACGAGCTATGGAGAGAGCTATGCTGAGAGTTTCACTACGTGATAGAATCAGAAATGAGGATATCCGTTAGAAGAACCAAGGTCACCGACATAGCTCTTAGGATTAGTAAGTTGCAGTGGCAATGGGCGGGCAGGTCATATAGCTCGAAGAACCGACAACCGTTGGGGAATAAAGGTTCTTGAATGGCGACCACGAACCGGAAGACGAAGCGTAGGGCGCCCACCCACCAGATGAACAAACATTGTTAAGATCGCAGGAAGTCGGTGGATGGAAAGAGCTCAGAATCGTTTTTCCTGGAAATGTGTAGGGGAGGCCTATGTCCAGCAGTGGACTTCTTCAAGCTAATGATGATGATGATTTGTTATTAGATCTATACGATAAAGTTCGTTCACATCCCAATAGATACGTAATAAAATAAGGAATATAATAAAAACTTTTTTATGTTCTTAGTTGTTATTTCTTTCTTCAGGTACGTAAGTAAAAGCTTGAACTTCAAATTATTACAGTAATTAAATAATTTCTTTATTACTGTCAGCCTGCTCTCAGCTATATTCTCTAGATGGGTTGTAGATAGTTCAAATATTTCATTGTTTCTTTTGTAAATTTTAATAATTGTATTGCGTTGTAAATTTTGTAAATACTTGTATTAATTTGTAAGCTTCTTTGTGTAAATTAATTAAATGAAAACACTACGTTTTCATTTTGTATTGCTAACATTATCTAATAGTAGCAAATTATTAAGACTGAATGAATGATATAACTGAATGTCAAATATCTATGTAGGAGGTATATAATATGCTCTGTAATGTATGTATGGATACATATAATATATGTATATGTGTGGCTTTAATACGCAAGAATCTAAGCCTTACGCACATAAAGGCCTGCGCACACCTAGGTCACTGGCGATGGCGATCAATGATGCTCAATTCGGATGTCCAAGATTTCTTCGGCCCGACTTCGGCCACCATTCACTTACCATCCGACACTCCACCGACCATCACCACGTCTAGCAAGGTATCCTGCCCAACTCCACTTGAGATTTATCGCCCTGTCTCTGACGTCGTAAACTTTTGTACCTACCTGCGACCCATTATCTTAGGATAGTGACGAGACTACCATACATTTATTTATCAAAGCAAAAGAACATCAGATGGGCTGAATCATCCTAAAGTTAGCAAAGTTTCGAAACCAATGGTTCCCAAGAGAAAAGCTTCATTGAAAGGCGAACAAATCGCTCTAATTGATAATTAGATCAATTAGAGCTATTATTCGGCTCAGCTGTGTGTAAGCACGATTCTAGACTTTAGTGGGATTATAGGGAGGTTTATATGGGTTGTTAATGAGTCAAAACGTCAAAATACGACTTTTAAAGGACACTAGTGGCTGCCAGCGGCTTCAACCGCGTAGAATGCTAAGTATCCTCTTTGTGAGCACTCACACAGACTCAAAACCAGAGCCAGAGACAGAGCCAGACAGAGCTCATGGTAGGCCTACAGTTGTAGGCTACTAGTGCTTTTATAGGCTACAGTGCTCGCCTACTAACACTACCTACCAGGCAATTTCGTGCTTCAGTTCTAATCCATTTAAAGTTACGGTGAAGCCTTTGGCCTTTCCACAACGCACCTGAGTTGGGTACTAACTCATTCTATAAGCTAGATCTGAATACATTATAGCCTAGCTAGGTCGCTTGCAATGGGATAAAATGCTAAATAAATAAAATAAAAATGTATAACTACGCACTAAACCTAACTTTGACTACTTTTAAGACCTTGACATTATCGTTTAATCTGTTTTACCAAGCTTATTAATTTAAAATAAAGTAATATCTACATTATAATGCCTGGAATTTCTCAATCTATAATAATATACCTATAAGTACCAACTACTGTGTATAAGCCTCGGCCTACCTCCATGTTGCTTTACCCTATTCACCAGGGTCCATGTGATACTAACTTACACCTAAGAACTCTGTATGTACCTAAACTAAACCATCTTTATGCAATAAATGTATTGAGTATTGAGTATTGGGATTAAAATACACTACTACTTCTAGGGTGTGGGTGTGGGTGCCGGTAAAATTACTGGCACGTGAGGCTGAACATCTGCCTGAAGTGGATGGACGCAGGGAAATCGACCTGTGAGGCATGCTTTGTTATAGACGATGGTTATCACTTAACATCAGGTGGACTATATGCTCTTTTCATCAGCTAGTTGAATAACCAATTACTATAAGTCTCTAATTTCTGTCTATTTTTATTTTTTTATTTTTATTTTTGGAAAAAAGAGTTTTGCCACACAGTGACTATGTCACTCCCGTAGGATAATGCACAAATAAACACCTTAAATACGAAAAAAAACAACAATAATTATTATCAAACTACCCGCAAATAAAGTTTTATCAAATAGAAAATATAGAAAATTTTAAAACATATAATTTTGAAAAATGCAGAGATGTTTCAAAATTATATGTTTTAGCAATCAACAGCCTTCTACCAGCATAGAAAAATAATCTGAAGTCTTTCTGAAATATTATTGGTAATATTATTGGTATAATGTCAACCAATTTTAAGGATGATGATGATGATGATAGACAAATAAAACATGTCCAAACAGGAAAATCTCCCGGGTGTCATTAGTTAGCAGTCTCCAATAAGCACAGTTGTTGATTCCCATCACGCACAAGTCCTTAGCGAGTTCCTCTTTTACAGTGGATTTATGTAACTAATAAGGAGAAAACATAAGTGAGAGCTTACCATTCTTTAGAGGTACCCGATCGGACTTACAAATTGGATAAATTGGTACGCTTTAGGAATTATAAGTTGTTTTTTGTTTTCGCGAATTGGAACGACAATGGGAGATAATGATATCCGCACCATTTTTAACTCGCAGAGCACTGGTGGTCTAGTGGTAGCGGCCCCGCTTTCCGATCCTAAGGTTGTGGGTTCAAATCTAGTCGTTTACCAATGAGATTTTCTGAAACGTCTTAAAGCTAGGTGAGTCTAGGTGCTAGTTCCACCTGACCAAGCCTAGAAGATAGAGTTCAACCAATGAGCCAATAAGACTTATTTTCTATCCTTTCTTTCTAACTAAAACTACAGTGCGCGCGCCGAATTTTAACCCTTTTCGAAGTTAGGCACTAAAAAAGATTGAAAGTAGATTTTATTTTGCCAAAAAAATCGGTTGTCAGTAAAGTCGGTTTACTGACGATAGTTGAACGTGCCAACGTCATAAGAACGCATGTCGAACGCTGCCGAACGCGGAGGCCGATTGTGCCTCTTTGTCGCTCGTTCCGCGCTCTCGCTTGCACTTCAAGCCTTAAACGGAACGCCTCAGAACGAGGTAACGCTGCATGAGTCATGTTTTTTCGTGCGTGCAGCCGGCTCCATCGAATTATAAGACGTTGTCACTTCAAAAAACGCTAGTACAGCAAAACTAATCAAGGAAAAAAAATCCCTAGCAGCTGCTAAAGGCCTGCGCACACCTAGTTCGCTGGCGATATTTGACAGCGTTTCACTGATCGCTACCGCCAGCGAACTAGGTGTGCGCAGGCCTTGACTTATGCCTTTAACAGTATGAATATCCGGTGTGCGTACTCTTACTATTCGTTTACCAAGAGAAAAGCTTTATATTATTGACCTGTATCCACTTATTTTTTCAATACACATACGGGTAGAGTACGTTTCAATATAAAATATTTTGTATGAATAAGAAACAGTCGGTAACACAAATGGATAAATATATACTTTTAAACTTACGCCTGTTATCTAACAGCGGCTCTGTGTGGTATGCTTGTCACTGTCATTATTTATGTCAACAAAAAGAGATGACAACAGTCTGATCCGCCATTTTTGTGAGATACAGTTACCAATGTAAATCTCAATATTGCATGCCTAGACATAAGCAGAATACATTGTACATTACCTATTATAATTTATCATCTTTTCGACATGTATTTCAAGCAATAAATATAATCTGAATCTGAATAATTATGAAATCAAATGAAAACGTTTAATTTATTATTTATAAGTTTAAAAAACTTGAGAAACCGACTTCATTGTCAAACGGCTAAACCGATTTTAATCAAATTTGTTTGGGACAATCTGGACGTAAGAATAACCTTCCAAATAAAAAAATAATTTTCTAAATCGGTTCATAAATGACGAAGTTATGCGGTAACAAACATTAAAAAAAAAAAAAAAAATAATAATAAAAAATAAAATAAAAAAAAAAAAACATACAACCGAACTGAGAACCTCCTCCTTTTCGATTGGAAGTCGGTTAAAAATCGATGTGAATGGCTTCGACCTCGCTTCTTCTATTACGGAGCACTGTAGTACACGCTACTCTGGTGGAGTCTATGTAAGAAAGTTTGATTTACCTGGTATTTGTGGCGCGATGACGCATAGTGTCCTCGTGAGCAGGGAAGAGAATACCAGCAGTCCCGCCGGCGTCATCTTAGCACCAGCTTCCGCCAGAGGACCTCATCTGGACAATCGCCTTTGCATCTGAAACAAAAAAGTATTCTAAAACGTTGGTCCTCTCGTTCATGGCGGCCATTTTTCGCCGACATGCGCCTGCGTTGTTTAGTTAGCAGACTTTGATTTGGCCCCTTAGACACTGCACCATA
This sequence comes from Thera britannica, assembly GCA_939531255.2. Lineage (NCBI taxonomy): Eukaryota > Metazoa > Arthropoda > Insecta > Lepidoptera > Geometridae > Thera > Thera britannica. The sequence continues at coordinate 6,254,850 of OW618045.2, forward strand.
GTTGTATACAGAAACCGCAAGCTTTAGGGCATCGAGTTACTATGTATGTACTGCGTACTAGAGAAGCTATTTGGAACAAAAGTGTTTTCCATTTTTAATAAGTTTTAACTTAGGTTTGCTGCAGCGCTTTACGTGGTTAGATCGTCTAACCAAGCCAAATATATGCAGCACTATATAAATTGCTTCTTGTGTGCTTTCGTTATGCTCAAGTTCGCTGGTAGCGCAATAAGCGCTTACACTAATAGGATGAAGACAGTAATCAAGTATCGTCAAAATATTTATCTCATCTAATGAAAAAGGATTCAAAGATTTTGAAAAATGTATTTATTCTCTTATTGATGTCGAGATTTATAATTTATTTGTTAAAATAAATCTACAAAATACAACAATCCGCCATAGCGAATTACGTCACGGCTATAAAGACGTCATTCTGATTTAGTACAAAAGCACCAATGTTTACTGTTGATATACAGTGCCGTGACGTAATAACAGACGCCATGACACCAGCGAGCGCTTTGGCGTGAATTTGAAATTTTAAATTTAAATGTACTTTTATTGCACAAAAACCGTAATTTTCTACAGAAATATGATATATTTTAGACATAATAGATACTAATATGATAGAAGAGATTTTGAAAATAAGTCGTCATGCCTATTGTATCGTCTAATCAAACGGTCCCAACACGCAGCGCTACGTTGCTTGTAGGTAATGAGTGAGAGTATGCTGGCCGGCTTACCCGCTGTGTTCGACTATGCCAGTTGGAGATGTGCCGTCTAATAAATATTATATGTCGATGCCTTAGAGTTGGTTTCACTGTTAATCGGCTAATTGAATATTTGTCAGTTGCTTACAATAAACAATATGCCTCTAATTATTTAATTGTCCGATTAGCAGGCACTTTTTTTGCTGAAACTTGCCTTAATGGAATAACTAACGTCCGTTTATAGAGCAGTCCTTCTGGGAATCGCTTACAAAAGCTTCTACATTTTGTTCAATTATTTGTACTAATTATACAAAGTTAAGTACTTAAGCTTTTTTTATAAATCTTTTTTTATACCCGCTTTATACACTCTATCAAGGGTCTTGAGAACATAATACTGTAGGTAGTAGTCTCTGCTTTCTGCGCCGTAGGTCGTGGGTTCGAGCCTCACCAAGCACAAATATTTGTGTGGTGAACGCAGATGTTTGTTCTCTGTCTGGGTGTTATACTGTATTCTAAGTATGTACATAATATACAAAAAAAAACTAATATAACTTTTGAAACTAACATAGTTTCCAACAACAGTCAAAAGCCTATTATGTTTCCTAAGTCTATCTTTTTATATTTTTGAACCAAACATTGCAAGTTTTCTTAGAAATCAATTGAAAAGGTTTCGTTAGAGTTCTCAGAATTAAAGGCCTTATTAGGGTTGTTAGAAGTTATGACATGATCGGAAAATAAACTTTTCCTTGAAAATAAAAATACATGAATGAAAAACATTTTACTTCCGAAAGGTCGGTGAACTGTTATTTACCGATTTGGTGATCGATCCCATTCTGCAAAGGTTTATAAATATACTTGCCCTTTCATTCATAATGCCTGCCACTTTTAAGCGGCTCGCTAAAAGTCTCTTGTCTTTGTTACTTTCATGTAAACAAATAGAGATGGCAACAGACTTAGGGGCCTGCTGAGCTAAAGGCAGTCCTTTAGTTTAGCTTTAACTAAAAAGCTTTAACTAAAAGTCCACGACCTACACAGACGGCAGAGCTAACATTACCAACTGAGCTGAAAGACCAATCAAATAATGGTTAACTTCACTTTGCATTTGTCTGTTCCATTTTCTACATTTTACATAAGTTATTTTAAATCGGGACCTCGTCTCTTTGGCAAAGACATAAAGTTTTCGTAAGCTTCCGACTAACTTTTAACTCTATCTTATAAACTTAAGACCCAGGTACGCTAGCAAATTCAAAGTTATGCCAGGAAACTTCACAGATGTTTCCTATCCAACTAATTAAGTCTGGTGCGTCTTTCACCCCGAATTCTATGGGCTAGTAGATAGATCTTCTAAATATATAAAACTCTTAAGGCCTGCGCACACCTAGTTCGCTGGCGGTAGCGATCAATGAAACGCTGTCAAATATCACTGTCAAATCTCAAATCTGACAGCGATATTTGACAGCGTTTCACTGATCGCTACCGCCAGCGAACTAGATGTGTTCGAGCCTTTACGTTACTGAATGACTGACTGACAATCAACGCTTAGGCCCAGATTCATAGACCGCACTTTGACTTTACCTTGATGGAAAGTTTAACTTTCAACCAAAATTATATTTCATAGATCTGTCAAGCTCTTCTTTATTCAAAATATTGATAGGAAACTTCGATAAACAAAGCTTACTTTGCGAAGACTGCTTTGCTGTAAAGCAAACTGCGGTCTATGAATCTCTGCCTTAGCCTAAACCGTAAGTCTTAGAAGCATGAAACTTGGAGGGTATGTTTCTTTTATAGCATAGGGGTGCACTAAGAAAGGATATTAAAAAAGCAGTCAAGCGCGAGTCGGACTCGCCCATGAAGGGTTCCCTAAGCGTTTTTTGTGAGGAAACATTTTTAAAAGAAAAATCAACGGGGCGTAACGGCAAAAGGGCGAGCGAAGCCGTGGGCGTCCGCTAGTAGATAGATAAAATACTTCAATACTCAATATTTTATTGACCATAAACAACCATTTTATTCTAATTTATTTTTTATTTTATTAGAATATTATTTTATTTAATCAGAAACTTCTTTCTGCCACCTGAAACTTTTTCAAACTTTTTTTTTTCTGAAACTTTTTTCTTTCTTTTTGATGAGCCTTCGCTCAGAATCTTTCTTCCTGGAAATGTGAAGAGGAGGCCTTTTTCTAGTAGTGTACTTCTTCAGACTGATGATGATGAAAGTTTCTGCTTTAGCTTCCACTAGATCAAACTAGCATGACCTCTAAATGAACCGCATTGACTAAACCAAGAAAGAACCAGTAGTGCGTAATGTACACAAACAAGTCCTAACAAATGAGAAGCATCTGTCCAAATCTCGATTCCACCTCGATTACTTCGAAGGATAGTATCGGCGTACTAGGTGGTAGCTTTTGACAGAAAATAAATACAAAATTAGCTTACTTCACTTAGATTTGTTTGTTGTTAAGAATACTGCATAATATCGGCTAGGATTATATTATTTTTGACTTTGACTTTGTTGATATAAATTTTACTTCAGTTAAACTTAAAGTTTTTTTTTATATTTATGTCATAACAGGCAAACAAGCAGACGGGCCACCTGATGGAAAGTGATTACTTCTATAGATACCTGCAACACCGGATTTGATTTGATGATCTATTCTGACAGTTAATTTGGAGATTTAACATGGTTGTATTATACGATTTGTGTTAAATGTATATATTATTGAACTAGTATAATAATACATATTTTGGACAATTCACACAACACTTTCTGGCCTCAAACTAAGCTGAGCTTGTACTATGGAAACCAGATAGCTGATAAAATACTTATGCATATTTTTTTGTAAATACATTCCTATATTACAATATAACACCCAGACAGAGAACAAACATTTGCACCCACCACACAAAGATTTGTTCTCGTCGGGAATCGAACCCGACGACCTTTAGCATTTATTGTTTTTCTTACGTGAATCGCCCCCTAATACTAAGCTGTCAAAAGTTATTTGATAAAAACCAGTATGTACCTAATACCTACCAATCACTCAACGTCAGTTCTCATTTGTACGTAGTTCTATGAGCAAGAAATTGATGTAACATACGAAGTAAATAAACAATAAAATAAAAAGGGAAAAACACTATTAAAATCAATTACTGATCAAATGCTACTGACTGGCCTCTCAGCTCAGTTGGTAGTAGCTCTGCCTTCTGCGCTGTAGGTCGTGGGTTCGATCCTCACCGATAACAAATACTTGTGTGGTGAACACAGAATGTTTGTTCTCTGTCTGGGTGTCATATATTGTATTCTATGTATGTATTTACAAAAACCAAAATTATATAAGTAGCATATCAGCTATCTCGTTCCCATAGTACAAGCCCTGCTTAGTTTGGGGCTAGAGTGTGGATTGTCTAGAATATTAAATTATTATTAAAAAATATATCAGGGAATACAATTTTTTTTTTTTTTGCAGTGCTTTGTCTCTTAGCTCTTAGCTCCTATTCTTAGGTACTTTTCTACTACTTGCTCCTTTACTTTCCTCTGCTTTATATTTTTTCCTTAGTTTTTATTCTTTATTTACTTCTTCAATCTATTTTATTCAGTTGATGGACGCAGGGCAGTGCATCGTAGGGCACGTTCCTGACGTGCGTGACCTACGAGGCATTGCTTTGTTATAGGCGATGGTTACCACTTAACATCAGGTGGGCCATATGCTCGTTCCATCACCTATTACATAAAAAAAAAAAAAAAAAAACGCAATTGAAGTTCAAAGATTTTTATTGCAACAGAGAAAGAAAATTACCATTATGGAGTATATTTATTTTACATGATTATTATCTTCACCATGTAAAATAAAAGACCTACATTTTCAAACACTGGCTGGCTTTCACTCCAAATATTGCAATGCCATGCATTCACCATTTAATTATAAGACCTCACCATGTAACATAAATGATATTAGTATGAGTTATTACTAAGTTAAGAGTGAGTTAATTCGTATAGATTCAACCGAAAGGCTCATTTGCTTCATAAATATTCAATAAGTACTCGTATGTTTCTACTATGGAGGTAGCTGGACTGAGGACATTCGATAACAATCACATGTCGAGTCGACACTCGACTCTCATCTCTCCATTTCGCAAATCACTCACTGATTGAAACCGTTTGAGGGCATACCTTTAGCACTAGTTAAGCCTTGCGCAGATCTAAGCGTTCTGTGGTGGCAATCTGTAAAACGTTGTCATATATTGCTGTAATACAGGGTTATTCATTATTAGCTACACAAACTGACAGGGCCTAATTTTTGGGTCGTGAATATTTGTTTGGCCGAATCAATTTTATTCCTATACTGACTCAAGTTTTTGTATCAAAATTTTATTTTTATTAATTTCTTTACGGCTATTGCATAATGATTGACACGGAGAACAGGACGATGACCCACCCAGCCGGTGACTGAACGCAGAGTGTCGCTCACGGCGTGCGGGCGTGGATTAAAGATCAAAATAGGTCAGGCGCCAATGATTTCAAAAGATATTCTTTATCGATTTTCTCGGGGTTTTCATAACAAAACTTTAAAAAATCATTTCATAAATATTTTTTATTTTATTTATTGAACCTAATTCCTGAGTATTTGCAGCTAATAACGAATAACCCTGTATATAAGCGTTTCACTGATCGCCACCGGCTTTACACAAAGTATAACCACCTGCCTATTTCTTCAGTGAAGCAGCATTGCTGTTTCGGTTTGAAGGGTGTGGGTGTCGGTGAAATGACTGGTACGTGAGGCTGAACATCTGTGTGCCTCAAGCTGATGGACGCAGGGAAGTTCATCACAGGGCACGTTCCTGACGTGCGTGACCTACGAGGCAATGTTTTGCTATAGGATGGATACCACTTAACATCAGGTAGGCCATATGCTTGTTCTCGTGTGTTATCAGTGCCACAGGCTCTGTCTGGCTCTGTCTCTGGCTTTGGTTTTTAGCCTGTGTGAGTGCTCACCAGTGTATGATGACGTTTCGACGTAGGATTTATTTAACCAACACACAGACTCAAAACCAGAGCCAGACAGAGGTCGTAGGAGGCCTACAGTATCTTCTATTTTAGAATCTCACTGAAGCTTTGTGTGTGATATGATAGGCTTTAGAATCTTGATAGGTCTCCATGATTCACTTAGTGCTTTCGGCCCAAGACAAAGCTGTCTAGAACTACGTATGTCGTCAATTTCCAAAAGGAAATCCAACCACCCGATCGAATGATCGCTATTCGATGTTCCTGTGGTCGTGTTCGATTGATGGTCGCTTGGAACTGGCACCTAGACTCACCTAGTTTTAAGGTGAAATTTAAAATTTGACTTACAACATATAATATATATTTATTATTATTATTTAATGATTTATCTGCATAATTATGCAGTATGCAATATGGGGAAGGCCTTTGCCCAGTAGTGGGACAAAAAAGGCTGATGAAATTTTTTTTAAAAATTATGTATGCAGGGGTGATTTTAAGAGAAGGGTGCATGGTGATGGTCAAGTCTAAAACTACGATAGTTTGGGAAAAGTCGTGAATGGAGTCATGCCTATTAATTTTTGACCTGACAACGTCTTATAATTCGATGGAGCCGGCTGCACGCACGAAAAAACATGACTCATGCGGCGTTACCTCGCTTAGAATACAATATAACACCCAGACAGAGAACAAACATTTATGTTAACCACACAAATATTTGTTCTCGGTGGGGATCGAACCCACGACCTACGGCGCAGAAGGCAGAGCTACTACCAACTGAGCCAGAGGCCAGTCGGCAAATGTTGCACTAAAAATAAATAGAAATAGCCAATTTTCACTATTTACTTTTATTATCTCAATTTTACCTATAACTAATAAGTTGCTCAAAATGTTTGATTGCTAGTATGACTGATTATGAAGTCTCTAATAGGTTTTTACCCATATCCACGTAAAATAAATCACCCATAATAACTTCTATCCATTTCATCTTCAAAGAAAACCACTCAACTTCCTAATAGCCAAAGTATACTCTTAATTTTATTATCTGAGTTGAAGGGAGGATAATGTCATAAAAATAATGATTATCACTAATTACACGTTTGGACCACGACCTAATACTAAAATACTACCTTATCACTGGGTCACCAGTATTTATACAGTTGCTAGTGAATTCCGTTGCCGTTGGAGAATAAAGGTTCTCGAATGGCGACCACGAACCGGATGACGAAAAGTAGAGCACCCACCCACCAGGTGGATCGACATTGTTAAGATCGCGGGAAGTCGGTGGATGGAAAGAGCTTAGAATCGTTCTTCCTGGAAATGTGTAGGGGAGGCCTATATCCGGCAGTGGACTTCTTCAGGCTGATGATGATTGTCCATATATATTTTTTTACAGTTTCCTTGATCTTTAGATTTTTATTGTAAGTGGTCGCAATAAATATATAGCATTCATTCTAATTAATTCACTAAATCACAAATTACAACATTGTAAGGCCAGTAGTAGCTAACGTAAACTTGGTTTAATTATAGCCTTAAAACCTTTATTTAGCCTGAAAACCTTATACAAGACAGTCGCTTATCACCAGAAAGCATTAGGCAGTACATGGTTCTTCACTTAGTCATGTTACCTTCTGGGGAGAAAACATTATGTTTATCAACCCCAACCGGGGTCATTGTCCTGTGTGTGTGACCTACCTTATGCTGCAATCAAAACCTAGACTCATCTGTCACTTTTGATATTATTTTGAGCTTTACAATAAAAAACAAATTGTTAAAAGGTTAAAATTATTTAAAAAAAAATTATGGCAATAAGATATGTGATTAATTAATATTTTTTTTTTATATCAATTTGTTAGTATCAAAATTTTGCTTGCAAAAGAATTGCACAATAGCCCAGTTGTTATTGGATATCATCCAAAGTACTAAAACGGTGGACCTATATCTGTCATTAAACAGGAATCGATATGGTTTAAATTTAAAAAAAAAACTTGCAAACCAAAAAATTTTACAGAGAAAAAAGATTGGCAGACCTTTGTCTGAAATGAACAGAAACTCACGTCAATAATTTTACTAGAGGAGATAACCAAATTCTTACCAATTGAACCAAGAAATGCCTTGCCAAGTCTTTGAGAGAGGGTGAGTATTGATCCTCGTTACAAATACCTATAAACTGTTTTAAAAAATTAGCTCTAGTCGAAAATATAATAATAATAAATAATGTGAACAATCCACTATCTATACCCAAACTAAGCAGAGCTTGTACTATGGGAACAAGATAGCTGAAATTATTATAATACTTACATTTTTTTTTTGTAAAGACATAACATAGAATACAATATAACACCCAGACAGAGAACAAACATATGTGTTCACCACACAAATATTTGTTCTCAGTGGGGGTCGAACCCACGACCTACGGCGCAGAAGGCAGAGCTACTACCAACTGAGCTGAGAGGCCAGTCTCAATCTTTTTCGTCTAAAAAAATAACTCGATCACTGTCCAATCATTCCCAGATACGCTCTAGATCGTCAGGCAATCTGAAAATATCGTCCATTTATCCGCAAACAAATCAAATTCTTCTTAGTTTGCTGACGCCCACGAATAACAGCAAATGGGCTGTATTTTAGGCCGCATTTACATTCTGAACACAAATCTTTTTTTTTTTTTTTTTCAGTAAAGCGTTTTCTTATCATTTTAACAGAAAAGAGATTGTTTTGCCAAGGAGGTTTGTATAGCTTGAACTGTAATGAACTCTATCATATCAAGCATAGTGTGACGGTAAACTGATTTGAAAATGGAACACATTTACAATGCATTGAGTAGCCTGCCTTTTTATAACGCTTTTATTAGCTTCACCTGTATGTATGTATGTATGTATGTATGTATGTATGTAACCGACCCCTTTGAGCTCGATTTTGTCCTACTTTGAACAATCAGATTTGATTCAAACTTTGCACACCTGTCAAAGGTCGATGACAATGCAAGAATATGAAAAAAAAAATAAAAAAAAATGAAAATAAATAAAAAAAAAAAAAAAAACACACTTTGAAGAATCAGATTTGATTCAAACTTTGCACACCTGTCAAAGGTCGTTGACAATGCAATAATATGAAAAAAAAAATAAAAAAAATGAAAAGAAATAAAAAAATAAAAAAAAAAACCTACTTTGAACGATCAGATTTGATTCAAACTTTACACACCTGTCAAAGGTCGATGACAATGCAATAATATGAAAAAAAATATATGAAAAAAATATGAAAAAAAAATAAAAAAACTAAAAAGTAAAAAATAAATTATAGAATGTTATAAAAGCGTTTTTTTAGTTTTTTAAACTATAATTTATTGCACATACACACAGCCTTTACATCATACAAAGGATGTAAAGTTTTATTTTGTAACATAATTTGAAAACATGTTAATAAAATCACCTAAACTAGAAAAACATAGAAGCGGATAAAAAAAATGCGTAGGGAAAATTCTTGCTGATAAACAAAACAACGCATCGTTTACAATATTAAACGTTGTTTCATCTTACACGCAATGAAAGCGAAATTGTAAAAGGGACAGTATAAACACATACTTTCAGTATTCATTAAATAAAAACCCAGAAACAATGTTTTGGGCGGATCCCGTATCAAATAATATTTTCGCTGCGGGCGAAATAGAACGTTGTTGAGCTAGTGTGCTAGCGATTAGCGTTTTACTTTTAGTTGTACACACTAATCTTCTCAAAAGAGTATACTGCAATCAGGTTTTTTTAATGGACAATTCTAACCCTGGGCCGGGCTGGGCAAGATTAGGTTGATGAAAAGTTGTCTTGTCATCAACCTAATCTTGCCTATCAGTATTAAACATCACTTCCCGTGATGCCAGCAAATAATATAGGTGAAATATGGTCTCCAGCCTGATCAAGTACGATTTTTTTTGATAACACAGGCCTCAGTTACATAAAGTAATCTCTCGATCTTGCCGAAATTAATACCTACAGGAATGTGAGATTAATAAAATGTGTGGTACTTATTGGCTACGCCACCAGCTCTAATTTCAATGTAAGTTATTCCACTAAAATGTACAAAAAATGTTCGTTTTTGTGGGTACCAACGTTGATAAAAAAAATACTACGAAGGTTCGAGATAAATTTGACAACGTAAGTGGCGCGATCAGGCAGGCTGCTTCCTGGCCGTGCCATACCGTACGCAGTGTTAGACTGTTTATATACCTCTGTAGTACTTACTATTTTTTGTGAAACTTTTAGTACATCGTCTCGATCTTTTTTGTCTGTGTGTTGGAAAAAAGTTTCACTTTTACCATGGTTTCATAAAACCACACAATCCTTTTTTACCAAACGTTCAAAATCAAACATTTCTCGTCCATTTCATTGGTATCACTTATTCGTACATTGATTTTAGAGCTGTAGCGTGGCCAGGAAGTATCATCAATAAAATACATGTTTGGTCCGTTACTCGCTATCAAAACGACCACGTCTCGACCCCACGTACCCTTACGTTGGAAAGTGGCCAAATATCACTGTATTATGTGGACAAATCTAGGTTCGCATGCGTAATGAGGACACTTAATTAATTCGGACAGTCCGATGTGGACTCGTATTTAAGCGACTGTTTTGTTACGAAATACGCTACAAATAAATACAGTAAAATAAAAACCTATTAGTTTTTATAAGTTGGTATGTGGGTTTGCCCTAGCAACACATAAGGTGACTAAGTGAGGGAGTGTTACACAAAAAAACACTTGGTAAAAGTACATTGTCTCCAGCGCAAGTACGAAATTAAAAAAAAATGCACCTATGGTCTGTATGCAGAAACAATGCCTGAGTCTGAGTCGAGCCTTAAGCATCAATTTTTTTGCAGTTTTGTTATGAAGATTGGATTTTTAAAGCCTTCTTAAATTTAGATAGTTATGAACTCAAACTCACCATTTAAATCTCCAAGGTCAAAAACCTGAAACAAGAATGGAAAAATATGAACAAAACTAGTCGTACTTAATTACAACAAAACTTCAAGCGTACTCGCACACTCGCAATATGTATTCAAATTTGCCAAAGTTTCCAGACAGTTAGTCAACAAAGTTGGGCGATAAAACCGTGTAGTTGCCCACACGGTAGTACCGACACTATTATTTAGACAATTCACTTAAAAAAATGTCAGTGACAGAAAGGAGACTTTGAAACGCTGTCAAATATCGCTGACAAATTTGACAGCGTTTCACTGATCGCAGACGCCAGCGACCTAGGTGTGCGCAGGCCTTTATAGAACGAAACCGTTTGAACTAGTGTAGCCTTAAATAATTGTTCATATCCATAATAAAAGTGCAAAGTGTGCTATTACGAACACAAAAACAAAGTGTCGTAATCATATTAGAAACAGTAAGAAAAGTGTCAGTGGACACATTCTTAGTTGTAGTTTACTTTAGAAATGTAGGCCAGTGACAAATCATCTATTAACCTGAATTATGGCTTGATTGTAATACTATTGGAGTAGATTATAAACATAGCGTACACTATTACAAAAAAATTAAAAGTGACACATAAATAAATTAGTAAAATAAATCAAATCGATTTAACCGTTTTTGAAAAATCCTCCTCTTTTTCATGAAGTCGGTTTAAAATTCTAACTTATGGAAAACTCATGCAAACTGAATCCATTTTGTTTTTATAGATAGGTATTTCAGATATAAATGTTTTGAATAATTGATATTGTGATTGCGTAAAATGGTATTTTTGTTATTATTCTTTGTGGGTATTATCCCTAATACCTCACAGAAATTGTCCCGTCAGTCTGTGCTCGTGGCCCAAAATTGATAGACGTGTCGTGTCTAATTAAATCATATCTAAAACAATTTTGCTTTTAACCGGCCTCTTAGGCCAGTTGGTCTCTCTCGCTTTGCTTCTGCTTTCTGCGCCATGGGTCGTGGGTTCGATCTCCGAGAACAAATATTTGTGTGGTGAACGCAGATGTTTGTTCTCTATCTGGGTGTTATTTTCTATTCTAAGTAGGTATGTATTTACAAAAAAAGATGTATCTATGTGTTATATCAGCTATCTGGTTCCCATAGTACAAGCTCTGCTTAGTTTGGGGCTAGACAGTGTCAGGTGGTCTGTCTACAATATTTAAAAAAAAATGTTTTATCATACTTTATCAGGTACTTTCCGCACAAGCAAAGGTATATCACGACGTACTATGATAGAAGACTTAAAAAAACAACCAAAAGCAATGCAGAGATTAAAGAAATTTGAGCTAATTTGACTGTACTTACGCTTAAAAATATATCCTACCAACCAGCAAAGTTTAAATACCACAAAACTTCTGGTAAAACTCTCAAAAATCTCTCTGAATGCCGCACTGCGTAAACGCCATAAGCGAAAACTCCCAAAATATATTATTCGTTATCTGTCCCTGGAGTGTTGTATGTTGTTACTGTGAACGTGTGAAGCAATTGGCTTTAAATTATTATGGCCAGCCTATCTGGTAGGAAACTGTCCGGTTGTGATGAGGATAGACGCGGGTTTGATTTTACGAGAGTCTGAGAGTGCAAAGACTGAGACGCACTCACTGTTTTTGACGTGACAACATCTTATAATTCGATGGAGCCGGCTGCATGAACGAAAAAACATGACTCATGCGGTGTTACCTTGCTCTGAGGCGTTCCATCAAGGGCAGCGTTCGACATCTGTCTCTCTCCTTCTTGAGTGAGCGATGCGTCCGCGGGGACAACTGTATGACGTTGTTACGTTCAACTATCGTCAGTAAGCCGACTTTACAGACAACCGATTTTTTTGTGTACAGCTAGTTATTTTCCTTTGCCAGTCATTTGAAAAGTGACTTGGGGAGCGGAAGTCATTTTTGAGTCAGTAAGTGACTTATTTTGAGTCCTTTGAGTCTTGCCACCGAGGCAACTAGAAACAAAGCGATCAGATCACATCAGAGAGTCAGATAGAGTTCGTGACCTACAGTAAGTAAGTGATTGGCTCAGCTGGCGTCTAGCGTCTGATGCAAATCGGGAAGAAGTGATAGTGTTGAGTCAGATGGAGTTAGTCTCGGGAGTGAGAGTGAGTCAGCGAATGGCTCAATTGGAGTTGAGTCAGTGATCGACTGGGACGTAAATGGAGTTGATTTTACCATGTCACTCCATCCTTGGAAGGTGATAAATCTTTTTTTTTATGCTAGGGACCATCACGTCCTAAAATTATACCTCCTTACAATAGCATTAAATTCTGTATTTAAAATAGCTGATGAATTCCAATAAAGTCGTTCATTTATTTTAATGTTTTAATTGTTTATCATTTATTGTATCGCATGAGAAAATGAATTAACGAAATGAAGCCCCAAATTCATTCATTACGCACTTTTCATTTTGTATAAAACGAGTATAGCCTGGAAAAAGGTCGTCATTGGTAGGCAAAGTTCCGTTAATTTTATTGAAGATTGTATCAGTTAGATTTTGGCAACCCTTATAATCAGCTCGCGTCTGTGTTAGGAATGTGGGTACAACAAAATAAAATAAAAAATATGTTCATTGAATATAAAATAAAAAATATAATAAAATATAATAAAATAAAAAATATGTTCATTGAATATATTTTTTATTTTATTTTAAGTAAAACATATTTATGCATATATTTTTCTAATTTATTTAAGTCTTTTGATTGAAATAAAATCAAGATTTCTTTATTTATGACGCATTTATTATGAAATAATTGATAAAAAAGAGAATAAGAAGAGATAGGATCAGCCACATAATAAAATCATCATAATCATGATTGTAGTGTGTGTTCTACTAGATAAATGTTTATATTACTGCAGACTCAAAAGTAAAATTGAATCAAATTGAATGTTCTTTGTCATAGAGGAATACCTACTTAATTAATAAGAAGATCTGAAATATTGACCATACTTCAAGCGAATACACTTTATATAATTTCATTTTAGTTTTGTTGATATTCGGTTATTTAATATTTGTTAGGTAACTGAGTATTAAGGGCTTCTTTTGTATTTGTTTATAGAACAAAGGGTTTTCACCTCCACTGCTGGTTTAATTCCATCGACAAACCAACCTTTACTTGCTAACAATACACAATAGTCTGGACTTCGCAGTATTTCAGTCTAATCGAAAATCACAAGGGTCACATTAAATCGTTCGATAAACGCTAGAAACGGTTTTAATGTAGCTTGCTAGCCTGGTAGAGATCGTTGTTAGCGATAATGGCGCACGTTGTATTACTGAGACTGTTCATTTTTAAGCTAAATCTATATCCTACTTACCTAGTGTGTCATGGTAATCAATAAAGAGTTATCTATCTAGCTTGGTATTTTCTACCCGAAAAACTAAGTAAAGAGCAACCTAACCTAATATTAGTATAGATAAACCAGTCTAAGAATGCACGCCCCTCCACCACGTTTTCTTGACGTTGACTCACAACAAAGTACTTCAAAATGGTCCTTGTGATGTAAGTGATAAAGAACAATTTACTTTGTCTGACTGAAGTAGTGGGATGTGCAGTTTAAGATTGGTTGATTTCTACTTCGACGCGTGTTTCAAATAACACGTACTGTGTCCAATACTGTGTCGGTTACTTAAAAGTAGTAGAATGACAGCGTAAGACCGTAGATTAAAAATAAATAGAATTTTAAAATTGTTTAACGTGGAAAAACTATTTAGTAGTCAGCAACACACATTTTAGAGAAAAATTAAAGAAAAAGTTTATAAATATTAACCCCATCTTTTTTCATATTTTTCAGACCCATGAAAGGACACCGGGGTTGGACTGAACCGGAAGGGCCCGGGTGGCTGACCACAAGCCCGGAGGCCGGAGGCAACCTTTTCATATATTTAAATTTCATTTCTTTATAATTGTATGAACGAACTATCGGATCTAGTTTTACAGTTTTACAGATCTAGTCTGTGTGAGTGCTGACAAAATAAATCCTACGTCAAAACGTCACACATAGTATAATACACTGGTGAGCACTCACACAGACTCAAAACGAGAGACAGAGCCAGACAGAGCTTGGGCCTACAGGTTGCTTTTTAGGTAGTTGCTAGTTAGGTATGGCTATAGAATACCTTACTAGCTAGCCAGTCTACAAGTTTGATTAATTTTAATTTCGAACATTTCTTTTATTCTAGAATTTTTGATCGTTCTTACTGCGGTTTTAATCATATTATGAAAATTAGTTTTTAGATAGTTATTAGATTTAGTTTTTAGATATTAGTCAAGTGTTAATAAAATCGTCTAGATTTAACAAATTTAATATAGTCACGTCACACAAATTGAAATTGAATTTAAATTAAAATTAAAAACTTCTTTATTAAGTCGTACCACCTACCTATATAGCTTTAAAGGCCTGCGCACATCTCGCATGATGGCGATGGCGATCAGCTATCTATTGATACGCTGTCAAATATTGCTGTCATTGAGAGCTTTTCAGCTGATCGCCATCGCCATCGCCTAGATGGGCGCAGGCCATAGTACGGTGTTGGTCAAAGTGAGTTTTTACTAACCCGTTTTTTTAACAGAAGGTGAATACGTAATCATTATCGTATTACGTAACAAACCAAAAACTATCCTCAAAGATGCATTTCCACGGTAATGAACAATGTACGCTTATCGCAGACTTGTCGCAAGTTACGTAATCAAGGGGTTATCTTCTTATCGTGTCACTGATTCATTCGAACCAAGTGTTGTGAAAGGATTTCGCCTCAAAGAGGTTCCTTTCGTGCACTTGACACATATTTTCGAACTTTTTAAGTTCTACGATATGTCGGTTTCCTCACGATGTTTTCCTTCACCGTTTGAGAGCACTGGCATAGTTTACATAAATTTTAGGGCAGAAAAACTCATTGGTGCACGACTGGTTTTGAACCCACGACCTTATAGAATCAGAAGGCGGGGCCGCTGCCACAAGGCCACCAGCGCTCTAATCAAGGGGTAAGTCAAACAAACCGACCTAACCCCAAAGTTACATTTACACGGTAATATCTAGAACAATGTACGCTTATCGCAACCCTGTCGCAAGTTACGTAATCAAGGGTTATGACGTAACAAACCTTGAACTAACCTCAAAGACGCATTTACACAGTATCTAGGATATAAGCGCGGGTCCCGTAGCGATTACAAACATTTTGACGTCTAATGGGTTGGTGTAACGGCCTACGTAACCCGGGCGGTACAGTCGATGAGAGAAGTTGGTAGAGTTTTATAGTTGTTATAAATAATTAATTTTTATTCTTGGGCTTTTTGGCCCAACGCTGCCACAAAGATGGCCAAACTTGACAAACATTTACTAACTTTGAAATTTCCTATCAAAAATGCCGCACTCATACAAACTTAATTAAACAAAATAAATATTAGCTTTTTATATCACTAGTTAATATTTGTATTATGTAATAAATAGTTGCCATTGCCATTTACTAACATTAGTTTTTTAAGATTTTATTTCTGTGTGTTACTAGCACAACAAACATTGGATGATTTTATTTCTGGATCAAATTGGATCTTTTCTGAAAATAAAATTTTGTTTTGTATTGTATTTACTCTGTGGTCTGTAGATTTTCGTATGTACAAAATAAATGTTATATTTAAAAATATTTGTACTGTTATTTTATTTTCCCTTTTAAATTAAATCTACATGAAAATAAAGGATGAAAAAGTGTAATATGGAAAAATGAATTCAATTTGCGGATTTATTTTTATTAGAGGTATATTTTACTAACTCGGAATAATAAAATCCGTCAGATTAAAGTATGTATGCCTCTATTAGCCATACCCTTGATCAGATTTGCCTAAAGCCTACATCTAAATCGCCTGCCATGGCGATAAGTTTTTACTAGATCAACACAAACGAACTTGGCTAAAACTATATACGTAAATATCGGCAGTTTATGTCAATATTAGTTTTCAATCAAATCATATCAAATATGTCGTTATTCAGGGGTATTTACAAGGATTTTAGATTTAATTGTTTTTGTAAAGTTTTTCGTTACGTTGTGTTTGTGGTAATTGTTGTGTATTTTGTTGCTATATTGTTGCTATATTGTTTCGCGCGAACGATATGGATCCTCAACCAAGCACGTCAAGTCAAGTTCGGCACACTAACTATTCACTAGAAAAACGAGGCAATTTCATTCATTCAGGAGTTTTTTCAATCATTCACTTTGTCACAACACTATTTTTATTTCATCAAAAACTGACAACACAGTAAACGTCAGCTAGCTTCGTCTTATTAAAAATCCGACTATAGGTGAGTCTGGGTGCCACTTCCACGCGACCAAGCCTAGAAGAACAGGTAACAAACTACGGCTCGGTTCCTACCGTTTTTGACGTGACAACGTCTTATAATTTTGATGGAGCTGGCTGCACGCACGTAAAAACATGACTCATGCGGCATTACCTTGCTCTGAGGCGTTCCATAGGCTTGTAGTGCAAGCGAGAGCGCGGAACGAGCGACAAAGAAGCACAATCGGCCTCCGCGTTCCGCAGCGTTTGACATCTGTCTCTCTCCTACTTGAGTGATGCGTCCGCGTGGACAGCTGTATGACGTTGTCACGTTCAACTATCGTCAGTAAACCGACTTTACAGACAACCGATTTTTTAATATGATCCTTGACGGCTGTTGGCTGTCACATTTACTGAATTCTGCCGACTGTACGTACAATCACGCAAACAAGAGCTCTCGTAAATTTGGGCACAATTAACTTGGTACGCATTGTTTTTGATTAACTGCCGGTCCTCAATTCCACTCACTACTGCTTGTGTCACTTTGAATCAGCTCAATGGAAATTGAGCTTGATTTTAGAAAGAAAGAAAACTTATTTATTTATGACGGCACACAAAAGATATGAGAAACACGAACATTTTAGATACAAGAACACATTTTCATAATACAAGAAGTGGAGTGATAGAAGAAGAACACAGATACATTGAAATTGTGTTTCTCAGTCTCACGTGATGACGTCACAAAATGGTATCCAACTCAGCTTGATGTTGTGTTTGGTGTAGGAACGCTGATCTTCCGTTGGAACCAGGTGGGTACGTCACGACATTTTTATTTTGCAAACAATGCATTGTGAACAGTTTGATAATATATAATAACAAACATGATAATAATACAACTGCAGTTTACTGGATTTTTAGATTCATTATGACCTAAAAATCCGCAAGCAAAAAAGTTGAGCACTTTTTAAATTAACGCGATCATTATGCATAATTATGGAAAAACCGGGTATTTATCGCGATTACCTTTATTATTTTCAGACGTTTAGATCGTGTTACAACAACCGTGGTCGCCGGCAGACGAGAACGATGATAACGAGAGGGACGGTGGGCGGGGGAAAGTCTGCCCGTGACCACAGCTGTTGTAACACGGTCGAAACGTCAAGAAATAATAAACATAATTGCGATAAATACCCGTTTCTTCCATTATAATTATGCATAATTACCGCATTTATCTAAAAAGTGCTGATGCAAATGATAATGAGACGTTTACTTCTAAATAGTATAGTGATTAATAAATAAATAATGTGGACAATCCACACAACACTATATAGCCCCAAACTAAGCAGAGCATGTAGGTACTATGATGATACTATGAACCAGATAGTTGATATAATACTTAAATGCTTTTTTTTGTAAATACATACATAGCATACAATATGACACCCAGACAGAGAACAAACATCTGTGTTCACCACACAAATATTTGTTCTCGGTGGGGATCGAACCCACGACCTACGGCGCAGAAGGCAGAGCTACTGCAAACTGAGCTGAGAGGCCAGCCGAGAGGCAAGCCAGAATACAATATAACACCCAAACAGAGAACAATAAATATTATCTACGTTCACCACACAAATATTTTGTTCTCGGTGGGGATCGATCCCACGACCTACGGCATAGAAGGCAGAGCTACTACCAACTGAGCTGAGAGGCCAGTCAGTATTATAACTTGAAGTATTTTTGGCATTTAATTGTCTCATTTATTTATAGCTATGAAATAAATACAAAATAAATAAATATTGTATCAACACTATCTAGCACCAAATAAGGCAAATACCCGTTTCTTCTATTTGCATAATGATTGCGTTAATTTAAAAAGTGCTTTGATAATGAGATGTTTACTTCTATAGATAGTGCAATCCACGAAGGCGCGCCCCACTATTCCTTCTAACCGTTTATAGTATATGTGTGCAAGCTTCCGTCAATGTTTGAGTGTTATCGGTACACACTAATTACCTATGAGTGCACACGCACACTACAATGAATAGACTACGGTTCGCGAATGCCGCTCGGAGCAAACTCCCCGCACCCCGCGAGGGGCGCGTCTTCGTGAATTGCACTATCTATAGATAGAAGTGATAGTAAAACAACTGCGACATTTACCTATTCTGTGTCAGGGACAATGAAAGGATTGATGGAAGATGGAATCGCAAGTACCTGGAGATTGAGTTGGGTTCGATCTCATGCTAATTGGGATTTAACTGGATGAAAGGGGAGGAATTACTTGTAGGAATTGTTCGGTGACTATTGTTTCTTGATTGAAGTACCAACTGTCCGCACCAAATGCTTTGCTTCAACTTTTATTTTGACTGGCCTCTCAGCTCAGTTGGCAGTAGCCCTGTCTTCTGCGCCGTGCGCCGTGGTTCGATCCCCACCGAGAACAAATATTTGTGTGGTGAACGCATATGTTTGTTCTCTGTCTGGGTGTTATATTGTATTATATTCTAAATATGTATGTATTTACAACAAAAAAAAACGTATTCAAGTATTATATCAGCTATCTGGTTCCCACATCATACAAGCTCTGATTAGTTTGGGGCTTGATAGTGTTGTGTAAATTGTCCACATTATTATTATTAAAAAGCTCTGTCTGGCTCTGTCTCTGGCTCTGGTTTTGAGTCTGTGTGAGTGTTGACTAAATAAATCCTACTTACGTCGAAACGTGACACACACAGTATGATACGCTGGTGAACGCTCATACAGACTCAAAACTAAAGCCAGAGACAGAGCCAGTCAAAGCTTGTGGTAGGCCCACATTTGGTAGTAGCTCTACCTTCTGGGTTCTATTCCCACCGAGAACAAATATTTGTGTTCTCGGGTTAGATAGTGTTGTGTGGATTGTCTATAATCATCATCATCATCATGCCTATGTCCAGCAATGGACTGAAAGGCTGATAATCAGCCTAAAGAAGTCCACTGCTGGACATAGGCATCCCCTACACATTTCAAGGAAGAACGATTCTGAGCCCTTTCCATCCATCGACTTCCCGCGATCTTAACAATGTCGTCGGTCCATCTGGTGGGTGGGCGCCCTACGCTTCGTCTTCCGGATATAATTGTCTATAATATTTATTTATATATTTTTTTATTTTTACCCAGCAGAAGGTGAAATCAGGCTATAGATGATGATGATGATGACAACAGAACCGGAAAGCCATGTAAAAGGCTAATATGCTGAAAGAAAAATCATATCATCGCATCAATATTTCTTTCCTGTACGTGACATTTCAGTCGATATCCTCGATCACAATCTGAAAACTGCCCTTATTTATTGACAATCTCGCCAAGGGAAAGTAGGTCGTGTTGCGAAAGGGTTAGGGGGTAATGTTGCGAAACAGATGTGTGTTATAGTGGGGTAAAGATATTGCGTAGGACAAATGGTCTTGGCTCAGACAGCCTTGTGACTTGAACCTGTTTTTCCCATGCTAATAAACTGAATAAGTTAATATTGAATAATTATAACTAAAAAAGTGTAGTTTTAAAACATGAGTCTTGAGTTGACTTCATGGCCAAAGTACTGAACCAAATATGACGAAATTTATATTTAAAACGAGAAGTAATACAAGATAAAATAGGTAGACAGGCATGTGCCATACATTAAGCAATAACTAAAGGTCAATTAGCCCCCTTACATTATGTACATCAGTTGGCCTACCACAAGCGCTGTCTGGCTCTGTCTCTGGCTCTTGTTTTGAGTATATGTGTGTGTTGACAATATAAATCCTACATCGAAACGTCACACAGACAGTATAATACACTGACACATATTCAAAACCAGAGCCAGACAGAGCTAGTTTAAGGCCTACAGAATTAAGTTGTCATAATACAAGATTAGTGATTAGATGGTGCTATGTGGAATCAAATCAAATGAAATCAAAAGTTATTTAATTTATACAACACAGCAAGAACAGTATTACTGAAGGAGCAATTTTTTTGTCTAATAGCAGTTTGCAATACCCAAACTATTGGTAAATCGATTAATCTTGAGATAGGCAAAACATGTTAATGCCCCCGGGTTCGCTTGTATTGGCAGCCTCCCAAGTTCAGTATGACAAAACGTTGCTATCTATCATGAACTGTTTGGGTCGGGGTCAGCCCAGTGGTGGTACATAATATGGAAAGTCAACATATTATGATATGTTGACTTTCAATTTGACTTTGAGACAGTAAATAGTCATATTATTAGAGGTATCTTTAGCTTTAGGTTAAAATATGGCCGTATTTTTCTGTAATCTAAGTATGTAAAATAATTGTATTATAGCTATGTATATGTATTAACAAAAAAAAAGTATTTAGGTATTATATTTATTTATTTATTTATTTATTTATTTATTTATTTCTCTCACTTAGACTAAGGACAAGGATAAAAATACTTCTAAAACATTAAATCTTAAAACTTAGCCTATACCGAGAGCTGGTACCCAAGTAGGTTTCAAATTGAAACCTGTAGATCGGGTTTCCAGGCTCGCCTCCCGGCCTCGATACATTTCAATATTAGGGTAGGTAACCAATGCCATCTAATTTTTATAGGACTCCACCTCGGTACCTAAACTAAGCCAAGGCCTGTATGATAGCATACCGAGCTGAAGACCAGCGCAAACAGGAAACAACTTAAAGGATACGTCAGAAAAGCAAGCTAAACGTACCTAGCCCATAATATTCAAACATTTATATATATATACACTAGAATGGTAAATACTTGCTAAATTTAAACAAATTATAACTGAGCGCAAATTAACATAGATAGTGGTAAATACTGGCTAAATTACACAAATAACTGAGTGCAAAATTACATGGATAGGTGGTAAATACTTACTAAATTAAAACAAATAACTAAGCGAAAAAATTAATAAAAATAAAAATAAAAATTAATATCAGATATCTGGTTTCCATAGTACAAGCGTTGTTTAGTTTGGGGCTAGATAGTGTTGGGAGGATTGATAAAAAAATATGTGCCTTGCTTTAAGACGTTTCAAAGTGATACTTGTGATTCAAGTGAAAAAAAGATTTTTAGATTAACTTTGCGGGAGTCCTGTATATATATAGTGAAAAAACCACAACACAGGCAAGAATCAAAAATGCTGAAGTGTAGCTAAAGTCTACGCTTGCGTAGCACATGTGCTACGCAGGGTCTACGGCTATTCTCCTGTTACTAAAAATATCGCTTGAAAAATCAATAACAATTCGTTTTGAACTTTTTCTTTTCAACTAAAGAGGCAGTTTACATTATTAAATCTCATTTAGAATTGTAAGTCATTCACCTTTTTTTATATGACTCAAAATAACTTCGTCCATAGTTAAGTTTGAATGTGAAACAATTTTACTCAACCAAAGTTCAATGAAAAAGTTAGATGTTTGTTGGAAAAATGATATCCATAATATTTTATTTCAGATGATATGTTACTGTGCTTAGTTTTTATTAATTTTTTTTTTGTTAATACCTACTTAGAATACAATATAACACCCAAACAAAAATCTGCGCTCACCACACAAATATTTGTTCTCGGTGGGCATTGAACCCACGACCACCAACTATGCTGAGATGCCAGACACTATGTTTGAAATAAAGCAATACTTGCTCAATATAAGCTCTGAGACTGGAGGCACGTGTTTAATAAAGCTCGCTTAGGCGCTTACGAAGAACGTAGCTATGAGAACACTGTAGGTTTTCTAATATATAAAATAACGTGGAAAAACATTTTTATTCCTGGGTGGGTTGTGCTTTGCTTAATGTGCTATGCCTTCTGCGCCGTAGGTCTTAGGTTTGATGCCCATCGAGTACAAATAATACTTGTATGGTGAGCACAGATGTGAAATGGCACCACGCTGGAACTTCACTGCTATTATTGATCGAGTGAGCGAAGCGAACGTAAATCTTACCAACAACTTGGGCGATTTGGCATTTTATGTGCGTATGTATGCATGTATGTTTGCCCGACAATAACTTTCGAACCGTTGATCCAATCGGCACGAAATTTGTCAAATCTTATGCCTTTAAACGAGAAAATCTTGTATATATATATATATATATTTAGGATCTCGGAAACTGAGCCAACAATTTTCACGAAATTTACTATACAAGGGTTTTCGGGGGCGATAAATCGATCTAGCTAGGATTCATTTTTAGAAAATGACGAGAAGTTGGTGTTTTGCAATAATTAAACATAAACTCAATATACGACTGTTCCTGCCATCTATTGGCGATTGTGAGCAACTAACTGCAAGCTAGAAGGCGTTGTTAATTAAAAATAAGCCAATAAAGATACGACTCTTCCTGACATCTATTGGCAAATAATAATACTATTTTTTTTTAAACCCGTGCGAAGCTCGGTCATACTGGCTCGTCAATAGCTTGTACTTGATAAATTTACTGATAAGTATATGAGTAAAATTGGATGATGAGTTGCGGTCGAGTGGTTGAAAAATGATGGCAAAAAGATAAGCAATATACTAACAGATTTTTACAATGTCCCAAAAGTTAAGAGCCGAGCGGGATTTGAACCCGCGACCATCCCCTCGGTACGGGGCTGCGCTGACCACTGCGCCATCGGATCCTAATCACACTCGACGAATAACTCTTAGAGACAGTAACGCGACCGTGGTTCCATCTACAGGTTTGACGTTATAGTCAACTAACCTGCTCGTTAACCGAAGTTGCATTCGGTTGAAACGACGAGAGATGTCACCTTGCGTATTTCATAATTGTTTATTGATTTTATAGTGTTTACTACACTTAAGGAAATCACAAAGATTTTTATAATGTCCCAAAAGTTAAGAGCCGAGCGGGATTTGGGACATTATAAAAATCTTTGTGATTTCCTTAAGTGTAGTAAACACTATAAAATCAATAAACAATTATGCAATATGCTGTTCTTTAATAATTTTTTTTCATGCAACAAAATTCCCCAACCACCCGGGTTAATGAGGGCGCCAGTAGCCCAAGATTGCAGCCATTCTACCCCTACTTATCAGAACAGCTGTCACATTTGCTAACAGTTATCGTTCTAAATGCGAGGCTGCGTTCATTAAGGGTGGAATGTTCTTTTCTTCCTTAATTTAACCCCTATTATCATCCCTTGCCGCCCTAAAAATCTCGTTAATAAAGCTACAGCAGTAAAACCACACGGAGTCTTTACATCTTATGATAGTAAAATCAGAGGTTGGCTGACACACTTACACTTTTTATAACATCGACCTTGTACAGTGAGTAAAAGATATTTCTTGGCAAAGCAATGAGTTTTTCTAACGTGCGTGACTTGGGTGTTAACCAGAGAGTCTATATGCTCGGTTTGACCGAGAAAATCTCACAATAGACATAATACTTGTGACATCCACGTAGTTTTGGCTGAGATTGACGTCACCCTATCGTAAGATTTTCTCGGCCCAAAATCAACTGTATTTTATTCAGTAGGATCGCAAGGATCACTTTGAACGTCTTAAAGCTAGGTGAGTCTAGGTGCCAGTTCCACGCGACCAAGCCTAGCCTCTGGAACTATGTACCCAAATTAAACCATGCGTATACAATATTAATTGAGTATTGAATATTTTATTCTAGCAGGCCTGTTTATAAACCAGTCATCAGTTTGCAGGTTCACAAATCTACCAAGGAATTTAAGACTATTTAATTTATTATATTCCACTGTCTTTCTGTATTCCTGTGTTAGTTTTATATGGTATGCAATTTATTTTCTATATTTAGTATCTATTTTTGAGTTTGGAACACAATTTTGTAGACATTGTGCATAATGTTGTGAGCGTTTGCGTACACCTGTATCGATTTCGATTTTGAAAAGATTTTGCGAAGGCTTTGTTAAAAGTAGCGTTGGTCGGTCATTTGTACTTAGACAAGTTGTTTAAAAAAATGTCTTTTGCATACCTTACAATGACATACTTGATTGTTAGAAGGCGCTCTTATAGCCATAGACAAGATGTATAAAAAAAAAATATTTTGAGTAGTTTACATACTCAATTGTAAAATGGGCGCTTTTATAGACAGCAAAATTATATTCCAATCAAACTTAATATAGGGAATAACGCTACCACAATAGTTTTAAGTCTTGGTAACAAAAAATTGTTTTAGTGAGCGAGACGTAAATATTTTTGTTGTTTAAAAAAATACAATCATTTTTAAAGATACCCAGTGGTTTACTTAGCACCCTATGTTATAGCAGGCCCTTTGTTTTTAAGGTCTCTATAAATTTGTGATTATTGGTTTTACGTGCCGTAGGTATAAACTTTACATGGAGTGAACCAGCTGATTATACAACCTGTAATCTTATCCAGTCTAAGAGTACGATTATAAGATTAGCCTAATTACTAATCGCCGCTTAAGTTAAGTAGAACAGAGTGAGTAGAAAAATAAACTTGATTTCTGCTTTATTTACTTGTTCTTTTGGATTAAATTAATGGATTCTCTTACTAATACTAGGAACATAAATTTAAAAACACTGATCTGTTTAAAAAAAAATGGTTGCCTTATTTTAATTAGGCCTTTATAAGTTATATTTTGTCTACGTGAGAACTGTGTGACAGAATTTTTTTCTTAGTTTATAAGCTGGTTATGAACTAAAAACTGAATGACAGAACTTTTTCTTAATTCGTAAGTTGGTTATGAACTAAGAGCCTGTCCAGATGGGGCGTTTTACGCGCGAGTGCCCTCGCGCGTTTCAATTTATATTGCGTCCAGATGCCGCGTTTTACGCGCGCTCCTACGCGCGATGTATTTGGGAGGGACCCAGGGACAGTTATAAACATGGAGCCAGACAAAGCAGTCGTGTTGTGGCTTGCATACCGCAGATGGAAACGTCGTAAACAAAGAGAAAGTCGACGATTTAATGTGCATCCAATTCTACGTGACAGAATGATACATAGTATGTTTATAACATTATACCCAAAGCTCAGAGAAAATAACGAAAAGTTTTTTAACTACTTTCGGATGTCAGTAACATCGTTTGATGATTTACTAGAAATTATCAAAATTATCACTCTCCATTTTCGTTCCAAATACGTCCACTCGCGTCGGACTCGCGCGCACCACTAGACGCAGCAATGGCACCAGAGTATCTCGACTCGCGTGGCGCTCGCGCGTAACACGTGCGAGTCGAGAGTCCGGCGAGTTAGAGCCTGTCCAGATGGAGCGTTTTACGCGCGCTCCTATGCGTGATGTATTTGGGAGGGACCCAGGGACAGTTATAAACATGGAGCCAGACAAAGCAGTCGTGTTGTGGCTTGCATACCGCAGATGGAAACGTCGTAAACAAAGAGAAAGTCGATGATTTAATGTGCATCAAATTCTACGTGACAGAATGACACATAGTATGTTTATAACATTATACTCAAAGCTCAGAGAACATAACGAAAAGTTTTTTAACTACTTTCGGATGTCAGTAACATCATGATGATTTACTAGAAATTATCAAAATTATCACTCTCCATTTTCGTTCCAAATACGTCCACTCGCGTTGGACTCGCGCGCACCACTGGACACAGCAATGGCACCAGAGTATCTCGACTCGCGTGGCGCTCGCGCGTAACACGTGCGAGTCGAGAGTCCCGCGAGTTGCTCGCGTTTTACGCGCGATTGAGGAATCGCACGGCAGCGTCTGGACGGGATGTATAGCGCTTTAGTATCTGGAGAACGCGCGAATGTTTACGCGCGAGGATACTCGCGCGTAAAACGCCCCATCTGGACAGGCTCTAAGAACTGAATGACAGGATTTTTTCTTAATTCGTAACAGGGCTAAAATCCTTCTTCGTAGCTGGTTACGAAACTCGGCAACGTACAAGCAAGTAGATCTACTTGCAAGGAATTTCTATATAAATAAAATGAATAAACTCAAAAACAAATGTGCCGATTTCAAAAATTCGTATATTCATGTGTTTTTAGGGTTCCGTAGCCAAATGGCAAAAACGGAACCCTTATAGATTCGTCATGTCTGTCTGTCTGTCTGTCTGTCTGTCTGTCCGGCCGTGTCACAGCCATTTTTCTCCGAAACCATAAAAGCTAGACTGATGAAAACTGGTGAGTAGATGTAATCTGTGAACCGCATTAAGGTTTTTAAACAAAAATAGAAAAAAAACTATAAATTTTGGGGGTCCCCATACTTAAAACTGAAACTCAAAAAAAAATTTTTCATCGAACCCATACGTGTGGGGTATCTTTGAATAGGTCTTTAAAAATGATGTTGAGGTTTCTAATATAGTTTTTTTCTAAACTGAATAGTTTGCGCGAGAGACACTTCCAAAGTGGAAAAAAGTTGGTCCCCCCCCTCTAACTTCTAAAGTAAGAGAATGATAATACTAAAAAAAATATATGTTGTACATTACTATGTAAACTTTCAACGATATTTGGTTTGAACGAGATCTAGTCAGTAGTTTTTTTTTAATACGTCATAAACGGAATCTCAAAAATTTTTTTTTCATCGAACCCATACGTGTGGGGTATCTATGAATAGGTCTTTAAAAATGATGTTGAGGTTTTTAATAAAGTTTTTTTCTAAACTGAATAGTTTGCGCGAGAGACACTTCCAAAGTGGAAAAAAATTGGTCCCCCCCCCTCTAACTTCTAAAGTAAGAGAATGATAATACTAAAAAAAATATATGTTGTACATTACTATGTAAACTTTCAACGATATTTAGTTTGAACGAGATCTAGTCAGTAGTTTTTTTTTTATACGTCATAAACCGTAAACCGCAATTTACCTTTCAACGAACTACAGGAACCTTATTATGTTACATCAAGTAACATATATAAAGGTTCTTGTAGTTCATCGTGCTACGGAACCCTTCATGGGCGAGTCCGACTCGCACTTGGCTGCTTTTTTTTTAAATATACCACCCGTGCAAAGCCAGGAAAGGCCGCTAGTTTTATAAACATAAAGTAAGTCTATTCAATTTTTGCCTACTCATATGTGTTTGTAAATACTCTCTATTTTCAATCTACAAAATATCAGTGGAAATAATTTTTTATGGCTTTTATGAGATCAGACCCCGGAGACTTGTTGAACCAAACTGGGCCGTAACAATCAAACGAAACCCGTAAGGGTCACAGTGAGCCCATGGCCTTTATACATTTTTTTTCATGGTTTACCGACTTTCTGAATGATGGGAACATTGAGGGCATATAATCTAAGAACAAGCTATCGCGATAGTAGTAAAAAGTTATGTACCTATGGAGCTTGACGTTATAATGGTTGTGAGACTTATGCCGCCTTTCTACGGTGCGTGGTTCTGCAGATCATCACGCACCGCGCTCGACGACGCACGGCAACGCACACAGAAAGGGCTGCTGTGCTACCGTGCACCTCGGCGCACGAGACCGTTCCCATGGTGTGTTGTGCGAGCTGGTGTGCGATATCACACACCGGTAGGAAGGGGCTATTAGACAATGACGCAGCGGGACAAAGACCTACTGGAAGCTTTCAAAATGTGGTTGCTGGCAGAGAATGGAAAAGAGATATCTTTACATGGTTTAAACGCACCAATGCGTTTTTATTCCTAAAAGTTTATGGTCAATAAGCCAGTGCTCTCAAACAGTGAAAAAAAACATCGTGAGGAAACCGGCATGTCGTAGAACCCAATAAGTTTAAAAATATGTGTCACATGCACGAAGCCTCTATAAGGCGCGTTTATAAATCCTTTCACTACACTTGGTTTAAAAAACAGTGACATGATAAGAAGAAGAGCGCAATCTCACCTTATTCTTCTTTTTATCATGTCAGTGGTTCTTTCGAATTACTAAAACTATCTATAAACTTGAAAAAAAATCTAAATGTCAATACGAACCATGATTTATCGTTCAGTAGAGTAAAACCCTGAAAACTAGGTACTCAACACCACAAAAGCTTAGGACAGAACCCTTTCAATTGTCCGACAAACCTTGAAAAGCCTTCATGAATAATATCAATGGTATACGAAAGCTTCTAGTTTTCAAGTGGTATATTGTTCTGCGTAGAACGAAACGTTTTACAGTTCCAGAAGCACTGAACAAATAACTTAGAGTGAAGAAAGAACTTTCGTATTGTAGGGGTTCTCATAACTTTTCTTTTTAATTCTTTGTTGAAAAATAATCTTTTGCTTTGATACTTCTTCTGTAAGTTTTGTGGCAGAAAACTTAAGTATAATGCTTTTCTTAAAGAGTCCAGTTAATGTCAGTTATTGCACAACATTTAATTGTACACCCAGTTAAAATGAAACCTTTTATTCTTTTTTTTTGGATTTGTTTTAATCTGCCGTACAACAGGCTGTGAATTAACTGGGTGTACAAAGGCGTCACGCGATGTGACGAGCCTCTTTGTAGTTATAAAAAAAAAATACATTTTTTGGCACTGCGGTAGTAGCCATACATTATTGCTTCCCTTTATGCCTTCCTTAAAAGCCTGCGCACACATAGGCCGCTGAAGACGCGATCAATGAAACGCTGTCAAATATCGCTCTCAAATTTGACAGCGTTTCACTGATCGCGTTCGCCAGCGGCCTAGGTGTGCGTAGGCCTTAATACATACTAATTTAAGTATAAGAAAGGTCAAACTTTGTCAAAGTGAAAACAATGTCTAGTCTGTCTTTATTTATGTTATAACATGACTCACTATTAATATTACTATTGTCGCTATTTATGTTTATTCAGAGTCAAAGTTTACTAAATAAAGTAGAAAATGTCCTTCACAATACGAAAATAAAATCAGTTAGGTAAATTATACTACTGTATAAGAATTGGCAACTTGTAGAATAAAATATCGGTATAATTATGTCTTACTTTTTCTTTTTCATTTACCTTTATGAGGGATAAGAAAATGTATCACATTTCAACTGAGGTCACAGGCCTCGCTATTTTTTACACTTAAACACGCGATAACGTATAGTGGCGGAATGAAAATGTTCGTCGATTTTTAACTTGATTTTTTCAACTTAACACGATCACATACTACCTTTTGAAACTGAATAGACAAAATAAACCGATAAGTTAACGTCAAATTATGTCAAAATGTGTTCATGATCAAGGCACTGGTGCAAGCGAAAACCGACTCTAAGGTGACGAACATTTTCATACTGCGATTGTACCTACCTAATTTACAACTAACCCGTTTTTTTCAAACAAAAGATTGTCCACTGCATGAATTATCTAGAATAGAGCACATAACTGGACGGTCGCCAAAACTATACCACAAAAGCTCGTTTAGTTTTTTTTAAAGTTAAACTTGAATGTGTGTTGGCTCTGAAAGTGCGTTCCATTTTACGCAGTGTTTTGATATAATGCAGACAAAGAGCGCGAAATGTGGTACGGAACGGAAGTATTACAATGAATGGAATTGGGATGTTTTTGTATTGTGTTATGAATTGGGTAAGGGACTATCTGTGTAAGTAATGGCTTTATTAATCTTTGTAAGTTGGTGTGCTTGAAGAAATAGAATTATTTTTACTAGCGGCCTGTCCCGGCTTCGTATGGGTAAATATTTATTTTTTAAACACATAAATATAGCCTATGTTACTCAAGGTGAATGTATCTTTCTAATTGTGAAAGAATTTTGGAAGTCGGCATAGTCGTTTTTGAGATTATTCATTACAAACATACACACAAAGATACAATTATAACAAATCTTTCCTCCTTTGTATAAGTATAGAACGAGCCGGTATGACCAAGCTTCGCTCGGGTTAAAAAAAAAAAAAATTATTATTTGCCAATAGATGTCAGGAAGAGTCGTATCTTTACTGGCTTATTTTTAATTAACAACGCCTTCTAGCTTGCAGTTAGTTGCTCACAATCGCCAATAGATGGCAGGAACAGTCGTATATTGAGTTTATGTTTGATTATTGCAAAACACCAACTTCTCGTCATTTTCTAAAAATGAATCCTATCTAGATCGATTTATCGCCCCCGAAAGCCCCTGCATACTAAATTTCGTGAAAATTGTTGGTGCAGTTTCCGAGATCCTCAATATATATATAGAGTTATACCCCACGAATTGTAAGCCAAAGGGACTCATTATTTTTGAAACCTTGCATACCATCTGATGTAATTAAAATAATAGCATCCCTAAATAACACTAACAGTGTTGGATACGATGGCATTTCAACAAAAATACTAAAATATGTTGCTGAATTAATAGGTACTCCTATGACTCATGTTATTAATTTATGTATAAGCTCAGGTGTATTCCCAGACGCATTAAAGATTTCTATAATAAAACCTCTACATAAAAAGCTAAGTAAAGAAAACATGGAAAATTATAGACCTATCTCTCTTATACCTGTACTTTCTAAAATCTTCGAAAAATATATTTCTATATCATTAAATCATTATTTTGAAACCAAGCATATATTTTGTACAGAACAAAAAGGATTCAGAGTAAATAAAACAATAAATATGGCAATATACGACTTTCTCCATCGAGTTTCAAGTAACGTTGATAAAAGAATACCTGTGTGTTCCATTTTCTGTGACATGACACAAGCATTCGATTATATTGACCACAACATATTATTTCACAAACTTGACATTTATGGTGTCAGAGGTAATTCTTTGGACTTAATTAAATCCTACCTGGAGAACAGAAAGCAAATTACGGTAATAAATAACATAAATTTCAAAACTAGACGCGAAGAAACTCATACATCTGGAGAGAGAATTATGAAATACGGTGTTCCTCAAGGGAACACTCCCTTGAGGAACACCGTATTTCATAATTCTCTCTCTATATTATAAAAAGAAGTGGGCCTAGCACACGCTAGGCCCACTTCTTTTTATAATATATATAAATGACTTACCTGGAACTACTACTCAACCGATGTCACTATTCGCTGACGACAGCACTGTGACCATAACATGTAATAATATTAACACATACAAATATGACATTAATGCAACATTGACATCAATTATAGAATGGCTAGACAATAATAATTTACAAATTAATTTTAATAAAACTAAAATTATACATTTCCGACAACGCGAAACTGCTGCATCATTAAATTTTGACATACAATATAATAATAAAACTATAGAGAATGTAGAAACCACAAAGTTTTTAGGATTAAATATTGACAAACAATTGAACTGGAAACCACATTTAGAACATTTATGTAAAAAAATTAATAGCACTGTGTATATCTTGCATAAGCTTTCCTTCATAGTAGACATTGAAACGCTACTTATGGCTTACCATGGCCTAGTTGCCTCACAAATAAGATATGGATTGATATTTTGGGGAAACTCTACCAACGCTAAAATAATATTTAAATACCAGAAACGATGTGTCCGTGCAATGTTTCATCTGAAGACTACTGACACCTGTAAACCATACTTCAATAAACATCGTATTTTAACAATCCCTTCATTGTATATTTTGGAAACAGCTATGTTTGTAAAAAGTAACCCCGATCTGTTTTGTCGGCTGAATGATGTCGTAGATCGCAATAGACGAGATACAAGTCGAGTATGTGTCCGCAACTCTAAGACCAAGTTTATGCGCAAGAGTGTCTTCTGTATGGCTCCTATCCTTTACAATAAACTCCCACAGGCCATTAGGGAAATGCCATGTTCGCTTTTTCAAAGAAAGTTAAAAACATTACTTTTAATCAAAAGCTATTATAAAATTGACGATTTTTTTAATGACAAGGCCTTCCTAAAAAGTTAATTGTATTATGTACTTACCTAATTTTATATTGATGATGTACTCACCTCTGACTTTTTATTTTAATAATTCTTTGACATTTTGTATTAAGTATTGCTGTTCTTTTTATGTTTCTTTTTTTGTTTGTTATGTTCTTTTTATGTTTTGTCCTTGATTATTATTAATGGTTTAATTTTTAATTTTATTTAATAATTTATAAATTTTATGACAATTACTTGTAAATCTCAATATTGCATGCCTAGACATAAGCAGAATACATTGTACATTACCTATTATAATTTATCATCTTTTCGACATGTATTTCAAGCAATAAATATAATCTGAATCTGAATCATATATATATATATATATATATATATACAAGATTTTCTCGTTTAAAGGTATAAGATTACAGACGTATAGAACAGATCAGTATAGATAGTGTAGATATACAGGGTTATTCATAATTAGCTGCAAATACTCAGGAATTAGGTTCAACAAATAAAATAAAAAATATACATGTAATTATTTTTTTTTAATTTTGATTTAAGTTTTTGTATCAAAATTTTATTTTTATTAATTTTTTTACGGCTATTGCATAATGATTGCCATGGAGAACAGGACGATGACCCACCCAGGCGGTGACTGAACGTAGAGTGTCGCTCACGGCGCGCGGGCGCGGATCAAAGGTCAAAATAGGTCAGGCGCTAATGATTCCAAAGGATATTCTTTGTCGATTTTCTCGGGATTTTCATAACAAAACTTAAAAAAAATCATTTCATAAATATTTTTTATTTTATTTGTTGAACCTAATTCCTGAGTATTTGCAGCTAATTATGAATAACCCTGTAGATGGATAGTTTTCATTATCCCGATTACTTTGAGGTTAAATTTTTTTTTCGTAGATTTGAATATTAGAGGAATGGTGGTGAGTTTCTGATGTTAAGTTAATTCTTATAAGTTAGCTTTTAATTTTTATGATTAGAAGCACACGTTTGCGGTTCCACTCGCATGATACCTCTCTGAATAAAATGCAGCCTATGCACTATTCCAAGTCATGAACTATGAATTTCCCAAGATTCATTTCAATCCATTCAGCCGTTACGGAGATGACTGTCATCAAACAATGTGATAAATAAAAAATATTGATGGCAATCCACACAACACTATCTAGCCCCAAGCTAAGCAGAGCTTGTACGATGGGAACCAGATATAGCTGATATAATTCATATATATTTTTTGTAAATACATGCTTTCAATTTAATATAATACCCAGACAGAGAACCAACATCTACATTGACCACACAAATATACGTATTAGTTCTTGGTGGGGATTGAACCCACGGCCTTTGGCGTAGAAGGCAGGGTTACTACCAACTGAGCCGTGACCCCTGTTAAATCCATACTAATATTATAAATGCGTTTGTAACTCTGTCTGTCTGTCTGTCTGTCTGTCTTCCTGTCTGGCTTTCACGCCAAAACTACTGAACCGATTGAAATGAAATTTGGTACACAGATAGTTGAGGGCCTGGGGAAGGACATAGGCTACTTTTTATTGCGAAAAAGAGGTTGTAAGGGGTTGAAAATAGGGGTTGAAAGTTGTATGGAAGTATCGTCATTTTTAGAAACTTAAAACTTATTTTTTAGTCTGTTGATTTGATATAAAAAAATATGACATTCAAAGTTTGTGCTGGGGGGGTAGAGGGAGGGGAGTACAGGGGGGAGTGTGGAGGGGAGTACAGGGGGAGTGTGGAGGGGAGGTGCGGGTGGAGTGTGGAGTGGAGTGTGGAGGGGAGTACAGGGGGGAGTTGGAGGGGAGGTGCGGGGGGAGTGTGGAGGGGAGTACAGGGGGAGTGTGGAGGGGAGGTGCGGGGGGAGTGTGGAGGGGAGTACAGGGGGGAGTGTGGAGGGGTGGTGCGGAGGGAGTGTGGAGGGGAGTACAGGGGGGAGTGTGGAGGGAAGGAGCGAGGGGGGATGCGGGGGGAGTACAGGAGTAGTGTGGAGGGGAGTACAGGGGGGAGTGTGGAGGGGAGGTGCGGGGGGAGTACAGGGGGATTGTGGAGGGGAGTCTGGGGGGAGTGCGGGGGGAATGTGGGGGGGTGTTGAGGAGAGTGGGGGGAGTTCGGAGAGGAATGCGGGGGGGATGAAAGTGTGGCGTAGTACGACGCCATATGTCTAAGTTTAGTAAGAGGGCAGACGACTGTGTCACGTGCACGCGAATATGACGTTGTTATTTAATTACTGTTTTCTTCCGCTGCAAATTAAAAAAGCTACCCATAGACACTATACCACGCGGACGAAGTCGCGGGCACAGCTAGTATAGAAATATAAATACTTATTCTTCTTCTTATCGTATCACTGATTCTTTCGAACCAAGTGTGGTGAAAGGATTTTAGGTGCGCCTCAAAGAGACTTTATAATATAAAATATAATACTGATTATATTTTAAAAGGTTTGTTTATATACAAAAATATTTATGATATTTTTCATATTTTTTGCTACAATACACCAATCACTTCCAAGCCAATTTGTTACGAAATAGCGAAGCCAAAATACCTCTATTTTAATATGAAAATGGACGTTACGAAAAAATCCTATTTAAGTCTGTAGGCCTACCATGAGCTCTGTCTGGCTCTGTCTCTGGCTCTGGTTTTGAGTCTGTGTGAGTGCTCACCAGTGCATTATACTGTGGTGTGTGACGTTTTGACGTAGGATTTATTTAGTCAACACTCACACAGACTCAAAACCAGAACCAGATACATAGCCAGCTAGAGCTCATGGTAGGCCTACTGGCTGAAGTAATATATTCCAATTTATTATGATAGCAAATAAAATTAAACCCGTCATACTGTTTTCGGAGTTGTATTTAATAAACCAGTACCTAGGCATAAATAATGTGTATGAAGCTTTAGGAAGATAAATGTTTGGGGGTTTTAAAATGAATGCTAAGTATGATACATGAATTTGCTGTCCAATTCATGCATCATACTTTAGTATTTTATTCTGTTGTATTTTATTAACTCTGTAAGTTTTTTTCCCCTTTTTATCTGTGATCTGCTTTTGACATGACAACGTCTTATAATTCGATGGAGCCGCCTGCATACCAAAAAAAAACATGACTCATGCGGCGTTACCTCACTCTGAGGCGTTCCATTTAAGGCTTGAAGTGCAAGCGAGAGCACGGAACGAGCGACAAAGAGGCAAAATCGGCCTCCGCGTTCGGTAGCGTTCTTCATCTGTCTCTCTCCTACTTGAGTGAGCGATGCGTCCGCGTGGACAGCTGTATGACGTTGTCACGTTCAACTATCGCCAGTAAACCGACTTTACAGACTTTTATTTAAGATTTATGTACTATATATTTATATTATATTTATTGAATTGATTAGAACGCGATAGAATATTCCAATTACACTAATTAACAAAATGATTAACGACTAGGCACAAGTAATTAATTAAAATAAAATAAAACAATATTTCAAACACAAATCAACAAGATCTTTCTAGATTAAAGTGTGCACAGGGCTTAAACAAAGCTCTCATCAATTTAGTACTAATCACTCGAGCAATTTCATTATTGTTTTAAGGTATGTTTTTAAAAAATAAATAAAAATAAAATATTTTTATTGCTGACCTTGATCCATAGGGGTTAGTAACAAGACAAAATAACTTAGAACTATGTTGGTAATAAACAAATACCTAGGTATAGATAAAATCGGCTGTCTGTAAAGTCGGTTTACTGACGATAGTTGAACGTGACAACGTCATACAGCTGTCCACGCGGACGCATCGCTCACTCAAGAGAGAGACAAATGTCGAACGCTGCCGAACGCGGACGCCGATTGTGCCACTTTGTCGCGCGTTCCGCGCTCTCGCTTGCACTTCAAGCCTTAAATGGAACGCCTCAGGTGAGGTAACGCAGCATGTGTCATGTTTTTTCATGCGTGCAGCCGTCTCCATCGAACTATAAGACGTTGTCACGTCGATAAATAAAATTTTGATAGATTCTATTGAGAGAATTATTTATTTGGAAGCCAGCTTTATTTTATAGACTCCAATCGGCTAGGTTAAGCTCCCACGAGGCTAATATTATACTCCCCTTTTCAAAGTGACAGCCAAAACACAACACAAGACTTAAGAATGTTGAGGATGTTCTACCAAAGGCCTCTGGATTTACGTCAACGCCCCAGACATTAATCCAATTCTTATCTTCAGAAAGGCCGTGGAATTTCAACGTCTTCCACGAAGACTAAAATAGAGCGTATCGATATGTAACTCGTATTCCAAACTTTACTTTTTTTTCTGGCAAAATTGTCCGTAAAATGGCACGCGGGTGTTCTAAAAGAAGAAAAAAAAGTGATGCTAACCATTATTTCTCACTCAAACTTTCAATAAATAAATCTCTATCAAAGTTGAAGTCAAAATTTGTTTTTTCAGTTGTACCACAAGTATCACTTTGAAATGTCTTACACACTTTTTACGCATTGGTATATAAATGATGACTTTAGTACTGTCAGTGACAAGTTAAAATAATATCCTTCTTTCGCTGTGAGTAGTAAAGCTATTAGTGAAAGGCCCTAAGAAGTCCTACCACTATGTCTATTTCTGCCGTGAAGCAGCATTGCTGTATTTCTGATTGCAGGGCGTGAGAGTCGGTGAAATTACTGGCACGTGCGGCTGAATATCTGCGTCAAGCTGATGGACGCAGTAGTGCATCGTAGGGCACGTTTCCTTACGTGCGTGACCTACGAGACAATTCTTTGTTATAGGCGATGGTTACCAGGTTTAACTAGCTGATGAAACAAGTATATGACCCAAATGCTTGTTCTATCAGCTAATAGGTGTGTATAGTAAAAGCAGGAGTTACATATCTAGGTCGTATTATTTGCTACATTGAAAGCACATTTCCTAAATCAGCTCACTGACAGTTTATCTACTCTACAAAAAAGGTACGAATTTATGTAAAGTGTTGGGATCGAAGACCATAAAAATAATTATCGATGGAACGTGACTCCATCGTTTTATTTCTTTTTTGGAGTTAATTAAACAAACAAATATCAGAAGAAATCATGAAGATTTTTTTTTTTAGTGGCTTGAAATTCGGTGTGCTGAAAATTTTTATTTATGTGAGAATATAATAGAATAAAATAAAAGAAGCCATCCATGCCGCGAAGGACAGAACCCGATGGAAGAACATATTGCAGACTAGGGTCCTGCACAAAGGTCACGACCTTCAACAGTGAGGATACCGATGCAAGGAGGGAGGATAATAGAAAATAATATTGCTTTGTTGTACAGTCGCGGTATGAAAATGTTCGTCACCTTAGAGTCGGTTTTCGCTTGCACCAGTGCCAGTGCCTTGATCATCAACACATTTTGACATTACTGGTGTCGTTAACTTATCAATGTATTCTGTCTAATCAGTTTCAAAAGGTAGTATGAAATCGTGATACGTTGAACAAATCAAGTTGAAAATCTACGAACATTTTCATACCGCCAATAGACAACAAAATAAAATCAAAAGTTATTTATTTTGGTGCCACACAACAGCAATCGTATTACACAAGGATTATACATATACAAGTCATCATCATCATCATCAGCTTGAAGAAGTTCACTGCTGGACCTTATACATTTCTAGGAAGAACGATTCTGAGCCCTTTCCATCCACCGACTTCCTGCGATCTTAACAATGTCGTCGGTCCATCAGGTGGGTGGGTGCCCTACTTTTCGTCTTCCGATTCGTGGTCGCCAATCGAGAACCTTAATTCCCCAACGGTTGTCGGTAATACGTGATCCTATCCTATAACGTCAGTTGTCGGTTTTATTATGCAAGTAAAAATTACAAAAAAATTGGCCGTCACTCAGCATAATATGCTATAGTAGCGAGCGCCACTATCGCTGGTCTCCCGGGACAAAACTAAAAGGATAATCTATTATATTCTCATGTAAATACATATGTAGGTACATAGATTATACTCTTTAATTAAAATTTGGAGAGCAACGACTAAAGGCCTGCGCACACCTAGGCCGCTGGCGTCAGCGATCAGTGCAACGCTGTCAAATTTGACAGCGATATTTGACAGCGTTTCACTGATCGCTACCGCCAGCGAAATAGGTGTGCGCAGGCCTTAACATGTCACTGTGAAAATATTATTTGTTCTATCATATTTTAATTCATTTCACAAGAAAGAGTTTAAATTACTCAAGATCTAGTTTCTACAAGGTGTATCTAAATATGTGTACTATGCGAAGGTGGGGGGTTTCAGACCACAATGGTGATCAGTTGTGGGGGGGAGATAATTAAAAATTCTCATTTTCAGTTTCCCATACAAAAATATTTAATTTCATAATGCCTAAATAATATATATTTTTTTTTTTTTCTTTTTTTTTTCGTTGCAGTTTTTTTCAGAGATACCAATCGAAGTTCGAAAAGTCGTTGAACAAAAGTTGTTCCCCGGGGGGTGGAAATTCACCCCCCTTCAGGATAGTACACATATTTTGATACACGTTGTATAATGAAGTATAAAATAAAGTTGTAAAGGGAAAAGTTGGAAGCATTTTCTGCATAAAAATCGAGCTAAGAAAGTCTTGAAATACTTAAATTATTCATCTATGTATTATACTGATATCGTGTTAACCTTTAAAGGCTAGCATCTACTAATTTGCTGAAGACTTCCAGCATGATCCAACCATTTTTTAACCAATTCCCAAAAAAACCACACAAGTGTGTTTTTTTTTCAAATTTAAATAATAATGGAGGAGGTTCCAAATCCATTTGTATTTTTTTGTTTGTTATCGCATAGCTTCGTCATTTATGAACCGATTTGAAAAATGTTTTCTCCTTAGACCAATCTTCCAGATTGGTTCCATAGAAATTTCATCAAAACTGGTTCAGCAGTTTAGGTAAAGTCGGTTTCTCAATTTTTTTAAACTTTTATTATTTTGCGGATGTAGCACACCACACTACCTAGCCCCAAATTAAGCAGAGCTTGTACTATGAGAGCAAGGAGGCTGATACAATAATTACATACAATTTTTTTGTAAATACATACTATTATGCATTATAACACCCGATTTTATCAGCATGTTGTTTAAATAGTCAAAACATCGATAAAAAAAATCGGTTGCCTGTAAAGTCGGTTTTCTGACGATAGTTGAACGTGACAACGTATACAGCTGTCCACGCGGACGCATCGCTCACTCAAGTAGGAGAGAGACAGATGTCGAACGCTGTCGAGCGCGGAGGCCGATTGTGCTTCTTTGTCGCTCGTTCCGCGCTCTCGCTTGCACTTCAAGCCTTAAATAGGACGCCTCAGAGCGAGGTAACGCATGAGTCATGGTTTTTCGTGCGTGTAGCCGGCTCCATCGAATTATAAGACGTTATCACGTCAAAAATAGTCAAAAACATCGACATTGCGCCATCCCTACAAGGGTTCTTGTCTTTACCGTAAAAGCCATAGGA
The DNA here is from genome assembly GCA_939531255.2 of Thera britannica. Lineage (NCBI taxonomy): Eukaryota > Metazoa > Arthropoda > Insecta > Lepidoptera > Geometridae > Thera > Thera britannica. The sequence continues at coordinate 6,294,910 of OW618045.2, forward strand.
TTACGTGAGTATTTGCGTACCTCGAATCGTTTGCATTTCTGACCTGCGACCGAAACTTGAGCACAACTTAACATGGGGTGGGCAATAATTTATAACCTCTTTTTAACCGACTTATAAAAAAGTGGAAGGTTAAAGTCAGCTTAATTTGCCATAATATTATGCTTGTTCCATCGATAGTTATCTTAAAAAAATAACAACCACATGACCTCTATTTAACCAACTTACAAAAAAGTGGAAGGTTAAAATTGACTTAATTTTTTTTATATTTGTTACCGCATGACTCCGTTATTTAAAAAACCGACTTGAAAAAATATTTTTTATCTAAAAAGGAATATTTTCAGATTGAACCCTTATTGAATATACATTTAAATAAAATCGCCTTAGCAGTTTGGTTATGAAAACAGTTTTTCATATTTTTTAAGCTTATCTTGTTTTTAAAGTTAATTAAAAAATCTGTAAAAATCATATCATTCCAAAGACTTTGTTTTTTAATCATTGAAAAACGATTCTATGAATAAGTGAGGCAATCGGTCAGTGTTAAAGGTGGACCATTGCTTGTGTACCATCAACAAAAAAAAATGTGCGTTCTTTGTGAAAGTAACTATTAGGTAAATCTAAAAAAAGTCTCATCTAAAAGTCAGATCAAACCCATGATTGTACATGCAATTTTGCTGAAATATCGGAGTAGAAACTTACAAATCATGGTAAATATCCCGTTATTCATAAAAATAAGTGAAATAAATCTTACAAAATGGAGTAAATTTTGGAATTCCAAGCAATTCAAACATAAAACTTGGCTTCAAAAGCCCGATAAACTTGTGCTAAGGCTATTGTTCTCTACATTATTCCACCTTCCAGATTACAAAGGTTAAGTGGAGTAAAAAGCCCGACCTTACTTTAAGTCTGGCGACCGCAGTAGCCATGTTTGTTGAGTATAGATAAAGAACATAAAATAATACCGCGTATAGAACGGACGTGCAAATTTGCAATAGACAGATTAACTTCAAAAACCACACCAGCAACTTAAAACACTAGCGTATGTCTTCACCCGCCTTAAACGACCTTGTTTAGTGCCGGCCCCGCCTTCCGATTCTAAGGCCGCGGGTTCATATTGTGGTCCGTGGTTCAATCCTATGCCAGCACTTTGAAAATGTGAAGAAAAGATCGTGAGGAAACCGGCTTATTGTTAGAATCGAAAAAGTTCAAAAACGTAATAAAAAAATAATAAAAAAATTAATATTATGGACAATTCACACAACACTATCAAGCCCCAAACTAAGCAGAGCTTGTATGATGGGAACCAGAATGATATAATACGTAAATAATAGTACATTGTTACACATACATATATATACATTGAGGTAAACACTGTGCTTTTCATTACGAATACAAGGAAAGTAAAAATAAAAACATGAAAGAAAAATTTGTGAAAATGAAGATTGAATTGCCGCCTTCCCGGTTTTTTTTTTCTTTTTCTCTGGCGGGCCTTCGGCTTCGGCTCGCCAGCATTATTCAGCCATTATTTTCATTCTCATAACTTAAAAAATGGTAAATGTCAAATCTATGTTATTTTAAATAAATAGTTGAAGCTATATATTAATCAAGTAATTTAGAAGATATATTTTTTATTTAATACTATCTTTATGTTATTTAAATTTAAATTTTACATTGCGCTATCTTATAAGACTTTTAAAACTTCTTACCGTTGTAATGGGTTTCCAACCTACTTGCTGAATAAAAAGTTGGAATTTGGTTCAACGACCTCCTTGCAGTTAGAAAGACTTTAGAAAGTTGGAACATGGTTGAATAAAATAGAACTTGTTTTTTTTATAATTTTACAGCTGTCAGTAGGAAGCGATTCTCCCTAGGGCTGAAAGTTTTACTTTCAATTAGGCCCCTCAGGCAACTTCAGACCTACTTTCAGAGTATGAGTAATGAAAAAAAACATAATGGTGTTTAATGTCATTGTGTCGAGTGCAGGAAAGGAGTCTTTCTGAGGCGTAATTAAAATCCTTTCACCACACTGGAACCAGATTAAATAAGATAGAAAAAGACTGGCTTTTATTTAACACTTTAGTTGACACTGGACTTTGAGAAACCCTATTATAACGAAAAGGAAAGTAAACAATTGCGGTATATATAAGGAGTAACCCCATAATTTTGAAGCAAATTCTCTTTGTCTGATCCTTTGTTGTTTGAAGATTGAGGTTAATTTGCGTAAGATGTTAATACAGATTTGATTGACTTACTCATCATCAAGCTATGTCAGTCCACTGTTGGGCGTAGGACTCTCCCAAGACGTGACAGTCGTGACGTGACGTGCTCTTCTCCTCCAGTGTTTGCCAGATTTGGTTGATTTACTAAAAGTCACAATTTAATATTCTTAACTGTTAAAATCTGTAAACTGGCTCTTAAAATCTAAATAAAGTCTTGGGCACATCTAGATCACCTGTTTTTAGCTTTATAACTGCCCGAACATTATAAATGTGACCAAAAGTCTTCTTCCAATCATGCCACTAGTTCTTTAGATTTTTTTTTTTATTTGTTAAAGGAGTACTAATGCATCAATTATTAGACTGAAAAACTCAAAGAAAACCAAGCGCTATCAAATAAGACAGGTAAAATTTACCCCACATTTGTTATTTAAAAAACTCTGAATAAACAATTCCTCCGCAATTCTCATTACGCTGGTCTAACCACGTTACATTACACATTTTTTACATATTTTCATACGTAAATGTACGAACAAACAAATTTGTTTGATGTTATGTCTGGGGCAGAGATACGCAACCGTTTTAGAACAGGGCCGATTAATTAAATGCGGGCCACGAGCTTATATTGAAAGTAAGGATGCAGCCTAAGATGGAGCATGCTTAGCCATAATCCACCTGTTCACTCTTGTCTTGAAAATTCCTATATTGAAACGTCCCTAGTAATCTGTTAACCTGTACTGTCCCACAGATCTCCCCCAAAATCTTCCAAATAACACGATATTTGGCGACTTCCCACCAATCTTTCTCCAAAACTTCAAGATCGTCTCGCCATCGCTATTTTGGCTGGCCACATCGTCGTCTTCCATCCTCAGGCACCCAAGGAGTTGTAATGTTTAACCACTTTTCAGGTTGCATTGTGTTTTACAAAAAGTAAACATTGTTTCTTATTTAAAAGAAAAGTAATTTTACACTTTCTAACTGGTATACGAAATATTTGGACTTTACTAACCGGAATCTGATTTGATGATGACTGTATCTATATACACGTACACAAAAACTACGGGTTGCATACAAATTTACAGCCCAAAACTTGCCCATCTCACGCAGCCAAACCTTCTCTGTCAGTATAACAACAAAAATCATTGTATTACACAAGAGCAGAATAATTTTATGATACGAAAGGAATAGAGCTTAAAACAGCTTGGCAAGCTATGATTTTTATACAAGACCCTTTATTCTTCCATCAGATTTAATAACAATTTAATAAGGATCCTTATAATGAAGTACCGTGGATTGGTGACGTGATTGTAAGAGGATCAAACTGTCATAGAGATATTGGATTTTTTGCAAAGGAAAATACAGTGTTTTTATAAAATCATGGAGGCTCTTGATACGCTCTCACACAATACAGGGTGTTACGAAACCACCCGTAAAGCCAAAATAAGGTTAAATGGGGACTTCGCGCAGAAGGCAGATCCACTACCAACTGTCTAGTCAAAAAAAAGTCGGGGGAGAGGAATAAAATATAAGATAGACTTATTCAGAACAAATTGAGAATTTTGCTGGACGAAATAATAAGCGAACAAGATACCTAGGTCTTAAACACAATTTTCAAAAAGCTTTTCTCGAGAATCGTTTTGTAGATATAACGATAATAATGATAAAATATAAAAGCGATTGAGTATAACAATGAGTAAATCCGATTCTTTTTAAAACAATAAAATAAATGCTCTAACTAGATACCAAATTGTTATCAGACTTTGGACCATTATTTTGAAATCCAGGCTTATTTGTTTCAAACGAACGTTTATTACATTTAGAACATGTTTGAAATGTGGATGAAATAAACAAAGGTATTCGATTACTCGTACTGTTTTTATAACTTACTAGCTAGCCTGTGGCTTTGTCTGTGTAAAATTACACATGAGGCTTAACACTTAATATCCCTCAAGTTGTAGTAGTACAGCTCTTTGTGTGTGGCTGGTATCCGGGGAAGTACTACCACCATATGTATTTTTCATATTTATTTATATGTTTCGGTTTGAAGGGTGTTGGTTCCGGTGAAATTACCTGCACGTGAGGCTGAACATCTGTATGCCCGAAATTGATGGACAAAGGGCAGTGTACCGTAGAGCATGTTTTCAGAATTCGCAATTTCCATATGAGGAAGCTGGAGACATGCACATTTCCTGACGTGCGTGGCCTACGAGTCAATGTGTTCATAGCTGGTTACCACTTAACATCAAGTGTATATAACGCATTACCCTTTTGTTTTTCCCTGTATTTTATTGCCACTTTACCCAATTAAAAATCTCTCTTCTTGAACATAACAGAAAATATTTTATTATTTTTCTGAAGCTTCCAACGATTATGAAGTCTTTGAAGTAACATCTTATCTTTAAAATTACTGGGTTCTAGGCAAGAACAAATTAGTACTTATTAATTCAAAGTAATTTAGCTTTGAATTACACGTTAACTTATCTCCTTTTAAATAAATGTTGAAGCGCATTTATTCAATTAAATTATTTATTTTGCAATATTACATCATCTTATTGAAATGTATTTATTTTTTACTAAAGTAACCTAAACATGTATAATAAATAGTATTGTAGTAAATTATCATTCAAAAAAATATAAATTATTTAAAAAAAAAAAACAGTAATGAAAATAATTATAGCTGTAAAGAAGCTTGTAAACCAATAATAGCAGTCCACTGCTGGGCGTTGGTCTCTCTCAAGACGCGCCACTGAGCCCGGTCTTCGGCTCTTCTCCTCCAGTGCTTGCCAGCTATATCAGCTAATCTGGTTTCCATCGTACAAGCTCGGCTTAATTTGGAGCTAGATAGTGTTGTGTGGATTGTCTACAATATTTATTTATTTATTACTTATTTGGATGTTATTTATTTGGATGTTAGACCTCATGACTCTAAAAAATCGGCTGTCTGTAAAGTCGGTTTACTGAGGATAGTTGAACGTGACAACGTCATACAGCTGTCCACGCGGACGCATCGCTCACTCAAGTAGGAGAGAGACAGATGTCGAACGGTCGAACGCTGCCGAACGCGGAGGCCGATTGTGCTTCTCTGTCGCTCGTTCCGCGCTCTCGCTTGCACTTCAAGTCGTAAATGGAACGCCTCAGAGCGAGGTAACGCCACATGAGTCATGTTTTTTCGTGCGTGCAGCCAGCTCCATCGAATTATAAGACGTTGTCACGTCAAAACATTCACAAAGAATCTTGAGTACTTGCTACTAAAAGATTTGAGGGGTAATGTACCGTACTTGGAGATTAATGTTGTGTGATTTTCTTTATACTTTTATTTTCAAGTTCGATTGTAATATTATGAGTACGTGCACGTACTTTATCGTGCACTGACTCATCGTTGAATAGGAATAATCATATCTTTTGACTTTTGGGGAATTTTTAGAAAACCTAACACATAACTATCTATATATTATACATAACTAGCTGTTCCCTGCCTCGCTTTTCTGTGGCACATTGTGATTGAAAATAAAAATCGGCTGTCTGTAAAGTCGGTTTACTGACGATAGTTGAACCTGACAACGTCATACAGCTGTCCACGTAGACGCATCGCTCACTCAAGTAGGAGAGTGACAGATGTCGAACGCTGCCCCTTTCAGATTGTTCAAAACAAATTCTTGCGCAGAGCCACAGGTGCGCCTTGGTATGTGCGCACCATCGATCTCCATCGCGACATAGGCCTCGAGTCGATTACCGAATTCATAAAGCGCGCCTCTCGACGCTACTACGATTCAGCCCCCCACCATCCGAACCCCCTTGTCTCTACCATCCCCGATTATCCAAGCGAACCACCCGTCGACAAATCCCTCCGTAGACCGAGGCATATCCTCGGTGATCCCGCCGATGACGTTATCACCGCCGCTAACGCGGAGGCGATCGAGTCATCCAGTTCGGACAGAAACACTGCACAGATTCACCGACCCCGCCGGCGGGGTCGAAGACGTCCCTTAGTGCCCGCCCTCTACGGGCCTAAACTAAATTCAAACCCCCCCCCCCTGGCAACAGCCCAAGCCGAGGTCGTACCATAGCGCGGTGCCCTTGAGTTTGTTGCCCCAACCTAATTTTACCGGTTGAGCGCCCTCTGCGCTCACCATTGTCCGGTAGCGCTGTAAGAATCGTCAGACGATCACCAGCATTTTGTCCATTCGAAAAAAAAAAAAAAAAAAAAAAAAGTCGAACGCTGCCGAACGCGGAGGGCGATTGTGCCTCTTTGTCGCTCATTTCGCGCTCTCGCTTGCACTTCAAGCCTTAAATGGAACGCCTCAGAGCGAAGTAAAGCCGCATAATGTCATGTTTTGTTTTTGTGCGTGCAGCCGGCTCCATCGTATTATAAGACGTTGTCGCGTCAAAAACAATCCTTGATGCGGATTTCATCTCGATCGGTGCAAAAATTTTTGAGTTTTTGAAGCGTACACAAACCAACATAACATTTTTATAAAAGAAAGTCGTGCTAGTTACATACACTATTTATATCTAGCTCAAGAACGGCTGAACCGATTTGGCTAAAAAAGTTGTGGGGAGGTACTACCTCAAAACCAAGAGACACACTTTTTGTGCGAAGACCTCAAGTAACGTTGGTAAAAAAACTTAAAAAATTACACAACAGAACTCAAAATAACACCAAAAAAACCATTAAAATGAAAAAACCATGTTGATTTCCCAAAATGACAGAAAACGAATGCATCGGTCAGTAATGCTGCCTTCCTACGGTGCGTGGTTCTGCAGTTCATCACGCACAGCCCACGACGATGCACCGGCAACGCACACAGACAGGGCTCTTTCAACGGCGCTTTCAGATATTATGTAATACATATTTCCTGTTTAAAATTGGACAATAGGAATAAACTGTAATTCACAAGTATTTCACCATTCATTTGTTAATATTAATTAATTGTGCTTTAATTATTCACGAATCTTTTATCAATAAAGTTAATTTTAATGCAGTTCAAAAACATTAATCATTTTAACTGATTTATGTATCCGTAATTAGCATAATGTTAAAAGCTGTAATTAATGTACACATTACTAACAAGCGGAGCGTTTTTGGTTTGGTTTTGTTCGGCAGGTTTCAAAATTGACCAAAGATCTTGCGCGACCAGCTGTGGGCGAATTTGTAATTCTGTTGCAATCAAAATTTTGATACTAAAAAATAAATGATACTAACTAGGACACACTAACTACTAACGAGGGACAGTAACTGGTCTCCGGCTCAGTCAGTAGTAACTCTGCCTTCTGCGCCGTAGATCGTGGGTTCGATCCCCACCGAGAACAGATATTTGTGTGGTGAACGTAGATGTTTGCTCTCTGCCTGGGTGTTCTATTCTATTCTAAGTACCTACGTATATGTATTTACAAAAAAAAATGTATATCAGTATTATATCAGCTATCTGATGGTTCCCATAATAGTACAAGCTCTGTTTAATTTGGAGCTAGATAGTGTTGTGTGAATTGTCACTTATAATACCACAAGAGCTTCAAAATTATCGGGTATTATAAGCTCGTGTGGTATTCGGGGGATTATTTTTCCGTCCCAAATATCGACCAATTGCACCATTCGACGTCACGTGGTACAACCTAAAAATTTTCAAAAAATTATCAGTATAATACCATGTACCACGTGACGTCGAATGGTGCAATTCTATTGGTCGATATTTGGGTCGGAAAAATAATCCACAATATTTATTATTATTTATTAATACCACATACCCATTAATAATACCATTAAATATTTTATTAATACAGATATGAATAGAAATACAGATACAGAAAACAAACATGTTTATACCACACAAATATTTTGTTCTCGATGCGGATCGAACCCATGACCTACGGTGCAGAAGGCAAAGCATACTACCAAGCTGAGAGACCAGTCAAAAAAAGGTTCTAAATAAAAATTGACGAATCCCTAAACAAAAGGCTGAAAATAGTCCACAAATCATCCGAACGAACCGACAAACCGTCACGATGCACAAATGCGGTTATGTTACGATATCAATTATTATTAATGCATCTGTAGGCCTACCACAAGCTCTGTCTGGCTCTGTCTCTGGCTCTGGTTTTGAGTCTGTGTACTCACACTACATATCTTATACCTTTAAACGAGAAAATCTTGTATACCATAAATCATCAGGTAAACATGGTCTAAGAGAATACTTAAAAACTAGAGGTACAATGGGCGGTCTTATCGCTAATAGCGATTTCTTCCAGACAACCTTTGGATGGAAAGAAACATTAGAGTACGAGTATGGTATATATATATTGATGTGTATGAACGTAGCAATACTTACCTGTCTTCTCTAACCTGTATGATTGTATGTACCTACAATGCATCAATTATACCTGTCACTTATCTGTGTGACAGTAATAAACCAGCCTTGCACTAGAACGGTTGTTTGTTTTCCTAGCCCTATACCTAGCCGCTAATATACCAATTATGCTGTGTTTGTGACGTTTCGACGTAAGATTTATTTAGTCAACACTCACACAGACCCAAAACCAGAGCCAGAGACAGAGCCAGACAGAGCTTGTGGTAGGGCTACATGTGCTAGTTTTGTAAATACGATTCGGATATCCGGTCACTGTTGGTTCCGCAGATAAGTAAGCACTTTATTTCAATAAATTATTTGTATATCTACTGTCATTATCCAATAATTTATAGGTGTTTTGGCTGTGAGGTTTGGCACTATCAGACTAATGGGATGTTTGGGGCTTTTTAGTATAACATTTAGTATACATTTTGTAATGCCAGACGGAATTGGCAGAATTGTTTGGCATCGTTGCATATGATCTGCATCCGGGGAAGTACGACCATGCCTATTACAGCAATCAAAGCAGCATTGCTGTATTTCGTCTTGAAGGGTGGGGGTGCCGGTGAAATAGGCCTGACGACTAATTTTCAAAATCTCTTCTATCATATTCAGAAGTATCTATTATGTCTAAAATATATCATCTTTCTGTAGAAAATTAAGGTTTTTGTGCAATAAAAGTACATTTAAATTGAAATTTTCAAATTCACGCCAAAACACTCGCTGGTGTCATGGCGTCTGTTATTACGTCACGGTGTTAGTATATCAACAGTACCTAAACATTGGTGCTTTTGTACTAAATCAGAATGACGTTTACGTAAACGTGACGTAATTCGCTCTGACCGGTGTTTTAGCTATCATGGCGGATTGTTGTATTTTGTAGATTTATATTATCAAATAAATTGTCAATCTCGACATTAATAAGAGTATAAATACATTTTTCAAAATCTTTGAATCCTTTTTCATTAGATCAGATAAATATTTTGGCGATACTTGATTACTGTCTTCATGCCTATTACTGACACGTGAGCCTGAATTTGTATGCTTCAAGTTAATCAACGCAGGGCAGTGGGCAGTGCATCGTAAGTCACGTGCCTGACATGCGTGACGTACGAATTAACGCTTTGTTATAAGCGATGGCACTGTTGGTCTAGTGGTACCGGCCTCGCCTTCAGATCCTATAAGGTTGTGGATTCAAATCCAGTCGCGTCCCAGTGAGTTTCTTTGTCGAGAAACTTATGTGCACTATGTCAGTACTCTCAAACAGAGAAGGAAAACATCGTGAGAAAACCGGTATGTCGTAGAATCTAAAAAGTCGAATACCTACATTGTGTCGAGTGCATGAAAGGAGCATCTCTGAGCCACCTCTACCTTAACTACCACTTAATATCAGTTTGGCCATAATATGCTTGTTTCATCAGCAAGTTGTCTATAATAGTTATTTGTTATACAAGAGTGCAAAGCTGCTTTTAACCGCGTGCTCAATTTTGATGACTGAGCAAGCGCAGGATTCTAAAGTTTAACCACGAGCGTAGCGAGTGGTTTAAAAGTTAGAATCCTAAGCGTTGGCGAAGGAATAAAAAGAGCACAAGGTGAAAAATCTTTGCACTCGAGTGCAACACGTAACTTTTCATCCCACCTCAGCGAGGAAATGACTAAAGCAAAAAAGAACATGGCGCGACTAAAAGTAACACACCAAGAAGGTTACGAGTGCGAGTTTTTAACAAAATAAAAAAGGTTGTATGATAAGTTCGGCACCATAGAGGTAGAAGTAAATAGGTTGTGTATTCACAAACTTATTGAACACGATATTCTAAATTCAAATTAACTTTATCCTCTAGCGGATAAAAACGGCTTTTCCAGTCAGAAATTAAACAGCAAAAACACACTTTCAGAGCTGGTGGGATGAAAAGAATATTATGCGAGTGAATGAAGCGAAAGAGGTGTGTCAGGATCGTTGCAAGAGGAAATCCGTGATCTCTGCCTACCCGCATGGGAATGAGGCGTGATTTTATGTATGTTCATTTTTATATTATTGCCCCAAACTCTTTGTAATATTAAAAATATTTTGTGAGTCCAAACAAAAAATGCCAAAAAATACAGTTTTTATTGCCCCAGGTAGGCAAAAAATTCTTCGTTCTATTAAAAAGTTATTTGGAGCTGAAACGAAAAAAGCCAAAAAAAGCAATTTCCAGTATTTTATCATTTTTCTATTGCCTCTGGGCTTTTGGATTAAAGTTTTTCATGTTTTGTTTGTTTCAAAAATGCTTTCAAAACAGGTTTTTTTACAGTGAAAACTGTGAAAAAAACCTGTTTTGAAAGCATTTTTAACCATCAAGATTAGAAAAGATAATCCTATAATGCACACCTTACCTACAACTATCAATAGAGAAACAAGTAACTAAAATTTTAACATTAGGTATATATTATGAGCGGTCTTATCGCTGAAGAGCCTCCATTTGTCCTTATATTAATTACTTTTTACAGCTTTAAGAAAAATTGAGCAATCTATTTATTATTGAAGGGATGCTGATGCCTGGAACCTAATTTAGTGAAGCTTGCCTCGGCCTAACCACCCTCTCAGCCTAGGCGGCCTTATCGTAAGATGGAGTAAGTACACTTGACCCGGAGACCGACCGTTTTAATACTACACAGTTACAAGCACTATAGTGTTTGCACAACTGCTAGTAACCTCCTGCGGTATGCGAGCAGCGAGAAGAGGAGCATACCATCAGCCCGATTATCACTCATTGACAACTGCGGAGGAAACTAGAGATTTGTCTCCTTCTCACCACATACCTCCGAAGGGGACTAGCAATTGTGCAAACACTATAGTGCTTGTAACAAGGAAGTAGGTAACCACCATGCCAATTTCTGCTGCCAAGCAGCGTTGCTGTGTTTCGGTTTGAAGGGTGTGGGTGCCGGTAAAATTACTGGCACGTGAGGCTGAACATCTGTAAGCCTCAAATTGATGGACGCAGGGCAGCGCATCGAAGGGCACTTTTTCTGACGTGCGAGGCATTGCTTTTTGGTTTGTGGCACAGGCCATGGTAACCACTTAACATCAGTTGGGCCATACGCTTTTTCCATCAGCTCACCATGGGACGTCTGTGAACAGAGACGTCTCAGAGTCGTTCTTCCTGGAAATGTAAGCTTATAGGAGATGGACGTCCAGCAGTGGACTTCTTAAACCTTAAACCTAACTTTGACTACTTTTAAGACCTAACTTTAAGACCACCTTGACATTACCGTTTTAATCTGTTCTACCAAGCTTATTAATTTAAAATCAAGTAACAAACTATCTTCATTATAATGCCTGGAAATTCTCAATCTATAATAATATATACGTACCAACTACTGTGTATAAGCCTCGGCCTACCTCCATGTTGCTTTACCCTATACACAGGGTCCATGTGATACTGACTTACACCTAACAACTATGTATGTACCTAAACTAAACCATGTTTATGCAATAAATGTATTGAGTAAAAGATGAAAATTATGACTCACCCTTAAAATTGACTGTTTGAGGATGGGTACTAAAGCCTAGTATCCATCCGTTAGTGCTCTTAGATTTGTAAAAGCCAGGCCAGGCCAGGCCAGCCAGGATTATACCTTGACTGATACTCTCACAGAGTACCTTTGTACGGTCGGCTGCACAATATTATATGTATAGAATTTGTCAAGCTATAATGTATTTGAAATGAAAACTGTGATGGACATTATTTACGGGGCGGGGCAGACTCAGAAAAGTGTTTATTATATTATTAATACCTTTATTTATTTATTTATTATTTATCTAGCGCGATGGCAATCAGTGAAACGCTGCCAAATATAGCTGTCATATTTGACAGCGTTCACTGATCGCCATCGCCCACCGTAACTTTCAACCATTTGTCTTGAATTAAATTAAAAATGTTTTCATTCAGAACAATGTTACATAGTGTGCGAATCAAAAGCTAAACGATGAAACAGCGAAAGTTATACAACTGTGTTGCAATCTCAACGCCCACCTCCTTAACCTATGAGTACTTATTAGTTCTGCTATTTAATACAATACAAAGAAATGAGAATGGGCCAATCCAGTCTCGTTTACCCTTAATTCAATAAACATAGTGGTAGTACTTCCCCAGACAAACCACAAGCAAAGAGCTGTACTACTAATTGAAGTAGATTCAAGTGCAACCAACTGTACACTACTGCAAAAATGATTTGATCCGTAAAAAGTGAAAGCATATATTCCCAACAGAGCAATCCGCGCAATCAAAAAACTTGAGAGCTTCAATTTGTGGGAGCGCAATAAACTTCAAACCATTTGTCCAACTTTTTCTAGTCTGCTAGTTTTAGCAGACGAGAAACAAAAGAGTTGTAACATTTGAAAAACTGAAATAAACCTGTATTTTTTAACCGACTTCCAATCAAAAAGGAGGAGGTTCTCAATTCGGTTGTATTTTTTTTTATTTTTTATGATTTTTATTTTTATTTTTAATGTTTGTTACCGCATAACTTCGACATTTGTTAGCCGATTTGAAAAAAAAAAAATTATCTGAAAGGAACCGATTTAGAAAATTATTTTTTTATTTAGAAGGATAATCTTACGTCCACATTGTCCCAAACAAATTTCATTAAAATCAGTTTAGCCAATGCAAAGAGCTGTACTACTAATTGAAGTAGATTCAAGTGCAACCAACTGTACACTACTGCAAAAATGATTTGATCCGTAAAAAGTGAAAGCATAGAATCCCAACAGAGCAATACGCGTAATCAAAAAACTTGAGAGCTTCAATTTGTGGGAGCGCAATAAACTTCAAACCATTTGTCCAACTTTTTCTAGTCTGCTAGTTTTAGCAGACGAGAAACAAAAGAGTTGTAACATTTGAAAAACTGAAATAAACCCGTATTTTTTGAGGATTTTAGAGTCTGTTCAGAAAGATAACCGTCGTGGCCAAATTGAGAACTAACGTTTCGATTTTTAGCTCATCCCTTTCTTTCTGTCAGCATTTTGCATCATAAAAATTAAATAAAGGAATAGTACACTAGTTGTGATAGGATCAAAACGCAACAGACGCGCTATTGTATTGCCCACTAAACAAAAAAGGTGATTAAGCACAGCAGCGCCCTCCAATTCCACGACGGTTCTCTTTCTGAACAGACTCTACTATTATTTTTCCACTATACATCATATTTATACGTGTCATCATTTGATTCAGCCATTCTTGAGTTGTAAATAGTGTAACTAATACGACTTTCTTTTTAACCGACTTCCAATCAAAAAGGAGGAGGTTCTCAATTTTTTTTTTAATGTTTGTTACCGCATAACTTCGTCATTTGTGAGCTGATTTGAAAAAATATTTTTTTATCTGAAAGGTACCTACTGATTCCCGATTGGTCTTATTTTAATTTAATTAAAAACGGTGTTGCCATTTTTTTAAAATAATTTTTTTAGTGTTTGTAACTGCATGCCTCCGTCATTTATGAACCGATTTATAATTTTTTATTTTTATTTGGAAGGTTATTCTTACGTCCAGATTGTCCCAAACAAATTTCATTAAAATCGATTTAGCCGTTTGGCAATGGAGTCGGTTTCTCAAGTTTTTTAAACTTATAATTATATGTGTATAGATTTCGCCCTCCTCTGATTTAAGTTGTGGGGTCGTTGAGACAAGCTAATGTTGGGGAAACGAATTAATTATAGTAGGGGCAATGCCCTAGACTGTATATTCTATACTTAGCAAAAGCCTACTCCAGTAAGGCCTACCACAAGCTCTGTCTGGCTCTGGTTTTGAGTCTGTGTGAGTGTTGACTAAATAAATCCTACATCGAAACGTCACACACACAGTATAACACTGATGAGCACTCACACAGATTCAAAACCAGAGTCAGAGACAGAGCCAGACAGAGCTTGTGGTAGGCCTACAGATATGACTATAGACTGACCTAGATAAAATGCTTCACTGAACGAGACTTTCCGAGCACTTGCTTTGTAAATACTTTGAACGCTGCAATTCCAAGTCTTTTTAAATTTTATTCCCACTGTACCTTATGTTGTTTTTAAGTGATGTACTTATTATACAGTTACACAGACACCATTATGAGCTCTCTTCTTCTTAAATTTAAGAGCTTAGCTCTTGTTGGAGTTTTGATGCAGTTTTCTCCAATTAAGTCTTTCGAATGCGGCCTCCTTGACTTCCTTATACGACATGACAGCGACTTTTTCTTTTATCTGGCTCATGTAACTAATTCTTGGCCTTCCTCTTCCCCGTTTCCCTTCAACCTTTCCTTCAATGATGTTCTTTATGTAGCTGTCATGTAGTCCGGTCTAGTGGTAGCGGCTCCGCCTTCCGATCCGAAGGTCGTGGGTTCAAATCCACTCGTGTACCAATGAGTTTTTCTGTTATTAAATTTAAGTGCACATATGCCAGTACTCTCAAAACGGTGAAGGAAAACATCGTGAGGAAACCGGCGTGTCGTAGAACCTAAAAAAGTTCGAGCTACATGTGTCAAGGGTCACGCAAAAAGGGCCCACCAGCGGCCTACTTGCGGAAAAACCAGCCCGCACATCAAGTGCGCATGATAAAAACTTGCCGAATTTTTGACGATGATCGTCTACTATTTTGCACCAGCGCGCTGATTATAGCTTAGCGTAATTGATCTAAATCGAGCGAGCCAGCATCAGCAAATCCCGCCGACTAAAGCCTTCTCGTTACGGCCTCAATTCCAATATCCCGGGAATCTAATAAAAGATCGTATAGACTCGCGATGGCCTCTTGAATGCAATTGCACGGCGCCCATTGTGACACCGAGACTTTTAGAATTCTAGTTTCGTATGAATGGCATGTTCGAGAGACTATCCAGGTTTCTCGTGATTTAATGGTCAGGACTTTTTACTCGTAAAAGATATGGTGTTCTGCTAAGGTAGGCTTCAGAGTTTTGAACAGGTTTTTGAGTTTCTTGAGGGAAGTGTGAAGTGAGTTTGTATCTTCATCTTACGGCGCAAAAAGCAGAACTACTAACAACTGTAGGTCTACCACAAGCTCTGTTTTGAGTACTCATCAGTGTGTGACGTTTCGACGTAAAATTTATTTAGTCAGCACATACACAGACTCAAAACCAGAGCCAGAGACAGATCCAGGCAGAACTTGTGGTAGGCCTACTGAGCTGAGAGGCGAGCCATTTGCTTGTTACATCAGCAAAAGCATAAATAAGTTTTGAGTGTACATTTCATAAACGAAATGTTGTAATAAACTTATACGAGCTAGCTGACGCAATATGCTCTGATCCTCAGGGATTTAGAACGAAGTGCTTATAGGACTGTCAGTGCAGGCGGAATAAAGAAATATGAATTTTATTCCGCGAGAATTTGGAGCAAACGAATACTAGAGTGGAGACCGCGTTTGACTGGCCTCTAGCTCAGTTGGTAGTAGCTCTGCCTTCTGCGCCGTAGGTCGTGGGCTCGATCCCCACCGAGAACAAATATTTGTGTGGTTAACATAAATGTTTGTTCTCTGTCTGGGTGTTATATTGTATTCTAAGTATGTATTTACAAAAAAAAATGTATTCAAGTATTATATCAGCTATCCGGTTCCCATATTACAAGCTCTGCTTAGTTTGGGGCTGGGTAGTGTTGTGTGAATTGTCCACAATATTTATTTATTTATTTATTTAGGTAAGCGTAGTGTGACGCCCTTCGGCAAGGGTGACGACCTGTGTTTAGCTTTTTTTTATACAAATAGCTGATGGAACCAGCTCATGGCCCATCTGATGCCATCGCCTATAACAAAGCATTGCCTCGTACCACGTCAGGAACGTGCCCTACGATGCACTTCCCTGCGTCCATCAACTTGAGGCATACAGATGTTTCAGCCTTAAAAGTGCCAGTAATTTCACCGGCACCCACACTCTTAAACCGAAACACAACAATGTTGCTTCACGGGAGAAATAGGCATGGTGGTAGTACGCAACCGGATGAGCTGCCTCCGGTTCATAACAAATGAATCTCTAAATGCCTGATATAAGTACCACACAATTTCACTATGACTGAATTTCATAATAAGTTTATCGCGTAATGCCTGAAATTGTTGTCAAATCCTCAAATTCTAGACAAAATTTTAACCATCAGCTTTAGCGTAACCAAAATTTTGACCAGAGCGGTCGCTAAGTTCTTGTAGTATCGCTAACTAAAAAAACTAAAGTTTTTTCTGTCATCGTTGGCAGACTAACAGTAGGCCTTCCTTGAGCTCTGTCTGGCTCTGTCTCTGGTTCTGGTTTTGAGTCTGGGTGAGTGCTCACCAGTGCATTATACTGTGTGTGTGACGTTTTGACGTAGGAATTATTTAGTCAACACTCACACAGACTCAAAACCAGAACCAGAGACAGAGCCAGACAGAGCCCATGGTAGGCCTTCAGTTTTCGTTGATGATAAGTTGCTACATTGCTGAAATAATTGATCAGTTTTTCAGTTTTTGGCACAGACCGCCAAGTGCCGACTTTTCAGCGCCAATTCAAGAGACTTCAATTTGTTTCACTCTTCAGTTTAATTTAATTTGCAAAAAGCAAAAGATGAAGTGGAAAGCACTTAATGCAAGGCAACAATGTCAAAGGAAAATAGTATTTATTCACTTTAATCACAAGGATCATTTTAAAACATCTTTCTCGGTGCAACAGTAATTTAATTAGTTGGAGTAGAAAAGGCGGGTTGTGATAATGATTTTAGAAAGAAAATACATTAGTAGAAATAGAGCTCTTTCGTTTTTTAATGCTATAATGGCGGCTGTACACATGGGGCCAAGGTGTTGGGCCAACGTGTTGGGTAAAAATTATGGATAACCAAGATTTCTGTTCACACATTGGCTTACTGATCATTCTGCATTGGCGCTTCAAAGATGATGGACGAAGAAGTTCTTGCAGCCACGGCAATTTATTTATACAATGCGTTTAGTTATTACGTACATGTGCACCAAAATAGAATGACTAAAAAGAAATGGCGCAAAAGAAGGTGGTGGATGGTTTTTTTGGATTCCAAATTATTCCTTCATGTCGATACAATTCTATGAATTGTAAAACCTCATTGCTTATCCACACCGGCGCCGCCATCGCTATCGGAACATGGGATCGTAAATTTCACTCACGCGCAACGATACTGTATGTCTCCGCTGACGAGTGTTACTCGTCAGCGGAGACAGACAGTATCGTTGTACGTACGAACTGAACAAGACACCAACGTGTGAACGCTGTTTGCGGAGCGCGCCAAGATCCTTTGATGTGTGCACCAAAAACCGACACTATTCGGATGGCCTGCCAATGTTGGCGCCAACTAGACCAATTAAGCCAACATACCGCCAGGTAGCTCTCTACACGTTGGCCCAACACGTTGGCCCAACACCTTGGCCCCATGTGTACAGCCGCCATAACAAATATAAAAAAACCGTCAGAATTGAAAACCTCTTTTTGACGTGACAACGTCTTATAATTCGATGGAGCTGGCTGCACGGACGAAAAACATAACGTCATGCGGCGTGACCTCACTCTGAGCCGTTCCATTTAAGGCTTGAAGTGCAAGCGAGAGCGCGGAACGAGCGACATAGAGGCACAATCGGCAGCGTTCGACATCTGTCTCTCTCCTACTTGAGTGAGCGATGCGTCCGCGTGGACAGCCGTATGACGTTCTCACGTTCAACTATCGTCAGTAAACCAACTTTACAGACAACCGATTATTTAATTGAAATCAGTTAAAAAGGTAGAAATGAGCTTTATTTAAAAGAAAATTAGCATAATAACTTTCAACACAATTATCATCAAAAAGCGGTAAAAAATTCCGAAACTTTTCCCGCGGTGGGTAATTGAAATTGTTTTTATCGTTCGAGTTTTTTTATTAAGAGTTAATTGTACAATTACTGCTAACGGTGTCTTAACGCTTCGTTAGATGTTTTTGTAGCTTTATTGGTAATCAAATATTTATAATATTAGTTATGAAGTATAGAAAAGTAAGTTATGTCAATCTGAAGATTGATATAACTTTCTTTTCTATATTACACACAAACCAGAGGTTTTGAGTCTGTGTGAGTGTTGACTATATAAATCCTACGTCGAAACGTCACACACACAGTATAATACACTGGTGAACACTCACACAGACTCAAAACCAGAGCCAAAGACAGAGCCAGACAGAGCTTGTGGTAGGCCTACTGACCTCTCTAATCTGATCTATTCAACCAAGTTTATAAATTAAAAATAAAGTAACAGACTATCTTTATTATAATGCCTGGAAATTCTTAATCTATACCTAATACATATAATGTATGCCTACCTACCTGTCTTTAAACCTCGGCCTACCTTCATGTTGCTTTACCCTACACACAGGGTCCATTTGATACTGACTTACAACTAAGAACTATGTATGTACCTAAAATATACCATGTGTATGCAATAAATATATTGAGTATTGAGTATTAGGTAACTTTTGGAGGGCGTGTATCATAATTCATACGTTGATAAATCACCTATCGAATAAACACATAAAACAAAACAAAATAACATAAAATGTACCTTCGGTCAAACACATAAATCATTAACAATTGCCGTTCTGTAAACAAAACAATATATTCCGAGCGATCAGTCATGTTTGGCATTCACTAAACCGATTATTTTAGTTACAAATACGATTATTATAACAGCTTGACCACGAGTGAAATGTACGAATGTACAGTTAGTAACACAATTCAATTAAATAATATGTATTCTTTCATGCGCGTCGAGCGTGACTGAGTGAATTTTATAGCAGAAGTGTATGCACCAGGTGAGTATGTACTTCTGTCCGATTGTAATCTTTTTTTAACCCAATCGATAACCTTACTTTGCATACATCTGCAGTTCAAAATCATAAAAAATATTTTCAGATGTCTATATGCAAAATGCTAAATGCGCTAAATATATTATGTGCATTTAGCAGTGTCACGGTATAGACTTTGCATGAGATGGTGGGACGAGCTTGATGCTTTTGAGCGGGACTAGATCGTGTGACTGCCGAAAATAGGAGAGGCTTTTGCCCAACAGTAATAAGTAATACGAGCTAGTAGTAATAGTATTAATAAATACAAAAACCTTTACAAATTACCAAATAATATTAAAAAAAGCAGCCAAGTGCGAGTCGGACTCGCCCATGAAGGGTTCCGTAGCACGACGAACTACAAGAACCTTTATATTATGTTACTTGATGTAACATAATAAGGTTATTGTAGTTCGTCGAAAGGTAAATTACGGTTTACGGTTTATGACGTATAAAAAAAAAACTACTGACTAGATCTCGTTCAAACCAAAAATCGTTGGAAGTTTACATAGTAATGTACAACATATATTTTTTTTAGTAATATCATTCTCTTACTTTAGAAGTTAGAGGGGGGGGGACCAACTTTTTTCCACTTTGGAAGTGTCTCTCGCGCAAACTATTCAGTTTAGAAAAAAACTATATTAGAAACCTCAACATCATTTTTGAAGACCTATTCATAGATACACCACACGTATGGGTTCGATGAAAAAAAAATTTTTGAGTTTCAGTTTCAAGTATGGGGACCCCCAAAATTTATAGTTTTATTTTTATTTTGATGTTAAAATCTTAATGCGGTTCACAGAATACATCTACTCGCCAAGTTTCATCAGTCTAGCTTTTAAGGTTTCGGAGAAAAATGGCTGTGACATACGGACGGACAGACAGACAGACAGACAGACAGACAGACAGACAGACAGATATGACGAATCTATAAGGGTTCCGTTTTTGCCATTTGGCTACGGAACCCTAAAAAGCTATGCACTGATTTTATTTTATAAATGATTTAATGTCGAAATAACAAACAGTGTTTCTTCACATTTGTAGTTGACTGTACATAACATTGCTAGCTAGTAACCACGGCATGAAATGTTTGATTGATCATTGTACTCGTGTTGCTAGTTATTGAAACACTCCTAGGGTTTCAATAACTATAAATAATAATAAATATAAAATTATTGTAGACAATCCACACAACACTGTCTAGCCCCAAGCAAAGAAAACACCCTCCAAATCTCAAATTTTATTATTACTAATTTACCCCCTTACTTGTAAGCGTTTTTCAAAAGATAATCCGTGTTTAAGCAAGTTCCATCTCTTACCATCGGGTATAAACAAACAGTGACAGGGCAGGGTAAATTTTAAGCATCGTGTAAAACCTAAGTAACGCTTATAAGTTAGGCCATTATAGACGAGCAGCTTTCGCTGATGAGTCTACGTCACAGTGTTGGCAAGTTTTATCATGCGCACTTGATGTGCGGGCAGGTTTTTCCGCAAGTAGGCTGCTGGTGGGCCCTTTTTGCGTGACCCCTGACACGTGTTGCTTGAACTTTTTTAGGTTCTACAACACGCCGGTTTCCTCACGATGTTTTCCTTCACCGTTTTGAGAGTACTGGCATAGTGCACATAAATTTTTCGACAATTTTTTTTATTTTATATTTATTTATTATTATTTACATATTTTTACATAATTTGTGACGTTAACTTATCGGTGTATTCTGTCTATTCAGTTTCAAAAGGTAGTATGTGATCGTGATACGTTGAACAAATCAAGTTGAAAATCGACGAACATTTTCATTCCGCGACTATACATAATGTGACATAGGTTAAGATGAGAAGATATGACAACACGGAGCTACTACCAGCTGAGCTGAGAGTTTAGTAATTTTTTTTTTTTATTTAAGTTCAATTTCTCGAATTTAAGTTTATTAATAAAAGATTGTATAAATATAGTGGCAAAACGGTTAACGGTTACACGGTTTTGATTCATAAAAAGTTGTACAAAAACTAATAAATTAAGTAAAAGATCTTGTTTGCTATTAAATGATTTTGACGGATTTGCTATCACGTTTGTGAAATTTTAATAAACGAATAGAATCAGGTCAAGTAAATATTTCAGAACGTTCCGAAAATTCATCAAATTTCTCCGTAAAAGAAAAATCCATCGCAATAAATAAAAAATACCTTTTTCAAACGGGCTGCTTCGAAATTCTATCTTAATTTATTTGTTATTAACACATAATTCCCGAGACATCGCGATGATAACAAAATGTATTTATCAACGTCGCGAGCTGTCGAGTGTCCTCCCTGAATAATGGTCCGTGACGAGCAGCGCGTGTGCATTAGGCCTTATTCTAGCGGGTTCCGTATATTTTTTTACATCTAGGTGATGAAACGAGAATATGACCCGCCTAATGTTAAGTGGTAACCAACGCTTATAACAAAACATTGTCTCGTAGGTCACGCACTTTTGAAAGTAGGTACGAGCATAACCTAGTGCTACCTATGCATAGCTCGGGACCAAATTTTATGGCGGTTAAAATATACAACAAGATTCCGGAAAAAAATCAAACTCCTAGAAAAATACAACATTTTTGAAAAAAAAACTTAAAGAGATGCTTCTACAAAAAACTTACTACACACAAGGCGAGTTCTTTAACGACGAACTTTTTTTTTTTTTTTTTTTTTTTTTTTCATTTAATTAGTATACCCCTTTGATGCGGTATCCTAATAACATTACAATCTAGCCAAGTAGGCTAATGAGCAATTTTGCTTTAACTTATTTTTATAGAAGAAAATATTACAAGAATGTGTCCATCGGCACTTTTCTTACAGTCTCTACACTTTGTGATGACACTTTGTTCTTGTGTTCATTAAAAGTAGCACTATTATTACTGCACAATAACTTTAACATTACACTAACTCAAAAGGTTTGATTCTTTTGAGCCTTCTCACTTTGTCTGTGTTATCGAGGAGCTGGATGGCCTCGACATTCACGTGGTGATGAAGTCTTTTCTCGTGAGCTTCTGCGAATTTCTTAATTAATTTATCAACGAATTCGATCTGGAGGTCCCGGTGCAGATCTTCGTCTCTCACGTACCAGGGTGCATTAACAATGCCCCTTAACACTTTATTCTGGAATCGTTGAATTATTGCAGTATTACTTTTACAGGTACAGCCCCACAGCTGTATACCATAAGTCCATATCGGCATTAGGACTTGTTTGTACAACAAAAGTTTGTTAGGCACTGAAAGAGTAGATTGCCTTCCAAGCAGCCAGTACATCCTCTTGTAGCGTAACTCTAGCTCTTCTTTTTTCTTCTTGACGTGTGCTTTCCAGCGCAGCTTTGCGTCAAGAGTCATACCAAGGTATTTAGCTGTGTTTCCATATGGAATGATTTTATTGTTAATGAATACCGCACAGTATTGATCTTTCTTGTTAGTAAAGTTGATGTGAACCGATTTGGATTCATTTAGTTTTATTCTCCATTTTCTAGTCCAATCATGGATTTCATTAACAGCTACTTGTACCTTTTCAGCTGCTTCTGCATGAGTGCCTCCGACAGCCATTATGGCAGTGTCATCAGCAAAGGTTGCAATGGTATTATTGGCTAGGACGGGAATATCACTTGTATAAAGAAGGTAAAGGACCGGACCTAGTACGCTTCCTTGTGGTACTCCAGCTCTTATTTTCTTAAGTTCAGAGAAGGCGTCTTCTTGCCTTATTCTAAAAGTTCTATCAGATAAGTAGGATTCTATTACATCTGTAAATTCAGGAGGTAATACTTTTCTTAATTTCAGTAAAAGGCCCTCATGCCATACCTTATCGAATGCCTGTGCCACGTCTAAAAAGATAGTGGAGCAGACCTTTTTTTCTTCGAGAGTCCTCTCAATAACATCTGTAATTCTATGAACTTGATCTATTGTTGAATGCTGTTCTCGGAATCCAAATTGGTGATCTGGTATGATGTTTTTACTTTCTATAAGTGGCTTAAGTCTTTTCAGTAACAGTTTTTCAAATAATTTTGACATGATAGGTAGCAGAGAAATTGGCCTATAAGATGAGGTCTCATGAGGTGGTTTTCCTGGCTTTGCTATCATAATGACTTCGGCAACCTTCCATAAATCTGGTACAACCTTTAGTCTGAGTGCTGCGTTTATAAGGGTCGTCAGTTTCACTAGTGCTTTTCGTGGAAGATGGTGTAGTATTTCTCCCGAGATAAGGTCGAATCCAGGAGATTTCTTTGGGTTTATACGGTGTTTTATTTCGCTCCAGACTTCTCTGGGTGTTACCAGCTTTATCGAAAGTGTTTCGTCACAAACTTCGTTAATCATAGGTACTTGGTTTGTTTGGCTTTCGTTAGGTGTAAATATTTCTTCAAGATGTTCTGCAAATCTTTTGGCTTTCTGTTCGTTACTAACGGCCCATTTTCCAGACCCTATATTAATCGGAGGAATTTGGGTAATGGGTCGTTTCATATGTTTAGTTGCCTTCCAGAGTGAGTAGTTTGTACTGCGATCACTGGTGAGGTTCTGGAGATAGCTGTTAGTTGACTCGTCATTAAAAGCTTGAATTTTTCTTTTAAGCAGTTTTGTGAGATTATTTAATTTAGTTTTGTCTTTTGGAAATCTAGTTTGGTGCCAAACGTTTCTCTGTTTTCTTTTTTCACTTATGAGTTGCAAGATATCCTGAGGGTAGTGATTTCTTGCGCCTCTTTTTTTGTTTACTGGTGTATTATTCCAGGCAACCTGTTGTATGATTTTAGTAAAATTGTCTATTTCTAGGTTAAGTTGCTCCGGGACTTTCAGAGGAACTTTTAGGTCTATATTAAAATCTAATTCTATTTTAAAACTCTCCCAATCAGTATACTTATTTACCAGGGTCAGAGCGTTTTCTATTTGTGAAACTTTTTCACTTATTTCTAGATATATTGGAGAATGGTCAGAGTTCATATCATAACTTTGCTTCATTCGTAGGTAGTTACTCGATAGATTTTTGTAGATGAAGAAGTCTATCAGGTCTGGAATTTTGTTTTGGTCAGTTGGCCAGTATGTTGGTGAACCAGTAGATATAACGTCACCTTTTATATGTTTAATGGCATTCAATAAGTTTCTGCCCTTTGTATTCGTTAGTCTGGATCCCCAGTACGTATTCTTTGCATTGAAGTCACCTCCAAGTACAAATCTTTCACCAAGGGTTTGTAAAAATCTTGAGTAGTCGTGTTCATGTATCGTATGGCGCGGTGGGCAGTATATGGCTGCTACCGTAAGAGAATACCGCGTTGTATTAATGCAAATAGCTACGGACTGGATATCTGGCTCTTCACATTTACTTACTTCATAGTGCTTTATGTTTTCTTTCACGATAACAGCACTACCCCCCCTTCCTTTGTTATCTGGGTGTAGTGCATGATAGGTTTTATAGCCTTTGAAAGTGATGTGTGACTGTTTATTGAAATGCGTTTCAGACACGAGACACAAATCGACATTTTCTATGTCTAGGACTACTTGCAGTTCGTTTTGATGATTAAGTAGCCCATTGCAGTTCCAAGCCATGATTTTAAGTGTACAAATCATTTTTTACTCTTAGGAATAGCTTGTTTGGTGCTATTTTCTATTATTTTCAATCTCTCATCAAAGGATGTCATGAGCTTCAGAATGACATCTAGCTTGTTATCGTTGCTTGGCTCTTTGCGTTGCATGTTTGGTGTGTTTTTGGCAGTTGCCTGGGCATATGACACAGATTTGTGAGTGGTGCTAACTGAAGGAGTTCTTACGTTAGAGCCTGGAGGAGCTACTTGCTGTTTGCTGCTGGCGTTTTGCGGTGTAGCCTGAGTTTTATTTATACTTTTGGTCCGCATCTTCTGCATTTCTTTAGCTACCATGCAGCCTCGGTAGTTTGCTGGGTGTGCTTCCCCACAGTGCACACACTTTGGTTTTTCTTCTGCAGGTTTTTTGCAGTCCTTTGTAAGGTGCTTACCTGTGCATTTAACACATCTTGGTTCTTTGGAGCAGTACTTTTGTGTATGACCATATACTTGGCATTTCTTGCACTGTGGGATAAGTTTGGTGGATCTTAGTGGTTGAATCTCGACCACGCACCCCAATATATGTTTTATTTCATATATTTTTTTTACATCTTCTTCGTTGCTGAAGGTGGCCATGAACATGTTTAGTGGTTCCTTAGTTTTCCAACTTAGTTTGTTCACAACTTCTTCAATCTTGTAGCCTCTTCCATTTAGGTCTTCGATAATTCGGTCAGGTTTACACGAGGAAGGCAATTTCTTGACCATAACTCTTATCGGTCTCTCTTGTTTGTTTTCATAGGAGTGCCAGGGGTACTCGCTTTCGCTTAGAATTTTTGTTAAGGCTCTGTATGCATCATCATTGATGGCATTTACTTTAACACTCTCACCGCTTAGTATCTTGATTTTAAAGGTACCAGCGGGCTGTTTTAAAGACAAGGAGTCGTAAAAATTTTGGTAATTATTCACCCCGTCTACTATGATCGGAGGTGGGGAAGGAATTTTTTTTTGTTTTTCTTTTGCTGGAGTATTGGCATTTCCTTGTGGTGAGACAGTGGGCGAGGTGTTCATTTTCCGCTTTTTCCTGGATTTCGCTCTTATCCACTCTGTCTCTTTTGCTAGCTCTTCCTCGTCCGTAACATATTCCACCTGAACCGAGGAAGTTTCCATGCTTGATGTTGATGGCATGTTTGTTGATTGCGCAACGCATTTCAGCTGCTCTTGAAGAACTTCAATTTGGTTCTTCAAGTTCCCAACAAGGCCCTGAAGCTTTTCACGCTCTTGCCTTTCTTCTTTAAAAAGACGGACTGCGTCATTGTAGTGGTCATACAAAGTATGCTCCAGCTCTGTATGCAGGGTAAAGCGTACCTTTGATGGCGTATCCATTGTAAAGGCAATAAATGGTGTCACCTTAACAATATAATTCGTCGTCGATGCACATGCCTTACGCGACAAAGAACGGGGTCATTGTCACAGTCGGCAGCACGTCCGCGGTGACGTTTTTGTGATGCGCTTGCACTTTGCACTGTAGGTACCTACGCGCGAACGCGAGACGCTACTGTTCTCAGCGGAGATCGAACAGCCACTTAACGACGAACGAAAAGAATAACTATAATAATAAATAACCCTTATAACATTTTATACTAAACCTGCTTACAAAACCTGCGTGATTATAATAATATCGGCCCGCTTCTCCAGTATTGCAACACCCTTTCAGGGTAAATTATGTATTGATTCAAAAACTAGTTCTAAGATCTGACACTGTTATATTTACATACATAATAAGGCAATAATTATACTGAATACTGAATGCGTGCCCTACAATGCACTCACGTCCATCAACTTGAGCTATCTGACACATTGTAGATGCCATCTTAAACAATGCCTTATTCAAAAGAATATTCCATGTTTGGAAATATTTCTTAAAAACTCTATAAAAAAATTGTACTGTGCAAACATTTTTATGACAACTGATCAGTAGGCTAGTAGTATCATGAGCTCTGTCTGGCTCTGCCTCTGGTTCTGGTTTTGAGTCTGTGTGAGTGTTGACTAAATAAATCCTACGTCAAAACGTCACACACACAGTATAATGCACGGGTGAGCACTCACACAGACTCAAAACCAGAGCCAGAGAGAGATTGTGGTAGGCCTACTGAGCATTGCCTTATTCAAAAGAATATTCTTTGTTTGGAAATATTAACAACTCTATAAAGAAATTTTACGGTGCAAAAATTATGACAATTGATCAGATATTATTTTCTACCAGCAAGAAGGGACCCCAAAAAGGCAGACGTATCTTCGCATTTTTCCCTAGTCTTGAGAAGTCAAGATAAAAATCGTTGACGTAAAGGAAATGAATGAATCCCTGATATGGACCTATAAGGGCCTTTTCTGTATTTTTTGCTCGTTTCACATTTTTTATCGGTACGGTATTATTGTTTTTATGATATCGTATAAACAGCTTTTTATCGAGAGGTATGTTTCGGGTCTGTTTTTCACACCAACCCTTTCAACTATTGTGATAAAATACGGGTAGTTTTATTACCGGGATTACTTTGAATTTTCCCAAAAACTACTGTCCTAAGTAAGCGAACAACCGGTTTTATTGTCCCTCGGCTTATCAATACTCTGTCTACCTTTTTTCGTAACATTTAAGCACCAACAAATGTTAAAAATAAATTCAAAATCATTTGTTTTCTTAATAAGTGTACAATAGTAAGTAATAATAATAATATTTTATGTAAATAACTTGTTCCTTAGTTTATTCACTAATAAATAATTCTTTATTGTTACATCTTATGCTGCCTTCCTACGGTGCGTGGTTCTGCAGATCATCACGCACAGCCGACGACGACGCACGGCAACGCACACAGACAGGGCTCCTGTACTACCGCGCACCTCGGCGCACGAGACCGTTCCCATGGTGTGTCGTGCGAGCTGATCCGCCCCTCCGTGCGCGATATCAAAGACC
This sequence comes from Thera britannica, assembly GCA_939531255.2. Lineage (NCBI taxonomy): Eukaryota > Metazoa > Arthropoda > Insecta > Lepidoptera > Geometridae > Thera > Thera britannica. Next base: position 6,322,785 of record OW618045.2, read on the forward strand.
GTGGGAAAGGGCTATAAGAGGCGCGCTCGTGATAGCATAAGCACAAACCTTAGTGGTTTTTTAATGCTTTTTCTACAAGATCATGAATTCATTTTAAAATTGTTAATAAATTAAAAAAAGTACTACCAGCTAACCCTACTTCATCGGAAGTAAGTATTACAAGAAAAAAATGTTACTCCCGAATATTAAAACGAATCTAAAGAACGATAAAGACACAGTAAAAATTAAGGCAAAGAAAACCGTTGATGTAGGTACTTCTTTTGCTAAACAATCAGATTGCAAGATAATTGCTTGCGACATACTAAGTTGTAATTCAGTTAAGAAATGCAAATTATTTACACAAAGAAACTTACAATTAAACAAAATATTTACTAAATGTACAAAATACACAAGAAACAGTTGAGCTATCTGCAGATCGTTACAAACGATCTAGAGATAGTTCAACTGATCCAAATCAGTGCCAGACGGAAGCGTCCCCAAGACGCTGGCGGCATTGCCACTCTGAATAGCAATGCTTATAACGGCTGCGCCAGATACCCACCGACCAGCTCTTGGGTCACGCGTCGCTTCGATCAGTCGCCTAAACAAAATTAAGTTTTTATATCCTTCAAAAGATCAAAGTGTGCGATCCAGAAATTATATCCCTGCTTACGGCGTCTTAAATTAAAAATAAATACGTAAAAGTTGTACTATCACAAAATTGTTTTAATGTAGAAAATAAGCGAGAAAAAAATGGCGAATGAGTTTGTCGGTTCGTTGGAAGGCGGCAGAATAAAGTTTGAACTATCAACCGGTTTTGGGAATAGGACATTTCAAATCGGGTCAAGCACCAGGACCCTAGAGTAGAAAGAAGAAGAAGAAGGGTAAGATGGTGTCTGGAGTAGTTTTATTGTTTGCGGTGTATTAAAGTAAAACAAAGTTGTAGCTATAATCACTGAAGAGTTTTGCCTTAACAGTACGAACTCAAACTTTCACAAATATATTATGTAGTTCTCACCTTAGAAAAAAATTGTGAAAGAGTTTGTCGGTTCGTTGGAAGGCGACAGAAAAAGGTTCGGTAGTACCAAACGAACTCAAACTTTCACAAATAGTTCTCAAAAAAACTTACAATTATACAAATATTTACAAAATGGACAAAATACACAAGAAACAGTTGAGCTATCTGCAGCCTCTCCAACTCCCAAGGAACAAGCGTCATACCGTCAGGCCGCTTACCATCGTCACGCAACAGACCATTCGGTTCGTGATAGTTCTCTACATTTTATCGAACATCACATTCCTTTTCCCCCAACTTTAAAGCGCTTGGAACACGTGCCGACAATTTGAGATACCCACACTTGGCTATTACATAGGATGGTAAAGTTCATTGGCTATCATCCAAGTTACGTCAGCTTAGCGTGGCTAGTACTGGTAATGACAAAACAGTAAGTGGAACAAGTTTTGGCCTAGTTTTATGAATAGCAGCCATACCTCTGTACTAACGTTTTTTAAATCTATTTATTTATCTTGCCATAATTATAGCAAACTGTTAGCCTACCACAAGCTCTGTCTGGCTCTGTCTTTGCCTCTGTATGAGTGTTGACTAAATAAATACTACAAGTACGTTGAAACGTCAATAAGTAGTCTCTGTTCATTGCTTATCTTTAATATGTGTCTCTTTGTTAAATGTCATGGTGTCGTCATAAATAAATAAGTTTCTTTCTTTCTTTCTTTCACACACACAGTATAATACACTGGTGAGCACTCACACAGACTCATAACCAGAGCCAGAGACAGAGCCAGTCAGAGCTTGTGGTAGGCCTACTGACTTATCTACATATTATACATATTATTATATAGAAATTAATCCTTATTTCCCTTGGTCACGTCACGCCATCACGCATGAACGGCTGGAAAGGGTGGGGAGGTAGCTTAGAACCAGGAGACGGGCAGAGGATACATTTTATTCGGAAAAAAATCGGTTGTCTGTAAAGTCGGTTTACTGACGATAGTTGAGCGTGACAACGTCATACAGCTGTCCACGCGGACGCATCGCTCACTCAAGTAGGAGAGAGACAGAGATGTCGAACGCTGCCGAACGTGGAGGCCGTGCTTGCCTCTTTGTCGCTCGTTCCGCGTTTTCGCTTGCACCTCAAGCCTTAAATGGAACGCCTCAGAGCGAGGTAATGCCGCATCAGTCATGTTTTTTCGTGTGTGCAGCCGGCTCCATCGAATTATAAGACGTTATCACGTCAAAAGTAACGGAAACGAGGCGAGCAAAGCCGCGGGCGGCCGCTAAGTTAGTTATATCTCTGAATCTCTCTCATCTTAAGTACAGCTTTGAAGGTGATTTAAAATAAATAGTTCACAATGTCACGGGTCTCGTCTAGTGACAATACACCCTTAAATACCCAACACCCCAATTTACCACTGACAACCCTAAACCAAGACTAGGACAGAAGAATACCTTCCTGATTGCATCGACTTGCGTAACTATAACTAAACTTAACTGTAACTTAACTATAACTTAGTTGGTTATAAACTTTTGAAGTCCCCAGCAAAGGTCAATTATTCTGACCTTATGCTGAAACCAGACTAAACAAACACAGGATTTAATTCCATTGATATTATAAATGTGAAGTTTTGGTTGGATGGATGTTTTTTACTTAATAACGCCAGAAAAAAAAAATGGTATAAAATATTGTTCATTATAGGTTAAATTAAGTAATCTATATGGGGCTTGTGTAATCAAGAGTTGCCCCTGAAGCTATACATAAATCATCTACAATAGATGCAAAGGCCGGTTTACTTTTTTGACGTGACAACGTCTTATAATTCGATGGAGCCGGCTGCACGCACGAAAAAACATGACTTATGCGGCGTTACCTCGCTCTGAGGCGTTCCATGCTTGGAGTGCAAGCGAGAGCGCGCAACGAGCCAAAAAGAGGCACAATTGGCTTCCACGTTTGGTAGCGTTTGACATCTGTCTCTCTCCCACTTGAGTGAGCGATGCGTCCGCGTGGACAGCTGTATGACGTTGTCACGTTCAACTATCGTCAGTAAACCGACTTTACAGACAACAGATTTTTTATATAATATTGAATAAAATACAGCAACACAGAAACGTAACTCATAAAACATGTGAATCTAGACGCCAGTTCCACGTGACCTAGCCTAGGACAGACTAGAAATTTACGGCTACTAGTTCCTACTGTTTTTTGGAGGCTATTGTAGCTATTAATCTTGTGAGGCGTAAGACAAAAATATGAAAAGGCTATCACGCCAAGGTCGCCCATGACATCACGAAATTCGTATGCGTAGTGTGTTTCAGTGATATCAAGTCGTTTCCACCCCCATCCGATGGAATGACGACATTTTTTTTTTTATGCAACTAAGTTGACAAACAAGCATACGGCTCACTTGATGGGAAGCGGTTACCTTAGCCTATGGACGCCTGCAATACCAGAGGCATCACAAGCGCGTTGCCGACCCTTTAAAACTTTTAAAACGCACTTTTTGAAGAACCCCATGCTATAGTCCTTAGGAAAACCTCAGCGGGGAGATCATTCCACAGCCTGAGTGTTCGTGGGAGGAAGTTTCTCTGAAACCGAACGGTGCGCGACCACCCAGGCTCTAAGGTGTGAGGATGAACTCTCTGCCTATGGCGAGCAGTGCGATGGTAGAATGTAGCTGTTGGCATGATTTCAAATAGTTCTTCAGAGCATACTTTCCATCGGATGGAAGTATGAAATGAAATGAAATGATTTTTTTGCTTGAAGTATTGATGTGTGCAAGTCGTATAACTAATTGAGCGCTATTTTCGCTGGTGGCCTATAGAGATAGCGGCCCGCCTTCCGATCCTTAGGTCGTGTGTTCAATATCCAGTCGTGTACCAATGAGTTTGTCTGCCAAAAATGTATGTATTATGCCAGTGCTTTCAAACGGTGAAAGAAAACATCGTGAGGAAACCGGCATATCGTAGAACCTTAAAAGTTCGAAAATATGTGTCAAATGCACAAAAGGAGCCTCATTAAGGCGCACTTAAAATCCTTTCACCACACTTGGTTTGAAAGAGTCAGTGACACCATAAGAAGAAACGCTAATTGATAGAGAGAAGTATGTGGATGGACTGGGCTTCAGAATCGTTCTTCCTGGAAATATATAGAGGAGGCTTATGTCCACTATGTCCAGTAGACTTCCAAAGCTGATGATGATGATTGACAGCGTTTATTTATAGGCTTTAGTGTGTTTTTTAGTTACTACCTCAATTTCTATTAAATTATTTCCTCGCAATTTTCTATTGACAATACAAAAAGAAAAAAATATCCATGGGAAAATTAAATTCTTTTTGGTTCAGTCTGTTTTAGAGATGCTTTATTTATGTATGTATATTATGTTTATATCCATTTATTTAATCGTATGACAACTTCCCACAGACATAACGAAAATACAATAAAATCTTAGTAAAATCTTTGTAGTAGCTGGTGGATATCTGCACCAGCAACTATTCAGCGTGGCAATGCCGCCAGCGTCTTGAGGACGCTTCCGTCTGGCACTGATTTGGACCAGTTGAGATATTTCTAGATCGTTTGTAACAGTCTGCAGATGGTCTGTTTCTTGAAATGAAATGAAATGAAATAATTTATTTGCTTGAAGTATGGTAAGTATATTTTAGATCTTATACCTAACTAGCTGATACCCGCGACTTCGTCCGCGTGGATATTTGAGTTCGTTTTTTTTAGTTTTATGACCAACTGCTAGTTACCATTGTTTTGAGCTTGTAATTAAGAGTGTATTTGAATTTGAAGGTGAGTGCTGTTGTAGCTGATTTTTTTCAGCAGTGTTTAGTTTAAGTATTATAGATGTTTCCCGCGATTTTGTCTTAGTGGTTATCATCAGTTTTTTTGTGAACCTTTGTGTGTAATCGAACCTGGTGCCAGATGCTGTGGTAGTTGAAATTTTTTTAATGTTTTTTTTGCGTATTTTGTAAAGCTCTTTTTCGTGATTTTGTTGAAGTGGCTAATTTGGGCTATCGTATTCGTCGTTGGTGTATAATCGAATCTGTTTTTTTTATTTGACATGGACTTCAGCAGTGTTTAGTTTAAGTATGATAGATATTTTCCGCGATTTTGTCTTAGTGGTTATCATCGGTTTTTTTGTTAACATTTGTGTGTATTAAAACCTGGTGACAAATGCTGCGGTAGCTGAAAATTTTTTAATGTTTATTTTTTCGTATTTTGTAAAGCCATATTTTGTGATTTTATGTTATATTAGTGGCTAATTTGGGGTTTCGTATGCGTGTTGGTGTATAATCGAATCAGATTTTTTTTATTTGACATGACCAATTGCTGGTTACTATAGTTTTGAGCTTGTACTTTAGAGTGTATTTGAATTTGAAGGCGAGTGCTGTTGGAGCCGATTTTTTTCAGCAGTGTTTAGTTTAAGTATGATAGATGTTTTCCGTGTTTTTGTCTTAGTGGTTATCATTGGTTTTTTTGTTAACATTTGTGTGTATTAAAACCTGGTGACAAATGCTGCGGTAGCTGAAAATTTTTTAATGTTTATTTTTTCGTATTTTGTAAAGCCATTTTTTGTGATTTTATGTTATATTAGTGGCTAATTTGGGGTTTCGTATGGGTGTTGGTGTATAATCGAATCAGATTTTTAATTTAACATGACCAACTGCTGTTTACTATAGTTTTGAGCTTGTACTTTAGAATGTATTTGAATTTGAAGGCGAGTGCTGTTGGAGCCTATTTTTTTCAGCAGTGTTTAGTTTAAGTATGATAGATGTTTCCCGCGATTTTATCTTATTGGTGTTCATCGGTTTTTTTGTAAACATTTATGTGTAAGTATTAAAACCTGGTGACAAATGCTGCGGTAGCTGAATTTTTTTAAATGTTTTTTTTCGTATTTTTAACCGACTTCCAATCAAAAAGGAGGAGGTTCTCAATTCGGTTGTATGTTTTTTTTTATTTTTTTTTTTTTTTTTTTTTTAATGTTTGTTACTGCATAACTTCGTCATTTGTGAGCCGATTTGAAAAATTATTTTTTTATCTGAAAGGTACTGCTTCCAGATTGGTCCCATTTTAATTTTATTAAAATCGGTGTTGCCATTTTTTTTTAAATAATTTTTTTAATGTTTGTAACTGCATGCCTCCGTCATTTATGAACCGATTTAGAAAATTATTTTTTTATTTGGAAGGTTATTTTTACGTCCAGACTGTCCCAAACAAATTTCATTAAAACCGGTTTAGCCGTTTGGCAATGAAGTCGGTTTCTCAAGTTTTTTAAACTTATAATTATGTAAAGCCATTTTTTGTGATTTTATGTTATATTAGTGGCTAATTTGGGGTTTCGTATGGGTGTTGGTGTATAATCGAATCAGATTTTTAATTTGACATGACCAACTGCTGTTTACTATAGTTTTGAGCTTGTACTTTAGAGTGTATTTGAATTTGAAGGCCAGTGCTGTTGGAGCCGATTTTTTTCAGCAGTGGTTAGTTTAAGTATGATAGATGTTTCCCGCGATTTTGTCTTAGTGGTTATCATTGGTTTTTTTGTAAACATTTGTGTGTATTAAAACCTGGTGACAAATGCTGCGGTAGCTGAAAATTTTTTAATGTTTTTTTTTCGTATTTTGTAAAGCTATTTTTTGTGATTTTATGTTATATTAGTGGCTAATTTGAGGTTTCGTATGCGTGTTGGTGTATAATCGTATCAGATTTTTTTAATTTGACATGACCAACTGCTAGTTACCATAGATTTGAGCTTGTACTTTAGAGTGTATTTGAATTTTAAGGTGAGTGCTGTTGGAGCCGATTTTTTTCAGCAGTGTTTAGTTTAAGTATGATAGATGTTTCCCGCGATTTTGTCGTAGTGGTTATCATCGGTTTGTTTGTGAACCTTTGTGTGTAATCGAACTTGGTGCCAGATGCTGCGGTAGCTGAACATTTTTAATGAGTTTTTTTTGCGTATAAAGCTATTTTTTGTGATTTTTCTTAAAATCATTTTCCGTTTTTTCTTCTTTTTGGGAAAGAATTTTCCTATTTTCTTTCTTAGTGCACCTCTGCTCTATTAGAGGAACACACCTTCTAAGTTTCATGCTTCTGGGGCTAACGGTTTAGGCTGTGCGTTGATTTTTCTTTAAACCATTTTTCCCCGTTTTTCTCCTCTTTGGAAAATAATTTTCCATTTTCCTTTCTTAGCGGATGCCTACGTCATAACATCTACCTGCATGCCAAATTTTAGCCCGATCCGTCCAGTGGTTTGGGCTGTGCGTTGATAGATCACTATGTCAGTCAGTCACCTTTGAGTTTTATATATATAGATAGGCAAATAATAATATAGAATCACACACTTCGCCAGAAAAACCCAGCATGCAAACATAAAAAAGTACCTGCATAAAAAAGTACATAATAAAATAAACTAAATTATTCAATATTACAATAATATGATAACTTGTGTATTTAATACTTGCAAGATTCTTTGTGTAAATAAATGTTAGCAGAAAATATTGTTTTCCCTTTAATGAATTTAAATAGCCTTATTATGAGAAACTTAAGCTCTTGTAATGATTATATACAAACACCGAATAAGCTCACTTGCGACGATATAATTCTGTGTAAATTAATTGCTAAGTCTTTGAAATGGATCCGTGTGTTGTCCTCGACTGTTAAAATGGTTTATCTTGTTTTAAGTATACAGGGTGTTTAAAATACATCTCCAAACTAAAGAGATGAAACAAAATATGATTTAAAAAAAGGAAAATAGAAAATAACACACTGCAGTCTGTACATAGTAAAAATCTCTTTCGGGCCGTTTTTTCCCTCAAATAATTATCGTTACCAATTACGGAACCGACGCTGATTATCTTTACACGCAACAGATTGTGTGTAATAGACGACGTCAATTAAAACTAAAAAAGTAATATGACTTTTTAAAACGTCAAACTGTCAGAAAGTTGACTTTTCTAACAGTTTGGCAACAAATTTGAATTTGACAGGTGTCACTTAGCCTACAATATGAGTTACCCATATCGTAATAACGTTATTCCCCAGACGCGCACGTCCAAGAAAAAAAAAGAAAAATAAGAAGACGAGGCAGATCAGTGCACGCACGCCTCGATCTTGGCCAACGAAAAGCCTTAGGCCGCGGCTTCGAATCGAGTGGGCAGCGGGCGGGCAGTGGGGTGGCGGCAGCGGCGGCTCTGCAGCGGGACGGGGTGGGGGGGTCCATTTGATTTTACGCCTAAGAATCCTGCCGCTCCCGCGCCGCCGCCGCTGCCGCCCCGCTGCCCGCCAAATTCGAGGCCGCGGCCTTAGAAGCCGCCAGCAAAGGAAGGCACATTGTGTCTGCGAATAAAAGTCAGGGTGATGGCTAACATACCCGAGGCCCTTACCTGGCATTCCCGAGAGCGAGTTGTAATAGACCGAATGATGATAAATATTATTGCTGTGGAGCCTTCAGCGAAGTTTTTAATATGAATAAATTACGAATCACTGCTTGGATATTCACTAGTTACATTTTACAAATCGCAGCTCACTCCTCTCGGAGCGAATTAATAAACTGTAATGAATTGATGATCTCTAGGGCATAGCTACCATTACAGATTGATTTTATATTTTATTATTTTCATATTTATTGTCTGTTTTGACGTGACGTCTTATAATTCGATGGAGCCGGCTGCACGCACGAAAAAACATGACTCATGCGGCGTTACCTCGCACTGAGGTGTTCCATTTAAGGCTTGAAGTGCAAGCGAGAGCGCGGAACGAGCGACAAAGAGGCACGATCGGCCTCCGCGTTCGGCAACGTTCGACATCTGTCTTCCTCCTACTTAAGTGAGCGATGCGTCCGCGTATGACGTTGTCACGTTCAACCGACTTTACAGACAACCGATTTTTTTTATAAATAGAATCCAATCAGCGTGGAATGTTAACAGAATGAGATAAATGGTTTTATTTACCTGTAAATAGAAAATGTTTTACACCCTGTATTTTTAGATGGTATAATCGTGTAAAGTACATAACCCTTAATTAGTTAAAACCTTTGAAGTAGAAAGAGAATACTCAGCACCTTTGGGAGAACACTAGTTGTGATTATCAAGGGTTACTCGAGATAATTTGTCAATGTATATGTTAATTCAATTAAATAAAGAATAAAATAAATATGATTTAAAGTAAGTCTGTGTACGAACAGGAGGCCTACCACAAGCTTTGTCTAGCTCTATAATATATCTGGCTGTGGTTTTGAGTCTGTGTGAGTGCTGTCTAAATAAATCCTACGTCAAAACGTTACACACACAGTCTATAGCACTCACACAGACTCAAAACCAGAGCCAGAGACAAAGCCAGACAGAGCTCATGGTAGGCCTACAGTCCTACTTATTTTTATAATCATTGATAATATCGAGATCGAGATTAGATAAATCCAACTTAGGTTTTTGATCGAAAATGTACTAAACTCTGTAAATAAATAAATACTAACATTCAAAGTTACTTTTTGGTAATTTATTAAAGGAAATCTCACTCGTTTCGACTCATTAGCCTAAGTGTGGCTCTGCGTCCAATTTAACGGCGACTCTAAATACAGACATTTGGCGTATCTACGTAATCGTATTTATTTCCGTTTGCGAAAAACTGGGGCGTGAAAATTCAGATTTTACTGAAACGATTTCAGCTTTCAGTACTTTTAGCTAAGAAGGGTTACTTGAATTGAAAATAACTTCTTCGGATAGATTAGCAGAGCACTCGTGGACTAGTGGTTTTGCATCTTGCATCCTAAGATCATAGGTTCAAATCTGGTTCTGCAGTAATGAGTGCGCAAAAATCAATGCGCATGCCATAGGTACTAACAAACATACATACTAGTTTGGGGCTGGGTAGTGTGAATTGTCCACAATATTTTTTTTTTTTATAGGTACATCAGTAGAAAACGGACTTTTTAATTTTTGATGGACGCAGGAAAGTGCATCGTATAGGGCAAGTTACTGACGTGCGTGACCTACGAGGCAATGCTTTGTTATAGATGATGGTTACCACTTACCATCAGGTGGGCCATATGCTTGTTCCATCAGCTAGATATATAAAAAAACTATTGTAGAAACTAAAAACTTCAAAAACATCAAACGCTAGTTCAAAAGAACGAGTGACACGGCAAGAAGAAGAATCCAGTCTAACCCATTTATAAACGAGTAAAACCTTTTCGATATTTAAGCTTTCCACTTTTATAAGCATGGCCCAAAACACTTATATTTTATCAACATTTTAGTTGCACTAAAAGTGTTTTAAAAGGTTCTTAAGGGGTTGCTTATTGCAAGCTCTTTCACGCTGTTATTCACAAAAACTTCAATACAAACTCGACCTTACAAACCAAAGTGTTAATAAAACTCCAGCTCATTTGTAAAGGCTTTGCCACACGGCGCGGGATAATTACGTTCAGTGAGAATTCTATGCTAATGGTTTTACAGTGCCACCAACCACTTATCTATTTATTTAGCTCATGCTCTGGACGTTATTGCCCCCTAACACCTAGAAAACACAAAAAGCAATCAATAAAATATTTAGTTGACGTTAGAGAAATAGGTTTATCGTCATTTCATTTCACTATGCTTTCAATTACTATCCCCCCTCCTAAGCTTGTTGTAGAACACTAACAACTAGTTTTTATAACGCTTTTATTAGCTTCACCTGTATGTATGTTTGTAAGGTTGTATGTATGTAACCGACCCCTTTGAGCTCGATTTTGTCCTACTTTGAACGATCAGATTTGATTCAAACTTTGCACACTTGTCAAAGGTCGATGACAATGCAATAATATGAAAAAAAAAATAAAAAAATATGAAAAAATAAAAATAAAACTTACTTTGAACGATCAGATTTGATTCAAACTTTGCACGCACACACAGGTCGATGACAATGCAATAATATGAAAAAAAAATGAAAAAAAAAAAAAAGTGAAAAATAAATTATAGTTTAAAAAACCAAAAATAAACGCTTTTATAACTAATTGAACTAAAAAGTTAAAAATAAAACTGTAATAATCAATTGAAAAATGTATATTATTCTACAAAAAACTTTTAACTTTTTAGTTCAATTAGTTATAAAAACGTTTTTTTTTTAGTTTTTAAACTATAATCTATTAAATTTATAAATTTTTTCAGACTTCGGCCCGCTTCCACTCCAAATATTGCTATGCCCTGAACATTAGGGCTTATTATCACATTAAGGCGTCACCATGCATTTAACATAATAATTTACAATAAATAATATTATGAGTATGAGAATCTAAAAAAAAAATTAAAAAAAAAAATACTTACCACCGCGATCCCCAGGAACGTTTGTCCTCTGATAACTTAGTACCTATGAAATAAAAAAAAATATTACTTGAAAGTCACAACAATAAATCAACACATTGATTATACTGTCAAGTTGACAAGTTGTTTTCTATAAGCTACGTTTAATGTCAACGTCAATGACACTAGAATATCATTGTAGTGTATTTGACGTTGACATTATATTATAGTGTATTTAATTTATCTTAACTTATTCTAGTGTCATTTTCTCCTCCAAAATAAATAAAAACTATAAAAAGTGTTTTATATTTAAAGCCCGCAAGTGTAGTTGATAGTTTATGTAATTGTCCGTTATAATGTTTTTATTTATTTATAGTGATCTAATCATCGTCCGAGGCATTTTTCGCGTAGTAACTATAGCATGGGGTTCTTCAAAAAGGGCGTTTAAAAGTTTTAAAGGGTCGGCAACGTGCTTGTGATGCTTCTGGTATTGCAGGCGACCATAGGCTACGATAACCGCTTCCCATCAGGTGGGCCGTATGCTTGTTTGTCAACTTACTTGTATTAAAAAAAATCAGTTGTTGGTAAAGTCGGTTTACTGACGATAGTTCAACGTGCGACGTCATACAGCTGTCCACGCGGACGCATCGCTCACTCAAGAAGGGGAGAGACAGATGTCGAACGCTGCCGAACGCGGAGGCCGATTGTGCCTCTTTGTCGCTCGTTCCGCGCTCTCGCTTGCACTTCAAGCCTTAAATGGAACGCCTCGGAGCGAGGTAACGCCGCACGAGTAATGTTTTTTTCATGCGTGCAGCCGGCTCCATCGAATTATAAGACGTTGTCACGTCAAAAATAAGAGTAGGTAAACAAAACGTATAACAAACAAATCTAACCGCTTTCTGTATCGCCAGCATTACAGTACAAAGATTCGTAAATAAAAGTCCTTTTTACTGCCACTTTTCAACTAAATAGAACGTGACTTGCGGTATTTTATTTGGAACTGCTGAGTACGTGTCCTTTGTGTTATTTTTATTTCCGGTATGCCTTTACACATAATTTTGGGTGAGGAAAACCATCATGGAGAAACCCGGACCTTTTTATACAACTTTTTTTAAGCACGGACGGGTTTTTCATGATATTCTCCGTAAAAAACTACATTTGCAAGCTTATTTACATTTCTGTGTACATCATCATCATCATTATCAGTCTGAAGATGTCCACTGCTGAGCATAGACCTGCCCTACACATTTCCATCAGGAAGAACGATTCTGAGCCCTTTCTTTCCATCGACTTCCCGCGATTTTAACAATGTCGTCGGTCATCTGGTAGGTGGGCGCCCTACGTTTCGTCTTTCGGTTCCTAGTCGCCATTCAAGAACCTTTATGCCTTTTTTTTATACCTTTATTTTTTAGACACGGCCGGGGTTTTTCATGACGTTCTTCGTGAAAAACTAGACTTCAAGCTTATTTACGTTTCTTTGTACATTTGGCTCAGTAAGACAATCTACTAAGTACATAATTTATCTCCTGCTAATAATATTTCAGTGATACTTTCCGATACTTGGCTCACGACACTGTCGTAGAAGAGTGAAAAGCCAAAGTGTTCGTTACAGGCGAGTGAATCACTCACAAAGATAATTAGAGCCCCTCGCTCAAGCTCAAGATTCTATTGTATAATTTGTATTGTTCTCTTGATGCAATAGAAAATCTTTAAATTGTACAGAAAACGTTAAACAACGTACAAATAAATTTTGTTTTTCGTGGCGTGCTCTAAAGAAAAGTATGAAGGCTAAGTTTGAAAGGTTTTTAGTGTATGGGGTTTGTGCACGAAAGGAGCCTCCTTCCGGCGCACTTAAAATCCTTTCACCACACTTGGTACTAAGAAACCAGTGACACGATAAGGAGAAGGAGAAGTGTATGGCAATTAATAATTTTATTAGCGGATTTTCTATTATTATTTTTTGCAGTATTTTTTTTCGCTGAATTTTATTTCATAATATTTTTGTGTTAGTATTAAGATGATTTAAAATACGATTAAATAATTGTTAATGAATTGAATTGAATGACACACTTTCCTCTCGCTCATTGCTCGCGGTCGTACAAGTGCCTTGAACATGTGATAAGGCACATACGCTTGAGCGGCTTGTGAACATAACATAAATTAATAGTTCTTCTTTAGATTCGCTCAGTCATGATTATTAGGATCTGCGCAGAACTTTGTCGTTTGTTCTTTAATGGAACTTTCCAATAATAATATGTGTTTTCGTTGCTATCGGAATTAAAAACTATTTATTAAAAAAGTTGTGAGGAGTAAAATTATTTTTCGTTTGTATGGCTTCAGTCTAGATTAGATTGAAGCTTTATATTTAATTCACTTCAATTTATTTAATATAAGATAGTGGGATTTAATGCGAAATAATAAATAATATAAGCATGTTTGCGCTTAGGTCGCGTAGACAAGCCATTAGGTCTACGATGTCCGCGTGGGCGCAACAAGCTTTTAACTTCGTGTCAAAGTATACTTACGTGCCGTTCTGTGAAATAAACTGATTTATTGCATAAGCGTACAAAAAAAATTTTAGGTGCTCTGCACGTATTGACAATGTATTTCCTGTGGTTTAGGCCGACTTATGGTGCCTTCCTACGGTGCGTGGTTCTGCAGATCATCACGCACAGCCGACGACGGCGTACGGCAACGCACGAAAGGGCTCCTGTGCTACCGCGCACCTCGGCGCACGAGACCGTTCCCATGGTGTGTCGTGCGAGCTGATCCGCGTCCGTGCGCGATATCACACACCGGTGGGAAGGGGCTATTAGCTGTCACAGGATGGTATAGGTGCTGGGCAAGCCTATTCCATCTAAAATCCTGTCCCAGGCACTATAGCGTCCCGTAAGTTGGGGCATGAGTAATCACCAGTTGCCCCTGACGCTATATAAATCATCTACAATTGATGCAAAGGCCTGTTTACTTCTTTTTAAATAATATTTAGTTTTATTTGGGAAACAAACAGAGACAATAAAACTTAAAAAACAGTGAAGATGTAATACAATAAGCTGTATTGGATAAAAATGCCCAATTTTTTGTTACCTTAATACTTTAGATTTTGCCCTCAGAGGGCGATTCCAAAAGTCTCACCCTGCCTATTTTATAACGTATATTACACTACCTAATTTTCTAATATAAAGGCATTTATTTACACAAATAAACTTACAATTAAACAAATATTTACAAAGTTAACAAAATAAACCAAGAAATAGTTGAGCTATCTGTAGACCTAACAAGCATAAAATAAAAAAAAATACATAAAAGTTTAATAAAAATGTGTATTTTGAACATCAAAAAGCAAAGATTTATTTATCACTTGCATATTGAAATAAATAGCAATATTGAAATGACTTTCTATAAAAACTAACTTAGAAAAATATTTCTATTCAGGCTGTGTGGAAATAAAAATGTTTTATCATGCGTTAAGCATGCCTGAAACTTCTATGCATGTAACGTTTCACATGCAAACGTTGAGCATTACTGAAACAGTAAGCCTACCACAAGCTCTGTCTGGCTCGGTCTCTGGCTCTGGTTTTGAGTCTGTGTGAGTGTTGACTAAATAAATCCTACGTCAAAACGTCACACACACAGTATAATGCACTGGTGAGCACTCACACAGACTCAAAACCAGAACCAGAGACAGAGCCAGACAGAGCTCATGGTAGGCCTACAGGTCTGGCCAGCATAAATATTGGCCATCAAAATATTTGCCGGATGCAGTCTTTCAGTTTGCTAGCTGTTATTTTTCACGTCGAATAAACTCAAAAATTGTTTTATTACGAAAGAGTTCACAGTCCTATCGAATGTTCCTTTCTTTTTAACCGACGTCAAATAAAAAAGGATTCTCAATTCAGGTTTGTTTTTTTCTAATGTTTGTTATCGCTGAACTGCGTTGTTAAAAAGCCGATTTGAAAAAATATGTTTTTATTTGAAAGGTATTCTAGATTGGTCCCATAGAAATTTCCTAGAAATCGATTCAGCAATTTGGTCATGAAATCAGTTTCTCAAGTTTTTTTAAATTGATTTTTTATCCCACCAGCTCTGAAAGTGTGTTTTTGCTGTTTAATTTCTGACTGGAAAAGCCGTTTTTATCCGCTAGAGGATAAAGTA
The DNA here is from genome assembly GCA_939531255.2 of Thera britannica. Taxonomy (NCBI): domain Eukaryota; kingdom Metazoa; phylum Arthropoda; class Insecta; order Lepidoptera; family Geometridae; genus Thera; species Thera britannica. Next base: position 6,338,215 of record OW618045.2, read on the forward strand.
AATTTGAATTTAGAATATCGTGTTCAATAAGTTTGTGAATACACAACCTATTTACTTCTACCTCCATGGTGCCAAACTTATCATACAAACTTTTTTATTTTGTTAAAATCTCGCACTCGTAACCTTCTTGGTGTATTTGTGAATTCAAAACAACATTAAACCTATTTACTTCTACCTGCATGGTGCCGAATTTATCATACAACCTTTTTAAATTGCTTAATCGGAACCTTCTTGGTGTGTTACTTTTAGTCGCGCCATGTTCTTTTTTGCATTTAATCATTTCCTCGCTGAGTTGGGATGAAAAGTTACGTGTTGCACTCGAGTGCAAAGATTTTTCACCTTGTGCTCTTTTGATTCCTTCGCCAACGCTTAGGGTTCTAACTTTTAAACCACCCGCTACGCTCGTGGTTAAACTTTAGAATGCGCTAAATCTGCGCTTGCTCAGTCATCAAAATTGAGCACGTGGTTAAAAAGCAGCTTTGCACTCTTGTATAACAAATAACTATTGTTATTCGATGACAATAACAAGGGTTATTGTTTAGTTCTTCGGTAATAGAGTGTACATAGGGTGTACATATACCTATACCTATAGTAAACTGAACTTCCTACTGTTAGCAGGTATGTATGTATTGTGTTTTGCTACATGAAACTAAATACGATCAATAAAGCCTCTGTGTTGGCACAAACCAGCAAGATCCGGTCCAAACTAGCTCAAACTAGACATCGGCCCAATAACCGGTTTTATTTGCACTCAAAAGCTATCAGATTTGGAGATTTTTGGTTGACTTTGGATGTTTTCACTATTTTCATACGTATTTCTTTAAGATAGAGTTGAAAATTGCTTGAGGTTCCAGGGTTGATTTTAATACTGTTGTTGATATTACGGAATGTGGAAGACTATTTTACTGAAATCCCTTTGGGACGCTCTGTAGGCCTACTAAAAGCTCTGTCTGGCTCTGGTTTTGAGTCTGTGTGAGTGCTCACCAGTGTATTATAACGTATGTGTGATATTTTGACGTAGCTTTTTTTTTTTATGTAACTAGCTGATGGAACAAGCATATGGCCCACCTGATGTTAAGTGGAAACCATCGCCTATAACAAAGCAACAAGTATTAGTTTTAGTAGTATTTAGTCAACACTCACACAGACTCAAAACCAGAGCCAGACAAAGCTTGTGGTAGGCCTGCTGGTATTGCGTAGCGAGATACTATCATATTACGGCTTTGGATTTTTGGCTTTTTGGCTTTGGTCCTATATTCTTATTCTATGCCTATTGCCCAACCCTTGCAATCTACGTTGTGGTAAGTTTCTAGTTATGTAAATACAGTTATAGCCAATGTTATATTATACAGGGTGGTTTTTTGAAGGTGGTGATAGCCAAGTCCGGAATCACGAGAGTTAGAAAAAAGTCTTGAAAGGAGTCATGCCCTCGATTTATAAGAAATCAATGACTGCGTATTTATTTTTATCAAAAATCTTTTATGTGGGGTCGGCACAACATGTCTTCTTTCTCCATTTCCCTCTTTCAGCCGTCATAAATAAATGTTTTACTAAAAAATAATGCAAATTTTCACTTTTTTATATTTTTACATGGAAGAAAACTTGAAACATTTCTATCGAAAGATTGTGTCAAGTGCACGAAAGGAGCCTTTTTGAGGCGCACTTAAAGTCCTTTTACCAACTAAAATCCCTTATTTTAAATCTGTGATACGATAAAAAGAAGAAGTATGCTGGGAATCACACCTAAAATTAATATTAGAAAAACTATTAATAAAAAACATGAAATTATAAAAATAAAAAAAATACATTTTCAAAGAAACTATATTTTTTTATAATGAACTCTATTTTTTACCTGTAGGTATTACAGGTAGTAAACAGAGTTCAGATCACCGACCGAAAGGAAAAACAGGATCTTGAAATTACGCAAATAACGCTAAAATATTTTCACGTAACAAAAATAATCCTTACAAAATAGCAAACAAAATAAAAATAACCCGTAAACACACATAAATTGCCATAACTCGGGTCATTACACACAGAAGCTATTTATCTTCGCACAAGACAGAGGACAATAATTACTCGAAATACTCGGTTACGGACTGGCTGATCCGGGTTAGTGTACATAAATAAATGGGTTACATTTAATTGGTAACTTGCAAATAATGTCCTTTTGCATTCCTAAGATCGAACTACGAGTAGTTTATTTCATTTATTATAGTACAAGTCGTAGAGTTTCGCCTTTTCTTGAAAGGCGATAAGTCCAAAACTCTCTGTCACACAGACTCAAAACCATAGGCAGAAACAGAGCCAGACAGAGCTAATGGTAGGCTTACTGAGGGTAAAAATTATAAAAAAATAAACATTGTAGACAATCCACACACCATTATCTAGCCCCAAACTAAGCAGAGCTTGTACTAAGGGAACCAGATAGCTAATACAATATTTTTTTTTTGTAAATACATACTTCGAATACGATATAACACCCAGACAGAGAACCAACATCTGGTTTACCACACAAATATTTGTTCTCGGTGGGGATCGAACCCACAACCTACGGCGCAGAAGACAGAGCCATTGAGCTGAGAGGCCAGTCAAAATTAGATGCAATATGTATTTTTCTCAAAAAACAGTCAAAATAATGTATTTTTTTAATTACCAGTGAGCAATCAATGTGCACTGAACCAGTGTAAAAACATAATTTTTCTAATTTTAACTTTGTTGGTAAAAGAATTAGGAGGCGATGACTTTCTGCCAGTAACTTTTATAAAATGGATTAATCTCAGGAGATCGTTTGACAACTCAGCGCTTCTGAACAATGGCCAGTGAAACGCTCACGGGATTTGAAATTTTTAACAAGCGCTGTCGTTTTTAGTTTAGATTCCAAGAGCAAACGTTTGTGGGTCTTTATAGACTTGGTTTTGAGGTCATGACTTTTTTTTATGACATGAGTGTTTTTTTACTATTTACCTAAGGTTCACAAGTTGAAACATGCGGATCACTTTCATCTAAAATATTTCACTAACAATAATTAAATTCGACGCAGTTTCTGAAAGCAGTGAACTCAACATGCATATTGGAAACGTGCGAAACTATTTTAAAAGTAAAAGGTATAAGAATTTAAAATCTTATATCCTTAAACGAGAAAATCTTGTATAAATTAAGTATACAGAGGGTTTCGTGCTATATGGGCTGATCTCCCTATCAAACTGGTAACTCTTCGCTCTTTCAACTGTTTCGTGTGTAGTTCACATATTTAATTATATAATTTGTACCTACTCATTGTAATTTTCCTTGTTAATAAATGTACTGTTGTTATTATTATCTACATAATATTATGTACGGAAAATAGAGGAGTGAATGCAGAGATGACGGCTGACAGAGGGGAATGGAGGAGGAAGACATGTTGTGCCGACCCCACATAAAGTGGGATAAGGGCAGGAAGAATAAGAAAAAGAATTAGGATACATCTGTAGTAATTTAGTGATTTAAAGGGTTTCCGCCACGGGCCATAGAAAAAAACCCCAGTCCCGGCGCAAAAGAATTGTATCTCAGATTTTAGATAATTATAAGTAGAAACAATATCAGGTGTCACTATTTCCTGATTTCGTGGCTAACATGGTTATTTTGCCCAGAGAAGTTTCATAGGCGCCACATGTAAACATGACACTTTGTAGGAAAAACTACTTGTTACTGTACTAATTGACATAGAATTGGCAAAAAATGAATAAAACACACACATATACCCTAGTACATAATGTTGTTATTGAGGAACAAGGACGACATAAGTTTATTCATACATGTTTCAAGTGTGCATTAAGAACTCAATACTCAGTCATTTAAAGCGCGCTCAATGCGTTCTTTTACTTAAACAGTAATTATTAGCGCATATCTATGCATATATTCATTGTGTTAAAATAAATACTTTGTTTAAATGGAATAGTTTTTTAAACATACCTCTTGGGGCGGTTCAATAGCACGTACAATATGTACCACGAATTCTCGACGTGATTGAAGAAAATGTTCAAATAGAACATGTCTTCGAAGTCGCCGAAGTGACCGTGTACACAAAACACAATTGTCTGCCATATCACAAGAAAAATCAAAAGTCCAGGGATTAATGCAAAGTCGCCGTAAAAACAAAATAAATCAGGAGGAACCAACCACGAGTCGTATCAGTGTGTACGTATTATATTCATTTTTTGCAACTACCCGCACGTTTGTGTTGTTAATGAGTGAATTAATACAGTAAAATGAAGTTTTTAAAAAAATGACATAGGTCAGGTACATTATCACTTATTACATTTATGTGATAATGTGTTTATATGATGTGTTTTATTAGTTTTTTGCCAATTCAATGTCAATTACACACAGTATCATGAAGTTTTTCCTAAAAAGTGTCATTTTTGCATGTAGCGCCTATGAAACTTCTCTGGGTAAAAAAAACATGTTAGCCACGAAATCAGGAAATAGCGACACCTGATACTGTTTCTACTAATAAGTATCTAAAATCTGAGATACAATTCTTTTGCGCCGGGACTGGGGCAATTTTGGTGGAAACCCTTTAACACATCACTCGTATGAAATGGTGTCTGTAGATCTCATTTAGATAAACTCGGGTCGGGTCGCCTAATAATCTTTGAATCATGCAGGGTTTGTAGTTATTGTCGTATTGTGTAGCTTTGATTCTCGATAAAATGACAATATTAATTAATAGCATCAGGGAATACTGATAATTACTCACGCCTCTACTTACCAACACACCTAGCATAAACAACACGCAAAATAAAAGAAGAAAAGCTTTATTAATAATATGTTAATCACAGTTTTATAAACTTATCTATATTCTGAAAGAACTATTTAAACACTGTTTAATAAAAAAAAAACTTTATAACCTATCTGGCTCCCATAGTAGAAGCTCTGCATAATTTGGGACTAGACACGTGTTAGTGAAAAAAAAACCTCTCTGAGGCACGCTTTTTAATCCTTTCACCGCACTGGTTTGAAAGAATCGGTGAAACGATATGAAGAAGAAGCTATAATAATAGCGAATCGTCTGAAGGCTCCTTTATGCTCTACTGTTAATTTGTATTTGAGGATAATTGGGTGTCGGGTTGAATGGAGTGACAGCCAGCTGAAGCGACGTTGGAGTTGAGCACTGGTTTGGCGCCCGCATCGATAGTTTTTTTTTGGCCGTTAGGCCACCGCCAACCTTCTTTGACTTACGACATAGAGCTTACTAGCGTTTCCTTTTTTCATAGGTTTCCTTTTTTATAAGGACTTTATAATACAAAATTATTGTTTTACCAAAGAACATACAAAGGTTTATTTAAATTACTGGGGTTCCCCGCACTAGGACAAGCCGGTATTGCGGGAGGCTAAAGGGGAGGCAAAGTACAAGAATTAAGATTTCTATTAATTATGTGAAACAAAAGCAGATAACACAGAAACAAAGCAAGACACGAGAGAAAGAAAACTAATATTACTAAGAAACAAAAAATAATAATTAAGCTAACTAACTGTGTAGGTAATTTTAATTTATTTATTTAAGTTGATAATGTTATTTTTTCATAAGTTTGTGAATAAATTAATAAATGACAGAAAAAAATGAGTGAAAAAAAAATTAAGTAATGTGAATCATACTTACATTAAAATTTTAATAAGTATTAAACTTATTACGCCTTGCAGGGTACAAAATGTACTCACCTGATAAGTATAGACCTATGCTATGAAAATAATGTTTGTGCATTTTGGCAATAAAATAAAAAATGGATGGAATACGTCAAGGTAGTCAAGGATGACATGAGCAGGAAAGGAGTGAGCACTGAGATGACGAATGATAGAGGTGACTGGAAGAAGAAAACCTGTTGTGCCGATCCCACTTAGCGTAGGATAAGGGCAGGTATATGATGATGCATTTTGGCAATCATCATCATCAACATCAGCCTGAAGAAGTCCACTGCTGGACATAGGCCTCCCCTACACATTTCCAGGAAGAACGATTCTGAGCCCTTTCCATACACCGACTTTCCGCGATCTTAACAATGTCGTCAGTCCATCTGGTGGGTGGGCGCCCTACTTGTCGTCTTCCGGTTCGTGGTCGCCATTCGAGAACCTTTATTCCCCAACGGTTGTCAGTTCTTCGAGCTATATGACCTCAATATATATTATTTTGGCACTGTGTAAATCTAAATCTGAATCTAAATCTTTCCAGTGGTGGCCACTCACTACGTAACTGGCCACCGGTGGCTGTGGCCAGTGGTTCACTAGCCTCGGTTAATAACTGGTGCTACAAGCCGTGATTGCTAGATAGGCGTGTGTAAATTAGAACTGCCAAACTACATCCACTGACATGGAAACTAGTGCAAAGTTTCGTTTGCCGTGGCTTTGATTATTTCTTGGTCACCGCGCTATATCAGTTTGCAGACCTATTGAGGAAATTAAGGTCGAGTATGCTCAAAATACATGGTATTTTATTTTTATTTAGGCCCACCTGATGTTACGTGGTAACCATCGCCTATAACAAAGCATTATCTGGTAGAATCTGTTCAGAAAGAGAACCGTCGTGGGATTGGAGGGCGCTGCTGTGCTTAATTACCTTTTTTGTTTAGTGGGCAATACAATAGCGCGTCTGTTGCGTTTTGATCCTATTACAACCAGTGTACTATTCCTTTATTTAATTTTTATGATGCAAAATGCTGACAGAAAGAAAGGGATGTGCTGCCATATAAAAATCGAAATGTTAGTTCACAATTTGGCCACGACGGTTCTCTTTCTGAACAGACTCTAGGAGACGCACGTCTGACGCTTTTTTTTACACTTTAAGACTTGCGCTTGACCACAATCTCATCTGCTGATAAGTGATGATGCGCCCGATGGTATTTCACTCTTGTCTTAAAAACGTCCAAGTTGTAGGTGATCGGAGTTATCTTTGGCTGTCAGCAACATAAAAATTAAAGCAAAGCGCTTGGTGCGGACAGTTGGAACATCAACCAGGTATGGATGTCGCTTTGACGCACGTAAAATTTCATCAAAATCGGTTCAGCAGTTTGGCCATGCAGTCGGTTTCTCAAGTTTTTTAAGCTTCTCTTGTTTAATTCCCACTGATATACACTCCTTTCTCTATTACCTTCAACACATCTACAAACTACGTAATAAATAAATAAATTAGCACCTACGTACAATGTGCCCCGTCTTGTGTGCAGTGACGTAGTTAGGTAACCAAAGGCCCAAACAAGGGCCCAACTAGGGCCCAAACTAGGGCCCCAACAAAACTATTTCAAATCGTTTCTTCCGTATTATTTGTCGTGTTCCGAATTATATGATAAAACTTTATAGAGGACTAAATAATACGTAAAAATGCATATGCACTAACATTATAATGTACCTAATCAGTGGTCATATTTTACGCAAGGATTTCTTCCAGACAACAACTAAGGCTAGTAACGAAGAGTCCAAACAAGGCTCCACCGCCGAAAACAACAAGTGATAAGCGATATAGACGTTCATTAGCCCCCGAACTAGTGTCAAACTAACAACTTCTTCTTCGTCTTCTTATCGTGTCACTGCTTCTTGTGCTGCTTCTTTCAAACTAAGCGTGGTGAACGGATTTTAAGTGCGCCTCAAAGAGGCTTCTTATGTGCATAACTGACAACTGAAACTTAAATTTGAAGTAATCCAAATTTGTAAGTACGAGGGGCCCCTGAACTTAGGGGCCCCGGGACACTGCCCCGTCTAGCCCCGGTAGCTACGCCACTGCTTGTGTGGTTTGGATAGACCTGGGTGCAATGTTGCAAATTGTGGTCTCTCCGGCAACCAAACATAGTTAGAACTATAATTTATTTACGTCATGCTCGGTACAGTCACATTCATAGCCAATTTATCGTGATAAATACCCGTTTCTTCCTTAAAATTAAAGTTATAATTATTTAGGATTAGTTTTTTGTCATTTTGGAAAGTCACTTATGTTTTTGTTATAATTGTTTTACAGTTTTGTTTGTTGTTGAGTTTTGTTCTTTCTGTAATTTTGGTGGTATTTTAACCAACATTACTTGAGGTCTTAGTTCAAAGTGTGAGCAATTAGAATGAAAGTGATATCCTACTTTGGACGGAAATGTTTCCGATGGTTTCGAAGAAAAATAAGTCACCATTTTCTTAAAAAGCCAATGACAGCCGACATGACAATGTCTATTGAAACTATTTAATAAGCAAAATTAATAGAAATTGACAAATGTCTGATAATTAATTAAGAAAAAGAAGAAGATGCGAGTATTTGTGACACAATCCTATTCTATCTTTCTCACTAATAAATGCGAAAGTTCATCATCATCATCAGCCTGAGAAGTCCACTGCTGGACTTAGGCCTCCTAAAAACCAGTGGCACGATGAGAAGACAATGGAATTTTACCGCTTCTTCTTCTTATCGTATCACTGACTGGTTTTTTCAAACCAAGTGTGGTGAAAGGATTTTAAGTGCGCCTCAAAAAGGCTCCTTTCGTGCACTTGACACATATTTTCAAACTGTTTAGGTTCTACGACATGCCGGTTTCCTCACGATGTTTTCCTCCACCGTTTGAGAGCACTGGCATAGTGTAGATACATTTTTGGGCAGAAAAAATCACTAGAACCCACGACCAGGGTCGGAAGGCAGGGCCGCTACCACTAGAACACCAGCGCTCTTGCCGCTGAGTGTACGTTATATTCTGGGATCACAGGATGTAGGTACTAATTGTTTCAACCAGATGTTGCCGTGGCGAGTGTTGCTTGCATTATTACTGACATTACTACAAAGCACTATCTACCATCATAGGTGTAATTATTAGATTCTGACTGAGTCCTCATGCAAAACACTGTAGGATGAAGTTTTTGACGTGACAACGTCTTATAATTCGATGGAGCCGGCTGCACGCACGAAAAAACATAACACATGTGGTGTTACCTCGCTCTGAGGCGTTTCATATAAGGCTTGAAACACAATCGAAACACAGCAATGCTGCTTCACGGCAGCAATAGGCATGGTGGTAGTACGCACCTGGACGAGCCACACACAAAGAGCTCTACTACTACTGAAAGTGTAGGAATTAACTAATGAACACTAGGAATGAAGCTGTAAGTTTTCTTACCTACCCTCGTTCCGAATACTGAATATTTAATTCAATTCAATATTTTTATTTCAGACCTTATAAATATTACATTACAAAGTCCATAGTAGGTACATAAGAAAAAACACGTTAACACTAAATACAAAATAAAATAAAACATATAACTATAGCCCTCAGTACATACTGGTCAAGAGAATAGAACATGCGCTCTTGTCCAGTAGTCCATAATATATCTCCACCATTATCTTAAGTAACCTAACGATTACGGTAACCTATTGACGTCAGAAATCCACAAATATTTGAGTTATCGATCCAATACAAAACCAACCAACTGTAACCTACATACAGTGTTGATTTTACCAGTGAATTCAACTCCTTGTTCGGACATTTGTCAATACCAGGCTATTGACCATCAATTGTAGAGTCCACGCAAGATAACACTGCGCGTGACAAATGGCAGAAATATAGTTGTAGAGTTCTTTGTGAGTGGCTTGTCCGGGGAAGTACTCCCACCATGCCTATTTCTGCCGTGAAGCAGCATTGCTGTTTTTCGTTTTGAAGGGTGTGGGTGCCGGGGAAATTACTGGCACGTGAGGCTGATCTGTATGCCTCAAGTTGATGGACGCAGGGCAGTGCATCGTAGGGCACGTTCTTGACGCGCGTGACCTACGAAGCAACTCTTTGTTATAGGCGATGGTTACCACTTAACATCAGGTGAGCGGGCCATATGCTTGTTCTATCAGCTGCGCCAGATACCCACCAGCCAAGCGTCACGCGTCGCTTCAATCGAAAAATTTAGAAGACTAAATAAATAAATATTAATATACAATCTACACAACACTATCTAGCCCCAAACTAAGACCTAAAGAAAACCAACTGAGTTGAGACGCCATATTCACGCCAAATAGTAGCTATCTGATTCCCATCGTACAAGCTCTGCTAAAATAAGTGTCAAGTGCAAGAAAGGAGACTCTTTGCGGCGCACTTAAAATCCTTTCACCACACTTGGTTCGCAAGAATCAGTGACACGATAAGAAGAAGCTGTGCTAAGTTTGGGGCTAGTATTGTGGTCCACAATATTTATTTATCCAATACCTTTATAGCAAAACCCTTAAAAAAACATACATAAAATTATTACTACAGAAAGGATTTTCTTACAAGCTACCCTAACCATAATTCAATGTCATCAATGACGTAGGTCGACTGTATAAAATACAAGCGGAATATATATAAATAAATAATAGCATGTACCTTGTTTGCATGTTGTTTTTTAAACCGACTTCAAATAAAAAAAAAGAAAGTCCTTCATTCGGTTGTATTTTTTATGATAGCATAACTTCGTCATTTATGAGCCGATTTTAAAAATTCTTTTTTCGTCTGAAAGGTATAAATATTTCCAATCGTTGCGTAGTCTCTCCTTGCGCAGCAGTGGGTCCACGTCTTAACACGTCATCATCTTCCTAACTTTAATCCCACTTCATTGAGGTCGGCGTAACCATGGTCCATTAGCACCTATTGAGATGTGATTAGTTAGTCTGTGGTGAACCTTGATTGAACATAGAATGAGTCTATTCAAGCTTCACTCGTTCTTCCCGTGAATGGAAAATTTAAAAATGAAAATCTTTCTCAACTCTAATAAACGTTCTAACTTGATTACGGACAACACCGGAAAAAATACAGTAAAGAATAAGAAACAAAAAATAATTTGCCTAGCCCAAATAAAACAGTTTCACGACAAATACTTGTAATAACCAGTTTCAATAAAATAAAAACTAAAACCGCTTCCCGAAATAGCAAACATATTTTTTCACGGCAATTTCGCAAAATAAAAGAAACCCTTGTACAGTTAAAACAAAAAGTCATAACGGCCAGAGTTTTATTTGTCCACAGAAGAGACAAAAAGAAAAGTGGAAAGTATATACGTACACTGAAGTTCATAATTTTTACGACAAAATATATGACTTTGAAAGGGATTTAAATTCTTTTCCACGAATATTGTGTTGTATTTCTGCAAAGTAAAATAAATGAGGCCGCGTCGTAATGAGATAGTGTAATGTGGGTTTACTTAAATAATATTTTTATGACAAAATAATGTGCAAATGATACAGCTTTCTTCTCTTCTTCTTCTTTTTCTAGACTGGCCTCTAGCTCTGCCTTTTGTGTCGTAGTTCGTGGGTTCGATCCCCACCGAGAACAATTATTTGTGTGGTGAACATAAATGTTTGTTCTCTGTCTGGGTGTTATATTGTGTATTCTAAGTATGTACGAGTAGTTACAAAAAAATATATATATAAGTATTATATCAGCTATCTGGTTCCCATAGTACAAGCTCTGCTTAGTTTGGGGCTAGATAGTGTTGTGTAGATTGTCTACAATATTTTTTTATTTATTTTTCCTGCCCTTGTCCCACTTTATGTGGGATCGGCACCATATGATCTCCTCTTCCATTCTCCTCTATCTGCCGTCATCTCTGTATTCACTTCTTTCTTATCCATGTCATCCTTCACACTGTTCATCCATCTTTTCTTTGGCCTACCTCTACCCATATATCAATCTTCATTCATCACTCATTCTCCTAGTCACATGACTTTCATCTCTCCTCATGACATGCCCGTACCACGCCAGCCTGTTGCTCTGCTCCCCAATTTTTCTGTCTTCAGTGCTACTTTCAGACTTCCTCTGATATACTCATTCCGTATCTTGTACATTCTTGTCAACATGAGAATAAAATTAACTAATTAAATAGTGACTTCAAAAAGCTTTGTTTAATAAACAAAGCTTTTTTGGGCTTTAGATTTTCTTTTTAAAGTCCACGTCACATCTTTTTTAATGTTTAATTATAAGGCATTCTTCATCTTCTGGCAGATTTATTGAAAACCCCTGCTTTCTGGTATAAATTTAGTTAAAAATCGGTTGTCTGTAAAGTCGGTTTACTGACGATAGTTGAACGTGACAACGTCATACAGAGAGGTTATTCTGAGAATTGACAAGCTTTTGGGTGTTAGCTTCACTTTTTACTTCGTGTTCGTGCTACCCTAGGCAAATTGACATGGTGATAAGACGCAAACATTTCGATGTTGGCCGCAATGAATCTAACACAAAGTCTTCATTTTTATCAAGTTGCCAACATGGATCGGGCATAGATTCCTCAAAATAAAGACCATAAAGATGACTGCTGGTTCAATTGACTGACAATTCACGATTGTTCAGTAGGCCTACCATGAACTCTGTCTGGCTCTGGTTTTGAGTCTGTGTGAGTGACTCACCAGTGCATTATTCTGTGTGTATGACGTTTTGACGTAGGATTTATTTAGTCAGCACCCACACAGACTCAAAACCAGAACCAGAGACAGAGCCAGACAGAGCTCATGGTAGGCCTACAGGAGAAGCATTTGAAGTTTTTTTCGTGCCAAATCGTAGGTAACTCTTGTTGTATTCGTCTTTTTTAAGATCTGGTTTACCAAAAATCCTTAGAATTCTGCGGGCTTTCAGCATAATATGAATTGAGACGCTATATACTCTATATATATGTTCTGTTCTGATATCCAGAACTACGGATCCCTACAGACTGATTTACACTGATGTTATGTGATACTTATCCAGCACCATCACCTCGCCGGCGCTTTAAACCACGGCGTGGTCTCCGCCATCACCGCTCACTAGCACGACGCCGCGCACGAGCAAACTCAGGAGACTTATTTATTAAAACTGATCTGGAGTATAGGGCGTATTTAAATTAAAACTCAAATAAAAAAAAGAATTTATTCTGCAGTATCACTAAGATCACTTTGAAACGTCTTAAAGCTAAGTGAGTCTAGGTGACAGTTCCACGCGACCAAGCCTAGAAGAACAGGCAACAAACTACGGCTTCGTTCCTACTTTTTTTGTATGATCTTTTTACAAAACACGCACACGCTAAGCTTAGTAATAGTAAAGTACCTACACAGCATATAAAAATAAGATACGAAAATAGTAGGTAGGTACAGACACTGCAAATAATTCACATGTTGGCTTTTGATAACTAGATCTTCTTCGGGATCTGAACAATCAAAATCAAGGCCTAAGTTGTGAAGTACACAACAAGCCTGTATGATCTGTACACATTTGTTTGGCTTGTAGTGCAAGACCCTATCCTTTCCCAACGTCAACTGTTTTTAACCAGCCAAAAGTGTTTTCTATTGTGACCAGGGCTTTCATATGCTTCTGGTTGTACATTCTTTCTGGGGAGTTGCAGTAACATTTAAAAATGGTGTCATGAGCCAAGGCCACTGTGGGTATCCAGAGTCACCTGAAATTATGTTGATAATTTTTATTACGAAGCTCAAAAAAAATATCTTCTATGTAAAAATCTAAAGTAACTTAAATAGTAACCATATAGTTAGGATGTTTTCCTGAGGGACACCTTTGTACGTACCTACATAAGCAGTAATACCGGGTTGGTATCTTAGGTGGTAGGTAGGTACATATTAATGAAAATAACATAACTCACCTTTAATTCAAAGCTCACGCGCTGCGAAGACTTTAGGTCGTTATGCTGTCGCAACTCTTCGCATAGGAACGCGAAGGCAACCTTCGACAAACGATACCGACGACGAAATATGGTCTCCGGAAGATCTTCGATAGGATTGAAAGCTTTCCGTAAACCAGCCCGCAGTTCCCGTAATTTACGAACCCGGTTTTTCTCGACCATCCGCATTGCAAAATAACATCTTGCAGACATTCTCAAAAGCAATTATTGACTTCAAAAATGCACAAATAAATGTTTGTTTACTAATTCATTTTGATTGATCGATCGTGAAGCTGTCAAATGCATTCCGAAACTAAGAATAGCATTTTACACAAAAACCGTTAGAATCGTGAAGCTAACGAAAAGATTTAGTACGATTTTGGTGTTGACGATAGACTATCACCGGTGTTAGCGATAGTAAGTGAAGATACGTAGCAATATTATTTCTCGCAAAGCCCGTCAGAGGCGCTCATCGTTTTTCCATACAAAATCGGGATTTTAAAGAGGTTTTAACCTCTTTACAAAACGCTAACACGACACCTTATGTCTTACACGACACCAAAAATGGTGTTGCAAAACTCTGAATAGCCTCTCAGCTGTCCACGTGGACGCATCGCTCACTCAAGTAGGAGAGAGACAGATGTCGAACGCTGCCGAGCGCGGAGGCCGTGCGTGGCTCTTTGACGCTCGTTCCTCGCTCTCGCTTGCACTTCAAGCCTTAAATAGAACGTTTCAGAGCGAGGTAACGCCGCATGATTCATGTTTTTTCGTGCGTGCAGCCAGCTCCATCGAATTATAAGACGTTATTACGTCAAAAAATACCTAATTATTTAGAACAAGACTATTATGTCGGCGGCCGTACCCGAAAACAATGCTTGTTAATTAGGTCAAGATCCATGATTCAATACGCCAGAACGGAGGCAAACATCTACTGAAGAGGTTTCTGAGGATAAAGGATAAAGGCCTACTAAAGCAGTACGAATAAACTGAGGTGTCGATGTCGGGCTTGCCTGAATACTACTATACTTAACTACACACAGCACCACAAAACATTTTAAATGGACATACACAACGCACGCTAGCTAATACATCTTTATGTATTTTTTCTATCTATCTATGCTCTGTTTAAATCTAAGGAAAAAAATGTTTGAAGTTTTCTGGACCAGTGTTATTATAATTATTTAAATACTTTCACACAACCAATGTTCTGCTAGGAGGACTTTATGCTAACAGCATTATCTACCAATCTTCCTGGGCGTGCAATAAAATTGTATTCTATTATCGCTAAAGTTAAATCCTTAGAATAAAATCCCGTTAAAAAATAATCCCAAATTAAAGCTATATTTGAAATTTATTCAGAAATAAAAAACGAACAGAACATTATCATTACAGAAATAAGGTATTAATTTTTTCTATTGTTTTATTGGTATCAATAGAATTATGAACGAAGTGTTAGTAAGTTAAAAATCAACATTATACCTAAACTTAGAGAAAATTAGCTTTCTTTCACTCGTCGAGCTTTAGTGGAAGGTGTTCTTAAGCTTAAAGTTATACATACCATTTTTGAGGCTTCATACATAATTAAATGAACTGAATAGAATTTGGCAAAAAGTAGATTTTCCTTATTCCAGATAAACTTTTCAATTTCGTTGATGTGGCGAAGGAATGCGAGTTTTCGCAGATTTTATTGTTGAATTACTTTTTCGGGGAGAAAATGGTTTTTACAATTGAAAAATTATGCTCAACACGTTTATTTGAATTGTAAAAAGATTACAATTTTGTTCGTTCTGTTTGCGATTGATTGTGATTGATAACTGACAAACAGGATAAGTGTTTACGGAAACAAAAAAAGCAGCCAAGTGCGAGTCGGACTCGCCCATGAAGGGTTCCGTAGCATCAATCAATATATATATAACTCAAAGGTGACTGACTGACTGACTGACATAGTGATCTATCAACGCACAGCCCAAACCATTGGACCGATCGGGCTAAAATTTGGCATGCAGGTAGATGTTAAGACGTAGGCATCCGCTAAGAAAGGAAAATGGAAAATTATTTAACGAAGAGGAGAAAAAAGGGAAAAATGGTATAAAGAAAAATCAACGCACAGCCTAAACCGTTAGCCCTAGAAGCATGAAACTTAGAAGGTGTGTTCCTCTAATAGAGCAGAGGTGCGCTAAGAAAGAAGATAGGAAAATTATTTCCCTGAAAGAAGAAAAAACGGAAAATGATTTTAAGAAAAATCACAAAAAATAGCTTTACAAAATACGTAAAAAAACATTTAAAAAAATTCAGCTACCGCATTATCTGGCACCAGGTTCGATTACACACAAAGGTTCACAAACAAACCGATGATAACCACTACGACAAAATCGCGGGAAACATCTATCATACTTAAACTAAACACTGTTGAAAAAAATCGGCTCCAACAGCACTCACCTTAAAATTCAAATACACTAAAGTGGAGGCTCAAATCTATGGTAACTAGCAGTTGGTCATGTCAAATAAAAAAAACAGATTCGATTATACACCAACGACGAATACGATAGCCCAAATTAGCCACTTCAACAAATTCACAAAAGTTCTTTACAAAATACGCAAAAAAAACATTAAAAAATTTCCAGCTACCGCAGCATCTGTCACCTGGTTTGAATACACAAAAAAATTTCAAAAAAACTATGATAACCACTAAGACAAAATTGCGGGAATCATCTATCATACTTAAACTAAACACCGCTGAAAAAAATCGGCTACAACAGCACTCGCCTTCAAATTCAAATACACTCTAAAGTACAAGCTCGAAACTATGAAAAACCAGATTCGTTTATACACCAACGAATACGATAGCCCAAATTACCCACTAAAATAAAATCACGAAATAAAGCTTAACAAAATATGCAAAAAAAAACATTAAAAAAAATCCGCTACCGCAGCATCTGTCACCAGGTTTGAATACACATAAAGGTTAACAAAAAAACCGATGATAACCACTTAGACAAAATCGCGGGAACCATCTTTCATACTTAAACTAAACACCGCTGAAATACACTTTAAAGTTCAAGCTCAAAACTATGGTAACTAGCATTTGATCGTGTCAAAATAACAAAACCAGATTCCATTATACACCAACAAATACGATAGACCAAATTACCTACTAAAATAAAATCACGAAAAAGAGCTTTACGAGATACGCAAAAAAAAAAAAATTTTAAAAATTTCATGTCAAATTAAAAAAGGTCTGATTCGATTATACACCAACACGCATTTGAAACCCTAAATTAGCCACTAACATAAAATCACAAAAAATGGCTTTCCAAAATACGCAAAAAAAAACCATTAAAAAATTTTCAGCTACCGCAGCATCTGTCACCAGGTTTGAATACACACAAAGGTTAACATAAACCCCACCGCAACCATTAAGACAAAATCGCGGAAAACACCTATCATACCGAAACTAAACACCGCAACGCTTAAAAAAAAAGGCAAAAGTACCTGCTCAAAACTATGGTAACCAGCTGGTCATGTCAAATTAAAAAAGTCTGATTCGATTATACACCAACACGCATTTGAAACCCTAAATTAGCCACTAACATAAAATCACAAAAAATGGCTTTACGAAATACGCAAAAAAAACCATTAAAAAATTTTCAGCTACCGCAGCATCTGTCACCAGGTTTGAATACACACAAAGGTTTACATAAACCCCACCGTAACCACTAAGACAAAATCGCGGAAAACACCTATCATACCGAAACTTAACACCACAACGCTTCAAAAAACGACTAAAGTACATGCTCAAAACTATGGTAACCAGCTGGTAATGTCAAATTAAAAAAATCAGATTTGATTATACACCAACACGTATACGAAACCCTAAATTAGCCACTAATATAATATAACATAAAATCACAAAAAATGGCTTTACAAAATACGCAAAAATAACCATTAAAAAATTTTCAGCTACCGCAGCATCTATCACCAGGTTTGAATACACACAAAGGTTTACAAAAAAACCAATGATAACCACTTAGACAAAATTGCGTGAATCATCTATCATACTTAAACTAAACACCGCTGAAAAAAATCGGCTACAACAGCACTCGCCTTACAATTCAAATACACTCTAAAGTACATGCTCAAAACTATGGTAACCAGCAGTTGGTTATGTCAAATTAAAAAATCTGATTCGATTATACACCAACACGCATACGAAACCCCTAATTAGCCACTAATATAACATAAAATCACAAAAAATAGCTTTACAAAATACGCAAAAAAACATTAAAAAAATTTCAGCTACCGCAGCATTTGTCACCAGGTTTTAATACACACAAATGTTTACAAAAAACCCGATGATAACCACCAAGACAAACGTTACATCGCAATATAGTGGAAGCCACTATATTAACTGGGTGTGCGAAAGGGGAAACTGTATTTATACCACGAATCCCATTAATACCTAATGACATCCCGTTCGAATTCAAACGATTACAGTTTCCCCTAAAAGTCTGCTTTGCCATGACAATAAACAAGTCTCAGGGGCAAACTCTCAAATTTGCGCGTATTGACTTGAGAGAACATTGCTTCTCTCATGGACAGTTTTATGTTGCTTGCTCACGAGTCAGTTCACCCAAAAGCTTGATAGTTTTAGCGTCTAATAATGAAAGATTAGTAAAGAATATTGTGTACAAAGAAGTTTTGTAGGCCCTAATTTTCTACACACGCTATACAAAAGTAAAGCCGCAAAAACAATACCTAACTAGCTGTTGCCCGCGGCTTCGCTCGCGTTAAGAAGTATTATTATTAATTAGGTATAGTAAAATTTGAGAGTTTGCCCCTGAGACTTATTTATTGTCATGGCAAAGCAGACATTTAGGGGAAACTGTAATCGTTTGAATTCGAACGGGATGTCATTCACTAGGTATTAATGGGATTCGTGGTATAAATACAGTTTCCTCTTTCGCACACCCAGTTAATATAGTGGCAAAATAAGGTTTTGATAAGGCAAACCTGGTGGTTTCAATGAATTTAAAAATTCTACAGGGAAATTAATAGCGTCATCTGTATTGACTGATCAGTATCAATCGAAGTATAGGCCTTTTCTTCGCCCTCAAACAATACTTCTTAACGCGAGCGAAGCCGCGGGCAACAGCTAGTTAACATAATATAAAGGTTTTTGTAGTTCGTCGAAAGGTAAATTGCGGTTTACGATTTATGACGTATAAAAAAAAAACTACTGACTAGATCTCGTTCAAACCAAATATCGTTGAAAGTTTGCATAGTAATGTACAATATATATATTTTTTGGATTTATCATTCTCTTATTTTAGAAGTTAGAGGGGGGGGGACCAACTTTTTTCCACTTTGGAAGTGTCTCTCGCGCAAACTATTCAGTTTAGAAAAAAACGATATTAGAAACCTCAACATCATTTTTAAAGACCTATCCATAGATACCCCACACGTATGGGTTTGATGAAAAAAAAAATTGCGGTTTACGATTTATGACGTATAAAAAAAAAACTACTGACTAGATCTCGTTCAAACCAAATATCGTTGAAAGTTTGCATAGTAATGTACAACATATATATTTTTTGGATTTATCATTCTCTTATTTTAGAAGTTAGAGGGGGGGGGACCAACTTTTTTCCACTTTGGAAGTGTCTCTCGCGCAAACTATTCAGTTTAGAAAAAAACGATATTAAAAACCTCAACATCATTTTTAAAGACCTATCCATAGATACCCCAAACGTATGGGTTCGATGAAAAAAAAATTTTTGAGTTTCAGTTTCAAGTACGGGGACCCCCAAAATTAATAGTTTTTTTTCTATTTTTATGTAAAAACCTTAATGCGGTTCACAGAATACATCTACTCACCAAGTTTCATCAGTCTAGCTTTTATGGTTTCGGAGAAAAATGGCTGTGACACGGTCGGACAGACAGACAGACAGACAGACAGACATGACGAATCTATAAGGGTTCCGTTTTTGCCATTTGGCTACGGAACCCTAAAAAAAAAGGATTTTGTTAGATACTTTTGTTCGGGTTTGGCTCAAAAAAGTGAAACACTTTTTCTATTTTAGTTTTTTAAATGTCTTCTTATCCTTTCTTAACTAACAATGAATAAATGCTCGATTTCGTGCTCTCTCTATTATATTGATATTTATTTAATTTACACAAAGAAACTTACAATTAAACAAATATTTACAAAATGTACAAAATACACAAGAAACAGTTGAGCTATCTGCAGATCGTTACAAACGATCTAGAGATAGCTCAACTGATCCAAATCAGTGCCAGACGGAAGCGTCCCCAAGACGCTGGCGGCATTGCCACGCTGAATAGCAATGCTTATACGCTGCGCCAGATACCCACCAGCTCTTGGGTCACGCGTTGCCTCGATCAGTCGCCTAGACAAAATTTTGAAGACCCGCGAGGCCTCGGTTCCCCACGGACCCAGAGTCTCAACCCCAAGAGGAGCAAATAAGTAGGCTCTGTCGAGACCTGCATATTTGCGCCTCTTGAGATCCTCGGCCAGATCTGCCGCCGCGCCCGCCACAACGGATGTCCTTGGCAGATGAGAAGGCGCAAGTGTGTCGACACACGTAGCATCCCACACAAGTGGCCTCCCCAACTCCCAAGGAACAAGCGTCATTCCGTCAGGCCGCTTACCATCGTCACGCAACAGACCATTCGGTTCGAGAACGGCTGGTACGTTGACGGTTGTAAAGGCCCGCCGGATGACGTCGTTAAGGCTGGCGTGACGAGATATCCGACCGGCGGCCCAAGAACACGATAATCCGTGGTGCCCAAGCTGATCGACTGCAGTACCGCATTGGCACCGATGAGGTGCGCAGCACGGCGCACCCAACCGTAAGCAGGTTGCAATACGGAACGTGACGGGATCCATTAAATTATATTGATTGTAATAAAACATAGAAAAAATATAGTTTGATGAGTAGTAGAGCTTTTTGTGAAGGGCTCGTCTGGGGAAGTACTACCAGCATGCCTATTTCTGCCGTGAAGCAGCATTGCTGTGTTTCGGTTTAAAGGGTGTGGGTGCCGGTGACATTACTGGCACGTGAGGCTGAACATCTGTATGCCTCAAGTTGATGGACGCACGGAAGTGCCACATATGGCATTTTTTAAACTTTAGCGATCATAACACAATAGCGGTAATTAACGGGATAAATACCCGTGATTCAGTATCATATGGAACGTTCCTGACGTGCGTGACCTACGAGGCAATGTTTTGTTTTAGGCGATGGTTACTTTTTAACATCAGGGGAACATCAGGGGGCCATATGCTTCTGTCAGCTAGTGGAATAAAAAAAAACGTTTAAAATCAGCACCTAATGCCGCCTTCCTACGGTGCGTGATATCACGCACCAGCCCGCACCGCGCACGACGACGCACGGCAACGCACACAGGAAATACTCCTGTGCTACCGCGCACCTCGGCGCACGAGACCGTTCCCATGGTGTGTCGTGCGAGCTGATCCGCCTCCGTGCACGATATCACACACCGGTGGGAAGGGCTATTACGCTGCAAATATGACAGCGCTATTTGACAGCGTTTCTCTGATCGCCACGACAGAACGCTTAAATGTGGGACCAGTGGGAAGGGGCTATAAGAAACATTTTTATGCCGAAGCCGCGTGTGGCCGTATAGGTACAATTTTAATAACAAGTTTTGGTATCAAAACAGTGTTTAATTTGATAAACAGTGTTTCACTGAAGCAATACCATCAAAGTTACCTGCTCTTAGTAATACGTTTTGAAATACAATTAATCAGTATTTACTCTACCTTTATGAGCTTTAGTCTCAAATATGCACGCAGCCAATTTCAACTTTGATAACTCATGAGTTTAATAACGCCTCAACTATCCTACGTTATTAAATGTTTCTCCCAAATTAAATATGAAGGACCGCATTCTACGACATACTGGCACGGTGCCTCGTGGAGACTGCACAGCTTAGAGAGAACAGCTGAGTTAAATAAACAACGAGTGGAAAATATTTTTTATCGACTTTAAAGGCACACCTAGGTCACTGGCGATGGCGATCAATGAAACGCTGTCAAATATCACTGTCAAATTTGACAGCGTTTAACTGATCGCGATTGCCAGCAACCTAGGTGTGCGCAGGCCTTAAATTAAAGATGAAGAAGCATTTCTCAATTCGGCTGTGTTTTTTTAATGTTTGCTATCGCATAACTTCGTCATTTACGATTTAGAAATTTTATCAAAATTAGTTCAACAATGTGGTAATTAGTCGGTTTCTCAAGTTTTTTAAACTAAAAGCATTTGAAAAGATTCTTTATTTATGTGTGATTTATTTGTTCGATGTCTTGAAAATAGAGGACGAATAGATTATAACAGCTAAGCGTGGACTACCTTTAAGCTGCATCACACTTTCCATAAAGTTCTATTGCGGTTCAATTTTCTGAATCAGATTCTGTCAGACAAAAATTACTTTTATACCGTCGTGATACGGTTCATATGCTTCCATTCCTGTAACAATTTAAGCAGTAAATTGAATGACGGTATCTGCACTCGACTTGGAGGAAGATTAAAGTGTACAAGCTCTTTGTCTCTGAGCTACGCCTGTGCGGAATACCGAACATACCCAACCGAGAGAGAACGCCTCGAAAATTTCAGGGCTCACTGATTTTCAGGCATTGCCTGTTACACCATGTCGGGAAAGGGGACGCGTTTGCGCCTATATTATTCATCTTATTTGAGCTTTGATGTACCGTTTGTGAGACATTTTATCACCCCTATGCTGCTCTCCTGTTGGTTTTTTCTAATCTGGGTGTAGGTGATTCCAAATATTTATTATCTGTAACATTGTGAAAAAAAAACAAGAATAAGCATAGCGCCCCGGCCGGCCGGTGTGGTATTTTTTTGATAACCTAACTTTCTTGCTAGCAATGACGGCTCGTTTTTGTGTCTCGAAAAATCTCTATGTAACTGTGAAATACTATTAGTCTAAAATCCCGCTATAGAAGGACCTTCACCGAGCTGGTTATTTAATGAAACGTATTTTATATATAATTAAACATGCCAATAAATATATTCTATATGGGTTGCCTATCAAATTTCAGTCCAGGATAATTATGGTTAATTATTAATTAAAAAAAAAAACATTTAAACTTCCCACTGGTTTGTTTATTAAACGAATTCTATACCAATCGAAAGTATAGACCCCAGTATTTTTATTCAATAAACATACCGGTGCAAAATGCTAGTATCGATTAACCTGTTTATACCTGGCTACCCGAGAGTTGTGACCGGAAAAAAAATAGGCAACCTAACGTTTGCATATTCTATGGGGTCTATACTTTCGATTGGTATAGAATTTGTCTAATAAACGAACCGGTGGAAAGTTAAAAAAACAATTTAGTTTTTTAATTATTAATTAATCATATCCTGGACTGAAATTTGATAGGCAACCCATATAGAATATATTTATTGGCATGTTTAATTAAATATAAAATACGTTTCATTAAATAACCAGCTCGGTGAAGGTCCTTCTATAGCGGGATCCTATACTATATAGAAACAATTCTGAAGATACATCCGCTGTTTTACTCATAAAAGGATCACTGGAACTTCACTGCTATTATTATTTTTGTTTTGTAAAAGGATAGATAGATAGAAAACGGCAGGAACCAAGCCGTATATAGTTTGTTGCCTGTTCTTGTAGGCTTGGTCACGTGGAACTGGCACCTAGACTCACCTAGCTTAAAGACGTTTCAAAGTGATCCTTGTGATACCAATGAGTAAATATTTTTTTGACTAGGCTTTGATTATGCCTTAAACACACTTTGGGCACGTGTCACGTCGTGGAGAGGTCTCCATAGAACGCCTGGTGATGCAGGGGAAGTTTGAGGGCAAAAGAGCTCGCGGCAGGTCATCAATGAGATGGACGGACCAAATCAAATCCGCCTTATACGCCCCTCTTAACGAATGCACCAGAAGAGCAGCGGTGCGGGATGAGTGGCGGAAAATTGTTAGGCGAGCCACTGCCTCGTCATGACGACCACGACCACTCTGTCAAGAGTGTAACGACTCAGAAGAAAATACACTTTTGCTGCTAAAAGTGTCTTTCAGACATCTATAAGCCAAACAGAACTAGCTTCGTTTTTCATAGCAGTTCTGTTTACACGAAGCTAGAAATGCTAGTTTGCTAGCTTACTATCTCTTCCTAGCTATTCTGGTTTGAAAAACTAGCCTCGTGTATTCTAGGCATTAAGATTGGAAGGCAAGGTCCACTAGGCCACCAGTGCACTCATTGGTGGTACCTAGGACATAAAAAAAATTGCGGACAAACCACACAACTCTAACTAGCTCCAAATTAAGCCGAGCTTGTACTATGGGATCCAGATAGCTGATATAGTACTTAAATACATTTATTTAGAATACACACTAAGAATACAATATCACACCCAGACAGTGAACAAACATCTATTCACCATACAAATATTTGTTCTCGGTGGGGAACGAACCCACGACCTACGGCGCAGAAGGCAGAGCTACTACCAACTGAGCTGAGAGGCCAGCCAGATAAAACCGTGAGATATAACAAGATAAAACCATGTGTGAGTGTACCATTGAAAGAGTGGATTTATTGACTGGCTACACTAACCCTAATAAACTTCACACATAATGGAACAATACATTGTAAAGATCGCGAGAAATCGTTGGATAGAGAGGGGCTCTGAATCGTTCTTCTTGGAAATGTAAGCGAGGAAAAAATTTATCTAGCAGTGGACTTCTCCAGGCTGATGTCATAATGGAAACCTCTAAAAGTAAGAAAGCGTATGCCTAAGTACAATTACAGGTGGTCTATTAATTGAATTGTATGGACTTCGTTTGCGTTAAGCTAGTTTTATGCTTAGTTAAATACTGCAACGCTTTAGGGTTGAATTTTGAAAAAAAAAATCTGTAAGGTAATATGAGATGGTTTATTAAGGTATACCTTTGTAGTGTATTTATACCTAACTGTGCAGGTATTTCACCAGTAATAAATTAGCTACTGAGTAATGCTGCCTTCCTACGGTGCGTGGTTCTGCAGATCATCACGCACAGCCGACGACGACGCACGGCAACGCACACAGGAAGGGCTCCTGTGCTACCGCGCACCTCGGCGCACGATTGGACATATTATCATCATAAAAATAATGCGGACAATCCACACAACACTATCTAGCCCCAAGCTAAGCATGATGATGATGATACATAGTATTGTGGATGCGATGTGATAAAGTGTAAAATATGCTTTGAGATATTATTTCGACGCGTACCTATGACACCTTTTATATTCCAATTTCATTTTAAAATTCACAATTTCCATTTTCCTTTTGCAAATACTCGTATTTCTAGAGACCAGTGATAAGTGTCTTTGATTTACGGAAATAAATATGGCGGCAGTAGTCCTACCACAAGCTCTGTCTCTGGCTCTGCCTCTGGCTCTGGTTTTGAGTCTGTGTTAGTGTTGACTATATAAATCCTACGTCGAAACGTCACACACACAGTATAATACACTGGTGAGCACTCACACAGACTCGAAACCAGAGCCAAGGATTATAACTTCATCTTTATGTAAATCTTAATATTGCACGCTTAGTTTTAAGTAGAATACATTGGAAATTTAACACCTTTTTCAACATGTAGGTACCTATTTTATGCAATCAACACTTTGACTTTGACTTTGAGACAGAGCCAGACAGAGCTTGTGGTAAGCCTACAGGACAGTTCTCGCAATTTATTTAAATTTTATAGTTTGCAAGAATGGGACCGGGAACTTACGGGCTCGTTCAAGCATTCTTGCGGAGGCATTCGACTTTAGAATGCGACCGGCAGTGTGGGAAGTCGGATGTTGAACGATTTAAGTTTAATTCTGGAAAAATAGTTTAAATATTTTTTAAGCTTTGCGCTCATTTAAGCATTATACGGTGGCAATCAGTGTAATGCTGCCTTCCTACGGTGTGTGGTTCTGCAGATCATCCCGCACAGCCGACGACGACGCACGGCAACGCACACAGAAAGGGCTCCTGTGCTACCGCGCACCTCGGCGCACGAGACCGTTCCCATGGTGTGTCGTGCGAGCTGGTGTGGGCTGGTGCGCGATATTACGCACCGGAGGGAAGGGGCTATGACGCTGGAAATATGACAGCGCTATTTGACAGCGTTTCACTTATCGCCACGACAGAACGCTTAAATGTGCGCAAGGCATAATAATTAATAATCAATTCTGGTTCTTCCTATGCTTAACCCACTTTGTGTCGGCACGACATGTCTTCCTCCTCCATTCCTCTCTGTCAGCCGCCATCTATGCATTCACTCCCCTCATAGCCATGTCATCTTTCACACAGTTCATCCATGTTTTATTTGGTCTACCTCTGCTCACATATCCATCCAGACCCTATACTTATCACTAATAATTAATAATAAAGAAATTATATAATTAGTTATGGAGATGAAATAATATTTGGAAAAAAAATCGGTTGTCTGTAAAGTCGGTTTACTGGCGATGGTTGAACGTGACAACGTCATAAGAAAATACACAGATGTCGAACGCTGCCGAACGCGGAGGCCGATTGTGCCTCTTTGTCGCTCGTTCCGCGCTCTCGCTTACACTTCAAGCCTTATATGGAAAGCCTCAGAGCGAGGTAACGCTGCATCGAATTAAAAGACGTTGTCACGTCAATAATATAATAATTAGTTATGGACATGAAATAATATTTGGAAAAAAGTAGTGTAATTTAAACTTAATTTTTATACTCAAATGGCTACTATCTCGTTAAATGTTACCAACTTAATTTAAATCCCATTTTCACTATGTTCAGATAAATAATTCACCAACTTTATATTCATTATCAAAACTAAATCTGATCAAAACTTTCGTTTGAGAATTTTGCTTAGAATTTCACAGCCAGAAAAACCTCACCGCGCGAAGTTTATCGCCCATCTATCGACGAGACCAAAACACTAAAAACTGATCCAATAAATTTACTGTCTCCATAAAAAACTGGATTTCGTGGAAAGGGTCAATTTGGTAATAGAATATTAAGAGCCTTTTGAGTTTTGATTTTTTAATGATCTAAAAATAAATCTAAAAATCTGTCAAAATTTATCAGTGCTATAGACATTTGACAATTAAGCCTTGCACACATCTGATTGTTCTGCGGTGGTGATCAGTGAAAAGCTGTCAAAAAATGCTGTCATATTTGACAGCGTTTCCTTCAATGCCAATGACGACCGACTTGTCTATTGACTGACTTTAAATGAAACTATTTTATTTATGTAATATATCCTCTCTCGACACTGACAAAATTGATTCAAAATAGACAGATGCCATCAAATCAGAAGAAGAAGTAGAAGAAGAAGAAGAACGTCCGCAAGGCTTAATACAAAACAAACAGTGACACTCCGAGCTAATATTGATCAATGTCAAAAGGCATCGAGACAATGCTTTGTTATATGCTACGGTTACCACTTAACATCAGGTGGATCATATACTAGTTCCATCAGCTGGTTGTATAAAAAAGTTTTAGTTTCCAATAGTATAACTACTACTTAGTAATCATCGTAATAATACAGTCTTAAGAATAAGATTTGAAAACGCTAAAGTTTTTTTTATGACCTGCATTGGTAAAACGGGCATAGTATTTTATGGTAAATAAGCTTTGATAAACATAAAAAAAGATTACATCGCTCAATACGTTTACAATATGAAAGATATTCCCTTCATAAAATCCAATGACGAAAAGTCTAGGAAACTTACATAAATTGGTGTAGAAATAAGCATATTTTCAAAGAACTACCCTCTTAAACGAAACGGCCACAGAAGGGACTATGTCACTTTACGACCGGCCAGCCTTTTATGACTCAATAAGCAAGCAACACAATTCCGACCACTGCTTATAAATAGGTACATTTTACCAATGTGGATATGACACAGAACTTATATGATGGAATATACCGCCATAAAATAAAATGTATTACCATGACAAAGTTTTGGGTTGAACGAAATGCGGTTAGATAGCCGAGATTTCCGATAGCCAAATATTTTAGGGGCTTCGTTGACCGCAGTTGGACAAAAAAACGTTTTTTAAAGTTTATAGTTTTTTCGAGTGTAAAATGCTCAAACTTTAACAGTTTTTGTGATAGAGTTCGCTCGGAAAACTACTGTCACACATATTGCACGCAATGATTCTTCTTCTTCTTCTTGTCGTGTCACTGATTCTATTTTTTAACTATTGTGGTAAAAGGTTTTGATGCTCGCTAATCGTTCCGATTTGATATGTAGGCGATTTGAAATATAAGCACTTGAGACATTAGGTAACATTTTTGCGTTACAAAATGGTCGCAACAACGTTGTAATATCGTTACCAAGAAAAAAATACCTCGCTTACTATTTTACCTCTAAAAATACATTGAGACATTGATACCTCATAGTGGTAACTGTAGAGCTTTTTGTGTGTGTTTCTGTTGTGAAGCAGCATTGCTGTGTTTCGGTTTGAAGGGTGTGGGTGCCGGTGAAATTACTGGCACGTGAGGCTGAACATCTGTATGCCTCAAGTTGATGTATGCAGGGCAGTGCATCGTAGGGCACGTTCCTGAAATGCATGACCTACGAGCCAATGCTTTGTTAAAGGCGAAGGTTACTACTTAACATCAGGTGGGTCATATGCTTGTTCCATCAGCTAGTTGTATGAAAAAAACACAGAATTTTAAAAACAATCGTCAGTCGTTTTTTTAACGGTTCTATATTTTTTTATCATCATTTTAACAGTTTAAGGCTTGGCAAGCTTTAACAACTTCTCGCTTACAGATTTCATAATCTTTAAATTATAACTCAAAATCAAAAATTAAATAAATCACGGAACGTTTTTATTAAAATCGCAATCACAAATTTTCCTATCTAAAGTTTATTTTACTACCTACATAAACAAAGTTTAGGATATGTTTGTTTATTTATGTGGGTTATACCGTGGGCGTGTCCACTAACCCCATATCCCTCACATAATTCCAAAGAGATTTAAGGCTAGTATCCACAAAAGCGGTGCAACAAATGTTAAGCTTGCTCGTAGTTCCTGTCATGTCAGTGTCATCCAAACCGGATGTGAAGGCCTGCGCACATCTAGGCCATAGCGATGGCGATCAGCTGACCGCTGTCAAATATGACAGCGATATTTAACATTGTTTCAGCTGATTTCCATCGCCATCGCCTAGATGTGCGCATCAGGCCTTAAAGCAAGCATACAGTTATATTCATTTAAGGGGGTACGATTTCCATACAAACTTAATTTACACAACTATGGGCGAATAAAGTATTAATGTACACTGAAATAGCTGTAATAGGCTTTTACAGTGATCCTTATTACCGGCCAGTTATATAAAGTTGGAGTGTCAGCCGTTGGTCGTGACAGTCGAGGCTTCAAAAAAAGAACTAACAGACTTTTGCGACTATTTTGAGACATATGTTTTAAGCTCATTCACGTATTCAATGCCGAGTACCCGTTGGAAAGAATGACGAAAAAATTACTTTTTTGGTTTTTTATTAATATTTCTGTTATCCTACAGTTTTCTCCAACTTTATATAACTGGCCGGCAATAAAGACAGACCACTGTAAAATTCTATTACAGCTATTTCAGTGTACATTTATACTTTGTTTGCCCATAGTTGTGTAAATCGAACAACCTTAAGCTGGTACAACTGTGTCACGCTTTGGTAGACAACTGTAAAAAACAGGCCTTTGCATCTATTTTAGATGATTTAAATAGCGTCGTGGACAACTGGTGATTACTCAAGCCCTACTTACGGGACGCTATAGTGCCTGGGACAGGATTTTACATGGAATAGGTTTGCCCAGCACCTATACCTGACAGCTTAGTCAGCCTTATCCTCAGGAAAGACATGGTCAATACGTGCATATCTGATTATGCCATGGGTTTCTTCACCATGTTTTTTTTTCAAATCAAATCAAATCAAAAATCAAGAAATATTTATTTAATGCCACAAGTACACACACAAATACACAAGGATTTCACATTTGAGAGCACTTTTAAGTTTTCCGAATATAATAATATGTAGGTATTACTTTATATTAGGAACCAAGCTGTAGTTTGTTACCAAAGTGGCGGCAGATGAAACTAATTCGTTCTTCTAGGCTTCGACGCGTGGAACTGGCACCTAAACTCACTTAGCTTTAAGATGTTTCAAAGAGATCCTTGAGTACCTAAAAAAATTTATGACTTTGAACGGAAAACTTCTATGACACGTTTGGATTTCCTAATGGAATCCAACATTAAGTTTTGGGTAAGTTTTAGGATTATAAAATAGGTAGGTGCGTAAAACATAAATGGAGTTTGCTTGTTCCTTACAGTAGGCCTACCATGAGCTCTGTCTGGCTCTGTCTCTGGTTCTGGTTTTGCGTCTGTGTGAGTGTTGACTAAATAAATCCTACGTCAAAACGTCACACACACAGTATAATGCACTGGTGAGCACTCGCACAGACTCAAAACCAGAACCAGAGACAGAGCCAGACAGAGTTCATGGTAGGCCTCAGATCAATAAATTTAAATAACGACCAGTGTGTCCTGATTTAAATTGACAATTAAAACGAGCTCTCAATGCAATAAAGCTTACCTGATTGACTACACGTATTACACTGATGTATTGATAGTACCTACTCACTTAGCTTTAAGACGTTTTAAAGTGATCCTATCTAACTACCTGTCCAAAAGCTTAGGTACATAATTTATTTTTATTTACTGTATATACCTATTTCCCTGTTAGTTCTTTTTGTTACCCACTAATGTGCTCAATGTGTGTAGGTCAAATAAATAAGTTTTTTTTCTTTCTCTTCATTGAATAAAGAAATAATTGAAATTCAATTTGAATTGTAACAACGGTTGCAAAAAAGGTCTAAACCTATTGGTTTTCAATCGGCGTACCTATAAAATTCGAATAAAATTAAATAATTATTCAAATATTATAAGAAAACCTCTCTTGCGTTCTTATAAACATCATATTAATGGCTCGCAAATAGTAAGAAAAGCAAAAAGCACTTTTACCTGAGCGCTTCCACACTTTGAAGGGTGCGTTATAATAACGCAACCCACCCCATAACGCCTTTATAACAATAAAAAATATGCCAAAACCATCAATTATTATGTTAATAAAATGCTGAAACATACAAAACCAATAAATTATTTAATTATGACTACTATTTGGTACAATATTATACGACTAATATTATGTGACTAGGAGAGTGTTTAAAGTCATAACTTTTCTTGCTCCATTTATAGCGTTCATAATAAATAAGTGCATAGATGATGGAACTTTCCCAGACCTTATGAAACACTCGAAGGTCCTACCGTTGTACAAAAACGGGTGCAGCAGTGACCCGTCAAATTTTAGACCAATTTCTATTCTTCCTGTAATGAGTAAGATCTTTGAACGCTTACTATTGGATCAAATGTCGTTGTATTTTTATAGAAATAGTCTACTGCATAAACAGCAATTTGGGTTCACTAGGGGACGGTGCACAATAGATGCTGGTGTATCGTTGGTAACATCAATATTTAACGCCTGGGAGAGGTCAAAGGATGCCTATGGAGTTTTCTGCGACCTCTCAAAAGCTTTTGACTGCGTCCGACACGATATACTAGTTACAAAGCTTCAGCATTATGGTTTAGGGCACTCTGCGTTACAGTTGTTAAAGTCTTACCTCA
Source organism: Thera britannica (assembly GCA_939531255.2). Classification (NCBI taxonomy): domain Eukaryota; kingdom Metazoa; phylum Arthropoda; class Insecta; order Lepidoptera; family Geometridae; genus Thera; species Thera britannica. The sequence goes on from OW618045.2 coordinate 6,369,564, forward strand.
GTAACAGACAGCAAACGGTGGTTATAAATAAAACTAAATCGAACGCATTATCAGTAAACATAGGTGTTCCCCAGGGTTCAATTCTAGGTCCATTCTTATTTCTCGTCTACATAAATGATTTACCGTTTCAAGTAGAAAAACTTACAGACATAGTACTTTTTGCAGATGATACTTCTCTTATATTCAATACAAAGAGAAATTGCTCTAATGATATAACGCAGTTAAATGATGTAATGGCAAACATTAACAGTTGGTTTGGCGCAAATAATTTATTACTTAATGCAAAAAAGACCAAATGTGTCAAATTTTCTCTCCGCCAGCCTTCAAACACCGCCGCAAATATAACTGTAGACAATAAGGAGCTGGAATTGGTAGCGGCTACTGTATTTCTTGGGCTTACTGTTGACTCAAAGCTGCAGTGGGGACCGCACATTTCAACGCTTTCTAGCAAACTTAGTTCGGCAGCTTACGCAGTGCGTAAAATACGACAGCTAACAGACATTCCCACTGCTCGTCTTGTGTACTTCAGCTACTTTCATAGCGTCATGTCGTATGGCCTGATTCTTTGGGGAGGAGCGGCTGATGCGGAATCTATATTTCTAATCCAAAAAAGAGCAGTCCGAGCTATTTACAAGCTTGACTCGCGAGTTTCACTGAGAGAATTGTTTAAATCGATAAATATATTAACGATGCCTTCTTTATACATCTACATGAACATTATGCACGTAAGAAAAAACTTTGACAATTTGGAAAAACTTGGAGACGGGCATACACACAATACCAGGAACAAGAAAAGGATTGCTTGCCCTAAAACTAGGTTAGCTAAGGTTGGCAAGTCTTTTGTGGGCTTAAGCATCAAGTTTTATAACAAACTGCCTATTGACATTGTAAAGCTGTCTGAGAGTAAATTTAAGAAAACTGTTATAGCTATCCTGACAAAAAAAGCTTACTACAAGATTAATGACTACCTTGATGACAAAAAAGCCTGGGAGCTCGGCACATGACTTGAAATATTGATGTAATTTATTGCTGTTTTTGTTGTACCTACCAATTGACCTTGTAAAAATGTGATTTACTTTTTTAAAAATTGTAAATTTCTTACTTGCAAATAAATGACTGATTGATTGATTGATTGAGTGATGAGTATGGATGTGGATGGATATGTGAGCAATGGTAGTAAAGAAAACATGTATGAACTGTGTGAAAGATGACATGGATAAGAGAGGAGTGAATGCAGAGATAACGCCTGACAGAGGGGAATGGAGGAGGAAGACATGTTGTGCCGACCCCACATAAAGTAGGATAAAGGCAGGAAGTAGAGGACTATTTGGTACAATATTCCTGAAAATTCGATACCAAAAATGACATTTAAGCCTTTAAAAAAGGCTGGTTTACACTTTGATTAGTGCGAGTGCAGGTGATTAGTGCAGGTGCTTAGTGACTAGGTGTGGACAGCGACTGATTAGTGCAGGTGATTAGTTGGCTGTGTAGTAAAGTGAATAGAAGCGTGTTCTATTTTTTTGCGAGTGAACTGCGAGTAGCCACGTCCCGCGCGCCCTCCCTTCCCTCTCACTCGCAGCGTGCCTGCACTCGCACTAATCACCTACACTCGCAGTGAATTGGACACTACTCGCACTACACACCTGCACTCACACTAATCAAAGTGTAAACCAGACTTAAGGCTACTTTAAAACGCTTAAAAATACTTCTCAGTAATCCGCTTGACATTTCTCCTCTCTGACCAAAATACGGTTGGTTTAACTGAGAGTTTGGTAAAGTTACCCGGCATTGACGGCGATTGCAACGATATCTGACAACTCGATCGAAGTAAAATATATCATTTTCGCTTGAAAATATAAGTTTGTTAGCTGTTGGATAAGAGAGAAAAAATTTATTGGTACACAACTTTAATATTATGGGAATTTTCTAAAAATTGACACAAGTACACTTTTTTATGTAATTAGGTGGAACAAGAATATAGTAAAAAAATCACCTGATGATAAGTGGTAACCATCGCCTATAACAAAGCAATGCCTCGTAGGTCACGCACGTCAGGAACATGCTCTACGATGCACTACCCTGCGTCCATCAACTGGAGGCATACAGATGTTCAACTTCACGTGCCAGTAATTTTACCGGCACCCACACCCTTCAAACCGAAACAAAATGCTGCTTGACGGCAGAAATAGGCATAGTGGCATTTTCCCAGACGAGTCTTTTTAGGGTTCCGTAGCCAAATGGCAAAAACGGAACCCTTATAGATTCGTCATGTCGTCTGTCTGTCTGTCCGTCCGTATGTCACAGCCATTTTTCTCCGCAACTATAAGAGCTAGGCTGATAAAACTTGGCGATTAGATGTACCTATTCTGTAAACCGCATTAAGATTTTTACACAAAAGTAGAAAAAAAAACAAAAAAATTGGGGGGCATACTTGAAACTGAAACTCAAAAATTTTTTTTTGTCTATGGTCTTCAAAAATGATGCCGAGCTTTCTTGTATTGTTTTTTTCTTAACTTAATAGTTTTTGCGAGAGACTCTTCCAAAGTGGTAAAACGTTGGTCCCCCCCTCTAACTTCTAAAATAAGAGAATGATAAAACTAAAAAATATATTTGATGTATGTAGGTACATTACCATGCAAACTTCCAACGATATTTGGTTTGAACGAGATCTAGTTAGTAGATTTTTTTTAATATGTCATTAATCGTAAACCGCAATGTACCTTTCGACAAACTACAATAACTTTTATATTATGTTACTTGTTGCTACGGAACCCTTAATGGGCGAGTCCAACTCGCACTTGTCTGCTTTTTTTTTATTAACCTTACTGTTAACATTGCTGGGCAAAGGTCTCCTCCACTTTTCTCCCCTCTTCCCGACCCAGTCGTTGTTAAAGGAGTCAAGGTTGTTACACCGGCGTTTTGAGCTCTACACTACTAATTAATACATTGGCAGATACGAATTCCTCTGCCGTGCTGACTGGTTTGCGCTAACCCTATCACCAATAGATACTAATGACAATTACCAACAGTAGGCCTACCACAAGCTCTGTCTGGCTCTGTCCCTGGATCTGGTTTTGAGTCTGTGTGAGTGCTCACCAATGTATTAAGGCTTGCGCACATCTAGGCGATGGCGATCAGCTAAAACGCTGTCAAATATCGCGGTCATATTTTGCAGCGTTTCCGCTGATCGCCATCGCCATCGCCTAGATGTGCGCAGGCCTTTATACTGTGTGCGTGACGTTTTGACGTAGGATTTATTTAGACAGCACTCACACAACAAAACCAGAGCCAGAGATAGAGTCAGGCAGAGCTTGTGTTAGGCACACTGTACGTATAGTAGGTGGTGGACGTTGATCATTAATTTGAATTGTCAATGAACATTCAATTCACTGTTTCAACTCAATTGGCAATCGAATTAATCCAAAAAGTTTTTTATTATCATATTGTTTCAGTAATCTGATTTGAAAGTATGGAATTTAAACGAGATGTTTCAAAAAGTGCCAGTTCAATGTACACTGAAAAAATAAAAAAAACTGCATGAAATAATGCGGCAAATAATGAAGATTACCACTAAAATAATAATTTTACAAAATAGTAAACAAGTGTATTGTACAAAAATGTTAATTACTGGTTGATTTCACGACATGATGCTAGTTGTATTCAAAAAAATTAGAACAGGTTGTATTTGAATTCAGTTACAATATTCTTCCAAAGAATACAATTTATTTCTAAAATAAGTACTAAGCTGTCCTTAATCGACATTATACGATGTGGGAAGAATAAATCTATTTACAAAGACATTACGCGGGATATATTTACAAAGAAAAGTAACAATAACCCAAGAAAAGGACAAGCAAAAACCCAAATTTAACGCACAATTTAACAAACGGTCCATTGTTTTAGCCGCATTATAAAGTGACGAACCATTTCTTAAGAATAATAATATTGAAGAAACACTGATAACATAATTATTCAACTTTTTTTTTGTCCCCCCAAAGACTTCTAGTCATATAGCTCTCAAGCCTACTCCCACCATCTCCTCTCAAAGAAGTCGATATCGTTCCGCCAACGTTTCATCAGCGTTTTCCGGGTTTTATTACATTTAAAAGTGTTTATAATATTTGGACACGGAACAGTCAAAAACTAAAGAAATTTATTCAATTGGACAAGGATCACTGATGAAATAATTTTACCACAAAACCAAAATATTTTATTGTAAAATTATTTGGCATTATTAAAAATAATAATAATAAAAAATATTACGGAAGTCACACAGCACTGTCAAGCCCCAAACTAAGCAGAGCTTGTATGATGAGAACCAGATAGCTGATAAAATACTTGAATACATTTTGCTTTGTAAATACATACTAAGAATACAATATGACACCCAGACAGAAAACAAACATCTGCGTTCACCACACAAATATTTGTTCTCAGTGGGGATCGAACCCACGACCTACGGCACACTACAACAGAAGAAAGAAGGCAGAGCTACTACCAACAGAGCTGAGAGACCAGTCAGAAATCTATATTTAATAAAAGAAAGTCGTGTTACACTTTTCTTAACGGATTTCCTGAAAATTGGTGGGGAGGTAGCGTAGAACCTGGGGAAGGACTCTTTTTATTCCAAAAATGTTACGGGAACGAGGCGAATGAAGCAAGTAAAAAATAATTAAGAATAAAAATAATTAATAAGCATAAGAAAATAAGTATTTTATCAGAAAACCACTGGTTCCATAGCTTGTTATGTATCTCTCCTGGCAAGCTCGTACCTAATGATTCATGATACCCACATTAGACATCGCATCGGTCGGTAAGGTTTTTGCGTGATTACCGCGCCACTGTTTATTTTAACCCTCTCTACTTCTCTGAAACGGTGATGGAAAACAATCAAACAACCACGCAATCACCCTATTCTATTTCTACTATATCACGCTCGAGTGCAATCAATTCAGGTCACTTTATGAAGGCAAAGTCCGAGGCTTTTTTAGCACTTACAATATATTTATATTCAAATATATATATTTACTAGTGGCCGCCCGCGGCTTCGCTCGCCCGTTCCCGTAACACCCCGTTCCCGTTGCTTTTTCGGGATAAAAAGTATCCTATGTCCTTCTCCCAGTTTTAAGCTACCTCCCCACTAATTTTCTGCCAAATCGGTTCCGCCGTTCTTGAGTTATAAATAGTGTAACTAACACGACTTTCTTTTATAAATATAGATTTGGAAATAAGGTACAAGGTTGTACAATTACAAGGGCAATCGATACTGACTCCAGAAGTATAAAACTGTATCGCAGCCACATTTATAATAAGAATCTATAATAACTAAAAGAAGAAAGTTGTGTTAATTACACTATTTATAACTCAAGAACGGCTGAACGGATTTTGCTGAAAATTGGCGGAGAGGTAGCTTAGAACCTGGAGCAGGATATGGAATAAGATTTATCCCGAAAAATAACGGGAATGGGGCGAGCGAAGCCGCGGACGGCCGCTAGTCTATATTTATAAAAGAAAGTCGTGTTAGTTACACTATTTATAACTCAAGAACGGCTGAACCGATTTGGCAGAAAATTAGTGGGGAGGTAGCTTAGAACCGGGAGAAGGACATAGGATACTTTTTATCCCGAAAAAGTAACGGGAAAGGGGTGTTACGGGAACGGGTGAGCGAAGCCGCGGGCGGCCAGTAGTATTATATAAAAGAAGAAAGTTGTGTTAATTACACTATTTATAACTCAAGAACGGCGGAACCGATTTGGCAGAAAATTGATGGGGAGGTAGCTTAGAACCAGGAGCAAGACATAAAGATAAGATAAAAAGATAAAAAGCTTTATTTCCCTTATTCTAACTAGTTTACATTCTTATATTATTAACTTATATTTAAATTCCTTTTTACTTAAGGTTTAACTATTCAATTTATAAATAAGGACCGCCTAGAGCGGTAAAAGCCTCCTCCATTTGCCTCCATCTCGTTCTGTCCCTAGCTTCTCTACTCCAAGCGCTACCTGCTATTTTTACGATGTCGTCACTCCATCGTTTTCGGGGTCTGCCTGGTCTACGCTTTTTATCAGAGGAGCAAGACATAGGATACTTTTATCCCGAAAAGGTAACGGTGGGGCGAGTGAAGCTGCGGGTGGCCGCTAGTATACCTATAAAATGCAAACATTTTTAGCAAAAGGGAACGGTGTGTTTACGTGTGGATTGTGTAGTGGTGTGTGAGTGTGGCATGGTATGGTGTTTTAAAAGGTTCGCAACGCGCTTGTGATTCTTTTGCTATTGCGGCTGTAACCACTTTCCGCTACGCAGGCAAAAACAAGCGCTATAGACAAACAATTTTTTGATAGATTTTATCTATGGCGAGAAAAAACATTACACAATGAGTCCGTTTCTCCGTTTCTCATTCGTTCTAATTTATAAGAACGCAAAAAGGAACCTTTGTTTGTTGTCTAAAGCGGCTTTGTCAGCTCCACACGTATTGATGTCTTTCCTGTGGATTAGGCAGCTGGTGTGTCAGGATGGTATAGATGCTGGGCAAGCCTATTCCATCTAAACCCTGTCTCAGGCACTATAGTGTCCCGTAAGTAGGAGCATGAGTAAACACTTACTGTACTTAATTGTGGTATCAGCGCTCTTTCTAATACATTCATATTCGGTATAATTATAATAGGGGTTTGGCCAACATGTATATTAATTTAAAGTCCCTAGTTTGAGGTTGTTAGGGTCTGAGTTGGTAACCCGTATTCATTGCACTTACACACCTTTTGAATACATAATGAAAGTTGAGTCATCATCATCATAGGCAGCTCTTCTTCTTATCGTGTCACTCGTTCTTTTGAACTGGCGTGGTGAAAGGAGTTTAAGTGCGTCTCATGCGCACTTGAAGTGCGGGCAGGTTTTTCCGCCAGTAGGCCGCTGGTGGGCCCTTTTTGCGTGACCCTTGACACGTGTTGCTCGAACTTTTTTAGGTTCTACAACACGCCGGTTTCCTCACGATGTTTTCCTTCACCGTTTCGAGAGCACTGGCATAGTGCACATACATTTTCATTTTTAGTAGGTAAAATAGTTCAGATTCATTCAATTATTTGTCCTTCTCGACAGAAAAACTCATTGGTACACGAGTGGATTCGAACCCACGACCTTGAGATCGGAGGGCGGGACCGCTACCACTAGACCACCAATGCTATAAGCCAAGTGCTTAAGTGCGTCTCAAAAAGGATCTGAACCAGAAACAGAGCCAGACAGAGCTTGTGGTAGGCTATTGAAGTCGGCAAACTTACATCAACGTAATACAATACCGCCCACATAGATAAGGTTACAAATTGGAAATTGTTAATTCAGAACAGAAATAACATTAGATTATTTATAGATAACAAAGGATTTACAGGGCTGTGGGCGAGCCGTGCTTTCAAAGGAATTAGAACCCGATTTTACTAGTAATAAGTCATATTTAGAATGAGTATGGATGTGGATGGATATGTGAGCAGAGGTAGACCAAAAAAAACATGGATGAACTGTGTGAAAGATGACATGGATAAGAAAGGAGTGAATGCAGAGACGACGGCTGACAGAGGGGAACAGAGGAGGAAGACATGCTGTGCCGACCCCGCATGAAGTGGGATAAGATCAGAAAAAAAAAAAAGTCATATATGATGTCATCTGAGTTTTGGTCATTTCCTCATCGAAAAAAAATTAAACATGAAGATTTATATTGAACATACAGTTACCAGTTGCTCTCAAACGGTGAAGGAAAACATCGTGAGGAAACCCGTGGCTTAGTCAGCTCCGCACGTATTGACCATGTCTTTCCTGTGGATTAGGCCGACTAAGCTGTCAGGATGGTATAGGTGCTGGGCAAGCCTATTCCATCTAAAATCCTGTCCCAGGCACTATAGCGTCCCGTAAGTAGGGGCATGAGTAATCATCAGTTGCCCCTGACGCTATATAAATCATCTACAATAGATGCAAAGGCCTGTTTACTTTTACAGTTACCAGGTAGCTTTATTACATACCTAGCTAAAAAGTAGGTGTGTGTGTGTATATATATATAATAAAAAAACACAGTGTTTGTTTTCCTATAAATGGAGGGCATGACTCCTTCCACGACTTTTCCCTAACTCTCATGTTTTCAGACGTGGCCATCACCGCCCATCTCAATAAACTACCCTGTACCTACACATTATTCAGTGACAATATTTTCTCATCATCATCAACCTATATCAGTCTACAGCTGTATGTAGGTCTCTCTGAAGAGGCGCCACTGAGCCCAGTCTTCGGCTCTTCTCCTCCAGTGCTTGCCAGCTACATTTCACAGACCGTCTATAGAGAAATATTTTAATATTCCGACATTTTAGCTGGGCTTCACAAAATTCTGAATAGTTCTTACAAATTGGGTTGAGTAGAGCTTTAGATCAAAATGATAAATAAAATAATAGTAGAAAAAAAATCATAATTTCGACTGCTTATTAATCTAAGGAAGATTAATTTCGTAATGAAACTTAATATTCCAGGAACGAAATTAATACTCAAATTCTATTTATTAAGGGAGCAACGATAAATTGAAATCTGAAATAAAATTACCTCACATGAATAAAATTGCGGGCACTTAGTAAATATAGGCCTTATGAATCGTATTAATTGAAAACATTTTCTTGGGGATGCTTCCGTCTGGTACTGATTTGGATCAGTTGAGCTATCTCTAGATAGTTTGTAACGGTCTGCAGATAGCTCAACTGTTTTTTGTGGATTTTGTACATTTTGTAAATATTTGTTTAATTGTAAGTTTCTTTGTGTAAATAAATATAAACATTTTCTTGTATCAGAAGCGGCTGTCAGACGAAAGTCTTTAATCAAGAGCTAATCATTAATATAGAGTCAAGACGCTTAAAGAATAATTCTTTTGTTTGCATGAGAGTGGTCAGTATGGATGTGGATGGATATTTGAGCAGAGTAGACCAAAGAAAACATGGAAGAACTGTGTGAAAGATGACATGGATAAGAGAGGAGTGAATGCAGAGATGACGGCTGACAGAGGGGAATGGAGGAGGAATACATGTTTTGCCGACCCCGCATAAAGTAGGATATGGACAGGAAGAAGAAGAAATGTAGTTATGAATTTTAAACTCTGACATATTAATAAGTACTTCATCATTTTAAATTTTATCGACATTCTGTAATTTATTTATTTTTCTAAGCTTTCATGTTCCTATATTTTAATTATTATTTATTGGTCAGGCAACTTTGAGGTCCATTTGTGTTAGTAAACTTACAAGCTATGCTAGTATGTAAAAGCAGCATATCAAACACATCTTTAGTAGGTAGGTAGGTACATAGATTTAATGTCTTTCATTCGGCACCCGACCCTCCAGTCTCTCATTATAATACTATCAGATCAAGAGCCTACTATGCCAAAGCAAGACAATCAGATAAAATACTTCATTACGGGCAGGTCATACCTATCAGGTAAGGGTCCTATAAGGCCTATAGGTCCCTGTAAGAACACTATTTTGTACTCTTATTTTTTTATACAACTAGCTTATAGAACAAGCATAATATGGCACATCTGATAATATGGTAACAATTATTGCCTCAAAGGTCATGTACGGCAAAAACGTGCCCTACGATGCATTGCCATGCGTCCATCAACTTGAAGCATACTTACAGATCTTTAGCCTCTCGTGTAATTTCACCGGCACTCAAGCCCTTCAAACCGAACCAAAGCAGTACTACTTGGCTGCAGAAATAGGCATGGTGATAGAACTTCCCCGGACGAGACGCTATGAAATTTTGAAATCTCAAACACTTGAAAACCTATTACTTATTTTAGCACCAGAAGGACATAGCAACAACATAAGTTTTAGTATTAAAGAACAGTAGCAAAACACAACAGTTATAAGAAAGAAGAAGAAAGAAAAAACGTTTATTTGCCACACCTCCAATGGAGACCATTTTAGTGCTAAAACTAAGGGACAGCAGTAACAAAAACAGAAAACAAAAATAAAAAGGAACTAAAAAAAAAAAGAAGGTGCAGAGAATGGTCCTTCATGTGGGGGGTGCCACAAACAGGCCTCGTCTCAGCTCGATGCTGCGAACCATCCAGAGATGGAACACAACGCTGTTTTTCAGACGAAACCCGTTGGTGGCTTCACGAACACAATAAATAAATAAAATGGATAGGATAGACTCATCATTTTATCAAGCTAACTGAGAGCCAGTTAGCCTTATCCAAAGGAAAGACATGTCAATACGTCCGGACTCGATTACGTCATCGAGTTTCCTCATGATGTAAAAAAACGATGAGAGAAAACAAGGCTTATACCATGAGAGTCTGTATCTTAAACCCTCAGTGCTTAATCGTATTAGTTCTCCAGCACTCAACCTGCTAATATTGCCATCTCTTTGTTAACATGAAAGTGACAGAGACAAGAATATCTTTTTCCCAAACTAACTCTGAAATTTGAGCATTACTTTGGCAAACTTCTTCGAGTTAAATCGAAATTCCTGTACTGGCCAAATACATGCGAGCAGGGGCCGACAAAAGTTGTATAAAAATCCATTAACTGCTGTCGTGTTTATCGGCCAGAAACATAGTAAACTCATACCATACATGCATAGTAAATTACATACATAGTAAATTCATATAATCTGTCGAGTAATTTAAAAAGCAGCCAAGTGCGAGTCGGACTCGCCCATGAAGGGTTCCGTAGCATCAAGTAACATAATATAAAGGTTTTTGTAGTTCGTCGAATGGTGCGGTTTACGATTTATGACGTATAAAAAAAAAACTACTGACTAGATCTCGTTCAAACCAAATATCGTTGGAAGTTTGCATAGTAATGTACAACATATATTTTTTTAGTTTTATCATTATTTTTAGAAGTTAGAGGGGGGGGACCAACTTTTTTCCACTTTGGAAGTGTCTCTCGCGCAAACTATTCAGTTTAGAAAAAAACTATATTAGAAACCTCAACATCATTTTTGAAGACCTATCCATGAATATCCCACACGTATGGGTTTGATGAAAAAATTTTTTTTGAGTTTCAGTTTCAAGTATGGGGACCCCCAAAATTTATAGGTTTTTTCTATTTTTGTGTAAAAACCTTAATGCGGTTCACAGAATACATCTACTCACCAAGTTTTATCAGTCTAGCTCTTATGGTTTCGGAGAAAAATGGCTGTGACACGGCCGGACAGACAGACAGACAGACATGACGAATCTATAAGGGTTCCGTTTTTGCCATTTGGCTACGGAGCCCTAAAAATGGAACGATCTTTTACTCCAATACCTATTCGTACATAGCAAACAAGGAGGTTACTTATCTAAGGTTTTATTTAAATATGGAACGGGATTGCAAAATAAAATTTTGTTTATTGAAAAACGAAGGGAAAAATTTGCGTTATTTTTTGTTTGTCGTTATTGTATTTGACAAAATGAGTTCAAGTAGTACTTCTTAGTTGAATTTCTTCTTATTATTTGATCGACTACGAACCTTGGTAAAAACTAGGCATTGCTGGCCGCTACAAAAATGTAGTATTGTTAAAAAAATACAGGGATTTTGAACGAGGTCGTAAAATCCCATTGGGCACGACTCGTGCTTGGCCAAATCATGAACATTAGAGTCGTAACGTAACTTAAAACTCAAGTTGTTCTAAGTTGTTCACTTTAAGCGTTACTTGAAACCTGACTTTTCTCGCAAACTCGTTAAAAACTTGCAGAAAGTTCGATCATTCGTTTCAACTTTGTAAAAACACTCCAAGATAATTCACCAGATTATTTTCAAACCCGGAATAGGGAAGTTATGAGGAGTTGCGATATTTTTACATAATCTATATTTATAAAAGAAAGTCGTGCTAGTTACACTATTTATAACTCAAGAACGGCTCAACCGATTTGGCAGAAAATTAGTGGGGAGGTAGCTTAGAACCGGGAGAAGGACATAGGATACTTTTTATCCCGAAAAAGCAACGGGAACGGGGCGTTATGCGAACGGGCGAGCGAAGCCGCGGGCGGCCACTAGTATATTATACAAAGAAACTTACAATTAAACAAATATTTACGAAATGTACAAAATACACCAGAAACAGTTAAGCTATCTGCAGGCCGTTACAAACGATCTAAAGATAGCTCAACTGATCCAAATCAGTACCAGACGGAAGTGTCCCCAAGACGCTGGCGGCATTGCCACGCTGAATAAAATGCTAATGCGCTGCGCTAGACAAGAACTCGGCATCAAGCAGCGTCTATCATCTATTGTGCATCTCACCTTCTTTGGGCACGTGTCACGTCGTGGAGAGGTCTCCATAAAACGCCTGGTGGTGCAAGGGAAGTTTGAGGACAAAAGAGCTCGCAGCAGGTCACCCATGAGATGGACGGACCAAATCAAATCAGCCATAGACGCCCCTCTCAACGAATGCACCAGAAGAGCAGCGGTGCGGGATGAGTGGAAGAAAGTTGTTAGGCAAGCCACTGCCTCGTCACGACGACCACGACCACTCTGTCAAGAGTGTAGAGGCTAACGACTCAGAAGAAGAATTCATAAATACCCCACACGTATGGGTATGATGAAAAAAAAATTTAGAGTTTCAGTTTTCAAGTATGGGGCCCCCCAATTTTTTTGTTTTTTATCTACTTTTGTATTAAAATCTTTATGCGGTTTACAGAATACATCTACTCGCCAAGTTTCATCAGTCTAGCTCTTATAGTTTCGGAGAAAAATTGCTGTGACATACGGACGGACAGACAGACAGACAGACATGACGAATCTATAAGGGTTCCGTTTTTGCCATTTGGCTACGGAACCCTAAAAAACAGAAATCTTCTTCATATAAACCATTTTATATTGGATTTGAATTATCTGATCTATTTATTTTAATTATTTTAATTATTTATTTTATAGACCATTGTTTTTTTAAAATGTAGCTTTTTATTCTATTATATTTTGTAAATAATAAATATTCTGTTACAAATTAAATGATTATCTATCTTATTTTACTTCACTGTGCTAATACAATTTAGCGTAAAAGTATTCAATGAAATCAGAAGAACTAAGTAGTCCTACAAACTAGGTGAATAAATGATAGTTCCACTCGACTGAGCTAATAGAGCTCAGTTCCTAATGAGTTTTCGTAGATCCTTTTTGCGAAATAATAATGAAACTCCAATGTTCATTGCGAACTAGCAAAGACAAGCAAGGGAGAAAAGATAGAAAATTCTTTATTGTGCAAAAACAAAAATTGTTTCATAGATAGATACCTAGATAGATAGAAAATTATTTATTGCACAAAAACAAAAATTGCTTCGTAGATAGATAGATAGTTGCACAAAAACAAAAATTGCTTCGTAGATAGTTAGATAGATAGAAAATACGTCATTGCACACCACATAAAATTAACAAGGGCATACAGAAAAACATCAAAGTGAAATGCAATGGGCGGTCTTATCACTAAGATCTCTTCCAGACAACCTTGGGATGGACACAACACAAGTATATACGCATCAGACTATACACTTCTATCTCTTATGTCCTTGCAGTAAGCGTCATTTTTCTTTGTTTTAGGTAGCTATTGTACATAGGCGAATTTAATCATTAAGAGCATTATCTACTAGATATCCTTTGTTAACTATTTTGTTTGTTATGGACTTTTATTTGTTAAGATCTTATTAAAACGGTTGAGCTAGTAACATTTTAATTTTAATAAATAACAAGCGGCCTTCCGTGGCTTTGCTCGCCCCGTTCCCGTAACTTTTTGGGTCCACCCCTTCTATGTCCGTCTCCTGGTTCTAAGCTACCTCCCCACCAATTTTCAGTCAAATCGGTTTAGCCGTTCTTGAGTAATAAATAATGTACAAACATGACTTTTTTTTATTCATATAGGTTTTGTTTTGTTCCCATAGTACAAACTTTTACTAATTTGGAGCTAGATAGTGATGTGTGGACTGTCCGAAAATATTTGATATTTAATCACATTTGTTATAACAGACGCCATAATCATTCTATAAAATATTAATTATTAAGTTTTTTATTCTTATTATTACTGTTAATCTAAAGTTTTTTTTAAATTTAATTTAGTTTTTGCGTAAATAAAGATCATAAAAGCTATGAAACATTAATTTCAGTGTAAAATTATGCGTTCTTCTCTCATAATTAAAAGTTTCACCTTAATTTTTATAAGTTATGCAACTATGTATTTTTTATACGTTTTTAGCGTATTCCTAGTTTCAATATTTTTTTAATAAAACTCTCGAAATCCATTGCAACTTCTAAAACTATTAATTAGGCTATGTTAATTTCAATATTAATTGTATATTCCAATATAAGTTAGTGATAATAACCAAACTTACCAATATTATTCATGCACTGAGTTAACTAAAATCACAAACAACTTCACAAAAACACTTCAAACCACGTTCAAGTTTCGAACTTTCCACTTCAAACTTCGAACACCTTTCAGTCACACAAAAAGAAAAAAACACTCTCACTGGCCAGTACTAAAGTTAGTTTTTATGGTACAGATAATTAATCTGTAGCACTTTGTTATTACGTAGCGTGTGATTCACGGGTTTCGTAGTAAGCTACGTCGCGCAGCTACGAGGGAGGTTCTACGACTGTGCGTAGCACCCCCGCGCCGCCCTCTAGCGAGTATTTTCAGAACTTATCACGGACGGTTGCTTCTTAGATTTATTGAACAAGTTTTGTACCAGAAATTATCCCTGTATTCTTTTTTTCTTTCGCAACTTTTATAGCCAGATGTCTTAAATTTCTTTAAGTAGGTACATAAATTATACAACTATGGATGGAGGGGGAATTTCAAATGCGGAATGTAACGGAGCGTCAAACTTTTCAGTTTTGTCCTAGTTTTGAGCTGTGATGTTTTTCGGGATAGGAAATAAGAAAATCAGGGATTGTTTTCTGTTTATGTTTTATTCATGTTTCATGAATTACAAAATACAATACAAATAATTTATTTCGTTAAACTGAGACTCTCTTTTAAGTATGGAAGTACCTGTGTTAGAGAGTCTCGCTCTTCCGTAGTACATTATATTATGACTAAGTAGGTATACTAAGCTTGACAAGATGAATTGTTTCAAATAATGTTTTATGTTTTACACATTTTTAAAATTACGAATTTGTTTTCTGTTGCTCATTATAATAACTTTTTTTTTATTTTTTTTATAGAAAATTATTTGACATCTTAGGATACTGACAGACTTGTCATCATCATGACAGATCTCTCAGCTCATTTAGTCGCTCTGCCATAAGCGCTGTAGGTCGTGGGTTCGATCCCCACCGAAAACAAATATTTGTGTGGTGAATTGTTATTGTATTCTAAGCATGTATTAAAAATATATATATATAAGTATTATAATCAGCTATCTGGTTCCCATAGAACCAGCTTGCCTAATTTGGGGCTAGATAATGTGGTGTGGATTGACCACAATATGTATTTAGGATCCAAACCGTAATTAGTTGCCTGTTCTTCTAGGCTTGGGCAAATGGAACTGGCACCTAGACTCACCTAGATGTAAGACGTTTTAAAGTGATCCTTGTGATACAATATAATAAATATATTTTTTTCAACTTATTTATTTACAAGTGGCCACCCGCGGTTTCTCTCACCCCGTTCCCGTTTATTTTTCGGAATTAAAAGTAGCTGATGTGCTATTCCAGACCATAATCTAAATCTGTGCCAAATTTAATCCAAATCCGTTCAGTCGTTTTAGAGCTCCTCAACGCTTTTTTAAGCAGTTTTCAGTTGCAAACGTTATAAAAAAGAATTTGTTCCTGTTTTTCTTAGATACGGGCACAGCATCAATCAATTTTCTATCAAAAGAGGTCAGCGTGCATCATGGCGGTCGAACCTACATACGTGCAAAAGCCAGTAGGCCTACCATGAGCTCTGTCTGGCTATGTCTCTGGTTCTGGTTTTGAGTCTGTGTGAGTGCTCACCAGTGCATTATACTGTGTGTGTGACTCAGAACTCAAACTCAAACTCAAGCAATAAAATTGTATTCAATACAATTACAAGAATCACTTTGAAACGTCTTAAAGCTAGATGAGTCTAGGTGCCAGTTCCACGCGACCAAGCCTAGAAGAACAGGCAACAAACTACGGCTCGGTTCCTACCGTTTTTTTATATCCTTTTACAAATCAAAAATAATAGCAGTGACAGAGCCAGACAGAGCTCATGCTAGGGCTACAGGTTATTTACACGGCCGCTCAAAATAGAATGATGGATGGACAAAGCCATAATACGAGAAGTTTGGGGTCAAAATAGAAAATAGAATTATCGCCCTAACGTGCTTGCTAACCCAATATCCCTCTTATTTACTAGGCCGTGGGTTCAATCCCCACTGAGAAGGGGGCGTCCATAAATTACGTGAGGTGTTTTTTTAATTTTCTGTCCCTCCCTCCCCCCCTGGTGAGATGTCGTGAGATTTTATTCAACCCCCTCCCCCATCCCCCAATCTCACGTGAGATTTTTCAAATGTGGGTTTCTTACGGAAGCGCGCTAGATTGTTTTGAAAAAAGAAAAAAAAATTGCTTCGTGCTTTTATTTACGACTAGTTAAGACAGTGGCGCTAAAACAAAGGACGGGCTTAAAACGGTATTAAAATAGCATGTTTTTTTTTTTTGTTTCAATCAGAAAAAAAATTGCGTGATATTTACCGATACCCCCCCTCTCCCCAACGTAAGATTAGATGAGATTTGACTCGACCCCCACCCCCCCTTAAACATCTCACGTAATTTATGGACGCCCCCGAACAAATATTGGTGTGGTGAACGCAGGTGTTTACTCTCTGTCTGGGTGTATTGTAAGTATGTATAAATAAATAAATAATGCGGACCATTCACACAACACTATCCAGCCTTATACTAAGCAGAGCTTGTACTATGGGAACCAGGTATAGCTGATATTATATTACTTAAATAAGTATATAGAATACAATAATTATAAATAACACCCAGACAGAGAACAAACATCTGTGTTCACCACACAAATAGGTGGGGATCGAACCCACGCCCTCCATAAATAGTATGTATTTATAAACAAAATGTATTCAAGTATTATATTTATCAGCTATATCTGGTTCCCATTTTTCAAGTTCTGTCTGTTGAAAATTAGTTTGATCGAGATGTAAGTAGTTTTTTTTAATACGTCATAAATCGTAAACCGCAATTTACCTTACGACAACTACAAGAACTTTTATATTATGTTACTTGCTGCTACGGGACCCTTCATGGGCGAGCCCGACTCGCACTTGGCTGCTTTTTTTTATAGGGCTGATAGCTCCGAGATTGTTTTTGGCCTTTAGCCATGTTTGGTAGAAATTAAAGCAACCGTTTCGATGTTCTGAGGTTAGTCATCACCTTACTCAGAACAAAAACTTTAAAAGCATTCTTCTGAAACAAATCTACGATCTTTTGAATTCAGCCCTCAGTATTAAGAACTCATTCACCTATAAAGTAAAACAAAAATCACTGCTACCTCTTATGTCCTTGCGGTAAGAGTCATTTTTCTTTGTTTTTATATAACTTGAGCTGTATCCCACTGTACAACACATTTTTTTATTTTTTTATTTATTAATAGTGGCCGCCCGCGGCTTCGCTCGCCCGTTCCCGTAACACCCCGTTCCCGTTGCTTTTTTGGGGTAAAAAGTATCCTATGTCCTTCTCCCGGTTCTAAGCTACCTCCCCACTAATTTTCTGCTAAATCGGTTCAGCCGTTCTTGAGTTATAAATAGTGTAACTAACACGACTTTCTTTTATAAATATAGATTATTTGTTTTTTTGTAAATATTGGTTTAAATGTAAGTTTCTCTGTGTTATTAAATGTATCTTTTATGCTAATTTTAAATCAATTTAAAATCTAAAACTCCTGCAAAAAACAAACAAACATAACATAGTTTTTTATTCTTTAAGGCTAATTTACTTTTACGGTCGATTATGCCAACACTGTATATGATCTTCATCGTGTAAATCAAATATTAAAAAAATATTGTCATATTTTTCTATGACAGCGCGACGAGTAAAAGTCAAAGGTATCATAGAATTGTCACCAGTAGGCCAGGCCTACCGCAAGCTCTGTCTGGCTCTGGTTTTGAGTCTGTGTGTTCTGATCAGTTCGACGTAGGATTGATTTAGTCAGCACTCACACAGACAGCCAGAGACAGAGCCAGACAGAGCTATAAGAGCTATAATAGTGAGCTATAATAAATTATAAGTGTGTACCCATAGAGTGATTATTGTAAGAAGTGTGCGGGCATATATAGGGTTGATGTGCCACGACTAGTGTGCGCTGCGGTTGCATCGTAAAATAAATAATTCATAGATTTCCTTAGTTTTTAAACGATCTTTTTAGCACGATCACACTATTCGTATTCTGCTTTCCGTGTGTTTGGATAGGGTTGACAATAAGCACGTTTTTAATATCGATTTGAAAAAGGAACTTTCGTCTTTGCGGGTATTGTAAAGTTGAATCAAAGCATTCTATTTTTAAATCTAGACTGAACACTGACTGTAATAAGTTTGAGTCTGTTTGTTTGTCTGTGGACACGGTTTTTTTTAAACTAAACCACAAATCGGAGCAGATTTGAATGCGGTTGTTGCAATAATATATTATTATATTGTGCACATCCACACAACACTATCTACCACCAAATTAAGCAGAGCTTGTACTATGGGAACCAAATAGCTGATAAATAGTTTTTTTTGTAAATACTTAGAATACAATAATAACCCAGACAGAAAACAAATATCTGTGTTCACCACACGAATAATCTGTTCTCGGTGGGGATCGAACCCACGACCTATGGCGCAGTAAGCAGAGCTACTATACCAACGGAACTGAGAGGCCAGTCAATCAGTGGTGGGAGGTGATAGTTATAAGATGGTTTCTAGCCATGTTTGTTAAATCCCATGCCGTCGATTTCATATTCTATAATTTTCAATTTTAAGAATATTGCATCGGTCGGGTTTGTATTTGTGTGAAAAGAGTTTATACGGTGATTTATGAATTTCATACCAACGATGATAGTAAAAACTTTGAATGCAAAGTTCGATAGCTGATATTTTTCACCGATGTTTTATTTGCAAATTAGTTTACTGCGCGATCGTGCGATCCAATTTAGTTATTGATAGTTATTGGCTATTGGACTTTTGATAGATTTATATTTTAAAATATTAAGCTTTTGTCTGCGGCTTTGCTCGTGTGTCCCAAAATAGTTTCGGATTTTACTGAAACTATTTTATTTATTCAGAGACAACAAATAGCTACAACATAAAAATAATCTAAATTAGTTTAAGAGTAGGTATAATTGAAATGAAATGAAATTGAAATGAAATGAAATGAAATGACTAATAATATTGCAACCCACTGTAAGCCTAATTAACACCTAATTAACAAAAACTATAAGCATAATTGTCTATATACGAAAGACTATTTTTGTCGCATTTTCTGTTTAACTAAAAAAATGCAAATTATGTTGTGCCTTCTATAATCGGACATAATACAAAACTGCCAAACATAAAACTCAAAAAAGTAGGTCACTCATGCAAACCTTGAACTTCTTCATTTTTAGTAATAACAGAAAAAATTATTATAAAATATAATAAATTCAATACCTATTCCAGTTGCCATAGCTTTGCTTATTTTTATTTACTGTTGTAGAAAATACAAATTTAAGTTTTTATTTGTTACTCTAACTAGTTTTTTTAAGAAATAATTCGTTTAATAACGCAGTTGTTTTAAAAAGAGGTAAACCATCGTTTATTTTTTATAGAATGCGTCGTAAATCTGTATTAGATATTTTCCTAGTTATTTTTCTAAACTGTGACAGCCCTAGCTCGGGGCGAAGGAAAATGCGTGCTCGGAACAAATATTGGTATTCTAGGTGTATATTTGTATGAATGTCGTGTCTTTCTGATTTTATTGTGTGTGTGTAGTCACGTTTGTATAGTCTGTGCATTGTTTGCGAAGTAGTATTGTGGACTGTGGTATTTATAAGTTTTTTTTGTTTAAATTTTATAGGTTCTTTTTATCTAATTCAAGTTTATTTATTTCACTCGAAATAAATAAACTTGTATTAGATTAGTTGAGTTTATTATGTTCGTCAACGGTATGCAAATAAATCCCTTTAGTGCTTGTACGAAATCCAGTTTCGCAACCAACTACGTTCAATTATTTTTTATTTTGTTTTTTCGCTAAAATACTTGTTTCTGTCATTGTTTTATTCGTTTACAAAATTATTTTACTTGAGTTTAATATTTTTTTTGTCCCAATTTCTTTGAAAACTCTATAATAGAAACGCGTCTTTTAAACATTTTTTAAAATTCAATCAGTTATGAAAAACCAATGGAAATAATCAAAGTTTAGAATTTTTATAGGATTTATGGATTGATTATTAAGAAACAGGAAAGTACAAAACAGGAATTCCATAACATAATATTTGTCTAGAACCACATAAAAACAAAGTATGGTAGGGAGGCATAAACTAAAGTAGATTTATTATGCCAAGCTATACTGAATAGCCAGGCTCTAAAACCTAGCATCTGCTGAAGCGGTAACGTGCACAAGTTAAGAGTACCCTAAAGCGTCGAGCATGTATGAAGATTATTATGAGAGTAAATGATGTTTTATAAAAAAACAGTGGCACGCCGGGAGTGCCGACAGAAGTGAAAAGGAAAAAATAATGAAATCAAATAGCAAATAAATAAACATATACTGTAGACAATCCATACAACAATATCTAGCCCCAAACTAAGCAGAGCTTGTACTATGGAAACAGATAGCTCATATTGTAATAATTATACTT
Source organism: Thera britannica (assembly GCA_939531255.2). Classification (NCBI taxonomy): domain Eukaryota; kingdom Metazoa; phylum Arthropoda; class Insecta; order Lepidoptera; family Geometridae; genus Thera; species Thera britannica. Next base: position 6,390,370 of record OW618045.2, read on the forward strand.
TTTGATTGTAAATACATACTTAGAATACATATAACACCCAGACTGATAGCAAACATCTGTGTTAACTACACAAATATTTGTTATCGTTGGAGATCGAACCCACGATCTAACGGCACAGAAGACAGAACTAACAATTGAGCTGAGAGGTCAGTCGAATTAAATCTGGCTAAGCATTTTAGCGTCCCGTAAAGTTAGTGTAAACTTAGCCAACAATAGATTTAAAGGACTGTTTACTTTATGTATATTGTATACCTTACGCATTAGTGGACAGCTAGCTTTACTAACCCGGTCTGAGTGGCCGTTTTCCTAGCTAGACAACCAAGTTAGTTTATTACTGGGGTTGGATAAGAAATGACTTAGACCGTAAGCCTTTAGTTAGAAAAATAATTAGGTATCTACTTTTGCTTGTGATCAATGTTGCTGGCATTTCCGAGTTTCGATTTATGGGATGAATGTATTTATTCCTAACTCCCTTGACGTTCCTTTTGACTACTGTATCTATCTATAAAACTATTGTTAACTTTTAATTGTATTATAAACCTGCTATGACATTGCAGTGGCCAACAGGGTCCAAATACATGGACCATGGACCTAAGCTACTTTAAGAACGAATGCTATTTATTTTATGTACATAATGAGCAATAAATAAATGAAATGAAATGAAAAATAGATAAATGACTGTATCCCAGAAAATTGAGGTTTCACACGTTTTCAAAATATTTTCCTCCGCAAAAGCGTAGTTAAACGACTAGGGGTTGAAAGCATTCATTTATTATCAACTGTATTGTGTTCAAAATCGATTTCACTTTGAGTATCGATAACACAATCGAGTGTTTGTTAGGCTGAGTAGGTACTATGCAAATGGAGGTAGGTAGATCATTTTTAAACGACTTGAAATAAAAAAAGAGGTTCTCAATTCAGATGTATTTTCTTAATGTTTTTAGGATTCCGTAGCCAAATGGCAAAAACGGAACCCTTATAGATTCGTCATGTCTGTCTGTCTGTCCGTCCGTATGTCACAGCCATTTTTCTCCGAAACTATAAGAGCTAGACTTATGAAACTTGGCGAGTAGATGTATTATGTGAACCGTATTAAGATTTTTACACAAAAGTTGAAAAAAACAATAAATTTTGGGGGTCCCCATACTTAGAACTGAAATTCAAAAAACTTTTTTTCATCAAACCCATACGTGGGGTATCTATAAATAAGTCTTCAAAAATGATGTTGAGGTTTCTTATATCGTTTTTTTCTAAACTTAATAGTTTTTGGTGATGTACATTACTATGCAAACTTTCAACGATATTTGTTTTGAACGAGATCTAGTGAGTAGTTTTTTTTTATACGTCATAAATCGTAAACCGCAATTTACCTTTCGACGAACTACAAAAACTTTTATATTATGTTACTTGTTGCTACGGAACCCTTCATGGGCGAGTCCGACTCGTACTTGGCCGCTTTTTTTTTATAGCATATCTTCGTCGTGTAAGAGACGATTTGAATTATTTTTATCATCTGAAAGTTTATTAGTTATCTTGCAGAGTAGTCCTATATAAATTTAATTAATCATATTCGGCTTAGCATGTTCAGCCTCACGTGCCAGTAATTTTACCGACACCCACACCCGAAACACAGCAATGCTGCTTCACGGCGGAAATAGGCATGGTGGTAGTACTTCCCCGGACGAGCCACACACAAAGAGCTCTACTACTATAAAATAAATAAATAAACAAATAATGCGGACATTCCACACAACACTATCTAGCCCCAAACTAAGCAGAGCTTCTACTATGGGAACCAGGTAGCTGATATAATACCTAAAATACTTTTTTTTTGTAAATACATACTTAGAATACAATATAACACCCAGACAGAGAACAAACATCTGCGTTCACCACACAAATATTTGTTCTCGGTGGGGATCGAACCCACGCCCTTCAGCGCAGAAGGCAGAGCTACAACCAACTGAGCTGTGAAGTCGACAAAAAGCAATGCTAATGCTTCATCTTGAAACTCTTTCTAACCTAATAAAATATTCGAAGCTTCAGTGAACAGTTCTCAACCACTCAGAGCCCGTATCACCGACACTGATAATTTATTCATGGGTCCATCGCGATACCCGCTTCCTCTCCGACTATCCGATCCTGTCCGGTCACGTTTTCTATGTTTCATTGCATCTGACCTGATACTGGGCTATGTAATCATAAACAGAGTTTGACGTTGAATAGCCCAGTGAACGAATATTCTCACGTACCCTCTTTATTCCTTGCTTGACACCACCAATAAGAAAAAGTAAACGCCTCTGCATCTATTTTTAATCGTCCTCTGAAAGAGTATTTTTTGCTCCTAGAAGATAAAGTTTGTGAATTCAGAACGTAATTTAACCTATATTTACTTCTACCTCTATTGGTGATGTCTTACATCATAATTATCTTACATCATACACCCCATCGTGGGACGTCATAAGGTATCGTAGAATTACTCGTAGATGCTCCTAAAAGTGATTATATAAGTAATCGTGTAGGGTAGAAGAATATACAATTAAATAAAGGCTTTTTAGTTTTTATTTATTAAACGCACAAAACACACACCAACCACAAAAGCCCCCAAAAGAATTACAAAATAATATAGTTATTGCAATTTGAAGCTTGATTATAACTGCGTTTTTAAATAAGGGCTCCATTTTTTCACTTTTTATTCGTCAGTTGAAATTTCCCCAAAATACCACTAAAGCTCCCACTGGGATTAGCCAGTACAGTATGTACCTAGAAACAGCAGGCCGATCATGTAACAAGCAATGGTTTCAATCAAAATCTTATTGAAACTGTCAATTTTCGAACTAATTCGTGATCGCAAATTGACAGTTTCAATAAGATTTTGATTGAAACCATTGCATTGCAACAAAAGTTACATGATCGGCCTGCAGTACCAGTAGAATGTGTTTTGTTTTAAGCAGTGTGTTGTGTTTTGTTTAAAATACATTCTAACAATCCCAACACAATTTTGCACTAAACCAACTGACCAAAACTACATGAATACCGGCAGCTTGCCTGAAAATTAGCTTTTAATCCCCCCGAGTCAAATAGGGCGGTTTAACCCCTCCTTAAACCCTGTGGTTCTCAAATACAGTCCCATACCGAGGACAGATTAAATAATTTCTAGCGGTACTCAGTGATCTGAGGGGGCTTAATCACAGAAAAAATATTAGTAGTTCTATTGTTTTTAATAAAGTAGATGAAATTACTGCCACGTGAAATGTATGCCAAGTTGATGGATGCAGGGCACGTTCCTGATGCGTGACCTGCGAAGCAATACTTTGTTTAGTCCATTGGTTACCACTTAACATTAGATGGGCCGTAAGATTGTTCAATTCAGATGCTAAAATAAAAAAATGTATAGAGAAATATCTATTTGAGGCTCCTGTGTAGATTTCCAAAAACACAAACTATGTTTCTACTGGAAATAAACACGTGTAAAAAGTATGAAAGGAGCTAGTTTGAGGTGCAATCAAAACCCTTACAACGCACTATTTCAAAAGAACGACATCGCACTATTTCGAAGAAAAATTTTATATCTTTTAATATTTTTGCAATTTTTGACGTGACAACGTCTTATAATTCAATGGAGCTGACTGCACGCACGCAAAAACATGACTCATGCGGCGTTACCTTGCTCCGAGGCGTTCCATTTAAGGCTTGAAGTGCAAGCGAGAGCGCGGAACGAGCGACAAAGAGGCACGATCGGCCTCCGCGTTCGGCAGCGTTCGACATCTGTCTCTCTCCTACTTGAGTGAGCGATACGTCCGCTTGGACATAGCTGTATGACGTTGTCACGTTCAACTATCGTCAGTAAACCGACTTTACAGACAACCGATTTTCTTATAATTACAAAAAACACTGTTAATACCAAATACCTTTTATTTCCTCGCACCATTGGGCAAATTTACGAAAGATTGAGAACCACTGTCGGCCATGTTTTATCATATACGCCAAATATACGCCAACTCGATGGGAAGACACACAGCACTGTTACCTTCACAAATCAGACTTAGACCGACAGAAAAATTGTGTCTACAGGGTGAGGAAGAGACTACATCCGGAAACTGGGAAGTTACAGGCACCTTCTTGCCTCATATCAAAGATTCGTAGGGCACATCCTAGCGTGGCCTGTCAGTAAATGCTTTGTCAAAAAAGCCTAAATTAATTATGTGATGGTTAGGTTAGGCATTAATTATGTGATGGTTTCTACGGAAGGCGATAATGTACAGTACATTACTGTACACACCGATACTACGATGCCAGTTAAGCCACATGCACACTGGAGCAATTCAACTTTCTCAAATTCTCTGACACTGGGATACTTATACCGGTAGCAGCCGCCGCAGTGTTAGAAAATGTTTTTTTCCAATACCCTCAAAGGGGCTGTCCCGTTTTGTACAATTATCCATCGCTAGATAAAAAAAACGAAATATTCATCTGCGACAGTGTACATGGGCCTTTACAATTTCACAGTTGAAAAAAAGAGGATTGGTTTTAACTGGGTGTACATTAACCGGACCCGTTTCCACCTAGCATCACGTTAATCATCACATCATATTGTTTTTAACATTTCAAGAATGAGGCTGAGATTCATAGACCGCACTTTGCTTTACAGCAAAGCAGTCTTCGCAAAGTAAGCTTTGTTTATCGAAGTTTCCTATCAATATTTTGAATAAAGAAGAGCTCTACAGAACTATGAAATATAATTTTGGTTGAAAGTTGAACTTTCCATCAAAGTAAAGTCAAAGTTCGGTCTATGAATCTCGGCCTGAGAGTCTGCCGACTTTCCACGATCATAAAAATATCGTCGGTCCATCGCGCGGATGAATGTTTTACCTTTGTCTTCCGGTCCGTGGTCGCCATTCGAAAACCTTTGACCTACTACAAGACCTCACAAACCTAATTAATAATTTAACAACAGAATAACTAGTTCTCCGGAAATCGAATTCTTGATTCAATGCAATATCGGCACCATTTCAAGATGGAGCAATCAAAATGTTGAACTGTCGACTAACTTCACTGTTCAGGCTCATCCTCGGAAGTGCAGCACTAACTTCTGACAGGCTTCAAATGAAAAGGTACCATAGTAGCGAGACTACAGTATAGTAACTATATTAACAGTTGATTGGGGTCAGTCCTCCGAAGTAAACCAGTCTAGCCAAGCTTGTCTATGTATGCTGTCTATGCTGTGGCTATGCTGGTCTGTGCATTATGCTGGTACTCTCAAACGGTGAACACTCACTTTAAGTCCTTTTACCATACTAGTTTGAAAAAAAGCAGCCAAGTGCGAGTCGGACTCGCCCATGAAGGGTTCCGTAGCATCAATTAACATAATATAAAGGTTTTTGTAGTTCGTCGAAAGGTAAATTGCGGTTTACGATTTATGACGTATAAAAAAAAACTACTGACTAGATCTCGTTCAAACCAAATATCGTTGGAAGTTTGCATAGTAATGTACAACATATATTTTTTTTGGATTTATCATTCTCTTATTTTAGAAGTTAGAGGGGGGGGACCAGCTTTTTTCCACTTTGGAAGCGTCTCTTGCGCAAACTATTCAGTTTAGAAAAAAACGATATTAGAAACTTCAACATCATTTTTGAAGACCTATCTCTATATACCCCACACGTATGGGTTCGATGAAAAAAAAAATTTTGAGTTTCAGTTTCAAGTATGGGGACCCCCAAAATTTATAGTTTTTTTTTTATTTTTGTGTTAAAACCTTAATGCAGTTCACAGAATACACATCTACTCACCAAGTTTCATCAGTCTAGCTCTTATGGTTTCGGAGAAAAATGGCTGTGACACGGCCGGACAGACAGACAGACAGACATGACGAATCTATAAGGGTTCCGTTTTTGCCATTTGGCTACGGAACCCTAAAAACCAGTGAAACGATTATAATAAGTAAGTTCTTCTTACTACTCCTTTTCGTTTCACTGTTTTTATTGTGCTGTGCAAGGATGACGTGGGGACCTAGGTACTAACACAAAATATATTTATAAATTGCGTCGGTTAAACAAAATATAATATTCATTCTAAATGTAACAAAATACACAAAACACACAAGAAACAGTTTGCTATCTGCTGTCCGTTAAAAACGATCTAAAGATAGCTCAACTGATCCAAATCAGTACCAGGCGGAAGCTTCTGCAAGACGCTGGCGGCATTGCCACGTTGAAAAGTATTTCTGATGACCTACCTACATATCAGTTTAGTCAATCTCTTGCTTTCAAAATATTATCTGGTCGATCGCCGACACTATAAGTGTGAGCACCTCTGCTCTAGCGGATAATAAGGGCTTTTGCACTCTGATATCGAAGAGAAAAAATACACTTTCCGAGATGGGGGGATGAAAATAATATTCATTCTTATTTTTAATGGTTGTGCTACTACATTTTCCACACTATGGTCTTGGTCGTAGCGAGAAGAAGACAATGCAATCGAGTTAGCTTCAGACAGAACGGCCAACTGGCGGCATCGATTTTTAATCTTATGAAGCAGAAAGCTCTTTTTAGCCAAGAACAGTTTTTCTACAAGATTACTACTTAGCTGACAATTTTTTAACACATAATTCCAACTTGAATACCTTAGTCCTTTCACCACAATGGCCTAAGAGACCGAGTGACACGACAGTAAGTATATTTTTTTTCAAATAGAAAATTCGTTCGTTTTTTTCAATATGCCTGCGAGTTGAAAGAAAATTTGAGGAGATTTTCAGTCAACAAAAAGAAGAAGATAGTGTGTCATGTGACTAGGAGAGTGATGAGTATAAATGTAGATGGATATTTGGGTAGAGGTAGGCCAAAGAAAAGATGAATGAACAGTGTGAAAGATGGCATGGATAAGAAAGAAGTGAATACACAGATGACGGCTGATAGAGGAGAACATGATGTGCCTACAAAAACCTACATAAAAACCCATAACATAAACACAACATAATAACCCCACATAAACTGGGATAAAAAGAAAAAGAGATGCCTCAAGTTGATGCAACCTTAGGGTCCGTTCACACAAACCGGCTCGGAGAGGAGAGCATATTCTTATCACGTTGAAAACAATCCGTTACGTCAATGTCCATGTCTTACAGCCATATAAAGCTAAGCTCCATACATAACTTTTTATAAATTTCTTTTTCATCCCACCAGCTCTGAAAGTGTGTTTTTGCTGTTTAATTTCTGACTGGAAAAGCCGTTTTTATCCGCTAGAGGATAAAGTAAATTTGAATTTAGAATATCGTGTTCAATAAGTTTGTGAATACACAACCTATTTACTTCTACCTCCATGGTGCCGAACTTATCATATAACCTTTTTTATTTTGTTAAAAACTCGCATTCGTAACCTTCTTGGTGTATTTGTGAATTCAAAACACCATTAAACCTATTTACTTCTACCTGCATGGTGCCGAATTTATCATACAACCTTTTTAAATTTGTTAATAACTCATACTCGGAACCTTCTTGGTGTGTTACTTTTAGTCGCGTCATGTTCTTTTTTGCATTAGTCATTTCCTCGCTGAGGTGGGATGAAAAGTTACGTGTTGCACTCGAGTGCAAAGATTTTTCACCTTGAGCTCTTTTGATTCCTTCGCCAACGCTTAGGATTCTAACTTTTAAACCACTCGCTACGCTCGTGGTTAAACTTTAGAATCCTGCGCTTGCTCAGTCATCAAAATTGAGCACGCGGTTAAAAAGCAGCTTTGCACTCTTGTATAACAAATAACTATTTAATGTGTTTTGCTATACATACTGGATGTAAATATATATTTCATATTGTGAAATGCTTGTTTAGCTATTATAGCTATTCGAGATTTAATATCAGATGTACATCTGGAGTCTGCGGTTATTAACTTATTAGGCTTCCTAGATATTTAAAGCTGTTTACATTTTGAATTGTATCATTTTGTATTGTAATTGTGTTTGGTGAAGTTACTTGATGCTTAGAAGTTGTAAGGGCTTTTGGTTTTATTGCAATTAATCTTTAGTGCAAATTCTTTAAAAATAATGTTAGTATTTTTAGTAAGGTTTATTTTTGCATCTGCACTGCTTTTGTCATCAAGAACGCTTGAACGCACTTGGTGTGAAATAATAAGAGGAGCTGATCGGCTCCGATCGCGTCCTTTTCTCGTCGGCTGTGAGTGCATCCGCTTTCAGATCGCTTCCAGCCGGTCTATGTGTGAAATAGCGAGCGTGTACGATCCGGTCTGTGTGAAAAAAAAAATAATGCGCGCCGATGCTCTCCGTGCCGGTCTGTGTGATGTGAACGGACCCTTAGGCTGTGCATCGTAAGGTACGTTCTTTACGTGAGTAACCTTATAGTTAATGGTTACAATAGGGAAGAATAGAATACAATTACTTCTACTTTATTATTTGTGTTACAATTTTTTATTTTTTTGTGCTTATTTTAGTAAGTAATGTTCCGTTCTGTGTACCTGTGTTATGTCAAATAAATAAATTTTCTTTCTTTCTTTCTTTCTTTCTTACTTTTATATTTCTTGTGTCAACAACAAACTAATCTATTAGTCCACTGGATGTTTGGCTATCGTATGTTTTATTTATTTCGTTTAAACTTGTGAGAGTTTGAAACTATCTACTTTTACTTACCTGTATTCTATTTGAAGCTAGTGAAGTATCGACTAAGTTTGATACTCGATACTACCAACTTTCTAAAAGAACACAATTGAATGTTTCCAATTGGTAGCGAACTGTGATGCGATTGGTACGAAACAAGTTTGAGATACGATAGATGTTACTTATACGTACGTCGAGACATCTGGGGCATGATGCATTGGAGAAAGTTTCAGTAAGTAGTAATAAGGGGAAATCTATCCATTGAATACCTGTAGGTAGGCTGTTAGAAATCTTTTATCTTTAATAAACTAATCTTAAAATAAAATCTGAAAAGCTTGTATATTATAATTATAAACAGAATCTCGGAAACGGCTCCAACGATTTTCATGAAATTTTGTACACAGGGGTCATCGGGGGCTATAAATCGATTTAACTAGGATTCACTTTTAGGAAAAGTCGTTTTGATTGTTTTTTTAGAATAAAAATTTTAGTGCCATCTGTTGCTGAATATACTGTGTGTTGTTGGTGGCTGTGACATACGGATGGGCAGACAGACAGACTGAAAAACAGACAATCATGATGAATCTATAAAGGTTCAATTTTTGCCATTTGGCTACGGAACCCTAAAAACACCATACTTACCTATATATCAACATGCTAATAAATATCTATAAATGCTTACCATACCCTATTATAATAAACTCAGTTTTTTATCTTTAGTCCATTCTTAATACCTATTTTGTATATCACATGGCAGCTATTTCTTTTATCACGTCGTAAAACTTCATTTTAGAGTCTCCTATTACTATTATCCACTAGAATAAATGATAAACACCACTTTTCAGCCATTATTTTCTAGCATTTCGCAAATTTGTAAAATGCACTCTTCTCCACATTAATTGCGCAAAAACGTTCCAAAATGGGCACAAGTTCTATATCTCGGTTCATTAATTGAATTAAGCGTTGGTGTGTTGGCTTTATGGTCCGAATTAATTTATAGCTCTCGGCGATCAACGGTTTCAGGGTAAATTGTGCCAACCTGAGAGATATTATGTTGGCACTATTATAGGGATGCCATGTTCGTTCGAAATTTGTATCGATTATTTTTGACAGAGCGATTATTCCCTAGACGTTATAAACTCATTGATGGGTTTCCAACCTCCTTGGTATCGTCATTGTGCTCAAACTTTTTGATTGAATAGTATTCCAAATTCAAAAGTCATTTCGTCACTGTTATTAGGTGCGTTCGAAATTTGTATCGATTATTTTTGACACTGCGTATTTTCCATATACTTTTTAAACTTATTGTTAATGGGTTTCCAACCTCCTTGATATCGTAATTATGCTCAAACTTTTTAATTTAATAGTATTCCAAATTCAAAAGGCTTTTCATCATTTAAGTATGCCGATATGACCTATTTTGCACGAATTTATCGAGGAACAAAGAGCCTTTTTTCGAATACATGGGATGAAGTAAATATTGTCTTTATTTTTATGAACCAGTGACCAGTGACCAACCAAGAAGATTAGAGAAACAACCACACTGTTATGCACATTGGTACGCATACGCTCAGCTTACACAACAGGTTTTTTTGGGAACTTTTTGGTACGCACCAACATTTTTATTTTCTAAGCAGGTTACTTCAGGTAGACCTCTTAAACTTTTTCATTGTATATTTTAATGAATAGAATCACAAGCTTCTTATACCTTTGTATCTGAAAGAGCTGCTAAAATTTGATGTCGAAATAGACTTGGATTACGTCATTCAATAAAATCCAAGTACCAAACCATTGAATGAAAACGCCAAATTATATTAAAACTAGTGATCCGCCCCATTTTTGCACGGATGTAAAAATTCAATGACTTGTTTTTATTTTTTTGTTGTTTTATAGTAGGTACTACACTTAAGGAAATCACAAAGGTTTTTAGTCACGGGTTCAAATCCCGCTCGGCTCTTAACTTTTGGGACATTATAAAAATCTTTGTTTTATTTTGTTTTTGTAATTTTAGGAAAACTTGCTAGGTACAAACATTGAATAAAGGTATAAAAACATGAATCTAGAGTGTTACGGCGCCATACGGGTGTCTCGTTTCCGAACGGACATTATACGTCAAATCCAATTATCAATTATTTCTGACAGCGACCCCAGTCTGTCACTTCACCTACAACTTTTAACCGCTGAGCTAACCGCACATCAAACTCTGTAATTTGTACTTTTTAATTCAATATTATACGTAATATATCAAGAATCTAAGTCTTCGTATTTATCCACGTCACGAGAGGAATCCCGCTAAACAGCGCAAACAAGAGAAATCCATGTTTCAGCCGGTTTTAGTTTATTCGTTATATCCCTACAAAAAGACAAATCTTTCCTCTTTATAATAATATTAGTGCAGATTTAGATAGAGCGATAGAAATAACTTAAAGTGATATCGAAAGACGACCCAAGATAAAAAAACTCACTCAGGTGTGAAAATCGATTACTTATTCCAATCGAGATGTTCGAAAATCGGAATCGATTTCCGAGTGAAAACGACCTCAGTTGCCTACTAAGCATATTATCTTTCGTTTCGGTACACTAATTTCAGCTGAAATGATTAATTTCGGGGAATGTAATTCTATAAGTAGGTATACGGGTTTACGATAGATAGATACGACGAAACTTCAAAAAGTAGATAATGTAGTAGTAGATAGATAGATAGATAGGTAACACTTTATTGCACACAAGGATACATTACAGTAACAGTGGTATTAAATAACGTACAATGGGCGGCCTTATCACTGAAAGCGATTTCTGCCAGGCAACCTAACTACGTAGTCTACCTGCAATATAAAATGGACTAACAAATGGAAAGAAAAAAAGTTTTTTAGAGGATGTGAAGGAGTGAGAGAGAAAGGAGGTTTGATAGGTTTTTGATTGCAAATATGGATACCACAACTGAAAGATTGTGATTGTGAATATTTACTCAGAGAAAATAAACCAGTTCTAAAGGTATAATTCTAACAAACATAAAAACACATGCAAAGTGATTTTTCCTAGTAGTTAGATAAATCGTCACTCGCTTCGCTTGGTCGGTCAATTAGCTGACTAATTTAAATTAACCCACAAACATACAAAATAAATAAGAAGTAATTAACTGGTAGTAAAAATTACTATTCGAAATTTACCTACAGAAATAATATAATTTGGGCACGGAATGCGCAATTAACATACAAATGGGCAATTAATGTAATTTTCGCCGCATTATTTGAATATTCCAAAGTGCCCAGTGGCATATTGATAAACTGGCACAACAGTCGAAAACATCACTCTCCTTTTGGGGCAGTGGGGTAAGGCTACGTCACGCTCGGCATAGCTTGCTCGAATCTTGTGCATGGTTCTTTGGGATCAATTTTGCCAGTGTCGAGTTGTTTATTGAGAATGATGATGTTTTTTCCCAAAACCATCTGAAACATTTTCGATCAAATCAGAATATCACATATACACTTTAATTCCAATTGCTAAGACATTCAGCTAAGACCTCAAGTAATGTTGGTTAAAATACCACTGAAATTACACAACAGAACTCAAAATAACACCAGAAAAACAAAGTTAAGTGCCTTCCCGAAATGACAGAAAACGAATCCCCCTTGTACATGGTTGAATTGGTTCTATTTCCAAAAAAATCGATGTCATTTCTTTTTGTCAAATTGGTAATGAGTTTGAAAATAGAACCTCATATTTTCTGATACATACCTACAGTACTACCAAATTAGTTGAAACAAACAAGCGAGACAGATGTTTAAACACGATGTCCTCTCTAGACATTATTATCCCTTAGTACATAAAAAACAATGTAGCAATGATTAGATGAATATGAATATTTTGATTGACAACATCGATTACATAATTAGTCGAACTAAACGGAAAACAAAGTTTACACATCGACTTGTCAATGTATAGACGGCACATCTCTAAATGGCATAGTCAAACACAGCGGGTAGGTCAACTGGCGTACTCTCACTCACACGAAGCTAGGCATTCGATGTGATAACACGCACTTTCGTCAGTAAAAACTTGAGTAAAACGAAAGCATATTAGAAGGAATCTAATACTGCATATATTTGGCTTGGTTAGACGATCTAACCACGTAAAGCGCTGTAAAACGATCTAGCTAGGATTCATTTTTAGAAAATGTCCCCGTAATCGTAAAGTAAATAATCAACTTTATCATAAAATCATAACTCCTAGCGCCATCTGTTGATTAAGTCATGAGTTAGTGGGACAGAGAACGCCATCTATTGACGAGTAGTGGAGTTTATTATTATGTCAGAAGATCGAAAAATATTAATATCTAATTCGTATTTAAATATCACAACAGCACAACAACAGTTTACCAAAAAAAAATACCGGGCACCAACTGCTAGTAACTTGTTAAAAATGGAAAAGACTTTTGTTCCGAATAAATTCTCTAGTACGCAGTATCTCAATGAGTTTACATAGTTTGATTGATCGGAGAATGATGTCGGACTCAGTCATGGTCACAGCTGGTTGGTTTAACACCAGCCCTCACCAGCCGCAGGTTTCGTATAGTAAAGCCATCCGTCAAATAAAAATATTTCCGCCTCTTTAGAGGGGAGGCGATAATGTACATCATGTTAATGTACACCCCGTTATTACAATGTCATTTAAGCCACATGCACACTGGAGCAATTCAAACATGTTAAACTAAGTTAAAATACCGCCAAAACTATACAACAGAACTCAAAATAACACCAGAAAAACAGTTGAAATGAACAAGCTATGACTGACTTCCTATTATGACAGATAAAAGATAAAAACCCGATATATTTCTGTTTTATTTTATCATGGATTACCTACGTCACCAGGGTCGGTCACAATATAATACGCGCTGGAGGCCTACTGCCAACTGAGCTGTGAGGCCTGTCGTAATAGCTGTCATGAACAGCTGTCGTAAGTTTATGAGTGTTATGACGCCTGAGATTGCCTCCGTCACCCGAATGGACAGATTAGGTTTCGGTCTAATGAAAATTTCTTTTATTTCGGTATGTTCCGGATTCCGGTATAAATAAGGTGAGATTGTGGTCAAGCGCTTGCCTTTATAAGTATAATATTATGAATAATAGCGACGGCTTTCACCAATCAACAATTAATAAATATAAAATCACTAAATATTTTGATCATAAGTTTTGGAGTTATTCCAAACATAAATGGTTACATCAAATTAAAATTAATTCAAAACAAATTAAACAATATGAAGACTTAATCGTCTAAACTAGACAAATTAATAGTTATCGAAGTCTTTGAGTAAAGTTTAGTTAATTGAATTGGTTACGCACTACAGTCGATTTTAATCGCAGATGATTTCAATCTAAACTCTTTTACGAACTTGTACGTTCTTTTTTGACTTTCAAAATACATGCTACGACCTAGGCTACGACACTGCTACGCCTGCTACGGCGTAGGAAAGATAAAATTTTAATATTTTTTTCATGTGAGTATGTTAATAGCTATCACAAGATGTGGTCCACGATTACCTTGGCAAAAGGACTTCATTTCCAGCGCCAGTATGAAAAAAAAATTCCTAAACAGGACTAAGTCAAAGAAGAGAGACACTCTACTCCTACTTTAAGTTGAATAGCATAGTTTGATGATGATCATGATCATGATCATGACCATGATTAAACCAGGCATGATTGATTGAGTCTATAAAATTATTCAATCGGAATAAAAGCTTTTTTCTGAACAAATCTGATACCAATATACCATAACCAGACTTCAAAGAATGTCAGAACCATTTCTCTATGAAATACAAAGACAACTCATGCGTTTTTTTATACGGTAGCGAGTATAGTTACCGCCATAGAATATAACATAGCTTACACTAGAGAATGTTAATAGAAAATAGATTCCGACTTTTTTAAAGATTTTTTTATTGTTTTAAATTCATACTGTATTATTCCAACTACATGTAAAAAATATCCAAATTGTTCTAAATTATAATTGGTAGGAAGAACTCACTTTCAGAACAAATCTTTTCCGGATACATTTTTGTACTTGTCTTTGAGATTTAATAAGGCGGATCCGTCTTGGATAGATTAGGTTAGGCATAAAAATTACGCACAAGGCAAGCGAGCAAAGCGAGAGTGCCAGAAAAAGTTTTTTTATAAAAATCTCAAAGGAGCTATCCACTGTAGAACAAATTATCAGTCATAAAGATAACCTATTGAATTATTGAACTGTTACAGTGTACATAGGCTTCAACAATTTGAATGTGTGCAAAAGTGGATTCGTTCTAACGGGGTGTACATTAACTGGACGTAGGCATTAACCGGACCCGTGCATCCTAGTCAAATGAATGACATTTCCTCTTCATTGTAATGGGTTTCCAACTTCCTTAGTCAAAATATAAATCTTCAGTATTGTCAATAGTCTTTTTCAAAAAAGCCGTATTTTTGCATAAAAAGCCGTATTTGCCTCAACTCTACTCACAAACCATTTGCCAAACAATACAACCTTATGGATTTATTCGGGCGAATAAGCAAGTTTACCTTCACAGGGATTTCCTGATACTATTTGCATATCAAATAGAGTAGATTCCATTCGTTTTTCTAGCTTTTTATAAGAAGCTGCATAGTTTTATCAGCATCATGACTATGAGAAGTATGGTGCTTGATTTTGGCTTCCCTTAGACATAAGGTAGCTACCAATAGGTAGGTAATGTCCCATACTGTGAAGAAAAACATCGGAAGAAAAAGATTGATTCCGAGCAGTATAAGATTAATTCCACTTTCGATAGGTAACCTGTGCGCTTAGCACAAGTATAAAACCAGTAGCTGTTATATTACGAGCTAATCATAAAACCACTTCATTATCCACCAGCTGATATACCTAGTTCGAAAACATGTCTAGTGCAAGAAAAGAGCCTCTTTAAGGTGCACTTAGAATTCTCTCGACATACTGGGTTCGAATAAACGAGTGAGACAAAAGGAAAGACTGCTAAGAAGCACCAGATGCTGGGTAGCATCTTCTGAGCCCAATATTATTATACTCGGTCACCGAGCCGCTTACCAAGTTATGCGAAGTGTTTGGCAAGCCAGTTTCCTAAAATATACCTAAAGAAGAGACTTACAAATCTCCAGTGGGCTCTCATTTATAAAGATCCTATTACACATTTAAAGCCTGCGCACATCTAGGCGATGGCGATGGCGATCAGCAGAGGGTCAAATATGACAGCGATATTTGATAGCGTTTCAGCTGATCGCCAACGCTATAAGTTTAGCAAGCTGCTAAGTCTGTTGCCATCTTTATTTGTTGCTTATAAGTTACTGTGAAAAGAGACTTTTAGCGAGTCGGAATGAGGGGTAAGTAAATTCAAAATGCTTGCGTTTCAATAGGGTAAGAAAATAGTGCTAGAGTACTGGAAACTGCACAACAGACGAAATCGTTTGTTACCCCGGAATCAGTCGACCGCGGTAGCATCGTTACTTAAATACCGATGGAAGGACATGACTACACTGGCAATGTATTTCATAGAAAGAAAAGAGGATGCGATCTATTTGACATTATGTCAAGAAATAATGTCAAATAGATCGCATTAGAATATCGCATCAGATAGAACAACCAAACTTTTTACAGAGAATCAAGATTCTCTGTAAAAAGTTTGGTTGTTCAAGCTAGACTCTAGAGTGCACGCACGCGAGCTTACTTTGCGCGTGGTTGATGGCGGAAAACATTAACAAAAAAAGTTTGGAAATACATTTTCCGATCACAAACATGAATGGGGAAATTGAGCTAGCATTGCTTATATGCAAGTGATTTTTATATGATTGAAAGAATAGGTATTTCCAGTCCTTTTTTACGTTTTTTTAAATCGCAGGATTATTCTGATTCCCACTCTTCTGCCCTCCTAAGGGATCTCATGGGACTAAAAAGTTAGCTGTCCCTATAGCAGGTGGACAAATACAACTTTTTAAATCGTAAAAGTTGAATCTGTCCCCTCATTACAGGGGACAAATCGAACTTTTTATTCTCATGTGTGCAAGGGGCAAACCAGGGGTTATTAGTACAGACAGATGTTTTTGACGTGACAACGTCTTATAATTCGATGGAGCCGTCTACACGCACGAAAAAACATGACGTCATACGGCGTTACCTCGCTCTGAGGCGTTCCATTTAAGGCTTGAAGTGCAAGCGAGAGCGCGGAACGAGCGACAAAGAGGCACAATCGGCCTCCACGTTCGGCAGCGTTCGACATCTATCCCTCTCCTACTTGAGTAAGCGATGCGTCCGCGTGGACAGCTGTATGACGTTGTTACGTTCAACTATCGTCAGTAAACCGACTTTACAGACAACCATTTTTTTTCTGATCTTGTAAACAGAGCCTTATCGCTTCAAAGTGCTGAAGGTACGCGGTTAGGGCAAACTATCCCATTCTGTCTCGAATTCTATTCAGTCGTGAAGCTTATTACTTCAGTTTCCCTCTACATAAACAAAGCTAAGGTTTCCATGAACCTTCGTCTGTTTGAAGAATGGAATAGAACTGATTTGAATTTTTCGTAGAAAGTTACGAAAAATATTAAGATCACTACAACAGCTAAAAGTCGCCTAAGCAGGTACATAATAGTAATTAAATTTCTGTTATTTAGCATTGAAATGTTTTACAAAACAATGCATGTATTTTTTTGCTAATTACCTAACATTTTTTGTTTACAAATTTGTACAATAGGTAAATACTTTTATCTTATCTATAGGCTCTAACTTATTAGCTTAGATTAAATCACCTGTATGTACCCGAAGTCAGACTTTGCTACCACATTTCGTCTACCAAATGTCCTTCAGTAGGAATTGCCCTTCAGAAGGGCAAGCTGT
Organism: Thera britannica; assembly: GCA_939531255.2. Lineage (NCBI taxonomy): Eukaryota > Metazoa > Arthropoda > Insecta > Lepidoptera > Geometridae > Thera > Thera britannica. The sequence continues at coordinate 6,407,850 of OW618045.2, forward strand.
TTTCTTCTCGCCTATTTGTCTCTCTCTCTATTGTATTGAGAAAAGATGAGACAGCAAAAAATGGTGTCTCATCAATTTTCCATACAAAAGAGAGAGACACGTGCTCAACGAAAACAGCATTTGGTAGACGATGTTGTAAATGCACTGGGACTTGCCCTTCTGATAATAAAGTTTTAAATAATAAAATCGTTCATAAAATTGACAATACAGCATGCGAACCATGGCATTTATTTTCGTAGAGCCCATACTGCTACGGCGTAGCACAGATTTGCGTTACAGCAATATTGACTCTACTGCATAAATAATTAAGACTAATATTAAGCTCCGAGGAAAACCTTTATAAAATTCCCTCAAATTCCCCTCAAGGAAAACCAAGTTGGCTATACCTAATTGTTTCTGCGGCCGTTCGGCTCTTCACGCATGCCTTAACGCGATTAATTAGGTTGGTGTAGGCTCTATCTGTTACCTACTTGGCTTTTATCATTTTTTTCTTATCTAGAAAGGAAGTGTCATTATGTACATACCTTCTGTACAAAAGCTATGACAAAAGCCGTTTTCCAGTCGCATAGTCATGCATTAATTAGGTACTTACTAGGTAGGTAAGTAGGTATACCTAGTAATTGAGGAGTAAAATACTGAATAAAACCCAAGACAAGAGTAAACAGGTATCTGCTACGTATACGCGTGCTACACCGTTGACTGCATCATTCCTTAACATCAGGTGAGATTGCGGTTAAACGCAAGCCTATACAAATTGTAAATAAAGCCGACTTCATTTTTTTGTGTACTCGGGCATACCTATTATTCATAAAATATTTACTAATCACCTTATTCAAAAATCAACGCCAATCTAACGAAAGACCTCTAAATTATAATGATCTGCCCCATCTGCAACAGAAGGAGATCACAAAACGCATACAATTAGGATGGGCTGCATTCGGTAAGCTGGATGATATTCTAAAATCGGTTGCTACTCCACAGTGTCACATATTTGACAGCGTTTCACTGATCGCTACCGCCAGCGAACTAGGTGTGTTCGAGCCTTTATAGATCGAGTTCCGAACTCCGAAATCCGAAGACGAACGAAGGTCCAAGACGTCGGAGATCGGATTACGGAGCTCAAATGGAGTTGGGCAGGACACATTGCTAGGCGCGGTGATGACAGGTGGAGTAGAACAACAACCGAATGGTGGCCAAGAACCGGCTACAGAAGTGTAGGGCGCCCTGCAGCAAGATGGATGGACGACATAGACAGGGTCGCGGGGCGGCAATGGTTTAGACTGGCACAGGATCGAGGTAGATGGCACAAACTAAGGGAGGCCTATACCCAGCAGTGGGTGAAGTCGGGCTGTGGATGATGATGATGATGATGCCCCATTTGCTCAATTTCAGATCAACGCCATCTTTCGTCGAATAGAAAAACAAAACCGATGAGTGGCGCCATATTGCTTGATTTTTTTAATGGATGTTGCATGCTGCTCAAGAAAGGAAGTCAAAAGAGTTTCAAATATCGATTTATTTTTAGATTATTTATTAATCTCATTCTGTAAAGTAGAATTATTTTAAAATTTGTCTATCTGCCATTGCCAATGTCATTACGACCGTCAAGGTGACATGTCAGGTACCGGACACTCCGTCTTCCTGGCGGCCACTGCCCCGTGAGCTTTTGGGCCCACCCGACATTTCGTGAGGCAGACACACTCGCCACCACTTGCTATAAGAAGCCACCTTAGCCATACAATAAGGCCAATGAAAAGCCACCGAAAGGCCGCCCACACGGAAGGCATTCGGGGCAAAGTCACGAGACTCGCGAGTTGTAGCTCGCGAAGTTGAGGCCAGAAAAAAGAACGAGAAGTTCGGTTCTTACCCGCACTTCCCACCGGATGGTTGAAGAAGTGTAGACGACCCGATTGATTGTGATGTCAGGTGTTATCGTTTGTCCTACTTTTTGCGTCTCTCTTTCTCTTACTTCCGAACTGTATCTATCTATCCTACTTGCCTCAGCCTCACCTCACTCGTAAAGTGTTGCCATCTTAACCCTCTTTACGCTAAATGTAGTACTTTTTAAAGGGTTTGAACGCGTATTCTTTTTTGTTTATTTTATTTGCCTGGATCAGGCCATGATATCCTCAATTAGTATAGAGATAAATTTATACTAATAATAATTTATGTTATGGTTGAAATATTCGAAAACTCCTAACGTTAGGTTATGTATATAATTACAGTAATGTTATGTAAATATGGCTTTACATTTAGTGTAGATGTTGTAAAAAACGTCAGGGGCAACTGGTGATTTATGATGCTTTACTTACGCGACGCTAAAGGGCCTGGGACAGGGTTATAGATGGATTATGCTTGCCCAACGCTGCCTTTACAATGATGGCAGCTTATTCCACAAGAAAGTCATGGTCTTAGTATTTACCTATAATATAACCTCTATGTGGCTCTCCTCAGGTGCACGAGCACTTATTGAAAATAAAAAAGTTGGGTAAAATTATAGCACGGCCTTTGACTTTTTTCAAAAAGTAAGGTGGCAGCACTGCTTCGCGTATCGATCGATTGGTGCAGTTTTCGGTCGTGCATTATTAATGGAAATAATTGATTTTCCTAACTAAAATGTCGTAAAATGGCCACCAACATGCGAAAGAAAACTCAGGTGTCTTTCGTGATACGTGATGAGGAAGAACGCCGGCATAGAAATGGCGTTAGTTCGCTGCAACTGGACCCGATTCAGGGGAGGTTGTTTTCTGCCGGACGAGATGGAATTATTCGCGTTTGGAATACCGCAAACGGCGTCCAAGATCGATACATACAGAGTATGGAGCACCACACTGATTGGGTGAACGATATAGTACTCTGCTGCGGCGGGAAAAACCTTATTAGCGCTTCGTCGGACACCACTGTAAAGGTATGGAACGCGCCCAAAGGATTCTGCATGTCAACTCTAAGAACTCACAAGGACTACGTGCGAACGCTTGCCTATGCTAAGGATAAAGAGCAAGTGGCTAGCGCGGGGCTGGACAAGTCTATATTCCTCTGGGATGTAAACACTTTGACTGCTCTTACTGCTAGCAACAATACTGTCACAACATCAAGCCTAGTTGGCAACAAGGAGTCTATTTACAGCTTAGCTATGAACTCTCCAGGTACCGTCCTTGTTAGCGGCTCGACAGAAAAAGTTCTTCGAGTTTGGGACCCAAGAAACTGCTCTAGATTAATGAAACTTAAAGGACATTCCGACAACGTTAAGGCTTTAGTCATCAGTCGAGATGGCACTCAGTGTGTATCGGGAAGTTCCGATGGTACCATAAAGTTGTGGTCATTGTCTCAACAACGGTGTGTATCAACAATAAGAGTCCATACTGAGGCAGTTTGGGCTCTAATGGCGACAGAGAACTTCACTCATATCATATCGGGAGGCCGGGATCGTCTAGTCATTATAACAGAGCTACGGAACCCTGATAACTTTATGATCGTCTGCGAGGAGACAGCTCCTATCCTCAAACTTTGCTTCACAGCCGATCAGCAAGGTGTGTGGGTGGCTACATCAGATTCTGATATCAGATGCTGGAAGCTACCACCATTAAACTTGCTATCCTCGGAACCATTACAGAACACTTACAACACTACAAATGTTTACCAAACGCAACCAACCCACCACATTCCTGGAGGACCAGCTATCAAACACTACGCAGTCTTAAACGACAAACGTCATGTTGTAACAAAAGATACGGCCAATCACGTTGCAGTATTTGATGTGCTCAAAGCGATCAAAGTCGAGGATCTTGGAGAAGTGGACTTCGAAGAGGAGATCAAGAAGAGATTCAAGATGGTTTTTGTACCGAATTGGTTTAATATTGACTTGAAGACGGGGATGATAACGATACACTTAGGACAGGATGAGACTGACTGTTTGACTGCATGGGTTAGTGCTAAGGAAGCTGGATTAACTACAGAGACAGACCAAAAGGTTAGCATTTAAAGACTTTATCAAGATTTTCAAGTTCTGCTTAATTTGGAGCTAGGCTTTTTTTCATGTTTGTTATAGCATAACTTTGTAACTTATGCCTAAATTCTAAAAAATATTTTATCATTTGGAAGGTAAGGGTGGAATGTAAGGTAAGGGAATACTTCCAGATTTTGATTGAAATTTTGGTCGGGAAAATCAGTTTAGTAGCCATTACGACAGTTTCTCAAGTTTTTTAAACATACATTATTTGTTTTGTAAGATTTAATCTGCTGTTATTTGAAAACATTGTAAAAATTTACTCTTCATCATCAGTCTGAAGAAGTGGACATAGGTCCAGCAGTAGACCTATGTCCTGGAAATGTGTACCTCCCCTACACATTTCCAGGAAGACCGATTCTGAGCCCTTTCCATCCATCGACTTCCCGCGATCTTAACAATGTCGTCGGTCTATCTGGTGGGTGGGCGCCCTACGTTTCGTCTTCCGGTTCGTGGTCGCCATTCGAGAACCTTTATTCCCCAACGGTTGTCGGTTCTGCAAGGTCCTTCAAGACCCCAACTATAGTGTAAAAAATATACTTATTTCTTATTCTTTACTTATTTCTTTAAATGATGTTTTCAGGTCAACTTCGGAGCTCTTCTACTGCAAGCATTGCTGGAACACTGGAACCATGCGAACCGAGTCAACGAGGCCGGCCAAAAGGTGATAGCTAACAACTTCTTCAGCGTTCCTCTGCATACACCACTTATCTTCAGCGAGATTGGAGGCAGGACTTTGTATAGGCTACAGGTATGATGGCTTTCCTATTTTTTTCTAGGTGTTTTAGTCATAGAGTTCCTTGTTTCATACACTATGAAACTCACGATGTTTACCTTTACCGCTTGGGAGTACTGGCATAGTGCACATACATTTTTCTAAAGAAAAACTCATTGGTACGCGACTGGATTTGAACCCACGACCTTAGGATCGGCAGGAGGGGCCGCTACCACTAGACCACCAGTGCTCACTTACCGTTGGGGGGTAAACTCGAGTATCAAAGACACTTGGCTAAACAGCCGCCTTCGAAACAAATAATAAATCAATATTGTGGACACAACACCATCTAGCCCCAAATTAAGCAGAGCTTGTACTATGGGAACCAAATAGCTGATATAATACTTATATGCATTTTTTTGGTAAATACATACTTAGAATACAATATAACACCCAGACAGAGAACAAACATCTGCGTTCACCACACTAATATTTGTTCTCGGTTGGGATCGAACCCACGACCTGCAGGTGCAAAAAGCATGAGCTACCACCAACTGAGCGAAGAGGCCAGTCCTATGGCAAACAGTGGACTTAAGCATAATAAGAATTATTATTTAAGACTATTTATACATTTCAAAGTAGTCTGTATATATCTAGGTGGGGGACGCAGGCGGCGAAACGGAAGGGAATTTGTTAGTCGAGACTGTGCCGTCGTGGGTGGTGGACGTAGCCATAGAAATGGTGTCGCCAAAGTTACACAAGCTACCGTTCTACTTACTGCCGCATATAAGCTGCCAGAGCAAGCTGGATCGAACGAAAAAGGTAACATTAATGGTAACGCCATTTTTTATCGTAGTGAAGTTACAATTATCTAGATTTTTTGCAATTCTTTTTCTTACGGAAGGACCCGTACTCGAAGTCGGAGTTTTGTTACCAAATGTTGTTTTCATGTGAGCACGTGTCTCTCTTTTGTATAGAAAATTGATGAGACATCAACTCGTTTCGATCGGTTCTACGTAACGTATTTTTGCTGTCTTATCTTTTCTTCATACAATAGAGAGAGACAAATAGGCGAAATGTTGTAATCATTTATTTTTATACTAACCTCTCATTTGCAGTTCAAATTAACCACCCTATGCTTAGTCTTTTACATATAACTATCTATCCCTAAACTATCCTTATTTATATTTGTATGCTTGTTTTACTAGATATTTTTTTAAATACATGTACATTATGTTCATCACACAACTGGTATGTTCTCTATGATCGAACCCGCGGCCTAAAGCGTAATAAGCAGAGCTACTGCCGACTTAACTTTGAGGCCAGACAACAAACGAATACATGCCGTGATAGCATATTTTGTTAGATTGTTAAGCTTATATTATCAGCACCAAGACTGTATGTTGCGTGGAATTGACCTAGACTGTCTTTGTTGCGTGGAATTGGCACCTAGACTGTCTTTTGCGTGGAATTGGCACCTAGACTGTATATTGCGTGGAATTGGCACCTAGACTGTCTGTGTCGCGTGTAATTGACCTAGACTGTCTTTGTTGCGTGGAATTGGCACCTATTAGACTGTATTTTGCGTGGAATTGGCACCTAGACTGTATGTTATGTGGAATTGGCACCTAGACTGTCTTTTGCGTGGAATTGGCACCTAGACTGTATGTTGCGTGGAATTGGCACCTAGACTGTGTTTTGCGTGGAATTGACCTAGACTGTCTTTGTTGCGTGGAATTGGCACCTAGACTGTATGTTATGTGGAATTGACACCTAGACTGTCTTTTGCGTGGAATTGGCACCTAGACTGTCTTTGTTGCGTCGAATTGGCACCTAGACTGTCTTTTGCGTGGAATTGGCACCTAGACTGTATGTTATGTGGAATTGACACCATTAGGCCTAAGATGACCGACGTGACATATGTCTTCGCGAGAAGACAAAATTTTGTCGACATCGATTCGTTTGTCGATTATGGTAAGATGAGCATCACGAGAGAGACAACTGTCGTCGACGACTCGCCTATGTCGTGAAGACAAACCAGTGTTGCCACGCGATCTTACCCTTCCATATTCTACCATAATCTACCATTGCATTTTTATTTTTTAATGGTTTCGTTCATTCAATTTGATACCTGTGACTGAAAAAAAACCCCGCCAAAACTAAAAAGGGAGCAAACGAAACGAAAATGTAAGTAAATACCTATGGTACCCCTTATTTATTGTTAAAAGCCTAACAACTAGCAAAAAACATTAATTAATTCTCAAAATCGGTTCATACCTATGTTGCTATACCTACTTGTTTGTATTAATATTTCAGGGTTAGAAGTACCAGAGGCCAAATAGACTTTCTTTGTCGGTACATGTCCGAGCACCAGGAATTCGCGTCAGGGGAATATAACTCGCTGCGAGGCTCTCAACAAATTACAGAGCAGTGGAACCGCCTCAAGATCGCTCTCGACGAGTTGGGCCCAGATAGGACGGTGGAGCAGTGGAAAATTGTAAGTTTTAATAGTTACCTGTTGCTTATTTTAATGAGGTTGATTTTTAAAGTAGTTAGATTTTTTTTATATTGGTAATTAGGTACCCTAATACGAGTATAAGTACTCTTTAGTACATAACTGCCATGTTTTGTTTTCAGTGCTGGCGCGACCAAAAGCGAAAAGCTCGCCTTGAGGGAGGGAGCCATCGCCGGGCTAGAAATGCCACAGGAAATAAAGTACCAATACCAGCGATATCGGATAACGCGGTATTGGTACTGAATGCCATTGGTCCGGAAATGGCCGTGGGAATAGGACCAGATGAATCCCCAATAGGCGTAAGTACCTACCTACCTACCTACCCATACATCACCACATACACCCATACCCATGTAGCTTACCTACCTATGAGCAATACCTACTACTTTTTGTTTGTAGCTAACTATGTATGTACGACTGCATTGCATACTTAGATATCACATAATCTTTTCACTATGTTTATGATAGGTATTAAGATAAGAAGAAGAGGTAATATGATATGATAGGTAATAGAGACATGTTTAAAATTGATTTCTTGATCACTCAAACAGTTCGAAGAGCTGAATTCAAGCCCGCCAGTCTGGAGTGGGCAGGCTAGACCTTCAGCTCCTAGAGCAAGACGACGTGTTCGCCCAAGCCTGCCCCCAGAGAGGTTCATCTCGGCCCAGGAGGAGTTAAACGCAATAATGAGGGTTAGTTATACTGTACTTACTATCTTTTGCTGTACTGTACTATCTTTTGCTTTAATGATAAAATAAACTGTGTAGGTAAGTATAAGGCACTTATTTGTGCTATGCGTAGGTAATTATAGGTACTATAGCAAACTAACGCAGGCATCAGGTGCCGGCCACTCTTCCGTCGAGACGGGAAAAAGAAACAGAAATAGCTGAACGGCCCCGGCCGCACAATGATATACATACATACATTTCAACAACAATCCCTGTAAAAGCCATCATAAAACTTAACTATTATGTTTATTTTAGGAATTAGTCACTGAAGTGCGTCGCTCCAATGATGTAAAGGAAAGGATCCTCGACGCTTTGTAAGTGAATTACGTAGCCTATATACTTAATATTATAGGTAGTTACCTACTAATATACCTAGTCTTCAAGTTTAAGCCTTAAATTATGTACTAAATACAAAATATATGGATATTAAAGGACATTTCAGACCATTGAGCCGTACCTAACGAAACTGACTTAAAGAACTGCATATTATCATGTATTTATGTGCGTTGACTAAGCAGTTTGCACTAAATGAACGATTGCAGGATAGAGAATACAGAAATACCTCCCTACTATTTTGTGAATACGTACCTACCTTTTTGAATAGATGATAGTAGGTACCTACTGGAGTATGTCCGCATATAAATGTATCTTTTCTACTTTCAGACTCCGCGGGCCATCCACAAACATTCCATAACTTGTAAATAATATATTAAAATATAATAAATTTATTTATACACAGAAAATGTCATTTTTATCTTTTTACCTAAATAATATTGCACTAATGAAGAGGGCTTTCTTTGAAGGTTGGTTAATAAGGTAATTAAAAAATCAAGCTACTATAGAGATAAATACTTTTGTAATATTTTATTCATTAAAATAATGTAGAAGTTCTGCGCGTCTTCTTTGGCCTTGCCGAAGCAGACCCGCAGGTGATTGGTCCTCTACAGCCAAATCTCCGTTGATCATTTCGTTGTCAACCCTTGCATCTTCGTCCAATGTCACCCTGTTATTAAAATATTTTTTACTTAACTATTAGATAGGTAGGTACCTCAGTTTTTACTTTGTATAAATTCGTAGTGACTTATCGGTAAGCAGAGAACCAATGACACGTCTTCACTATAAACATAGTGAATTAAATGAATGATGTGTCAGGTGAGGTATGATACAAAAAATACAAATTAACTTTGGTAGTATCTAGTTGTAACCTGTGAATCTAATTTGTTATTATTTACTTTTGTATTTGTTTACCTACCCGAAATGCTTCATCAGGTTGTACACTACGCAACAGGCATAAATAATTTCAGAAGCCTTTTCTGGTGCGTAATGGAGCACTCGGTCTATTCCGAGACATCTCATGCTTCCTTTTAGATAAGCATTAGTGCGCTCTATGCCACTCCTGACGCGGCAGTGCCAGGCTGTGTATCTCTCTTCTACAGCATTTTGTTGTTGGAGGATGGGCGTCATGAGCCACGGCTCCAAAGGATACCCGGAGTCACCTACAGGAGTAAAGCAATAAATTAAGTTAATTTTGATAGGTAAGGTACCAAGTATGTTGATATTTAGTTTAGAACCCATGGTGAACTCATATAATGTTCACAAGAGTATTAAATATTCCCAGGGTATACTTACCCAGAAGGAAGTAGTTTCCGATTCCTCTGTCTGAAAGCCTTTTCAACTCCTCCCTGACGTTGGAGTGTCTCCAGATGAAGGCGTCATGTACTCTGCCTGGGTACCGAGCATTGACGCTGATAATTCGGCATTCTGAATCAGCGATCTATAAATACACCTATGTTGTTACATATATTTTATTGTTTAATAATTAAGGTATACCTACTTATCACCCATTAAAAGAAACAAATTTTAAAAGTACCTACGCAGAGAGAGTAAAATTGTTGAAGCTGTTCAGGCTACACACAGAGACCAATCCGAAGTCAAAATGACTAAGAAGGAGCTGGATAACTATTAGCTTTAACTAAGGACAGACAGACAAGACCACAGAAGGATTTTAAAAACTTTGAGGGTTTCATATCAGATTTCAGTTATTGTTTTACACTGATATTTACCAGTTGCACATTGATGGTATGCGCATCCTTTCTCATACTTTTATATTGTGCTCCTTGTGGTCCAGCAGGAGGGAAAATTTTGACGTGCGTGCAGTCAATCAGGCCCAGTATACCTGGCACACTAAATTTGGCTTGAAAGTCTGCAGCCACGCTCCTTCGTGCAGATTCCGTGCCAGGAAAGTGCACCCATTCCGCGAACAACCTACAAGTTTCATAAAATGCTACTTAGGTACCGACTAAGTAAGTTAGTAACAAAGCAAGATGAACCCGCTAAGTTCAAGTAGGTCATTTGTGTAAGAAATATTTGAGTTGGTAAGTACCTAACTCACGAAACCAAGAGAGTAGGTAGGTAAGTAATAGAAATACCTCCTATAAATCGCAGCAGTAAACTGTTGGAGGGATTTGCCCACCGTAGATTGGGCCTGACACAGCGTGTGGTCTTGTCCGAGTTGCCTCTGGTAACCACCATTGGCAAGCAACTGGACGCAGCACAGGACCTTTATAACATTTTAAGTAAGGTAGTAGGATAGAACTAGAAAGCTATAGGTCGTTAACCTCAAATGAACTAGGTACTCACCTTCAAATGCACCGGTAGGCCCGTACTAGTTTTAGGCTCTAAATCGGGTTTTAAGCGTTCGATGAGGTAGAATGCCATGGGTTTCGATATTCTCCAGAGGTGCTGGAACTCTACCTCAGGAACGTCAAAAGGATCACACACGTCGCGAATGATTTTACGTTGCACCTTTCTATTTTGCCTTGCGGCGTACATAGCAATAAGTTGATTGTAATATGGTACCGCCATCCTTTATAAATTTCAAAGCAAAAACTAAAAGTTTAGCGCGAAGACTTCTCTCGTTTTCAAAAACTGTCGACGAGAAAATTTCCCGCGCAGAAACGTCAAAAGTCGAGAAAATATGGCGGTCATCTTACCATTTGACGACAAAATTCAAAAATCAAAATTCGAATTCCGAGTAAGTCTTCATTTGACAGATGACGACGACATATTTAGGCGGTCATCTTAGCTCGTGTCGAGATATAGACATATCTCTACTTTTGACGAGATAAATCGACTCTCGTGGCGGTCATCTTAGGCCTACATGACTGTCTTTTGCGTGGAATTGGCACCTAGACTGTCTTTGTTGCGTCGAATTGGCACCTAGACTGTCTTTTGCGTGGAATTGATCTAGACTGTCTTTGTTGCGTGGAATTGGCACCTAGACTGTATGTTGCGTGGAATTGGCACCTAGACTGTCTTTTGCGTGGAATTGACCTAGACTGTCTTTGTTGCGTGGAATTGGCACCTAGACTGTATGTTATGTGGAATTGACACCTAGACTGTCTTTTGCGTGGAATTGGCACCTAGACTGTCTTTGTTGCGTCGAATTGGCACCTAGACTGTCTTTTGCGTGGAATTGGCACCTAGACTGTCTTTTGCGTGGAATTGACCTAGACTGTCTTTGTTGCGTGGAATTGGCACCTAGACTGTCTTTGTTGCGTGGAATTGGCACCTAGACTGTCTTTTGCGTGGAATTGAACAGTCTTACCTATGAGGTGGCTCGTCATAGGGAGATCTGGAAGTCTTTGGGGGAGGATTTTGCCCAGCAGTGGGACGATTTGGCTTAACCTGTGGTAGAAATCCATGCAGCTGTTTCCATGTTCTTAATGTGGGTTTTTTAGTTATGGTACAATTAACTTGTGTCAGATTTTATATTTAAAGCTGTCAGTTTTAATTTCCGCTTCTGTATCTTGCAGGACCGACTTGTAGCGAATGACTTCATCCAATGTCGTAAAGTGGCAGAACACGTGGTAGAGAAGATAATAGGCGGCGGTGATGGCAATGGAACTGCCGGCAGCACTAAAGGAAGCACCAAGGACGAGGATAGCACGGACGGGGCTGATGAGAAGGTGGAACTGCTGTGTTCGGATCAGGTATGTGTTTTTAGTCTTCAATTATTTGTGGAAGTCCAGAAAAGGTTTAAAAAGTGAATAATTATGAAAATGCTTGGAATTAACCGGAACGAGGCGCACTAGACACATGTTTTCGAACTTAAGGTTCTACGACATGCCCGGTTTCCTCACAATGTTTTCCTTCACCGTTTGAGAGTCCTGGCTAAGTGCACATAAATTTTTCGAAAGAAAAACTCACTGGCATACGACTGGATTTGACCTTAGGATCGGAAGGCGGGGCCGCTACCACCAGGCCACCAGAGGCTCAATTCTAGACCAGTGACTTTTTTGACATTTTTGTCTATATCACAAGAACTGTCAGTTTCTTTAGTGAATTTGACAGTTCTTGTGATATTTATCTACCGTGACAAAAAAGTCACTGGTCTAGAATTGAGGTCCAGTGCTCTCAAAAATATCACTTATACCATTTTTCTCATTTTTCCAGGTACTAGATCCAAACATGGACTTGCGCACCGTACGGCATTTCATCTGGAAGTCTAACGTGGAGTTCACCCTTCATTACAGGATACTGAAGGGGTGACACGACGCCTTATACGATGTAGACTAAACTCATTCATAATAGTCAACACAAAAGTATAAGCCAGTCAAGTTCGATGTAGAATGTTTGTCAACTAAACGATTTCTTCTAATTTTGGGCTGTTGGGAAAAGATGTCATTGTTTCGCTTTCGTTAATACGGACGGACAGTACACTATTAAATTCAACGTAGTTCAAAAAATACTTGCACTATTTTTTTGAGTACCTATTAAAACCACAAAGATTTTTATAATGTTCCAAAAGTTAAGAGCCGAGCGCGACGGTCGCGTTAAGAGGGAATCACACAGGCGACTCTCCCTCCATACAAACGTAGTCCCCTATTTCCTCCCTGGATAATGCCTCTAGAGCAGCGGTTCTCAAACTTTTTTGGTCACGGAACCCTTTTGACAAGCAAAATACTTGACGGAACTCTACAATAAAATAATAGTTTTTAAAAGTGTATTCTTTATTATAGAAGCATAATAAAAGAACAATGTAACAGTTACTAATTATTTTGATTTTTTTTCTATATTCTTGCGGAACCCCTACAGGGGTAGCGCGGAACCCTAGGGTTCCGCGGAACACACTTTGAGTACCGCTGCTCTAGAGTAACCATTTTTTCTCATAAAATCCTGATCTGCTATATACGTGCTCGTATGTTTTCCTTTTTTTCAGAAACTTATTGATAAATAAAATATGATTGATATTTTCTTTATCAATAAGTTTCTGAAAAAAAGGAAAACATACGAGCACGTATAACAGTCCTTATGGGTTATTCGTTGAGTATGATATATAATGGCGCAGCGGTCAACGTAGCCCCGGGAACGGAACCAATGGGAAGGTCGCGGGTTCAAATCCCGCTCTTCACTTTGGAGATATTATAAAAGAACTATTGATTCACAATATGCGCTGAATAGATGTTTAATTAATATCTTGTTTTTTGTTTAAATATTTAATGAAATAGGCTAAAAATAAATAACTTTTGATTTCATTCTTAGTTTAAGTACTTACTACAGGTTTGTTAACAAACATTTTACGTAGAATTTGGCTGGAATATAATTTAGATGGCCGTTAAGTCTTCTCCATTGTGTCAGTGTCAAGAATGTTCTAGCGAACTGCTGAAAAGTATCAGGAACTATGAATGAGAGGTTATACATTTTAGTTTGTGATTGATCTAAGATTCAGACTTCTGTGTTATTTGGACTGTGAAGTGAAATGTTATGGCAAATTGGACTCATAAGAGTGGAAAGTGTTGGTATTTATTTGAAATCTTATTTGTAAGTGACTAACAGTTGTGGCGTTTTTTCGGCGTGAACAAGCGTGGATTTTGACGCTTGTGTTATCAGTGCTTAATTTTAATGTGCACACTTGTTTAATAGATCGCACATTTTTTTTAAGAATGCGATATTCAGCATGCCCTTTTTCTGCCGTGAAGCAGCATTGCTATGTTTTAGTTTGAAGGATGTGGATGCCGGTGAAATTACTGGCACGTGAGTCTGAATATCTGTATGCCTCAAATTGATGACGCAGGGCAGTACATCGTAGGGCACGTTCCTGACGTGCGTGATCTACGAGGCTATGCTTTGTAACAGGTGATGGTCACTACTTAACATCAGGTGGACCATAGGCTTGTTCCTTCAGCTAATTGTATCAAAAAATGACTTTTCTCGTACAAGATGTCAAAATTACTAGCGTTTACGGGCGATAAGAAATGAACGCGCGGAAAAAACGCCCAATCTGTAATCAGCCTACAAGTACCTAGTATTATTTATAGTAAGCAAGTTACGGGTATGAACGATGTGTAAAGTAACCTATCCTTTGATATCAATGATTGCTTAAAGCCCGTCAGACACGGAGCTATAATATTATACACCACTATTTTGTAATTACCAAAAAAAAAATGCCGATATGAGCTGCTAATACTGAACTGAACACATCCACGAAAAAAAAAACATAAACATAAAAAATATTTTTAAATAACCACAATTTTTAGTCAAATATTGAGAAATGATTCAACAAGCAAAAATCATTTCATTTGCATACGCTAAATACCAAGCGGAACCGAACAGCGTAATTTTTTTTCTCTCTAGTCGTAACTAATATGTGCAGGATTTCTGAAGATTAAAAATTCTGATTGAATTCATAACGAAACTAAAAATTCTGGTTGCACATTCATAATGTTCTATCCCTACTACATTACCCTATTTTTTGTTTTTCGTAGTTACAAAATAGTGGTGTATATTACTGTTAATTACGGTATAAGTTGGTGGCGTCATAGAAATATATTTATTAGCTATAATATTTGTCTTAGCTACGTGTTTGACGCGCTTTACGCATGTCGTGAGTTAAGCAATCATGAAGTTGGCAGCTAGACGATGCGATGGCGAATCTATAACTTGCTTATGATCAAATTGAAACTTATAATTATGAAAGTTTATAATGCTTTGTTTATTAGCTTATCCTTGGCCAAACTTAATATTCCTTATTCAATCCGAGTAGGATTTGAATTTTGTTGCATTTTGATATCATATCACAATTAAATGTTAGCAAGATTTATTGTTATTAAATATCTGGTACACTTAACAATTTGTTGGTAATATTTGCTTAGTTTAGCGCTAGTAGGTCTAGCTAGGCTTGTAGATGAACTATGTAAACCAATATTTATTAATTTAGTGATTGCATTTTAAAACATATCGCAAACTTGTCGCGAGTTACGTATTAGGGTGGATTTGTGTATCTCTTAGGGCTCGCGCACATCTAGGCGATGGCGATCAGTGAAAAGAAAGTGTTGTCATATTTGACAGCGTTTCACTGATCACCATAGCAGAGTGCTTAGATGTGCGCGCTTTAGCCAGTTTTTATGAAGCATAACTAATTCATATCTATCTATCTAAATATTGTAGGAACCTGCAGTGTACAGGTATTTCGACGTTTGATATTATGCCCCATAAATATCTGTATAGTGGCCAAACTTGAAAAAAAATTGTATTATATTCGTAATTATAATCGAATTGTGTAGAATATAAAAGTAGGAAGGTACAGACAGCAACGCAAATTGATTAACGCTTGATTGTTTTAAATCTTGAATAACTAAGACTACTTATGACCAAAACTTGGCCGTAGACCATAGCTATATTGGGGCACGACTAAAATTTGTCTAAAAAACATGTTTTATGAAATTGGAACTGGTATTTGTTTTTCAAACAGTTAGTGTCAAGTGTACGAAAGGAGCCTTTGGTACACATAAAATCCTTTCACCACACTGTTTCAAAAGAACTAATGACACAGGTAGAAGAATCGTCGATCAACTTCCGTTGCTGTTAGAGTACGGCTTTGGAGTACGGGTTTAATATTTTAAAAGCCTGACCAAAACCTGCGCAGGACGAATATTTGTATGAAAAATTAGTACTGCGCAGCTTAGTGACGTCAGAGGACCACTTTCTTCGTCTCCCTCTAACCACCTAATTGAAAATCTATATTATCTCATCATATTTGTGAAAGAAGAGTGCATGCAGCGGAAATGCGAATGTTGAGATGGATCTATGAACGAGAATGGATAAAATATGGAATATGTATTTGTATATGTATGTTTTACCTCCGGACTTCTTTATAGATGCACGGATAGGTCCGGTTAATGTACGGCCAGTTCATATAGGCACTGTTAAAACGATCCCACTTTTTTCTACTGGGAAATTGTAAAGGCCCATGTACACTGTCACAGATGAATATTTCGTTTTTATTTATCTAGCGATGGATTATTGTACTAAACAGGACAGCCCCTTGTAGCCCCTATTACCAATAAAATGTTTATACCTTGTATTGGGAAAAAAACATTGTCTGACACTGCGGCGGCCGCTACCGCGGCAGTGTCTGAAAATGTAGCGCTCGCTCTGCTCGCTCGCCTTGTGCGTTATTTTTATGTTTTAACTTAACCTTACCTATCTAAGTCGGATCCGCCCTATAATGTATCAAGGACAAGGTATAAGTATAGTACAGAACAAAAAAGCAAATGATCATGTTCGAATTGCTCCAGTGTGCATGTGGCTTAACTGGCATCGTAATAACGGTGTGGGATTTAGGAATTTTGAAGACAAGAGTGAACAGGTGGATTATGGCTAAGCATGCTCCATCTTTGGCTGTTTCTTCACTTTCCATCAGGTGTGATGGCAGACAAATGCTTAGCTATTTATATAAAAAAAGGGGCAGTTTGAAAGTGGCGCCAGTGACTGAAAAGATCAGGAGCATTCAGTTAACACGGGCATGTCATGCTGAAGGAAGAATGTCATGTAACAAGAAGAGTAGATATTAATGTGGATGGATATAGAAGTAGAGGTAGACCAAAGAAAAGATGGATAGATTTTGTGAAGGATGACATCGGTAAGAAAGGAGTGACTGCTGAAATGACGGCTAATAGAGGAGAGTGGAGAACGAAAACCTGTTGTGCCGACCCCATATGATGATTTTGGGTCAATACTCATCATTTCCTTGTCCCCACTGACAAGGAAATGATGAGTATTGACCCAAAATATCCCATCTTTATAAGTTGATGGATGCTGGCAATGCATGACGTGCCCTAGGATGCAATGGTTTGATATAAGCCATGGTTACCACGTAACATCAGGTATTATTCCATTTGCTATTTGTATATAAAAAGTTGAGTGTCTGCGACACAATTATTTAATATAACGCATTTAAAAATATTAGAAGGAAGTAAGATTTTTATATTATTTAACCATGAACTTAACTGGTCTCTCTGCTCAGTTGGTGCTCTGTTGGTGTGATTGGTAGCCCTGACTTCTGCGCCGTAGGTCGTGGGTTCGATCCCCATTGAGAACAAATATTTGTGTGGTGAAAGCAGATGTTTGTTCTCTGTCTGAGTGTTATGTTGTATTCTATGAATGTATTTCCATAAAAATGTGTATTTGTATTATATCAGCTCTCTAGCTCCCAAAGTAAAAGCTCTGCTTAATTTGGGGCTAGATAGTGTTGTGTATTAATATTTATCTCTAATCTGCAATACAAATAAGTAGTGTTTTTGAAATTTGATTTTGACTTTTAAATCTCAATATGAAATAATGCATTATCTTCATATTTACCTATTAGTATCTACTAGTACTACAATAAATATGTTGTTACATTTACGAATATTTACTATGATTTTAAAATCGTATTACCAGCGAATTTCTTGAAAATCGTTTGGCTCATATTTTTTGCAAACTTATGATATTCGTAAATGTAATAAACATTATAATAAAATTACTCATGTTTATGTGTAGAATTCAATAATGTTAAAATGTAGAAATGTCACGACAAATTATTATTGTATTATTTATTATAATTTTTAAGTACTTATTTGGCCAGGGAAATTGAATAATTCGCTAAAAGCGATTGATTAACACAGGAATGATGCGTAATTTTACAAGGAAGAATGCATGGTTTATAATAATTTTGAACTTGGTTGGTTCGTTTTTGTACTGTACAGATATTTTATGTTTTTAATATGGCCTCTGAAAAACTGGTCCGCTCTATATTTTTTTCTACTGATTAGTAAATATCAACCTTATCCAAATTAATTTGGGTTAAAAATATTTTATTCAAAAATTATCAGACGGTTACGTATCAAACTATCCTGTTTGGACAAATTCCCTTTTTGATACAAAGATAAGATTTATTTGCAAAAATCGTTTTACACAAACTATTATTGAAGTTTAACGTTGCCAGGGGTAAATTTTTTAGTTACCTATTCAGTATTGAGGGTAACAGTATAAATATGAATCGTCACATTTAGCAAAATTGTCTGTGGCTAATTCAGATTTGCAATACAAACCGAACTAGTTTAAAAAACTGTATCTCGGAAGGTAGTACGCGACCTTCTCGCACGGAAAACATTGCAGTAGTATGACCTTGATTCTAAAAAATATGGTATTTAATTCGCCCCACTAACACGCCATCTCTTTCTTCTATCATCTGTATTGCACGGGTGTGTAGTCTGATATGTAGCCGACTGTGCATAGTCCAATGCACTTGTAAAGATACTTCTGACTTGTATTATTATAGTAAAATCTATCAAAGTATCATCTATTGAATAAGGTTGGTATTTTTTGAAATCTGCATTTTGAAAAGGGTTGAGGAGGCCAAATGCGCTTCAGTTCCGTTTAGTACTATTCGTTTAAAATTGTATATTTCTAGTTTTATCATGTTATTGTATGACATTGTAGTTAATAAATGTTTGTTACATGAATATATTTTGATGTTTTTTATCTTATTCGAATACTTAAATCTGTCTACCTATCCTAAAACTGTAGTAACTTTTTAACTGACATCAAAAGTAGGTTTTCTATTCGACTGTTTTTTACGTTGTTACTTTTTATCTCATAACTTTGTCATTTATGAACCGATTTCAAAAATTATTTTATCTGAAGAGGCACTTAATTAATTTCATAAAATTCGGTTTTGCAGTTTGGTTAAGAAGTCAACAATGGTGGAAGGTTCAGAACCGTTCTAGCTGGAAATGTATAGAGGACTTCTGCAGGCGGGTGCTGATGATGTGAACAAAAAAGCCGTTTAAATATGTACAAATTTATTTTTCTGCCTATAATACCTATAATAGATATGTATTACATATTTACTGATCAAAATTCAACACAACTTTCCCTAACTTCCCCTTCGGTACGTCGACAGTCGGTAAGGTATCAATGACTTTGATGCCCATAGCAACGGTCACGTTATTCTCCAACACAAAATTATTTGAGGATGTCAAGAGAGGCAGTCAGAAGTACATCCACAAATCACTTAACACTTTATTTAAACACTAGCGACCTGTACCGGCTTCGCACGGGTGGACATTTATTTTTAATCACATAAATATTGCATAAGTTACTCAGGGTGAATGTAGCTTTCCAATGGTGAAAGAAATTTTGAAATTGGCAGTCGTTATTGAGTTTATTCATTACAACCATACTTATATACTTACAAATATTTCCTCTTTATATTAGTATAGACTAGCGGATACCCGCGGCTTCGATCACCCAGTTCCCGTTCCTTATATCCGTTTTTTTCTAAAATAAAAGTACTTACTCCTTATTACATCAGCTACCTGCCAATAAAAGTCCCTTCAAAATCGGTCCAGCCATTTCCGAGATTAGCCAGAACAAAAAGACAGACAAAAATTGTAAAAAATTACCTAAGTCCCTACCGTGTATATTCATTGTAGAGAGGTTATTTCAATAAAAAAAGTCGTATAAATAATTATTATGTACAAATTTATTATTCACTAAACCTATTTACATTATTTACTGATCAAAACTCAACACAACTTTCCCTAACTTCCCCTTCGGTACATCGACCGTCGTTAAGGTATCAGTGACTATTCCCGTGGCAACGGTCACGTTATTCTCTCTGATAGTGAAGGGTTGTCCGCGGGTCATCACCATACCTTCGAGCAGGGTTAGGTATACAGTCCCGTGGTCACCAGGCATCATCATGTGGGTTGAAGGATCTGAGGAAGAAAGGATGCGTTTAACGGGGTGCGATTTCCATACAAACTTAATTTACACAACTATGGGCGAATAAAGTATTAATGTACACTGAAATAGCTGTAATAGGCTTTTACAGTGGTCCTTATTACCAGCCAGTTATATAAAGTTGGAGTGTCAGCCGTTGGTCGTGGCAGTCGGAGCTTCAGAAAAAGAACTAACAGACTTTTACGTTTATTATGAAACAGTGATGTACAAAATTGACTCTATGCTAAAAGCGTACCCGTTACAAAGAATGACGAAAAAATTACTTTTTTGGTTTTTATTAATATTTCTGTTATCCTACAGTTTTCTCCAACTTTATATAACTGGCCGGCAATAAAGACCACTGTAAAATTCTATTACAGCTATTTCAGTGTACATTTATACTTTGTTTGCCCATAGTTGTGTAAATTCAGTTTGTATCGGAATCGAACAACCTTAACAATTTAAATTAATATTTGGAACGATGAAATTTCAGGTTTTGTGTATTGATCTACCTATTTGGACATTCAAATGGGTAGGTTAGTGCATATAGTTTGAAATTGTATCGTCTGTAAATAATGTTCTTACCAACTAACTTGTAGATATAATTTGTTTTTATTGTTATTGGGCACACACTTCCCTTATTGTCCCTATACGTACGTCCGGAACGGACAAACTGTGAAAACTGTACCTATCTAGCCATAGAGAAAAATACTTATAATTATATTTTCTGCACAACAGTTATGCAATAAATATTTCTGATTTACCAGAAATTATGAGTCAAGGCCTACTATTTTACATAAGGTGGGTCATATGCTTGTCGTATTGAAAATACCTTGTTTACCAGATGGACCGACGACATTGGTAAGATCGCGGGAAGTCGGTGGATGGAAAGGGCTTAGAATCGTTCTTCCTGGAAATGTGTAGGGGAGGCCTATCTTCAGCGGTGGACTTCTTCAGGCTGATAATGATGAACTGGCCTCTCAGCTCAGTTGGTAGTAACTCTGCCTTCTGCGCCGTAGGCCGTGGGTTCGATCCCCACCGAGAACAAATATTTGTGTACTGAACACTAATGTTTGTTCTCTGCCTGGGTGTTATATTGTATTCTAAGAATGTATTTGCAAAAAAAAATGTACGTATATAAGTATTATATCAGCTATCTGGTTCCCATAGTACAAGCTCTGCTTAGTTTGGGGCTAGATAGTGTAGTGTGGATTTATTGATTTAACTCACCCAAATCAATCCTGCAAGCGATATTCCACGTCCCACTGAACATCTGCTGTGAGTATTTCGAAAACACTGGTTTCTTCCTGCCCCCTTCGCTTCTCGTCAGGAAGTATATCTCGGCTCTATAGTGGTTAGAGAGATGACAAGTCTTGGACGCGCATAGTAGCATCCCAGTTTCTACGGAACGCATTTTCATACCGCGGAGTAGAACGCCCACATTGTCGCCAGCTAAGGCCTGGAACAAAATAAATAAATAAATATTTTGGACAATCCACAAGACATTATCTAGCCCCAAACTAAGCAGAGCTTGTACTATGTGAACCAGTAGCTGATATAATACTTTTTTTATAAATACATACCTACTTAGAATACAATATAACAACCAGACAGAGAACAAATATCTGTGTTCACCGTTATTGGCGATAGTTACCACTTAACATCCGGTGGGCCATATAATAATAATAATAATAAATTTATTTAGCAATAAGCACACATAAATATAACAATTTGATAGATACGACATAACATAGGTAATCATAATTAATATGGCTTGTAAGAAACAGTTTAACATTATTCAAGACCCTACACTAAGTCTATGCAGACTTGTGCTGTAGGTATCCCTTCCAGATGACGTTATACAAGAAAATACAGCCATAACTTTATAAAAAGTGGCAGTTAATGTGTACATAATTTAAGAGTATTAAATAGTTTAATCTAACATAATTCTGTTTAATTTTTAATTTTATTAATAAAGAAGAAATTTAACATGCAAGATCAAAAAGTGGTATTTTAAAACAATGTATGCCCTTGAGATTTTAAATTTGTTAGTTAAGGTGTGTTTTATGTTTGTTTATGGGGTGTAAGGGTGTGTGGGTGTGTATGTATAGTAAGTGTGGGTGTGTAAGTGAGTGTTAAGTGTGTGTGTGTGGGTCTCTGCTACTGCCAGTCTCATGAGAGTCTGGATATCACAGGGAACCCACTGTGTGGTGTGTAAATGTGAGTGAGTGAAAAGCTAGTTAATTGATTATTATATATGCTGGTTTAATCAGCTAGATGAATTAAAAAAAACAATGCCTTCAGTGTCATCGATTTTTTTTTGTAACGGTGTAATTTATATTTCAGTACTTACTTCAGGCACACTCTTCTTAAAAATCTGTATATCTGATAGTGTTGTTTTTATATTGTATCCGAACCCCATCAAATCCGCTTCAGCATTTCTCTTCATAACCCCCCTTTTTATGGTTCCAACGACAACAGTTCCTCTTCCAGGGACTGTAAACGCATTGTCTATGGGCATTAGAAAGGGGGATTGGATGTCTCGAACTATGGGGGGGATGTAATTGTCTATTGCATCTAGGAGTTTTCTTATTGATGGCGCCCCTAAAAAACAAAAATAGCTTTTAAATTTTTCCGTCGGCAAGTAGTACAAAAACAAGTAATTTCAAAGTCAAAGACGCCTTTATTCAGTGGTAACACAAGGATCACTTTGAAATGTCTTAAAGCTAGGTGAGTCTAGGTGTCAGTTCCACGCGACCAAGCCTAGAAGAACAGGCAACAAACTACGGCTTGGTTCTTGCCGTTTTTTTGTATGATCCTTTGACAAATCAAAAATAATAATAGATAGATAGATAACACTTTATTGTACACCACAAGAATAGGACATTACACATTTAACGAAAATACTTAAACTAAAGCGAAGTACTATGGGCGGTCTTATCGCTATGAGCGATCTCTTCCAGACAATAATAATAGCAGTGAAGGTCCAGTATATGTGAAGGTAGTTATTATCCTTTTTTTGTTTTTTTTTACCAACCCTTACCAAATTCTGATTCATCTCCTTCCAAAGCCTTCAGTGCGGACCCACAGATCATAGGAACAGAGTTTCCGTCGTATCCAAAATCTGTTATTAATTCCCGCATTTCTATTTCCACTAATTCTAGTAACTGAAATTGATAAAAGACTATTAAAATACATCTTATCGCGATTGACTAGCCTCAAAATAATTGCTAAGGTCGTGGGTTCTAATCCAGTCGTGTACCAAAATGAAATGAAATAATTTATATGCTTGAAGCATGGTACATTTAAGATCTTAAATATAAGCAAATTCAGATTCACAAACTTCGCCAGAAAAACCCAGCATGCAAGCAGGATAAAGAAAAGCAGGCAAGTAGGCACATTGTTTACTATAAAATTGAATACATACACATAAAAATTTAATAACATTATTCCAATGAGTTTTACAAAAATGCCTGTGCACTATGCCAGTACTTTCATACAGTGAAGGAAAACATCGTGAGGAAACCAGCGTGTCGTAGAACCTGAAAGTTCGAACAACACGTGTCAAGCGTCACGCAAAAAGGGCCCGCCAGCGGCCTACTTGCGGAAACCAGTCCGCACACCAAGTGCGGATGATGGGGATGGTTTTGGGACCCGCATGTGGTCCACCTGATGTTAAGTGGTAATCATCGCCTATAACAAAGCATTGCCTCGTAGGTCACGCACGTCAGGCGTCTATCAACTTGAGGCATACGGCACCCACACCTTTCAAACCAAAACATAGCAATGCTGCTTCACGGTTAAAGAAGGCATTGTGGTAGTACTTTCTTGAACAAGCCCTTGACAAAGAGCTCTACTACTAATGTCGTCGGTCCATCTCACCACCAACAGACCATAATCAGTGGATATCAGTGATCAGTGGAGCTCTTTGTGAAGGGCTCGTACGGGGAAGTACTACCACCATGCTTATTTCTGCCGTGAAGCAGCATTGCTGTGTTTCGGTTTGAAGGGTGTGGGTGCCGGTGACATTACTGGCACGTGAGGCTGAATATCTTTATGCCTCCAGTTGATGGACGCAGGACAGTGCATCGTAGGGCACGTTCCTGATGTGCGTGACCTACTAAGCATTGCTTTGTTATAGGCGATGGTTACCACCTAACATCAGGTGGGCCATATGCTTGTTCCATCAGCTATTTACATTAAAAAAAAAAAAAAACCTATTTTTTATGGTTATATTTACTTACTTCATCATCAACTATATCTGCTTTGTTTATGTACACAAGTATGTGCCTTATTCCAACTTGTTTCGCTAATAGTAAGTGCTCTCTTGTCTGTGGCATCGGTCCATCATTTGCTGCTACCACTGTAAGTAATAAAAAAATTAGGCCCTTCTTCTTCCTGCGCTTATGTCACTTTACATGGGGTCGGCACATTTTCTCTTCCATTCTCCTCTATTAACCGTCATTTCTGTATTCACTTCTTTCTTATGTCCGTAGAACATAAGAAAGAAGTGAATACATCAGAAATGACGCAGAGAGCATTGGTGGTCTAGTGGTAGCGGCCTCGCCTTCCGATCCGAAGATCGTGGGTTCAAATCTACTCGTGTACCAATGAGTTTTTCTATCGAAAAAAATTATTTGCACTATGCCAGTACTCTCAAAACGGTGAAGGAAAACATAGTGAGGAAACCGGCGGCGTGTTGTAGAACCTTATAAAGTTCGAGCAACACGTGTAAATGTTACGGAAGTGGGTACAGGGATTGGAAGGAAACGACTGATTTCACCGAAAGTAGCAATTTATTCGCACTACGAACACGTAACACTGCACTGAACGCGTAGCACTGTCCGACACTGTCCCCGCGCACTATGCGTTACACGGTCCAACGCTGTGCTCCGAACACTGACAGTCCACTGGGAGCACTTTACCACTTTGCACTTCACTTCACTATTCACTGTTCACTTCACTATTCACTTTCACTGTTCACTTTTTCCACTTTTTCACTTTTCCTTCTTGTTCCTTTCTTTAGATCACTTTCCACTGAACTGCCCGTAGACGCGCTTGCAGCTCTTTATATACCCGGAATTTCGATTGTCATTTATTGGATTCCGATCGTCATTTATTGAATTTCGTTAGTCTTTTCGTTTTCTTCTGTTGGATTCCGATTAAATGACAATCGAAATTCCGGGTATATAAGGAGCTGCAAGCGCGTCTACGGGCAGTTCAGTGGAAAGTGATCTGAAGAAAGGAACAAGAAGGAAAAGTGAAAAAGTGGAAAAAGTGAACAGTGAAAGTGAATAGTGAAGTGAACAGTGAATAGTGAAGTGAAGTGCAAAGTGGTAAAGTGCTCCCAGTGGACTGTCAGTGTTCGGAGCACAGCGTTGGACCGTGTAACGCATAGTGCGCGGGGACAGTGTCGGACAGTGTTACGCGTTTCGTGCAGTGCTACGCGTTCAGTGCAGTGTTACGTGTTCGTAGTGCGAATAAATCGCTACTTTCGGTAAAACGTTCGTTTCCTTCCAATCCCTGTACCCACTTCCGTAACATTTGGTCACGCAAAAAGGGCCCGCCAGCGGCCTACTTGAGGAAAAATAAGCCCACACATCAAATGCGAATGATAAAAATTTGCCGAATTTTTGGCCTCTATTAGCCGTCATCTCTGTATTCACTTCTATCTTATGTCCGTAGAACACCTCCACTGCGGTACCTTTACAGCGGTACTGCAGAAATTTTGTCATGTCTAGGATCAGTCTCAGGATCACTAGCGAGACTGCCTGTTCTAACGCGTAGATTTGACTATATTCCATCTCTTTCTCCGCGCGGTTTCGTCGATCTGCTCTTACGCCAGCCACACCGTTTTTTTCACTTGATCTCAACGAAATTCATATAGCAGTGCCGCTTTAACGGTTCCGCAGCGGAGGTGTGTAAACGCGAAGTAAAATCCAACAAACAATTGATAAGTTTTTTTAAGTCTGCAAATACATTTTTGCAGACTGACGATTTTTGTAAACAACACAAGGTGCAAACTATATCATAGATAGCTTTTGTACCTACCAAGAATAGCTGCATCCATCTGTGAAGCTCCTGATATCATGTTCCGGATGAAGTCTGCGTGTCCGGGACAGTCTGTGTGTGCGTAGTGTCGCAGTTTAGTGCTGTAGCCGACATGCGCCGCGTTTATTGTTATTCCTGGAATTCAGGGTGTATTGTTTTATTCATACAACTGTTGCTATAATTTGCATTATGAAGCACAGAACATGGTAGAACGGAAAAGTGGCGTCAAAATGCATGAACATTGTGGTTCTTTCTCCATTTTCGCTGTGTTAGTTTTAAGATTATTTCAAATACAATTAATAATTTTATTGTTTATGAATAAATGAATTAATTAATTCCAATTTGCCAGTATTTTTGGAAGCCTTAAAATGAAAAATTCTCGTTGCAATAATTACTTGAGCGTAGGAGCGTTGAATAAGTGAAGCGACAATTTGAAACAAAGAAATACTTTTTTACACCCTCCTTTCTTTCTTTTTCTTAGAATCTGCATATTTTTTTTAGAAACTTTGGTCGGTTTGCGTCCATATCAGCTCCATGATGCCCTCTGTCTCTACCTATTACTCTTCAACTAGCCCAAATATGGACCGAAAAGCATGCTAGCCACATCCGAGGTTGCATGCTATTCCGGTCTATATTTTAAATAAAGAGAAAATGTTAAATTGGCGATAGCCACTCCCATTTTACTGTATTCTCTATCATGGAGTTCGTGTGCTGGGCTGAAAAGCACTGTATTAGATGGTAGAAAATGCTGTCTTGCGATGAGCACTTTTTTTGTACAAAAAAAGGGGTAAATGTCTACGGAGCGTGATGGCAATCGTAACATGAATAGTGGCTGTATTGTAGCCGGGTGTATGTAGCATTAAGCTAAGACAGATAACTCTTTAACCACACAACTCAGGTTGGGTTCATAACCGATGTAGGCACATTCCAGTACTCAATGCTTTTGTTTGTCAGCTGCAAGGGCGTGGGTTAAAAAATAATCCTGTTATCTTTCTGGGTAGGTTTAAAGTACTTGAAATGTTTGTTAGCAATGAGAAGCAGACATACCTCTTGCTTTTTCTTCCGGCGCTTTATCGATTTCGTCGTACGAAACAAAGTTCGCCAGTCCATCCTTAGCCAATATCTTGGTTATAGCTGCAGTCAATGTAGTTTTCCCATGATCTACATGCCCAATAGTCCCGATATTACAGTGTTTTTTCTCTTCTAAATCCTCTTTCACTTTGCTACTAAAACTTTTGCGCTCAACCTGAAATAAACTCACAAGTGGCCGAATATTTGATGAATTAACGTATTTTAAATACGGCACTGTTACACGACTTAGTATTGACCGGATAATTAGTCTCCCAGTCATTTTAGAGTTTATTTTCGTAATTTTACATTTGTTATATCTTATTTTGTAGGTTACGTTCGCCAATCATTTTTTAGGGCCGATCTTATTTTCACGAAAAAAGAAGAAGCAGATTTCTATGGTTTATGTGTGCGTATACGTATGTATATCTACATTTGTGTGCGTAAATCTTATATTTCAACTGTCAAAACTGACATCTCAACTGTCAAATGTCAAGAGGTCAATGTCATGCTTGCTTCTGCTTGCTACTTTTTAGATCCGAAAGGACAGATGCCATTCATTAAGAAGAAAAAGAGATACGAGCTACTCTATTACGAAATAAATAAAATCCACCGGAATATTAATTAATAAGACAGAAATGCGATGGCTGCAACAGCATCAGTAACTAATGATCTGTCTTATTATTATCATCTGAAGAGTATTTACCATTTCCTACAGCACAGACGACTCCAATGCCTCCAGCAGCGTTGGGAACCAACCGCTCCTAAGCAACTTCTACGCATAGTTAAAACTAGGCAGTCATCACTAATGAGAAGAACTTTTAATTCTTCAGGGCTGGACACCTCTGCCGCATGCCAGACACCTCGTGGGCTTTCATCTTCAGTGGGCTGAAGATGTGTGTCAAACTTAGCGCTAGAAAGTGGTAGACCAGACTTTAGTGGGTGTTTGATGTGTGTCTAGAACCCTGCCAAAAGTGTGTGAAGTCAGATTGTGAATGAAGTAACTAGGTAGATGTGTGTGATGAAGTAACTACCTACTAAAGATATCTATAATGTTGTATCAATGTTTTTATAGCGTTAAAGATTTTCATATAAATTATTTTCTATTTTCTTTAAGAATTATTATTCTGAATTGATTATTGTTATTATTCTGACACACTGATTCATTTTAATTTTACTTATATTTTCTACGTTTTGTTTGAATTTTGTATTTCATTCTCCGATTTACAAAATTCTTGATCTAATAATTGTACCATACTTCTTGCAAATAAATATATTTCATTTCATTTCATTTGTACCACCTGTCGAATGACTCAGTAGTTACTGAACTACAGAGGCAGAGTTATTGGTGAGAGACTCATTTCCTGTAGGTTTAATTTGCTCAAACTAGGTATAATGTAACTATGCTATTCGGGGATAATTCAGTATTATAGTGGCAAAAGAAATTTATCAGTCCAGTAGTTTTTGAGTTTATTTGTTACAAAAATACAAATCTGTACAATTTATAAAAACAATGATGATCCACAGTAGCCCAAACAAGAGATAAATGGAGAGAAGGAAGGGAGGCCTTTGCCCTGCAGTGGGACACAACAGGCTTTTAATAATAATAATAATAATAATGATGATGATAAGTTACCTACTTAAGTACCTGTACATACCTACCTATTTGCTGAGAAGTCCCATTTTCATACAGAACGCCTACCTATATGATTTTAATGATTACCAGCTCCTCTGAATCCACCATCAGGTAAGCTCGTTGGCCGAGAGCACTGGTGGTCTAGTGGTAGCGGACCCGCCTTCCAATCCGCCTAAGGTCGTGGGTTCAAATCCAGTCGTGTACCAATTAGTTTTCTGTAGAAAAATTTATGTGCACTATGCCAGTAAAACATCGTGAGGAAACCGGCGTGTTGTAGAAGCCACAAAAGTTCAAGCAACACGTTCGTGTCAAGCGCCACGCAAAAAGGGCCCACTAGAGGCCTTGCGGAAACCAGCCCGCACATCAAGTGTGGATGGTGAATTTGCCGAAGCTCGTCGTTGGCATCAGTGCCTTGCCTACCTTATTCATAATACCTAAATAAATGCAGTAGATCTATAAAATCATGTACCAATGACCACTACTACGCGGGCAAAGCCTGCCGCGGGCGGCCGCTAGTTCATAAAATCTATAATAGGTATGTACCTATACCTACTACAGTCACGAAAAACGCCTTGGTATGCTTCCTACTAACTATTATCTATTCTGTGACGTTACCGTGTCATAGTAACTACCTACTAGCGTATCTGTAATTCGAAAATATCTTAGAGTCACGAAATCTAACATCATCATCACCCTATCCCTGTCGTGAGTCGTGAGGAACACCTTTTTTCTTTTTTTTACATAGTTGCATCCAGTAAAAGCCAAAGTTACGGAAAGATTTGACTTCCTTAAAAAAAATGTTTGCTAATTGTTTGCTAGTGTGCATCATCAACCTATTATTGTTTAATGATGAAACGTTTAATAAAAAATCAATGTAAAATGAGTGCAGTGAGATTTAACGTAATTAAGCTTACAAAGAAAGAAGAAGTAGAAAAATAGTTGAATATTACAAAAAACTTTAGCCCTAAAAGTTAAAATAAAAATTCAATTTCGTAAATACAAGAGTGCCGATTTTTTAGTAGAATCAGCTGACTGTCAATTTCATTTTGACTTGACATCAGTCAGCATGACTTTGACAGATACCTTCAGAACTTGAAGGAAGATTAGCAGTACTTCAGAATCAATGGGATATAACCAGAAATAACCTAGTAAAATATTGAAATATATTTAATTTAGAGATAAAAGAGAGATATACAAAATATAAAAACCTAAGTAAAATATGGATACAACTTTCCGAAGCGCCTATTTTCAAAGCAAATAACTGTTGGTACAGAATGATCAATAGTAGAACTTGGAAAATAACCGAAAACCAGTACCTACTATTATATTCATAGCATGATGCCCGATAGCCCCGACTAGAGATAACTTTATAGAAAACTCAGCGATTATTATGGAAGTTCTGAACCTTAACGAAATAGTCAATTAATAGTTTACCTACGTAACCTACGGTTACTTTATATAACCACCTTCACTTCTATTCTATACTTACTATTATATTCTCACTAACTTTGAATTATAATAAAAAGGATTGAAATAAAACTTCAGCAACTTTATTTCATTATATATTTTTTGTCAGAAGGTAATTAATACAGTGCCAAAACAGTAACAAAACATTAGTAAGAAAAAAATTAACACTGCATCTAGCTCATACTACAGAATGTTGAAACTAAACGCCTTACCACAAGACGTCGCCAAAACTTAAAGACCATGAGATTATCTAAAATTAGACATGACTAAATTATACATTGCTATATTAGACATGGCTAAATTACCCATGGCCAAATTAGACATGGCTAAATTAGACATGACTAAGTTATACATGCCTAAATTAAACATTGCTTAATTTTAGAAAACGTTTACTACAACAGTAATAAATATTTAGACGTGCTAAGTTCTAGACAACGTTTTGAGCCAAGACTCTTCGATAGTGTACGACATTTAACACTCACTTATTTCATAACATTTGAACAAGACAGTTGGCGATATAGGTACTAATAAATATTAAATTGTGAACTAGACTCAAAACACCGATACGGCTAATGGTTTAATTAGCTATATTATTTTTTTGAGGGTAGTTGTGTGCGTAATTTAGTGTGAACTTCCATGGAAGGTAACTTTACTATTTTGAGGGTACCTCAGTAAAGTACACTCAAGTGCCATAGCCAAATAATTTAAACCGAATTCATTAATTTATTTTAGAGATCGCATCTACGTAATTTGGACAATTTATTAATTTGACAGAACTAATAAAATAAAAATGTTGCCAACTTATTGACTAAAGTTTTTAAACCATTTTAAAATTTCACACACACAACTCCCGTAATACTGCACAAAGCAGAATAATTGCGAGGTGACCTGCCATAACCATCCAATCATTAAACCTGCCTAACAAATCAGTCTGTTCTTTGTCACCATGCCGCAATATCTAAAACCAGGAACCGATATACCCGTAAAATAAGCGATTATATCAAAATAATGTTTAAAATACCGAAAACTTATAACGATGCAATCGGTAGTGTTGCTTATCAAGCAAAAGATAATGCCGATTGGATGATGTTATATTTTATCGTTACTTTACGATTTACTGGTCGTAAGCGATAAAGCTGGTAACATCGCTGAGACATCGGTAGTTTTGACATTAATTTGGTATCAAACATTTTAAAATAGGTATCGGTAACAGTCCCTGTCTAAAATACAGAAAATCACAAAGATAATTGGTATACACTTTCCTAAAGAAGACATCTATTTTTTACATTTTATAAGGTGGAAGTTTTGTAAAAGGTGCAGCAAACATAACCTACAGCAATTGTATTATTTTTTTGAACTAGCAATAACGTGATCGTCCGTCACGCAAGATATCCACGGGGAAACCGGTACAAGCAAAATAGGTTACGAAAATAATTGAGGAAGCGTTCGTTGCACCTTACACAAACCAGCAGTCTTACCACCAATTTTGAAAGTTCACAAAGCAATGACAACTTTTGATGCCAACCAATCGGATGCAGGCCTTGAAAAAGATTTGAGAGCTGTCTTTGCTCGGGAACTTCACCAAACTTTGCGGTAAGGCTGCTACGGGCCCAAGTGGAGTAACGATAAAAAAATTGACATTAATCTTCGCCAAAACGTGATTTATCCAAACCAAAACCACGCTTTAGCGAGAACTTATGTCAAATTTTATTTTTACATGACCCATTCATGGGCCCCAAAGCCACCATTCTATTTAAAAAATGCTACCGGTATCAGCATTGTGGGTGATAGCTACACTTACAATAATCCTTGGTCCAATGCAAATGTTTACTTGGCATCTAACAATATACCTCAGAGGAGAAACATACCACAGAACGCGCCTAGTTGCCGTTTAGAAAAGGTCTAAAGTTAATCAAGTGAGTAAGTTAGTTTTAGCAAACTTTATGTCACTGACAGACAGTAAGAAACGTTCATATTTTAACTTTATTTGTATACTTATGCGGTGGGAGTACTGTCGGTATGTACGGAAGTACTGTCGGTATGGGTGTGCTGTCGGTATATTATTCTTCCTCTGGGCGATAAACTTTTTAGCTTCTTTAACATTTTCATTACTTTCATGTAGTTATGCGCCCGTTCGATAATGCACGCCTTGTGACTATAAAAATACAAAAATATTCTATTGTTGCGAAGCTCGATATTTATAAAAATGTAAAAAGCGATATTCAGAAATTGTATTAAAATAGTATTTTCAAGTTAGAGATCGTGATACGTTCATTTAATTTTAATTGCGTATTTTTTTCTGAAGATAACATCGACGAATTTCATGATTCGTTCTTGTAATTTGGTCGATAAAACCGATTCAAAAACTGATTGTACTTTGTAAATACCAAGAGTTGAGGGTATGTACTAAAAATAAAATGGGACGTGCATTACCAACATTAAGCATGCCTACAACCCGTTCGCACTCCGGGATAAGTTTACAAATACATAAGCTCGTAAAATTCGATAATCACCACAGACAGATTAGTTCAGAATTTGTTTCACTACTCACCAAGATTTGTGTGTTCGTAATAGATGGCACACATTTACAACATGTTATAGTATGTATTGAAATAGAATTCCATGGTTTTGATTCAAATGCCACCCTTTCTGGGCCCTGTTTAATAAAGAGGACAATTTGACATATATGTCACAAAGTGACAAAATTGACACTTTTTGGCAGATATGTCGAATTGTCAGCTTTATTAAACAGGGGCCTGGTAACCATTGCTTTAACATATTTTAGGTTAATGTACTTTTTAGACAGAAATGAGTCAGCAAAAGGCCAAAATATCCAAGTTGAAATTGCCATCATTTACTTAGGAACACACCAAATTCATATAAACCGTGGATTATACTTTTTATGCAAGCGACAAATCTACCAGAAGGCTAAATCATCCGCTGGATGATTGTGTAATTCTGTTGCAATCAAAAGTTTGATACTAACAAATAAATGATAATAACAAGAAACAGCGATCACACCGCTTGTTGTCATCATTTTTCGACCACTATCTGTTGCCATACTAGTTTTACACAGCGAATTTCCTATTTATCTCATGTTTACGTCAACATTCAGTCTTGGTTCAACCGTTCCTTGGCAAAGATTAGTTTTGTTTCAATTCGTTTTTTATTAATCGAGACTCAAAATAATGTCAAAACTGACAGATGCGACTAGATTTTGATTGCAACAAAATATACGCAATCAGCCTACTTTTTTTAGTTGTTTTAGATTACCTCATTGACATTCCGTTTTATATAATGTAAATCCACCTTGTATCATACATAACGGTAAGTAGCGAAAACTTTCTTTTATATTCAAAGGTAAGTATCATAAAAAACCTCTTTTTAACGGACAGATCAAAAGTTTTACACTGAGATAAGGACTAGCGATTATCAAACATCTATCTATTACATCAAACACAGTGTTTTGCCTAGAAAGCATTACAAAAAGAAATAACAAGATACAATGATTTTCAAAACAATGCAGTTAACACGTTATGGGCTGACAAAGTGGCAGTGTTTAGAGAGAAATGCTTTTAAGTAAAATTAACAGAAATAGACTGATGTTTAAATACTGCAAGCTACCAAAGAGGCTTTATAACCTTTTCTGACAACAAGTACTTTTTATAAGCTGGCTTGCTGATTAAATACACTTTAATTCAATCTCTCTTCAGTAGAGACTAATGTAGTGAGATTT
Organism: Thera britannica; assembly: GCA_939531255.2. Lineage (NCBI taxonomy): Eukaryota > Metazoa > Arthropoda > Insecta > Lepidoptera > Geometridae > Thera > Thera britannica. Next base: position 6,441,820 of record OW618045.2, read on the forward strand.
CAAAAACTAGCAGTTGATTACATAAAATGTGATTCGTTCAAACGATCATTACACATTCGTCCGGTTACATTGTTACAATAAAGTTACGATAAACACTGTCACTTAAAACTTAAACGGTACAAGATACATTAAATTGGTGTCGACAAAAATGTGTGATTAGCACCACAAATAAAAACTATTTATTCGATATTACGTATAAGCTATAACAAATCCAACGGTACATATCAATTCCGAAAACAATATTAACAATGAGAGAAACACCAGGTTTATAATACTTGTGTACTTACAGCAGTACCTATGTAAAAATTAATTTACCAACACTTACAACTATAAAAATATTTTTAGAAATTCTCACTTACATTTAAGAGGAACTGGCAAAATAAATCCTTTATCTTTACTAAACTTTTCGTTCGAGTCACTGAATACAAAAACCAGATTCGGTTCGTATAAAATTCATTATGCCATTCCTATCAACTGGACAGGACTAACCATACGCGTATTGGCGAGTAGCAAAAATATTAGTACACTATGCACACTAAACAATGGCTCAAAATATATTAAATCCACTAAATATCCGATAGTACAAACAAATCCGTCTTTGTAACGGCAAAACCTCGTAGAAGCATTAAAACTTAGGAATCTAGTAGAGTTTAAAACGAGTGGTGGCAGACCTTGAGCTCAGGCCACTGGCTCGAATATCACATAGAAACTATCAGGACGACCACCTTTATTGTCCACACTCATTCCACTAAAATACTATTTGCAACTTAATAAAACAACATTCCCGTAGCTCTAATACGGAACGACATGGTATCAAAAAGTGATTAAAACTTTATAGTTAGAGTATTTTGTGCATACATAATGCTGTTGGCGCCCAAAATGGTGTTAATGCTTCCTAAGTTATAACATCATCCGTATAAACTATCCCGTCACCCCCATCTTATCAACCTAAATGGACTCACCAATTATTATGCTATAAATAATAATAGTTAGTTCTAAACGAGGATTCTTTTGAACCATGCATGGTTTCTGTCAACACCTATTAGATTCGTTCTAGAAGCTTTAGGACTGTATCTATAACTAACCTAACCCCACCAAGCGGTGGACATATCAATGACATCTACACACTAGCATCGTTTAAAAGAGATAAAAAACCAACTACGATACACTGATCTTTGCGAGAATATCTAACAGTGATTTGAATATCTAACACATATTTTTTTGTAGTACAGTTATATTTTTTTTTATAAATAGACATCCGTAAATTATTATCAAATTCGATAAAGCTCTAATATTGATCCACATTCATAAATTATCGAAACACTGAAGCATAATATTGTTATAAGTACAGAGGAACATTATGATATCAAAATAAACAAAAACTTTCGTGATTTATAATTTAGAGGTACACAACTGTTTGTAACATCACGAAGCTATTCACAGTTTATAATAACGAGAGCCACTTTTCTTTCTAAGTGTCCAGTCTTGCTACATGGTATCCGACCAACAACTACACACCCTAACACAATAGCTAGCGGATTCTCTAGGGGTGGTGCGTCGCATATATTTTGTACATTCAGGATTTTAGGAGCAAAAATAAGTTACGGATATATTAATCTAACAGTTGCAACATCATAGGCCATAACTGTTTGCATCGAAACAGGGCCCCGATATAAAATATCTGTGAAAATATACGGTCTAATTCCACTAAAATCTCTAAACATCGATTACATCATAAACATAACATAAATAAATTCAACATTGATATTTTTTTCATGCATTTCACTAACTACAAATTTTCTAGCGTTCGTAAAGTTTTCTTTCATACCTAAATAATTTGCAATATTGGACTTTGATTAAACGATGCTTGGATACCGAGGTCGTTTCATTTGAGAGGGATACAAGCTATGGAAACGACGCTCGAGTTTTCTAAGCAACGTTTTTGGCGGAGTTCGCTACCTAAATCCACATTAACTTAGCGTTCCTGAGACATTATTTCCCTAGCACCTTACTAAAGTATACTTTGCGTAGCTAGATTTAAGATAGCGAATCGCGGCCCTCATTTGGCTAAAGGACGAACTTTATACCATTTAAGGAAATTTTAGAATAAATATTCACTTACATTTTATCATATTCGTAGTAAGCGTTCAAAAAGTTGGCGTTAAATTAAGTACTGAATAATAGTTTTGGTATTTTTTAGATATTTCACGTTTTAGGACTAAGTTAAGGACATTTTTAAATATTAGGTAATATCACACAATATTCTTAGAGATATGCTGGTTAAGCGTTGGTCATAGAAAATCAGAAATCATAAATAGCTTTTAACCTTATAGGAAAAATTAAATCTTAAGAGTTAGGACAAAATGATATAGATTAAGTATTACAAAGCATGGGGTCAAAACTGGGGGTAGAAATGCATTGAAAAGAAAGCTTATACAATATGAAAATTCCATTAATGTGGACGGAAGGAACAATATTTGAGCTAAATAAATTTTAGGCTTTAATTTTGCGATTGGGACATGCATTGCAACATTCTAATACTATTTATTGATTTTATAGTGTTTACTACACTTAAGGAAATCACAAAGATTTTTATAATGTCCCAAAAAAGGTCGCGGGTTCAAATCCCGCTCGGCTCTTAACTTTTGGGACATTATAAAAATCTTTATTCTAATACTATTCTAACTCACAGCCTTCAAACTTTAAGAGGATATACGTTTTGTATACCGTTCGTTTGTGATAGGCCAGTTTATAAGAACCCTCCAATTTACCATCCTAATGTTTCCTACATAATTTGAGCATTTAAAACTCACTCCGAACCGTTTTACCATTCCTTCTTACTAAAACGTTATAAAGATTATGCACTCCCCAAAAATACAGACCTCAATCGCCTTACCACGGAATGGTATTAAAATATTTTTTGAAGTTAAAAATGACTTAGAATTTAATCAAACTCAACTTTACCATCGTTTTTAAGACCCTATATTATTTACTAAATCATAAGAATCAAACTTTCTTCACGGGTAAAAATTATTGTTTAATCAAAGCAATGCCCCAATCTTAGCATCATAATCGAAGAAGCTATTGGCACTTTTGATAAATAAATTCATTTCGTATAAAGAAAAAATATCGGGTAGTTTTATAACGAAACACTTTTTCAAGATAAAACGTTGAATTTATAGAATATAACCTGTAAATATACAACTTTATAACTTCGTTATAATTTTAAAATAAAAATATTTTGATGCAAAGTTCAAAAGTTTCGCTTGAAGTCAATAGGGTTTGACAAGACGTCTAACAAAACCACTCGCGAACAGTCAATTTTAAACAAATAATTCATTTGAAAGTAAATTCATTTATATAAATATTTGTAAATAAATTCATCTAAGTCCAATTGAAACCAAATAAAAAATAATCTTTAGCCATTGCTAGTCTAAAATTGATTTAAGCAAGTAACAATTCTCAAAAGTACCTTGGTTTTGCGCGAATATTTCACTAGCTGCAAGATAGCGATTCTGAGGTAGTTACAAAAATATGGCAACATTGGAAACGCCACGAAAAAATAAATAAGTGGAAGTGGCATGAATTTTACACTTCATTCAATTTACATGAGTAAATAATAGCTTAATTTAAAATACGTCGTTTTTCAAATTATGCTTTTGCATCTTATATACTGCTATCATAATGAGTAAGAAAATCATTATAATGTTTAACTCGCATTCGATTTATGAATCTGTAATGTAATTTCTAAATTGAATCTGTAATGTAATTTATTTAGGTGAATTTGAATTCACTCTAAATTTATTTAGAGTGTAATAGTATGAGTAATTTATTTAGGTGAATTTGAATTCACTCTAAATAAATTTTGAGTGAATTCAAATTCACCTAAATAAATTATTTAAATTAGAGTACAATTTGAGTGAGTATAATTTCATTTTAATGAATTTAACAATGAATAGATTGATAATCTACTTCAATCAGTCAATTGCGCTTTTTAAAAAACTGCTAAATCCACTTATTTTAAATTCGTGGGAAAGCACTTGAAGTAAAACCTGTGTAAATAGTTATGTAACGTAGAAATAATTAACTAACTATACCTAGCTATAAATTATTGTGCTAACGTTAATAAAATAGTTTTCTTACGCTATGTTTTCTAAAGTTGATTGTACTACGCATTTCAATCTAAACAATGAAAGCGTTTTATGTAGGATTGGTTGAACATTTCAATCACAAAACAGCCGTCTGAAAATTTTAGTTTTAGGGCCAATTTTGATATAAATAAATAAATATAAATAAATATTTTGGATAGGTATATTTTGAAATTAAGCTTTTTAGCTATAAAAAAAATACCAGTTTTTGCTTTTGACAAGCCTAACAAGAGAGATATAGTTTTACCTGACGGATAGAATTGATCTGTAGATTGAAAATGCCCTTTCTCAATTTAAAGTGAATCTTGATAAGGATAAAAAATATATATTTGTGAACAGACCTGTGTGCCATATAAATCTTCAAACCAAACCTGTTAAAATTCATTCATTATGCTAACATAAATAAAAAACAATAACAATCTGAAATGCATTACGCAGAACTTAAAAAAAACTAAAAATAAACGATCTAACGTATCAGTATATTTTGTACATGAAAATTGCATAGGGTTAAAAATGCATGCACACATTTTGGAAAGGCACTAACCTCCTAAAAGTAATTTGTCCGATTTTAGAGTACGAACGGGCCCATTTTTTGAACTGTTAGCTAGCAAGTAACTTTGAAACTGGCGTGGTAATTTTGCTAAAATGTACGACATTCATAGCAATCAAAGAGATTTGTAAAAGACAAGTTAATTTAAATAATTCAAGAAAAAAAAATTAGAAGTTAGATGCTTGCATACATCAGTAAATAAAAGTCTAACTCTACTGATTTTAAAACTTTGAAATTACCAATGAAGGTAGATACTTCATGTTTCGAAAAATATATCTGAGATGGAACTATTTTATTTTAGAAAAAATGATCTAGAAAACATTTAGAAGGAAAAAAAAACATTTTCTCTTACAACCTAATATGAACGTAAATGGAAGAATTCCAGAATAGTTTTAAGTTTGTCTTTATTAGACAGAAAATATTTGTGCAATGAGATAACACATTCTAGTCTAATAATAGAATGAAACTGCTTCATTTAGTACAAAAACATTACCCTCCTTCCTGGGCATTTGGGTAATAAGGCTCTTTTAGACAATCGTAAAACTAAGCAAGCAAATGGATCATTTTGGCAATGTCATGCAAAATATGACTATTAAAATATTAAATCTAAGTGGGACCAACTTTCACAATCAATTCATTTTGGCGAAAATTTACTAAATAACACGTGCGATTACTGGTTACTATTCTGAATCGCAACACTAATAAATATGCACTTAAATAAGAATTGACCAAAACCACAATCCTATCAAAATTAGCATAGCAGGGCGAGCTTTTAATCTAATCATAAGAAAAACACGTTCGTTACAAAACAATCAAACACTCGATTTAGGACAAAAGATGCAAATGATTTTTCACCAATGAGCAATTGAATTATTGACATTCAATTGATGGATTTTTCACAAAAAGCCATTAAAGAAGTACCAACTAGCGATTGGTATAAGTATTATCAAATTTAACTATAATTTATTTCTAACATTCAACTGATAGCGGCATTCCATTTGTGGATTTCTATCATACAATAAAATTGATAGAGACATTCAATTTATGGATTTCTATCATGCAATAGATAGTGTCATTCAATTTAGGAATTTATCTATAAAATAATTTACTATACCTAATATGATAACATTCAATGCATTTAGCCCGCAACCCGCTTGCTTTTCGAATTCCAACCTTAAACGACGTAAACCTCAAACAATCAATTCCACGGTAAAGCACTTATTAACTACAAATTCCACATGTTAAATAAACAAATTACACTTAAACACCTAATAGTTTTAAACTTCATTTCATATACTTTGTTAGCACGAATGATAAAAATAGTTTCAACTATGTTTAACGTAGAAACATCACATTGAAGGGTTTTTTTGTTTTGGTGTGAATGAAATACCAGTATCCCATATTCCAAAGCTCGGAAGCGATTTAAAATCAGGCTTACTTCGTTTCACACTTTTATCACCTATGAAACTTTCCGATCATTTGCGAATATGGGTTACAAATGCTTATCAGTCAATAATGCGACTATTGTAGTGAAATGACTAGAAGCTGGTTATCAGTCCGTTCTAATAATGTAAATTGGAGGTAGAATAAATAGAATTTTGAAATTAGTCAAAAAATTGATTAAAAATTCATTTGTATAATTCAAAAGTCAGAGTTATATCAGCTGCCTTATTCCTAAACATCTATTAATATTATTTTTAAAATGCTCATATCTTTGTGCCATACAATGTTGCAATTACCCCATTAAAAGCTCTGCCATACAAAAAAGCAGGCATTTTACTTCATTAAATTTTATGTATAGGATCTATTTCGTTCACACCAAACAAGAGGTCAATTTGGCAAGTAATTTCAAACTAGCCAAACGAAAACATCTTTTAATACTTCATAACATTACCAGCGAAGCACGATTAATAAATAATGCATTTTATGTCACAAAAGACATTTAAAATCTAGACTAAACATCGAGTTATACTTTGTTATATTATTTTTCTTTTATATTACGTGGTCTCATTACCTGCTTCCAGATTACATAAATTCACTTTTGAATGGCAACATCTAATTGTCAGTGTGATAAAAATGTGTTGCCATCTTAAATGCATTTGAATAGAATTTTAGTGAAGTGAATGTAATTTTATGATATGACAGTGCAGATTGCCACTTCCCATCAAATTATCTATATCTCTAATGAGCACATTTAAAATTGAGTTCAGCTCGCTCTGAGCTAGATATGTGCTGGCATTACTGTCGCATATAAATCCCATTTGGTAATCCAATGACTTTTGCACCCTTATTTTGAGTTTCACTCGATCATTTTGAACGATTCGTTTCGCCTGCCTCTTTCTTTTGTATGGAGAAATGATGAGACAACACGTTACGTAGAATCGATCGAAACAGTTTAGTCTTATGATTTCTCCATACAAATGGACATATAGGTAAAACAAGTTGTTCAAACTGATCGAGTAAAACTTAGAATAAGGGTACTGTAAGGACGTATTTATTGCACTATTCTACTAGTTTGGAAACTTCTATTACGGAAGCATAGGTCCGGAACGCTATTCGATACATATTTCGTTAGCTACCAATTTTCGTATCGAATTCAAACAACTGAATTGTCTAGAAAACATTTTTGCTCAGAATTTTCTATCGAACTCAGTTGTTTTTCCGATATCATTATGAAAAAATCTTAACACACTAAACACAATGAGTTCTAATATCTAATTTAGATTTGTATACACACTGGTAATACTTTATAACGAAGGTTTAGACTAGCTTTAGCTTTTAAGCGAATTTAGCGAACTATATTTTTAGCAAATTTAGCAAACGGTATTTTTAGCTTAGTTTAGTCAACTTTAGCGAAAAGTTTAAGACCAACTTTTAGGTGGAACTTTAGTGACTATTATTTTTGTCTAAATTAAACGAAGCTTTCTTTTAGTTATACATTATTATTTGGATATGTCGCTTTTGTACATCTTTTGCTAATCTTCTGACTTAGTCTCATAAAGTTATTTTATTTAAAGTATTACCAGCATGTATACATCTAAGCCCCATAACCTTATTCATTTAAACGCATATCTAAATACACTGGTTTTTCTGATCGCTTCCTATCATAGCCTATAACAAGATAAAACCAGTGTGGTAAGAGGATTAAAGTACCGTCTGCGAGCTTCGACAGCTCTTAAGTTCATGCCTAACCATAGAAAGCAAAATTATAATAGTGAAAACTTTTAATAGCTAATTGTCTCATAGAGGAACAAAAATCATCTCAGACTCAAAAATAATTTACCTGATGACTTGAGAAGAAATTCATTTGGTTCATATCTTGCACATCATACAAATATTTGTAATATGCGTATGATTCTAAGCACGGATGATCGATTATATAAAATTTGACATAACTTATCGATAAAACGGCGTTTTTCGAGATCGAGAATTTACTTAAAATATTATCAATCACATAGATTTTTATAATGTCCCAAAAGTTGAGAGCCGAAAGGCGGTAAGTTATTCGTCGAGTGTGATTAGGATCCGATGGCTCAGCTGTCAGCGCTGCCCTGTACCAAGGGGAAAGTCGCGGGTTCAAATCCCGCTCGAATAACTTTTGGGACATTATAAAAATCTTTGTGATTTGAAATGTTATTGATTTTATAGTATTTACCTATAAAATCAATAACAAATCGATCAATCTGTATCAGGTACCAGTAGGCCTACCACAAGCTCTATCTGGCTCTGTATTTGGCTCTGGTTTTGAGTCTGTGTGAGTGTTGACTAAATAAATCCTACGTCGGAACGTCACACACACAGTATAATACACTGGTTTATAAGCGAGTGAGTGTAAGTGAGTACTCACACAGACTCAAAACCAGAGCAAGAGACAGAGTGTGTAGCCTAACAGGTTAGGCATGAACATAGGTATTTAGTAACAACGAGTTATAACTAGCGGCACATAACTCTAGCGCTGAGCAATACGCGGAGGGGCTAGCTGCGCATGCGTCGTAGTGTGCGCATGTCGCGCACACTGGATGTGTGGATGTGTGCAGAGTGTCCTATTGGTACAGAGAGCGGAGTGCGACTGGAGAGCCAATCAGCGCTACGCTCGCCCGCCCTTCATACCGCTAGCCCCCCTCAGGTACCTTATATTTGACTTCTGCGCAATAACGGTCAGCGCTAGAGTTAATGTGCCGCTATCTAGACATTTAATTAATAGGCCCAGTAGCCAGATAGTGATACGGGTGTCGGTTCTGCATAAACCGAGTGTCGTACCTCTGGTTTCTGTAGAAGTCGTTCCTCTGCAGATGTTTCTTGTAGTTAGCTTGACGGCGTTCTCGTTTTTCCTTGTCCGTTAGTTTTGTTTGAGCGGGCTTGGCGGTGGCAGCTGGAGTAACTGTTGTTTCTGCAGGTTTGTCCTGTGAAAAAAGAAGGTTAACAAATTGAAGCTTCTCCTTATTTCAAACCGACTTCAAATAAAACTAGTAGTTCGCCCCGAACTGAGATCTCGTGATGCAATCCACAAAGGTAGATGGTAATCAGAAAAAAATCGGTTGTCTGTAAAGTCGGTTTACTGACGATAGTTGAACGTGATAACGTCATAAGAAAATACTCGCGGACTCGCGGATTCGCGGACTCGGACTCGAACTCTCGGACCCGGACCCGGAACCCGACCGAACCCTTACCCTTACCCTCATTTACCCTTACCCTCATTTACCCTTACCCATTACCCGACCCGGGCTCGGGCTCAGGTAAATGGAACGACGAAACGACGTAACGACGCATGAGTCATGTTTTTTCGTGCGTGCAGCCGGCTCCATCGATTTATAAGACGTTATCACGTCAAAAAATGTGCCACCATCACGCATTGTGTTTTATCTATATTGAGAAAGTATTTCTGTCCAGATTCACTGCTTGGCCTTGCCTTTGACTATCCCTCACTAACTTTGTATGGTAAATGAGTTTTATTAGCCAATTGATTGAAGAGTTCCGTTGGACAGACCTTGGCTCCATCATCAGAACAGGTCACTTTTTCCCATTTTATGACAACTGCTTAATTAAATCCTTAATTTAATTCAAGAAAAAAAAAATAAGAAAAAGCATTCAAATTAACCGACCAGTAGAAAAACCTTGATGTCAACGAAATTTTTAGAAATGGGAGCTCTCGGATCGTTAGTTATCCTAATTTTACCTTTTTTTTGTATGACCAAAACTAAGAGTCCTAGAAAAAAATATAAACTGTTTTGGAATGTCCAAACAAATTACTTTCATATGATAGGTAACATTATTTAACTGTCACTTTTTTTACATTTGCACCCTAAAAAAATCCTTTATCTATCTATAATGTTTGTTCTGGCATAATATCGTCATCATTTTATGGATCCGTCCCATAGAAATTTCATCAAAACCGATTGAGCCGTATTGTTACAATAGTTTTTATTTGTTTTAGGGGTCAGAAAATGACAGGCAATTTTTTTAAATATATGTAGTAGGATACATGGGATAACATAGGTACAGGAACCGAGTTTATTAAAGGGGTTTTCCCAATTGCTACAGAGGAGGAACTTATCATAGACCATAGTGGTAAAGTACTAGTTCTTTTTAATAGCGGGTAACACCGCGGGGCGCAGCTATGCTATTCAGATATCATGCAATGCGCTTACCTCCTTTGTATCGCTGCCAGTGGGTTTAGCTGCCCCGTTATTGGCCGAGGTATCAGGTGTTGCCTGCTTTACCGGTGTAGTCTGCGGTGTATTTGCCACTGTTTCAACCTGTAATAATATAATAAATTAATTAGTTAATCATAAATATAGTATAACATCCAGACACAAGCACATCTGTTAAAGTATGAGAAAGCATTTTATAAAATTTGGATTAATTCTTACATCCAATGAAATAATAACCAAGTCATTGAGTCGATCTGCATTAATATATGTGTCATTCATGTATTTTACCATGCAATAACTGTAGCCCCAAATGTAATTTAGCTATCCTTTATCCCCGGGATAAGCGAGGCTAGTTATTCAAACCAGGATAACAAGATAGTGATAATAAGCTAGCGGTTCTAGCTTCGTGTAAACAGAACTGTAGCTTTTTAAAAAACTAGCCTCATATCCCTGGCATTAAAGGGGGTCACTAGGACTGTACATTCAAAATTGAGACTAAATTCTATCGGTTACGTTTGGCGTCTTTTCTTTGGAATCTTGTTTATATTGGCCCTTTTTAACTTTTCAAATTAAATCCTAAAGACTAAATTGTTATTAGTTAAACCTGTATTCTGTATGTATGGTTCGGCCCAGATCAAAAACACAATGTATTACCTGTGGCTTGTCCTCGTAAGGCGGCGGCGCGAGCGCGACGGTTAGAGTGAGATCGCACCACATCGCGCATCTCGCTCTACGAGCCGACACGCACAGGTTTTTCACTGCGTCTGCTAACTGCATTATTGCTGTGGAGACATAAATAATAACTCTACTGAAAAGATGGATGGACTGCGCCAAGATGACATGAGCAAGAAAGGAGTGAGCACTGAGATGACGAATCATTGAATTCGGCTCTAGCTTAGTCCAAGCCGACGCAAGAAACGTTAGGTCTTAAAATCTCAGTTCTATGTGGGGATCAAACCCACGGCCTGCAGCGCAGAAGGCAGAGCGACTACCTTCCTAAGTAAATATTTACCTTTATATTCATAATGGTCTAAAATGAAGAATGGATTAAATGTTTATATCTACTATTACGGCGAAAACTATCCATTGAATACAGCTAGAACTCATCTTTATAACACGTAAAAACCATCATCTACGCAATAACGCCATTTTCTCCATCTCCACTAGTGATGTGTCTCATTGCCCGGTCTCAGTAGGGATGTCTATTCCCAAGCCGGCTAACCCTACCTACAAAATGAACTGTAAGGGGTGCATGGTAACTTACGATCGTTGGCATTGCCTCTCGGATTGTGATGGTTGGGATGCATCTCCCGTTTCCTAGCCGCCTGTACATTGGTGACCGCGGTGCGCCAGTTTAACATCGCATTCTCTACCTCCTTGTGCGGTGCTCTGGAATATAGATAAAATAATTATATTCAAACTCAAGATGGACGCTTTTGAGAGGGACTGGCAACTGGTGGCACAAAATGGACGCCTTTGAGAGGGACTGGCAACTGGTGGCACAAGATGGACGCTGCTGTTGAGAAGGACTGGCAACTGGTGGCACAAGATGGACGCTGTTGAGAGGGACTGGCAACTGGTGGCACAAGATGGACGCTGTTGAGAGGGACTGGCAACTGGTGGCACAAAATGGAGGCTTTTGAGAGGGACTGGCAACTGGTGGCACAAGATGGACGCCTTTGAGAGGGACTGGCAACTGGTGGCACAAGATGGACGCTGTTGAGAGGGACTGGCAACTGGTGGCACAAGATGGACGCCTTTGAGAGGGACTGGCAACTGGTGGCATAAAATGGACGCCTCTGAGAGAGACTGGCAACTGGTGGCACATGATGAACGTCTTTGACAGGGACTGGCAACTGGTGGCACAAGATGGACGCTTTTGTGAGGGACTGGGAACTGGTGGCAAAATGGACGACTTTGAGAGGGACTGGCAACTGATGGCTCAAGATGGACGACTTTGAGAGGGACTGGCAACTGGTGGCACAAGATGGACGACTTTGAGAGGGACTGGCAACTGGTGGCACAAGATGGACGCTTTTGTGAGGGACTGGCAACTGGTGGCAAAATGGACGACTTTGAGAGGGACTGGCAACTGATGGCTCAAGATGGACGACTTTGAGAGGGACTGGAAACTGGTGGCACAAGATGGACGACTTTGAGAGGGACTGGCAACTGGTGGCACAAGATCGTGGAGAGTGGCAGGATTGGGGGGAGGCCATTGCCTAACAATTCGGGCTAATAGTAATAATAACTTACATTTCAGAAAGGTTGTTAACATCGTCTCTCCACGTAGCCGGCTGGAACGCATCAGCCTCCTTATCCGGGATATTGTCTTGTCCTCGCTTCAATACTGTTATCTTGTTTTCTTCAGGTTTATTTATTTTCTTGTTCTGTGCGATGCTGACACTCGCTCGGAGAGTCTCCATCTTACCCATTAGGGTTAAAACCTGGAATTCAAAATGATTGAATGTGCGTTTCATTGATATAATATTTTAATAATTTAAAATAAAAAAACTTCAGAAACTTTATGACCTAACTGCTGTACCTACCGATTTTGATGCAATTTCTATGGGACTACTTTGGACTCGGTTTGGAATCGGTTGTATTCCTTCTTTTTTTAATGGTTGTTATAGCATACTTTACGAGCCGATTTGAAATAGTTATTTGTTATACAAGAGTGCAAAGTTGCTTTTTAACCGCGTGCTCAATTTTAATGACCGAGCAAGCGAAGGTTTCTATAAACCACGAGCGAAGCGAGTGGTTTTAAAATTAGAATCCTAAGCGTTAGTGAAGGAATGAAATCGGTTTCGCAAGTTGCGTCCAAAAATTAAAGTCAGAGAAGTTAGTATTTTTTTTTTCCTTCTCGCTCTAACTGCTTGCATTGCACTCACCTTGGTATGCTCTCGGAGCATGTCCACAGTAAGCCGGTCCACTCTGGTAGGACAGGGCGGCAGTCGCGGCACGGGGATAGAGTTAGAGGAGCTGACAGCTCGCCCGGGGTAAGCGAGAGCGAGACGCGCTTCCGTGCGCTTCCTCTCTCGCTCTAACTGACGCCATTGCTCGTAGCACATGTCGAGTCGGGCGTGGAGGACGCCGGATGATGTGGCCGCGTTACTGGGAACAACGGTAGGTACTGTTAGTTATGGACACTATTGACAAAGGCGATATTTACTGTTTACATAATTATGGTAGGTATACAGGATGGTTTTTTGAGGGCAGTTATGGCCAAGTCCGAAATCACAAGAGTTAGGGTCGTTATGTCTAAAATAACTGCATATTTATTTTATCAAAAATCTTTTTTTTTTGCTGAAACGACGACATTGTTAAGATCGCTGGAAATCGATGGATGGAAAGGGCTCAGAATCATTCTTCCTGGAAATGTGTAGGGGAGGCATAGGCCTCCCCTACACATTTATATAGATATAGATCCAGCAGGAGAGCAGGAGATCCAGCAGGGACTTCTACAAGCTGATGAGTGATAAATAAGTAAGTCCCCGTATAAAGAGTTTACTACAAATACAACAAAATTCATTAGAGACAGAACAAACTATGAAATGATTCTACGAACTGATAGAATACACAAAGACTTCTTACAATGTTGCCCGGTCATAGGGTTAACAGTTTTACTTCACAAAGAGCCATTATCAGATGGATTCTTAAAAATAATAATAGGATAATTTACCTACTTAACGTAACTTGCAGTTCTTGGAAAATTATGAGTGACCTCTTCTAAAGACACAATTAGAGTCTCACAACCGTCATAAAACGTTTTTGAAGATAACTATACATATAAATTACTGAATGTGTTTATGAAAAATGGAAAACAATCAAATTCCGTGGAATAATAGTACCGCAGCTATTATAGCTACACGACAGTGCACGAAAGGAGATCCTTTCACCACACTGTTTTGAAAGAACCAGTGACACGATAAGAAGATACTATGACACTGTTCAGCAAAAAAATATTTTCGATCCAAGTTTTCCTATAAATAGTTTGTAGGTACGAAAACTAGTAAGATAAATCTTACCGAATATTCCTCATAGCGTAGAAAGGTGCTAACAGCGGAATGTCGATGCCGGGAGATGGCAGCACTGGCGGTGGATGTGGCGGGCTTGGTCCTAATAACGCGCCGAGACCTGGGCAAATAAAATGTTGCAACACTGTCTTATAAACTTGAAGAGCTTCATATTAAATTTTGGTGGCATTGGGACCAACTAGCTTAGAGGATAAATAAAAAAAATATTGTGGATAATCTACACAACACTATCTAGCCCCAACCTAACCCGAGCTTGTACTATGGGAACCATAACTTATTCATGTATTGTATGTTGTGTTCTAAGAAGCAAATAAATGATTGTCTATGTCTACTTATATTGTTTTTTCCCATCGTAAAAGCTTGTCGCATCGTAAGGGCTAAATATTGCTGTGTGGATTGTACACGATATTTATTACAAATATTATTAAATGCCACATAAGGACTGGAGAACCGTAACCCAGGATCGCGATGTCTGGAGGGATTGAGGGTTGGGCCTTCGCCCAGCAGAGGGACCCAAAGTTTAAATGAAAATAATAATATTAACGATAGCCGTATATTCCAAGTCTGTCAAACTAAACACTTGCCGAATTGTTAGAAAGTTATTATCGATTAAATCGTCAATATTTTTTCGTTTGAACAAAAGCCCGCGAAAAACGTATATTCTTGCTTAGCGAGAGATGAAAAACATAGAAACTTAAAAAAATATATTAATGTCACTTACCAAGATTGAAATGGTTATTATCATGCAGATATGATACGTCCACATTAAGTTGGTTAGGCGGCGGTCGGTTCCTCATAAATAAACTCATCTGTCTTGCCAACTCTTGCTGTCTCATCAAAGCCATCTGCTGCATATTATCTCTGCCCACATTCTCAAAGTTACTCCTCTGCTCGTTAGGAAAGGGCATCTGGTTCATATTCCGTTGCATGAACTCGTTTTGGTGAAAACCATTGGTGTTGTTCGGTTTGAAGTTTGTAACCGGGGGCTGGTTTGAAAAGTCAAAGTTCGGAGGTGGACGTTCCTGCATCATGTTATCGAAGAAATGGTTTGGTTCGGTTCGGTTCGGCTGCTGGTAGTTACGGTTGAAGAAATTCTGTTTGTTTCTCTCCTCAGCGGCTTTCAATTCCTCATAGTGACCGTTGATGTCTGGCAGCTTGTTGAAATCTATGCTGTTGATTCCATTCTCGTCTCTGTTTCTGTCTAGAGACATGTTTATCTGAGTGAGGTATGATAGTATCTCTGAAGGATCTTGGTTCTCCTTGAAATTGTTCGGAAACCTCTGGTTGTACGAACCATCAAAGTTATTGAAATTCATGTCCAGGTTAAGACTCGTTGGTCTATTGAAATTGTTGTTTGAGAACATGTTTGTCTCTGGCAGGGAATTTCTTTGGCTCGGTTCAAAGAAGTTGTAGCCGTTCGGGCTTTGGAACTGGGCTCCACCGATTTCCTGAGCAGCTAATCTGAGCAAATTTAGCTGTTCAGGTGAAACGGTGTCAGTCGTATCGGGTAAATCCACTCCCAGTAACGCGTTGACGTCATTTTCAGGGTAGTAACCATTCCCAAAACCGTTCTGTACACCATTGGGTAACGGTATGTTATAGTTGAAGTTTTGGTCATTCATGTTGAAATTCAGTGAGGTTGGGTAGTTGTAAGGTGGTAGTAACGAGGTTGTGTCTCTATACTGGTTCGGTGGTATGTTTAAGGTATTTTCCGGTGGTGGTATGGAGCTGAAATTGAAAATTCTTGGTTTAAAATTTCGTTTGTTTAAATTGAGAGTTGCTTGCAACAAATATTTACAGACCATGATGGATTTGTCGGTCTGTCACATGATCTACAAATACTTGTTTTCAAAAATTTATATGAAAATCGAATCCCTTAATTCTTGGCTCCAGCCAGTTCAGTCAAAAATTGAAGGAAACTGGTATATGAACTGTGACCTCGTTGCTCCGATTTGACAATGTTTTTTCATGTCATGGGTTCAAATTCATTCGTGTACCTATCAATGAGTTTTTCTGTAGAAAAATGTATTTGCACTATGCCAGTAGGTCTCTCAAACGGTGAAGGAAAACATCGTGAGAAAACCGGCACGTCGTAGAATCTAAAAAGTTCGGTCGAGTGCACAAAAAGGGCCTTTCTGAGGCGCACTTGAAACCCTTTCACCACATTTGTTTGAAAGAACCAGTGACACTATAAGAAGCCTTTTTAGTAGAAATCCATGCAGCCGTTTCCATGTTCTGAGTGAATGCATTTGGTCGGGGTTTTTTTAATTTTCGAAAAATCAATTTGTATTTTAACCTGCGAGTTGCGAATCCTGACGCCGTAATTTTGAATTGCAATTTTTTTTCTCGGATTTTATTTAATATTTTTAAATATGTTTGGTAGTCACGTGGAAAATGTTATTATTTGGTGGTTGGATAACTAATCTAGGTATAGGTATATAAGTATTCACAATCTATTTTATTGTCAATAAAACGATTACCTATGTATATTTACTGTATACTTTATGTATATTTACCTGCTGCTGTCAGAGGAGGGGCCCTCTTCCAGCAAATTGACAATAAGGTCTCGTACAAAAGAGTCATCCATAATGTTTTCCGACTGAAACAAAAATACAGGTAAGGCAAAATATTTCGATGTCCTAAACTAGAAGTTCCCTTACCTAGTTTACCTTTTTTTTCATAGACCACTTTCCAAATTTTGCTGGTTCCGGTGAACCCCCCTGCCCTGCAGCTACTTTTTTACGATATTCCCAGTCGACAAAAAATATGGAGATTAGATCTAAGTATGGTCATTTACGTTGTGGCTGAGTTCCTACCACGAATTAACAGTTTTTGAAAAAGGAGTTTTTACAAGTTTCAGTCTCGTAACTTCTTAACATAATATTATCTGCCTACATTTATAGGTGAAGTCAAGTCAACATTTTATTTCTTCACTATCGAAACCAGATACATTTTCGTGGACCCCCGCTTGCGAATTGTGACCCCCATTTTTTTGTCACGCCATCGTAGACCCCCCTCGAGTCTACTGTGGACCCGTGGGGGTCCACCTGGGCCACGTTGGGAATCAATGTCCTAAACTAAACAACGCTCATCCGATAGACCGACAACGTTTACTGGCCTCTCAGCTTAGTTGGGAGTCCCAGCCTTCTACACCATAGGTCGTGGGTTCGATCGCCACCGAGGACAAATATTTGTGTGAACACAGATGTTTGTTCTCTGTATCAATCTGTTTTCTCTACATATATCATCAATACATCATTTGTGAAAATTTGAAGATACAGTCTGGTGACAGATGGAAGTTAGAAATAGGAGCCCATTTTAGCCTTTAGGTATGGACCCCTAAAAAACTATTATGTAACTATTATGAACTTATGTATTGTATTTCCTGCTTTGTAAGGTACCTAGCACAGCTTTCAATATATTGTTCGTCATAAAGTAAGTAAATAATGTAGGTAAGTAGGTACATGACAAATAGCTGAATTTACATTCACTTTAGACATTGTTGTTTCGCAATGTTTGTGGGTTAGAAGGGCAACCAGACAACTGCAGAATTAATAAATAAAATTTGTATAGAAAATTGCATACATTGATAAAATTGCATATTTATAAACACTATACTAAACTTCATTTGAAATAATATTATGTTCATCATCATCGTCATCTCAGCCCGGTATCGCCCATTGTTGAGGTATAGGCCGCCATGCAATCTCCACAACACTCTAGCCCCAAATTAAGCAGAGCTTTTACTAAGGGGACCAGATAGCAGATTTTTTTGTAAATATAGGTATACTTAGAATACAATATAACACCCAGACAGAGAAAAAACATCTGTGTTCACCGCACAAATATTTGGATACTTAAGTAGGTATTCGTATATTTTTTTAAATACTTAGAATACAATACAACACCTAGACAGAGAACAAACATTTACATTCACCACACAAATATTTGTTCTCGAAAAGTTTGGGGATCGAACCCACAACCTACAGTGCAGAAGGCAGAGCTACTACCAACTGAGCTGAGAGGTCAGTCAATTGTAAACAAATTGTAATCATAGTAGTGTTGCAGCATTGCAATAGATATTTACTGTGAAAACTGAATAAAATCTTTAGGTTATGTTTACAACCACACTCCTGTGAATAGAGGTCCTTGTTTGGTGAAAACAGGTTGTAAATATTTCTCATTTCTTAGAACATCAATGACAGTTTTTGGTTTATAAAATTGCAGGAAGTGGTTTGTTGCAACCTTATAAATAATGAAAATTAACCAAACATTATTAATGAAGGACCGATGGTCCTTAATATTAATTATAAATACCCGCCTGCAAATTTTTCTCGGTAAATATAAGTTTGGTAGTGTTACACCCACACTTACAGTCATCAACTAACTTGTTATTGAAGAGTTCAAAATGAAGGACATTAGACTAGTAAACATCTAAATGTAAGCATATTGCTTCATTACAGATAAACAATCCCAATAGGAATCTAATAGGTTTTAGGCATATTTAGTACAGTAGAAATTGTTAAACTGGGAATGATACTTTGGTATTGTGTCCTCCAACGCACAAACTACAAAATTCTAAAAATATTTGTGCATTCTATGACATCTCTACTCTTCTTGGTGGAAAATATGGGAACACCAAACTTGAATTTGCCGACACAGTAGAGGTCCCCACACACTGAAGCAGCATCACGAACTTGGTAAAAGAGTAACGGTGCACTTTTATCAGCTATTTCTTGTTTTACCACCCGGATTTTGGAAAGAGTTGACAGGTCAAGACATTTACAACACCCATCGGAATAGTGGTTCACAACAACACACATTACACTGCACTCACCTGATCTGTTTCATTTTCGATGGTTTGATACGCATTACCTATGTGACACAGATCACTGAAGGCCATTTAAACTATAATTTCTTTTTTGCCACGATACATACGACTTAACTTCGGTGCTAAGCCATTTTTTCATTGACCTACATGTGTATAAAATTATACGTGCTTTGCTCGCGGCAGTGTTGCTGTCGCACCAAATTACAACCATATTGAAAACATCCAATCTGTAGAAAAAATAATAAATAAAACTTACGAAAAACTTACATTGTGCATGGTTTTTAACTGGTCTCTATTAATAAATAAACTTTTGCGAAAAGGTGTTTTATTTTGCAATTTCCCGCCTTTTCAAATTTTTACTTATTTTTTTTTTCTACCAGAACGACAGCCCAACAAACCATTTAACACTATTTCACATTTAACTATAAATTAAATATTTTTATTTTTATTGGCAAAAATATGCACAAAATAAAAATAAAAGCATTTGAAAACATAATTTTATTTTCGGCATCAATGGAAGAAATTGAATAAAATGTGTAGTAGACTTTTTTATTTATTTATGGCAGCCCTAAAGATTTTTATTTTGATATGAGCGCCATCTAGTCAGTCTCTACAAAACCAAAAAGTAAACTGTTTGCCAAGTTTGGAACAGTTACACCTTTTTGCAACTAGATGTCAGTGTCAGTCTTTATAATTTAGTACGCAATTTGATCAAAGAGGGCGCTTATTTATACCTAATTAATCCCAGCTTGCATTGTAATCATACAGGTACTGTTTTTCGCTTTTATGTTGGCTATGTCTGTGCTTGCACGTAATTCTGCAACATTGGCTTTGCACATGGCTCATAACAATTTTCAGACAAATTTACGATTTTACAGTACTAGATCAATAAGCGAAGTCGTTAGCAAAAGCGTTTTTGCTTTTCTGTGAGCGTAGTTATTGTAAGAAAGTAGGTACTACCAACCAAGAAGGTTGGTTGAGATTCCGACCTCATTACATAGTGCACATGGCTGTGTCTATATTATATACTTACTCGATTCGATTCGAATTCACCTCACCTCAATTAATACGATATCTGCCTCAATGCAATGTAATTACAGTTTGTAGTGAGGTGTGACATGAATCCCTTTGCCAGTCGCTTTGTGTGAATGCAATTGCATTATGAGCTAGGGTGTACCCACAGCTCGGACGAGTAGGTAGGTACACTGTAGCGAGATTAGTGGATTGGATTGGATTTGTATTTACCTTTGTGCAAGGTGTAGGTATATAGGTAGATCTAGTGACAGAAATGTATATCTAATCCAAACAGCTTAGAAAATTACCTACTTGTCTACTCAAAAACGGAAGACTATCAGGATAGTCAGGAGTACGTCAAAAACATTGACAATATTCTAGCCATCACTCAGACCAGTGGCCAAGAAGTTTTAATAAGAACAAAAGATATTTTTTTATTAAACAAAATATTGTTGAAATTTCAATCTGGCTATTACCAATCAAATGAAAAGATATAATTTAATTTAAAATTAAAGAGGTATGCAATACCATACATTAAAACAACACGGCTAAACCGATTTTTAATGAAATTTCAATGGGACCAATCTGGAAATACTTCTTTAAAGATAAAAAAAAAAAATTAAATCGGCAAGTGACGAAATTTAGCGATAACACACATTGGAAAAAAAATACAACTCAATTGAGGACCTCCTCTTTTTTATTCGTAGTTGGCTAAAAACGTTCTGGCGTTATTGAGTAACAAACATCCATATTTTTATAACGCTTTTATTAGCTTCACCTGTATGTATGTATGTATGTATGTATGTATGTATGTAACCGACCCCTTTGAGCTCGATTTTGTCCTACTTTGAACGATCAGATTTGATTCAAACTTTGCACACCTGTCAAAGCTCGATGACAATGCAATAATATGAAAAAAAAAATAAAAAAAATGAAAAGATTTTTTTTTTTTTTTAAAAACCTACTTTGAACGATCAGATTTGATTCAAACTTTGCACATCTGTCAAAGGTCGATGACAATGCAATAATATGAAAAAAAATACATGAAAAAAAAAACTAAAGAGTAAAAAATAAATTATAGTTTAAAAAACTAAAAAAAAACGCTTTTATAACTAATTGAACTAAAAAGTTAAAAATAAAACTGTAATAATCAATTAAAAATTTATATTATTGTACAAAAAGCGTGGGGGGCTTGATTTTGATTGTTGTAAATATTTTATCAATAGTTTATTATTATCTGAAGTTATTATAAAAAGCACCCCACGCTTTTTTACAAGAATATAAATTTTTAATTGATTATTACAGTTTTATTTTTAACTTTTTAGTTCAATTAGTTATAAAAGCGTTTTTTTTTAGTTTTTTAAACTATAATTTATTAGATTTTCAATGCATTGATTTTGTTTTCATTTCGCGTAGCAAAACGCCTACGCTGCTGTAGACAACGGTTACGACAAGCTACGAATTTTCGTAGACTCTGATTTAATTTCTAGCCAGTAAGCAGCGGCGTCTTTACCTATTGTGCAGGGTGTGCGGTGCACACGGGCGCAGCGTTCCTAGGGGGCGCCGAGCGCCGCGGCGGGGCGCTCGGCCACTCAGCAGGCGCGTTGGCTGGACGCCGCACTTTCAATGACCAACGTAAAAAGCGTTCCGCTCTGCGTTCGGCGCCCCTTAGGACCGCTACGGAGCTCAACTTGGCGGGCGCGTTGGCCGGGCGCCGCACTTTCAATGACCAACGTAAAAAGCGCTCCGCTCTGCGTTCGGCGCCCCTTAGGACCGCTACGGAGCTCAACTTGGCGGGCGCGTTGGCCGGGCGCCGCACTTTCAATGACCAACGTAAAAAGCGCTCCGCTCTGCGTTCGGCGCCCCTTAAGACCGCTACGGAGCTCAACTTTTTTTTTTTTTTTTTTTATGCCATAGCTGGCAGACGAGCAGACGAGCCACCTGATGGAAAGCAGTCACCGTCGCCCATATACACCTGCAACACCAGAGGTGGTGCCGATGCGCTGCCGGCCTTTTAAGTATAGATATACCCGCCTTTTGAAGGACCCCATGTCGTAGCTCTGAGGGAAAACCGCAGAGGGTAGTTCATTCCACAACTTACTCGTGCGCGGCAAGAAGGAACGCGAAAAACGAGCAGTTGTGGAAAACCAGCCATCCAGGTGGTGAGGATGGAATCTGGTTCTGCGGCGTGTGGTACGATGATAGAAATCAGCCACGGGCACCAAACTAAACAGTTCCTCAGAACACTCCCCATTGTAGAGACGATAGAGCACACACAAAGAACCAACGTCTCTCCGCAGACCTAAGGGCTCTATGTCATATGTGAGCTTGGAATCGTCGACAATACGAGCTGCCCGACGTTGGATCCGGTCAAGAGGAAGGAGCTGATATTGGGGCGCCCCGGCCCAGAGATGAGAGCAGTACTCCACGTGCGGTCGGACTTGTGCTTTGTAAAGCATAAGCTTTTGAACCGACGTGAAGTACCGACTCGCTCTGTTGAGGACGCCAAGCTTTTTGGAGGCCAGTTTGGCCTTCCCTTCCAGGTGACAGCGGAATTGGACGTCACTCGAAATGTCGACACCGAGGATTCCAATGCTCTCAGAAATACTCAGGGGAGTGTTTTGGAATCTGGGAGCTACGAGAAATGGGGTTTTTTTTGCGGTAAACGCGCAGACTTGTGTCTTTGTGGGGTTGAAGCGAACAAGATTTTGTTCACCCCAGTCTGAGACCCGCTCCAGAGAGGTCTCAAGTTCAGACACAAGTGAGTTTCGGCACTCTTCTACTCGTTCCCGAGAAATGCTTGCACGGCCTGTATATTGGGCGTCACCAGTACTGTCATCCGCATAGCAGTGCATGTTACTAACACGTAACATATCATTGATATGCAGGATGAACAGGGTAGGTGACAGCACAGAGCCTTGTGGGACGCCAGCATTTATGGGCTTTATATCAGAGCAAGACCCGTCTACTACGACTTTAATGCTACGCTCCGACAAAAAGCTGGCTGTCCAGTTGCATAATTTCTCGGGTAATCCGTATGCAGGAAGCTTCGAAAGAAGTGCCTTGTGCCAGACCCGATCAAAGGCTTTTGCGATGTCCAGACTGACTGCTAGAGCCTCTCCCTTGCTTTCAATGGCTTCTGCCCAGCGGTGAGTGAGGTACACAAGAAGATCACCAGCTGAGCGACCATGGCGAAAGCCATATTGTTTGTCACTAATCAGCTGGTGCTCTTCTAGGTACCCAAGGAGTTGGTCATTGATCACCCTCTCCATCACTTTGGAGAACAAGGAGGTAATGGCAATAGGCCTGTAATTGGATGGGTCTGAACGATCACCCTTTTTAGGTACCGGGTGAACCAAGGCCATCTTCCATGAAGACGGAACAGTTCCTGTATGGTAGGAATGGTAGGAACTTGGCGGGCGTGTTGGCCGGGCGCCGCACTTTCAATGACCAACGTAAAAAGCGCTCCGCTCTGCGTTCGGCGCTCCTTAGGACCGCTACGGAGCTCAACTTGGCGGGTGCGTTGGCCGGGCGCCGCACTTTCAATGACCAACGTAAAAAAAGCTCCGCTCTGCATAGATTTTGTATAGCATCTTAAGCTCTTCTAATATTTGATGAATAACATCATAGGGGCCGACGAGCTCCGCTGGCACTCGGCGCCCTCCCTCCCCCCTTTTTTCTCCTCATAAAGAGAGAATTTTCCAATTTCCTTTCTTAGTGCACCTCTACGCTATAAAAGAAACACACCCTCCAAGTTTCATGCTTCTAGGACTAACGGTTTAGGCTATCCGTTGATTGTCAGTCAGTCAGTCAGTAACGTAAGAGTTTTATATATTTAGAAAAAGAAAAAAAAAGAAACAGAAGATAGTCATGTCAACATCATAATCATGGATAAGTTTTGGCTTGTTAGGGTAAACACCAGAACACCTTGCATAATAATTCTAAATATAGTCAACAGGACATTGTGGTAACCAAACTGAATTTCTTCTTAAAAATCTCTAAGCAATAGAGTTAATTACCCATTGGGGAAATTTGACAGTTTGTTGTAACTTGATGTGCTGTTACTTGTACTTTGTATCCATTCCATTTTAAACGCGCACTTACTAGGGGGCGCTTGGGTAATGTTTGCACACGGGCGCTACATGGGCTAGAGACGCCTCTGCCAGTAAGGCACGAGTAAAACTGGCAGTGTGTTTGCTTATAGAACCGACTCTGGTCTATGTAGGCAAATGTTCTCGACCACGAACCGGAAGACAAAGCGAAGGTGGCCTATAGACCGACAACTATTCGAAAATCGGGGGAAGTTAGTGAATATTGTAATGTGTATTCAGCAAAGTACAACTTAATCATCAAAAATATAAAACAGACCAACGCTATCTGTTTTTGACACTTCCCGCATGAGGGCGCCACCTACTGTGCTCATTATCCAATGTTATATTTAGGGTTGCCTCACGTGGAGTATTTGGCTATTGCAATATTGAAATCCGAAACTCACAGCTCCAGTTATTAGTATCTCTACCATCTATACTGAAGGTCGTGGGTTTGATCCCCACTGAGAGCAAATGTTTGTGTGGTGAACGTAGATGTTTGTTCTCTGTCTGGGCACAGATTAATAAAGTTACTACGTAACAGATAAATCACTCCAAGGAAAAATGACAATACCTACTGCTATAATAACCTACTCCCTCTAGTAGCTAGACGTTGCAAGCCAAAATGAACCAAAGTTTACGAACATAAAGTTGACTTTGCTCTGTAGGTGCGCGCCGCCACATGCTCAGCGTAGATTGTCAGGGCTGCCTCTTTCGATATATATGTCAGTAGGTATTTGCAGTAAACTTTATAATTGAAAGAAAAAGAATTTCTTCTGTTTTAACATGTTTTATTTTTTAATTATCAAGAAATTATACATAGGTAACTTACAAATGTTTTAATTTGATGTAATGTTTAATAAATTTTTTGCCTTGGCGAAATTCTCGGTTATTAAACTTAATTGTGGAAAATATTCTGAATCGTATAAATAATTTAAGTAGGTATTTTTGTGGGAATTTTTATTATTAGTTTCCATGTTAAATTAGTAAGTAACAAAACAAACAACGTATCGGGCTACAAGTCCGGTAACACAAAATATTTCCTCGCGTACGAACGCTCCGCGCGGCTGTCGGCAACCCACTGAGAAATAGGCAGTCGACTGCCCGGCGGCCGGTAGGTACTTATCGCGCGCAAGTACATGGAGTGAAAGAGGCCTGGTCTGGGTGTTAATAAATTTTAAGAAGAGTACAATAAATTCACAAAAAAAGTATCTGGTTCCTAAGCACAATCTCTGTTTAGTTTTTGTTTTTTATACAATTATCTGATGGAACAAGCTATGGCCCACCTGATGTTAAGTGGTAACCAGCGCTTTTAACTAAGCGTTGCCTCGTAGGTCACGTACGTCAGGAACTTGCCCTATGATGCACTTGTTCTGCGTCCATTATGACAATAAATCCGGACACAGGAATCAAACCTGCATGGGCGTTTCAGTCTGTTAGCGGTTAAGATATGGCAAGCTGTATTTTTTTTTTATTTAGGGTAGGTATATTAGCACAACTGCACGGATGTATTTACATAAAACGGCCGGACAAAAAACCGGACTAGTTTAGCCGGAATTACGGAATTTTGACAATAACTCACTAGTTATAATGTTTAAGTACGCTGTGTCCATTATTCTGGTGATGACACCTAATGGTTCTGAAGGCATGTTAGAAGCGGAATGGATATACCTACCGGCGAGGATTTGATATCGTAAACATCGATAGGTCCTTGGGAAAGACTACGCTACATATCTAAAAAGACAAATACTGAGACAACCAAGCTTTGGAGACAGCAACTATTACTGATGGCTTCTTTAACGAAACATTGTGCCAAAAATAATTCATTTTTTTTATTGTTTTTAACTAAACATTTGACTGTCATCACACCTGATGGGGAGTGAAAATGCAGCCTAAGGTGGAGCACGTTATCGTTCGTTATCTACTTTTCTGCACTATCTTATATTAATTAATTCTTATAATCTTTTATTCAAAGAGGTAACGTTGCCAGCCTTTTGGGCACATTGCCTGCGGTCGGTGATCTGAACTCTGTTTTCTACCTGTAATACCTACAGGTGGAAAACAGAGTTCATTAAAAAAAATTCTAGTTTCTTATAAAATGTAATTTTTATTATCTTTTATTAATCTCATATTTATTTTTATATGAATTCATATTTTTCTTACGTTAATTATAAATAGGTAAGTAGGTAAACTTTTTATCATTTTTTTTCAACCTGCTCACAACCTGCTCACAATCTGCATGATTATTAATTTTGGTCCGCTAACCGCTTCTACTATTACAACACCTTTACAGAGTAAATTATGTATTGATTAAAAAACTAGTCATTGAGTCTGACAATGTTAAATTTACATGCGTATTAAGGCAATAAATAGGTATAAGTACTGAATACTCTGACGTTTAGATTTTTTGTTTATCAAATTTTTCGAAGCTTTTACAATTAATAATGATTAAATACCTGTGTTAATTTTAAAACGACTAGCCAATGACTGCTATTTTACGTATTATTCTAGGCTTTTTTTTGGTTGGTCAAACATCGTTAAAAAAAGAAAAACTTTTGCTCGTACGCACCGGAAAACAAAAGAAAATTCAAATAAAGAATTCAATCGCAATTGAATCAAGAATCCGTAGCCCGTAAGACGAAACGGGATGGAATTACCCATACCTGTCGACGTGAGAAAGAGACAAAGCAGAGTTAATCCTATTGGCTTATACTGTGCGACGTTTGCCTGGATTGGTCGCCGTGCTTTATTGAACTGTCACTGTAGACCGCGGTCTGGGGGGGTGAGCGGTAATTCGGGGGCAAGTGGGGGTGGAAATAGGGGTGAGTGGGTGGTGGGGTCGGGTGGAAAGTCGTTTCACAGAACGGAGTTTGGCGATTGACTTGTGGGTAGTTTTTGGGGTTCCTTGGATATTGCGTGAGCGGAATTTAAATTTAGAATTTCGAGAAAAGATTGTTGTGTTACGTGAGATATTTTTGCCAATGAGTTCTGTCTTTATTCCTGCTTGGCAAAATGGCAAGAAAGTTTGAAGTAAACATGTGTGATTTAATATAACCATTGAATTAAGGAACTTATGAAACACAACCTTGAGAATTATTTTAGATTTCTAAAATTGATAAGTACATTCTTTTTTTCATTGATATAAAAGTTAGTTATGGTATTACTAATAAAAGTTTCAAGCGAGAAGAATATTAAACATTCTTCATTGTTCTATCAATTACACTTTATCACTAACAGGTATGATGAATAAGGTGATACTTAGATACTTCTGCTGTAACGTCGTATTGACTAAGGGCGTGGATAATATATTACAATACATAAAACCTTACAATACCTAACCTCAACAGCTCAAATCAAATGTCATTCTATCCACCAGAAGCTGTGATTGGTCGACAGGGACGCGGGAAATTGTTGACTTTTCCTGTTTGATGGCGCTTTTCGCGGGAATATCATTTTGATGCCCCGCCCCTAACGTAGGAAATTCTTCACTTCATTGGGTGACGTCAAATGTCAAATTATGAGTTTTGACGGTTGGGAATACGGGGAATACCTACGCTTTTGTTTCAGCTTAGCTGCCCACTCCTTAACCTTGACCCTTCTAATGGCTTTTAAAAAAGTCTAATAAAATTAAGGGATTTTATATGTGTGTATAACTAAAGAGCAATATTTAGTATGTTACTGAAATATTTAGACCAAAATTTATAAGCACGTAAGTTGGTACAATTAAATTTATAGACTTCAGAAACTCATTTTGTTGAGTAAACTATAAGTGCAAAATCATAAAAATCAATGGTAGAATTAGATAGTTGTATACAACCAATTACACACATTAGAGACATTTACATCCAGACTTAGAAATCCAGCCATTTACAAAACGACCAACCATTGAGCGGTAATTGGAAAAGCGAAGTGTTCAATTCAGAGCTTAAATCTACGGCCTCATTATTTTAAATGGCGGGTCGACGTAATGCCACAAATTAAAGCTTAAAACGAACGCTTAACAGCTGACCCAAAATCGAAGCCCCATTCCACATCACGGGAAGCAATGAGGCGGGGCTAGCCACGCCTTTGCAAGCTCACGGCTCTTGGCAAGCGACGAGACGCGTCAAAAGTTCCCTAGCCGGCATTACGAGTGCAGGTTTTAGCCGCGCGGATAAAAAAAAAACGAAGTCATCTGTCATTTGACAAAAAGTGAGGTTATTGAGTTGTTACATACTTTATGTTTTTTTATGGTAGATAAGGGTTAAAACTATTGTCCTGGATTTTTTCTTTTTAAAATTTTAATATTTTGAAAGTATGTAAGTAAGGTACTTATAAACTGTATTTTTTGTATATCTCAATAAAGGATTATAATTGGTTATTATAGATAAATCGAAGAATACCTAAATAAAAATAAAACACCTGAATCAATTAACAACTATTATTAATAAATTAATCAACTTGTTAATTGCTGAAACAATATATACTTAGAGCAGTACGTACATACACATAGTACCTATTGTTTATTTATTTAAAACATCTGTATATTTTAATGTATTAAACTGGTAGTAATTATTAATGTACTTATCTATTAAATTCAACAATTTTATTCACAGCTGAAAAAATAAACCCAATTGTATATGGATAAATAGTGAACTTTCTGTGCAAAAAAGACATTTTTATCGTGAAAAAAATGGAGATAGCCCAAAGTCCCTTGCAGCTGACACAAGATCACCAAGACTCGCGAATCACGAGTAAGTTTTTCATTTTTTTTCCAGCAGTGGGATAATAGGAAACGCTTATTTCATAGTCTTCAATGAACGTGATCTGTGAGGTGAATTATTTAAGACAGAGGGAGCCATTCAACATCAGGTGGACCATCTGCTTGTTCAGTAATTTCCTGTCTCTCGTTTGTCTAGCCCACTAACCTGTTTCACGATTTGCTAATAGACCAATCAAATATTTGACAGCTATTTCTCAAAATCAAAGTCAAATACTTATTTTCATCTCCCCATCTTGGAAAGTATATTTTTGCTCTTCGGTATTAAAAGCCGTTTATAGCCGCTAATAGATAAAGTAAATTGAATTTAAAACATCGACGCATGTGCACTAAGTTTGTAAATTTAGAACATCATTAAACTTAAGTTGACCTCCATGGTGCTGAATTTTCATACAACCTTTTTCAATTTGTTAAAAACTTAGACTCGGAATCTTATTGGTGTGTTATTTTAATTTTAATTTGCTTTGCGCGAGCCATTTTCTTTTCTGTATTTAATCATTTCCACACTGAGGTGGGATGTAAAATTACATGTTGCACTCGAGTGCAAAGATTTTTCACCACCTCGTGCTCTTTTGATTTCCTTGCTAACGCTTTGGATTCTCATTTTTAAACCACTCGTTGCACTCATGATTTAATTTTTGGATCCTTCGCGTGCTCGGACATCAAAATTGAGTATACACGGTTAAAAATTAACATTGCACTCATTATAACAAATAACTATAATTCAATGGTATCACAAGGATAACTTTGAAACGTCTGCCAACAGTGCCAGTTTCACGCTTCCCAGTCTTCCTTTATGCTTAAAAAAAAAGGTAAACAACTGTCAAATATATAATTCGTTGTTAAACCGGCCCTTAGTTGGATTGGCACCGCACTGGAGCTTCATTAAATTGTGATCGTACAGAAGAAAGAATGGCGAGGAACCAAGCAGTAATTTTGCTGCTTGATAATTTAGGTTTGGTTACGTCAAACTGTGGTGCCTGTTTTGTTTGTGAGGAGTTTCACAGTGATCCTTGAGATTTTATTCAATGCCCTTTTCGAGTGCTTCTTGTCAGTTATCGTTCGTTTAGTTTTTTACCGTCGGCCAGTCGTTTGGTCGCAAAGCCGCCGCAAAGTCGTCTCTATCCGACGGGCAGTAATCTAAACCGTACTCGCCGGCAAAAATAAAGCCACCTTTTGAAAATAGCAATACATTCAAGAACTTATATATACTTATATAACTTTGTTTGTTTATGAAATAAACCAAATATGAAAGATAATATTGACCCTTTAAATATTGATGAGTACATACCTACTGATTCCTGATTATGCCTAATGTTTTCATTTTACGCTTTGTTCTACGGCGTAGCAGCCGTAGCAACTGTTAATCGTAGATCATTCTACAAAATTGTGGTCTACTTCATATTATTTATACAATTCCACAAACAAAGCACACAGCAATAAATATAAAAGAAGATACATTTTTACTTAATTTTGTAGCTTGTAAATGAAGTTATTTTTTGGAAAAAATCGATAGAGGGTGTTAGTTTTAAGAAATATTTTCAGACGTAAATACAAAAGTCTTGACGTAATTTTGCAAGTCATTCTACTAAAAAAAGCAACAAAAATCTGTAATTTTTTACTGATAAGATTTTTGCAAGGAGTTACCTGTCCCCTACAAGAGTATTGCTATTAATAAGAATAATTATAAGTTTAAAAAACTTGAGAAACCGACTTCATTGTCAAACGGCTAAACCGATTTTAATCTAATTTGTTTGGGAAAATCTGGACGTAAGAATAACCTTCCAAATCTATATCTATAAAAAATTCCTGTCCTAATTTGGAACGCGATAAACTCCGAAACTACTGAATGGATTTCGATAAAATTTTGTAACCGTCTATAATATGGTCCAACTTAAAAGATAGGATAGTTTATATTCAATATTTAAGTGTTATTAATTTATAAGGGGCAAAAGTTTCGAAATCTATGTCTATCCCTTTTTATCACGTAGGGACTTATATATGTCTATCTCTTTCTATCGCTTATGGATTTTTCTGAAAATTCTTGGCTTTGGCGAGAACAGAATGCTCATAGACGCTCTAGAATGTTATTTATGGTTCTCGAATGATCTGGAATAATCAAATTTAATGTCGGTTAGCATCCGGAATGCTCCCACCCAAACGTTAGTAATCCAGAATTATCTAGAATACTCAAATATACCCATGCAAACGGTTCTGAATTCTAGATTTGGACAAAATGTTCTAGAAAATAGTGCTCCTAAACGTTATAGAATGTTCTTTCATAATCATCATCAATTGATATCAGTCCACTGCTGGACGTGGGTTCACCTTGAGTAACATAGGCTATATTTATGTGTTTAAAAAATAAATGTCCACCCGTGCGAAGCCGGAACA
The DNA here is from genome assembly GCA_939531255.2 of Thera britannica. Taxonomy (NCBI): domain Eukaryota; kingdom Metazoa; phylum Arthropoda; class Insecta; order Lepidoptera; family Geometridae; genus Thera; species Thera britannica. The sequence continues at coordinate 6,473,292 of OW618045.2, forward strand.
GGCAGCTAGTAAAAAAACAATTTTCTAAATCGGTTCATAAATGACGGAGGCATGCAGTTACAAACATTAAAAAAAATATTAAAAAAAAATGGCAACACCGATTTTAATAAAATTAAAATGGGACCAATCTGGAAGCAGTACCGTTCAGATGAAAAAATATTTTTTCAAATCGGCTCACAAATGACGAAGTTATGTGGTAACAAACATAAAAAAAAAAAACAAAAAAAAAAAAAACCGAATTGAGAACCTCCTCCTTTTTGATTAGAAGTCGGTTAAAAAGAAGACCAAAAGCCATTGCCTCATTTTCACCGTTGCCATTTTTCTACATTCTAAAGATAAATCACTTTTTTATCATAAAAGCGAAGCAACGCATCAGTATTCTACCCCATACAGCCAGTAACTCGGGGGTCTATTTGACTGATTTTCAGCCTCTCCATGATTTGCCACTTTACCCGGTCAGCCCGCGTTCTGAATACAAAACAGCCAATCGCGATTCGAGTTGGCTCTTTGAAATTTCATTCTCGTACTGACGTAATGCGTTCGTTATTTGAATATTGAGTTTTTATTACCTCTGCGTTCGTTATTTAAATTTGAATTATGGCACAATGGATGTTGCTGATTTTATTCGCTATTAAACTAATTTTCTTGTTATGAAACGTGTATATTTTAAGTTTATCCTGATACTCGAATATTTAAATTAGATTCCATTGGATTTATCAAATCTAAAAGACTATGTTTTTTCAGGCAGATGACCTGCCGTACAAATCGAAATTCTAGTGTTCTCAAACGGCGAAAGAAAACATAACCCGTAGCTCACAAGCGGTATTGAGCCCTTAAGTCTGAGGAGAGACTTCTCCTCATTGTGCGTGTTCTACCGCTTGTATAATGGGGTATGCTCTGAAGAACTGTTTGACATCATGCCAACAGCTACATTCTACCATCGCACTGCTCGCCATAGGCAGAGAGTTCATCCTCACACCTTAGAGCCTGGGTGGTCGCGCACCGTTCGGTTTCAGAGGAACTTCCTCCCGCGAACACTCAGGCTATGGAATGATCTCCCTGCTGAGGTTTTCCCTAAGGACTATAGCATGGGGTTCCTCAAAAAGGGCGTTTTAAAAGTTTTAAAGGGTCGGCAACGTGCTTGTGATGCCTCTGGTATTGCAGGTGTCCATAGGCTACGGTAACCGCTTCCCATCAGGTGGGCCGTATGCTTGTTTGTCAACTTAATTGTACAAAAAAAAAAAAAAAGCTAAGTCAGCTCCGCACGTATTGACCATGTCTTTCCTGTAGCTAAAACCGAATTCAAAATATTACCATTAAAGCCACTTCATAGATCTACCTCTAGGTGCTCGAAATCTATATAAAATCACTTTGGTTCCAATTTGTTTCCTCAGAGCAAACCACCCTACATCGCAAAAGTACGCACATGCGTCTTTTTGAAGTACCTACCTCCGTAAATTAAGATAATACAATTTACGTCAAAACACATTCACCAGACACAAAAAGACATAAAAGAAAATTTTATAAGACACATAAAAACTTCTTCCAGGAAATTGGAAGTCAGTGGGGGTGAGTAGAGGGGGGAGAAAATCCCGGGTATCAAGATAAATCAATGTTTGTTTGTGCTGGAGTACGGCACTTACTGCGAATAAGAAAAACTGTGGAGCTGTGATTCTGGAAACGCGTATTTTTTTTAGTTGAAATAATTACAACAGAGTTTAAGCATGAATTCTGCATAATACAGATACGTACTACAGCCCTTTGATATTTATCTACTCATTGATTCTATTAGCACTCACCTATCCTAGCAGACTGCTAAGTCTGTTGCTATCTCTTTTTGTTGTCATGAAAGTGACAGTGACAAGAACTTTTAGCAAGTAGCCAAAAAAGTATCAGCCAAGGCTCACATTTTGGCCATCAGCTGTGATTTGCGATGGCGATGGCGATCAGTTTCAGCATAGGAGTTCGCGTACATTGCTGCGAACTTTGACAGTGTGATATTTGACATTGATACACTGACTGCCATCACAGGCAATCTAGATGTGCGCAAGGCTTCAGGCATTATGAATGAGGTGGTAAAATTATAAAAACATAGTGAGGAAACGTTTTCACAAACTAAATGGAACGCTAAATTAATTTAGTCTCAACATCGCCTCCACCCCACTTCTATTCAGGGTCGCAACAAGGAAACTTTGTCGCTTGCCTTTTTATTTGGTTTTCTTTTGACGCGGGAGCTCTTGAGCCGCCCTGATTAATTTCCGTCCTAAGGTCCCGGCCTGATCCGAGCTTACTCTGTACTTGGGGAAAAGTCCTTTTGCTGTGGTTTACTTTGATGGCTAGCCGCTTACTTATATCGTCAGCGTCATAGGTTTGAAGAAGTGAACTAAACTGGATATGCGACATGACTCTTTCTATAATTAGTCGTCTGGAACTGGCTCCTAGACTCACCTAGCTTTAAAGCCTTGCGCACATTTGCGGTGGCGATCAGTGAAACGCTGTCAAATATCGCTGTCATATTTGACAGCGTTTCAGCTGATCGGCATCGCCATTGCATGGATATGGGCAGGCCTTTATGTTTTGCGCACATCTAAACGTGCTACGGCGGTAATCAGTGTAATTTGACAGCGATATTATCTTCTGTTCTAAGGTTGTTATCTTTCTAGTAGTTTCCCCTTTTCCCCATCTCAAGCATTGTTTCTGCATAAAATTCGGTTTTTATATTTACCAAAAATACTGACTAATCTTTAGACGTTTCAAAGTGATCTGAGTGAATTAAACAGAAGAATGAGTTATAAAAAAACCAACCGTCACAAGATACAGTTTCTTTTAAACGAACTTAAACTATGTACGCGAACGAAGTCACGCGGGTAACGGCTAGTAAATAAATAAATCTCTTCTTTCTTTCAAATATGAAACTCTAATTTTTTGTATACAATCTCTCGTAAATAAAAAAACCGTTTGGCAAAGCGAACCATCAAATTATACGGTTAGGTTTAATCCGACCTCATGTGCGGCCCCGGGGACCAATGAACGTATTGATTTTGTATTGCTCACATATTGCGGGACTCGATCCAACGCGGCTTGATTTTAGGGAAAATTTGCCAAACCATCGACAAAGTAGAATTTATAAAGATCTAGACATACCCTGCTGGGTTACTGCAGAATTCATTTCCAATGCCACCATAGATAAATTATAGTTTAAAAAACTAAAAAAAAACGCTTTTATAACTAATTGAACTAAAAAGTTAAAAATAAAACAGAACTGTAATAATCAATTGAAAAATTTATATTATTGTATAAAAAGCGTGGGGTGCTTTTTATAATAACTTCAGATATAATAAACTATTGATAAAATATTTACAACAATCAAAATCAAGCCCCCCACGCTTTTTGTACAATAATATAAATTTTTCAATTGATTATTACAGTTTTATTTTTAACTTTTTAGTTCAATTAGTTATACAAGCGTTTTTTTTTAGTTTTTTAAACTATAATTTATTTTTTACTTTTTAGTTTTTTATTTTTATTATTTTTTTTCATTTTTTTTTCATATTATTGCATTGTCATCGATCTTTGACAGGTGTGCAAAGTTTGAATCAAATCTGATAGTTTAAAGTAGGTTTTTTTCTTATTTTTTATATTTTTTTTCATTTTTTTTATATTTTTTTTTCATATTATTGCATTGTCATCGACCTTTGACAGGTGTGCAAAGTTTGAATCAAATCTGATCATTCAAAGTAGGACAAAATCGAGCTCAAAGGGTTCGGTTACATACATACATACATTACAATACATACATACAGGTGAAGCTAATAAAAGCGTTATAAAAATAGCATGTTATGGCGATTCCACATAAAGTGGGATCAAGGTAGGAAGAAGAAACTTTAGTTTTTGACTGATTTTTGATTAAATTCCAATCAAATAAAGATTAAGATTAGAATCGAGTGCCGATAAAAGCAGGACAAGAGACGCACTGGACAAAAGAGGTTGGCAGAAAATTAAGGAGGCCACCAGCAGTTGGGTGATAATTATATTGAGCTGAAATTATGATGATAAAGGTGGGTTATATAACTGAATGCTCTTCGTATCACTCTGCTTTTCTCTGGAGATGATGGCTCCAGAAGTGGACTCTCATATAAAGTTATTCCTATCACTACATCTCACGAAATCTTTCTTATAAGTATTTCCATACAATCCTATAAAACTGTGTGATTGCTCAAGATCGACGGAATATTGAACTGAAAGTGTCCCTCATGCCTTGTCTGACTGACCCGAATGACCTTTTCACTAACTTGTCAAATTTAATCAATGAAGAACATAAGGATACCTTTAAACTGAAAACATGTAAAGCTAGTATTAGTGTCGCGTTCGCTGACTGGGCCACCCCAGGTATTTACAAAAGTAGGAATACATTATATGAGCTATTTGCTGCTAGGGAATCAATGCTCAATGACCCAGCATTTATTTTACATATTAAAAACTACTCTAAAGCATTTAAAAGAGCTTGTCACGCAGCAAAATCATTGCATATCAAAAGAAAAATTGAAAAATCCGCAAAGAAAATTAAGGCTACCTGGAAGATAGTCAATAATGAGACTGGCAAATCAAAACTCCGTAATAAAAAAAATCATTTGAAAGTAAACAATAATCTTTTGACAAAAAATTTTGAAGTAGCCAACGCGTTTGATAGTTTCTTTTCCAGTATCCCTAAAGTAGTGACATCATCTTTAAATTCTTCGGCTTCTGATGCGATGGCATTGTTAGAGTCTAGTGTTAAAAAATGTAATAATATCTTTAGTTTTAAATACATTAATGCTGACAAAATCGTGAAGACATTTAAATCATTAAACATTAAAAATACTGAAGATTTATGGGGAATGTCTACAAAACTACTCAGCGCTATTATAACTGATATTGCACCATGCCTAGCGTATATTTTTAATAGGTGTGTTGATGAGGGTGTTTTTCCTGATTTAATGAAACCTAGTAAACTCATTCCCCTGTTCAAATCTGGAAATGCAAGTGACCCTGCTAACTATAGACCTATCTCAGTATTGCCTACGCTAAGTAAAATCTTTGAGAAAGTTATTCTTACTCAGTTGTTATCACATTTTAACCTAAATGGGATACTTCATAGCCACCAGTTTGGATTTACGAAAGGTCGATCAACGACTGATGCCGGTATTCTACTCTTAAAGCACATATATAATGCCTGGGAAAACTCGCAAGACGCGATTGGGGTATTCTGCGATCTTTCCAAAGCTTTTGACTGTGTAAATCATGCTACATTAATATCTAAACTTAAACATTACGGCATTCTAAATCGCTCTATTGACCTAATACAATCATACTTGACTGATAGAGTCCTTAAAGTTGATATGGGCGGTGAGAGATCTTCTGGGTCTATTATTGACATGTGGGTGCCACAAGGTTCGATATTGGGTCCTTTCTTGTTTCTAGTGTACGTAAATGACCTCCTTTTTTTGGTTAAAAAACTATGTGAGATAGTACTATTTGCTGACGATACCTCATTAATTTTTAAAGTCGATAGATTGAAGACTAATTACGATGACGTTAACGAACTCTGTCGCAAATACTTAACTGGTTACACGTTAATAATCTTTTACTGAATGCTAAGAAAACCAAGTGTATTAAATTTATTTTACCAAATGTGACTCTCCGGCCAACTAATATTATACTTAATGGAGAGTCACTTAACCTTGTAGATTCTACTATTTTCTTAGGACTTAATATTGACAAAAAATTGCAGTGGGGACCGCAAATCAAAGCACTTGCAGCTAGACTAAGTTCGGCTGCATATGCAGTTCGGACTATAAGATGGCTTACTGATGAAGCTACAGCTAGGCTAGTTTATTTCAGCTACTTCCATAGTGTTATGTCTTACGGTATCCTTCTCTGGGGGAAAGCAGCTGATATTCAAACTATATTTGTTTTACAAAAAAGGGCCATACGTGCCATTTATAAAATGAAATCACGAGACTCATTGAGGGAGCGATTTAAGGAAATTAATATCCTCACAGTAATTTCACAATATATATACAATGTATATGAAAACTTATTGTACACTCACACTTATTATACATCTGTAGCTTTCAGAAAAATTGTGATTCGCATAATATTAACACTAGAAATAAAAATAAACTTTATATTCCCAAATTTCGTCTGCAGAAGGTAGAGACGTAGTTTGTTGCCTGTTCTTCTACGCTTGGTCGCGTGGAACTGGCACCTAGACTCACCTAGCTTTAAGACGTTTCAAAGTGATTCTTGCATCGTACTGAATAAAAAATTTTTAAGTTTGAGTTTGAGTTTGACGTTAGTTTGTCAGTATTTTTCAATAATATTTTCAGTTATTTGTTCACCAATTTTGATGATTACTTCGACACTTGAAAAAGTCTTAATATTTTTTTATTCAAGCTTTTTCCTATATAGCCATCCAGTTGCAAAATAAAGTTCTACTATAAATAAAAAAGTACTAGGCTAGCATAATAACGTAGAGGAAGACAGTCAAAGGCACGCCTGCGCTAATGAACAACAGCGAACAACAGAGTGAGTGAATAACGAGTATAATTCGATTTGTACACAATCGAATATCGTACCCACTGTACGCTGTGTCTGACGTGAATCTTTGTAGAGCTCAGAGCATGGAGAACTGACAACAATAACATACAATTAAATCCGGAAGAGCTTTTACGTAAGAATAACAAATGATAGAAGATAGCTATGAAATGAGTTTTTGCTCTTCGATTAAATTTTCCGACCAACCATTATTATTTATACGCGATTTGATCGAAAAAATCTCACGATGGAGACGACGTCAATTTGACGTCTCTGACACCAAAAACTCGTGACAACTTACCTGGTGCCTACAGGAATCTTTGGTCAATATTGACGTCATGACGGCCACAGACGGTTTTTATTTAATTTGATCGTTTTGCGATTATCGAATGATAGAAACACGAGTTGCAATCAAACTTTGTAAGCATTATTTTATGTAGGTATGTATCTATCTATTCATGCAATTTAAATCATCAAGTTCATCAGTTTCAAACAAAAGCCGATCAAAACTGATTGCAATGAGAAATATTTCATAATCTTGAACAAATATTTTTTTGGTGTAATGCCTAATATTTTTTTGCGGCTCATTATTACTTAGTATTATTATTATTTTATTTTTTTTAGTCTCATGTCACTGTCTCTTTCATGTGCATGAATAGAGATGGCAATAGATTTACCGGCTTGCTAAGCTATGAATGAGAATTATTGAATATGTCAGTTCTACATTTTGTAGCTCTATGCCTCGCACCACACGCTAGTGACTGCAACAGACATTCAATAAAGAAGGTAGATAAATAAGAACCATTCTTGTTATTGTTCAACAATTAACTGTGATTCAAAGTGACGAGCCGATTTGGGGCACTTTTGTTGTGAGGGGTGCAAATTAAGGGTAATAATGAGATTTATAGTCTAAGTTAGATCTAGAACAATATGCATTTTTCGATGTCTGCATTTTTTGAGAGGTTCATGCAAGTCTTTTTTCGTCACATTAAAATCGAGTTACAGACGACTATTTGATGATCGGTTCTAAGAACTGTAAAAATGTTATGAAGAACCCACCTACGCTTTATCTTCCGGTTCGTTGATCACTATTGAGAACCTTTTCGGTATCAGAAAAAAATCTGCAAACTCTTTGATCCGCTCTTGGTGAGGCGAACTGGTTTCCGCAAGTAAGGTCGCTGGTGAACGCTTTTTTCGTGACGCTTGACACATAATTATGTTTTCAAACTTTTTAGGTTCTACGAGATGCCGGTTTCCTCACGATGTTTTCCTTCACCATCTAAGAGTACTGGCATAGTGCACTTACATTTTGGAACAGAAAAACTCCAATAGTGAATTTGAACCCGACCTTATCGGAAGGCAGAGCCGCTACCACTAGACCACCAGTAGGCCTACCACAAGCTCTGTCTGGCTCTGTGAGTGCTCACCAGTGTATTGTACTGTGTGTAAATAAATAAATAAATAAATACTGTGTGTGATGACGTTTCGATGTAGAATTTATTTAGTCAACACTCACGCAGACTTAAAAACAGAGCTTGTGGTTAGGCCTAAAGGACCGGAGCGGATGTCGGTTCTACAGAAAATCAATACCAATAACTTATCACTTACTTAACCCCCGAATCATTTAATCTAAAATCTCCAAGCTAATAAAATAACCATTGCAAATCACACCCTTTCCTAAATAGATTTCCACTTTCCGAGTTTTGGGGTGCGTACACCCCATTCAAATTCTGCCACGGGATTTAAAACCTTATACAGATGATGATAAAGGTGTTTAGTTCATGGGGTTATAAAAGTACCGAATCAATTAAGTTATTACTAGCAGACGATCAAATGGAGTATTTAAGTTGATTTAATTTGTACGATCGTACTTGATACTCATAGATATAGTTTGTGGGTTGATAAAGTGGTATAGTTTCACACAGCATCATAGTTTTTTTTTGACCTATTTATTTTATTCACGCATAGAAACTTACAATTATTACAAGTATTTTCAAAATTTACAAAATACATAAGAAACAGTTTAGCTACCTGTAGACCGTAGGTAACAAACGATCGAGAGATGGCTCGACCGATCCAAGTTGCTAAAACGAATGCGCTGCGCCGCAGATACTACTAAAGTAAAAAAATCTGAAGCTGTTAATATAAAATATATATTTACGTCGTCCAAGCAATCAACCTATTTTTTATGCAATTAAGTTATCCTGTCCCAGACACTATAATATAGCATCTCGCAAGTAGGGACATAAGTAAAAACCTTACCACTGACGCTATATAAATCGTCTATACATTATGTATGGTAACAACAAACAGTTCTAATATGTTTTAATCCTCAGGTGATGACAACTCTCTGGTCCGCTGGTCGCCACCCACTTCAGCTGCGCTGGTGGCAGCGGCACTGGCCCCGCCAGCATTGCGACCTTGGCTGCCGGATCCACCGCTGAAGAAGCCAGGACACTTAGGTAAGTCATAAGTAAATACATTTCTTAAAGGTAGTTGCCTGCTATTGTTACTATTTTTGTTTTGGAATAGGATCATATAAAAAAACGATAGGAACCGAGCCGTAGTTTGTTGCCTGTAGGCTTGGTCGTGTAGAACTGGTACTTTGAAGTGTAGCGTGTGCTGCATTTGAAACTTTTGATTTTGTATTATTGCATTGCATACGTCTGACTAAGTGAAGTGGCACCACACTGGAACTTCACTGCTATTATTTTAGATTATTTTTGATTTGGAAAAGGATCATATAAAAAAACGGTAGGAACCGAGCCGTAGTTTGTTGCCTGTTCTTTTATGCTTGGTCGCGTGGTACTAGCATTTAGACTCACCTACCTTAGCTTTAGAACCTTTCAAAGTGATTCTTGTGATAAAACTGGAAATAAAAGTCTTTCAGCTGTTTGCTTTGGCGTTTTCTTTTTTTCAGAAAGTCTGAAAAAGTCTACAAAATATAGCTTTAACAACTTTGCTACGTAACACGTAAGCTTTAAGACGTTTCAAAGTGATCCTTGTGCTACTATTGAATAGTTTGACTTTGTTCTTCTAGGCTTGGTCTTTACTAGCAATCTTTTGTTCCAGGCCTAGTTTGCGTGGTCTGTGGAGACACAAGCTCTGGCAAGCACTATGGCATCCTGGCGTGTAACGGCTGCAGCGGGTTCTTCAAGCGATCTGTGAGGAGGAAACTGATCTACAGGTATTTATTCTCCCTCATTCAGAGCACTGGTGGTCTAAGTGGTAGTGGCCCCGCCTTCCGATCCGAAAGTCGTGGGTTCAAATCCACTCGTGTACCAATGAGTTTTTCTGTCGAAAAATGTATGTGCACTATGCCATTACTCTCAAAAAGGTGAAGGAAAACATCGTGAGGAAACTGGCGTGTTGTAGAACCTAAAAAAGTTCGAGCAACACGTTTCAAGGGTCACGCAAAAATGACCCGCCAGCTGCCTACTTGCGGAAAAACCAGCCCGCACATCAAGTGCGCATCATGGTAAACTTGCCGAACTTCTCCCTCATTCATCATCTTCTTAATTAATGGCATCTGTTCATTTCGGATCAATTTTGCTAGTGTCATGAGAGGATATATTACATAAATAAAATTGTTTTTAGTCAAGTCAGTCAATAGACAAGTCAGCCTTAATTGGCTTTGAAACAAATGGTCGCTGTTTTTTTCAAACCCATCAGACATTTTCGACTTCTTCAGAATATCACAAAATAAACTTTGTATGTGATAGAACCCCCCTCACTGACAAAGTGTCAGGCATTATGTGCCTGACACTTTTTGGCGGCTTGCTGCTCTTGTCACTGTCCCTTTTGTGTCAACATGATAAGGAGATGGCAACATTACTTGAGGTCTTAGCTCAAAGTGAGGTCTACCAGAATCTCATGGCAAATTGAGAAATAAAAATTTGTTGCGTGCAATGCTGGGGAAATTGGAATCTTGATATCGGTTTAATTTTTATTTATGTCTTTAGTATTTGATTAAACAGGTGACAATTGAAGTTGCCATAATGAAAATCACAATTATTATTTTTTTATGCTATGAGATTCTGATAGACCTATAGCAGTCGGAATGAAAGTGTATTATGTTATATTCTGATTTGATCAAAAATATTTGAAAAAAACTACCACAATTTTTTTCAAAGCCAATTAGGGCCGATTGACTGACTTGACTTGAATAAACACTGTTTTAGTAATATTATGCCCCTTGACACTGGCAAGATAGATCCAAAATCGACTGATGCCAGAAATTAAAAAGTCTTAGCACTTTTTTAATCTACCTATAGCTTCATACCCTCTAAGCTAAAAGACGAACACTGGCAAAATCAACGGCAAAATAGATACAAAATCGACTGTTGCCATAAATTAAAAAGACTTAGCATGAGCACTTTATTGTACTCTTCCTAGCTTCAACCCTCTAAGCTAAATGAGAGACTATGTTGAGCAGTGGACTTCTTTATGATGATGTTGATGATGACTGGTTGGAGTCAATAATACTTTCATAATCCAAAACTAGGTTATTATTTCATTACAAACAATATAGCATTAAAAATTGACGCAACGACTCATACTCGTAGATTTCTGAACGCCAACTTTTTTTACACTCCAAAGGCATATTTTCGGTTCAAAACGTGGGTTTTTCAGCTGCATTTAAAAGTTTGTAGTAAATTAGATCATGTTTGAACAAATGGATATGTTTCAATAAGTAAGTAGCTTGTATTGACTGACTGTATGAGTTATAATAAGTGAAACTGTTTCGCCACTGTTTAATATTTGCTAGCAGTTAAATAGATTAAGTCAACAGTTTTTTTAATCATCTTTTTCTTGTTATTTTGTGTGTCATATTCAGTTTTTAGTCACATAACGAGCACTGGACGTGCAGTTGCAGCGGCCCCGCTTTTCGATCCGAGGGTCGTGGGTTCAAATTCAGTTTTAGTCTCTCTCTCTTTCTCTCCAGTCTTTTTAGGAGCTGGCCAACGTTGTGGAAATTCCAATAATTAAGTAGTTAGCTAAGTATTTATTTATTTAACACACTATTAAACACTAATGGTCTAGTGGTAGCACCCCCGCCTAAGGTAACAGGTTCGAATCCAGTCAGGCTCCTATGAATTTTCTCTTCAAAAATGTATTTGCTCAATGTTAGTCAAACGATGAAGGAAAACCTCGTAAGGAAACCCCCGGGGATTAGTCAGTCTTTCCTGTGGATAAGGACGTCTTAGCTGTCAGGATGGTATAGGTGGTGGACAAGCCTACTCCATCTATAAGCACTCTCCCAGGCACTATAGCGTTACGAAAAGGAGCATGTTAAAAAAAAATTGTGCCAGACTCTATATTATAAATGTGATCTACAATACAAAGGCCTGTTTACTTTATTATTTAAAAGTCAGACATCCTTTTAAAAGAAACAGTTATGAATATCAATACCTCTAGACTTATTGACTCAAGTGTACCTTAGTAAAGACTTCCGGTGCACTCAATAACTTAAAATGTGTTGCACTTGTGACCGAGTGTACTCTCTTTTGTAATTATATATTGACAGAACATCTTGCTCTAATTACTTTGTACAAATAGTTTTATAAGTCTGGTGTTCCCATTTAAGCTAACTAAGAAAACTACAAAATTGTAGTCGTATCGTAATAATATAATAAGTTGAAAAATAGATACCGGCATCATGACCAAAACTTTTGATCAGCTATCGGTTTCCCATAGTTCAAGCTCTACTTAGTTTGGGGTTAGATAGTGTTGTGCGAATTGTCAAAAATATTGATTAATTTATTTAAAAACTATCTAACCGATTTTGATGAGAAATTTCAATGGGACCAATCTGAAAGCTTCAAAATAAAAAGTTTTTTTTTTCAAATCAGCCGTTATAAAACGAAGTTACATTATAAAACATAAAAAAACCCCAGCACCTATACCATCCTTAAAGCTTAGTCATGCGTGTTAAACCAGTGCGGAGCTGACTAGTTTTTTTAAATAACTGAGTATACAGTTGAACAATCGAATCTTAGCTAAACTTTACTTTAGATTCGCGGATGGTCAAATCAATCAAAACAAACAAGAATCAAAACGGCATCAAAAAATCAAATCACAACCCGCAAATCCCGTAATCCTCGCTTCAAAACTGCATCAAAAACACAATAGCCTCATATGCCAAAGATAAAGCGACGCAGAAATGACAATAGAAGAGGGGTCTCTTGGATCCACTTAATCCTGAACTCCAGCACATTTCTAATTTTTACTTGCATCTGTGGCCTATGGTGCGGCTTTGGTGGAAGAGAAAGCGATTGAAAACGCCAATTCGTTCATAGCTGTCAAAAGTACAAAAAATCTACCTATTTTAAGTTTAGCGCACATCAAGGCTTTAAGAAAATAAAATAAAAAGATGAAAACATGTTTAGACAATAATTGAGCAGATGAAAAGTTTTTTTAGATATCTGCGAAATTTATTTTGTGAGTATTTTTCCTACAAATAGTTTTATTTTAGGTTTTATTAAGCCACTAACATGTTTATTAATTGATTATTCATTAAAGCTTAATTTGTACATAAATAAAACAAACAGTAAATACCGTAAGATGGGGCTATTTGGAACAAATTTTCGACAAAAGTTACAATAACTTCGATTTAGCTAAGGTGACCACACATTTAGTACTTTTAATGGATAAATCCCGTTTAGACCCACATAATCGTTTACCTAAGATACCTCTATCTTTCATAGACATATTTTTTTCTTATTTTATAACATGCTGTTCCAAATATCGCTTCATTGGGGCTATTTGGAAATTGGTGGTTGCGCCATGCTTTAGCGCTGAATATAATAAGAAGTTATGAATTGATGGTAACAGATGATAGTTGGAACTGTTACCAGTAAAAATATTCACACTTTTGGCTATTTGAAATTACCAAGTATAATTTTTTTATATTTTTTTAGGATCAAATAAAAATTTCATGTTTTTTTTTGTCCAGACTTTTCTTTTATTAATAGAAACTGTTACAAATAATAAACATTTTAATGAAATTATCTTTAAATATCTTAGCTTAGATATTGGGAAATCCCCATTCATTCAAAATATTCATTTGAGCTATAAAAATTTCTTCTTCTTCGGGCGAAAAGATCGTTGGATGACCAGCTTGTGATTGTGACGCATTCAAACCTCTACATTTTCATGACAGCGTACTTCTAATGCTATGCTTCGTCGCAGCTTTGATCCGGCTTTGATTTCGGCGATACCTAGCTTTTTCCAAGCTTTTTTAACTGTAAGAGGTAAGGTTTGTATTGTTTCCCATGTCTATGGTTTCTATGGTCCTCTGGTAAACTCGGACCATGATGGCATTGTCCTGGAAAAGATAAAAAAGCTTGTTACACTAGCAAAAAAGCAAAGCCAAGGCTTTTTTTTCGCAGTTCCAAATAGCCCCATATGCTGTTTCAAATAGCCCCCGTGACAAAAAATGCTAAAACTAGGTTAGAATATCCAGCATTTACGAATCCAGTTTACTCCCTACGCTCCTGACAATATGTATTATTGGATACAAACTTCAGTTTTTCACTTACTTCGTAAACTTGGGAGCTGCACGGAGGTTGGCGACAGCTCTAAAAACCACGTAAAAAACAACTTTTTTTCAAATGTCGTCTGACACGAAACCCCTCTGGTTAGAACCTCAAAAACAATACCAATGGACGTGACATTGATTACAGGGTTGCCAGATAGAAAAAATAGATTTCTATCATTGCTATAGTGGAAATTATTTCCACTCGAAACACATAATTTCTTTTTTCCAAATAGCCCCAATGATTCCAAATAGCCCCAACTTACGGTACTCCGTTTTAACCGTCTTTAAATAAAAAAGGATAGTTGATGTTCTTAATTCGGTTGCAGTTTTTACTCGATCAGTAATCGCTATGCTTAACAATGAAACCGCCGTCTTGACTCTCCTAACTGTGGGGTATTCAAATCAGATGCGAATTTAATTTACGCTTTTTGTGTCTTTATTAATTCTTTTATTTAAAAAAAGTACTGATTTTTACAAATCTTTGTAGGTAATGGTTGTGACGAGATTCAGAGCCTTTTCTATCTATATACACTTAAGAAAATCACAAGAGTTTAATAATGTCCCAAAAGTTTTAACTTGTGAGAAAAGAGAAATAATTCCTTTAGATTTTCTCTCTAATTGTGTTCCTTCTAGTGACTATGGAAATAGTGTAAATGAACCACCTGAGTCAAAAGTCAAAATTTACAAATTCGACTTTCAGGCCACCATTTTTAAAAAACTCCGACTTTCTGCAACTAGTTGTCAGGATATCCAATATCGCTTACCGTTTCTCCATACAAAAGACGCAAACACTAAAATTCCCCTTCTTCCTCTTCTATAAAATGCATTTGTCCAAGAGTTCCACTGCACAGTTCTTGGCTCCATAAAACTAGCTAGTCAAAAAAATCTCCAAAAACATTACTATCTTCAGCTACTTGCGAACATCAAAAGACTGGCCTCTCAGCTTAGTTGGTAGTAGCTCTGTCTTCTGAACCCTAGGTCGTGGGTTCGATTCCCACCGAGAACAAATGTTTGTGCGGTGAACGCAGATGTTTATTTTCTGTCTGGTTTATTATATTGTATTCTAAGTATGCATTTAAGAAAAAAATATTATATCAGCTATGTGGTTCCCATAGTACAAGCTCTGCTTAGTTTGGGGCTCGATAGTGTTGTGTGGATTGTCTATAATATTTATTTATTTTAAGTAAACACCAATAAAATGTCACTTTGGCATGACCATAAAAAATGAGGGTAACATTAGAAACTGTTTAACATTTGGCCCTAAGCCCTTGGCTCCTTTCAATTAATTCCACACCCTAATGTTATTAATGTACGCACCCTTATGATAGATGATCAAGTGTGACATGTGTATCGTCTTTATGTTTGGCAAATTGATTTTACGCTATCTTTTTAGCGATTTTACAAGTGGTTTTGTATTTTTTTCCGATTCTCTTTTTTAAACGACTTCAAATATAAAAGGAGGAGGTATTTTTTTTGTTATTGATGATTTTTATCGCATAGCTTCGTCATTTATGAGCTGATTTGATTTTTTTTTTATATGACAGGTTATATTTCCTTATGCATAATATTATGTAGGTCCCATATAAATTTTATCAAAATTGGATTTGCAATGCCTTGTTTACACGTATAAGCTGCTTTTTTTACAACAGCATAAAAAGTGACCTCAGAAAATAGTGACGCGTTGGATACAACGTCTTTTGTTCATAATTATTTGCAAAATACATTTATCTTGTATTATCTCAGTTTGAAAACTCTATAGCGATCAAATCAATTAATTTTTCACAAAAATGTTCACATCTGATGATGTTCAAGCATTACCATTCAAGCGCTAACGAGCGTGCAACAAGGACCTACGTTGGGCCCGCTACTGTTGAGTCCCTTCAACAAATGTCAACATTTCGCCGTAAGCCTATTATTGTGGAGATTATCGGTAATGAAATATCTTTAATCTGTGTAAGGGATGGTAGGGTTCTATGGAATGCCAATACGGTGATATTTGTGGAAATACTATGATGTTTCTTGTCAAACGAAGTGAGGATTTCTGATAGCTTGGTGGGTGACGAGTACTGTACCCGAAGTCGGAGTTTTGCTATCACATTTCGTCTACCAAATGTTGTTTTCGTGTGAGCACGTGCCTCTCTTTTTTATGGAAAATTGATGAGACAACCACTCGTTTCGATCGTTTCTACGACACGTATTTTTTCTATTCCATCTTTTTTCCATACAATAAAAAGAGACGACTACGCGAAACGAAAACACGAACGACAACATTTCGTAGACGAATTTTTGTAAATGAAGTAAGACTTGCCCTTTTGTGCAGTTAATTCCATCGGCAATATAAAAAAAGCAGCCAAGTGCGAGTCGGACTCGCCCATGAAGGGTTCCGTAGCACGACGAACTACAAGAACCTTTATATTATGTTACTTGATGTAACATAATAAGGTTCTTGTAGTTCGTCGAAAGGTAAATTGCGGTTTACGGTTTATGACGTATAAAAAAAAAACTACTGACTAGATCTCGTTCAAACCAAATATCGCTGGAAGTTTGCATAGTAATGTACAACATATATTTTTTTTAGTATTATCATTCCCTTACTTTAGAAGTTAGAGGGGGGGGAACCAACTTTTTTCCACTTTGGAAGTGTCTCTCGCGCAAACTATTCAGTTTAGAAAAAAACGATGTTAGAAACCTCAACATCATTTTTGAAGACCTATCCATAGATACCCCACACGTATGGGTTCGATGAAAAAAAATGTTTTGAGTTCCAGTTTCAAGTATGGGGACCCCCAAAATTTATGGTTTTAGAAAAAAACGATATTAGAAACCTCAACATAATTTTTAAAGACCTATCTATAGATACCCCACACGTATGGGTTCGATGAAAAACAATTTTTTGAGTTTCAGTTTCAAGTATGGGGACCCCCAAAATTTATAGTTTTTTTTCTATTTTTGTATAAAAACCTTAATGCGGTTCACAGAATACATCTACTCACCAAGTTTCATCAGTCTAGCTCTTATGGTTTCGGAGAAAAATGGCTGTGACACGGCCGGACAGACAGACAGACAGACAGACAGACAGACAGACAGACAGACAGACAGACAGACATGACGAATCTATAAGGGTTCCGTTTTTGCCATTTGGCTACGGAACCCTAAAAATTGGTCTGAATCATCGTACTTCAAATATAATAGGTATCGAAAGAGCCAAGCACAAAAGAGTTTTGATAACTTTGGAAATCAGTAGTTTTGTTCACTAAAATACTACTTATAAACGTGTCTCTAAGAAGTTGATGACCTTAATCCTGTATTTATCAAAAAGAATTAGTTAGGTATATATATTTGCTTAGTATATTTGCTTAGTATTAATTTTGTGAAAATCTTATCTCTCTTGACTTTACTTTTGACTACTTTTGACTAATGTATAATGATTAAGTATCTGATTCTGTCCATAATTATGTAAATTGTATTGTAAAAATGATGACATTGCAGTGCCCAACAGGGTGCATGTACTGACTATGCTAATTTAAGAACAAGTGCTATATATTTGTGCACATGCAAGCAATAAATAAATGAAATAAAAATGAAATAAAAATAGTATAAGTAATTCCTTGACCACAAAAGCGAAATCACTCAAAGTTATTACAACTACCATTCGGGTCGTGGCATCTAATCCTTCGCTAAATGAATTAGATTTGGTTTCAGAAATAACGGTGGGTATAAAATACACATGGTTTGACTGGTGGTTTAATGGTAACGTAGGTTTGAGTCCAGTAGTGTGCCTATGGGATAATCTATTTGAAAAAACATGCCAATAAAGAGACACTATCGTTAGAAAACCCCCGGCTTAGTATAGGTGCTGGACTCCATTTAAAATCTTATTCAGGGAATAAATAATCCCTTAAATAAGATAAACTTTGACCCAGACACTCAACAGATGCAAAGATCTGATTATTTATTACACTGATACTTAAACGATCGTTGATATTAATCTTTCAATTTACTCATTTATTTCACTGTTGGGATTTCTCATGGTTTTCTTCTTAAATTTAACAGCTATGCTCTTGTCTGGGCTTTGATACAGTTTCCTCCAATTGAGTCTTCTTTCCCTTCTTCTTCTCTCTCCTCCTCCTCTCCGTCCTTCAGTTCTCCTCTTTCGAATGCAGCCTTCTTGACTTCCTCATACGAAATGACAGTGACCTATCTTTGATCTTACTCAGCAAGTTCATTTTAATATCGATCTTAGGGTTCACTTATCTGATTCTTGGTCTTCGTCTTCCTCACTTTTCTTCAACCTTTTCATCAATTATGTTCGTTGTGTCGTGTGGTAGAAAATGTCTAGTTTTCTTACGATTATATTTTGTTCTCAGGTGTCAAGCAGGCACAGGAAGGTGCGTGGTAGACAAGGCTCATAGGAACCAGTGCCAAGCGTGTCGTTTGAAGAAATGCTTGACCATGGGGATGAACAAAGATGGTGAGTACGCTTTTCTTGCCGGTTATAGGTTTTGACAACTTTTTAGACATTAGTTTTTTTTAATTGCTCTCATTGAATAAGTCCTATGCTCGACTTTCTCATATTTAGGTGAAAGCTTCCTCATATATAGGAGATGCTGCTGTCTATTCACCAACACCACAGTGTTGCTCTTACTATAAGCGTAGGCGTTTGAGTTGAATGATAAAAGCAATACATACCTAAAGACAAGACATAGAAAAAAAAGCGACCAAGTGCGAGTTGGACTGGCCCCCATCGTCGTGAAGGGTTCCGTAGCAGCAAGTTTGTCGAAAGGTAAATTGCGGTTTACGATTTATGACGTATTAAAAAAAAACTACTTACTAGATCTCATACATGACAGACTCAGACAGACATGACGAATCTATCAGGGTTCTGTTTTTGACATTAAGCTACGAAACCCTAAAAAGCAGTGACAAAAAAAGGCCGCCACTCAGCATAAAATGCTATAATAGTAAGTAAACGTTAATGCTAGAAGTAGTAGTAGATAGCTCTTTGTTGTAGGTCTCCAACTTCAGTAATCTATAACCTGTGTATGTACTATAAGAAAAAAAACTGATATTCCCACGTCTAACTTTTCCCACAATATAACATAATGAACATATCAAAACATGTCAAATCCCGGTAGACCAACAGATCTGCAATATTTGGCCTGCCTCACGAATGCAATTAGGCGGGAGAGAATCGAACCGACAACCCTATTCTAAAGACTGTTTGTGTCAAAATATACTCTAGCAGGGTTGTTTTAGGGTAGGGTTTAGTTGTTCAAGCCAAGGGTAATTCTTTTGATTTAAGTGGTAGGTATAATTTGTGAAATTATGGTATGAAGAGCCAAGTAACGGATAAAAATATGATACCGACGTATTATATTTATGTAGGTAACTGCACTGACACCAAAATATAAAAAAAAAATACAATTTAACATTAGACAGGCAATTAGCTGATGAAAAAGCATACCTTTACCTGTCACGCACGTCTGGAACGTGCCCTACGATGTTAAGCCTTTGAAATTTCACCAGCACCCTTCAAACCGAAATGTGCCGATGCTGTTTGACGGTTGAAAAGCATGGTGGTTTTACTTCCTCAAACGAGCCACACACAAGCTATACAACTCAATCATCAACCTATACCAGTCCACTGCTGGAAGTCTCTCCCCAAGACGCACCACTGAGCCCGGTCTTTGGCTCTTCTCCTCCAGTGCTTGCCAGCTACATTTCGCAGATTGTCGCCCCATCTTGCCGGAGGGCGTCCTACACTACGCTTACCTAAACGCGGTCTCCACTCTAATATTCGTTTGCTCCAACGATTGTCTGTTCTACGGCAAACATGACCCACTGCCAGTTCAGCTTACTAATCCTTTGAGCTATGTCGACTTCCCTGGTTCTCTGTCGGATAACCTCGTTCGTGATTTTATCCTTCTGAGAGACTTCGAGCATAGCCCTCTTCATAGCTCGCTGAGCGACTTTCAGTTTGTGGACTAACCCTAGTGTTAGTGTCCACGTTTCGGCAGCATATCACAGGTAGGACGCACTGGTTGAAGACTTTCGTCTTTAGACATTGTAGAATCGGTGACGAGAAAACCTGACGGAGTTTCCCAAACGCAGCCCAGCCCAGCTGTATTCTCTGGTTTAGCTCTCTCTCAAAGTTGTGTCTACCTAATCGCAAGATTTCAATTGCCTTTTTTGTCTGTCGGATACCAAACAAAGTTTAAAATCTTCTTCGTCAGAGACGCGTATTCAACCAGACATAGTTATCACTTTTAACAATGTTAAATATTCAAAGTACAAGGGTTTACAACCCTTTTAGAGACACGTGGCGCGCTCTGGTAGCGCGTGGCGTAAACCGCTCCGTATACAAATTATGGCTTACGGTGCCCAAAAAATAAAATGAATAAGCCGTGCATACGTTTGTTAGTTTAATGTTTTGATTTGTTTCAGTTGAATGAGTATTTTTAAGTCTTGGGAATCTTCTATTAGGGTTTTTTTTTCTAAACAATGGTCACAAATATTTCAGGAAGAAATTTACAATTATACATTTTTTTTGAAAATGTACAAAATACACAAGAAACAGGTAAGTAAGGCTTCCAGATTGGTCCCATATAAATTTTATCAAAATCGGTTCAGCAGTTTAGGCATGACGGTTTCTTAAATTTTATAAACTTCACTTGTTACCTTCCTTTTTGTTTCGTTTACGCGTATTACTTTAGAAATGTTGAGTTTTGTTGTTCAATTTTTAACAACAAAACTCAATATTTCTAAAGTAATACTCGCAGAACTCTAAAAATCCTATGCAGAACCCGCAGGCTGACAAGGTGAGCCAGACGAGCATCGAATAATTAAGTTGTCTCGCGACATCTCAAAGTAACCGAATTACGTTCCTTTTCACAAAAGAGATGCGAACTCAAAGCTACAAAGGCACGGTAGAGGTATACAGGGTGATCGTGATACGAATATATTTTTAACAGTCAAAACGAGGCGAGAAAAACTAGTGAGAGTAACAAATAGTAAAATCTAGGTATGTATTTCAGCTTTCACACAGAAGTTATAGCATCCATATTATACGTAAATATACGTTTAAAAATAAATAATAATAAATATTGCGGACAATCCACACAACATTATTTAGCCCAGAGTTATGGGAACCAGATGGCCGATATAATATACTTATATAATTATTTATTTTAAATACCTACTTAGAATACATAACACTCAGACAGAGAACAAACATCTGTGTTCACCACACAAATATTTGTTCTGGGGATCAAATCCACAGCCTACAGCGCAGAAGGCAAAGCTATTACTAACTGAGCTTTATGGCCAGTCAAACTAGATATTTATTTCAGTTTTCACACAGAAGGT
Organism: Thera britannica; assembly: GCA_939531255.2. Taxonomy (NCBI): domain Eukaryota; kingdom Metazoa; phylum Arthropoda; class Insecta; order Lepidoptera; family Geometridae; genus Thera; species Thera britannica. Next base: position 6,494,773 of record OW618045.2, read on the forward strand.
ATTAAAGCCTTAACACACTTAACACTAAGTATTATACTTATTAAAAAACTGAATCTAAGAGAGCATAGTGTCAGTGCTTCGTAAAAGCATGATCGTCTTTTTTGCACTGAATACTACAATTATTCGAACACATTGCTCCCAAAACTCGCATATAAATTCATAAAAAAAGGTTTGATAGACAAACCAAAAGAAGATTGACAAAATAATGCTCTCAAACAGTGAACATAATATTATTATAGCGATTAGATCGACCTGAGCATGCCTTATGACTCTTATTTACTTGACAATATTCTAAATACCTAAGCTTGTGTCATCAGTAATTATTTGAAAAACATTAGTATTCCTAATTTTTATTAATTTTATAGTGTTTACTACACTTAAGGAAATCACAAAGATTTTTATAATGTCCCAAAAGTTAAGAGCCGAGCGGGATTTGAACCCGCGACCTTCCCCTCGGTACGGGGCTGCGCTGACCACTGCGCCATCGGATCCTAATCACACTCGACGAATAACTCTTAGGGACTGTTCGGCACTAACGCGACCGTGGCTCCATCTACAGTTTTGACGTTATAGTCAACTAACCTGCTCGATAACCGAAGTTGCATTCAGTTGAATCGACGAGAGATGTCACCTTGCGTTTTTCATAATTTTTATTAATTTTATAGTGTTTACTACACTTAAGGAAATCACAAAGATTTTTATAATGTCCCAAAAGTTAAGAGCCGAGCGGGATTTGAACCCGCGACCTTCCCCTCGGTACGGGGCGATATTAGTATTCCTTCCAAAAAAACTAAAAGAAAATAAACATTCGTAAAAACAGCACTCTGTATAAGGGCGTGCCTGTGGCGTGCCGCAGGGTTCGACTCCACGCCCTCATTACTTCCTTTGCTACAATCTTTTTGACACTTTCGTTCTGCCAAATTGGATCAGCGGTTCATTGTTCGCTTCGTAATGGTAATTTTGGGAATGGATGTTGAGTTTGATTCGAGTTGTGCTGTTTTTGATTGAGTTTTGTTCAGATAATGCAGCTATTTGGCTCTTCGATGAAAAAATAAATTATTTTGCTATGAAAGTCATTCTTTTCTCAGTTTTTAGTTGAAGATTTTATCAAAACTGATTTTCTTACTGCCCATATCCCAGTTTATGTGAGGTCGACACAACATGTCTTCCTCCTCCATTCCCCTCTATTTTATCAAATATGAAGTCAAATTACGGTATTTCATATTTTCAAATTCATGTTAATGAAAGATAACTTGTCTAATTTTTTATGTAGGTAAATTCCTAGACTAAGTCCCAGAATACTCTTGCAGACAAAAAAAGCGCATTATGCATTGTGGCTTTCAAACGAATGTTTTTCCTTTGTGGGAATCAAACCCGCCACATACCTAAATGTATCCAAGTCGCTTTAGATACAGAACCCAGTTAGGGGTGCTCATTTGAATGTGAAGTGTGAACGCCCCAGGGTTGTCGCTTTGTAGTTTTTGCTAATTGCATGTTTGCGGGATTCCTTCGCTCATTATGGAGCGGGTGTGGCCTTATTAGATTCGGCTTAAGGCTATGCTTATTCGTTTGTGGGAAAAATAAGTAGGAACCGCGGTTGGTATGTTTAAAAATTATTCATGATCATCATCATTCGCAGCCCGACTTAACCCACTGCTGGGAATAGGCCTCTCTTTTGTTCTTGCAACCACGATCTTGGGCTACCCTCATCTAACTAACCTCATCTAAAACAATAAATTTATAAAAAAATCGGCTGTCTGTAAAGTCGGTTTACTGACGATAGTTGAACGTGACAACGTCATACTCCACGCGGACGCATCGCTCACTCAAGTAGGAGAGAGACAGATGTCGAACGCTGCCGAACGCGGAGGCCATGCGTGCCTCTTTGTCGCTCGTTCCGCGCTCTCGCTTGCACTTCAAGCCTTAAATGGAACGCCTCAGAGCGAGGTAACGCCGCATGAGTCATGTTTTTTCGTGCGTACAGCCAATTCCATCGAATAATAAGACGTTGTCACGTCAAAAAAAATACTGTGGACCATCCACACCACTCTATCTAGCCCCAAACTAAGCAGATCTTGTAATATGTACAAGTTTTTTTAGCTCTGACAGCGTTTCACTGACTGCCACTGCAGAACACTTAGATGTTGCAAGACTTAAGAGGGAATCACACAGGCGATCTCCAAACAAACGTAGTCCCCTATTTCCTCCCTGGATAATGCCTCTAGAGTTAACCTCCAATTCATATTTCATATAAATCATATGAGGGTCATATTTTCTTTATCAATAAGTTTCTGAAAATAAATGAAAACATACGAGCACGTATACAGGGTGTAATCGTTAAGTGTGCACAGGCGATTATTCCGTAACTATTGCAGATATCAAAAAACTTTAAACTGATATCGAAAGTACTTTACCTAATGAGTAAAATGACATTAATAACTTTTTAAAAATAATACGAGAAATATCCAAAAAAATTACATTAATCACTCCCATACATTTTATTTCTTAGTAAGTACAAAATTTTGTGTTCAAAGCATATGTTCGAATTTAGAACGAACACCAAAGAGTATCTTTCTTTTTGCTTTTATTTAGTATGTTGCTTTTCAGCTAGTTCAAATCAATACAATATTGAAACAAGGTTTATTATAAATTTGAAGTGGTAAGATAATTAATCTACACGTGTATCTACTTGAAATTCATTAATACCTTCATATCGTACATAATTATCAAATGACAAGGGTAAAATGAGTAGGTACTATTCCACTTAAAATAAGGAAACTAAAACCTTTCTACTATCTCATACTAAATGTATGGGAGTGATTAATGTAATTTTTTTGGATATTTCTCGTTTTATTTTTAAAAAGTTATTAATGTCATTTTACTCATTAGGTAAAGTACTTTCGATATCAGTTTAAAGTTTTTTGATATCTGCAATAGTTACGGAATAATCGCCTGTGCACACTTAACGATTACACCCTGTATATAGCAGATCTGGATTTTATGAGACAAAATGGTAACTCTAGAGGCATTATCCAGGGAGGAAATAGGGGACTACGTTTGTATGGAGAGTCGCCGGTGTGATTCCCTCTTAAGACTATGTGCTATAATTTATGAAGAAGAGAGTAGAAAGCACAGAATGAAGAATCCATTTGTAAAATGAAATGGGAATGTAGAGACTACGCACTAAGCTCGTACATTCGAATACATAAATGCTTGGACTTAGTGGTAATGTCATGTTGAGAAGTGTTAAGGTGATGTTGTTGTTTGCGACTCTCATTCGTCTTGCTTTTGGTCTTGGTGTAATAAACATACCTACTAAATTTTATGTACTGCTATAGAAAAATGTCTGCCCCACAGATTGATCTTATCATTCATAATGCCTGATACTTTTTAACGGCTCGCTAAAAGTCTCTTGACACTGTCACTTCTATGTAAACAAATAGAGATGGCAACAGACTTAGCGGCCTGCTAAGCTAAATGCCTTTTAGATTAATAATCATTAACAATTAATGGTTCAAACACTTAAACAAACTTGTTCGAAACTGGGCAGATTTTATTACAACTTCTGTGTTACTAAATGATAGATGTTTTGTTTACAATTAAACAAATATTTACAAAATGTACAAAATACACAAGAAACAGTTGAGCTATCGTTACAAACGATCTAGACATGCTCAACTGATGTTTTTTAAAGCTAAAGCCTTATGACTATACCGAAACAGTAATTTTGCTTAGCAAACCGTTAAGTCTGTTGCCATCTCTATTCGTCGACCTGTAAGTGACAGTGACAAAACACATTTATCAAGTCGCTGTGTCATTATCATTATGAATGAGATGCAAAATATATACCGCGCCTGAGGGTCACCAGTCTTGAGTTTTAAAGGTGTTTTTTTAATAGTATTTTCGAAAAATAGTTTTTTTTTATTATAATTTATTATTTCATACCTGTCAGGACTTGCAGAATGCTGTTGGCAATTATGAAATTATGATTACAACGTTATGTCACCGAATGTACACAGAACCTGTTCCCTAACACTTAACTGTTTATGCCGGAGTTAAAGCTACACTTTGACACTGATTAATGCGATTTTAATCCGCGCTTAAACCCCTAAATCCAACCCTGTATTAATGTCTCCGGACAACCATAAAGTCACAAGCCCCTACCATTCAAAGCTAACCCTTATCGCAAAGCGCTAAAGTTCGAAATAGTAAAGCTGGTAAATTCAGCCCGAATTCAGAATTTCGAACGTTTCTAACTTTTAAGTCCGTGAACTCAAATTCAAAAGGCTTTAGGTCGTATTTTCGAATGGCGAAAGCTTTTGCCGCGCTGTTCTAACCTTTATTTTTGATAGAGTAAGGCACACAATTGATTGAATCCCGGGTACGAAGATCAATAACCATTAAACCCAAATCATTTGGACAGAAGTCGTGCAGACAGGGAGGGGGATATACGGGTTTGTTTGAGAGTGAAGGAGAGAGGTGATGTTTGTAGGTTCCGTTATGAATTAATGGGTTTAAGGTTGTCGAGCAGATGGGACCCGCACCTGATCCTCTTGATTTTATTTTCCAATTATGATCCCTAAGTTTTGTTGAATTAACGAGTTACACTTCTACACATTCTTATTACATTTTTAAAATGCGTATTATATCAAAATTCAAAACTAATGTTAGTATTACATACTTCTGACTACCCTTATTTTAGCTGTGGATCAATTTACCTGAAATAAAATGATATTTAATACAATACCCGTGTACGCGATTCAGTACCTATATTGTTATGATCGTAAAAGTTTAAAAATTACAAAAAATTAATCATTGCTACTTCTAAAAACTAATAGTATCAACCCGTTTAAAAGGGTAGGCAGAGTTAATTGATAGAAATAGCAAAATTCTACAAAAACCATTTCAAGCTAACGCAAAAAAAGCATCATTCTTTATCTGTCTATCTGTGAGCTTCCAAAGCTTTTTCACACTTCCAAGTCAAAAGTCACCGACAAACATCCAACTATCTCCCTCGCACTACAGCAAAACTATTCTCCGTCTCACAGCGGAAGTGAGACCTCAAAGATGGCTGCGGTCTGTGGGAGGGGCCATTTGATTTATAGTGGGGGGAGGGGGGGTTAGTGTATGGATTTTCAGTTAAAGTTACAGGACTTAGGGTTGATAATTCTGGAAGCATAGAAATAATATTGGATCTCTATAGTTTACCACGACACTTTTGACTGGCCTCTAGCTCAGTTGGTAGTAGCTCTGCCTTCTGCGCCGTAGGTCGTGGGTTCGATCCCCACCGAGAACAAATATTTGTGTGGTTAACATAAATGTTTGTTCTCTGTCTGGGTGTTATTATTGTATTCTAAGTATGTATTTACAAAAAAAAAATGTATTCAAGTATTATATCAGCTATCCGGTTCCCATATTACAAGCTCTGCTTAGTTTGGGGCTGGGTATTAGTGTTGTGTGAATTGTCCACAATATTTATTTATTTTATTTCGATTAAAATAAATAAATACTTTCTTTGCAATAATTTTATAAATTTTATAAATAATAAATTTTTATAATTTTCGTTCTCAATTCAGTTGTGTTTTTTTTTATGTCTGTTCGCGATTTGAAAATCCTTTTTTTATCAAAGAAATTTTATCGAAAACGGTTTAAAAGTTTGGCCATAAAGGCGTTCGGTACATAATTGTAAAAACTAAATACTTTCCTTTGTGAACTTCTAAAATGTAAAATAAACTACGCCATATGATTCTGTTCCGCTTGCGTTCGAGACCCAGCATAAAAGATTCACGACGTAAAAGATGTCTGTCGAGACTCGGGGGTAAAGCAATAAAACCAGACGAAGCCTTCTGCCCTGACGCAGAATATCTAACAGTACGGTGGAGGTGGAAACCGCCCCCTGATTACGTATGATGTGACAGGTTTGCAATAAGGAAACTGTAGGTCTTTGGAATGCGCTCCATATTGGCATCAAAAAGGCTTCCAATAAGTCAGCTTTTAAGGTGTAATAAACATGAGCATTTTCTGAAGCAGATCCCATCGGGCCTTAACTAATAATTAGGTGCATTTTAATTTTAATATCTAAGCTTTCCTTTTTATGTAAGCACGCCAACGCCATTCTCTACCCCTAAGGTTGGCAGGTAGAAAATGCTTATAGCATTTAGCCCACCTTCTGTACATTAATTTTAAGTTTTGTGAATAAATAAATAAAATAAACTGTGCAATCTTCTTCTTCTTACAATGTCACTGGTGCTTGCGAACCAAGTGTGGTGAAAGGATTTTAAGTGCGCTTCAAAAATGCTCCTTTCGGGCACTTGACACATTTTCTGAAATCGGGTTTGATGAAAAAAAAATTAAATTTTCTAAAAACGGGGACCCCAAAAATTTATTGTTTTTTTTTATTTTTCTGTGATAAAATCCATTCACAGAATACATCTATTTACCAAGTTTCATCAGTAACTTTTATAGTTTCGGAGAAAAATGGCTGTGACATACGGACGGACAGACATGACGAATCTATATCTATATCTATATCCCTAAAAAATGAGTCCCGAATCAGCCAAGCAGCGCTGGTTCTCAGCCAGGCAAAAACTGCTAGGCTGAGTTTTTCACGCTACTCGACTGCTCTCTCAGTGTCTGTCGCACTACGTGTCGCTGTCGCTGTTGCTGTATACGTAATCAGGGAATCCGTATGTGACATTTTTATGTCAATTTTATAGATAGTATAGAAACGTTTTACTTTTATTGCCTAGGGCGGGTTTGTGATAAATGCCGTGTGCTTTTCCGTGGTAAAATTGAAGTTAAGCTTTCCACATTTTAATCGTTCCTGTACCCGAAGTCGGAGTTTTGTTACCACATTTCGTTACCAAATGTTGTTTTCGTTTCACCTATTTGTCTCTCTCTATTGTATGGTGAAAATATGAGACGGCAAAAATACGTTACGTAGTTTTTGTCTCATCTTTTTTCCATATACAATGGACAGAGACAAATAGGCGAAACGGATACAACATTTGGTAACGAAATGTTGTAAATGCACTGGGACTTCGGGTACTGATATAAAAAAAAAAAAAAATGCGGTTTTCTCATTCGCATTTCCCGAAACATTAAGTATTACAGAACCCATAAACCATTTATTATCTGCATACGGATTTTGGGAATATAAAGTTTTCTTTACTTGTTAGAGATCATACATACTTATCAGAATATACTGAATATACAATTTACATTCTTGGGCTACAATCTCACCTGATGGTAAGTGACGATGTAGCCGACGATGGAGCAGGATGGTATTGAAGACACCTATTCATTCTTACCTCTTATTTCTAGTGTTGTTAATGTGAATGTTATGTAGTTACAAACAAAGTTTAAAATAAGGTTATGTAGGTTGTCCGTGGTCTGAACGTAGCCTTACCATCGATCATACATGTCACAGCTAAGATAGATTCTGCTACATTTTCCACTGACAAGTGTTCTGAAGGTTCACCTTTTCAATTTTCTTTGGAACTCTATGGAGCAGCTGGTGTCTAACCAAGTGTGAAGCTCGGGGTGTAATGGTTTACCTATAGTATAGATGGGACAGGATTTTAGATGGTATAGGTCCTATACCATCTAAAATCCTGTCACGATAACGTCCCGCAAGTAGGGGCATGAGTAAACACCAGTTGCCCCTGACTCTATATAAATCATCTACAATAGATGCAAAGGCTTGTTTAATTTTTGATTTTGGAGTTAAGTACCTCACCCATGAGACTCACCAGATTTAACAAAATAAAGAATTGATCAGTTGAGCTATCTCTAGATCGTTTGTAACGATTTGCAGATAGCTCAACTGTTTCTTGTGTATTTTGTACATTTAGTAATACTTAAATTTATGTTATTTCAATTTCACATATTTGAGTTCATAATAAAGTGGCGGTGTAGAAATAAAGAATATGTTTTATACATATAGCGTAAGGGGCAAATAATGTTAACTCATGCCATACTTGCGGGACGTTATAATATGCCTGGTCTAAGATTTACAGTTACAGAAAGAACACATAATTTACCATAGTTACGAACAATCAAATTCATGTTCTGAATAATTCAACCACCACGCGGGTCATTAGTCTTTTATAAAAACGTTGGCTACAGATTATAATGTACTATCCAGCAATCATTGTTACAGCTGTGCAGAACGAACGACAGCCCCGGAACACTGCCACCATCCGCCCTGAGACCCTCCGGGATATGGACCAAGAGAGAGCGCTAAGAGAGGCTGCGGTCGCTGTTGGAGTGTTCGGGTAAGTCTGGTAGTTAGTGGCCCTTCCTGCAGTATTTTTTTTTAAATATTTTATTGACTATCCTTTGGCCACGATCTCACGTAATGGTAAACGACGATGTAGCCGACAACGTAGCAGGACAGTACAGACGTAGAAGACACCTATTCACTGGCCCAGATTGTATACAGGGCGTCCCACGGACATGCGACATGTAGGAAAAGTATCTTGAATATTGTAGACATTTTACTGAAAGAAGACATTATTTGAATTTTGAAAACAATTTAAACTGCATTCATAGTTTTTTTTTTCTTTTTCTCATTTATAGCATTTGATAAATAATTGATATTATGTTATTTAACAAAAAACAATCCTTATGATGAAGCCGTTCGATTGGTATGATAAAGCTACAGGTATGTTTATTTTTCTCGAGTATAATAACGGGTTTGTTTCCCGGTTCAACCGTATAATTATATAAATATCTATGAGTTCAGTTTAAATTGTTTTTTAAATTCAAATAATGTCTTCAGTAAAATGTTCCATCTACAATATTCAAGGTACTTTTCAGATAGTCAGATAGTCAGATAGTCATTTATTTATACATATTTTGCACAGGTCAGGTTACAAATCATTATCATCATTATTCTATTATATTAACAAAATATAACATAAAAATATAAAAACAATAAACATCACTAGATAGGTACCTAACCTACCTACTGGCATTTCTACCTACGGCAGGTAGCCCTGTCTTATACGATTTTTGGCTCGTGAATTCATTAAAAGTGTAGAAGGTCTGCTCGATTAGCCAGCGTTTCAACCTGGACTTGAAAATGCCAAGATTGGGGGCCTCCGTGACTGACAATGGCAGTCGGTTGTAGACCGGCGGGCCCATCACATGGGTCAGCTTGCTAGCCTTCGCCAATGTTCGGGGCACCTCCGATAGCTGGCCTGCTCGTCGCGTACTATACTTATGAGACTCCCCCAGTTTTGTTTTCCTTCATGTGGCATATCTGTGGCACGCCCTGTACTGTAGGTGTACTTTCCCTTCATGTGGCATAACCGTGGCACGCCCTGTACTGTAGGTCAGGAAAAACAGTCGACTGCAGTGAGTTTTACTTCTTGGATGTTCGCGTGATAAAATTGGAGCCAAAACGCTTGATGCGAATGGGTGGTACACTCACCTGGTATGGGTGGTAATGGGCCGTGCGTCCGCTAGTCCTATGGTGGAATGGTAGATTTTTTTTCCTAGAAGCCTCACATTGGGTAGGTAATTACTACCTACCTTCTCGTTGTCACTAGTTCTTTTAAAGAAGTGTAGTGAAAGGATTGTGTCCTCAAAGAGACTCCTTTCGCACACTGCAGAGTGTAGGTACTTGGATTTAGCATAATATCTCTCAAGCTGGATTCAAAGTAGGAACATTCGCAACGCAAACACACGTCCTTCCAAATCGCTGCATTCGCATTTGACAAAGGAAAATCTTCCAAGCGAGGAGTCAAACGGGCTACCGGGGTGGTTATGTAGAATCGCCTTTGTGACATTAGCATTTTCACAAAAAAAAAGTGTCGTTAGGATCTTCTTATTGTCGTGTCACTATAGTGAATTCTTGCGAACCAGTGTGGTGGAAGGATTTGTAGTGCACCTGAAAGAGACCCTTTGCGTGCACTTAGAAAGAAAGAAAGAAATATATATATTTAACATAACACTTTGACACCATGTTGTCAAACTTTTAGGTTTTACGACATGCCAGTTTCCTTACGATGTTTTCCTTCACCATTTGAGAGTATCTGGCATAGAACGCATACATTTTTGGACAGAAAATCTCATTGGTACACTGCTGGGTTTGAACCCACAACCTTTAGGATCGGAAGACGGGGCCGCTACCACTAGACCACATCCGGTGCTCTCTAGCGTAGAGCTAGTAAATCTAAGCAAAAGCACAGATAAGATAATACTAAAAAGTAACCTAAAGCTGAGGTCTAAAGGGTTCCTAAACGGGTTTTCGAAATAATTATGTATACCTACCTAGCTCACATTGCCAACAATGCCAACTGTTATAGACTGCAATACCCGAAGATCTTTCAAGCGTGACTCGGCTATAAAGCCACACGGTTTTGGATTGCCGGAAAATGTGTTGCCATACTTACAGCTCAAATACTTCAGCCCATTTAGAAGTTCCCTACTGAAATACACCACTATTTTGTAAATACCAAAAAAAAATAGGGTAATGTAATAGGGGTAGAACATTATGAATAGGCAATCAGAATTTTTAGTTTCGATAAAATGACAAAGTTATTAAATGTTAAAATTTTCAGAAATTCTGCTTAAAATTATGGACATATTAGTTACGTAGTACTAGAGAGAAACAAATTTACGCTGTTCGGTTCCGCTTGGTATTTAGCGTTTGTGAATGTAATAATTTTTGCTTGTTGAATCATTTCTTAAGAGGGGGTCGTGCGAAAATTTGAGATTCGTTTTAAAAAATTCATAACTAAATTACTAAGTGACATTTTAAAAATCGCAAAAGGTCTAATTGTAGACTATACATTTGAGGTTAATTCGAATTTAAGTGTGTTAAAAAAATATACTATTTAACATGACATAGTCTACAATTAGTCCTTTTGCGATTTTTAAAATGTCACTTAGATATTTAGTTATGAATTTTTAAAAACAAATCTCAAATTTTCGCACGACCCCTTCTTAATATTTGACTAAAAATTTTTGTTATTTAGGGATATTTTTTTAGGGCTTGATTTTTTTTTTCGTGGATGTGTTCAGTAACAGCAGCCAATATCGGCATTTTTTTTTTGGTAATTACAAAATAGTGGTTTATAATACATACTAACGTAATCAAAGACGAGGTAATATGGTCCTGTACGACTTTAGCCTACCCATACCCTGAGGCGTAAAAAAATATTGAGTAGGTACTTACTATAAGTGCTGGTTTTACCCTAACCAATAAAAGGTAATTTCATGAGTATTGTAATTTGTACTTACTTACGTAGAACTACAAATTTTTGCTTTGTCATTCCTACTGAAACTACGCGTCATGTTATTTATACATTTTGGGTAAATTTATGTTAAATTCTGTCAAAACGCACGTGGCACTAATTTCCCGGAACGGTGTTTTTGATAGGGACTCATCGATTAGTCATAAGTGTTTACACATTACGCACAGATGTTGAAGGATAATTGATAATATAATTACACGCTTGTACTCAAGCTCAAAGTCGCGCAACGAGCTCTAGGGAGAGAGCTATGCTGGGAGTTTCACTGCGTGATAGAATCAGAAATGAGGATATCCGTAGAAGAACCAAGGTCACCGACATAGCTCGTAGAATTAGTAAGTTGAAGTGGCAATGGGCCGGTCATATAGCTCGAAGAACCGACAACCGTTGGGATTTCTAAATTACACCCGTGCGAATCCGGGGCGATCCGCTAGCTAAGGATATTTTTGGGTAACACGCCCCGCAGTAGCCTGATGTCATTGGCTGTCATACCCCCAAATAAAAGAGGAAAGTGAGGTCGTATTTCTCACGGGATTCCCTTTTGTCAAATAATTAATTTATTTGGTGTTTTCATACAGTTATTGGTATAGGTCATAGCACGATGATTAATCGATATTTAAGTATTCATAGGAATGATTGACTGTAGTTACCCGTGTCGGAAATTCGATAATACTTATACATACTTGCAATATAACCGAATGGAATTCCGAAAGTACTTAAATAAGTCCGTGAAACAGAAGAAGAATAAGAGCTCAATGAACGCTTGCTCAGAAGTAGGTATGTCAAATTGATGTGGGTAGAACTGAATGTCTCTCAAAAGTATCCTTAGTACCTACAGTTGCTTTTTTGCTCAAGCATAATTTCGTTTGTGTCGATTTAGTTAATAGTTAATCTCTTAGATTTATTAATTCTTAATATTAATTTTTTTAAATTTTCAAAATTTAATTTCAAATAGTGTTTCTCTGTCGTTTACGATTGTATTAGTCTACATCTACTTTTTACTGCATGTATGTATGTGGAAACTTGTAATTGGCTCTCCGTATAAAATGTGTGCCTTGCATACGTGATAAATTAATAATAACCAATATTGTACATAGCTGTAAGTTTTCCTAAAATAAATAAAATAAAATAAAATTAATCAATTCTTTTTTACATGAAAAGTAATTATTTCCACATTGGTCATGAAGATGGGTCTCGCTTAAGTTTTTTAAACTTATTTTATAAGTACTTTGAGCCGTCTAATTTAAATTGGTCTTTCGCTTTCAATTTGCTCACTAACTTTCCACCACACAAGCTTCAGTCATCTAAAGTCAATACTAGCCTAGTCATCCACATGATCAATGTTCCGCCTCACGGGTTGCCTCACTTGAGTGACTGACACGCCAACCTTTGATGAGTTGGGCCATGGTTGGCTTGACGTCATAACAATGACCCTTACTTTATTTATGGATTCATCAGAGACGTGCCTTTATAAGGAATTTGCTAAATAGGTATTTTATGAAATAATAATTTAATGAATTACATTTTTAAGTACACACTTGCGGTTTCGCCTTCGTGGTAGCGCTATTAGCGTGCTCAAAAAATATCTTCTTATTTTTATCATCATACTAGCAGCCACCCACGGCTTCGCTCGCTCCGTTCCCGTTACGTATCGTTCCCGTTAATTTTCCTGAATAAAAAGTATCCAATGTCCGCCTCCTAGATTTAAGCTACCTCTCCACCAATTTTCAGCCAAATATGCTCAGCCGTTCTTGAGTTATAATATAAACACGATTTTCTCTTAAACATATTATGATTAAAAACAAATCTATCCCACGAGAACCATACATTTTACCGGAATATAATAATAATAGCCTATGTGCTATTCCAGACCATAATCTATGTCTGTGCCAAAATTTATCCATTATCCATATCCGTTCAGTCGTTCTAGAGTTATATGCATCCATCCATCCATCCATACTTACAAACTTTCGCATTTATAACAGTGTGATGTGTTGTTAACACACACTTCGAGCATCAAGCCCAATGTGAGGCCATAGCTTAATCTTTACTCCGTATATTTTAAGGAAAAATACTTGTTTCTATTTTGGTCTCGCTCTTAATGAGTTTTTTGTTAATGAATAATGTTGTAGGTCCTACTTAGTAAGTTCTGGGTAAAGCCTAATACTTCATCTGAACTAAATTATCTTAGGTGTTCCCGTAAATTGACGTGAGGGAAAAATTGCAAGTAACGATGCATGAATAGTGCATCGTTAAAAGAGAACATTGGTGGCCTAGTGGTAGCATCTAGAATCGTAATAAATTAATTGTTGTTTGTAATTATAATTCACATTATTTAACTTTTAAATTGATTGTTGCTTCGTTATTATTATTAATTTTAGTATTTGAATACGATTTTAGCTTTATAGGATTACTTTAATGAATAAAGAAACTGAAACTGAAGCCCTGCTTTCCGATTTTTAAGGTTGTGGGCTCAAATCCAGTACCAATGAATTTTTCTGTCGAATATTATAGGTGCACCATGAAGTAAAGACCAACATGAAAGCCAACCACATTTATTTCAGTGTACCTACTTACAATCATACTCTCATCGCCCATAAATGGTAAAATTAATTTGTATGGAAATGATGGCCGATGTCAAACATAAAAAAAAATACAACCGAATTCTGAACCACCTTCTTTATTTGAAGCCGGTTAAGAGGTCGGTACTATAGGTAGGTATAGATGCTCAGTTAAATTTGTTTTCCCACTTTCTAATAAAGCTTCTATAATCAATAGTCCCATAAAAAATACCATAAACTTATTTCATATTTCATACAAACGAAGCAATACAACACATACCACTATATGTGATTGGTAGATTTGAATTTCATACCCTCCCTTGTTTTATTGCGTTGAATAATGGAGGGGTGATATTTGAATAATGATTATGATAGAAATGGAGGAGTATTTTTGTCGTCTACCTCCCTTTATAACTTGACAGGCGTCATGGCTCAGTTGGCATAACATTGCCTTCTGCGCCGTAGACCGTAGGTTCGAACCCCGCCGAACAAATATTTGTGTGGTGAACGTAGATGTCAAAGAACTTCAATGAGGTTTTCCGCCGCTGATTCCACCCTTTGTTGTTTTTTAAGAGCACTGGTAGTCTAGTGGTAGCGGCCCCGCCTTCCGATCCTAAGGTTATGAGTTCAAATTTCCTCGTCCGCCGTATGTGCAGCGCCTATAAGTTTTCTATCGAAAAATGTATGTGTACATAGCCATGTGCCAGTACTCTCAAACGGTGAAAGAAAACACCGTGAGGAAACCGGCATGAGGAAACTGGCATGTCTAGAACCTAAAAATTTCCGAAATACGTGTCAAGCGTCACGTAATAGATCCCCCAGCAGCGGCCTACTTGCGGAAACTAATACTCCGCTCACCAAGTATGGATTTTTCTAGGACCAATATCTTTAGCAGTGACGTCTGAATATTTTCGATCGTTTTATTCATTTTATAGTGTTTACTACACTTATGGAAATCACAAAGGTTTTTATAATGTCCCAAAAACAGTCAGCGCAGCACCGTATATACCAAGGGGAAGGTCGCGGGTTCAAATCCCGCTCGGCTTGGGACACTTTATAAATCTTTGATAAAATCAATAAAAAGTTATAAAAAAGCTAGGTGACATCTCTCGTCGATTCAACTGAATGCAACTTCGGTTATTGAGCAGGTAAGTAGGTAGTTGACTGTAACGTCGAACCTGTAGATTAAGCCACGGTCGCGTTAGTGCCGAACAGTCCCTAAGAGTTATTCGTCGAGTGTGATTAGGATCCGATGGCGCAGCAGTCAGCGCAGCCCCGTACCAAGGGGAAGGTCGTGGGTTCAAATCGACCTAAATTCAAACGTTTTCTTGTTACAGGCCTCCAGTGTCACTCGCCATGGCGCTATCCCCAGCGCGGTACCCGCTCCTATCACCACACTACCCATCAATGCCACCACACCCGCCACCTGACTCCTCGCACGATGCCGAGGGTAATACCCATTCTGACAGCGATGGTGAGTTAAACAGGATAATTTAGGGGTAAAAGGTTATGACGATTCTGAGTACCGGGAAACCATAAAAAACAAAATTCTACCGGGAAACTATGACAATGGATTCAAATCGTCTATTCTGGGAAGCCTCACTCTATTCTAAAGAGGGACGTTTAAACGACAATCATTTAATTTAGCAGACTTTTTAAGTAAAGCAACTAAATAAACTTACCTACAATCAAAATCACTTTTCAATTAATTGCCAAACTGTCTGCAAAGATTGCACACAAAATTGTGCCTTTCGTATTTTTAACCGACTTCCAATCAAAAAGGAGGAGGTTCTCAATTCGGTTGTATGTTTTTTTTTTTTTTTTTTTTTTTTTTTTTTTTTTTTTTTTTTTTAATGTTTGTTACCGCATAACTTCGTCATTTGTGAGCCGATTTGAAAAATTATTTTTTTATCTGAAAGGTACTGCTTCCAGATTGGTCCCATTTTAATTTTATTAAAATCGGTGTTGCCATTTTTTTTAAATAATTTCTTTAATGTTTGTAACTGCATGCCTCCGTCATTTATGAACCGATTTAGAAAATTATTTTTTTTATTTGGTTATTCTTACGTCCAGATTGTCCCAAACAAATTTGATTAAAATCGGTTTAGCCGTTTGACAATGAAGTCGGTTTCTCAAGTTTTTTAAACTTATAATTATGATAAAATATTTCAGTGATTTTATATCTTTTCAAGGGTGAAGCGAGACGGTTGTCTTCGCTTTGACTACGTGTAGGGTAATAGTTGAATGATGATGATGATGGTGTGTCCTCCACAGATGACAGCATTGACGTGACCAATGAAGAGGATTCTACATCCTACTCCCCACCCTCTGCTCTCACCAACTACCCTCAGAACTGCGCTTCTTATAGGTAAGAAGATCATCGAATAGTCATCCAGACTATTTTTCATCCATTTTCATGATTTTAAAATTCTGAATCTGTAGGTATCTAAAGCCTTGCTCATCTAATTGTTCTGCGGTGGCTAGTGAAACGCTGTTAAATATCGCTTTCATATTTGATAGCGTTTCACTGAACACCACCGCAGAACACTTCAGTTACGTATATACGCAAGGCTTAAAGTTTTAGATAGTATTGATGATCTGCCTGGGCTCATCATCAGCCCTTTTCTTCTTATAGTGTTTGAAGTTTAATTGCGCCTAAAGAAACTCCTTTGAACTATAGGCTACTTAATTTGGGGTAAGCACAACAGGTTTCTTCTCTCAACCTTTCTCTATCATCCGTCATCTCAATAGTCAAGTTTAACCCATGCCATCCTTCACACAATCTATCCATCTTTTCTATGGTCTACCTCTACACTTATACCTACAATTATACATCCACATTCATACATTCTGCTTTAGCTCGTTAAATAATGGTGAAAATTGTCTCATTTGTCCAGACCTTTGGGAGTAGAGAGCGCTGCTGAGACAGCGGCCAGACTTCTATTTATGGCTGTGAAATGGGCGAAGAACCTGCCATCATTCGCCAGCCTGGCGTTCAGAGATCAGGTGAATACAGCTTTCCTTTATCTACCTACCTTTATATCTATTCGCTCTCACTCGCTTTGCTCGCTCAGGTGTCTAAATATCTTGGATGCACTCGATCTATTAGCACCCTTTTGCGAGCTACGCTCACACTGGCGCCAAATAAGATCTTGTTCGCAATAGCTTACTTATTGCCCTCGTGTAAGATTCTACTATTACTCCCTATGCTCGCCCATTTTACGAAGGCAATATTATAGAAGTTGGTGATGCAAGGTCCTTTCAGCATTTTAGTTACCGCGTAGAAGTTAGCCTACTTATATGCCATAAATTTAATTTAAAAATGCTTATGAGTGAGTTGGTGGGCGGTTGATTATATTAACACCAAGATATTGTGTTTTACTTGTGATTTATCAATAAAACTCACTTGTAGATGTCTAAATATCAAATATTATATACCTATCAAACAGCAAAGTATTGCAAGACTGTCTAGCCCGAGTCGGCCATTTTGGAAAGGCTCTTGTATCATGAGGTGGTCATATGATCATTCGCATGCACAATACCATGACAAGATGTAAAGGCTTGTTTACTTTCCAGGTGATTCTCCTAGAAGAAGCCTGGTCAGAGCTGTTCTTACTGAACGCCATACAATGGTGTTTGCCGTTAGACGCCGCCTGCGCTACTCTCTTTGGTACGGAGCAAACTGATCAAGGTATCATCTTCATATTGATATAGGTACCCTTCTTTCTCTCTCTTGGAATGTATTGTATCTTTTCTTTCGTTTTGTCAAAATGGCTGACTGAGAGGTTGAAATCTTAGCGGTTTTGAACCAGCAGCCTTATTGCCAAGTTTGGTGAAGTTTACTAACCATAGCCATATCCTTGAAAAAAAAATATAGTTGATTGGTTGAAATCAGGAGTTGTCTATGCTCAGTGGTCTTCACCAAACTTGGCAGTGAGGCAGTATGTACCTAGTGTGGCGAAAGGGTTGTAGAGGCTTACTTGTGCTGTAACACTTCGAACTTTTATTAGTTCTACGATATCTCAGTTTCCTCACGATGTTTTTCACTTGGTAGTAATTGAATCAAATCAAAAGTTATTTAAGTATTTATTTTACGTCACCCAACAACAACAGAAAAAATACAACATAAACTAACATTTCAATGGACTAACACTACTCTCCGTCGTACTTAGCACTTCTGCACCAGCCATTCACAAAAGAAGAGCTCTATTCTACTGTTGTTTCCAGAGAACGGCATAAACTCAGCAACACTACGTCGCCTCCGCGAAGTGCTGGCGCGGTATCGCGCTGTGCTTGTCGATCCAGCTGAGTTCGCCTGTATGAAAGCTATCGTGCTTTTCAAATCTGGTAAGTAAGACTAGACATTTTACTTCTTAACTACACAAGCACACGTAAGTAAAGCAATAAAACACAAATAAAGCCAATAGACTTGGTCTTATAGTTTTCGTCCCTTTCTTACTTTAGGACTTTTCGCTTTCCTTACGTTCTCCCCCTTATGTTCTCTAGTTACTAGTACGTTCTCTGCCTTGTGAGTTATCTTTTAATTCTCACTGTTTTCCTTTTTAAGTGTTTATGTTCCTTTTCTTCTCTTTTGAGTTTACGATTTATTAGGCACTTTTTTAAAAACCGGATCCTGCTATGTTCTTCTGTATCAAAGCTTATCTTCTCTTCCTTACTCTTTAGGTCCCTTTCATCTCTTTATCCTTATCTGGCATTTTGCCTTTACCTACTTATAGACCAGAATTCTTCAAATCTGTGATCTGTGTGAGAGACTGACCTCTCAGTTACCTTCTTTCTTTTCTCTTGCTTTTTTTTCTTTTTAAACTTCTCCAACTTCTTTTTTTTCGCCGCCTGTATGAAGACTTAAGTGCTAATAAGTACCCTCATGCTAAATCATGCATATTTTTTACAGAAACCCGTGGCCTAAAAGACCCCCTCCAGATCGAAAATCTCCAAGACCAAGCTCAAGTAATGCTCATGTCACACTCCCGCGCAGCCCACGGAGCAGCGCCCGCTAGATTCGGCCGTCTACTTCTACTACTGCCTTTACTTCGGCTGGTTCCTCCACAGCATTTGGAAAAAGAGTATTTTAGTAAGACTATTGGGCATACGCCGATGGAAAAAGTCTTAGCTGATATGTATAAAAATTAATTGGCAATATGGTAACAAAGGGCTCCAGATGTAGGGATAGGTACTAAAATAGGTAGGCAGGTATGGTTGTAGGCAATAAATATTGCACATCGGCTTTTCTGATTTCGTAGAGAGCTATCTCTTTCTTACGCAAGGCCGTCTTAAACTAGGCTGGGGCCCTTGGGCACACAATAATTTTGGGCCCTTTTGGAAAGTAATAAAAGCTAATTATAAGTAATAACATTTTTTTGCTAAGTACACATATTATGACCATTTATTATAGGTCATCAAATACAGTAGGATATAATGGCGTAATATTTTGAAAAAAATGTATGTGCCCGACAAAAAGGTTTTGAGAATGAATGTGTTAAAGAAATTGTCGGTCCTTCGGGGCCCCCTGAGAATGGGGGCCCTGGGCACGGGCCCCATGTGCCCTTATGGTAAAGACGGTATTGTTCTTACGCATACCTACTACGCTCTATACCTATATATTTTATGAAGCCGAAATTAGCCGATGTGCAATATTTGTTGCCTACTACTAAGTATACCTACCTATAATCCTAAAACTAAACACAATGTGTAAATATTGACAGAGATTGCTCACAATTTGTGTGGATTGTCTAATATAGAGTAATATTTTATTTTATTACAACGCCCAACGCCATCTAGCGGCATTTTTTTGATTCAATAATTATGTTTTACACTACTTTCGGGATATTATTTATCATTAGTGTTTACAGTAGGTCACCTAGATTTCAACTATTCGATACTTTTTTTCTAGATTTAATTTTACCCAACGATATTATCTATGTGCTATGTTTTAAGGTAGGTAGGTAGGTACACAAGGATACGCATCAGACTATACACTGCTAGCTCTTATGTCCTTGCAGTAAGAGTCATTTTTCTTTGTTTTTAGGTAACTTGAGCTGTATCCCACTGTACATGACCTGCCTTTATGCCTACTTTTATGTCTTAGCTGTTCTGGAGCACCTTGAATTTAGTGGTTTATAAATTATTCTTCGGCTTTGCACTGGTGGAAAATTTTAAAAAATAACCACTTCACATTTTTCATAGCTTTTTTTCTAAATTTTACCCGTGTAAAGCCGGGGCCGGTCGCTTGTAATACAGCCTAATATGTTACTCAGGGTTCAACCAGTTTTTGCTTATGTACATAAAAAAATCTAAATCTTTCCTCTGTATAATATAGTGTACGTAGATTACCTTCATTTTGGTACCTAGTGGTATTTAGTCATCGTAGAAGTTAGTTGAAAACATACAGTTACCATGTACATACATAAGACAGATAAAGAATTAATTATAATAAAAAAAACTTTCGGCTAGCTTCACAAAGTAAAAAGTCCCTACTACAACTTATTTGGCGGTAAATATTGTTCAGCAATGTTACCAACTCTTACCAAAAATTTGTGCAAAATTGCAAATATTGTAAATAACATAATTTAAGAAGTAACATAAATAACATAATGCTTATAATGCTCATTTATAAATTACACTGCATAAATGAATACAAGTTTAATTACCTGACCTATCCATATTATAATCGATTAATATTTACTAGAGTCCGCGCAAGATAACTTTGTTTTTTTTAAATAGAAAAATGGATTGAAAATAAAATCTTCCGATTAAAATTATTTGTTTGCAAGTCCATATTTATTATTCGGAGTTTATTTCAAGTCAGTTTTTTTTACATTTTGCGTCATCTTTAACGCTCAAAGTTATCTTGCGCAGGCTTTGAGAAAACGGATCGGTGTTTCCTAATTGTCATCTCACATTACTAGTCTATATTGTGTGCAATAGTCATCATTTAACATAAGGAGAAGCACCCTTTTTTGTATAACAAAAATAATGGCCTTTGTTGTTAAACTACATACTTAATTAAACATTGGTAAATAAGGTCAAGCTTAAAATGCTGGTAGCATAAGTATCAACGTAGGTACCCTTATGTTGGTAAGTAGGTACCTACGCAGGTACAAAATGTGCCGTAATTAGGTAAAAAATTATGTAAGTACCAACTGCCTGTAGTAGGTAGGTACTTAGTTTTATAAATAATTTGTACAGTTCCACAAGCATAATTTGGGCACGCTTGAAGTTATTTTATTTTATTATTTATGAGAGATTCACCAAACGGCTAACTTCAGGCGCGCCATGTTTACCTACAGCTTAACAGTAGAGTAGTTTATTTGGTGGTTTAAAATAAGTAGGTTTAAGTACATTATCTATTTAAATATTATAATGTAAAAATACATCTAATCAAATAATACATGTGAAATTATAAAAAATGCCTGCATAAAACTTTTATTTTTTCGGCTTCCAAAGAACTACAATTCAAGACTTAAGTGCGTGATAGTTCAGCTGGTAGTAGGTATAGTAAGTTACCTATTTAGTTTTAAATAGCGCCATCTATGCGCAGGACTAGATCTTGTAAGAATCGCACTTTACAGAGGCATTCTAGATTCCTGGACCTATTACCTTTGGCGATAATTTGCCGCGATTACTTTAGAAATAGGTAATTCAAAGACAAATAATAAAAGCAACTTCTCCATTTTGACAATGCAGGCCAGTTCTCGTTCTCGGGTAAAGTCCATCAAAAGAGTTGGCAATACTGAACTCCGAAGCATATTGTATTGTGCCGCATTGTGCCTGGAAGCGGAAGCGCTGAAATGTTTTGACTGTCACTGTCGTTACCTACTAATACTAAATCACAGAGCAGCCAACACGCTTTTACTAAATGGTGGTGACCACACGCATGCCGTATTCGCTAGGAATTTCTAAACTACGAAGTATAAAAAATCCAAAAGATATTCTGTAGAACGTACAGTGGGATTTTAATGGGACAACAAGTGAATAAATTGAAATAAATTGAAACAAATATTTTCTGGCAAATACGAAAAGCCAAAATCAATGACCAACGACGCGGACGACCGACCGACTACGCGTACCACCAGCCACCACCACAGCACACAGTACTTTTTCTATTATAAAATAAATACGTATTGTAAAGTATTTATGGTATACTGAAACGTACCAATACCACACCACTGCATGCACGGCACACAGCACACACCACACACAACGTTTAAACGTTTTACTACAAACCGACCGAGCGAGCGCCAGTGTGACCAGATAAAATTTAACAAAAACACCTAGGATTAAATTTTACAAAAAAATACCGAAATTTATACTCACAAACGGCAAATATACCAATAGAATACCGACTTCTATGCATGTTTTATTTATTCATAATCATCACAATAGATGCCAGACAAGGATTTTTACATTATGCGGTGCATGAGCACCTAATGAAAACCTGGTCACTAGCGATCGCAAGAATGCAACAAGACTCTTGAATGGAATTGGGCAAGTAGGTCCACGACACAGTGAGGCATAATGTCTTGCAAACGTTGTTCATGTTGTTGATTTGTAATGAAATAGTATTGGCGGTGGTGTGATAAACCCAGGCCCTGTCAACTTCGCCAGTATAATAATGTTCCGTCCGTTCTTGCTGTCAACTGTGGTGGCTGGAGTGGGGAATGAATGAGAGACTGTGGCTGGGGAGTGGGGAGCAAGTGGTGAAGGAGATGCAACGGTTCCAGAATTTTACTTTTGTAACATTTTACGTTACTTTTGACCCTCTCATGCTACCTCCATGTTACACGCACGACTCAATACAAAAAAAATTAATGGAATGGGAATAATGTGACAGGAGTTTTTTTTTTTGTTTATGTGTTACCTTTAAAGTGAGTAGGTATTATAATCGTTTACTACATAATTTATGATATTACTTTTCTCGTGAAAATGTTACTTTTTGAGCTGTTCCATGTTATATTTGATTATCTGCCTCTGGCAACACTGAGGAGATTGGCGATTATTATTGCTTTTGTGGGGAGTGATCGATAAATTTCACCTTTAGAATGCCTCTAGCGAGACTACTCACAGACTACTATGATGAGACTACTGCAGCCAGCTAACCGAATAAAAACCAGCACGTTATGGGTAACGTGCTGGTTTTTATTGGGTTAGCTCATCATGATCACAACCTTGAGGGCAAGGTAACATGGTGGTTTTTATCGAATTCATCCAAGATATTATATACTCAAACACTGATGTTAGAAAAAATCGCTCTAAAATACCGAAAAAGTATTAAAATACTGAATCTGGTCACACCACACTGACGAGCAGGTTCTGTTTGTCGGTTTCACAGAGTACAATATTACTGGGTTATTTATTTATTGAGGTATTGAGGAAGGAAGGTTAGTGTGTAGGTACCCAGAGAGGTAGGTAGGCTAATAATCTTTATTTACAAAGCGCTGCGCCGTCCACTCACTTGTTATTATATTATAGTATAAAAGTGGAATTAACACAATAATAATATATTTTTGCATTGAGTGCGGTGCACTAAGGACGTAGGTACATAGTTACGTACATCACAGCATTTAATTTTGAGCGAAGTCTATAAAATAAATACCTACTTACACAAAAGTAGGTGATCTGGCTTTTGACATTACCTACGCGGCGCGCCTTGAATGATTATACTGACCATACCATACCAGCCAATGCTAACCGGTTTCAGATCAAACCACAAAATTAACTCAAGTGACCGCATCTCGCCACACAAGATGTTTTTTCATTCTGTGAAGTCAACGTGAACAGATTTGTGCTTCAGTTTATTGTGCTCTGTGAACAGTGATCTAGCGGGATTCCAGCAAAATGTTGAATCCGGTGCCTCTTTTGTTTTGTTTGGCGGCGTGTTATACCCAGTCTCAAAGTGCTAGTTTGCCAGTTAGCGAATCTGAGTCTGATACAAACGTGACACGAGTCAGAAATTCCCTCACGGAAAAAATTGGTAACTTTTCCATTGAGTTTCTTTACCACACATCGACTCTGCAAGCTCCTGGGCAGAATATGATAATTTCTCCCATCACTGTTTGGACAGCCCTTGCAGTGATTGCAGAAGGAGCCTCAGGAGACACAAAGACGCAAATTCAAGATTCGTTGCGATTATCAGGAAATAAAAATGCTAACAGGAAAAATTTTGTTGAGATGGCTCGGTGGCTTGTTGTCAACCAGACAGACTCCCAATCCACTGTAGAGCTAGCAAAGTTCAACGGCATATTTGTGGACAAGCTACAGCTGCTCTTAGCCGAGTTTAAAAATGACTCCAAAACATACTATGACACAGACATTGTAGCTCTTAGCTTCTCCAACCCAGAGGTGACTGCCGGTCATCTGAACGGGGTGATTTCAAACTTCACTCACGGACGCATTCCATCTATAGTTGAAGCCAGCAATCTACAAGATACTCCCATGGTGCTGGCCAGTGCACTATACTTCAAAGGGCAGTGGGCTATTCCGTTCAACGCCACGTCTACAAGTAAACAGCCCTTCTTTGACAGCAATGGAACCGAGATAGGTGAGGTTAACATGATGTACAACCGTGGCGCATATCCATTTGCTAATATCAAGATGCTGCAAGCTAGAGTCATTGAAATGCCGTATGGGAAAGAGAACCGGCTATCCATGCTCATTATGTTACCCAACTATGGTGTATCATTAGAGAGCATGTTTTCAAACTTCCAGAAAGTACCTCTAGATACATTCTTTGAAGAATTAAGACGTTCAAAAGAAGAATTTGCAGAAGATGAAGTTGATTGCTTCCTGCCGCGTTTCAAAATCAGATCAGATTTCGATTTGACAGAAGTTTTAAAGCAGAAGATGGGTATTGTTGACTTATTTGATTCTAGAAAGGCGTTCCTACCACATATGTCTCGTAAACCTTTATATGTATCTAAACTTGTGCATAAAGCTGAAATAGAGGTAACAGAAGATGGTACTGTTGCATCAGCAGTTACTGTAGCCGAGTTTAGTAATAGGATAGGTGTTGTACGGTTCGAAGCCAACCGACCATTCACATACATGATTGTAGAAAAAACAACTAATACAATTGTATTCGGAGGATTTTACAGACAGCCCTCGCTGTACTAGGGTATTTTAAATTAATAAATGTGATATGTTTATTAGAATTGTTTTATATAATAAGTCAATGTATAAAACCTTCAGTTTGCTTCGACCACAAGGTTCATTATAGTTGATACCGAGCGAGTTTATCATTGTTTTGAAACTTGTTCGAAGTGGAAAAACCCTATTTTATCCTCGTTGTGTTTCACAAACATTGCAATTATTGGAATTCACTATGTTGTTGGGCTGCCACACTGGTCACCAGGTTTCATATGTCCCCCAATTTTTATTTTGTATTTGTTAAAAAAGGGTTGGGGTCAATCATTTTGATTACTATAGGTACCTACAGTATTTTAATTTAATATTCATGTAAACTGGTTTTTTAGAGACATCCACTTTATAAATAGCACGGAAAAAAGATTCTCTTGTTTCTACAAAGTACACTCAGCACAAAAGTAACAAATTAAATTATACTTTTTGACAATATTTTTTTTTAAGTGAAAACTTTTTTACGCGGCCTTGAGCATTTTTTGAGGTGCCAAACTAACTCCAATGAACTCGCTGTAGGGGGGGTGGGGTTTTTTTTTGGTTGTGACTTCTGCCTACACTTCCAAAGTTTTTTAAATATACAAAATTAAATGTCCCTCATCTGGCCAGATGCAAAGCTAAATAGTTAAAACGATTACAGTAAGTAGGTACGTAACTACTAGGTACTTACATTTGTTTAAAAACAATATTCTTCCGACTAATTTCATGTTTGTCATTGCCTTGTATGGTAGGTACAAAATAAATACTTATGTATTTTATCATTATGTTAAACCTACCTAGTCATGCATTCTGTATGACCAAGTACAGTCGCGGTATGAAAATGTTCGTCACCTTAGAGTCGGTTTTCGCTTGCACCAGTGCCTTGATCATGAACACATTTTGACATAATTTGTGACGTTAACTTATCGGTGTATTCTGTTTATTCAGTTTCAAAAGGTAATAAATGTGCTCGCGATACGTTGAACGAATCAAGTTGAAAACTGACGAACATTTTCATACCGCCACTGTACATAGTTTAATATAGATGGCTTATAGGTAGGTAGGAAGATCATCATCATCACTTAAAATAATCTATTTTCCTAATAAGTCTCATTTGGTTACAATGACTAATTTATTGATTGCTTGAAATTTGTAAATAATTAGTAATGAAATAACAGGTTTTTTTTTATTTTAACATTATTATTGCGAGTTAGAGGAAAACTTTTAAACATTTCCTGTAGCCTAGTCGACTAATTAATAATTATGTTTGTGAAGTCATGTTTTGAAGTACTGCAGTAGATAGGTAATAAATATCTACCTACTGTGTCTAGATTTGTTTTATAAGCAAAGCTCAAATGGCCTTACTCATAAAAATATGTCCAAAGATAAACTGTGCTTAAACTATTGCCATCTCTTACCACTACGTAATGACAAACAGTGACAGAGCTAACTTTAAGCAATGATTAAATTTAAATTGCGTTCAGTATGACTACAAGAGTTTATTGGTACAGTTAGCAGCAGAAGTATATTTACAATTTCAATTAAGATACATTTTCCTGGAAAAGACCAAAGAAATGAGTAAGTTAATTATATTATTAAAAGTGAGCAGGCTTGTTTATTGCTTGCTAATCAAGCAATAAACAACTATGTTTTTTTACAATAATATAAACCAAAGTAACAAAAAAAAGAAATACTTTTGGAACTTTACCAGCTAGCTAAGTACATCTTTTTCTTTTATCACCGACTTTTTCTTTTTTTCTCTTTCTCTGTGACTTTTTCTCTGACTGTACCATAGTGTGTGTGTGTGCACAGATTATGCAAATGAACTAGGTATCATGCTTAGACTTGCGTTTGTTTAGTCTGGACCAGCATAATACATGAATTAAAAAAAACTGTAAGTAGGTATAATAAAAAATATATTCAGTTAGGTATATCACAAGGATCACTTTTAAATAGTGAAAATACTCTATAATTTTAGATTTTTCAAAAGAAATAAAATTACTGAGTAATCGCTAATCAAATACTCTTTAGTCTTTGTTTGATGGCAGCCCAATTAGTTATCTATATATTAATTAAGTTTTATCAATATTTTTTAAGTAAGTATGTAAATAAACTTACAATTAAACAAATATTTACAAAATGTACAAAATACACGAGAAACAGCTGAGCTATCTGCAGACCGTTACAAACGATCTAGATAGCTCAACTGATCCAAATCAGTACCAGACGGAAACGCTCTCGTAGAGAGTACATTCCTTGCGGAAACGTCCGTCCCCAAGACGACGAGACGAGAGAGTTTAATTAATGTGATAATTAGTGCTGATAGTTAATTTGTATAAATACCTATTAATTATAACAGATATCTCAAAAACTCATGAGATGAGGTTCATAATTATAATAGCACTTTTTAAATTAACGCGATCGTTAAGCATAATTATATGGATAAGCGCAGTGTGTAGATACAGTTAGTGTGGTGTGTCGTAATATGAACGTGGACATTTCTAATTCTGAAGACCAAGTGAGGGTAGTTGCAACTGCGACTGCCTCCGCATCTCGACGGTTACTCCAATGAACTCCAGCATCCCCGCGACCACGGCTGTTGAAACGTCGGAAAATAGTCGTGATAAACACCCGTTTTTTCCATATAATTATGCATAATTATAATAACAACAAAGTTTATAATTACCTAGTTTAGACTGAGTGAAACCACAGACAAAATAATTGTTATTGTAGTTTTTTTTTATAGATTTGTTTTATTAAGTAATCTCT
The DNA here is from genome assembly GCA_939531255.2 of Thera britannica. Lineage (NCBI taxonomy): Eukaryota > Metazoa > Arthropoda > Insecta > Lepidoptera > Geometridae > Thera > Thera britannica. The sequence goes on from OW618045.2 coordinate 6,522,494, forward strand.
GGTTCTAAATTAAAAATACTCATTTTACTTTATTTGTTGTTTAAACTAATTTTGTAAGAGACCTATACTATCTATACCTTCTTACATACAATAAGGAGTTCAGTAGGTACTTAGGACCTCGATATCGATTAATTCGATTGGATACATAATCGAACCGGCACACCACTAGTAACATCTATCTTGTACCTATGGATCCATCATGGCGGCCTGACGAAAGACGTAATTTAAAAAAAAAAAATACGGGTTGCACTCCGGGAGTGCCGGCAGAAGTGAAAACTTGATTATTAACGTAGGAACCCTAAAAGTTGTTTATTTTATCAAGTTCCTCAATGTAGTAAAACCCCAATCAAAGTCCTAAGGAACCCTAAAAATTTTAGCATTATCAAGCTCCTAAGTGTAGTTGAAATTCCAATCAAAGTCCTAAGGAACCCTAAAAATGTTAACATTATCAAGCTCCTAAGTGTAGTTGAAACTCCAATCAAAGTCCTAAGGAACCCTAAAAGTTGACCACTTAATCAAATTCCTCAATGTAGTAAAACCCCAATCAAAGTCCTAAGGAACCCTAAAAATTTTAACATTATCAAGCTTCTAAGTGTAGTTGAAACTCCAATCAAAGTCCTAAGGAACCCTAAAAGTCGACCATTTAATCAAATTCCTCAATATAGTATAACCCCAATCAAAACCCTATACGGAACCCTAAATTTTACGTAAAGCCAAATCCTCAACGGGTCGGAACCGCTAGAAGGGACCTTGTCGCGCGACCTACAAGTAGGTCCTAAATGAAGTAAAACGGCAGACATAGGAGGAGGGGGTTCTGGGGGGCTAAGGGGGGTCACAACACGGCTCGCTTCGCTCGCCGCGCTGTTCCCCGTGGTCGCGTGGCGGCTCGCTTCGCTCGCCGCGACGCTCCCCCCGGGTTCAGGAAGAGGGGGTTCTGGGGGGCTTAGGGGGGTAACAGCACGGCTCGCTTCACTCGCCACGCTGTTCCCCGTGGTCACGTGGCGGCTCGCTTCGCTCGCCGCGACGCTCCCCCCGGGTTCAGGAGGAGGGGGTTCTGGGGGGCTTGGGGGGAGTCACAGCACGGCTCGCTTCGCTCGCCGCGCTGTTCCCATGGTCGCATGGCGGCTCGCTTCGCTCGCCGCAATGCTCCACTCGAAAAAAAAGGCTTAAAAATAGGGCATTTTTAGGTTTTTTAAATAATAAAGGGGTCTAGAGGGAAAGGGGGGAAAAATTTATATTGCTTTCAAAATAATCTCACCTTCCCTACATGACCCAAAAAAAAAAGTGCTCAACGCCGCTAAAGAAGTTTTCACTTCAAAAACTTTGCATTTATAGAATAAGAATTATATTGACTCCGCTTTTTATTGTTTATTATTTGCAATAATTTAATTTGGAGATCCTTGGCTTTTTTTCACTTGTTATAATTATTGCACAATAATTGTGCAGTTCTGTGAAAGTGGGCAATTCTCGTGCAGTTTAATGTTTTTTTATTATGAACTCTACGTTGTAGTCTTAGGGTACATTTCTACAAAAACATCCGTCTTACGCTTTTTCGATTTTTATTATGAACTCTACGTTGTAGTCTTAGGGTACATTTCTACAAAAACATCCGTCTTACGCTTTTTCGATCAGGGTCACGTGATCCTGACGCGAGTTTAAGATTTTATACCCATTACAGAAAGTGCTCAACGCCGCTAAAGAAGTTTTCACTTCAAAAATATACTATTTAACATGACATTCTATTTAACGCTAATGAAAATCGTATGTCAGCGTTAAATAGAATGTCATGTTAAATAGTATATTTTGTTAACACACTTAAATTCGAATTAATCTCAAATCTACAATTAGTCCTTTTGCGATTTTTAAAATGTCACTTAGTTATTTAGTTATGAATTTTAAAAACGCATCTCAAATTTTCGCACGACCCGCTCTTAAAAGGGAAAAAACAAAACGTAAGACGAGGCGCAAACTAGGCGTGCTTCGAAAGGAGTGAAAAGGAATCAACAATTGTTTTGTTGTAGGCTTGTAGGTACCTGTCACGGTGATGAGGGGATAGTTACCTAATTGTTATTATTGGAAAATTATAATTAGTTGTAGGTACTAAGTTTACCATATTATAATCAACTACCACGCCATGCAATGACTCTCCTTTCACTATGTGGGAAACCTAACCATGCTGATGAGGGGGAATTTTATTACACAACACTACAAATCAATTAAGTATAGAAATTACACCACGTTTCGGTTTTGAGGTGACGAAATTTTAAACCTATCACTGTCGTAAATAGAACATAATAATCATGTAACATTTTCCTTATGTTGTATCAAGTACCCACGTGTAGGTACATTACATAACGACCAAATAAACACAAACATAGGTATAGATAAAACAGTCTAAAAATGCACGCCCCTCCACCACGTTTTCTTGAAGTTGGCTCACAGCAAAGTACTTCAAAAAGATCTTTGTGACGTAGGTATTATAGAACAATTTACTTTGACTGACTGAAGTAATGGGACGTGCAGTTTAAGATTGGATGATCTCTACCTAAGTACTTACATAACAATCTAAAAAAATCGGTAGTAAAACTTGTAGGTACTACTTATGATAGATAAATAAATAAATGTAGTCTGTTCAGAAAGAGAGCCGTCGTGGGAATGGAGGGCGCTGCTGTGCTTAATTACCTTTTTTGTTTAGTGGGCAATACAATAGCGCGTTGCGTTTTGATCCTATCACAACTAGTGTTACTATTCCTTTATTTAATTGTTATGATGCAAAATGCTGACAGAAATAAAGGGATGAGCTGCCATATAAAAATCGAAACGTTAGTTCACAATTTGGCCACGACGACGGCTCTCTTTCTGAACAGACTCTACCTACTTAACGAGTGCATGAAAGGGACCTCCCTGAGGCGCACTTAAATCCTTTTATAACACATTTGCTCATAAAGGGTCTCCTACTTCACCGATTTCAATATCGTTATGTATGTTATTACGTACTTGTGCGTTATCGTAATGTAAAACGCACGGTTATCAATCCACGAACGGTACCTTTTTTAAATCTTAGCAAAGAGTTTTTATGTCAGTTTTCTGACATAAAAACTCTTTGCTAAGATTTTTTTGTGGTAAACATTTTATGAATAAAATTAACTTTGGGAGATAAAATATAGAAAACAAACATTTTATTCTTTAATTTAATTAATTTTGACAATAAATTAATACCATTTATCTGTAGCAAAAACAAAAATATTAATTTACTCTATTATTAATACTGGCTGTTTTTGTGCCTTTGCCTTTGCCTTAAAAAAAAAGCGCCGATGCGCGCGCATCGCTAATTTGTGAAAAAGTAAAAACTTATTCCGCGCGCTTTTTCTTTTCGCTGTATTGTTTTTGTTTGAAAATGTCGTCAATTAATGATGAACTTATTAATTCGACACCGCCAGAAGTCTCAGAGGCAGCGGAAAGGGCTACTTTAAGCCTCTTGCCCGAAAAATCTAACGATAGATACTTACAAGCGTATCAAAACTTCATCTTATGGAAAACAAGCAAAGATGCCAATTCATCTTCAGAAAGTGTGTTTTTATAGCCTATTTCATGGAACTTTCTCAAAAATACGAGTATAAGTCAAGCTCATTGTGGTGCTACTATTCAAAGCACTGTGAAAACAAAACATGGTATTGATATCAAGTCATACCTACTCCACCTTGCTGGCATTTCTAAAAAGACGCTCAAGTGGCCATGTGAGTGAAAAGTCAAATTCTTCAAATTTTTCCAACTGTTTTAACAAGTAATTAAAGATTTATTCGTCCGAAAGTCAGAGTATTATTTATTTCCTCGCAAATGTGTTATAAAACGTCGTATGACATACGTGCGCTTTGATAATTACAGCCTCTGCTTTCTTGTAGCCCTCGCCTTCGGCTCGGGCTTGCAATAACGCCTCGGCTGTAATTTTCAACCTACCGCACTTATATCATAATGTACTATTACCGCACTGGTTTGAAAGAACTAGTGACATGTTAAGAAGACACCTACAAACTTACAAAAAGTTTAATGACGTCGAACTCATACAAGCAACAAGGCTGTTTCGAAAACTCAAACTCAATAATTTTTTATTCATTACGATGCAAGAATCACTTTGAAACGTCTTATAGCTAGGTGAGTCTAGGATGCCAGTTCCACGCGACCAAGCGTAGAAGAACAGGCAACAAACTACGGCTCGGTTCCTACTGTTTTTTTATATGATCCTTTTACAAATCTTTGGAATAACCAAAGCTGTTCAGACGTTGGTTGTTTCCTCGTTGCGTCTTAAGGGGCAGACTAGCATCGAAGACAAAAGAGTTTACTTACTAGAGTTTTTATACAAAAAGCAAACTTGCTAGGAAAACTTTAGCTACTAGGATTAATTTTATATTTTTCGCTGAACGCATCTTTATAAGTACTTACTAATTGCGATTTTCCTTGAATAGTTTCAGTGATTTCAAGTCTTTTAAAATGTTATTACGAGCGAGAAGGTCATTGGCGATAGTCTGCCCCTTAACAAACAGAACAATGAAAACCGCATTGTAATCTGTTCACAGTCACCGAGCCTAACAGGAAATTTCTTGGTTATATTTGATCACATGGACATTATTACTAGATTCCTATCATAGTTGCCTTTGTCACTAAAAAGTACAGTCAGCTGCTTAGGAATGGAGGATAAAATTCCTAATTTTTACTTTAGTGTGGCAGCATTGCAAAAGACATTCACAGAGAGAAAAAACAAAAAAATCTCCCATGATATTTGAGTTTTTTACTACAAAGCTGTCTGTTCTCTGTCTGGGTGTTATATTGAATCCTAAGTATAACTAGCGGCACATAACTTTAGCGCTGAGTGATACGCGGAGGGCATAGCTGCGCATGCGTCGTAGTGTGCCATGTCGCGCACACTGGATGTATGGATGTGTGCAGAGTGTCCTTAATTGGTACAGAGAGCGGAGTGCGACTGGAGAGCCAACCAGCGCTACGCACGCCCGCCCTTCATACCGCTAGCCCCCCTCAGGTACCCTATTCTTGACGTCTGCGCAATAATGGTCAGCGCTAAAGTTATGTGCCGCTACCTATACATAGTAGTAGTCTGCCTAATTTGCTAGATAGTGTTGTGTGGATTGTCCAAAAATATTGTTTATTTACAGACCATGATTTCCATATCTCTATATTCTGAGCCTATCCTGTCGAAGGAAAGTTTGGAATAAAAAACAATTGATAACTTATCGTTTATTTTCAATTAAATTACTTTCTTTGGTACTCTCTTGTTGGCCTTCAACTAGAATCCTACCTAGTGCTTTGATTAGTCTAGCTTTAAATCTAGATATTGAAGTGTACTCTTCATAGTCTAGACTTCTAATATCTCTGTCTATGTAATACTGTAATGTTCTCCAGAGCATTTCTCTGGATTTGAGGATGGCTTCTGATTGGCTGAAACAAAAAAAACATTTTGTTATTGACTGGCCTCTCAGCTCAGTTGGTAGTAGCTCTGCCTTCTAGGCCGTAGGTCGTGGGTTCGATCCCCACCGAGAACAAATATTTGTGTGGTGAACACTCTTGTTTGTTCTCTGTCTGTGTGTTATATTGTATTCTAAGTATGTATTTTACAACAAAAAATTTATGAAGTATTATAAAAGCTATCTGGTTCCCATAGTACTATCTCTGCTTAAATTGGGGCTAGATAGTGCCGTGTGAATTGTCCACAATATTTATTTATTAGTTACTAGCGGCCGCCCGCAGCTTCACTCGCCTCGTTCCCGTTACTTACATCCGTTATAAGTTACAATATCTTTATAAATTGTAGCGTTTGTGTTATTCTGATGTAATAAGCTATATTATTGTAAAGTTTCATTAAAATCCATTCAGTAGTTTTAACGTGAAAGAGTAACAAACATCAATCCATCCATACCTACAAACTTTCGCGTTTATAATATTAGTAGCGGGATGAGATCCCTATGAGAGCACTGGTGGTCTAGTGGTAGCCACGCCTTCCGATCCTACATCCTACGGTCGTTGGTTCGATTCCAGTCGTGTACATGGATTTTTCCGTTCGAAAAATTTATGTACACAATGTACTCTCAAACGGTAAAGGAAAACATCGTGAGGAAACCCATGGCTTAGTCAGCTCCGCACGTATTGACCATGTCTTTCCTGTGGAATAGGCCGACTAAGCTGTCAGGATGGTATAGGTGCTGGGCAATCCAAAATCCTGTCCCTATAGCGTCCCGTAAGTAGAGGCATGAGTAAACAACAGTTGCCCGTGACGCTAATATAAATCAGATAAAAAATCCTGTGCTGTGTTGTGGTATATACTGTTTTGATAGGATATTGTACGCGCATGAACATGGACGATTGTTTCATGCAGTATCGCTATTTCTCGTATATTCCATGCGTGAAAGATGGTGGGTGTTACACATTCGAATGCTCAGATTGAACCTCGAAGGCAGAGGTGCTCAAACAATAAAACTGTTCGTATGTTTATTTCTTTGTCTCACTATTCGAGCGGTGCATTCAGTGTTTGTTGACATCTTAACCGCACAGGGTTGTTTTATAAGTCGCGGCAAGCTTTATCAGATCTATTCATGCAAAAAAACTAATTTCATTTTCAATTTTAAAAACCATACATTTCAATTTCAATTATTATCTCAACACAATCTCATTTCGTTCTAAATATTCTCAAGCGTTTCTTTTTTATAACTTTTATTCGTTCTTCTCTTTATGTTTTCATTTTGGCGGGTTATGGGAGGAAGGAGTCAAGTCCTGTAAGTACTGGTCAGGGTGTCTGCTTGGCAACACAGTGTTAACGTGCGAGGAGATCGGAACGGTACAAACGCAAATTGAAACCGTCCCGATTTCCCGTACTTTGTCCCCTCTGTCCTCAGATACAAACCTCACCACTGAATCTGGCTCATTTCCTGATCGACCAACCGTTAGCTTCATTCTGCGAGAACCCAATGATGGCTACCTTTACACAACTGGGGTGCTACTTCCGGATGGAGCTACTTCGACTGCACCTGTATGGCACAGATGGTCCCACGTCCCTACCTACTGCGTGTCAGCCGAGTTCCAGAAAGCACGAACACGAGGACAACAGAAACGTCGTCACCCAAAGCAGCTTACCGAAAACGTGAAGCCACTAAGCAGCAGCTCATCGAGTCCTTCATGTTGGAAGCGTTTCTACCTGGTACTTCCAAGGCGGCCGGTATGTTCAGGAAGTTATCTACCGCTAGCGCCATCTAGCGACCGACGTCATCAACGACGACAGCGGCAGCACCACGAGATGTCAAAAGACCAAGCTGTCACTGTCAAACGTCACGTCATTCGTCAGCGTCACGTCAAAGGAAGATGAAGACCCACAGCAAGCTTCACTTCATTCACTCGCTTCAACTTCACACTGCATTCGTTTTCACCGTTGCAACGCACACATTTCTTTAAATTAGTACTTTTCCATCTTTAATTAATTATACGTTAAATAATTGTTAAAGAAAGTATTAATCATTGAAGACGTCCCTGGCTACCTCCTCAGCAAGTAGGAACCTAAACCGTAGGCTCAAACATTGGTCCTTCGAGCCGGATGCAAAAGGCCTGTTTACTTATGAGATTCGTAGAGTGATTTTATGATCCGAAAAAGCAGTTGTACAGCGCATTCCCGTACCAAGGGGAAGGTTGCGGAGCTCAAATTCTACTCAGCTCATAACTTTGGGACAATATAAGATCTATCCATTGTATCTAACTTAATATAAAAACATTTTTATCAAACATGCTCGGAAAAGCATTATTTTGTCAAAATTCTTCGAGATAAATCGTAATTGCTGTATTGGCCAAATACATGCAAGCAGCGGCCGGCAATTGTATGAAAATCCATTTCTGTCGTGTTTAGCGGCCAGATACATTACACAGTAAACTCATACTATAGTGTAATTTAAAAATGGAACGATCTTTTACTCCGAAACATAGCAAAGGTTTTATTTAAATATCAAAATGGCTTGCTGTTGATTGAAAAAAAAACAAATGAACAATTCAACGCGGGAAAAATGGTGTGGTTTGTCGTTGTATTTGATAAAATGAGTTCAAGTAATTACTATGTAGTGTTAATTTAGCCACAACTAGGCATTGTAGGAAATTGCATGGGGGCCCCACAGTGCCTTTTTTGCTAGCCGCTGCAGTAATGTTCTTATTCCCCCAGGAGTTGACTTACCTAGCAGGTACATGGATGTCTAATCTATGTCTCGGCAGTGATAGTATTGTAGTTTCTTCATCACAGCCCTGCAACAAAAAAAAATATGATTTGTTATTTTTTGGAATAGATTGTATTTTATTTTTACCATCGCCCTTACTCAAACAGCTCTCTAATACTATAAAAGCCCTTATTAGCTAGCCACACATACAGTTTCTTTTTAAATTGTCTAAGTGTAATGACTAGCTTATTCTATCTATAAATTTGTTAACTGTAAATTGTATAATAAACCTACCATGACATTGCAGTGCCCAACAGGGTGCATGTACTGACCTAAGCTACTTTAAGAACGAATGCTATCTATTTTATGCACATGTGAGTAATCAATAAATGAAATGAATTGATCTAATATAGGCTGATGATGATAAGAGTTTTTTTAAACACAAATATTTGTTCTCAGTGGGGATCGAACCCACGACCAACTTAGCTACTACCAACTTAGCTGAGATACCAGTCAAACAGTATTGAGATAAACAACTGTCAACTATTTGATTGGTCGATTATATTTTATTTATCTGTGAAATCGGCCCTTTAGAGGTCAACGACTGTGTAAAGGAAAAAAATATTATTATTGTGTGGAATATTTTGTGAAACTTTGTTTACGTTACAAACAGGAAAAAACTTTCAACGACTTTTGACAAGTTATAACTGGTTTAGTGTTGATTAAATAACATGTCTAGTACACTGTCAACACAGCTCAGTTGGTAGGTCTGCCTTCTGCGCCGTAGGTCGTGGGTTCGATCCCCACCGAGAACAAATATTTGTGTGGTGAACACAGATGTTTGTTCTATATAGAAATTATAAATATTATATTTATATTGTAATATTATAAATATATTGAGTATTGAACATGGAATTCAATACTCAATATATTTAATGCATACACACGGATAATTCTTAGGTCTAAGCCAGTATCACATGGACCCTGTATAGGGTAAAGCCACATGAAGGTAGGCCGAGGTTTATAGACAGTAGTAGGTAGGTATATATTACAGATACACAATAGTTCCGAAATTACTAGCACGTGAGGCTGAAAATCTGTATGCCTCAATCTGGACGCAGAGCAGAGCATCGTAGGGCACGTTCTTGATGTGCGTGACCTACGAGGCAATGCTTTGTTATAGGCGATGGTTACCACTCAACATTAGGTGCTTGTCAGCTAATAGTTGTATAAAAAAATATTCTTTTTCTTATCGTATCACTGATTCTTTCGAACCAAGTGTGGTGAAAGGTTTATAAGTGCGCCTCAAAGAGGCTCCTTTCGTGCACTTAAAAAAACGAAAACTGATCAATTGTGGATTTAAAATAAAATAAACTTATTTTATACATACATCTTTTTTGACAATATCCCCTCTACAGAACAGCAGTGGCAAGTGTGGTGTTAGTACACTACTCCGGTACACCAGCAAGGCACGTCTCTCCATCGAGTGGCGCCCTCCAGTGTGCGCGAGTAGGCAACTCTTGCTGTTTTTTGATATCGCGTGGTTTACACTTTCGGAGGCAATGTGCGCCTTTTCGCCCGTACTGTGAATAAAAGGAATAAATTATAGTTTAAAAAACTAAAAAAACACGCTTTTATAACTAATTGAACTAAAAAGTTAAAAATAAAACTGTAATAATCAATTGAAAAATTTATATTACTTATTGTACAAAAAGCGTGGGGGGCTTGATTTTGATTGTTTGTAAATATTTTATCAATAGTTTATTATATCTGAAGTTATTATAAAAAGCACCCCACGCTGTTTTGTACAATAATATGTATAAATTTTTCAATTGATTATTACAGTTTTATTTTTAATTTTTTAGTTCATTAAGTTATAAAAGCGTGTTTTTTTAGTTTTTTTAAACTATATATATTTTTTTTCATATTATTGCATTGTCATCTACCTTTGACAGGGTGTGCAAAGTTTGAATCAAATCTGATCGTTCAAAGTAGGACAAAATCGAGCTCAAGGGGGTCGGTTACATACAAACATACAGGTGAAGCTAATAAAAGCGTTATCAAAAGTGTTTCATTACGATTTTCTTCTTTTTCTAAATTAATTTGGTGAGGAGTGAGGTAAGGTAGGATATATTACATAAATAATAGTTTTTAGTCAAGTCAGTCAATAGACAAGTAGCAGTCATTGGCTTTGAAGAAAATGGTGGCGTTTTTCTTCAAAACAATCGGAAACATTTTCGTTCAAATCAGGATATCACATACATACATACAATCACGCCTTATTCCGATGGGGGTAGGCAGAGATCACGGATTTCCACTTGCTACGATCCTGACACACCTCTTTCGCTTCATTCACTCTCATAACATTCTTCATACATGCTCGACGGTTTAGGATATCACATATAAATATTAAATATTATAAATATTACATGCAATCCACACAACACTATCTAACCCCAAACTAAGCAGAGCTTGTACTATGGGAACCAGATAGCTATATCAGCTATCTGGTTCCCATATTGTATACATTTTTATTTATAAATACATACTTAGAATACAATATAACACCCAGACAGAGAACAAACATCTGTGTTCACAAATATGTGTTCTCAGTGGGGATCGAACCCACGACCTACGGCTAAGAAGGCAGAGCCAACTGAGTTAAGAGGCCAGTCATATAACACTTTTATTCCATCTGCTAACACTTTGAGCTAAGACCTTAAGTAATGTTGGTTAAAATACCACCGAAATTATACAACAGACCTCAAAATAACCCCAGACCAACCTTATTAAAATTAGTTAGCTTATTGAATTAAATCCCTGTCTGGAAGAGATTGCTCTTAGCGAAAAGACCTCTAGTTTTTTAAACATTCTTATTTCGTTATTTGTAATCTTTCACTTTGGTGTACAATAAACTTAGCCACTACAACCCATTTTAGTAAGGTTTCATTTTTTTTAAATAAAATATAATAGGTACCTTGAAAACACACCAGTAACCGTCCTCATTTTCCCTTTAGTCCGCACATGCCGCCTTGTCACCAACAACCCATTGACGCCTGACAACAAGCTGGCGATACTCAGTTCGTCAATGTTCGAGAACCGGTTCATTTCATCCAGTTCTAGGTTCGGTTCTACGAGACCGGTTTTAAGCAGCTTGCTGAGGTATAGGCTTGAGAGGGCTATAAAATAAAATTCAAGACATATTTTTCAAAAGATATTCAAATAAACCTCCTAAACTCGAGAGCACTGGTGGTCTAGTGGTAGCGGCCCCGCCTTCCGATCCGAAGGTCGTGGGTTCAAATCTAGTGGTGCCAATGAGTTTTTCTGTCGAAAAATTTATGTGCACTATGCCAGTACTCTTAAAACCGTGAAGGAAAACATCGTGAGGATCAGAGAAGAGAATGAGAAGAAGAAGAAGACTTACATTATAACTTTTGAATAGTAGTCTCGAAACCAATAAAAGAGTGCGCAAGAGGGTAGATCGATTTATCTGCCAATAACATTTCGCTTACTCGTGGACTTCAGTTCAACCGTGATCATAGTGCATGCAACTGTGAAGCCCGAAATATCGGAAGTCAACTCATCAAAATTTAATCATGGTAAATATCCCGTTGTTTCATAAAAATAAGACTTACATTGCACAAATCCAAGTCGTTCTCTATGAAGCTGATAGTTCTGACACCAGTTATCGATCCCGCGCTGGTTCGAGTTCCGTGATCTCTCTTCAGACTCTTGCTGTAGCCAGTTTAACGCGGCGTGGTCTGAAGTAGCGCTGAATTTGCGTTTGATTTCACGAATTTCTGGAATAATAAAGATATTAAAATTACTTATAAACTCGACTCTAAATTGAAAAAAGTTTCAACGATTTTATGTCTTTCAATTTAAATTTTTCAATTTATTCACTTAAAATAACATTACAGATTCAATTCAATGCGTTATTTAAGGCTTTAAACTAATAAATATCTAATAAACTAAAAATAACATCTTACAAACTTCTATCCCACTTCTTATTCTTATCTCTGTCATTACTGTCTTATCCTACTTATGGATTAGCCTAGATAGATGAATGGATGGATTTACTTAATTCTAATGTTTGTAATCGTATAATTTCGTCGTTTATGAGCCAATTTCAAATTTCCCATTGAAATTTCATCATTTTTTTTTGTTTTATTTATTACACTGATTTATTTATTATTTAATGATCATTACTGCATACCTCCGTCATTTAGGACGCGATTTAGTAAATTCTTTTTTTACGATTAAATTTTCTTGGTCCCATTGAGATTTCATGAAAATCTATAGTTAGGCTCTAAAAGCGGTTTCTCAAGTTATACAGGGTGTCCCATAAGTCAACGTCCAGCCGAAAACGGGTGATGCGCCAAGTCATGACAGTTATCAGAAAAATATAAAAAAAAATATTTGCTAAGTAACTTTCGAGTTATGAGTATTTTAAAAAAACAGGAAAAACTGACACCCTGTGATGATCTTTTAAGTCCTGTGACTACAAATATTAACTTTTCATGAAACTTTTTTTTGCAACGTAAGCATGAATAACCCTTCTGTAAATTACAATTCAAAATTAAGCCATAACTGCCTCAGTTTTCAATGAAATCGTGGAGTTTTGGCCAACGTTTCATTTCAGATAATTACATCACCCAACTTTAATCGTCTGTACCGCAAAAAAAATGTACCACACTATCATGGCATGTAACTTAAAAAATTGGCGCATTTATCCAGGATTCCAAAATGGTATAATACTTGCTAGAGTACTCTTTAGTTTTGGAAATAATAAATGTTTTATCAACTAAACCGGATTTCCAATCAATTTCATTTCAATAGATAAAGTGTTTGTACCCTTTAAATGATGGACTTAAAATGCCTACGCCGTGTTTTTAAGTGACTCACAATTCACAGGTACAAGTAAATACCATTTCGACAATGCAAGTAAACAGATAGATCCACCATCTTGTCGAAAGAGTAATAACCATGGGTGTTCAAGTAATTTGTTAGTTTTAGGTGAAAGTTTGAAATAAAATTCAATCATAGGATTTCTTCAATCGTGATTTTAATTTAACTACATCAAGGATTTACAGCAAATGTTCAAACTGTTAGCCTTCAGCAGTAATGCAAGCTCTACATTTCCTTAAAAAAAAATCAGCTGTCTGTAAAGTCAGTTAACTGACGACAATTGAACGTGACAACGTCATACAGCTGTCCACGCGGACGCATCGCTCACTCAAGTAGGAGAGAGACCGATGTCGAACGCTGCCGAACGCGGAGGCCGATTGTGCCTCTTTGTCGCTCGTTCCGCGCTCTCACTTGCACTTCAAGTATTAAATGGAATGCCTCAGAGCGAGGTAACGCCGCATGAGTCATGTTTTTTCGTACGAACAGCCGGCTCCATTGAATTATAAGACGTTATCACGTCAAAAACCATGTAATAAGACCGGCGACGGGCGAAGGCAAACTTTAGATTAAAATCACGATTGAAGTAATCCTATGATTTAATTTTATTTCAAACTTTCAACCTAAAACTAACAAATTACTTGAACACCCATGGTTATTACTCTTTCGACAAGATGGTGGATCTATCTGATTACTTGCATTGTCGAAATGGTATTTACTTGTACCTGGGAATTGTGAGTCACTTAAAAACACGTCATTTAAAGGGTACAAACACTTTATCTATTGAAATAAAATTGATTGGAAATCCGGTTTAGTTGAAAAAACATTTTTTATTTCCAAAACTAAAGAGTACTCTAGCAAGTATTATACCATTTTGGAATCCTGGATAAATGCGCCAATTTTTTAAGTTACATGCCATGATAGTGTAGTACATTTTTTTTGCGGTACAGAGGGTTAAAGTTGGGTGATGTAATTATCTGAAATGAAACGTTGGCCAAAACTCCACGATTTCATTAAAAACTGAGGCAGTTATGGCTTAATTTTGAATTGTAATTTACAGAAGCGTTATTCATGCTTACGTTGCAAAAAAAAGTTTCAAGAAAAGTTAATATTTGTAGTCACAGGACTTAAAAGATCATCACAGGGTGTCAGTTTTACCTGTTTTTTGAAAATACTCATAGCTCGAAAGTTACTTAGCAAATATTTTTTTTTATATTTTTCTGATAACTGTCATGACTTGGCGCATCACCCGTTTTCGGCTGGACGTTGACTTATGGGACACCCTGTATATAAATACGGTTTAGTCATGAAGTTTGTTTCTCAAGTTTAATATAAACTAGCAGTTGGTGCCCGAGCTTCGCTCGGTATTTTTTTTTTGGTAAACTTTTGTGAATTATATTTAAATACGAATTACTTACATACTGATTAAATATTAATATTTTTCGATCTTACCGACATAATAATAAACTCCACTACTCGTCAATAGATGGCGTTCTCTGTCCCACTAACTCTTGACTTAATCAACAGATGGCGCTAGGAGTTATGATTTTATGATAAAGTTGATTATTTACTTTACGATTAAGGGGACATTTTCTAAAAATGAATCCTAGCTAGATCGTTTTATCGTCACCGAAAACCCCTGTATACTAAATTTCATGAAAATCGTTGGCTCAGTTTCCGAGATCCTAAATATATACAAGATTTTCTCGTTTAAAGGTATAAGATATAGATTGGATACATACCATCTCTTCTATCGGCAGCGTTCAAAAACACTTCTATGTCTAGATGCGCGGCGATATTGCTCACAGCAAGCGCGGTGCCCACTATTGAAGCGTGGACCAGCGCTAATCCCACGCGTGGGGACAACTGGAGTGATGATAGAGCCTTACCCAGACGGGTTAGTTGCTCTTTAGGGGTTAGAGCACCTGAAAATTTAAGGAAACTTGTTAGCAACCTTCAGCCTGTAGGTTATGGGTTCGATCCCCACCGAGAACAAATATTTGTGTGGTGAACACAGATTATGTTTGTTTTGTGTCTGGGTGTTATATTGTACTCTAAGTATGTATTTACAATAAATATAGATCTCTAGATCGTTTGTACCGGGGTGCAGATAGCTCAACAGTTTCTTGTGTATTTTGTTAATATTTGTTTTGTTTGTAAGTTTTTTGTGTAAATAAAAGATTTTTAGGTCAAATTATATACATATAAGTATTATATCAGCTATTTGGCTCCCATAGCACAAGATCTGCTTAATTTGCCTTCCTTCTAGATATCCTCTAAAGATTAATAAGTACATATTATAGGGTACGAGCTGGTATGACCGAGCTTCGCTCGGGGTTAAAAAATATTGTATTATTATTCGCCAATAGATGTCAGGAAGAGTCGTATCTTTACTGTCTTATTTTTAATTAACAACGCCATCTGCTGAAACAGCTTGCAGTTAGTTGCCCACAATCGCCAATAGATGGCAGGAACAGTTGTATATTGAGTTTAAGTTTGATTATTGCAAAGCACCAACTTCTCGTCATTTTCTAAAACTGAATCCTAGCTAGATCGATTTATCGCCCCCGAAAACCCCTATATACAAAATTTCGGGAAAATCGTTGGTGCCGTTTCTGAGCACCAAGATTCTGATTATATACATATATATACAAGATTTTCTCCGAGAAAAGGTATAAGATATATATTGCATTTGAAAAACTCAAACTTACCAATATCAATAAGATCATTGACTGCGAATTTCACTGCCTTTTCACTCGGCGGTTCTGGGAGCTGCGATAAGAAATCTTGAGTCTTATCATCGGGGGCGTAGGCTTTACAATCCAATACCGTCTGTTCTAGCGGCACTCTGTAAGAACAAACATTATGAATTTAATTTATGTAAATACTTCGAATACAATATAACAACACTCAGACAGAGAACAAACATCTGCGTTAACCACACAAATGTTTTTTCCGGGTGGGGATCAAACCCACGACCTACGGCGCAGAAGGCAGAGCTACTATAGGTAGCGGCACATAACTCTAGCGGTGACCGTTATTGCGCAGAAGTCAAAAATAAGGTACCTGAGGGGGGCTAGCGGTATGAAGGGCGGGCGTGCGTAGTGCTGATTGGCTCTCCAGTCGCACTCCGCTCTCTGTACCAATAGGACACTCTGCACACATCCACACATCCAGTGTGCGCGACATGCGCACTACGACGCATGCGCAGCGCGTATCGCTCACCGCTCAAGTTATGTGCCGCTAGTTATACCAACTGAGCTGAGAAGGCAGTGAGAAATGCTAATTAACCTGAGTATTTCTGGTGTGGAATACGGCTCGAATTCAGCCTCCTTTTCCTTTGTGTACAGTCGAAAGCAGTTACCTGGAAAATAATAATTTCAACATTGCTTTACTCGACTTTTTTTACAGTAAGTACTACCACCAAACAGCAGAATTCTAGCAGTTATAATTTATGGCTTAATATAAGTAGAGATCGTCCAATCTTAAACTGCACGTCCTACTACTTCAGTCAGTCAAAGTAAAATGTTCTTTATTACCTACATCACAAAGATGATTTTGAAGTACTTTGCTGTGAGCCAACTTCAAGAAAACGTGGTGGAGGGGCGTGCATTTTTAAACTGGTTTATCTATACGTGAGTTAGTACCTATCTATCATGGGACATTTTTGATCTCTTGTTATTATTTTCTAGATTTTTCTAGATTTTGACCTACATAAAAGGTCTCCTACATACTTATGTAAATTTTATATATTTTTAGCTCTAATTGACGTATTGGATATATCTGTAATGATACTTAAGATTCTTTGCAATAAACTAAACTAAACCACCATGCCTATTTCTGCGTGAAGCAGCATTGCTGTTTCGGTTTGAAGGGTGTGGGTGCCGGTGACATTACTGGCACGTGAGGCTGAACATCTGTATGCCTCAAGTTGATGGACGCAGGGCAGTGCATCGTAGGGCAAGTTCCTGACGTGGGTGACCTACGAGGCATTGCTTCAACAGGCGATGGTTACCACTTAACATCAGGTGGGCCATATGCTTGTTCCATCAGCTAGTCGTATAAAAACACGTTTATATACGAGCGTGCCCTATGATTTCCTCAGACAAGAGTCCTAGGACTTCTCTATCAACAGCCTATATAGAAGTCCGTTGCTGAACATAGGCCTCCCCTATACATTTCTAGGTGGGTATCCTACGTTTTGTCTAATAGGTAAGCGAGTGATTATCGATTTGAAAATATATACTTATAGTACAATAAACAAGGTTTTTTTGTGAATTTTTTTTTTAAATAATTTCGTCAAAATTAAAATATTTTTGAACAAAAACAAACAAACCATTGTTTTCTTATAAATCGAGAGCATGAGTCCTTCCCGACTTTCCTCTAACTCTCATGGTTTCGGACTTATAGTCATCAGTCATCACAGCCCTTCTCAAAAAACCACTCCCATACAGAGAACAAACATTTGTTCTCGGTGGGATTCGAACCCACGGCCTACTCACTGAGCCGTGACGCTTGTTACATGTTTAGTATATACCTGGTTGTACTCTCCCGGCGCGGCCACATCGTTGCTTGGCGGCAGCTAACGACACCCACACCGTTTCTAAACTCGCCGTGCCTGTAAGTAATCATAATATAAGTTACGTAGAGTCTGTTCAGAAAGGGGATTGGAGGGCGCTGCTGTGCTTAATCACTTTTTTTATACCATACCCCCTCTAAAAAGCTTATTTTATTCACTGGAAACAGTGAATAAAAAGCTCTTTTAATCACTGTTTTGGTGTTTGAATTTGGAACACACGACTAAGGTCAACGTCCATCTCAATACCTTACAACCTCCTTGCGTCATAAATACTCTCGATTTGATTGGTCGAAATTTTTGACAAGGAGTTAAGCATTGGATTAAAAACTGTTTTGTGTTCTTTGTTGTCATTGTCATACATAAGTAAATTGGCGCTATTTTGAATACTGTTCTTAGTAAGTTATGCAGCAAAAAGTTCGATAATAGTAAATCGATTGAAAATGCATTCTAGGAATGAAAAAGATGTGCTGAGTTGTTTGTTGTTCAATTGAGTTGTTGAGTTCATGAAAGAGAAGTAGGTAGAAAACTTGCATTAATTTATCCTTCTTTATTTACAAATCAAATCAAAATCTAAAATTATTTGTTTTATGTCATATAAGAATAGTATAAACAAAGTTCATAGTTTTTAATCCTGTTTCGCTTAAATCTTTCTTTTTCTCGAAGTCATGGTATAAAGTATAGTATGCAACTCTTGAATAAAACGGATTAATATCGAGGGCCATGAATCACTCGCGTCGTTTAGGATTCTAACACTCTCTCACTCGCTACGCTCGTGATTCAATCATCATGAATCACTCCCTACGGTCGTGATTCAGTCGTTAGATTCCTGCACTTGCTCGTGATTCATCTTTGGCCCTCGATTTAAATCCGTCTTTTATTCACTAGTTGCATAATATACTATTGTTTAGTGGGCAATTCAATAGCGCGTCTGTTGCGTTTTGATCCTATCACAACTAGTGTACTATTCCTTTATTTAATTTTATGATGCAAAATGCTGACAGAAAGAAAGGGATGAGCTGCCATATAAAAATCGAAACGTTAGTTCACAATTTGGCCACGACGACGGCTCTCTTTCTGAACAGACTCTACAGTCTACACATTTTACTTGCGGTAGACTGGGATTCTAGACGCAATAGTTTTATCGTACCTGACTCCATTTCAAGTCATAAAGTATTGCCTCGTAGGTCACGCACGACAGGAACGTGCCCTACGATAAACTGACCTGCGTCCATAAACTTGAGGCATAAAGATGTTCAGCCTCACGTGCCAGTAATGTCACCGGCACCCACACCGAAACACAGCAATGCTGCTTCACGGCAGAAATAGGCATGGTGGTACTCATACTCATACTCATATTATTTATTGCAATTATTATGTTACATGGTCAGGTCTTAAAGTAAAAAATGGTGAATACATAACAGGCCCTTATCTTTAGAGCATAGCAATATTTGGAGTATTTTTTGGGTGGTAGTACGCACCCGGACGAGACACACACAAAGAGCTCTACTACTACTAGAGCCGTTGTTCATAAATATTGCATTAAAAACCATGATTTAACTTTGAAAGCTCGAGAGGAAAAAGCCTTTTAAGTTAGTGTTGTGTAGGTAATACAATAGTGTACTGTAGTGTAAGTGTAAACTTAGTGCTACATATTATGCACACAACAGCAGACTTCAAGAAACATGCTTATGGACACATATTTAGAATAACAATTTCGAAATTTAAGTCAGCATTAAATTAGCCTACATTATGGCTAGATCGTAATCGTATTAGGATACTTAATTTTTAAAACTAGTATGCACACTAATACAAAAAAAAAACCATGATAGTTTCAATAGTTGTGTCATGTCTGTTTTTTGCTATACCTATGCGTCGACGGACTAAACAGACGGACGGATTGTATGATATGAACAAAAACTTACCAGTGCCATGTTTGATAGTGTTCTCTCTATGCGCGCCTGTGTCTATGACATAGATGACGTCATGTATAGTGACCGATGTCTCGGCCACGTTGGTGGCTAGAACTATCTTACGGATGCCCGGCGGTGGAGTCGCAAACATTTTGGATTGATCTGCGGTTGATAACCTGGAATAAAACATTTAATTGAATCATATGGATCACCTTGAAAGTAGTCTTAAATTAGTCTGGAAAAGTCATGAAGTAGCCTTGAACTAGTCTTAAAAATCTTGAACTAATCTTAAATTAGTCTTGAAGTATTCTTGAACTTGTCTTAAAGTAGTCTTGAACGAAACTTTAAGTAGTCTTGATCTAGTCTTGAACTAGTCTTGAACTAGTCTTAAAGTTGTCTTGAAGTAGTATTAAAAAATCTTAAAGTAGTCTTGAATTTGTCTTAAAGTACTCTTGAACGAGTCTTTAAGTAGTCTTGAACTAGTCTTGAAGTGGTCTTAAAGTAGTCTTATAGCAGGCTTATAGCCGGTTTTAGTAATAGGACATCATTAGTGAGACCGGGCAACGAAACACATCACTAGATCTTTAAAACTACGCAAAGGATTTTAAAGGGGTTTTTTTAATAGAAGTGAAGTAGTAAGTGATTCAAGAGGAATGTTTATATGTATAATACATGCATAATTCTGTAGAGTAACATGATAAATTTAAAGG
Source organism: Thera britannica (assembly GCA_939531255.2). NCBI lineage: Eukaryota > Metazoa > Arthropoda > Insecta > Lepidoptera > Geometridae > Thera > Thera britannica. The sequence continues at coordinate 6,542,796 of OW618045.2, forward strand.
TTTGCCTATTAAAAGCTGTAAACGTTGTTTATAAGGGCATTCTGTAGTAGGTGGGTATATTTAGTATCAGCATTTACATTTGCACCCGCGCAAAGCCGGGGCGGGTCACTAGTATAATATACAATTATATTGATGTTTGTCGATGTTTCGTTCTGTCCATGATATGTTATCTAAATAATTTTAATTTATTTCTTGTTTAAATTTTCTATGATTGATTGTTTTACCTAGAATGTACCGGCAATATCAAGTGTAACCCTGTCCGTCCGTAATACTCGTCCAGCTGTTGCTTAGCTTGTTTGATCTCAGCCCAACCCGGGAGGAACACTAGTATAGCGCCTTCTGGTTCGTGTTTGTCCACTGCTTTTATTGTTTCCACTATCTAAAATGGAATTACAAATATTAATTCCTCCTACTTCTTTCAAATAATTATAATAAAAAATAAATATTGTGTAACTACACAATTTAAGCTTTCGAAATATGGTGCTGGCGGACAATGAAGAAAATTATTTGGACGGAAAAAGTTACGAACAAAGAGGTCTTAGAGCGAGTAAAGGAGAAGAGAGTTATACTTGAGACGTTACAAAATCGAAGAGGAAAAATGTTTGGACATCTTCTACGACATGACAGCTACATAAAGAACATCATTGAAGGAAAGGTTGAAGGGAAACGGGGAAGAGGAAGGCCAAGAATAAGTTACATGAGCCAGATAAAAGAAAAAGTCGCTGTCATGTCGTATAAGGAAGTCAAGGGGGCCGCATTCGAAAGACTTAATTGGAGAAAACTGCATCAAAACCCCGACAACAGCTAAGCTCTTAAATTTAAGAAGAGACACAATTTAAATAAATCTATCTAGCTCCAAACTAAGCAGAGCTTGTACAATGGGAACCAGATGGCTGATGTAATACTTGAATACTGTTTTTTATACACATACTTAGCATACAATATAACATCCAGACAGAGAACAAACATCTGCGCTCACCACACAAATATTTGTTCGCGGTGGGGATCGAACCCACGACCATGGAAGGCAGATAGACCAACTGAGCTGAGAGGCCAGCAGTAAATACGAAAACACATCTTTATACGAATTCCGTAGTTTTTTCCATAGAGATAAAATAAAAATACCTACGACGGGATTCGAACCCACGATCAGGATTTCATCTTGAAGCTTTGCGGTATCTGTGACAAGATAATCACGTAATGCTCAACGCTGTGCCCAAACGCTGCCCATCCGAGTTGGATTCATCGATCGTCGTACCAAGAATCAAAGTTTCATTGAAAATGTCTAAAGGTAGTCAGAGGCACGCCAAATACACTCATCAGCATTGTCTACCTATTTCGAATTGGTGATCTCATTTTTCGAGATTTTGTCCCTACCTTAATTTTTTATGGACACCCACTTTTGTTAGATTTTTAAGGTTTAGTTTTAATTAGTTTTAGTTTTTTTTGTTATATTATAAAAAAAATATATATATACATAATAAACAGTTGTATTTTATTTATATATTATTAATAAACAACACAAAATAAAAATAATTGCCATACCTAGTTTAGTTTCCTAAAGAAATTATATCAGTTTTTGTAAAAAATCAACAAAAGCTGAATATCCCTGGACAATGAAATGAAATGATATGAAATGAAATGTTTATTTGCTTGAAATATGGTTTATTTTTACAATTAAAACATTTACTTTCTTTACATTCAGCGTGGCAATGCCGCCAGCGTCTTGGGGACGCTTCCGTCTGGCACTGATTTGGATCAGTTGAGCTATCTCTAGATCGTTTGTAACGATCTGCAGATAGCTCAACTGTTTCTTGTGTATTTTGTACATTTTGTAAATATTTGTTTAATTGTAAGTTTCTTTGTGTAAATAAATTAAATAGTGGCAACAGTTTTTACTTATACTAAATTCAATATTGATGTGTGTATGTATTTACCTCGGCAATATTGAGCTGTGGCCTTCCATCTTCTTTCTTACAACTCGCCAATGTATTCGGCAGTCGAATATTGTATTTCCTCTGTATATCTTCTAAATATGATAATTGTACAGGATAATATCGCCCTGGCACTTCCACGACAGCACATGAATCAAAATATCTGAAAATATAAAAAAAAATCATAAACTCAAACTCAAAAATCTCAAAGAGCTCAGCCTACTGAGCTGTAGGTCGTGGGTTCGATCCCCACCGAGAACAAATATTTGTTTGGTGAACACAGATGTTTGTTCTCTGTCTGGGTGTTATATTGTATTCTAGTATGTATTTAAAAAAATATTTAAGTATGAGAGATCAGCGGTAAAAAATATTTAAGTATTTTATCAGCGATCTAGTTCCCATAGTACAAGCTCTGCTTAATTTGGGGCTAAATAGTGTTTTTTTATACAACTAGCTGATGGAACAAGCAGATGACCCACCTGATGTCAAGTGGTAACCATCGCATATAACAAAGCATTGCCTCGTAAGTCACGCACGTCAGGAACGTCAGGAATTTGTGCCGTATCTAATACCAAATAAAAATAAATATTGCGGACAATTCACACAGCACTATCTAGCCCCAAATTAAGCAGAGCTTGTACTATGGCAGCCAGATAGCTGATAAAATACTTATATTATTTTTTTGTATATACTTAGAATACAATACAACACCCAGACAGAAAACAAACACCTATATTCACCACACATATATTTATTCTCGATGGGGATCGAACCCACGACCTACAGCGCAGAAGGCAGAACTACTACCAACTGAGCTGAGAGGCCAGTCAAATATACTGATATAATACCTAAATTCATTTTTTTTGTAAATACATACTTCGAATACAATACAATTAGTAATTAATTAATCAATCAATACCTTGTAAAAACCTCTGTATCAAGAGTAGCGCTCATAACAACAATCTTTAGATCGGGGTTTATATCTAAAGCACGCTTCAGCAATAGCATAATTATGTCCGTATTGACATCTCTTTCATGTGCCTCATCTATAACTGCATGTGAACAACCTATTAGCCCTGGGAAAAAAACATAAATAAAAAAAAAATTGAGAGGTGTCAAGGGGCACCCGGATGGAACGAAGTTCCTTTATTATTATTTACAAAAAAACCTGTATACACTCAACAAAAATAATCGTCGCGACACCACACTGTTCAATGCGAAATAGAAATGAAAATATATGGCTTGCTTTCTATAAGAGAGAGAGACAGAGAGAGAGAGACAGAGAAACATGCGCACGCCGCACAGCTTACTAAAGCAAAAAGTGTCGTGACAACTTTTCGTAAGATTTTCTTCCGTCTAGCCCCCTTTTACAACGCGCGATAAGGAACTTCGTTCCAAAAATAAAGTTAAAATAGAAAAAGGTGCTAGGTGGACTGACCACCTTAAGAGAGAAACATGGTGGGGAGAAGCCAGTTTAATGATGTGGTTAAAATGGCTACAAATAGGACGCGCTGGAGGTAGGTCGTCCACTGTATAACTAACGGCACATAACTTGAGCGCTGAGCAATACGCGCTGCGCATGCGTCGTAGTGTGCCATGTCGCGCACACTGGATGTGTGGATGTGTGCAGAGTGTCCTATTGGTACAGAGAGCGGAGTGCGACTGAAAGGCCAATCAGCGCTACGCACGCCCGCCCTGGAAATCCATCAGTCTAATAAGAGTTCAGTACAATAACGCGTACCGAGCTCTTGTGAGACTGCCGAGATACTGCAGTGCGTCGAACATGTTTGCCCAGGCTGGGGTGCCCGACTTTTTTGGTATTACTAGATCCCGCATAGCGGCTTTTTGGAATCGGATGGTTCGCTCCAAAAATGGCATCCTGAGGGCTGTCTTTGATTACCTACCCAATCCAATGTATAAACATTGGATTTCTCTCCACCTCAACGACAACAAAAAGTAGTGTAACCTCTAAGTACCTATTGTACCTAGAGGTAGGATAAATTAATATTAAGTTTTTTTTACCTGGATTAGTTTGCAGTCTGTTTAGTAGCACTCCGGATGTACAGAATAGTACTGAACCAGAGGGAGGCTTTGGCGGTTTCGAGTTTAGCCTCACTTGGTAACCTATGGATAGACCCACCTGAAATAAAACAAGAAATAATTAAATAGTAGTAGTAATTTATAATCCAATCCGAACTGGCTGCGCCAAGATTTTGTTTAACTGCCCCAAACGACTTCACTTCAATCAATTCAGCAATCCATGCGAACATGATCATAAAATATGATTTTAAATATACCTGCCAAATTACAAAAAAAAATAAAGAAATAAACTTTTTTGTGTTTCTTTGCTGCTTTCCAACCAAAGGTTGTCTGTAAGAGATCGCTCTTCGACGATAAGACCACCCATTGTACATAATTATATTTTGAATAATAATATTTTTACTTGTTTCCATATTGTTAGTTGGCAGGTGCGCAATAAAGAATTTCTTATTTTATTCTAATCTTCTTCGATAGAGCTTAGCTCTTCGGGGTGTTGATGCAGTTTTCTCCAATTAAGTCTTTCGAATGCGGCCTCCTTGACTTCCTTAAACGACATGACAGCGACTTTTTTTTTATCTGGCTCATGTAACTTATTCTTGGCCGTTTTCCTTCAACCTTTCCTTCAATAATGTTCTTTATGTAGCTGTCATGTCGTAGAAGATGTCCAAACATTTTTAAATTTTCCTTCCTTTTTTTTTCTCGCATGAGATGGAGGGACGAGCTGGACGCTTTTGAGCGGGACTGGCAACTTAAAGCAGAAAATCGTAGTGACTGGCGTAAATGGGGGGAGGCCTTTGGCCAACAGTGGGACACTACAGGCTAGTAGTAATAGTAGTAGTAATACTAATAAAGGGATTCAAATCTTTTTAGAAGTTACCTCTTCTCCCAATTCACTGGCAACTCTCTCAGCCAATCCAATAGCAGCCACTCGTCTCGGTTCCGAGACCACAATGGCCGCATTTACACCGCTCGCTTTCAGTATCACTGCTGGAACGCGGGTGGATTTACCGCATCCGGCTGCGCCAACTACCAACGTCACCCTGGATTCGTTCAGCGCTGATGTGATTTGCTGTCTGTTGGGATAGGATTAGAGTTGAATCTTTTTGATTTGTTTGGGTTTGATATTCTAATGTAGCTTTAAATAGGACAAAGGATTTTTCTGTATTTGAAATATTTTATTGGATACATTACAAACCACTTTTTATTTATTTTATTATTATACTTTGCCCTGCAACACATAATTATGACACGATAGGCTGAAAATAAATAAATTATAAACTAACAATAGAGAGGCAATAACCTAAATTTTAATATCCCTAATTAGCCTGAAAGGGGGTAAACAATTTTTATTTTAGGACTATCACAGACACTCAAAGAGAGAAAGAAATTAAACAGCTTTCTTAATAAATTTTATTCAATGCTTTGGTATGTCCAAAAGTTTGGTGCCAGTTATTTTTATTTGCATCCATTCAACCACAATTTAAAACTAACAATTTCACAACTTTGCTTTGAAAACATTGCTGCTCCACTTTCAAGATTCGTTTCTTTATTCCATTCGGCCGCATTAAAGAACCAAAGAGTCAAGAAATTGTCTCAACGCACGAGAATCGAGAAGTGCTCTACTTTCGTGTTTCGTTTCTCCGCGAGTGAAACTCAATCGCGACCCACATAGAGGCCGAATGCTCTACATCCACACTCATCTGACCCACAATGCAACGCGAAAGTTGGAAGCGAGAGTGATCGAAAGTTACAAACGTCACTGTGACGTTTAACTTGACTCTCGATTTCGTTGGTAGGGGAATGATGATGCAAAATACGTCATAGTCACGTGATCTGTCTGTTTGCAATGTCTGTGCTTACTATTTTTAAATACTGTGTAGGTACATTATTATTACATAAAAATATATTATTGATACTCAGATTTGAATGTTTGTTTTTAAGGCCTGCGCACACCTAGGTCGCTGGCGTACGCGATCAGTGAAACGCTGTCAAATTTGACAGCGATATTTGACAGCGTTTCATTAATCGCTATTGCCAGCGAACTAGGTGTGCGCAGGCCTTTACCCCTTAGTCATTCCTTTCGATTTGCGATGTATCATGACATTTAGTACGTATTTACCTATACCTACGTCACGACTGTATAACCACAACTTCTGTTGATCTACTTTTAAACCTTCGGAAATATTTGAATCGGAAAACCCGTAGATTGTTCCGTGTTTTTAAACAAACAAAACTAAAACAGGACATATAGACGTTTTTGATCCAGTAAATTTTCCAAAGGTTAGAAAAAACGTGTGATGACGTAAATAAATACGTAAAGGCCTGCGCACACATAGGTTGCTGGCGATCAATGAAACGCTGTCAAATATCACTGCCATTGACAGCGTTTCACTGATCGCCATCGCCAGCGACCTAGGTGCGCGCAGGCCTTGAGGCAAACGTCACAAGACGCAATTGAAAGCGAAAGGCATAGTGAAAACGAAAGGAATCGAAACGAAACTTTCGAACAGTTGTGACGACTGTGACGTAGATATAGTCGTCAGCTGTTCGAAAGTAAAAGTACAAACGTCACTTACGTCAGAATAAAGGCCTGCGCACACCTATACTCGGATTTTTAATTAGACGAAGCTAGCTGACGTTTACTGTGTTGTCAGTTTTTGATGAAATGAAAATAGTGTTGTGACAAAGTGAATGATTGAAAAAACTCCTGAATGAATGAAATTGCCTCGTTTTTCAAGTGAATAGTTAGTGTGCCGATTTTGACTTGACGTGCCCGGTTGAGGATCCATATCGTTCGCGTGAAACAATATAGCAACAAAATACACAACAATTACCACAAACACAACGTAACGAAAAACTTTACAAAAACAATAACTAAACAGCGTGAGCGCAGAAAAACATTCGTGCTATCAGACCAGAGGTTAGAAGTCGAATTACAAACAAAATGGTGACCGACGCGCAATGCGCATGGCGTTCATCGGTGTTGGCACTAGTCGCCACGCCGCGCTTTCGTCAAAAAACTGATTGTAATTACCTACATACTACAAGTAACTTATATCAGAGCACTTTTATACATTTTTTTATACAAATTTCAATATTATTTTATATTTTGAAATGATTAACTATTCACTCATTGTTCATTCATCTGATTGAACGAGAACTGAACGCAGCACTATTACTTTAAATATGGCAACATTATTTTACAAAGTGACATTAGCTCCTGTCAGTGGGTATCGTCTAATTAAAAATCCGACTATAGTTCGCCGGCGGTAGCGATCATCATCAATCAATCAATCGGGTCGTCTACACTTCTTCAACCATCCGGTGGGAAGTGCGGGTAAGAACCGAACTTCTCGTTCTTTTTTCTGGCCTCAACTTCGCGAGCTACAACTCGCGAGTCTCGTGACTTTGCCCCGAATGCCTTCCATGTGGGCGGCCTTCCGGTGGCTTTTCATTGGCCTTATTGTATGGCTAAGGTGGCTTCTTATAGCAAGTGGTGGCGAGTGTGTCTGATCAGTGAAACGCTGTCAAATTTAACAGCGTTTCACTGATCGCCGACGCCAGCGGCCTAGGTGTGCACAGGCCTTTATTCTGACGTAAGTGACGTTTGTACTTTATAAAGCACTAGCAGCCCGTCCCGGCTTCGCACGGGGTAGACAATATTGTTGTACATTATTTTGTTCTATCGTTAATAGTTTCGGCAGCGCATTCGACGAAAGACATTTTATATAAGACTCATTTTTCTACACCTTCGGTTACATTGTTCAAATTTTACCAAGGATCCCTAATTTTTTCAAAATGAAATGTAGCCTATGTCAAATCGGAAGAATGTAGCATTCTATTGGTGAAAGAATTTTTTAAATCGGCCCAGTACTTTTTGAGCCTATTCATTACAAACATACAAAAATAGGTACAAATCTTTCCTCTTTATAATATTAGTATAGATAAAGAGCTCTATAACTAATAGCGGCACGTAAGTGTAGCGTTGCGGTTATTCGGCCGATCTTGATGTATGGATTTGAGGCTTGGACACTGACCCAGAAGGAAGAACACAAGCTTCTGGTCGCAGAGCGAAGGGTACTGCGAAAAATCCTGGGCCCAGTCCAACGCGAAGATCCTGGAGGGTGAGGAAGAATCGGGAGGTCGCGGAGCTCGTGGCTGAACCGAATATCATCGGCGAAACAAAAGCACATCGGCTTAATGTTAATGTTTTTAATGTACCTACCTATTGAATTGCTTTATCTATACTAATATTATAAAGCTGAAGAGTTTGTTTGGTTGAACGCGCTAATCTCGGGAACTGCTATTCCGAATTGAAAAAATATTGTTGTGTCCATTTATCGAGGAAGGCTGGCTATACATACGCTACGACCAATAGAACCAGCATCAATACAAAATGTTGCAAAAATCTATGACTATCCTTTTCTAACACGTAGGGACTTTTCTATGTTCATCCTTTTCTACCACACTAACGACCCGCCTCAGCTTTCGCACGGGGATTAGATTAGCTTTATTCAAAACTAGCGAATTTTGAATAAAGCTAATCTTATCTAATACCCTAAATAATGAATACTCACTCATAATCATCAATAGGCAGACTTATGCGAGATTCGTTGTAGTGTTCAATCGATCGCTTTAATGCTTCGCTCCGTTTGTTCAGAGTCGTTTGCGAAGGCGGTCTTATCACCCGGCCGTACACTGGATGGACCGGACCGGCTTGTTCTAGAAATAATATAGAGAAGAGTTAGAAGAAAGCTTCTTCTTAATTAGATGGCATCTGTCCATTCGGTCAATTTTGCCAATGCCAAGTGAGGATATCATACTAATGGATGGTGGATGGATGTTTGTTACTCAATAACTCTAGAACGACTGAACAGATTTGGATGAAATTTGGCACAGATATAGATTATGGTCTGGAATAGCACATGTTGGTACTTCTTATCCCGGTGAAATGTATACTATATGGTTCCCGTAGGATGTATTTGTTAAACACTTTTTATTACTGGCACGTGAGGCTGAACATCCGTATGTCTCAAGTTGATGGACGCAAGGCAGTGCATTTTAGGGCACATTCATGACGTGCGTGACTTACGAGGCATTGCTTTGTTAAGTATAGGTGATGGATATCACTTAACATCAGGTGCTTGTCCCATCAGCTAGTTGTAAAAAAATAACTTACCTGAATTAATTGCTAATTCGTCATCTTGATCATTTTCTCCTTCAGAGATTTCGTCTGTAACATTAAAAAATACAATTATTCATTTCTTCAATGCTTCATCTTATCTTATTACCTTTAAAAAATTCTTGTATATATATTTTTAGGATCTCGGAAACTGCGCCAACAGAGAGTACAGAGGGTTTCGGGGGCGATAAATCGATCTAGCTAGGATTCATTTGAAGAAAATGATTATTTCACTCAGAGTTCAATAATTAAACATAAACTGAATTATGTTACTGCTCCTGCCATCTATTGACGATTGTGAGCAACTAACTGCAAGCATATCCAGCAGATAGCGTTGTTCAGTAAGCATAAACCAATAAAGATAATAATAATGACTCTTAAGATTTCTTAAAAATACAAATTAACGAAAACAATTCCGAGCGAAGCTCGGTTACCAACTGCTAGTGTGTATTTAAACAAGAATTGAATTTGTTCTATCAGAAGTGCAAGTCATAGTTTACTCGATCAGTCTGAACAATTCGTTTTGCCTATTGTGTCTCTCTTTTGTATGAAGAAAAGAATGAGACAACAACAATACGCTACGTAGAAACGATCGAAACGAGTCTCATTGTCTCATTATTTCTCCATACAAAAGAAAGAGAACGCACAACAATATACAAATTGTTCACACTAATAAACGTATCTGGTTGTCTTTGTAAAAGATTTGCTTAATTTGAAACTAGATGGCGCTGTGCGAAACATGCACAAAATATTCTAGTTTCATTCGTTTGGTTTCAATATAAATAAATACTGTAGACAATCCACACCACACTATCTAGCCCCAAATTAAGCAGAGCTTGTAATATGGTAGCCAGATAGCAGATATCAAGGGTGCAGTGTTAAAACCCGATAAATGCAAAAATATCGAAAATTTGTTTTAGACAAAACCCGATAAATTAAGAAATTCTGATTCTCGTGAGTTATAAACAAATTTTACTTTTTTTGCATTTATCGGGTTTTAACACTGCACCCTCGATATAATACTTATATACATTTTTTTTTTGTAAATACTTACTTAGAATATTATAATAAGTAAACCACTCGAACAGAGAACAAACATCTGCGTTCACCACGTAAATATTATTCAGGCCAGTCATATCATACCGTCATCAATAGTAGAATCCTTCATAAGCTGCACCGGCGCTGTTATCACTCTGTGCTGAGCTTCTTTGGCTGTTCTTTCGTAGATTTCTCCTGGAACCGAAGACTAAAAGTTATTTCAATACAAAAATCACTTACATTATGAACATCCTAGATAATTCGTTTGGTTTTTGTAGCTTCTACGACATGCTGGTTTTCTCACAATTTTTCAGACAAACTCATGAGTGTAGGAGCTGATTTGAGAGCACGATTTTTGGATCGGAAGACTGGGTTACTATCATTAGACCAGCGTAGCCTATAAAGATTGCTAGAGACTATGCCAAGATTGCTTCGGAGTAGACTCCTTGGCAATCGCTTATAGCAATAATCACAAAGCTAATTTGCTATCGCAATTCTATTAGGCTCATAAAAGTAATTTTGAGAAATAATAAGCTACTAGCTGCCTGTGCCGGCTTGAAGCACGGGTGAAGGTTCAATTTTTAAAACTTTTTAATATAGCCTATGTTACTCAGGGTGAATGTAGGTTTCCAAAGAATTATTGAAATCGGCACAGTAGTTTTATACACACAAAAATACAAATCTTTCCTCTTTATAAAATTAGTTTCGAAGTATTGATATCATCGAATGAAGAGTTTTTACACTTATTACCGGAGCATCGTCACACATCTTTAAAGTATTGGTACCTGGGAGAATCTACCGCGCCAGAGGAAGAAATTCATCACAAACTTACTTATCCCATTCTCATAATCTCCCCATATCCTCCCGACCCTCTCCAAAGAGTTCTCACTGATCCTCACAAAGATAGGATCATTCAAAGTGCTTTTCACTTCGTTTATGACTTTTCTATCGTATATAGGGTGTCCCTTGCTGTCGATTCGTTTGTTCACTATCAGCCAATGCAGGGCTTGAGTGGCTGCCGTTTCACCCGCTTGACGTTTTGATAGTGCTGTGCTGGAAAAAACGTGTCTTTGACTAGCTATAGACATTCTTCTTAACGCGTCATTAGTTCTTTCGAACCAGTGTGGTGAAAGGATTTCTATTGATATGAAATTTAATGATTATTATTTATGTTGTTTCTAAAATTAAATAACATGAACCTATAATTTTGGAACCCAGCTAAGGGGAATGAGTGACACAATAGTACATTGTTACCCGAGGATTGAAAGTCACGAAATGAATCAGGCGCCAATGGAGCTCGAGAGACTTAAATAAGTCTTTCACCCGAGGTAAACAGTAAACACTGTGCATTTCATTACGAATACAAGGAAAGTAATTTAAATTTTACGTCGCGCTCTAATTAGAACTTCTCTTTTTCTTTAAACTTCCTACCGTTGTAATGGGTTTCCAACCTTCTTGCTGAATAAAAAGTTGGAATTTGGTTCAATAACCTCCTTGCTGTTTAGAAAGTTAGAACATGGTTGAATAAAAATAAGAAAATAGAACTTGTTTTTTTAGCGATTCTCCCTAGGGCTGAAAGTATTACTTTCAATTAGGCCCCTCAGGCAACTTCAGACCTACTTTCCAAGTATGACCAGTGAAAAATTAATTTTAATAAATGATTATGATAAGACATGTTTTTGACCTTTTTTAGGCTCTACGGGCTCTACAACATACCAGTTTTCTCATAATGTTTCCCTTCACCTATCACTTTTAAAACATCCTCTTTTTGCAAAACTTACGATTCAAACTTAATATTCTCCGGCCAAACAAATGCATAAGTGCAGGTCCAATCTAGATTCTGCGGACCTTTTTTCTTGACCCCTTTAGGAGCCACATGTTGTTTGTAGTAGACATCAAATACTTTCTCTGGGGTCTTGGCTAGTAAGTTGTTTAGGGTCATTCTGGGTGCCGGAAAGAGAGCTTTGATTTTTGTTAGTTCTGAAATATAAATTTAACAATTTTTTAAATTAAGTTATGGAAATCTTTGTTTTAACAGCCCTACTTATAAACGCAATTTAAATTTAATCATTGCTTAAAGTTAGCCCTGTCACTGTTTGTCATTACCCAGTGGTAAGAGATGGCAATAGTTTAAGCACTGTTTATTTTTTGACATATTTTTATAAGTAAGGCCATAAAATGTTTAGCAGTGGACTTCATTTAGTGGATGACAAAATAATTGCTTGGACTTGGCTCTGACTGTCCTTAGAATGTATGCATGAATTTTGAGAACATTAACAATGCATGTTTTTTTTTGCATGGACTAAATGTTGGTGATTATCTGTCATTCTTACATCTCTACCGGACAAAAGTCATCAAGCCCCAAACTAAGTTAGTACCATAGACATAGAGTAACATATTAAGCTAAAGGGGCAACTATGACACTATCTAATATAATTATAAGTATAAGGAAATAGTTTTTTTTTCTACAAATCCCATGTTATAATAACATCCAGATACAAACACCTATATTCCTCACATAGTTTGTCCTTGATGGGAATAGAACCCTCGAACTAGTGCAACTTTTGAGTGACAAAGTAAAAATTGAATTTTATATTTATGAGCAGCCTCTATTCATTTTTTTTTTAATATAGATAGCTAAGCATTTGACAGCCACCACACCTGATGGAAAGTGAGTTTTAGAACCATTTTAACCTTACCTATATCACTAATCTCCACAGCATTGGGCAATTCTTTTGAGTACCATTTTCTATGTAATGTGTACAACGGAAAAACCTTAAACCCTGTTTTATTTCTCTGCTGGCTTCCATCGTTGTATATACAGTTGGCTCTGCCTGAAATAAGAAATGAATAAGAATGAAATAAAACACCAAGAGAGAGAACAAACATCTGTGTTCTAAAGTTCACAAATGTTCGTAGAGTCTGTCCAGAAAGAGAGCCGTCGTGGGATTGGAGGGTGCTGCTGTGCTTAATTACCTTTTTTGTTTAGTGGGGTAATACAATAGCGCGTCTGTTGCGTTTTGATCCTATCACAACTAGTGTACTATTCCTTTATTTAATTTTTATGATGCAAAATGCTGACAGAAAGAAAGGGATGAGCTGCCATATAAAAATCAAAACGTTCACAATTTGGCCACGACGGCTCTCTTTCTGAACAGACTCTTATAGAATGTTAGCTTTTGTACCTATAAATTTTTGCAAAAATGTTCACAGTGGCAGCAAACCCACAGACAGTAGAGCTATTACAAACTGAGCGGTAAAGGCTGTAAATCAATAAGAGATTGGCTTTCAGATGCCATCATACATTTCAGTCCTGATATATTGATAACATAGTTTAAGTTGCGTGTCAATGAAATTATCACAAAATCGCAAAGGTTGTTGGTAATCAATGAATGAAGACAACCTAAAACTACTTAGAAATTAAAAGGGAAGGCTTATGTCCAGGAGTAGGTTCCTTCAGGCAGATGAAAAACAATTTTTACTGCATTTGCCATGATCTCTCTTTTAGGGGTGATGTAATAACTAACTAAAGACAAGATTCAAATTGGTTAGCTCTGATTTCTTGCTTTCTTTCTACGTGTGGTAGAATAAATGAATTCCCATAACTTGAAGCATGTGACACCGAGTATGTAAGCACTAAATTACCTCAGAATTTTTACAGGTTATAGGTAAAAAAATATTACTTACTGCTGTACTCCTGAAGCCTCAAACTAACACAGCTGGCTGGGGTATTTTGTAATAGGAAATTTAAGTTTCTTGAGCGTAACGCGATGTATTTCGTGGCAAACATTATTTTAAAAACTTCAACGCCGGGTTTCGTTCGCAATCGCAAGACAACTTGCCGGCACTAAATTATGCGTTACGTTAATGCGTATAACCACGTAAAACTATTGGTAAGTAGGTATAGAGAATACGAATAGAGATGCCTTGTACGTGTACTGAAAAGTTCAAGCTGCAAGCAAATAGAAAACCCGGTAAATCCCCTTATTTCTTCAGACAGTTCAACCAATTCCCAAAAACCAAACCAACCAACCAAAACAAACACGAAACCAGTATGACCAGATTAAATATGAAAATACCTAAAAAAATACTTAACAGGGTAAATTACGAATAAAAAATACTGATACTCTAAAACCCGTTTTATTTATTTTATTATTCTTCATTTCTTATAATTTTGCTTTGTCCATAATATTGCCAGTTATTTTCTTGTCCGAAATATTTTTACTGTCCCGTTAGCTGGATTATCGTATCTTTCAAATAGACGTTTATCAGTCTATGGCTTTTAACGATTAAGATGTGAAAAACCATAACTGTTATCCTAATTTTCATATAGTTATGTACTGAATCTATTCCACGGGTTTTTATCACGTTATTTAATTTATTTTCCCAACGTTTCGGCTATATTGCAATAGCCGTAGTCTGCTTGGGACCAGGTCACGGGGGGTTTCACTTCTAAATTATACAACAGTCATAAAAGTACCCACAATAATACTGATCTACGAAAATATCGATAAAAATACCGAAAAAGTATTAAAATACAGATTCTGGTCACACTGTAGGAAACGAAATGAAAACTTCTTCTTTTCCGTCACTTTAGTTCTATAATTTGACGGAAAGTCAATGTCAATCGTTGATGTCAATTGTCATTAAAGGATTGCAATCATGGATTGCAATCCTTTGCTTTTGGAGATAGAGGTAGAAAGAAGTAGCGTAGATTGCTCTTTTTAGGGTTCCTCAATGTAAAAAACGGGAGGCGATAACGCCTGAGGTCCAATTTCACCGTTAAACGCGTTTAACTAAACTCGTTTATATGTACGTACACAAAAGAAATGCAACGACATTGACAGGTCTTAAGCGCGTTTAGAGAAAAATGTACCAACTGAATGCTTAAGCGAGTTTAAACGTCAGTAGAAAGCGTTCAATTTCAACAGTGAAATTGGACCTGAATCGTCGAACTTCGAAACAAACAACGCTAATGTAATGTAAATTGTTTGGTTCGAAGTTCGAAGTGACTGGCGGGGGTGCCGCACGTGCATGCGCCAGTAATTTATAGTTTCCCTCAAGTAGATGAATCTCTCGTAGAGAGTATTATATTCCTTGAGATGAATGAAGGGCAGTGCATCGTTTGGCACGTGCGTGACCTGCCAGGCAATGCTTTGGTTACCACCAGGTGGGCCAATGCTTGTTCCATTGGGTAAAATTTAGAATTTTGACTTAGTTTAGGCCAAAATTGACCCAACATACTTACTATATTTATTTATAGAGCCTTCACACGACGCGCAACTGCCTAAGTTCTGGATTTCCCTAATGATAGATGCCTACGTCATACGGTAGGTAGGTATTAATGGTTCTACCAATGTGCATTACTCGTGCCTTTATTAAACTATATTAGCTATATCCTGCGACTTCATTCGCGTGGTAAGATAATTTTTATCTTGTGGCTATTCTGGATATTTTTTACAACCCACAGGTTAGGTACCTACCTAATTATTAACCTACCTATAATAAATACGATTATGTATGTACGGTCAGTGACAAAGTATATTTTCAATTTCAGTATCATTATTTCTTTGAATTTTTGAGTAGTAAGATCTTCAAAATCTTAGTCTCTAGCTTGGAGGAATTAGAAATGGAGGCGTCAACGTTTAAATCCACGAACAATATTTTCTGCCAAAATTGACGGGGGACGAGGTAAACACGCATGGCACACGCGCATAGCAAAATCCTATTCATGTAAACACACACATTGACAAACCCGCACACGATCTTAAAATTTGCACACAGATAAAAAATATAACGTAGTTACGCAGTGTCAAGACTCACATTAGGATAATCTCTAGTGATGGGCATTCAGTAAGACCGGTAAATTGAACGATGAATAAAATAATGAATGAAATGGGTTTTTAGGCACAGGTAATAGTGAGTGTTATGAATAAGTTATGCACAACAGGTTTCACATTTTGTAACAGTCAGAAAATAAAAGAACTGAATTTAGTTGTTATGTTTTATTAATGGTTATAAGTTCGAATCAATAGTTCTTAACATGTTATAGCATAGTACACATAAGTTTAGTCTTTTACTGAATAATTGAAAAATATATATAAAGTGAAATCACATTACATCGTCAGCCTTCACACCACAGCGAAGTTTGTAGTTCTGCCTTCTGCGCCGGAGGCGTTGGTTCGATTCCCACCGAGAACAAATAATTGTGTGGTGAACGCAGATGTTTGTTTGCCCGAGTTTGAGAACTTTCTGTAAAATGTTCCGAGCAAATCACACTCGTTCTTGTTGCATGCCAAGTTGTTTTTTGGCCAAAAAGTTTCGTCCACTCTTCAAGCAACAGGGTTTTTTGGAAACCTGCACAGGGCGTAAAAGAAATATAAAATAGGCAAAAAAAATGTTTTCACTACGGCCAAGACTTTATTTTTGAGTATGATGTCATGTCCTATTTTATACATTGATGGGTAGAGGGTTTGATGACTGGTACCTAGGATAACCATATAGTGGGATTTGTGAATAAATGTAATCCGATATTTCGTGGCGGCAGCCACCTCGGACCGATTTTCATCAAAAATAGCTAAGAACACTCCCGACTATTCACCTTTCAAACAAACAAAAAACTAAATTAAAATCGGTTGATTCGTTCGGGAACTACGATGGGACAGACAGACACACACACAGACACCGCAAACTCATAACATCCCGTCGTATTTACGTCGGGGTTTAAAAAGCACCAAATACG
The DNA here is from genome assembly GCA_939531255.2 of Thera britannica. Classification (NCBI taxonomy): domain Eukaryota; kingdom Metazoa; phylum Arthropoda; class Insecta; order Lepidoptera; family Geometridae; genus Thera; species Thera britannica. The sequence continues at coordinate 6,559,732 of OW618045.2, forward strand.
TAATTAGACAACACATTATGTGATAATAATTTAACGTTTATTTTATCATTCATTCATTCATCAATTTCATTCAACTTTTCCCAACACTATGCCTTCTACCAAGGTATAATCTTTGACAATACTGTCGTAATACTGTCGCTAATCTGTCGCAACCGGTATTTCTTTTGAACTAAAATTCTACAAAATTACAAACACAATTGACAAAATAATACTCCCTTGTGGTAGGAAAAACCATGTTCCCGGAAGTTTGATGTCTCTGATCGTCTTTTACAAGAAACTACCATGCAATTCACCATTTTCGCGGAGCTCCACTTCGCGACATGAAACGACACACAATGGCTGCAGTTGCGAGTAAAACAGTTTTATCTAAAGGATATGATCGAGGTCGGTATATGACCAGCAGAGGGGAAAGCCCTGTATTGACATCTCCATTTCTAATTCCTCCAAGGTCTCTAGAGATATAAAACACAAACCAGTGTTATGGACCATGCAAAAACGAGGAAAATTGACATAGACACATTGTACCTATATGAAGAAACCGACTTGCCATAGATTAGGCAGGTAGGTAGTTGCTTCTTACTCACTTATCATCACCTAGTAGAAAAAATATAATGTATAAGTACCTACCTACCTAACTGACGATTGTTTTGAAGTCTAAACTGTGTGCTATAATTAGGATCTAACTAAGATCTACTAATAATATCTAACCAATTAGACAGATAGCGAGGCCAAAAAAGTAAACAGGTTTCTTTGTTAATTACAAAATTCTTGTTTAATAGTCAGTCACTTCACATAATAGTACCTACCTTTAGAAGAACTTCCTACAAGATGATCACTTACAATAAAATTATTATTACAAACCTACCTAGTTATTTTCTTGTAATTGTCGTCTTCGCATGACTGGGTTCAAAGACGATTACTAGAGTAATAGGACCAAACATTGTTCCCTAGCAAACCCTCTCTGGAGTATTGATGAAAAAGGTTCTAGTAGACATTAGGTTGAGAATAAATACCACTGAAAATCACTGTTGTCGTAGATTTCTCCATCACAAAGTATACGAATGGTCTGTTGCAGTAGAAAGAAGGCGCCGAGATTCTGTCTGAAAAAGTAGCCGTACTGACCGCTGACGCAATCGTTCCTGATTCCGTGACCTCTATATCGGCTTTATGAACGATAGCTGATACGAATATGTTCTGCATTGTCACACGCTGGAAGCTAGCAAGATCTGGCTGAAATATATCGTACACCCCCATCTTGTTCAACGGCTTGTTCATAACGACGTTAGTACTGATGTGAAATCTGGGGATCTTGACGTCAACGTCGTCCAATCCATACGCATCTTCGTCTGCTCTTAACTTATCGAATATATCCTTCAGAGAAACAGCAGCAAAGTTCTTGTACATTTCAGAGATTTTCACATTTGCGTATGGCAGGACAAAGAGCATGGAATATTTCCCTCCAGTGCCGTAAGGTAACTCCACCACAAAAGCCTTCAATTTCTTCATATTTGCGAAAGGGAACAGCCCTTTTTGGTACATCATATTAACACTGCCAACTACTAACTTATCTTCATTGTAGAAAGGCTCGAGCTGAGTGTCTGATTTGTTAAACGGTGAAGACCAAAGTCCTTTGAATGAAATGACATTGGTTACAATCATCCTTGACTCTCTAAAGTCATCAGAACGAAGCACATTTGCGACTCTTCCTCCAGAATTTTCAATGTAAGAGTTAGCAATTTTTGCAGAGCCAGGATCGTCAAAGTCCAGAGTTTTGATTGCCGCTGAAAAGTCGTTCTGGAGCGCATTTTTGAAGGCAGGATTGACTGTGAAGTCTTCGTCCAAAAACACATAGTTTTTGCTTATCATGCTGACACCACTCGAAGAAGGTGGTTGCAAGACCTTAGCAGTAAGATCTTTGTATCCTGCGATCAACATATTTTGGTTCCTGGGGAGGATGAAAGCTCTGGCTAGTTGGCTGTAGCTGTTGCCCGTCGCTCCCAGCGAGACGCCCGTCATCAGCGTCCATATTCCAAATGGAGATATCACAACATGACCGCCGGTTTCCTCCTGGGTGTAATGTAGCAACTCGATGCTAAAGTTCCGTGGCCTTTCGGTAAAGTCCACCGCACAAAAACACGAACCGATCAAAAACAGACACAAGCCGATAGATTTCATTGTGCCCTCGACCGTGCCTCTTGATGTACTGAGTAATAACGATACACAACGAGACTGTGGTTAATTTATACGTATTTACAGTTAGTGCGTTTGCCACAGCAAATTCATTCTTATTAGTTCCAAGTAAGGCATCATGTTTGACATTTAGGTGCTCGAGGAGTGAGAAGCTTTATAACCGGTATTTCTCATGTTGAGGAGGTATACCTATATTGCTTCAAAATCTATCATAATTCTTTAAATAGTCCTTCCATTTAAATAGTTATGTAAGTGAATAAAATATTAAACAGATAAATTGTTTGCGGTTATTCAATATTTTTTTTCTAAACATTAATTATCAGGATAGGTAGAGTAGGGGGTGCTGTCATAGGAAATAGGTGTGTAAGTAGATGAGATTAGAAAAGTTTTTTTGTAAGTGTAGAAGAATACGTCGTCCCAGAGAAGTAGTATTACCTACCCTACCAAGTTGGTAGTAGGGCGTGTAAAAACCGGGTTGGTAGTACCAGTACCAACGTTAGGTAGATGTTTGAATAATTGTGTCATATAATTTGGTATGTTATTAAATTTTACTGAACTAGACCAATAAGATGATTTCAGTGGTTTTGCCTCAAGGAAACTGTCATAACGTGCTCTATGAGAAACAATAAAACCGACGTCAATTGAGATTCTTGTAAGTGCCTAGTGTATATTTAATTTCTAGGTACCTATAATTTTAAGGCTAAGCTAGGTCACACATAATTACCTACCTCAGGTATATAACAATTCCTATTAAAGTAGCGGGCACACGTGGCTTCGCTCGTCTCGTCCCCGTTACTTTGTCGCGATAAAAAGTATCCTCCTCCTACCAAATTTCAGCCAAATCGGTTCAGCCGTTCTTGAGTTATAAATAGTGTAACTTACACGACTTTCTTTTATGCTATAAGTTTTTATAGTCATAATATGTATATCTTTATCTCGATGATCGCTCACTTCTTTCTTACTTTTTATCCTCTTTCACACAGTCTATCCTTCTAATATCTAGACTATTTTGGAGTCAGTTTATTATTAGTTCTTAAATTATACGATCTGCGCAATTAAACATTCGGTGATAATTGATCGTAAAGCAAATTCTTTGTATTGTTTATTAGCACAGGTACTGGAATAACCTGTTAATCGGTATACTACAGTACACCTCAGTCATCGTTTCCTCCTGATAAGTATTCGTCACCCCTTGCGATGACTTACTTTATCGTGATATGCTTCATGGAATTTTGTTAATAAGCATTAGAGTAGCTTTGATTATTTACACTTCGTAAAGAGCGTAAGATTTGGATTTAAAAAGGAAAACAGTGAGTCTTTTCGCCAGAAGTGGAACACTATGAATACCAAAAAGACATGCTTTGTTAAAGACGGTGGCGATGGCCATAATATGCTTGTTCCAACAGCTTTAAAAAAAATACATGTACCTACCTACTGGCCATCATTATCATAATTCTGAAGAAGTCCACTGTAGGACATAGGCCTCCCCTATACATTTTCCATTATGAATGATTGAGCTTCCCCATCCACTGACTTCCCGCGATCTTTACAATGTCTTCGGTCCATCGGATTGGTGAGATGTGTGGTGATGGTCATTGTTACCTTATCAGCATCATCTTCATTGCTTTAAAAGTATCGTGCAAGTATTTAAATTGTACAATAGCATTCCACATTTTGCATTGTCCTGTCCACTCCCAAGGTTGCAAACAATGTACCTACTTACTTATTTTTCTCACATACCTACCTATTATAATTCGGTTTGCTGCATTTTTTTTATTGCTTTGCGTTTTTACAATAATAGGAAGTTCATTATCATTGACCTTGAACTATTCAAGTCAGAGTTTGTTTGGATGAACATACATATTAAAACAAAACAAAATAATGACTTGGTCCAAATTACAAAGTTATGATAGGTTCGCATCGCTGTCATTACCACTGTGTCATGTCATGCTGGTCGATTGTTGACTGCCACAGCCGTCAAAGACGATTTAGCGATTACAGTCTCAGTGGTTACCTACTTACCACTGTGACTGCAATCGCTACTTCTTGTTCTCAGAAAACCCCCTTAGTTCTAAAACAAATATTAACAGATCAAGCCGAGCAAGCCCGCATTGACCCTCTGATTTCCCAGTCGCCAAATGCATCACAAAGGTCGTCTACTCCACGACCTCATTAGACGACAGGCAATCGATTAAACAACTATAGGGGCGTATCTGTGCCTAACGGAGATAACATTAAATCATCTGGGGTTTACCCACTCGCACGAGTAAGAGAAAAGAAAGCTTGAGAAAGTTAGTTCTTTATTATTCAAGTTTTAAACACTGATAAGACAACGGCTCATGATAATGTAGTGACTTTGGGTAGTACCTACTCGTATGCTGCAGCGTACCTATCTACCTACTCGCTGCAATGCACTCCATGCAACTGGCTAATAGAAAAATCACTTTGCTATTCCATCAGCTATTTGGTGTGTGTATAATTTAATAGCCCTTCAAAAATAACTCTACTACAAGTCTACAACAACCAACCAAACTTAAACAACGGGTACAAATTAAAGGAACAATCAATCGATTTTATAGCCCACAAAATTGTTTTACGGGTTTGAGGTTTTTTTGGTTGTCTCTGTTCGGAACCCTCATAACGCGATCTTGTGCTCGCACTTGTCCATTTATTTTAACGGTGATTTTCAAAAGCTTGACTGGTTCTAAGACAAAAAATACTGAAAGCTTATTAGAATATTGTATAGGCTTGGTGAACTTAACCAAACTTGGCAGCTGCGATCTGGTGCCTTGCGATCGTAAAAAAATTGGCATAAAACTAATAACTTCAAGCTCGCTGCACATAAGGTATAAATTTGATCCCTCTTCCCAGTATAAATACCTACCTGACGAAGTGGGCACTGGGCACCTTGCTTAGTCCTATGTCATAGGCAACGATCCTGAATTATGCAACAAATATTGCACACCGGCTAATTTCGGCGTCATAGGGCGTAGTGTGCGTCAGAAAGAGATAGCGCTCTACAAAGCCGGAAAACCGTTATTTTTTTTAATTTATTGTATTGTCTACAACCGTATTCATACGTCCGTTCATAAACCAACCCAAACACAACGTGCGTCATTCATAATACCAAAACCAGCTAAGTGATTCACAACCATCTTTTTAAAGTGACTAAAGTTGCTTTTGTAAAGATATCATTGAAATGCATTAAGTACACAAAGTACTTAGACAGGCTACTTTAAGCCTAACAGGGAAAACCCAATTCTCTTGAAGATTACGCACAATCCGTGTTGATCGTGAGGGCGTCGTGAGGAAGTCGTGAGGATGATCACGACAAAATAAATAATCCAGGGTGATTCAAGATGTTACGATATTATGTAGGAATTACCTTTAAAGGAACTTACTGCGTAAAGACATAAATACAAATACATATACTTACTAACAATTAATAGGCAATACCTATATAGGTATCTAGAGGTTCGTACAGTAGTTACCTACCAGGTGCCGAGAAGCTACCTACGAAGCAACTGAAAAAAAAAACTGACCTGTACCCCAAGTCGCAGTTTTGCCACGACATTTCGTCTACCATATGTTGTTTTCGTGTGAGCAAACGCAAAACGAAATGTCGCCACGATCAGTTTCGGTCTCACTGAAGTCTGAGTGACCTCTATAGACATTTCGAGCCGACGTCAAAAAATGATACGGATACTATAAGTCTATATTTTTTGCATGTTGTTGACTTGGGATTCCAATGATGAATCTATCAAAACTCTATGGATTTGAATTATCAACTTGTCAGTGTCATTGTCTGATTGCTAGAATTGACGGATAATTAGATAATTGCGCCCTTTTTTGTGTTGTGATTATTTGTGATGAAGAATGAAGACTAGTGCGACCCAGTTCGAAATAATTGTAAATTTTATGGAGTTGTAAGTATAATTAAATAACTTATTTTTGTTGTTCTTGCTACGATATTTTATATTTCACGCACTCTAGGTATTTTGCCGTCCTATGTTTTGGTTAGAGCCTTAGAGGCTATGCCAGACGGTACCTAGTGCGTTCCTTGTTGACCGATACGGTATCCTAAGTTAACTACAAGGGCTGCTGCCTATCTATAAATCTTCACTTTTACTTTAGAAATGGCGATCTTACGAAGCCAACTGGGTCGGCGATGGGGCGCGCGGTGGCCAACCACAGGTGGGTTGAGCTGATGTCTCTGCTCAACGCCGACCCTTTTGGCGACAAACGCAACTTAGTTAAATGGAAAAAGGTGAGTAGTACCTGTTTCTTCAGTTTTGTGCTTTGTAAAGATAACCACAATTTCTTTTTTGTTTGTAATGTTAGCCACTAATGTGTAACCTAGGTACTTGTAATTTAGCAAGATATATAACATGTTTCTAATACCTAATTGAAGAAGACAGAAAAATTAGGGCACAACTCATTTATAATTTATGTGCTTGAGTGTTTTGAAAACACTATTTACTAAATGATGCTGAGGGCTCCAGTAGCTAAAATGATCAGTCTGTTGCAATGACTTTTCCTATAAGTACATGAAATTGAGAAACAAGTATAGGTACTTCAGAGAACTGCTATAGAATAGCTGGGTTTGTTAAAAAAGGGCCTTAGGACCCTAGATTTCTCCCGAGATGAACATTGAACACTATCACACTGCATTATTTTGTCCTAAATTAATATTCAATGCTTTTTCTAATATGCATGATGAATGCTGTATGTGTGCATGGGCTTTTTAAAGGTGTGGAGCGACCTTAAAAACAATATAAAGCGCAAAGCAGCCCGCATCAATCAAGACAATACTGGCACTGGTGGTGGGCCGCCTTCAGGCATAAAACTGACCACCTTAGAGGAGCGGGTGCTGCAAATAATAGGCATACATGCCGCTACAGGCCTCCCCGGTGTGGTTGAGGCCGGCTTGCCACTGGTTTGTTCTACTTTGCTTGCATATTTTTGAAGATTTTTAGTTTTTATTTAATATTTCCATAATGGCATTATTTAAGAGCTCTTTGTGAAGGGCTTGTGAGGAAGTACTACTACCATGCATATTTTTGCTGTGTTTCGGGTTAAAGGTGGGCCATTATGCTTGTTCCATCAGCTAGTTGTATAAAAATAAATCTATTTAAGTATTTTAGGCGGGTAACATCCTAACTACATTTTATGCATAACACTACAGGATGTCAGAGAAGGTTAAATGTCCATAGACTTGAATCACTGCCTTTCCTTAATGTAGAGTATCTCAATCATAATGGAGTTGGAGGAATAAGATCTGCACTGACGTCTCGCGATGGGGTGTATTGTGCATACTTTTCATATTTTGATCATAATGATTTATGTCAATTTTAGGTAGTTCCAGCACCTGAACCCGAGCCTGAGCCTGAGCCTGAGCCCGAGCTTGAGCCTGAGCCTGAGCCCGAGCTTGAGCCCGAGCTTGGGCCCGAATACGAACAAAATGTAGCATCTGGACCTGGTATGTAGCTCATTTATATTGTTCTAATTAACCCACCCATCTTTAACAGTTAAAGCATGTTTTTAAATTTGTTTATTTGTTAATTGTTACAGTATTCTACCATGACTTCCTCAGTCCAGATTATGATGGGGTAGTCATCAATGGTGAGTATCATGGAAATGTATTACTTCCTCTATATTTCAAGGAAGGTTTGCTCGTCCAAGGCGACTACCTTGGAAGTTGCAAACTAGGGCTTGCAAAGTCTCTATGCTACTAATATTAAAATATAAGTTGCTCATGCACAAGCCCAAAGTCGCGCAACGAGCTATGGAGAGAGCTATGCTGGGAGTTTAACTATAATGATAGAATCAGAAATGAGGATATCTGTAGAAGAACCAAGGTCACCGACATAGCTCTTAGAACTAGTAAGTTGAAGTGGCAATGGGTAGGTAGAGCTATATAGCTCGAAGAATCGACAACCGTTGGGGAATAAAGCTTCTCGAATGGCGACCATGAACCGGAAGACGAAGCATAGGGCGCCCACCCACCAGATGGACCGACGACAGTGTTAAGATCACGGGAAGTCGATGGCTGGAAAGAGCTCAGAATCCGTTCTTCCTGGAAATGTGTAGGGGAGGCCTTTGTCCAGCAGTGGACTTCTTCAGGCTGATAATGATGATGAAGTTGCTATGCATGTATGTTTGTGGCCCAATCACGCCCTAACTACTGGACCAAATATAGATGTTCCAGTCCAGGTTACGGACCGCTAGTATAAAATATATCTTGACAGCGTATTATATTTTTTACAGTCGCCGATAGTTCACCGGCCCATGAGGAGGAACCCACAGCAACCCACAGCACCCATCACATCAACAATGGTAAGGGCTATTCTTGCAGAGTAATGCAATGCATTTACACTCAGATTAGAATAGAATAAGCTTTATTCAAAAATCAAGCAATTCAGTAGAAATATAAACACATTATGTTGCTACTAAAAATAAGGGAACATGGAGAAGTTTCTAATTATATGCAATTTAATTTGGTTTGTGCACAGTTATTGTTGTATTGCAGTATCTACTCTAAGTGATAAACATGATTACATCACATTCCTAGGTAGCATGTTATAAGATACATATTTACATTTTTAACATCTTTTCATTATACTCGTTCGAAATAATCAGTGACAGGATAGAAGTGTAAAGCTAGTTTTGTAATTTAGTTTATATCATTATTTTCAGCTCATTCCGGATCGGTAGCCCGCCGGCGCTTGATGCAGTCGCCACGGCGGCGGCCGCGGTTGTTGCAGTCGCCACGGCGGCGGCCGCGCATTTCACCGCGTCGGGCTCGCACACCACGCCGCCGACAAGAACGCCGAACTACGGTCGATCATTTCCTGGAGTCCGACGAGCGGTTCCGAGAATTTGAAAGGGAGAGATGGGAAAGAGAAAATGAAAGGGCTAGGGAGAGCGAATCTGTGAGGCAACGGGAGTTGGCCCTCCAAGAAAGACAAGTTGCTGCCACAGAAAGAGCGTTGTCTCTTAATGAGCAACAAATACAGATCAACTTATTGTGGCAGCAACTTGCAGGACGGGCCTTGGATATGGTTGAAAATTATATTAATAGCCACAATTAATATAATTTTCAACCACACCAAGGCGAGCTCTATGATTATGTAACTAACAAATGGTGTGCAACAAGCGTAAATTGGCAATCGAATCAAATGCAACTAAGCTTCTTATTCGGAAGTTTAAAGCTTATGTTAAGAATAATCTAATAAAGAAAGCGTACTATACTATAGTACGAACAGTTAGTAAGACATAGCTCGAAGAATTAGTAAGTTGAAGTGGCAATGGGCAGGCCATATAGCTCGAAGAACCGACAACCGTTGGGGAATAAAGGTTTAAATGTGTAGGGGAGGCCTATGTCCAGCAGTGGACTTCTTCAGGCTGATAATGATGACTATACTATAGATAGATAATTAATGATAAAACTGCGTGGCCCGATGTCCCGGTCACTCTACCCATAGGAAGCTAACATGTCAATTTGCAATGTCTGTACCCACTATTTTCGTATCTTAATTTTATATGCTGTGTACATTATTATTACTTTGAAGCATGTGCTGTATTTGAAACTTTTGCTTTTGTATTATTGCATACGTCTCACTAAGTGAAGTGGCACCACACTGCAACTTTTATTTATGATTTGTAAAAGGATCATATAAAAAAAAGGTAGGAACCTAGCCGTAGTTTGTTGCCTGTTCTTGCGTCGGCTTGGTCGCGTGGAACTGGCACCTAGACTCACCTAGCCTTAAGACGTTTCAAAATGAATCTTGTAATCCTACTGACAAATACACTTTTAATCTTTTATGTTATATTGAATCATTGCCTATTTACGCTTGTCGCAGATTGTTCGTTGGTTATGTAATCTAGACGGTCGGCTTGCAGCTAATGAACCCCGTCTCTCTACCCTTTCAAGACTTAAGGGACTGACAACCGTAAATGATCTTGCTCGCACATCCCTAAAGATATTAAATCTCTGAACTTGTTTATAATACAATAAATTATTAACTTCACCATTAACAGGTATACCACTACCTGATCTGCAGGTCTATGCCTGCATAATTCGCTCAAGCGATCGCTGAATCCGCTGTGAATTCTAAAGTCCTCTTTATGATATTAGTACACATGAGTTATCAGCTTTTTAGTTCAAATAGCTTTAGGAGCATGTTTTTTGAACTTTAGGAGCATGTTTTTTGAACTATAGTTTAATAATTAAATAACAGTAGTACAGTTACTTTTTTAAATCTCTTTTTATGTATAGTAAAATGTGCTAGCGGTCATCGACGGTAGTCTGCCCCTTAATAGACGGTCCCCAAGTTGTGTGGTCTGTCTTCAATCTTTCTCTTGCCGCTCTGTCACCTTTGTCAATACTATGTGTGTGTACTATAATATTTCGATTTATAGTTTCGATTGACCGCCTTCCTACAAGGTCGGTATTTGATTCGCTCTTCTTTTGTCAGTCCTTAATGTTATATTTTAAATAGTGCCACAGTTAAAGGCAACGCTCTGACACATTTCGATTGACCCCTACGAGGCAGGTAATTTATTAATAAATTATATTTTCTACTATTCATTATTTTAATTTATTTGCGTTTATTTGAAACCCTTTTTAACATAAAATGGCGGATTAGGATAAAAGCAATTAGAGTAGGTAGCTGTGGTATGAATTAATGGGTATAATAAATAAAATAAAAGTTAGAAATATAATATTAATATTTTAATTCTTATCTCATAAATTATTATAAGTACGTAAAACACTATTGAATCAGTTTTTCAAGCTCGCGAGTTGGCTCCTTTTATTTGAATGGATTTGTTGGCTGCTTTCATGAAAGAAGTTTCTGCAACAAAAATAAAAAGATTAAGTACATACCATGCCACCACTTGATGCATTAATTAAAAAGCAATCCCATCCCACTTCCCACTAATATCATAAATGCGAAACTTTGGATGGATGGATGTTTGTTACTCAATAACGCCAGAACGGCTGAATAGATCTGGATGAAATTTGGCACAGAGATAGATTATAGTCTGGAATAGCACATAGGCTTATACTTATACTACTATATACTTTTAATCCCGGCAAGATTTATGCGTCCCTAGGGATGGATTTGTTTTTAATCTATATGTGTAAAAGAAAGTCGTGTTAGTTACACTATTTATAACTCGAGAACGGCTGAACCGATTTGGTGGGGAGGTAGCTTAGAGCCAGAAGACGGACATGGAACTACGACTTTTTATCCCGAAAAAGTAACGGGCACGGGGCGCAAGAAGCCGCGGGCGGCCGCTAGTTTAAAATAAAAATGGTACTGTCCTTTTTTTCGTCAGGTTTTCAGGCTCGCGAGTTGGCTCCTTTCGTTTTAATGGATTTGTTGGCTGCTTTCATGAAAGGGCTTTCTGCAACAAAAATAAAAAGATCAATGCATTATATACCTAGGTACCTAGTAAAATTTTAAATAGAAATAGTACTGTCCTTTCTGTGTGTTGTTCAAGCTCGCGATCAAACTGCTTTTCTGCAACAAAAATAAAAAGATGAGTACCATGCCATTCCTCAAAAAAAAAAAAAATACAATAAAGTACCTCCTAGGAAAGTCCAGCACATGGCTGGATTACACATGTTGTGAAAAAATTCTTTGAACTAGGTGGTTCCTCAACGCTCTTCCTCTGGCAAGGTCCGGGCCATGTTCGTTTCCTTCTTCCAAGTACTGCAGTTCTTCTGCATCTTCAATGCCTAAAATAGATATTGGAATATTATAAATGATAGGTGCCTACATATACAATTAAAATTGATTAGTAAGATTCCAAATATGAGAGATACATACCTAAGTCTTCCTCTGGTTCTGGAACACCAAAATCCAGGGCTATGTTATAGAGAACACAGCAAGCCTGTATGATATGAACACACTTTGTTGGCTTGTAATGCAAAACCCTGTCTTTGCACAAACAACGCCAGCGGTTTTTTAGCCTGCCAAAGGTGTTTTCAATCACAACCCTAGCAGTCATGTGCTTCCGGTTGTAGATTCCTTCTGGGGAGTCAGCTATTACATTAAGGAATGGCGTCATAAGCCATGGGCGCAGTGGGTATCCAGAGTCCCCTGAAACAATAAATTTGAAGATGAGTTCATTGATATTAAACTTCAAAGCAAAGAATACCTAGTATTTTCAAAGTTGTACCTAATAAGCAAAAGTAGACAATAATAGTTACCTAGTAGCCACACTGATTCATTGTTTTCTTGTAAATGCCGCATGTAACTGTTAATTAAGCTATTCTCCCAAATAAATGCATCATGTGTAGCGCCTCCAAATTTAGGATTAACATTTAAAATCCGATAGTCACTATCACATATCTGAAAAATATTTAGTATTTAGTGTAAGTAAAGTATGTTTGTAATGTAGGTATGTATTAAGTTTTTTTTTTAAACTCCATTTTCATCATTAAATTCCAATTTCTAGGATTTAATTTCTCCTACCATTTGCACATTTATGGAGTGATAGTTCTTTCGGCAGAAGAAGATGTGCTCTTCTTCAGTCCGTGGCCTTACAATCTTTATGTGGGTGCAGTCAATGCAACCTATGATGCCAGGAAATCCATACTTAGTATTGAACCTGTAGGTAATCAAAATTATTTTGCATTTACTTCACTGTTTGAGCGAGCAGGTGTGGTCTGAGAACTTGAGAACTATGTAAACATATTGAACTTACTTTTGACTGACAACTCTTCGGTCTATCACTGTCTGTGGAAATACTATGTATTTAGACAGCATGTCTGGGTGGATGAGGGCTTGAGTAACCTCTTCCACATACCTGTTCACAAAAGCCATAAACAAAAAAATCAAGTCTAACAATGACAATCAGCTTAATCATAATTTAACAACACATACATAGGTAAAAGTGGGCAAGAGGGTACATACCTGCTGCAGGATTTTTGCGATATATTTTTGCCCACTCCAACGGGCCCCTGGTACGAGCCAGAGGCATAAAACATAAGGGCAGAGAGAATCTGAAATATTTTTGTTGAGTAATATTGACCTGCCTGTGTATTAAGTGCCTACGATGGATTAGAATGTGTTTCACTATCCTAATACTTATTTCATAGTAGTGTTTCCTGTGAAACTGAGTTGCCTTACATAAACATAATTTATTAGATTACTCACCTTCAAATCAAGGCTTACACGCTGCGAAGACCTTATGCCTGTACGCTGTCGCAATTCTCCACGTAAGAATACGAAGGCATCCTTCGATAAGCGATACCGCTTCCGAAACTCTGTCTCCGGGAGATCTTCGAGGGGATCGAAAGATTCCCGTAGAATAGCGCGCATTTCTCGTAATTCACGAGATCGTTCTTCCTCAAGTAACATCCTTCTTGCTAAATAAAATCTTGCAGCCATTCGTAGTAAGTTCTAAAACACTTTAAAGCTCTTGATGAAATTTTCAGTATCGTTCTCCAAACGCATTCACTACCAAAAAGCACAGTGAGAGCGTTACGAAAACTCTAAACGAAAAACGGACAAAAAAGGCGCGCGAAACTGTCAAATTTTACGCTCGGACTACCATTTTATACAAAAACCGTTGAAATCGTGAGCGATACGCAAAATATCGTCACGATTTTGTAATTTCGTGACGCAAAAATGACGCAAAGTGCAACGAAAAAACTCCGACTGCCAAATAATAAACACGTATCGTGTCTTTTTGCTGTCTCATCTTTTCTCCATATAATAGAGAGAGAGGCAAAACGGCGACATGTCGTGACGACATGTCGTAAATGAATTGGGATGCAGTGGGACTAGGCACTCTGTTGACCGATTTCGGCGAAATCCGTATAGGTCACTCAGGAGGACGGTCGGACGGATATTCTCATTTATTTCGCGTATATCTTCATTATTATAACACTAAAGCTCTCTGTGCGTGCACGCAACAATCAGAGCTAGGTTAAAGCAAAGTTAAATCGAATATCCATCAAATAAATCAACAGTAACAACCTATGTACGTTATCTAACTAAATCAGCTCAGCAAAGATATAGCTAAATATCAGCAAGGCGTAAGTTGAATGCTTTTACATTTCCATCTTTCGTAAAGAAAGCCGTCCATGTTATTTTCGTTCTTTTTCTAACAGATTTTGTCATAAATAGTAACGAACATCTAACAAAAATGAAGATTGTATAATACAATATTAAACAATCTTCAATTCAGGTAAAATAAACATGTCATTTTCGTTTTGACCTGTCCGAAATTGTTGAGATATTATCTGAATGATGTAAATTATAGGTTTGTAATTTGTCAAAATATCTAGCAATGTATACAGAAAAGTGAAACTGAACGCATAGCTAGTGTTTTTTATCGACATTTATTTATATCGTACTAGAAAACACCAATAATTGATCATTGTCATCAGTATCGAAAGTATCGAAAGTATCGGGAATTCCTTCGTGGAGAACCGGTACTGGAAAAGTTCAAAATCAGCGATAATTCCCGGTACTTTCGATACTGATACTTCCCGGGAGCACGCCCTAGTACGTACCTATTTTTATGATAAAAAAATAAAATTAAAAAATCTAGTTACCAACTACCTACCACCACAAAAAAAGAAACAAAAAATAATATGTGAGAACTCTTAACTACTTTCGTTATAGCGCCATCTATGTATTTTACAGCGAACTAACTTGAGCATTAAAAAGGTTTATGCTAGAAGAGTTTAGACGTAGCTCCTTGTTCACTTTAGTGGTTCAAATTACTGCCAATAGATGGTGTTAAAACGTATGTTACATCTATTGTTGTGCCATAGATTGTAATTTTTGTACTTGCATCTGACTTCTCTTGGTGCTACGTTTGGTAGAAATCCCTTCGGTCAGGTCAGAGTGCCTAGTCCCACTGCATCCCAATTCATTTACGACATGTCGTCACGACATGTCGCCGTTTTGCCTCTCTCTCTATTATATGGAGAAAAGATGAGACAGCAAAAAGACACGATACGTGTTTATTATTTGGCAGTCGGAGTTTTTTCGTTGCACTTTGCGTCATTTTTGCGTCACGAAATTACAAAATCGTGACGATATTTTGCGTATCGCTCACGATTTCAACGGTTTTTGTATAAAATGGTAGTCCGAGCGTAAAATTTGACAGTTTCGCGCGCCTTTTTTGTCCGTTTTTCGTTTAGAGTTTTCGTAACGCTCTCACTGTGCTTTTTGGTAGTGAATGCGTTTGGAGAACGATACTGAAAATTTCATCAAGAGCTTTAAAGTGTTTTAGAACTTACTACGAATGGCTGCAAGATTTTATTTAGCAAGAAGGATGTTACTTGAGGAAGAACGATCTCGTGAATTACGAGAAATGCGCGCTATTCTACGGGAATCTTTCGATCCCCTCGAAGATCTCCCGGAGACAGAGTTTCGGAAGCGGTATCGCTTATCGAAGGATGCCTTCGTATTCTTACGTGGAGAATTGCGACAGCGTACAGGCATAAGGTCTTCGCAGCGTGTAAGCCTTGATTTGAAGGTGAGTAATCTAATAAATTATGTTTATGTAAGGCAACTCAGTTTCACAGGAAACACTACTATGAAATAAGTATTAGGATAGTGAAACACATTCTAATCCATCGTAGGCACTTAATACACAGGCAGGTCAATATTACTCAACAAAAATATTTCAGATTCTCTCTGCCCTTATGTTTTATGCCTCTGGCTCGTACCAGGGGCCCGTTGGAGTGGGCAAAAATATATCGCAAAAATCCTGCAGCAGGTATGTACCCTCTTGCCCACTTTTACCTATGTATGTGTTGTTAAATTATGATTAAGCTGATTGTCATTGTTAGACTTGATTTTTTTGTTTATGGCTTTTGTGAACAGGTATGTGGAAGAGGTTACTCAAGCCCTCATCCACCCAGACATGCTGTCTAAATACATAGTATTTCCACAGACAGTGATAGACCGAAGAGTTGTCAGTCAAAAGTAAGTTCAATATGTTTACATAGTTCTCAAGTTCTCAGACCACACCTGCTCGCTCAAACAGTGAAGTAAATGCAAAATAATTTTGATTACCTACAGGTTCAATACTAAGTATGGATTTCCTGGCATCATAGGTTGCATTGACTGCACCCACATAAAGATTGTAAGGCCACGGACTGAAGAAGAGCACATCTTCTTCTGCCGAAAGAACTATCACTCCATAAATGTGCAAATGGTAGGAGAAATTAAATCCTAGAAATTGGAATTTAATGATGAAAATGGAGTTTAAAAAAAAAACTTAATACATACCTACATTACAAACATACTTTACTTACACTAAATACTAAATATTTTTCAGATATGTGATAGTGACTATCGGATTTTAAATGTTAATCCTAAATTTGGAGGCGCTACACATGATGCATTTATTTGGGAGAATAGCTTAATTAACAGTTACATGCGGCATTTACAAGAAAACAATGAATCAGTGTGGCTACTAGGTAACTATTATTGTCTACTTTTGCTTATTAGGTACAACTTTGAAAATACTAGGTATTCTTTGCTTTGAAGTTTAATATCAATGAACTCATCTTCAAATTTATTGTTTCAGGGGACTCTGGATACCCACTGCGCCCATGGCTTATGACGCCATTCCTTAATGTAATAGCTGACTCCCCAGAAGGAATCTACAACCGGAAGCACATGACTGCTAGGGTTGTGATTGAAAACACCTTTGGCAGGCTAAAAAACCGCTGGCGTTGTTTGTGCAAAGACAGGGTTTTGCATTACAAGCCAACAAAGTGTGTTCATATCATACAGGCTTGCTGTGTTCTCTATAACATAGCCCTGGATTTTGGTGTTCCAGAACCAGAGGAAGACTTAGGTATGTATCTCTCATATTTGGAATCTTACTAATCAATTTTAATTGTATATGTAGGCACCTATCATTTATAATATTCCAATATCTATTTTAGGCATTGAAGATGCAGAAGAACTGCAGTACTTGGAAGAAGGAAACGAACATGGCCCGGACCTTGCCAGAGGAAGAGCGTTGAGGAACCACCTAGTTCAAAGAATTTTTTCACAACATGTGTAATCCAGCCATGTGCTGGACTTTCCTAGGAGGTACTTTATTGTATTTTTTTTTTTTTTGAGGAATGGCATGGTACTCATCTTTTTATTTTTGTTGCAGAAAAGCAGTTTGATCGCGAGCTTGAACAACACACAGAAAGGACAGTACTATTTCTATTTAAAATTTTACTAGGTACCTAGGTATATAATGCATTGATCTTTTTATTTTTGTTGCAGAAAGCCCTTTCATGAAAGCAGCCAACAAATCCATTAAAACGAAAGGAGCCAACTCGCGAGCCTGAAAACCTGACGAAAAAAAGGACAGTACCATTTTTATTTTAAACTAGCGGCCGCCCGCGGCTTCTTGCGCCCCGTGCCCGTTACTTTTTCGGGATAAAAAGTCGTAGTTCCATGTCCGTCTTCTGGCTCTAAGCTACCTCCCCACCAAATCGGTTCAGCCGTTCTCGAGTTATAAATAGTGTAACTAACACGACTTTCTTTTACACATATAGATTAAAAACAAATCCATCCCTAGGGACGCATAAATCTTGCCGGGATTAAAAGTATATAGTAGTATAAGTATAAGCCTATGTGCTATTCCAGACTATAATCTATCTCTGTGCCAAATTTCATCCAGATCTATTCAGCCGTTCTGGCGTTATTGAGTAACAAACATCCATCCATCCAAAGTTTCGCATTTATGATATTAGTGGGAAGTGGGATGGGATTGCTTTTTAATTAATGCATCAAGTGGTGGCATGGTATGTACTTAATCTTTTTATTTTTGTTGCAGAAACTTCTTTCATGAAAGCAGCCAACAAATCCATTCAAATAAAAGGAGCCAACTCGCGAGCTTGAAAAACTGATTCAATAGTGTTTTACGTACTTATAATAATTTATGAGATAAGAATTAAAATATTAATATTATATTTCTAACTTTTATTTTATTTATTATACCCATTAATTCATACCACAGCTACCTACTCTAATTGCTTTTATCCTAATCCGCCATTTTATGTTAAAAAGGGTTTCAAATAAACGCAAATAAATTAAAATAATGAATAGTAGAAAATATAATTTATTAATAAATTACCTGCCTCGTAGGGGTCAATCGAAATGTGTCAGAGCGTTGCCTTTAACTGTGGCACTATTTAAAATATAACATTAAGGACTGACAAAAGAAGAGCGAATCAAATACCGACCTTGTAGGAAGGCGGTCAATCGAAACTATAAATCGAAATATTATAGTACACACACATAGTATTGACAAAGGTGACAGAGCGGCAAGAGAAAGATTGAAGACAGACCACACAACTTGGGGACCGTCTATTAAGGGGCAGACTACCGTCGATGACCGCTAGCACATTTTACTATACATAAAAAGAGATTTAAAAAAGTAACTGTACTACTGTTATTTAATTATTAAACTATAGTTCAAAAAACATGCTCCTAAAGTTCAAAAAACATGCTCCTAAAGCTATTTGAACTAAAAAGCTGATAACTCATGTGTACTAATATCATAAAGAGGACTTTAGAATTCACAGCGGATTCAGCGATCGCTTGAGCGAATTATGCAGGCATAGACCTGCAGATCAGGTAGTGGTATACCTGTTAATGGTGAAGTTAATAATTTATTGTATTATAAACAAGTTCAGAGATTTAATATCTTTAGGGATGTGCGAGCAAGATCATTTACGGTTGTCAGTCCCTTAAGTCTTGAAAGGGTAGAGAGACGGGGTTCATTAGCTGCAAGCCGACCGTCTAGATTACATAACCAACGAACAATCTGCGACAAGCGTAAATAGGCAATGATTCAATATAACATAAAAGATTAAAAGTGTATTTGTCAGTAGGATTACAAGATTCATTTTGAAACGTCTTAAGGCTAGGTGAGTCTAGGTGCCAGTTCCACGCGACCAAGCCGACGCAAGAACAGGCAACAAACTACGGCTAGGTTCCTACCTTTTTTTTATATGATCCTTTTACAAATCATAAATAAAAGTTGCAGTGTGGTGCCACTTCACTTAGTGAGACGTATGCAATAATACAAAAGCAAAAGTTTCAAATACAGCACATGCTTCAAAGTAATAATAATGTACACAGCATATAAAATTAAGATACGAAAATAGTGGGTACAGACATTGCAAATTGACATGTTAGCTTCCTATGGGTAGAGTGACCGGGACATCGGGCCACGCAGTTTTATCATTAATTATCTATCTATAGTATAGTCATCATTATCAGCCTGAAGAAGTCCACTGCTGGACATAGGCCTCCCCTACACATTTAAACCTTTATTCCCCAACGGTTGTCGGTTCTTCGAGCTATATGGCCTGCCCATTGCCACTTCAACTTACTAATTCTTCGAGCTATGTCTTACTAACTGTTCGTACTATAGTATAGTACGCTTTCTTTATTAGATTATTCTTAACATAAGCTTTAAACTTCCGAATAAGAAGCTTAGTTGCATTTGATTCGATTGCCAATTTACGCTTGTTGCACACCATTTGTTAGTTACATAATCATAGAGCTCGCCTTGGTGTGGTTGAAAATTATATTAATTGTGGCTATTAATATAATTTTCAACCATATCCAAGGCCCGTCCTGCAAGTTGCTGCCACAATAAGTTGATCTGTATTTGTTGCTCATTAAGAGACAACGCTCTTTCTGTGGCAGCAACTTGTCTTTCTTGGAGGGCCAACTCCCGTTGCCTCACAGATTCGCTCTCCCTAGCCCTTTCATTTTCTCTTTCCCATCTCTCCCTTTCAAATTCTCGGAACCGCTCGTCGGACTCCAGGAAATGATCGACCGTAGTTCGGCGTTCTTGTCGGCGGCGTGGTGTGCGAGCCCGACGCGGTGAAATGCGCGGCCGCCGCCGTGGCGACTGCAACAACCGCGGCCGCCGCCGTGGCGACTGCATCAAGCGCCGGCGGGCTACCGATCCGGAATGAGCTGAAAATAATGATATAAACTAAATTACAAAACTAGCTTTACACTTCTATCCTGTCACTGATTATTTCGAACGAGTATAATGAAAAGATGTTAAAAATGTAAATATGTATCTTATAACATGCTACCTAGGAATGTGATGTAATCATGTTTATCACTTAGAGTAGATACTGCAATACAACAATAACTGTGCACAAACCAAATTAAATTGCATATAATTAGAAACTTCTCCATGTTCCCTTATTTTTAGTAGCAACATAATGTGTTTATATTTCTACTGAATTGCTTGATTTTTGAATAAAGCTTATTCTATTCTAATCTGAGTGTAAATGCATTGCATTACTCTGCAAGAATAGCCCTTACCATTGTTGATGTGATGGGTGCTGTGGGTTGCTGTGGGTTCCTCCTCATGGGCCGGTGAACTATCGGCGACTGTAAAAAATATAATACGCTGTCAAGATATATTTTATACTAGCGGTCCGTAACCTGGACTGGAACATCTATATTTGGTCCAGTAGTTAGGGCGTGATTGGGCCACAAACATACATGCATAGCAACTTCATCATCATTATCAGCCTGAAGAAGTCCACTGCTGGACAAAGGCCTCCCCTACACATTTCCAGGAAGAACGGATTCTGAGCTCTTTCCAGCCATCGACTTCCCGTGATCTTAACACTGTCGTCGGTCCATCTGGTGGGTGGGCGCCCTATGCTTCGTCTTCCGGTTCATGGTCGCCATTCGAGAAGCTTTATTCCCCAACGGTTGTCGATTCTTCGAGCTATATAGCTCTACCTACCCATTGCCACTTCAACTTACTAGTTCTAAGAGCTATGTCGGTGACCTTGGTTCTTCTACAGATATCCTCATTTCTGATTCTATCATTATAGTTAAACTCCCAGCATAGCTCTCTCCATAGCTCGTTGCGCGACTTTGGGCTTGTGCATGAGCAACTTATATTTTAATATTAGTAGCATAGAGACTTTGCAAGCCCTAGTTTGCAACTTCCAAGGTAGTCGCCTTGGACGAGCAAACCTTCCTTGAAATATAGAGGAAGTAATACATTTCCATGATACTCACCATTGATGACTACCCCATCATAATCTGGACTGAGGAAGTCATGGTAGAATACTGTAACAATTAACAAATAAACAAATTTAAAAACATGCTTTAACTGTTAAAGATGGGTGGGTTAATTAGAACAATATAAATGAGCTACATACCAGGTCCAGATGCTACATTTTGTTCGTATTCGGGCCCAAGCTCGGGCTCAAGCTCGGGCTCAGGCTCAGGCTCAAGCTCGGGCTCAGGCTCAGGCTCAGGCTCGGGTTCAGGTGCTGGAACTACCTAAAATTGACATAAATCATTATGATCAAAATATGAAAAGTATGCACAATACACCCCATCGCGAGACGTCAGTGCAGATCTTATTCCTCCAACTCCATTATGATTGAGATACTCTACATTAAGGAAAGGCAGTGATTCAAGTCTATGGACATTTAACCTTCTCTGACATCCTGTAGTGTTATGCATAAAATGTAGTTAGGATGTTACCCGCCTAAAATACTTAAATAGATTTATTTTTATACAACTAGCTGATGGAACAAGCATAATGGCCCACCTTTAACCCGAAACACAGCAAAAATATGCATGGTAGTAGTACTTCCTCACAAGCCCTTCACAAAGAGCTCTTAAATAATGCCATTATGGAAATATTAAATAAAAACTAAAAATCTTCAAAAATATGCAAGCAAAGTAGAACAAACCAGTGGCAAGCCGGCCTCAACCACACCGGGGAGGCCTGTAGCGGCATGTATGCCTATTATTTGCAGCACCCGCTCCTCTAAGGTGGTCAGTTTTATGCCTGAAGGCGGCCCACCACCAGTGCCAGTATTGTCTTGATTGATGCGGGCTGCTTTGCGCTTTATATTGTTTTTAAGGTCGCTCCACACCTTTAAAAAGCCCATGCACACATACAGCATTCATCATGCATATTAGAAAAAGCATTGAATATTAATTTAGGACAAAATAATGCAGTGTGATAGTGTTCAATGTTCATCTCGGGAGAAATCTAGGGTCCTAAGGCCCTTTTTTAACAAACCCAGCTATTCTATAGCAGTTCTCTGAAGTACCTATACTTGTTTCTCAATTTCATGTACTTATAGGAAAAGTCATTGCAACAGACTGATCATTTTAGCTACTGGAGCCCTCAGCATCATTTAGTAAATAGTGTTTTCAAAACACTCAAGCACATAAATTATAAATGAGTTGTGCCCTAATTTTTCTGTCTTCTTCAATTAGGTATTAGAAACATGTTATATATCTTGCTAAATTACAAGTACCTAGGTTACACATTAGTGGCTAACATTACAAACAAAAAAGAAATTGTGGTTATCTTTACAAAGCACAAAACTGAAGAAACAGGTACTACTCACCTTTTTCCATTTAACTAAGTTGCGTTTGTCGCCAAAAGGGTCGGCGTTGAGCAGAGACATCAGCTCAACCCACCTGTGGTTGGCCACCGCGCGCCCCATCGCCGACCCAGTTGGCTTCGTAAGATCGCCATTTCTAAAGTAAAAGTGAAGATTTATAGATAGGCAGCAGCCCTTGTAGTTAACTTAGGATACCGTATCGGTCAACAAGGAACGCACTAGGTACCGTCTGGCATAGCCTCTAAGGCTCTAACCAAAACATAGGACGGCAAAATACCTAGAGTGCGTGAAATATAAAATATCGTAGCAAGAACAACAAAAATAAGTTATTTAATTATACTTACAACTCCATAAAATTTACAATTATTTCGAACTGGGTCGCACTAGTCTTCATTCTTCATCACAAATAATCACAACACAAAAAAGGGCGCAATTATCTAATTATCCGTCAATTCTAGCAATCAGACAATGACACTGACAAGTTGATAATTCAAATCCATAGAGTTTTGATAGATTCATCATTGGAATCCCAAGTCAACAACATGCAAAAAATATAGACTTATAGTATCCGTATCATTTTTTGACGTCGGCTCGAAATGTCTATAGAGGTCACTCAGACTTCAGTGAGACCGAAACTGATCGTGGCGACATTTCGTTTTGCGTTTGCTCACACGAAAACAACATATGGTAGACGAAATGTCGTGGCAAAACTGCGACTTGGGGTACGGAGACCTTCTAGCGTATGTCACTCACTAATGGAGCGAAGCCATCAAGAGAAACGGAGAAGCTATAGCAGTTTCTCGAAGGTTTTTGACCGGGTTTGGCATGACAGCCTATTAAGCAAGCTTCCTACGTATGGATTATCCACTGGCTTATGTGTTTGGGGTATCAGACTTTCAGAGGGACCGATCAATTTGAGAAGTCGTTGACGGCTGCTCGTCTGATCAAATGGCAATTAATGCCGGAGTTCCTCAGGGGTCAGTTCTCTCTGCAACACTTTACCTGCTGCACATCAACGATCTGCTTAGGCCCGGTATCATTGGGTATGCAGACGACAGCACCCTTGTAGAGAGATACATACCTGAAGCACGTTCCAGTGGATCTCAGATCCAATCTCATAGAGAGGCAATGATTGAACGCATGAACTTAACGCTGAAGGTAGTCGCAGAGTGGGGCAATGCCAATTTGGTGAAGTTCAATGCTTCAAAAACACAGGCGTGTCTATTTTCCGCTAAGAGGAGTCAATTTCACCTGACACCTACTTTCCGAGATGTATCCCTTCCGATTTCAGACCAACTAGAGCATCTACGCTAACCAGTAAATTGAATTTTGGCTCGTTCATAGAATCCAAAGCCAAGACAGCTGCGAAGAAGCTAGGCATTCTATCGAAGGTGAGACAGTACTTCACACCGGGACAGCTTCTTAACCTGTACCAAGCACAAGTCCGGTCGTGTATGAAGTACTGTTCTCATCTCTGGGATGGCTCTGCCAAATACCAGCTTGTGGCATTGGAAGCTTTTGAGAGACGAGCCAAAAGGCTCATTGGTAGCGACACTCTAGTCGAGTCCAAGCTCCTAAGTATCGAACATCGCCGTAAAGTTGCCAGTCTATCGGTATTTTACAGGATACATTTCGGAGTGTGCTACGGAACTTCACAATTTAGTTCCCCCATCCCCATTCTACCATCGGACCACTAGACGCACGGAAATGCGGCATCCATACCTGGTTGATGTTCCAACTGGCCGTACCAAGCGCTTTGCTTCAACTTTTAAGTTGCGGACAGCCAAGGAATGGAATTCCTTGCCGGCGTCTGTCTTTCCGAGTACCTACAAATTGGACGTTTTCAAGACAAGAGTGAATAGGTATCTTCTAGGTAAGCGTGCTGCATCGTCGACCGCATCATCACTTAACAGCAGGTGAGATAGCGGTCAAACGCAAACCTATAAATTGTAAAAAAAAAAATATCGTGTATTTTGTGGTTGTGTGTGGGTTAATTTACGGTTCTGAATAAAAAAATATATCTCAATAATACAAAGTGTTTTTTCAGTAGTTATTCTTTCATTATAGATCTCTAAGGTCAGTTTTATTAAAAAAAATAAGTCAGTATCGAAAGTATCGAAATTCCCGGGAATTCCCGGTTCCGAGCCCAGTATCGGGCGAAAATTCCCGGTTCTGAGAATGGTTCCGATACTGCATGCCCTAGTACGTACCGTACCTAAACTAAAATTTTTTTTTGAAGGTCAACTAGTAGTAGTTGTTGTAGATACTTACTAGTTTTATTTTATACATTGTACCACATAATACTGAATCATTAATATAATATACCGAGTGGAAAACCTTAGACCAACAACACAAAATGAATTCATTTGATAACATTTAAATGATCATTTGAATGTCCTGTATTGCCATAATATACCACAACAAAGTTCACCATTTTATAAACAATAGCTGAACAAGCATGTTATGGCCCACCTCACGTTATGTGGTAACCATCGCCTATGAAAAAGCATTGTCTCGGTAGAGCACGCGCGTTACTAACGTGCCCTACGATGCACTGCCCTGCGTCCATCAACTTGAGGCATACTGATGTTTAGCCTCACGTGCTAGTAATTTCACCGGCACCCACACCTTTCAAACCGAAACATTATTATGATTATATTAGCCAAAGTATTTTTTTGCTACTGTGCTGTGCTCGTTTCTTTCTAGTTTTTTCTAGTATTTTCTTTTAGTAGTGGCCCAGTATACATCAGAGAGAATATTTGCTAAAGTATAACCAGCGGTTAAGTTTTGGTGAACACCACTTTACCCATCTTTGTCTTATAAAGGAAATCTATTGTTTATTGTAGGTATTGTTGTACCTACTCTACAAAGTACATGTACAAAGGCAAATTAGGGCTTTCCTTTCTCTATTCGACCTTCATTCATCTCAATTTATGTCTTCCTTCCTATTACATTAGATTTTACGAACTCCGGCAGTACCTACACATAGCCTTACCGCCAAGTTTGGTGAATTTCCCTGAGTACTCAGGGAAATTCACCAATTTGGACCTAGTATTAGGGCGAGAACTTTTCATTGAATATAGCTAGAACTATTTTACTTTATTATTACACGGCAAATCAATACAACTCCGCATTACGACACCATCTTCCTCCTCTCCACTAGTGATGTGTCTCGTTGCTCGGTCCGATTAGGGATGTCCTATTCCCAAAATTCTCGTTGCTCGGTACAATTATGGAAGTCTTATTCCCAAAACCGGTTAACACTCTAAGTATAGACCAATCCCTGTAAGCCGATCAGCTAACTTTTGTTGCAATGTTGCTGTTTGTTTCAATCAAAACCTAATTGCAACTGTCAATTTGCGATCACACAGTGGCTTCGATTGCAATCAAAAGCGGATTGCAATTGAAACCAACTTTGACAATGAACGATGCAACAAGGGTGTAATCTATAGGGTGATTGCGTATCTTTTGTTGCAATCTAAACCTAGTCTCATCTGTCAATTTTGACATGATTTTGAGCTTCAATTGCAATAAAAAACTAATTGAATCAAAACTTATCTTTGACAAGGAACGATTGCAACAAGATTGAATGTTGACGTAATAAATATGAGACAGCGAAGGAACTTCGTTTTGTAAAACTAGTATGGCAACAGTGGTCGAAACTATGGCAACAAGATTCCTTGTTAGTATCATTTATTCGTTAGTTAAGCTTTTGATTGCACCAGAATTATACAATCACCCTGATGGTCTCATGTCTTGTCGCCGTCATTTTTCGGCCTGTATCTGTTGCCATTCTAGTTTTACAAAGCGAAATTCCTATTCGCTATCTCATGTTTATTACGTCAACATTCAGTCTTGCTCCAATCGTTCCTCGTCAAAGATAAGCTTTGTATCAACCTACGTTTTTTATTACAATCGAAGCGAATAATGACAAAACTGACAGATGGTTTTGATTGCAACAAAAGACACGCCACCACACCGTCAGAATTAAAAATAATTCCACAGGTTCCACCTAACTTAAAAACTACAGTTAGGTAATCGTAAACTAGTTCAAAGTTGATAATCGTCCTAAGCCTACCCATACCCATGATTACGGTGTGATTACTGATTACTATACTAGATTCCCACGGTTTTGTAATAAGGCTGATAGAGAGAGATAGCTGATAGAATTACAATCGTAGACATTTGGCTACGCTAACAGTTTTATAGGAATATGGTTATGTGCGTTAGGTGGTACTCTTTTGTTGTTTTTCTTTAAGTCTCACTCAATGTTTTTTTCTCTTTCTGTATTCCTCCTGCTCTAACTGCATACTTACCTGTATTCCATGTTTCTCATTTTCTGTTGCCTGTTTCCCCATCGCAAATCTTATTCCCCCAACTCAATTAGAATTAGATTTAGACGACAGCACCAAATTTTGTTAGATGACGCACCAACGGTTTGTCTAAGTCTTCCCGTACACGGGCCTCCGGCCACAACCACAAAACGTCGCCACCGGCATATTTGCTGTAATTTTCATACATTTGTAAGGACTCGCCGCACACGGTGGACGCAGATAGCTGCCACACGCTGCAAATCGTCGCTGCTCGCTTCTTGTGACCCGCACCGGGCGGCCACTAAACGCATCAGATATCAGAAGCAGCGTAATTTAATCCTTCTCCGTCAGAGTCCAATAAGATACTGCGCACATGGATTAAAATAAGTAGCAGCCACCATCCACCAACCGCAAGTGTTTGTCAGTCACAAGTGGCTGTCGCGCGTTTCAGCTACCTTTGTGGTCGTTTCTAGCTTCTCGTGGTGGTGTTTGTGGCTGTCGCGTGTGGTCCGTATGCGGCGACACTAAGCTGCGTTGATGTACGAAATGCAATAGATGCGTTTGCACATTGCACACGCAAACTGCGATTGGGATCAAGACACTATTGCTCACCTACATCGCAAGATATGGGTTCATTGTGGCATTGTACGACATCGTGTTCCAGGTTTACTTGGTTTCAAGAACGATAACTTACTCCTGCCGTGGGATTCGAACCCACACTCACCTAGCTACGAATAATCGAATTACTAACTGTATTTGCAGTCTGCATTTGCATACAATTCGCAACTCTCATTTTGCTGATGTATACCTACATACTTATCAGCATTTGTATTTGTATTTGTATCGCTGTGTTTCGGTTTGAAGGGTGTGGGTGCCGTGGAAATTACTGACACGTGAGGCTGAACTGTACCTATGCCTCAAGATGATGGACGCAGGGCACTTATTTCCCCTACGATGGTAGGGGAAATAAGTGTAAGTACATGTAGCCCATATAAGTATAGGAAAACGGAAATAGGAAAGAGAGCCGTCGTCGTGGCCAAATTGAGAACTAACGTTTCGATATTTATATGGCAGCTCATCCCTTTCTTTCTGTCAGCATTTTGCATCATAAAAAATAAATAAAGGAATATAACACTAGTTGTGATAGGATCAAAACGCAACAGACGCGCTATTGTATTGCCCACTAAACAAAAAAGGTGATTAAGCACAGCAGCGCCCTCCAATCCCACGACGGCTCTTACTTCATAGGAATTAGAATGGAATAAACATTTGCCATCGACAAAATTCAAAAACCATAAACTCAGTAGATAAGCTCACTTATTCCGAGTAATTTGCCTTCTACTCAATCACTATAATTATTATCTAAGTACCATGCCAGTAGGCCTACCACAAGCTCTGTCTGGCTCTGTCTCGACTATAGTTTTGAGTCTTTGTGAGTGCTCACCAGTGTACAGGTCGTCAATTCCAGCAACAAGGTTCGATTGAGTGATCGTCGAGTGATCACTGAATCCGCGTTCCATTTTCAAATTTTTCAAACAAAAATTGACAACTCACATCGATTTACGCGATCGCTTGAGTGATTTGTATTTTAGAACCGACACCCTGTACTTTGTGTGTGACGTTTCGACGTAGGATTTATTTAGTCGACACTCACACAGGCACAAAACCAGAATCAGAGACCGAGTCAGACAGAGCTTGTGGTAGGCTTACTGTTTTTGACCTTGTTGAAGACGTTCCAAAGTGATCCTGACATTATAACGTAATTTGATTTATAATACTTATAAATAAATCATTGCTATAAAAATACTATAAAGTTAATTTATTGGTGATTGGTCATCCTAGGCATCTAACTTGACTTTATGGGTACGATTTCATATAACCATAGATGTATATTCCTAGATATAGCGCGAAAAACCACGTTTACTATGCTTTTCAATCGAAAAGTATCGAGTGCACTTAACCAGTGGCCTAGTGGTAACCTCGCCTTCCGATGCTAAGGTCGAAAGTTCGAATCCAGTCGTGCACCTATGGATTTTTCTGTTCGGAAAATGTAATGTACACAATGCTAGTGCTCTCAAACGGTGAAGGAAAACATCGTGAGGAAACCCGCGGCTAAGTCAGCTCCGCACGTATTGACCATGTCTTTCCTGTGGATTAGGCCAACTAAGCTGTCAGGATGGTATAGGTGCTGGGCAAGCTTATTCCATCTAAAATCCTGTCCCAGGCACTATAGCGTCCCGTAAGTAGAGGCATGAGTAATCACCAGTTGCCCCTGACGCTATATAAATCATCTACAATAGATGCAAAGGCCTGTTTACTTTTTTTATTAAACTGGCCGTTTTTAGGACTGGGACGTGCAATCTAGGTATTATAACACATAGACGTGTATCTGTAGTTTGTAACGGTGTAGTGTAAATACGTACTAACATAAATGTAGGCTCTTGATACTGGTCGTTTTGAAGACTGGGACGTGCAATCTAGGTAATATAACACATTCACACAACCATCAATGAATAGTTATTACACGTTTCTCATAGTTTCCTGTTGGCCATCACGGCCATGGGATGATTTACTGTTATTTTCCTCATAAGATCGATAGAACTGCACAGTCTAGTGGCAGTGATCCCGTCTTCTCATTATAAGGTCGTGGGTTCGGATTATCGTTACCAGTTTTTTTTTCTATTAAAAGTATAAAAAAACGGCCCAGCTCAAGTGGGACTGGGCGGGCCATGTCAGTAGAATGCATCCCGATAAATGGACGAACCGATAACACCATGGTAACCAGAGGGAAGGCGAGGTCGGGGTCGGCCAAGAAAGCGTTGGAGGCACGATCTCGACGCTTTTGAGCGAGGATGGTGGGATACAGCAATGGATAGAGACAGTTGGAAGGATTTGGGGGAGACCTTTGCCCAGCAGTGGGACGATATAGGTTAGAAAAATATATATATATATATAAAACAATGCATGGCATAAAGAAAAATACGACGTCAGAGAAGAGGGCGTTACCGTTACAAAACTGTGGAACTTAAGATCACAACGAAAAACAGAATGAAATTTAATAACAGTTATTATATTTAAATCTTTATCAATAGATTTATATCAGTTCACAACTCAATAACTCAACTTCAACAGAATATCACACTTTCATTCCAACTGCTCACACTTTGCGCTAGGACCTCAAGTAATGTTGCTTAAAATACCATCGAAATTACAAAACGGCACATAAAATAGCACCAGAAAACAATTAAAATGAAAAAGCTATGTGACTTCCCAAAAAGACAGAAAACGAATCCTACACCTTGTTTCGATCTCTAGAGCATTGATTCCCAACGTGGTCCAGGTGGACCCCCAGGGTCCGCGGTAGACTCGACGGGGGTCTACGAAACCGTGACAAACAAATGGGGGTTCACGATTCGTAAGCGGGGTCCACTAAAATTTATCTGGTTTCGATAGTGAAGAACTAAAATGTTGGCCCTAGATAACCTATCAATGTAGGGCAGATAGTATTAAGAAGCTTAGCGACTGTTACGTGTAAAAACTTTTTTCGGAAACCTTTAATTCGTGGTCGGAACTCAACCGCAACGCAAACGTTAGTTGGATCTGATAATTATCTATTTTTATCGACTGACAATATAGTAAAAATTTAGCTGCAGGGCAGGGGGTTCACCGGAACCAGCAAAATTTTGCAAGTGGTCTATGAGAAAAAAAGCAGCCAAGTGCGAGTCGGACTCGCCCATGAAGGGTTCCGTAGCATCAAGTAACATAATATAAGGTTCTTGTAGTTCGTCGAAAGGTAAATTGCGGTTTACGATTTATGACGTATAAAAAAAAAACTGCTGGCTAGATCTCGTTCAAACCAAATATCGTTGAAAGTTTGCCTAGTAATGTACAACATATATTTTTTTTAGTTTTATCATTCTCTTATTTTAGAAGTTAGAGGGGGGGGACCAACTTTTTTCCACTTTGGAAGCGTCTCTCGCGCAAACTATTCAGTTTAGAAAAAAACTATTTTGAAGACCTATTTAACGTCATTTTTGAAGACCTATTTATACCCCATACGTATGGGTCCGATGAAAAAAAATTTTTTGAGTTTCAGTTTCAAGTATGGGGACCCCCAAAATTTATAGTTTTTTTTCTATTTTTGTGTCAAAATCTTAATGCGGCTTACAGAATACATCTACTCGCCAAGTTTCATCGCCTCTTACGGTTTCGGAGAAAAATGGCTGTGACATACGGACGGACAGACAGACAGACAGACATGACGAATCTATAAGGGTTCCGTTTTTGCCATTTGGCTACGGTACCCTAAAAAAGGTTGAGAGCCTCTGATCTAGAGGGCTCGTTGGACAACTAACATTTATGTCTGATCCATTTCTGATATAAAATTACTCATGTGTGGAAAGATCCTAAAAAGAGCAAGAAATTCAAAAAAAACTTAAGGCCTGCGCACACCTATAGGTCGCTGGCGATGGCGATAAGTGAAACGCTGTCAAAACTGACAGCGATATTTGACAGCGTTTCATTGATCGCCATTGCCAGCGACCTAGGTGTGCGCAGCCTTTAATGCTTGAGTCGGCAGACAGGACAGAATACATTGAAGCCAAAGCTTAAAAAACAAAAAAAAAACAAGGCATATTTTATTCGCGACAACATTGTATCTCTCTCCATACTTCTATAACTATACTTACTAATATTATAAAGAGGAAAGATTTGTATTTTTATGTCTAAGTTTGTAATGAATATACTCAAAAACTACTGTGCCGATGTCAAAAATTATTTCACCATTGGAAAGCTACATTCACCCTGAGTAACATAGGCTGTATTTATTTGTTTAAAAATAAATGTCCACCCGTGCGAAGTCGGGACAGGCCTTTAGTTATACATAGTTATTTTTAATATTATCGTCTCTAGCAAATAAGTTTTATTGATTCAAATACTGTAGGCCACCACAAGCTCTGTCTGGCTCTGTCTCTGGCTCTGGTTTTGAGTCTGTGTACTCACACAGACTCAAAACCAGAGCCAGAGACAGAGCTCATCATTGTTTTATACTGTGTGTGTGACGTTTCGACGTAGGGTGTGTGTGTGACGTTTCGATTTAGGATTTAGCTAACACTCACACAGACTCAAAACCAGAGCCAGACCGAGCTTGTGGTAGGCCTAATGGGCAGGTTATTGCGATTAAACCATTGATTAAAAATCGCCGGGTTTTGCTTGTAATTAAATTAATTATACCTACCTAACTGGTTTTGTGCAAAAACACGGTTATCTAGGTATTAAACAAAAATTCACATCCGTTTTAGAATCCATAATAATTATTTTCAAGTTCAAGTTTGTTTTATACTTGACTTTGATAAGTACTCAATCCTTTCACCACATTGGTTGGCAAGACTAGCGAGGCGGGCGAGCCCTTCATATAATCTATTCATATGGTCTATTGGCTTACGGTCTTGACAGAATACCAGCGCATAGCTTCCTTACAGAAGCTAGGCATTATGCTGAGTCAAGGCCCTTTTGCTGCTGTAGCACACAGAAACACGACGCACTTCTTCAGTATCAATGTATTGTTTGTATCTTTCTTCTGTTAGTGTCCTTGTATTTTACTGGTTTTTGTGTGCTTATGTAGTAAATAAATAAATGTCTATGTCTATGTCTATAACAGCTTTTTTTTTACATTATGCAAGCGGCCCGCGGCTTCGCTCGCCCCGTTCCCGTTAGGCCCCTTTCCCGTTAATTTTTCGGAATAAAAAGTATTCAATGTCCGTCTCCTGGATTTAAGCTACCTCTCCACTATTTTTTATCCACATCCGTTCAGTTGTTCTAGAGTTATTGAGTAACAAACATCCATCCACCCAACCATACAAACATTCGCGTTTATAATATTAGTAGGATCTATTTCAATAAATACATAATTTTAATACACTTTTTTAAGGAGTACCTGCTTGGAATACAATAAAACACCCAGACTGAGAACAAACATCCACAAAAGTATATAGGCATTTGTTATCGGCGGGGATCAAGCCCATCATGAGCCCATGCCTTCCTGCGCAGAAGGCAGAGCTACTACCAACTGATGAGCTGTGCGCTCTCATCATCATCTCAGCCCAGTATCACCCCCTGCTGGGTATTAGGCCTCCATCTTCTGCCAGCCTCCACACTGACCTTTACGATGTCGTCGACCCCAAAGAGGTCATGCTTGTTATGTTTTAATGAATTGGGCTCAATGATATTCCACACAGGTGCTTTGCAATCATGTCCGCCTTGCTACAGAGGTCATAAAAATCAAAGCCTTGATCTATATTTATTTTTATAACGCTTTTATTAGCTTCACCTGTATGTATGTATGTATGTATGTATGTATGTATGTATGTATGTATGTAACCGACCCCTTTGAGCTCGATTTTGTCCTACTTTGAACGATCAGATTTGATTCAAACTTTGCACACCTGTCAAAGGTCGATGACAATGCAATAATATGAAAAAAAATATAAAAAAAAAATTAAAAGAAATAAAAAAAATATAGAAAAAAACCTACTTTGAACGATCAGATTTGATTCAAACTTTGCACACTTGTCAAAGGTCGATGACAATTAAATAATATGAAAAAAAAAATAAAAAAAAATGAAAAGAAATAAAAGCGTTTTTTTTTTAGTTTTTTAAACTATAATTTATTATTTTAGTAGGTATAGAGGTAAGTGCATGGTAATACCGAAGAACGAGTGTGGAAAAATAAGCGGCTAAAACCCAAGTATAATTTCTGTAATAACCTACCTAGTATCACAAACAATCAAGTAATGACCGTGGCACACGGAAACTTTGTGATAGTCAGCGTCGGGCTGGCCATACAGTGGAAATGGCATTTACCGCCCGGGCCCCAGCCTGCGCGGGCCCCCACGGGCCTGGCTTCCGGCGCTTGCGGCAACCAGGATAGGAATCCCGCGCAGGCTAGGTCCAGCTCTAGCGACCTCATTGTAAAACTAGATCAGATAGTTCGTTCATACAATTATAGTGAAATAAAATAGAAACATTCAAAAAATGGTAGGTCCGACCCTGGTGATATCGTAGTAAAGAAACCATTGCGATATCGATACAAATGCCAGCAAAACCTCCGTTAGTATTGGGTGCGCGGGACTCTTCTACCTATAGTCGCTAGCCCATTTTTATATTTTACGCGATTTATTCTTATTGTATTACATCGTGTTCCGCGTCACAAACCCTCACTATATCCTGTTTGGATTTTTTTTTGTGTCACGATCCAGTTGTTGTACCGACAACAACTGGATCGTGACACAAAAAAAAAACCAACGGAGCCAACTGGTACAGCATTGGTACAGCTTTAGGGTCTTCTTGTGAGCTTAGCTCTTGCCGGGGTTTTGATGCAGTTTTCTCCAATTGAGTCTTTCGAATGCGGCCTAGGGTATGTTTGCAAAATGTTATCGTCATCTTTAATACTAAATTGGCAATGCCAATGAATTACATAGAATTTTACTTCTGAAACTTATTTTGTTTCTGATTAGTTTCTTTATTACTACAGGGTGGTGTCAAATTCGTTTAAATGAGATGCAGCCTAATCACTCTAATCAGATAAGAAGCTTATCCTAGATTGATAGAAAATTTTAGATCTGTCTTTCCTTTTACTGGCATCACTTAATACAGTCGCGTCATAGATCTAGTAGCAAAGATACCGATAGATCTAAGCAATACGAGACACGATACGAGAACGACTGTGTCACTACATCGTCTTTGTCTCGTACCAGCGATGCCTCTCTTTAAAGGTCACAGTGGATTACTGCCCTAAGAATACCAATCGGGTATACGGCTTATAAAAAGGTAAAAAAAATCGGTTGTCTGTAAAGTCGGCTTACTGACGATAGTTGAACGTGACAACGTCATACAGCTGTCCACGCGGACGCATCACTCAAGTAGGAAAGAGACAGATGTCGAACGCTGCCGAACGCGGAGGCCGATTGTGCCTCTTTGTCGCTCGTTCCGCGCTCTTGCTTGCACTTCAAGCCTTAAATGGAACGCCTCAGAGCGAGGTAACGCCGCATGAGTCATATTGTTTCGTGCGTGCAGCCGGCTCCATCGAGATATAAGACGTTTTCACGCCAAAAACTAGAGTTAAAAAAACATAAACGACGGTAACTATAAACCGGACAAGCGATTTAAAATTTGAGTTTATAGTCACGAATAAGTTTTTGTATGTGATGTCATAGAATTTAATTATTTAATTTGCCGTGAGAAAAACGATGTTCAATTGAATGTGTTTGGATAAAACTTATAATTTGATGGTTTTGGAGGGTACTGCAGGCCTACGACAAGCTCTGTCTGGCTCTGGTTTTTAGTCTGTGTGAGTGTTGACTAAATAAATCGTACGTTGAAACGTCACACACACAGTATCATACACTGGTATTCCTGTCTCTGTCTCGAGTTTTGAGTCTGTGTGAGTGCTTATATAAGCACTCACACAGACAGAGACAGAGCCAGAGACAGAGCCAGACAGAGCTTGTGGTAGGCCTACAGGAGGGCATTATCGTAGTAAAAACGTTTTACAAGTTGTGGGGACAAAAACACATTCTAATAGTATGTACCTTCAATAAGTCAAGGTAGTATGATGTCTTCTCAAAATCTTCCAGAAGAAGTCCATTGCTGGACTATTTGTAAGCCTGCTGTTAAGACAAATAGACAAGGATATATAAACATCAAAGTAATACACTGCTAGCTCTTATGTCCTTGTGGTAAGCGTCATTTTTGTTTGTCAAAAATAAATAATACTTAATAATAAATAATATTTTAATTTTCCCATAACATTGTTTATGATTGAAACTAGCTCACTGTATCACTTGTATACAACAACATAAGTGCAATAAATTAAATAAATAAAAAAATTGAATATTAATAAACTGCTCGAACAATCAACGGCAAAAGTATGTAAGATCAAACGATTATTTTTATACAGACAATAAAAAAAGAAAACAAACAACGTAGGCAGTGATCGTAGTGTTTTATTACAAAAGGAAATCCTTGTACACAAGTTGGCATATTAAAACGAACACTTAAACGTTTTATAAAATTGAAATAAAATAATAAGTGTTTTAGTATAAAGTTTCAATTTTATCACTACTTTAACACCATTCATATTATTATTATGGCAGCGAGTACGTAGACGACGGAATATTTTAAGAAAAAAAAAAACAGTTTTCGACTCAGTTGGACTGTGATTTGACTAACTACACTGATTTTGAGAATGAGACAAAAAACACTTAAATATATAAAAATAATTTTTTAGTATTACACACCACAACTTTTAAATAAATATCAATGTGCGGCTTTATTCATAAACTTACCTACAACTAGAGAACATTTCATGTGGGTTCGATCCCCAAAGAGAACAAATATTTGTGGGGTGAACGCAGATGTTTGTTCTGTCTAGGTGTTATATTGTTTAACAGCTATCTGGTTCCCATAGCACAAGCTCTGATTAATTTGCGACCTGAGAGTGTTGTGTAACATTCACAGTGATGGATAAATGTTTTTTCTAATACATACTTATAATACAATAATAATACCCAGTCAGAGAACAAACATGTGTGTTCACCACATAAGTATTTGTTCTCGATGGGGATCAAACCAAAGAACTACGGTGCAGAAGAGCTACTACCAACTGAACTGAGAGGCCAGTCAAAAATAAAAAAAGAGTCATCAAATATTTTAGTAAACACTTTTTTCACTGATTGTTTGAGCCTTAATACATAATGTTGTACTTAAACCACATACCACATTGTGTTGCTAAGCAAAACGAACAATAATACGGGTCCTAGGTATTTTCAGGTCAGTGCACTTATTAGAAGGAAAAACATATTAAAACAAAAACAGCATTCATTTACCTATTTGGTACCCCGCATGCTTACATCTAGGCGATCAGCAATGGCAATCAGTTTTAGCATAGGGTTTTGCATACATCCGCACACACTGCCGTGAACTTCGATCTTTTTCTTCTTATCGTGCTACTGATCCTTTCGAACCAAGTGTGGTGAAAGGATTTTATTTAAACTTATACTTTACTTTATCTATGGTTGTTCAGATTTAACCTATTTACATGTTTTATCAATACCAGAATTTCTTACACACTTATTAGTATTTTGATATGGCGTTGAAGTTACATTTTTAGGATAGATAACTTTTATCAACTAAATACTCTTTAGTCCGCTTGTAGTCTGTTGAAAATACTATGTTTTGTCTTTTAAACCTTTTCTAATGTACACTGGTTATACTACCTTTTGATCACTGAATAGGCAATAGCAGAGTCCTGCTCTTTATTTTCGCTCTATTCAAAACGTAGAACGATCTAACAATGATCTCTTAAATTCGATATTCTACTAATTAATTACAATATACTTACGTGTCTAAATCACAGATGGCACTACGTACGTACCAGCGAATATTATTAGGTTTGATCTCTTCTCTAAAATCATGTATATAAAGTCTTTATTCGCTTCGAACCTTTGTCCTAAGATTCTATCTTCAAGCCCTACTACAGTCGACGAAGCCGCTACAGTCCCTGTTTCTGTCACTTCTATATCAACGTTTTGGACCACTGAAGATATAAATAGGGGACTGTCGGATACCCCGGGTAACTCCGCCTTCACAGGATCAAAGATCGTTTGAATTCCAGAGTACTGCAGAGGTGGGATTAAGTCAGATTTTGAAGTGACTTTGAACCGAGGAATGTAGACGTCTATTTCTGGATTCTCACCTTCAGATCTGATGTGGTCGATCCAGGAAAATGGTTGAGATACTAAGTTTGACAGAAGCCTCTTTATAGATACTCCATCGAATGGTAAGAGAAATAGCATTGAAAACTCTTCATTTTTCCCATACGTCATCTCTAAAACTGTGGCCTCGATTTCATTGGCATCTCCGAAGTTATGAGGAGCTTTCTGATGCATCATGTTTACTAACCCTATTTTCTTTCCCTGGTTATCGTAGAAAGATTCTTCTTTAGTTTCCTCAGGGTCGAATGGGTGTGTCCAATTAGCTTTGAAGTACAAAGCATCTACTAGGATTAGGCGTAGATTTTCTAAATTCTGCTCTTGCACTGCGTTTGTGATCCTTTCTTCTGTAGCTAGACAGACGTAGTAGTTGATATCTTGGGCCAGTTTCGTTGTATTTGTCGGGTCTACGGCATAAACATCTGTGCTGTACGAAATCGCTGCCTTGCAAAACTCCGGGTGAATTTGTAGAGTACAATCTGAGAACATAGCCGATTGTCCTTTTAAAACTACATCCTGGAAGTCGCTTTTGAGGAGATTATTCGTTGCTAAATGCAATGCTTGCGTCTGACGAAGATCTGTTGGCAGTTTCAGTTCTTGAACCAGCTCACCGAACGTTTGACCCGAAGATCCTTCAGCTAACAAGGAGAAAAGACTCCAGACTGACACTGGGGAGATGGCTAAATTGCTCTTCCCGAAGTTTTCTTGATAACTATACGTATGATCCAACAGTTTGATTGAGAACTTGTTTATGGGAGTAAAGTCTACAGTCGGCGCTGCGAACGTGCAACCGACAAACACAAACACAGACACAAAAACCTTCAACATTTTAGCACAGTTTTAACCCGCGTGTGTTCTTCTCAGTGCGTTTGTTTTAACTGGCTAAAGAACGTTTTTTGCCGGTTATTTATGTTGATAGGTTTCAACTGTAATCTATTAAATAAAAGATTCCCGTTTACATAGATCCAATGTCATATTTACTGATGGATTGAGGAAAGAAGCCGTTTTTTATGATCACCGTCTTTATGACAAACAAAGATATCGAAATTTGATGTGACTTTCACTGGTCAGGGCCGGGCTGGTCAACCTACTCACCAAAAAGTAACCTACATTACTTGGAACGTATACAAAAGCTAGTGGTGCAACCCTGCCTTTCGATTCGCCACGGGTTCGAATCCAGTCTTGTATCTATGGATTTTACTAATCGAAAAATTATGTGCATAGAGATATCTCAAACGGTGAAGGAAAACATCGTGCGGAAAATTGTGTCCTGGTCAGCTTTGCCACTTTCCACGGCTTCCTAGGTGTATTTATGCTTTGTTGTTATTGTTAAACAATAGACCTGAACTCGCGCGCGATTGCCAAATAGGAAAAGTTTGGGGGAGGCCTTTGCTGGAAAGCAAAACAACGTTACTATTACAGATTATTGAGTACTTTTATTTTGTAAAACTAGTTTTAAGATTGTTAATAAAGGCTATTGAAATTGAAATAATATTAGCAGACGCTGTTAAGTTAAAACAGCGCCACCTAGCCCCAAACTAAACAAAGCGTTTACTATTACGCGGCTGATGAAAACGTTGGTACTTTCAATAATTTTTTAATGCATGGCAACATACAAAAAACTTGAAAATGTGGTAAAATTTGGAGATTTGAGTATTGAAGACGAATAATAATATTTATTCACGGTGGATATCAAACCCACAACTTAAAGCACAGAAGTCAGAGCTACTACCAACTGAGCTGGAAGGCCTTTTCAATTTATTGTGCCAAAGGTGTATCACTTCTGATTTAGACAGATTAGTCTTGTATATCACTTTGATGCGCTAGAATTTAACTGATATAAATATATTTTATATTGTATCCAAATGTGTGTAAAAAAATGATTTATTATTTAATTATTGAACAAAACGCTTGAAATTTAATGAAGAATAGAAAAATAGATAGTTTGGTAAAACCGGAGATTTTTTTTATCGAAATTTTATCGATTTGAAGAACTAGAACAAAAAACTCTATGTAGGTTAGGTAGGCAACTACCCAAAAAAAATACTAAAAATAATGTTTATTCTACCTTGGTTGGCTGGCTTCTCAGATCAGTTGGTAGTAGCTCTCGCGCCGTAGGTCATGGGTTCAATCCCTAGGCCCTACCGAGAACAAATATTTGTGTGGTGAACGCAGATGTTTGTTCTCTGCCTGGGTGTTATATTGATTCGTACTTACAAAAGTATTGGTATATCTGGTTCCTCTGCTTAATTCGAGGCTGTAGTTAGTGTTGTGTGGATTGTCCATAAAATTTATTTATTTTACTTTGACCACAGAAGTATAGTGTGTGTATAGTATGTAGGTTTTTTTTTTTTTTTTTTTTTTTTTACAATTTATAGGTTTGCGTTTGACCGCTATCTCACCTGCTGTTAAGTGATGATGCGGTCGACGATGTAGCACGCTTACCTAGAAGATACCTATTCACTCTTGTCTTGAAAACATCCAATTTGTAGGTGCTCGGAAAGACAGACGCCGGCAAGGAATTCCATTCCTTGGCTGTCCGCAACATAAAAGTTGAAGCAAAGCGCTTGGTGCGGACAGTTGGAACATCAACCAAGTATGGATGCCGCATTTCCGTGCGTCTAGTGGTCCGATGGTAGAATGGGGATGGGGGAACCAAATTGTGAAGTTCCGTAGCACACTCTCCGAAATGTATCCTGTAAAATACCGATAGACTGGCAACTTTACGGCGATGTTCGAGACTTAGGAGCTTGGACTCGACTAGAGTGTCGCTACCAATGAGCCTTTTGGCTCGTCTCTCAATAGCTTCCAATGCCTCAAGCTGGTATTTGGCAGAGCCATCCCAGAGATGAGAACAGTACTCCATACACGACCGGACTTGTGCTTGGTACAGGTTAAGGTATAGTAGTATATCTTATCTTATACCTTTAAACGAGAAAATCTTGTATATACATATATATATATATATATATATATTTAGGATCTCGGAAACTGAGCCAACGATTTTCATGAAATTAAGTATACAGGGGTTTTCGGGGACGATAAAACGATTTAGCTAGGATTCATTTTTAGAAAATGTCCCCTTAATTGTAAAGTAAATAATCAACTTTATCATAAAATCATAACTCCTAGCGCCATCTGTTGATTAAGTCATGAGTTAGTGGGACAGAGAACGGCATCTATTGACGAGTAGTGGAGTTTATTATTATGTCGGTAAGATCGAAAAATATTAATATTTAATCAGTATGTAAGTAATTCGTATTTAAATATAATTCACAACAACAGTTTACAAAAAAAAAAAATACCGAGCGAAGCTCGGGCACCAACTGCTAGTTGTAGAATAATGTAAGCATTTTAAAATTATTATTCTTTTGTTATTTTTCTTTTGCCATCAATATTTTGTGATTATTTTTAACTTTTCCAATCATTCCTCGTAAGTAACTAACATCCAACCATCGTCCTATCCATCCAACAACGGTTGTCTGGTAGAGATTGCTGCTTAGCGATAAGACCGCCTATTGTTCATACAAATCGTTTTCAAGTTTTTTTTTCATGTATCATTGTCTATTATTGATCACCAAAACTTTTATATAATATAAAAGTTTTGGTGATCAATAAAGTATCTTCTATCTATCTATAGTACCTTTGGCTTTCGTAATACGTTCTCTAAATCGCCTTGGTCTTAATAATGATGATGTGTATAAAAGAAGTGATTATAAAAATCTTACAGCATTTTGTGTTATTCAATTTTAATAGTGACCTTGCTATTCTCAAGAAAATAAACTGTTTAAAGTCAATGTTACTGCATTTATAACAGCGTTGACAGTTAGATAATTTATATCTTTATAATTACACAAATTATTATAATAAGAATAGTGTTATATTTATTTTAAAGAAACTTACAATTAAAAAATCAATCTCAATTTCAATCTTTTAATCTTTCAATTAAAAGAGTGCGAAAGAGGGTAGATCAATTTATCTGCCAATAACATTTCTTTTACCTACTCGTGGACTTCAGTTCATCCGTGATCATGGTGCATGCAACTGTGCCGAAATATCGGAAGTCAACTTAGAAAAATGTAATCATGGTAAATATCCCGTCGTTTCATAAGAATTGAACTTACAATTAATATTTACAAAACGTGCAAAATCCACATTAAACAGTTGAGCTATCTGCAAACGATCTAAAGATATCAAATGATACAAATCAGTGCCAGACGGAAGCGTCCCCAAGACGCTAGCGGTATTGCCACGCTGAATAACAATGCTAATGCGCTGCGCAAAATACCCACCAGACCTTGCAAAGGTCACGCTTCGGCATTATTGTTATCCATTTTATTTGTGACTGTTTTTTATGATTAATTAATTTTTGTTTTGTTATTAGTATTATTTTATTCGACGAAAGATAGACCTACCTAATTTGACATGTTTAACTTCTTGTAATTATGTTCTTTAATGTAAAATCAATTATGTAATTAGAATGACAAAATGTAATTTACCTATAAATTAGTGTAATTGGTTCCCAGACCGTTCTATTTAATCAAATAAAAAAAAAAAACGGTTCGATCAGCGTATAGGACGCCCACCAACCCGATGGACAGACGACATCGTTAAAATCGCGGGTAGTTAGTGAATGAACTTTAACAGGCGTCGTTCTGCAGCAGCAGGTCCTTAGTGCACGACTGGATTCAAACCCACGACCTCAAGATCATATAATGCTCTCATTATTGTTGCTACTAACATTAAAAAAGTAAACAGGCCTTTGCATCTATTGTAGATGATTTATATAGCGTCAGAGGTAATTGGTGATTAGGTACACAAGCCCTAATCGCGGGACGCTATAGTGCCTGGAACAGGATTTTAGATGGAGTAGGCTTGCCCAGCACCTATACCATCCTGACAATCGGCCTAATCCACAGGAAAGACATGGCCAATCATGGGAGCTGACTAAGCCGCGGGTTTCCTCACGATGTTTTCCTTCACCGTTTAAGAGCACTAGCATTGTGTACATACATAAATTTTACTAACGTTAGATAGGTATTATTCATAGGCTGTATTCAGCTCAGATAAGTTTGGACAATAATTTTGGATATCGCTTGAAACCTAATTACAATTCAAATCCAATATCTCACGTCACCGTAATGCAATTATGTGTAGTGACCTAGATGGTTTATAGTTCATAAATAGTATAGATATAGGAAATAGTTTAGGATAAATTGTATAGCAATAGGCATGAAGACGGTAATCAAGTATCGCCAAAATATTTATCTGATTTAGTGAAAAAGGATTCAAAGATTTTTAAATATGTATTTATTCTCATAATGTCGAGATTAATAATTTATTTGTTAAAATAAATCTACAAAATACAACAATCCGCCATGATGGCTCAAACACCGGTCAGAACGAATTACGTCACGTTTAGGTAAACGTCATTCCGATTTAGTACAAAAGCACCAATGTTTACTGTTGATATACTTAACCGTGACGTAATAACAGACGCCATGACACTAGCGAGCGTTTTGGCGTGAATTTGAAAATTTAAATTTAAATCCTACTTTTATTGCACAAAAACCTAAATTTTTTACAGAATATTTTAG
Source organism: Thera britannica (assembly GCA_939531255.2). Taxonomy (NCBI): domain Eukaryota; kingdom Metazoa; phylum Arthropoda; class Insecta; order Lepidoptera; family Geometridae; genus Thera; species Thera britannica. The sequence continues at coordinate 6,603,005 of OW618045.2, forward strand.
ACATAATAGATACTTCTGAATATGATAGAAGAGATTTTGAAAATTAGTCGTCATGCCTATTGTATTGTATAGTTGTTGTATATTGTTGTTGTTGAACTGTAATTGTCTTCGCACACAGTCCCCTTGTAAATATCTTGAGTCCATTCCATCCAATGGTTGTCTGGCCCATTGTATGAGGCAAATAGTGTTAAGTATTTTATGTACCTGTACTTTCATAATTTGTTGTGTGCAATCAAGTATTTTCTATCTTCTATCTATTTATAGCTAAATGACATACAAAAAAATCTGCTCTTACCCATGATATTATGTACACTATGAACCGATTTGTTTATTTAAAGCGATGTTTTTCAAAGATATGCGATAACAAACAAAAAAAAATCTGAATAGAGAACCTTCTCCTTTCTATTTGAAGTCGGTTATATAGGGGATTGGACAGGCTGGTTGCGCACCTGATGTTGAGCTAATTCCCATCTGTGGGTGCATTGGTGACGTAGATCATAAATGATCATAAAATATAGTACTTATATGTATACAATATATAATAAATATTTATCAAGTGATTTCCTCGTTCCGATGTAGGTTTTGCTAAAAATAAAAGTCCTTGATGACAGTTGCCAAAATAAAATAAACAAAACTGTAAAATCTCTAACCACACTAAGCGTTACTTCCGAAAAGATAAGAATAAAGATAAGCTCTTCCTGTAGATTTGCTCATAGCTTTGCTTAGGCGCTGTAAATTGTGGGTTAGAATATTTTCTTCTTCCTGCCTTTATCCCACTTTATATGGGGTCAGCACAACACATTCTCCTCTATCAGCCGTCATCTCTGTATTCGTCTTTCATAATCCATGTAATTTTTCACACTGTTCAACCATCTTTTCTTTGGCCTACCTCTACCCACTTAAGGGCCTACATGAGGTGAAACCGAAAATGTAAAGTAGCATTTTTTTTCGTTGTATGGACGAATCCATTTAATTTTTTTGTAAAATATAACAATTAAATGGTGTAAAAAAATTAGCTTCCGGCTAGAAATTCTCTTAAACTCACTGGGTTCGATAAAATTGAACGCAAAGTTTGCCAAAAACTCTCAATTTTTTTTGGATTTGAAATGGTTTTTTTCCGTTGCTGTTAGAGCCATTGCAATGAAAGTTTTGTTCCCGTATACCTAAATAAATACGTAAAAACCCTATGTTATTGCACTTTTCTTAGTTGCCGTAGTTTTTATAAAAAAATAAAATTTTCAAAAATATATATAGGTAGGATTTCCTAGATACTTCTCAGTACAGCCCGCGCGGCCAACGAGGAGAGGTCCATGTCAAATTTCGCGACATGACATTTCATCTCTGACTACGTAAAATATACCCTAGATTAAATCATAGCTACTACTGGTACTATAAATTTGCCACAGTGTAACATAAAACAAATTGTCACAGTATAACGAAATGACATAATACCATCTTCATCATACATTATGATCGATAACCTGTATTCACATCATCATCAGCCTGTAGAAGTATATATTTTATGTAGCATATAACTTATCTAGTACATTCTAGGGCACGTTCCTATCGTGCGTGACCAGCGAAGCGCAATGCTTTTGTTAAATACCTCCATTTTTGTAGTTGCATAAGTAGCTATCTTCCTATCTACCCAGTGCTTTCCGTCATCATCATCAGTAAGTAGAAGTCCACTGCTAGATATAGACCTCCTTTATACATTTCCATGAAAAAACAATTTGCCGATTTCCCACGATCTTTAGAATGTCATCGGTCCATTAGGTGGAGGGGCGCTCTGGTTGCTTAGCACCGGTTATATTGTCGTAGCGACCCGCTTTTTGATTCTAAAGGCGTGTGTTCAAACCCCGTCATGCATAAATTAGTTTATCTGCCAAAAAACCTATGTGCACTATGTCAGTACACTCTAACGGTGAAGGAAAACAATAAATGAAACCAACGTGAAGTAGCAAAACTTTTGAGGCACATTCATAATCCACCACACCAGCTTTAATTTTCTATTGACATGACAAGAAGAAGACTCAAAAACTAGTAGCCGATTTTAGGCCTTTATAAAAATAGTGTCGATTTTGCAAAGAGTTTGGGAGCCCATTACAATGAAAAGGAAGTATATATATATATATTATGGACAATCTACACTACATTATCTAGCCCTAAACTAAGCAGAGTTAGTATTATGGGAACCAGATAGCTGATGTAATACTTAAATACATTTTGTTTGTAAATACATACTTGGAAAACAATATAACATCCAGATGGAGAACAAATATCTATGATCACCACACAAATATTTGTTCTCGGTGGGGATCGAACCCACGACCTATGGCGCAGAAGGCAGAGCTACTAATAAATGAGCTGAGAGCCCAGTCATAACAATAGTATCATGGGTTTTGAGTATTTTTGATTGCCGTCTTTTAAATCTGGAGGTGTCTGTAATGTCCCGAATTCTGGAACTTTCTGTCAAAGGCTTCATGCACGGTGCGCTCAAATACCCAAATACCAAAATACATGTGCCTATTTCTATACACGCAGCAAGGAGTTTCCCAAGATTTTGCGTTTGACAGAACTTTGAAGAGTCAGTTGGGGTTGTCGAAACTCTTTGGTATACCTAATATTTTTAAATGCCGATAAAATACAATAATATAAGTCGAATAGACAGTGTTATTTCACAATGCTTCACTGATCTCCACCGCAATGAGCACCGAAGGCCTAAATGAGTGCAAAGCTTAAAGCCACCCATAAATAATTTCCATTTCAATTCATTTATGAATTGAAATGAAAATTATCTATGCATGTAATGTATTGTATTATGTATATCAGTTATCTAGCACCCATAACACAAGCTTTGCTTAGCTTGGGGCTAGATAATGTTGTGTGAATTGTCCAGCATTATTATTATTATTATTTATTTCCATAGGCATGAATTCTATGCACTAAGTTATACTTACTAGATTTACATACAGATCTAGAAGTATAACCTTTTAGATAAAAGAAAAATTTACTAAATTGGATCATAAAATTAAATGACGAAGGTATGCAGTAACAAACAATAAAACAAAACGGCTAAGCCGATTTTGAAGAAATATTACTTTTCAGAAAAAAAAGATTAAAAAGGAAAAGACGAAAGAGAAGAAAAAAGATAAGAATGTTATTGTACAAAAAAAATTGCCCCCCTTGCCCCCCAGGACCCCCCCTTTTGTGAGTGCTACCGGATGCCGTCGAGATAGGGGGTTTTCGATTGGGGTTTCGTATAGAGGGTTTCTTCCTGAATTGAAAAAACAAAAAAACACCCCCCTCTTGCCCCTTTTTTCACCCCCCCCTTTCGTATCTTCCAAGCGGAGTGACTTGCAAGACTTTTTTTTTTGGGTCATGTAGGGAAGGTGAGATTATTTTGAAAGCAAAATAAATTTTGCCCCCCTCCCCCCTCTAGACCCCTTTATTATTTTTGACCCTTTTTTTCGAGTGGAGCATTGCGACGAGCGAAGCGAGCCGCCATGCAACCATGGGGAACAGTGCGGCGAGCAAAGCGAGCCGTGCTGTGACCCCCCCCTCCCCCTAAGCCCCCCAGAACCCCCTCCTCCTGAACCCGGGGGGAGCGTCGCGGCGAGCGAAGCGAGCCGTGCTGTGACCCCCCCCTCAAGCCCCCAGAACCCCCTCCTCCTGAACCCGGGGGGAACGTTGCGGCGAGCGAAGCGAGCCGCCACGCGACCACGCCCACCCAACTGAAATTTAGGGAAATTTAGAACCCCCTCCTACTGAAATTTAGGGTGTCTTAGGGGTGTGAAAAAATGTTCACTAGACTGACAGTTCAAAATTCAAAATGGCGGCTGTGCCACTTCCGGTTTTGCAAACATCGTCCGATTAAGGTCGTTCAAACGGTTCATTCGACTGAGGACTATGATTGGAGATTGAATTTTAGGTTTTTTAAGGTGTTTGATTGGATCTTCACTTGGTTTAGGGTTCCGCCCCTGTGGGAACGCATTGAGGACGCGAGCTGCTTGCAGCTCGCGATGCACGCGACCCGGTAGTCAACGTTTGGGTTCCTTTCAGCGGTTTCGACCCGTTAAGGGTTTTGGCTTGACGTACAATTTAGGGTTCCGTATAAGGTTTTGATTGGGGTTTTACTACATTGAGCAATTTGATTAAGTGTTCGACTTTTAGGGTTCCTTAGGACTTTGATTGGAGTTTCAACTACACTTAGGAGCTTGATAATGTTAACATTTTTAGGGTTCCTTAGGACTTTGATTGGGGTTTTACTACATTGAGGAACTTGATAAAATAAACAACTTTTAGGGTTCCTTAGGCCTTTAATTGGAATTTTACTTCACTTAGGACCTTGATTATGTAAACAATTTTAGGGTTCTTTAGGACTTTGATTGGGGTTTTACTACACTGAGGAACTTGATTCACTGATCGACTTGTAGGGTTACTTAGGACTTTCTTTACTACTTTTTGGGGTTTTACAAGTGCAAGTGTAATGTAAAACTGGGAGTAGCACACCGACACGCGAGCTGCTTGCAGCTCGCGCACACGAAAAAACTAGTTAAGGGGCTGACGTATGGAAAATTTTCATACAAACGGAATACCAAAATGATTTCTAATTTAGACAGATTTACACTATATTATTGTAATAATTGTATTTGCATAGTATTTATCTAGGTTCCTCAACAGTTTTTATTTCAAATTACTTACCTAAAATGAAATAAACACCAATCGCATTTTGCACATTTTTATGCTAAACTTATCAAGTTTTCTACCTATTGGTTTCGTACTAAAAACAACAATATCTTACGTGTTTTTTGTTAAGGAACCTAGTTTATATTGTCTAGTTACAGAATAACAATACTATGTGAAGAATACAAAAAGTTTTCAGTCATCATTTTTGGTATTACGGAACACGATCAAATTCATGGCATTTTCGAACGGCTACTATTGCTATCGCGCACGCACGGTGCGGGTGGCGGGGTGCAGGGAGAGGAAACGCTTGAAGCACACGGGACACTTCGGTTGTGTGTGTGAATCGCTCGGACTTCGGACTAGTTAAATACCTACACTGGCATAAAACATAATGCTTAGATATTTGATAATTGTTAGTTTAGGAAGGGTACTAAGTGAAGATGGGAAATACTAAGTACCTAGGTAGGTTGTAGGTTGGGTAAACGAAATCAAGGTGCAGCACTAGGTCAAAAAGTCTGCCGAAATTTCGAAAAAAGCCAACATTTCGACTAAAACAAATTCTGAACCATTAATTTCTATACAGGGTGGAATTTTGTAATGCCACCTGGAGGGAAAGTACTCTTAATACTGCAGATAGAAAATTTTACTCAAAGGAAACATTCCTTTATTTTTGGATAGAAAGCAAACTGCATTCAAAGTTTTTCGAAAATTCTCTCACACCCGGGAATTGAACCGGCTAAAATCAGAAAAATGGCTACAAAATATTTTTATTCTTTATTTATCTGGGGCTTAAAAAAACTGATACCACTCAACGTCAGGTAGAAATATTGATAAAAAGACTTGTAAAAATTTGAACAACATATTTCTGTTTTATTTTTCTGGAGCTCAAGAAATAAACTACAGCTCAACGTCAGGTGGAAATATTGATAAAACGACTAAGAAATTAAAAAAAAAACTTTATTTATTTGGAGCTCAAAAAACTGCTACCACTCAACGTCCGGTGGAAATATTGATAAAAAGACTGAGAAATACTTTAACAAAATAGTTTTTCTTTATATAACTGGAGCTCAATAAACAGAGTACTGCTCAACGTCTGGTGGAAATATTGATAAAAAGACTTGGAAAAATTTCTGTAACGTTCACTAGAAGTTGCTTCATGCAATCAAAATTGAGTTCTATATAGTAATTGTGATAAGACATAAATAAATTTTTTTTCAGTTTGTTTATAATCATTATATAAGTATCCACCTATAGTAGGTTAGCTTGGTACACTTTTTTCGCGAGTTTTGTGCGAAAGCCGAGGTCCATGTAATTGTAGGTCGATGTTCGCAATCGTTGGTTTTGCGAATGTAAATAAGCAGAATAAAAGCAACCTAATTGCTCAACGAATAAAGTATATTTTTAAATGCAGTCACATTATTAGACTTTCTGTACTTTGGTAAGTGAGCCGCTTTGCGTGTTTTTTATTGCTGTGTGTGTGTGATCGATGAGGTCTGGCGAACCACACCCCACCTGATGTTGAGCGGACCTCCACCCATGATCTTCAACTGTAACGTCATGACTGGTTTTGAACCCACGCCCCCTAACCGCTAGGCCGATGAGGTCTGGCGAACCACACCCCACCTGACGTAGAGCGGACCCCACCCATCATCTATTACTGTAACGTTATCACTGATTTTGAACCCGCACCCTCCAACCACTAGGCCAATGAGGTCAAGCAAACCACACCACACCTGATGTTGAGCGGACTCCCACCCATCATCCTCTACTGGAACGTCATCAACCACAACTCCATCGCTCCGCGCCGGGGTCAATGGCTCTCTCAACTCAACTCGGAGTCAATGGTTCTCTTTACTCTTCTTCAATTTGGTCCAGAACCCGCACAAACCCTACCTGATGAATAAACTCACTCGTATCATGTTAGAGAATTTCCTGGTGTCTTTTCTAAGTGCGTAAATAGCTACTCTGAAGGTTCTTTATCGGTTCAGGAATGTTGTTTTTTTTTTCACTTTATTCTTGCATTCAGAGCATGACCAATCCTTGCTTATTGAATACTAGAAAAGCGAAACAAGCAAGCAATAAGCTTAGAGGGTTAGTCAGGTAATGCAGCCACAAAAAATAAAAACATAAAATTGTAGGGTGCAAAAAGTCAACTCTCTTTGACCAGATTTGAACTCCCGCCCACCTCGTCCTCTCAGTGTGAATCCGCACGCCCTAGCCACTAGCCTATCTGACGCTTAGTAACGTTGACGAAATTAGGCAATGCATAAAAATCGTTAGCAGTGGCTGACGCACACGCACAAGCGCGGCACTATGGTTGGATTCACGTATAGAAGTAGCGCGTCACACGAGCGCCTGTGTGTGTATACTACTATTATATATTCCGTGGCGCCCGCATCAAATGAATAGAGATAGCTATATTCGGAGCAGTTTTTGCTCACGCCTCGAATTGAAGTTGCGAGCTGTGTACGTCGGCCCGTTAATATTTAGGCATCCGATTTAGGCGTCGCCTAGGTTTAGTGAAAACGGGTGTTAGTAACGTTGACGAAATTAGGCAATGCATAAAAATCGTTATCAGTGGCTGACGCACACGCACAAGCGCGGCACTATGGTTGGATTCACGTATAGAAGTAGCGCGTCACACGAGCGCCTGTGTGTGTATACTACTATTATATATTCCGTGGCGCCCGCATCAAATGAATAGAGATAGCTATATTCGGAGCAATTTTTGCCCGCGCCTCGAATTGAAGTTGCGAGCTGCGTCCGTCACCCTCTTAATATCTAAACTTAAACATTACGGTATTCTAAATCGCTCCATTGACTTATTACAATCGTACTCGACTGATAGAATCCTTAAAGTTGATGTGGGCGGTGAGAGATCTTTTGGGTCAGTTATTGACATAGGGGTGCCACAAGGTTCGATATTAGGTCCTTTCTTGTTTCTAGTGTACGTAAATGACCTTCCTTTTTTGGTTAAAAAACTATGTGAAACAGTACTATTTGCTGACGATACCTCATTAATTTTTAAAGTCGATAGATAGAAGGCTAATTACGATGACGTTAACGCATCTCTGTCGTAAATACTTAGCTGGTTTAATAATCTTTTACTTAATGTTAAGAAAACTCATAAGTTTTATGAAAAAATATTTTTTGAGTGTCAGTTCTAAGTATAAAAATCATAATGCGGTTTACAGAATACATCTATTTACCAAGTTTCATCAGTACATATAGCTTTTACAGTTTTGTAAGTACCATACTTCAAGCAAATAAATTATTTCTTTTCATTTCATTTCATTTTTTTGAAAAAAAGTGACTGTGACATACGGATGGACAGACAGACAGACATGACGAATTTATAAGGGTTCCGTTTTTTACCTTTAAAAAATACAAGTGTTCATTCACCGACTACCGACATTTATGAACTTGCAACTCACTCTGGTTTTGCATAATATGAGGAAAATCTCTCTTGGTGGAAGGTTTCTTTTATTAAATCTGGGGCTATTTGCTTGTTATACTATATAAATTAGACTACTACTACTACACTACTATATAAGTTAGATTTAAAATGTAGCGTTCGTGGTAGTTTAAAAAATACCGCACAGCTTGCCATTGTTATCACCAATCCTGGATGAAAAATATGCAATGGAAACTCTGCGACGGGAATCAGCTAACATAACAATTGGGTTATATTTATTTACTGAATATCTGTCTGTGTTTTTGTCTAACGAAGCGTATTCTAGTCAACACATTGTAATGTCGTGACAAATGTCAGACCCAAGCACAGAATAAGTAATAGTTGGTATCAAATACATGAATTCACAGCTCAGGTCAGGCAACGCCATCTTTATTTTAAATTTTTCCAACTTTCCGGTCGTGTTTTGTTTTTAGACCAGCGTATAGCGGAGGCTTAACCATCTACATTCATACTCATTACTCTCCTAGTCACATGACTTTCATCCCTCCTCATGACATGCCCATATCACACTTCCTGTTGCTCCCCAATCTTCGTTGCCTAACACTCGGACTTGTGGGCTCGATTATACCCGGGTAAAATTGATACACCCTTACTGACTCTAAAAACACGTATAATACAACTACTAGGTACTATGATCTGACAATGTTCACAGAACTATAAATAATATTATTATAGTGCTCAACTTATTCATGCTAAGGCAATAAACATACTGAATACTTACCAAGTCGGTCCATCTAGTGTGATGTGATGGACCGACGGCATTGTTAATATCGCGGGAAGTCGGTGGATGGAAAGATAGATAGATTAATACTTTATTGTACACAAAAGAATACCTTTAAAAGAACATTTACAAATAAAGGTACAATGGGCGGCCTTATCGCTAAAAGCGATCTCTTCCAGACAGGAAAGGGATCAGAATAATTCCTCTTTTCCTATCAGGTTAAATGGCCTGGCTTTTGACTGGCCAATTAGCTCCGTTGGTAGTAGCTCTGCCTTTTGTGTTAGGTCGTGGGACAATTTATGGGGTGAATATTGATGTTTCTGTCTGGGTGTTATATTGTATTCTGAGTATGTATTGCCAAAAAAAAAGTATTTAAATATTATATTTTTAGTTATAATTATGTTTATTTATAATTTTAGTTATAGTTATAATTATGTAATATAGGATAGGCCTATATTAAACTCGTTTAAGCAGAGTTGGGGCTAGATAGTGTTGTTTGGATGATATAATATATTTATTTTTTTATCAGTGTGTCAAGTATATTCATATAGCCTTGTATTTCATAAACCCGTTTCATAGATAGAAAACAAAATCATGACGCAAATCTCTGATATCATGTCCAATGCATTTACATAAATTATCTACTAATAATGCGGGTGTTTTGTCACTTGATTAGCTAATACTATTACGTATATCGAATATCTAAAGCCTTTTTACACGGACTGCTCGAGCAGTAAAGTTGTGATAACCGGAATGAAAACGTTTGCAATAGGTAGTTTCTACCACTAGTGCCTGAAAACCCTTCTGGCCTTCAAGTCAAATAATGTATTTTCTTTTAGGGTTCCGTAGCCAAATGGCAAAAACGGAACCCTTAAGGATTCGTCATGTCTGTCTGTCTGTCTGTTTTTTTTCAACGGGAACGGTAACGTGGCGAGCGAAGCCGCGGGCGGCCAGTAGTAAAATAATAAATATTGTGGACAATCCACACAACACTCTATAACCCCAAACTAAGCAGAGCTTGTTGTACTATGGGAACAAGATAGCTGATAAAATACTTAAATACTTTTTTTGTAGGTAAATACTAAATACATACTAAGAAAAACACTAAAACACCCAGACAGAGAACAAAAATGTGTGTTCACCACACAAATATTTGTTCTCGGTGAGGATTGAACCCACGACCTAAGGTGCAGAAGGCAGAGCTACTACCATACCAACTGAGCTGAGAGGCCAGTCTCAGCTCAGTTTTGTCAGTCAGTTTTCTAAAGTATATTAACCTTTCTATGCAGTCCAAACTTAAAGCAGTAACAACTGCGTAAGCTATCCGTGTATAACTACCGTAAGGCCAATACAGTTTACGTAAAATGGGATTGCCCGAGGTCGTTTAGCGCCTGAAAAAGTTATGATAGTAATGCTGGAAAATTTTTGCTTTACAATATAAAATAGTATTTATTCAACTCAATAAATCGTAGTTGGATGTGAAGTAGTGAATACATTGTAGCTGTGATGTAGCTACATCGTAACGTATGCAGCTACGTAGTGTTATTGTTGCAGCAGTACTAATAAAGCGACTATAGAGTCCACGCCACGACTAAAGTCTTGCCGCAATAGCTGCACAGTAATAAATAAATTCAATTCAACTCAATTAATTTCTAATTCAAACAATATACATACAAAACATACACAGTGCATAGTTATAAATAAATAATAAAGACAATTCTCACAACACTATCTAGCTATATCTGTACTTAGAAGGCCGGCAGCGCATCGGCACCACCTCTCTCTGCCTCTCTCTCTCTCTGGTGTTGCAGGTGTATATGGGCAACGGTGACTGCTTTCCATCAGGTGGCTCGTCTGCTCGTCTGCCAGCTATGGCATAAAAAAAATAATAGCTTCTGTAGTTAGAGAATGTAGGCACATAATATCAAAACTAAAGATACAAAATAACATTTAAATAGTAACTAAAAACTAACAAACACATCATCACAAATGCACGATAAATATTGTGGACTAATTCACACAAAACAATCTAGCCTTGGGGCTAGATTGTTTTGTGTATATCAGATAACTGGTTTCCATCACACAAACTCTGCATAGTTTGGACTATGCAGAGTTTGTGTGATGGAAACCAGTTATCTGATATAATACGTAAATACAATATTTGGTTAATACATATACTTACTCAGAATACAATACACATAGACAGAGCGACAAACAACAATGCTCCTCACACAAATATTTGTGCTTAGTGGGGGTTGAACCCACGGCCTACAGCCTACAGGGTTACTACTATACCAACTAAGTCGTGACGCCTGTCAAAGCCTGTCTAACCTAACCCACCCACCAGATGGACCGACGACATTGTTAAGATCGCTGGAAGTCGGTGGATGGAAAAAGCTCAGAATCGTACTTCCTGGAAATGTGTAGGGGAGGCATAGATCCCCTAAACATTTGACCTGTCCACATTTGTCATGTGGACTTCTTCACAAGTGGACTTCTTCGTACTGATGATGATGATGAGTATGAGATCTTTGTCCAGCACTCCAGCAGTGAGACGACAAAGAGACAAGAAAAAAATCAAAACATTTTCTGTTGCTCATAACGTTTTCAAGGCGCAACCATTTATTTTACTCCTCTAGAGTAGTACAGATAAAACAACAGTTACTGTTACATTAATTAAGTTGGCGTACGGTACAACATAATCATAAAGCGAGTTATCATGTCATACAGTAATACAAGTTAATTAGACGTACAGCCGCACTGCGGCATCACGGAGGAAAGCTGGGAGTAACAATTTGACGTGCCTCATGAAGCCTGTTTTAGAGATGGTTTTAATTATTGGTACAACCATATGGCCATAAATTCCTTTGCTTTGCAGATCACGCGTGTTAGGAACGTGACCTACGATCTGCGCTCATCAACTTGAGGCGTACAGGTATTTATTGTTTTCTTATAAATCGAGGGCATGATTCCTTTCACGACTTTTCCCTCTCTCGTGGTTTTGAACTTGGCCATTACCACCCTTCTCAAAAAACCACCCTGTGTATAATCTGCCACATCGTCTATAATACGGTAATCACGGCATAACATCGTTAGTGTCTGATACTATCGGTGATGCGATACGAGACCACAGTAATGGAATTTAGGATAATTATTCCAAGCGGCTCGTATTATTGTTACTATGTCCAGATATTATTATAACAACCTATTGCGGTCTATGTGGCAATCAAATAATTCCATTATAAAAAATACTATTTTCTCAAAAAAACATTAGTAGTAGAACTCTTTGTGTGTGGCTCGTCCGAGTGCGTACTACCACCATGCCTATTTTTGCCGTGAAGCAGCATTGCTGTGTTTCGGTTTGAAGGGTATGGGTGCCGGTGAAATTACTGGCATGTGAGGCTGAATCTGTATGCCTCCAGTTGATGGACGCAGGGCAGTGCATCGTAGGGCACGTTCCTGACGTGCGTGACCTACGAGGCATTGCTTTGTTATAGGCGATGGTTATATAATATCATTAACATCAGGTGGGCCATATGCTTGTTCCATCAGCTAGTTACATAAAAAAATAATAAAATAAAATAAATAAATAAATAAGCCATTTATTTCCAAAGGGAGTAGGTACTTATTACTAATTTTACAGCTAAACATTTATAAAACTTACATACTAAAACTCCTTTTGGGCACCCAAAATTGGGTATAGGCCTCCTCCATGCGCTTCCATTCATAGCGGTCCTGTGCCACTCGCGTCCAAAAAAATAATAGTAATAATAAATATGACGTATAGGTATATAAAGTGGACAATCCACACAACACTATCTAGCTCCAAACTAAGCACAGAAGGGTACAAAGTTATGTACATATTTATGTTAATTACGTTAAATAAAAAATAGCGAAACTCGTGTAGTTCCCCTGCTTTCCTCCAGCAGGATTAAAAGGGATATACACGGACGGCCAGCCGTGACAGGGTAAGACAATTTGGATTATTTTGTTAGGTCCGCTTGTGTAAGTATTGGTTGGGGAATTAAAGAGGAAACTATTGATTTGACCTATTTGTAACTGTTTTTGTTGGAGAGACTCTTCCTCTCTGTTTGTGCCCTACTGCTTGTAAAATGGTTTGTGTTCTGAGAAATTGTGCACATCATCATTTTAACCGACTTCAAATAAAATATTCCTTTCATCCTGCTGTTCAATATCTGACTGCAAAAGCCGTTTTTATCCTCTAGACTTCTAGAGGATAAAGTAAATTTGAATTTAGAATATCGTGTTCACTAAGTTTGTGAATACACAACCTATTTACTTCTACGTGCTCTACCTCCATGGTGCCGAATTTATCATACAACCTTTTTTAATTTGGTAAAAACCTCGCACTCTTAACCTTCTTGGTATATTTGTGAATTTCAAACATCATTAAACCTATTTACTTCTACCTGCATGGTGCCAAATTTATCATACAACCTTTTTAAATTTGTTAAAAACTCATACTCGGAACCTTCTTGGTGTGTTACTTTTAGTCACGCCGCGTTCTGGCCTGCGCACACCTAGGCCGCTGGCGTCAGCGATCAGTGAAACGCTGTCAAATTTGACAGCGATATTTGACAGCGTTTCACTGATCGCTACCGCCAGCGAACTAGGTGTGCGCAGGCCTTTAGTCATTTCCTCGCTGCGAGGTGGGATGAAAAGTTACGTGTTGCACTCGAGTGCAAATATTTTTCACCTTGTGCTCTTTTGATTCCTTCGCCAACGCTTAGGATTCTAACTTTTAAACCACTCGCTCTAAGCTCGTGGTTAAATTTTAGAATCCTTCGCTTGCTCGGTCATCAAAATTGAGCACGCGGTTAAAAAGCAGCTTTGCACTCTTGTATAACAAATAACTATTTTTTGTTGGAAAGAAGATATATACCCATTTCAAAGGTGGTCTCATGATAAGGAAATCAGGGGTTGATTTTGATGATGGCAGACCAGAGAAAGCGAGGGGACCTTCCGAAAATCGTAGGGGCGACTAGTGCGGTTGTAATTTTTTATCTAAACGGTTATACTTCCAGATTGGTCCCATAGAAATTTCATTAAAATTGGTTTAGCAATTTGACCTTGAAGTCAGTTTCTGTTTTTTTTTAATCTTCACTTTGTCATTGCAGTGCTCGCCAAACTGTCATTCTGCTCGAGTGCACTGGTGGCCTAGTGGTACAACTAAACCTTTGTAACTGAACTTGCTAGTTACGATACCGGGTTACCTAGAAGCAATCATTAGTGATTCTACGTAACCGGGTTTCATTGCTCACCATAAACTATAGCTAGTGGTAACATGCTTATTTCTTTTTTGTAATTTGTTAATCCAACCTAATTTACTAAAACCCAGAAGAGTAAATACCTACCCTAAACCATTATTACTAACTAATAACCTGCGAAGAATAATAATTATTTTGAAATAACAAATAAATAAATAATACTATGCGAAAATGTTGAACAATCTACCAATAAATAGTTTTAAACAACAAACTTCTCCGGGAATTTCCGTAGTCGATGAAAACAGAAGATCGTGCAAAACAATACCAGCTAAAAATAATAGCGGCTGGTTCACTCCAAAACAGTTTGGAGCTACTCAAATGGTAATAGGTACTTTTTAAACTTTCGCCATCATAAAAACACTACTACTACCCTACTGAATAATAAGATAATTAACGCGATAAATACTTACCCGTGTAATAGATTCAAATGGTGACAAGAAATATCTGAAATTTCTGTTTTGTGTGAAGTGGTAGCAAAATATATTTAGGGTAACGGTAAAAAAGGTTTCAAGGTAAAAAGGGAATAAGGTCAATGTTAGAGTGCAGTTAGTTACGTCAAAAATTAATAAAATCTTGATTAGGTAAATAATATAAGTCTAAAAAACTTCAGAAACTGACTTCATAGCCAAACTATTAAATCGATGAGACCAATCTGGAAATATTTTTCAATGCAGATAAAAAAGGTTTTTTCAAATTGGCTCATAAATTACGAAGTTTTTTTAATGTTTGTTATAGCAACAAACATAATAAAATACAACCAAATTGAGACCCTCCTCTTTTTTTGTTTGAAATTTCTGGTTCCGGTCCCGTCGAAATCCGGTTAAAAACAACACAAACGACCCAGCTATTCAAAAACAGGCTGTGGCAATACAGGATTTACACGGTACATTAGTTCCGGTGCAATGTATCAGACTCAGTGTAAAAGAAAGCTTAGGGTTGTCGCCCAGCAGTTTAACGGAAAGTAAGGTTTTTCACTTTGTGTGTGGGAGTGGTGACAGACAGATTTTATGAGGGGTAAGGTGATTTGTTGAGCTTGGGGACAAAATTAGCTGCTTGATGTTATGAATATTTTGTTATTTTTTTGAAGAAATCATGTGTTTTTTGTTAAAAAAAATTTTAAATTATTTTTAAAATAACATTGAAATAGTGCTCTGCTTTATTTAGAGTTAGTAAGTGTTGCGTGGACTGTCAACAACTGACACATCTGTCACATATTATTTCAAATTAATTTTTGCTTTTTTTGAACTAAATAAATAAAAATATCGTTATATAGAGAGAAGAAAGGGAGGTTTTTGCCCTGCAGTGGGACACAACAGGCTCTTAATAATAATAATAACTTTAAAATTAGTCGTTCTTGCCACTGTGATCGTCATACTTTTTTATAAAGTTGAAGGTGACAGCACTTTTTCTATTTGATAAAATTATTCGTGACCGCAAAAAAAAAAGCGACACGACAAAAAAAAGAAGACTTAATCAATCGATTAGGACCACGAATGAACGCTTTAAAAAGAAAAAAAAACTCCCCTCAGTGAATCCAAGTCTTTTAGCCAGGTTTTTCATTGCTTCTTTTCCCCCATTCTTTGTACGAATTATCGGATCACCTAACGCAGTGGTGCATTGGCGCGGAAACACGAAATAGCTTCCTAGTCAATGGAGTTCGAGTCAGTGAGCTTCAAAAATGCGAGTTCGCGGGTAGTTTTAAATATTTTATCTCTCGTTAAGGCTAGGTTGGTTAAAGTCTGCTAAAGACGGAACCAGTGGAAGATTTTTGGAGGAAACCTCGGCCTAGCTGGGCTCATGTTAATAAAGCTGACAATTCGACATATATGTCACCTAACGACAAAATTGTGGAATTGTCGCGCTTACCCCCGAATACTGAAACGCAACTCAGATTTAAGCACGTCTCAAGCGACGAATATTTGACAGATATTCATTGAAAACTGTCAAATATTCGTCGCTTGAGACGTGCTTAAATCTGAGTTGCGTTTCAGTATTCGGGGGTTAGGCTATTAATAAAAGTGACAAATATGTCAAAAAAGCGTGACAACTTCACGATTTTGTCACTTTTTGACATAAAATAAAATTATGTCGAATTGACAGCTTTATTAAAGACACAAATACAAGATGAAGTCCCGACTTCATAGCCAAGCTCCTGAACCGATTTTGATTATATATAAGGGACTAATTTGGAAGTATAACCTTCCAGATAAAAAAAACAACTTGGCTCCATATCTCGATGCTTATGGCTCACAAATTATGTCGAACTTATGCGATGATAAACATTCAAGATAAACAACCGAATTTAGAATCTCTTTATTTTTTATTTGAAATCGGTTAAAAACTTCCTGGCACGTGAGGCTGAGCGTCTGTATGCCTCAAGTTGATGGACACAGGGCAGTGCATCTTATGACACGTTCATGACGTGCGCAACCTACAAGGCAATGTTTTGTTATAGGTGCTGGTTACCACTTAACATTAGGTAGGCCACACTCTCGTTTCATCAGCTGTATACTTACCTTAGTTCCAAGAATCTTATTTTGAGTATTGAGAGGGTCGTATAAAAATATAGAAAAAAAAAGCGGCCAAGTGCGAGTCGGACTCGCCCATGAAGGGTTCCGTAGCAACAAGTAAGCAACAAGTAAGTAACATAATATAAAAGTACTTGTAGTTCGTCGAAAGGTAAATTGCGGTTCACGATTTATGACGCATAAAAATAAAAATAAAACTACTCACTAGATCTCCTTCAAACCAATTATATATAGTTGAAAGTTTGCATAGTAATGTACCTACATCATATATTTTTTTTAGTTTTATCATTCTCTCATTTTAGAAGTTACAGGGCCACTTTGGAAGTGTCTCTCGCGCAAACTATTCAGTTTAGAAAAAAACGATATTAGAAATTGAAGACCAATTCATAGAGACACGTACGGGTTTGGGTAAAAAATGTTTTTTGAGTTTCAGTTTCAAGTATGGGGACCCCCAAATTTTTTTTTTCTACTATTGTGTAAAAATCACCGAATACAACTACTCGCCAAGTTTCATCAGACTAGCTCTTATAGTTTCGGAGAAAAATGGCTGTGGGATACGGACGGGCAGACAAACAGACAGACATGACGAATCTATACGGGTTCCGTTTTTGCCATTTGGCTACGGAACCCTAAAAATGAACAGTGTATTACAAAGGCACTACCTCTTTCAGAGGCAAAAGTAAAGTTCAAACTTGTTCAAAGCAATAAAAGTTCAAGCCTTTTTGCATAAAGTATGCAATATTTTACAGCATTACTTAAACTAAAGTCATTTCAAAGTTTCGTTTAAAAATCATACAATTAGCTGAAGTGCACTTGCAGAACGTAATATTTAATTTCAAACTTGTTCTACAGTTTGCAGATGCGGTGGGTGGACTGAGGTTTACATTTTTAAGAAAAAAGGTGGAAAAAGAAACAAAATTTGTGTTTTTTTAGAAGAAAAAGACTGCCTAAGAATTGGCTTATGCTGATTTTTAATATAATTTTGTCGTACGCTAAGGAGCTAAGTTATTTGCGTTAGGCTAACGACAAATGATGTTGAAAACTCAGAATAAGCCAGAATAACAAACTTCTCCGGGAATTTCCGTAGTCGATGAAAACAGAAGATCGTGCAAAACAATACCAGCTAAAAATAATAGCGGCTGGTTCACTCCAAAACAGTTTGGAGCTACTCAAATGGTAATAGGTACTTTTTAAACTTTCGCCATCATAAAAACACTACTACTACCCTACTGAATAATAAGATAATTAACGCGATAAATACTTACCCGTGTAATAGATTCAAATGGTGACAAGAAATATCTGAAATTTCTGTTTTGTGTGAAGTGGTAGCAAAATATATTTAGGGTAACGGTAAAAAAGGTTTCAAGGTAAAAAGGGAATAAGGTCAATGTTAGAGTGCAGTTAGTTACGTCAAAAATTAATAAAATCTTGATTAGGTAAATAATATAAGTCTAAAAAACTTCAGAAACTGACTTCATAGCCAAACTATTAAATCGATGAGACCAATCTGGAAATATTTTTCAATGCAGATAAAAAAGGTTTTTTCAAATTGGCTCATAAATTACGAAGTTTTTTTAATGTTTGTTATAGCAACAAACATAATAAAATACAACCAAATTGAGACCCTCCTCTTTTTTTGTTTGAAATTTCTGGTTCCGGTCCCGTCGAAATCCGGTTAAAAACAACACAAACGACCCAGCTATTCAAAAACAGGCTGTGGCAATACAGGATTTACACGGTACATTAGTTCCGGTGCAATTTATCAGACTCAGTGTAAAAGAAAGCTTAGGGTTGTCGCCCAGCAGTTTAACGGAAAGTAAGGTTTTTCACTTTGTGTGTGGGAGTGGTGACAGACAGATTTTATGAGGGGTAAGGTGATTTGTTGAGCTTGGGGACAAAATTAGCTGCTTGATGTTATGAATATTTTGTTATTTTTTTGAAGAAATCATGTGTTTTTTGTTAAAAAAAATTTTAAATTATTTTTAAAATAACATTGAAATAGTGCTCTGCTTTATTTAGAGTTAGTAAGTGTTGCGTGGACTGTCAACAACTGACACATCTGTCACATATTATTTCAAATTAATTTTTGCTTTTTTTGAACTAAATAAATAAAAATATCGTTATATAGAGAGAAGAAAGGGAGGTTTTTGCCCTGCAGTGGGACACAACAGGCTCTTAATAATAATAATAACTTTAAAATTAGTCGTTCTTGCCACTGTGATCGTCATACTTTTTTATAAAGTTGAAGGTGACAGCACTTTTTCTATTTGATAAAATTATTCGTGACCGCAAAAAAAAAAGCGACACGACAAAAAAAAGAAGACTTAATCAATCGATTAGGACCACGAATGAACGCTTTAAAAAGAAAAAAAAACTCCCCTCAGTGAATCCAAGTCTTTTAGCCAGGTTTTTCATTGCTTCTTTTCCCCCATTCTTTGTACGAATTATCGGATCACCTAACGCAGTGGTGCATTGGCGCGGAAACACGAAATAGCTTCCTAGTCAATGGAGTTCGAGTCAGTGAGCTTCAAAAATGCGAGTTCGCGGGTAGTTTTAAATATTTTATCTCTCGTTAAGGCTAGGTTGGTTAAAGTCTGCTAAAGACGGAACCAGTGGAAGATTTTTGGAGGAAACCTCGGCCTAGCTGGGCTCATGTTAATAAAGCTGACAATTCGACATATATGTCACCTAACGACAAAATTGTGGAATTGTCGCGCTTACCCCCGAATACTGAAACGCAACTCAGATTTAAGCACGTCTCAAGCGACGAATATTTGACAGATATTCATTGAAAACTGTCAAATATTCGTCGCTTGAGACGTGCTTAAATCTGAGTTGCGTTTCAGTATTCGGGGGTTAGGCTATTAATAAAAGTGACAAATATGTCAAAAAAGCGTGACAACTTCACGATTTTGTCACTTTTTGACATAAAATAAAATTATGTCGAATTGACAGCTTTATTAAAGACACAAATACAAGATGAAGTCCCGACTTCATAGCCAAGCTCCTGAACCGATTTTGATTATATATAAGGGACTAATTTGGAAGTATAACCTTCCAGATAAAAAAAACAACTTGGCTCCATATCTCGATGCTTATGGCTCACAAATTATGTCGAACTTATGCGATGATAAACATTCAAGATAAACAACCGAATTTAGAATCTCTTTATTTTTTATTTGAAATCGGTTAAAAACTTCCTGGCACGTGAGGCTGAGCGTCTGTATGCCTCAAGTTGATGGACACAGGGCAGTGCATCTTATGACACGTTCATGACGTGCGCAACCTACAAGGCAATGTTTTGTTATAGGTGCTGGTTACCACTTAACATTAGGTAGGCCACACTCTCGTTTCATCAGCTGTATACTTACCTTAGTTCCAAGAATCTTATTTTGAGTATTGAGAGGGTCGTATAAAAATATAGAAAAAAAAAGCGGCCAAGTGCGAGTCGGACTCGCCCATGAAGGGTTCCGTAGCAACAAGTAAGCAACAAGTAAGTAACATAATATAAAAGTACTTGTAGTTCGTCGAAAGGTAAATTGCGGTTCACGATTTATGACGCATAAAAATAAAAATAAAACTACTCACTAGATCTCCTTCAAACCAATTATATATAGTTGAAAGTTTGCATAGTAATGTACCTACATCATATATTTTTTTTAGTTTTATCATTCTCTCATTTTAGAAGTTACAGGGCCACTTTGGAAGTGTCTCTCGCGCAAACTATTCAGTTTAGAAAAAAACGATATTAGAAATTGAAGACCAATTCATAGAGACACGTACGGGTTTGGGTAAAAAATGTTTTTTGAGTTTCAGTTTCAAGTATGGGGACCCCCAAATTTTTTTTTTCTACTTTTGTGTAAAAATCACCGAATACAACTACTCGCCAAGTTTCATCAGACTAGCTCTTATAGTTTCGGAGAAAAATGGCTGTGGGATACGGACGGGCAGACAAACAGACAGACATGACGAATCTATACGGGTTCCGTTTTTGCCATTTGGCTACGGAACCCTAAAAATGAACAGTGTATTACAAAGGCACTACCTCTTTCAGAGGCAAAAGTAAAGTTCAAACTTGTTCAAAGCAATAAAAGTTCAAGCCTTTTTGCATAAAGTATGCAATATTTTACAGCATTACTTAAACTAAAGTCATTTCAAAGTTTCGTTTAAAAATCATACAATTAGCTGAAGTGCACTTGCAGAACGTAATATTTAATTTCAAACTTGTTCTACAGTTTGCAGATGCGGTGGGTGGACTGAGGTTTACATTTTTAAGAAAAAAGGTGGAAAAAGAAACAAAATTTGTGTTTTTTTAGAAGAAAAAGACTGCCTAAGAATTGGCTTATGCTGATTTTTAATATAATTTTGTCGTACGCTAAGGAGCTAAGTTATTTGCGTTAGGCTAACGACAAATGATGTTGAAAACTCAGAATAAGCCTCAAGCTCTGTCTGGCTCTGTCTCTGACTCTGGTTTTGAATCTGTATGAGTGTTGACTAAATAAATCCAATACACTGGTGAGCACTCACACAGACTCAAAACCAGAGGCAGAGTCAGAGCCAGACAGAGCTTGTGGTAGGCCTACAGATCCACACGCCACAATTAATGAAATAATAAAAAAAAAAATCGCCCAGTTGGGCAATATATTTATATTGAATCTATTACACGGATATTTATCGCGTAATTTCCTTATTTTATTTATTTTCCCAACGTTTCGGATATGTTGTTGTATGTGATTAAAATCTAAGTTACAAATAAATAGAGCCTATAATTGCTTGAATAAAATGCGTATTTCTGTCATGTTTCGCGTTTTTTGCGTTAAATTCATATTTCGTCATGTGCACCGATTCGCTGCTATATAGCAGATAAGCGACCCTTCATGACGGATGCTGTGACATAGAGTAGTTTAATGTAGAGATAACAGAGTGATAAGATAAAGCTGACAGACTCTACACCCAGCCTGTCGATTCCCCCACCACAGCTCGATTCGCTGAATCCGCGTTCCATTTTCAAATTTTTCAAACAAAAATTGACAACTCACATCGATTTACGCGATCGCTCGAGTGATTTCTGACGCAGGGAAGTGCATCGTAGGGCACGTTTCTGACGTGACCTACGAGGTTTTGTTATAATAGGCGATGGATACCACCTTGGGCATATGTAGGCCATACGTATGTTCCATCAGCTAGTTGAATAAAAAAAAAATCTTGTATCTACAAGATTTTTTTTTTTTTGAAAAACACGATTTGAATCTTCAAATCGTGTTTTTCAAGCGACCATGTTTGATAACATGTACGTTTGTTAACATGTATGTTTTTCAAGCGACCATGTTTGATAACATGTATCAAGTGCACGAACGCTCTTTGGGGCGCACTTAATTTTATATCACCACACTGGGTTGCAAGAACTAGTGACCCGAGGAAGGAATCGACAATCACTGTAATTCCAAAACTGAATATCGTATTTTTATAACGCTTTTATTAGCTTCACCTGTATGTATGTATGTATGTATATGTAACCGACCTCTTTGAGCTCGATTTTGTCCTACTTTGAACGATCAGATTTGATTCAAACTTTGCACACCTGTCAAAGGTCGATGACAATGCAATAATATGAAAAAAAAAAAAAAATGAAAAAAAAAAACTAAAAAGTATAAAATAAATTATAGTTTTAAAAACTAAAAAAAAACGCTTTTATAACTAATTGAACTAAAAAGTTAAAAATAAAACTGTAATAATCAATTGAAAATTTTATATTATTGTACAAAAAGCGTGGGGTGCTTGATTTTGATTGTTGTAAATATTTTATCAATAGTTTACTATATCTGAAGTTATTATAAAAGCACCCCACGCTTTTTGTACAATAATATAAATTTTTCAATTGATTATTACAGTTTTATTTTTAACTTTTTAGTTCAATTAGTTATAAAAGCATTTTTATTTAGTTTTTAAAACTATAATTTATTACACTGCATGTTTCTATGTAACTTTGCTACAATGCTCTTTCGTAACATCAGATTTAAACTTTTCTACGCAATCTCTTTCCATCCCACTTTAGATTACACTTGGAAAGAACAAAATAAATCAAGACATCCAAACTTGAGTTCAACTTTAACCGAGCAAAATGTCCGAAGTTTCTGAGTACAAACTACTCTGTTACTGCATCTTTACTCGTACAGTCGGCGCGTCAAGTTGACGATGTAGTACAGACAGACAAACAAGTGAGTTTTTAGGGTTCCATAGCCAAATGGCAAAAAACGGAACCCTTATGGATTCGTCATGTCTCTGTGTCTATCCGTCCGTATAATACAGCCAGTTTTTTCCGAAACTATAAGAACTATACTATTGGTACTTGGTAAGTAGATGTATTCTGTGAACTGCAGTAAGATTTTCACACAAAAATGGAAAAAAAAATAAAAAAACTGGGGGTTGCGCATACTTAGAACTGAAACTCCTTTTATATTATGTTTTATACGAACTTTTTGTTACTTTTATGTTTTACCTTCTTATTTTGTTCTCTTCACTATACTTGATGTGGGTTTATAAAAACACGATTCGTTGAACGTTTTATACGAATAACAATTCCTCTAAGGTAATAATAGTGCCTTAGTGAAAAATGCAAATAAAACCGACAGAATAAATCATTTCTTTCTTTTAATAATCTTGACTGATTTGCGAACGCTACATTTCACAAACCCTGTACAACATAAAATAGGTGGCAGAGAATACGGAGCGAATCCCTTTATGGCGAGGTTGGGCACATGACGTGAAACTACGTGTACACTTTATTACATTTTATAGAGCGGCATTTAGCTCTTTACATAGAACAAAAACAAGAACTTCATTCAGAAAACTTGAAAAACAGACTTCATAGTCCAACTGCTCAACCGATTTTGATTAAATTTCTATCGGACTAATCTGGACTCAACTCTGGATCAACCTTTCAGATTTTTTTTCAAATCATTACATTAATGACGAAATTATAATCCAAAAATTATAATACTGAATTGAACCCCTTCCTTTTTTATTTGAAGACGGTTAATAAACTTTACATAGGCATTATTATTTTTAATTCTTCATCTGAATAAAATTGTACGGGTATTTTCAAAATAGTCCTGCTGCGAGCATTGACAGCACTACACTTCTGTTATGTGATACCCTAGACGTGTACAAGGCAATTCAGCCAGTAAGTTTTCTTAATTTCAGTAATTTTACACCCTATATCAATAGTAAACACGTTTATTGTGATCCTTAGAGATGAAATAGCGTGTGGATACTAACGATACCATCCCTAGAGTAGATTCTACCCTAGGGATGGTTATTCGGAAGATAATAAGCGCCCAGGGCGGTATACCACAAGATTGACGGATTTGGGTTAAATTTGAGCGTGTTAATATTCGTCCAGAGTTAGGTAAGGAATTTAATATTAGTTCTATCTTGGAGTCTTGGATTATTATGCTGAAATTGCCCAACATATTGAAAACATAGCATGATACAGCTTATAGAACCAGCAACCAAAATCTAAAGTGTGAATAAATATTCAGTTGGATTGCATGAATCACTTTGAAACGTCTTAAAGCTAGATGAGTCTAGGTGCCAGTTCTACGCGACCAACCCTGGCTAAAAGAACCTGCATCAGAAGACCAAGGATAGAACGGGCACATAAAAGACCGATTTCATTGGAAAAGATGGGGATGAAGAAGGTGGAAAGAGATTTTTGTAAGTAAGGTAACTTACTGTCCCGGGATTCGTTGTCTGTCATTTTGGGAAGTCACATAACTTTTTCATTTTAATTGTTTTTCTAGTGTTATTTTGAGTTCTGTTGTGTAATTTTGGTTGTATTTTAACCTAAATTTATTTGAGGTCTTAACTCAAAGTGTTAGCAGTTGGAATGAAAGTGTATTATGTGATATTCTGATTTGATCGAAGATGTTTCTGATGGTTTTGAAAAAAACGACCACCATTTGTTTTCAAAGCCAATTAGGGTTTACTTGTCTATTGACTGATTTGACTTGACTATAAACTATTTTATTTGTAATGATATTCTCACTCGACACTGGCAAAATTGATCCAAAAATGGACAGATACCATTAATTAAGAAGAAGAAGAACTTATTTTCCCTCTATTACCTACTATAACATTTAAGATTACTAAAAAGTACTGATAAAGGATTTACCTACGTGCTAACGGCATCAAACTCAAACCTTTTATAAACACAAAATCGCTTTTCGAAATCCAATATGGCGACCGGAGTCACGTGCTAGATATTGAAAATTGCTTCGTGATCGCTGCTGAACTAAATCTTCACTTGACAGGCTCCCGTTATTGACTGGTTACTATCTGAAATGGTTTCCCTGTTGAATATTATATTATATTTTAAATTGTTGGTTTTGCGGCTTTGAGCGCCAAAAAGGACGTCGAATAAAAAGGCGGAAAGTATCGAATTTTAGTTTGTTTTGTTCCATGTTTGATTTTAAAATTTGGAATATTTTTAGCAGACTTCAAAAAAAGAGAAGGTTTTATGTTTGTTCGCGGATAACTTCGTCGTTTATGAACCTATTTTGATGATTCTTTTTTTGTTGGAAAAAAGATATTTCAAAGGTGATAATAAGAAAATCAGGGTTTATGATGGCTGACCAGAGAAATCGAGGGGACCTTCCTAAAACCGTAGGGGCGACTAGTGCGGTTGTAATTTTTTCAATAAGTATTTTATATCAAAATCAGTTCAGGTTTGGCCATGAACTACCTAATTTTCTTGTAAATAAATATTTATATAATTTATTTGTTTACTATTATATCAAGGCTCAAAACTTCTTGCATTACTTTCTTTAGTCACATGATTTTTCTTATAGTATTTTTGGAAAAGACGCCCTAGACTGCCAAGTTACATCTCAACTTTCAATTTTGTTGTGTTCTAAACATTCGCAAGGAACTAGAATCGAGTACTGCCTACAAAGCAACACATACTTCAGTGGTTATCCGTATAATTTCTCTAGGGAGGACGGGTTGGACACCTTTCAACAACATGTTACTTTGTACTAGTTGGGACATGTTCATAAGATGGTAGGCTTGCCTCTCTAAAGCCATCACTGTTTGAGCCTATAGTGAAAATTCCAAGTCTGCAGTTTTCAAAAGACAGATGGAATTCAAAAAAATGCATTTGGAAACGCTGCATGTGTTTCCAGCTACAAAAAGGGTTTGATACTTTTGTTTTGAAAAGTTATTGTAGATGTCGGTAGATGGCGTTACGTTTAGATAGCATCCTGAACAACCACATTTCATTTTGTTATTCCTAAAAAGTTCGAAAAATATATATGTACGAAAAACTTTGCTTTGGCTTTTGCTGCTGTAGCACACAGAAACACGACGCACTTTTCCTGTATCGATGTATTGTTTGTATCTTTCTTCTTTTAGTTTTTGTTTTTTTTGTGCTTATGTAGTAAATAAATAAATGTCTATGTCTATGTAAAAAAGCCTCAATGAGACGCACTTAAAACCTTTTCAACACAATTGGTTTGAACCAAAACTTGGGTGACCTAACCAGTAACCAGGTTGTGCTAGAAACTCTTCGTCCTTTGCAACTCCATAAAGCAACAGTAACTTACATTCTACTTTGCTATTTAGTACAGAGCGGATCTATGTGATTTCTCCCGGGAATACCTTAGCTTAGATGTTGCTATGTACTGGAAATCATGGTGCAATTGCTCTTCTGTCGAGGAATCTAGTCGGTATGATCTTACAATGTTTAACTATTCATAGGAGATTTGTAGATCTTCACACCACACAATAGTATATTGTTACCTGAGGGTTGAAATTCACTTTTTTGAGTCCCGAGACGGGTTTGGCGCCAGAGCGTAGCGAGGGTGCCAATGGAGCTTGAGGGACTTAAAAAAGTCTTTCATCCGAGGTAAACATACGCTTTCATTACGAATACAAGGAAAGTAAAAATAAAAACATGATAGAAAAAATTGTGAAAATGAAGATTGAATTGCCGCCTTCCCGCTTTTTTTTTCTCAGGCGGGCCTTCGGCTGGGCACGGGCCTTCAGCATTATTCAGCCATTATTTTCATTTTTATAATTTAAAAAATGGTAAATGATTTGCTCAAATGTATGTTATTTTAAAGAAATAGTTTAAGCTAAATAATAATAAAGTCATTTAGAAAATATATTATTTATTTAATACTATCTTTATGTTATTTAAATTTAAATTTTACATCGCGGACTTATTAGACTTTTTAAACTTCTTACCGTTGTAATGGGCTTCCAACCTCATTCCTGAATAAAAAGTTGGAATTTAGTTCAATGACCTCCTTTAGAAAGTTGGAACATGGTTGAATAAAATAGAACTTGCTTTTTTTATAATTTGACAGCTGTCAGTAGAAAGCGATTCTCCCTAGGGCTGAAAGTATTACTTTCAATTAGGCCCCTCAGGCAACTTCAGACCTACTTTCAGAGTATGAGCAATGAAAAACAGCATTAAATAAATAAATAAATAAAAGTAGATATCCCCTTAGATCTTTTAGCACAGTATGCACAACAGACCTTATGACCAGCGTCAAGTTAGCCATGGGACCTAAAAAATTTAAATTAAATGATTTATTATATCGTCAGGGGAAATTGGTGATTACTCAAGCCCTACTACGGGACGCTATGGTGCCTGGGACAGGATTTTAGATGAAATAGGCTTCCTCAGCACCTATAACCATCCTGACTTAGTCGGCCTAATCCACAGGAAAGACATGGTCAATACGTGCAAAGCTGCTGGCCTACCATGAGCTTCATATGGTTATGGTTATGGCTGTCAAAATTGTCAACAGTGTAAACACATTCAAACCCAAGAAGTAAATGAATGTGTGGGTCAGCCTATCTATACACAATTTGACAGCCATAGCCATAACCATACGAAGCTCATGGTAGGCCAGCTGACTAAAACATGGGTTCCCTTACGATGTTTTCCTTCACTCTGATAATGGCAAACTAAACCATAAAACACCAGGTAAACCCGTTTAAAACCAAGCTAATCTTATCTTATCTTATACCTTTAAACGAGAAAATCTTGTATATCTCTCGGATCTCGGAAACTGAGCCAACAATTTTCACGAAATTTACTATACAAGGGTTTTCGGGGGCGATAAATCGATCTAGCTAGGATTCATTTTTAGAAAATGACGAGAAGTTGGTGTTTTGCAATAATCAAACATAAACTCAATATACGACTGTTCCTGCCATCTATTGGCGATTGTGAGCAACTAACTGCAAGCTAGATGGCGTTGATAATTAAAAGTAAGCCAATAAAGATACGACTCTTCCTGACATTTATTGGCAAATAATAATACTAATTTTTTTTAAACCCGAGCGAAGCTCGGTAATACCGGCTCGTAAATAAGTAAATTGTTTAATTTTGCTTTACAAGCTTTTCAAATTAACTGCTAACTATGTTTAACTTTGGTTAATTTCAGCTTGTTGGAAATTCTCGCAAACTAGGCCATGGAGGTAAATGCACTATAGCCACAACACCTATAGGTAATATTAGTAGGTAAACTGTGTGGTCGATGTACCAGAACTTGCGAAATAGCTGGCTCATTTATAAAATTAAATAAACACAAAAAATCTAGCAAAAAGTGTTCCAGAGGCCTATTTCTGCCATGAAGCAGAATTGCTGTATTTCGGTTTGAAGGGTCGGGAAATTACTGGCACGTAAGTCTGAGTATCAGTAGGCCTACCGGGAACCAATCATACACCAGCTGACGTGGACACGTTACCGTCTCGCAATCGCTATTTATGCTTCTTGAAGAATCCGTTGTTTAGGGGCGCTTTTGGTTTCTCCATACAAAATGGTGGCAGAGGTGGGCGATACGATCGGCGATAGGCGTCAGGCACCGCACACCGATCTCATACGATTGGTTCCCGGTAGGCCTACTGTATGCCTCAATTTTACTGACGAAGGGCAGTGCAACGTAGGGCACGTTCCTTACGTCCGTGACCGTAGAGGCAATACTTTTAACATCAGGCGAGCCATCCATCAGCTAGCTGTATAAAATGAAAAAGTGAGAAAGGTGCTGACAATTTTTCAAAAAACTTCATCACACATTATAATGCTTATTGTTGGTGATCAAATCTGCAGCGTAGAAAGCATACTTGTAACTACTACCAACTAAGCTGTGAGACAACAAGAGCTTTCATTTGTATGAATTTTAGTGGTGATACAGTTCAAGTTAATGTGGTGTGAACAGTGATCATAAAGTAGCTCCTAGGATTATTAACTTGATTAAAAATGTAGTAGTGTATTCGTAGCATTCTCTAGCTACGAAACTAGAGCCACGTAGCTCTCTACGTGGACTTCTTTTGGTATGTAGCTGGGAACAGCTACGTACAAAATGGAGTCCATTTTTTTACCAAACCAAATGGATTATTTAGGCAGAACCCCACACATAATTTCCCAAGACTACCACGTAGCTCTTTTTTTTTTCATTTAATTTTTGCTATACCAGCTGTTTTCGAACAAGCCTGTTACTGTACCTGTTTACTCTCTCAATTACCGCAATATCAAAATGCATTGCGACGTCATGAACAGTCTTTGTAGGCATGTCGGCTATGTTAATGTGTTTACTCTCAGTTCCAGTTTTAATGGTTAACTAACTTTGTATACAAACATATGTATATTTATTTATAATGTCTCAGTATTCAGTATATTTACTGCCTTATTATGCATATAAATTTAACAGTGTCAGATCCTAGAACTAGTTTTTAATCAATACATAATTTACCCTGTAAGGGTGTTGCAATATAGTAAAAGCGGACCGATATGATAATATAATCATACAGATTGTAAACAAATTAATATAGAATGTAAAGGTATTTAAAATTCACGTTATCCTCATTTATCGTTGTCAGAATCTGTAACGGAAATCTATGTAGAATTGGGAATATACCATATAAGTTAGTAACATATCTAGGTTAGTAACCGACGAAGGGATCTTATTCATAAAGCAACCAAAAACTCTCAAAGTGAATGTCAAACTTGAGACCAAGTCATGATCTTCAGAGACTTGCGAGACATGCTTAGCTGTAAGGCTGTAATTTGCGTCACTCAATGTTTGTCAGCCTCATTTGAAAGTTGGTGTCACGATGTCACGTCACGGGTGTCACGTCGCACGTATCTTCAAAGTTTCTCAAACTTTGACGCTCTCACGATTCTGAATATTTGAAAATAGACCAGGGCAACACGGTTCGATTGAATGATCGCTGAATCCGCGTTCCATTTTTAAATTTTTCTTACAAAAATTGACAACTCACATCGATTTACGTGATCGCTTGAGTGATTTAACTTCAACAGAGCAGAGTCTGACGTTAACTTTCACCTCCGCCGTGTACTTACTTGTTGACAGTTTGTGCTATTATGACATTGTTCTTGAACCCAAATAAAGTTTGAGCGCTACTGGCTGGCAGTATTTTGCTAACGAGCTCAAATTAGTGAACCATACACCTTTATTTATAATGCCAAATATTTGAAAACAGCTCTGCAGGAAAAAATAGAAATACTGCTGGACTCAAACCAATATCTCAGTCAGTTATATGCATCAGATTTCCGCAAGTAGGCTTCTAGCGGGCCGTTTTTGCGTGACGCATGACACATGTTTTCGAAGTTTTTAGGTCGTAGAACCTAAAAAGTTCCTCACGATGTTTTCCTTCAACGTTTGTGAGCACTGACAATGACATATTCCGACAGAAATTCCCAACACGAAAGCTCACATGAGTGTCACTTATATTACGGCTGGTGAATTTTGATAGGTCTGAAGTCAAGCCGTTAGGCGAATCTTCCATCAGTCATGAGCAATTTTTGCACAAACGGCTCACTTCAGACCCGCCACCGGCCGCACAGTCTTCACTTGCTGACAGCATGACAGTAAAACGTAGAACCCACCTAAAGTTTGAGCACCGCTGCCTAACAGTATTCAGCTCACGCGCGCTCACACGGGGATCGAATCAGCGAGCCACACCGAGTTTATTTACCATTCCCACGGAGCGATGCGCGATTGATTCGATTTCGCCCCGAATCTGGTGACGCTTTTGTGGACTTGTCTATTGGATTACTGTCTGTTCGCTAGTATTTTTTGTAGCTTCTAACTCGTAGCGAAATATGATTTATATAGCGTTAGTGGCAACTCATGCCCCTAATTACTGGGACAGGATTTAAGATGGAATGGGCTTGCCCAGCACCTATTACATCCTGATAGCTTAGTCGTCTTTATCCACAAAAAACACATGGTCAATACTTGCAGAGCTGACTAAGTCGTGGGTTTCCTCATGATGTTCTCCTTCACCGTCGAGCACTAGCGTTAGTGTACAGAAAATTTTCGAAACTAAAATCTATATAGAGGATTCAAATCCACGACCGCAGAATCGAAAGGCGGGTTTACCATTAGACCTCTGCTCTCGTAATTACAAAAAAAAAAACTAAATAACTAAGGAATTCTATTGTCAGAAACTTTCCGTATTTCCGTTATATTTCTGAAACACGAAACAAGCCAGTTAACTAGACCGGTACATTATCAATATGAATACAAATTCAGTAAGCGAGTGCTTAACGATTGTAACTTGGGCCGTTATTCACTAACTTAGACCGTTCTGTGCGCTGTAAATCTGTAACAAAACGGCGCTCGTGTTATGTTTACGACATTACAAATTCATGTTTTACACAGTTGACACCTTTTTGCCTGAAATGCTGTTGGACATTTTAATAAGAAGGAAGAAAAAACTAAAAATAAAATTACAATAATTATTTTAGACCAAAATTCATTTTAATTAATAGATTCAGGCGTGACTTTGCGGAATTCCATTGTTAAACATAAACTAAGTAGAACAACAAATATATAGTACTAATCCGCTAATCTAATCCAAGTAAGTTAACTTAATGCAGACTTGTGTGTGCACCCCACGTAACACCTGCAAATCCTGCAAAGCGAAATAAGGTGTATTAGACACAACAATAATACCACAAGAAATAAAAAACTTAATAAAGATTCGACACGTGTTTCGCCTCTCTACGAAGCATCCTCAGGAAAATCGACTCTCTGTGCACTATTAGGACGTGTTGCCTTGTCAAGCGCTGAGCAGAAAGCGCTTTCTGCTCAGCGCTTGACAAGGCTTCGTAGAGAGGCGAAACACGTGTCGAATCTTATTAAGTTTTTTATTTCTTGTGGTATTATTGTTGTGTCTAATACACCTTATTTCGCTTTGCAGGATTTGCAGGTGTTACGTGGGGTGCACACACAAGTCTGCATTAAGTTAACTTACTTGGATTAGATTAGCGGATTAGTACTATATATTTGTTGTTCTACTTAGTTTATGTTTAAAATTCATTTTGTTAATATAGGCAATAATTATAATCATTAAAAAAACAAAACAAAAATTATTTGTATATTATTTACAATCTGCATGATTATAATCATAAATCGGTCCGTTTCTACTGTATTGCAACACTCTTACAGGGTCAATTATATAGATATTGATTCATTGCTCATGGTAGGCCTACTGACTCTGTTATATTTACATGCATAATAACGCAATAAATATACTGAATACTGGTAGGTATTTATTCCCTAGAATTTGTTTATAATCAAATTAGGTTAGACTGGCACAGGGTCGTGACAAAAGGCGCAAACTGCAGAGGGTATAGTCAGGTGTGGATGATGATGATGAACCAAAATTAGCTTGAATACAAAACATATTTTCAAAAAGCTTGTTTTCTCAAGTCCAGAATAACAAATATTACATTTCCCCCGAACTGATTACTAAGATGGCGTGTTCGTTAAATTTAATGATATTCAAAAAGTTTTTGAAAACTTCGTAATTTATCGGCAAACATAACTTGATACTTTCCAAAACATGATACTGTTACTTCAGATTTGTTTTTGTTGGAAAGATTCATAAAACGAGGCTGAAAATAATTTATTTCGAAGAAACGAAATACTTAGGTACTTCAATTTAAATCGTCTTCATCGGACTAATTAATACATTGCTGGAAATTGGCCTCCCCCATTATTGGTACGGTTGCCATGGTAACCATGCTTGGTAGGCGGTATGCTATATATCACAATACATAATAATTATAAATAGCAGATGACTGACCTCTACGCTCAGTTGGTTTATGCTCTGTCTTCTGCGCCGTAGGTCGTGGGCTCGATCCCCACCGAGAACAAATATTTGTTTGGTGAACAACAGATGTTTGTTCTCTGTCTGGGTGCTATATTGTACTCTAAGTATGTATAAAAAAATATATTATTAATTTTAATTAATATTTGTTTTACAAAATACACAGGAAACAGTTGAGCTATCTGCAGATCGTTACAAAAATTAAGAGATAGCTCAACTGATCCAAATCAGATGGAGACGCTGGCATATTCACATAAAGGCACTCAGCAATAATTTACCCAGTTAAACAGAATAAAACACCATGGCTGTGTGATTAATTGATTAAACCACATGTGAGTAAATCCTACTACATTTCCCACATTTTCAAACTTCAGGCTATGAAATTAAAATTTCAGAGTACAAAGTTAGAGTACGCTAACTTGCTTCTAACTTGGTTAGTGCCGTGGTGCATACTTAAACTTCAAGCTAGGTTAGTGGAGTAATGTTATGCTACTCAAATGGTGAAGGAAAACACTGCGAAAACACACGGATAAATGTTCATTACGGCTAAACTAAAGATTCTCTTCAAACAAGTGAAGTTTAGAAAACTTTTTAAGTTTAGAAAATTTTCATCTTCACCACAAAAATATTTGTTCTCGGTGAGAATCGAACCCACGGCTTACGGCACAAAAGGCAGAGCTTAACCAACTGAGCTGAGAGGCCAGGGTATGGAAACGCATGAAACAATTAAGATGCAATTTTTTTTTCTATTTCTATCAGAACGTAAGGTTTTAAACTTGCAAAGTTTGGAATCGCAAAATCCTTTCAGATAAAAAAGCCTTTGAACGATCGATGACGTCATTACAGCTTCAATGCGCCCTCCAATTAACCTCCTGTCATCAATGCCTGTCTGCTCTTGACATTTGCACCTTGTTACCGAGTGGTACGGTTCAAAATCGAGTGGGGAAGCCGTGGTTTTAATTATACGATGTTTTTGAATGTAGTTCCCGTGTTGAGGAGTACTTTGTGTACTTAGTTCTATTGTTTTAGTGGAATAAGTTTGAACGTATCGTTTAAAAGCCTGCGCACACCTAGTTCGCTGGCGGTAGCGATCAGTGAAACGCTGTCAAATATCGCTGTCAAATCTCAAATCTTTAGTCTGTATATTATTTGCATTTTATATTATGAGTTTTGGTTGTAATGTTCTTTTAGAAATCTTCGTTGCGTGCAGCTAATTTTGCTCCCGTTAATATTTTTATTTATATTTATTTAATTACTTTATTGGATACGAATTTACAAAAATAATTTCTTACTGACCGTTTGCCAACCGACCGACAAAGAACCGGCTACAGAAGCGTAGGGTGCCCTGCTGCAAGATGGATGGACGACATAGACAGGGTCGCGGGACGGCAATGGTTTAGACTGGCACAGGATCGAGGTAGATGACACAAACTAAGAGAGGCCTATATAACAAGGTGTATCTAAATATGTGTACTATGCGAAGGTGGGGGGCTTCAGACCACAATGGTGATCAGTTGTGGGTGGGAGATAATTAAAAATTCCTATTTTCAGTTCCCCATACAAAAATATTTAATTTCATAATGCCTAAATAAATTGACAACCCCTTGACCCCTTGACCTAGTACCTCTGTAGGTGTACTACTACTACCTACTACCTCTGTAGCTGAGTTTAGGGTTGTCACTTTGTATAAAGTCAGCTGTTCATGTTGAAACTTCGTTGCAGTTTTTTTCAGAGATACCAATCGAAGTTCGAAAAGTCGTTGAACAAAAGTTGTTCCCCGGGGGGTGGAAATTCACCCCCCTTCAGGATAGTACACATATTTTGATACACGTTGTATACCCAGCAGTAGGTGAAGTCGAGCTGTGGATGATAATGACCGTTTGCACTCAGGCTAGTCATCAGTCATCATCATCAGCCTGAAGAAGTCCACTGCTGGACATAGGCCTCCCCTACACATTTCCAGGAAGAACGATTCTGAGCCCTTTCCATCCACCGACTTCCTGCGATCTTAACAATGTCGTCAGTCCATCTGGTGGGTGGGCGCCCTACTTTTCGTCTTCCGGTTCGTGGTCGCCATTCGAGAACCTTTTATCTCCAACTTAGTCTAGTACATATTAATAACCACGAAGTAGCCGCAACCTAAGCACGCACCCAAATCCAAAGTTTCTTTGAAAAAATCGACTAGTTACACAATGCCCAATCCTGTCCAAAATTCAATAGAATTAATTCACCACTCATTCTTTCCCAAAACATTCTAAATCGTTACTCGATTATTCAAATCGCAATTACTTCCACCACATTTTATGAAAAGATTCTTTAGGAAAATCGATAATTGAAGACAAAATCTGTTACAACTCACTGAGACGTCTCAAGAATCTCCCTCCATTATAGGAATTACGGGACTATGTGGTTTGGGGTGTGGCTACACTAATAGAGCAAGCGGTTAGCGGCAGACAGTTATATTGAACCACATTTTATCAATTCAGCTGGATAAACATAAAAATTATAAACATTATATTTATAGCTTTCATTTCTTTGTTAGTTTTAGTCAGTTTTTTCATAGTTTTTTTTAAAGTAGTTTTTTGTACTCTACTGTAATTTGGTCATAGTGGGTAAATTGTCCGTGGCATCACCAACCGGCTCTGACGGAAGACCAGCGTTGGTTGCAAACCAACCAGCATTATGCTGAGTCAGAGTCCAGTTTTGTGATGAGCACTGGTGGTCTAGTGGTAGGTACTACTACTACCCTGCCTTCCGATCCTACGATCGCGGGTTCAGATCCAGCCGTATGCGTATGGATCTTTCTGTTTGAAAAATCTATGTTAACAATGCTAGTAGCTCTTAAATGGTGAAGAAAAATATCGTGAGAAAACCCTCGTCTTAATCAGCTCTGCTCGTATTGACCATGTCTTTCCTGCGCCTGTGGAGGCTGAATTAGCTGTCAGGATGGTATAGGTGCTGGGCAATCCTACTCCATCTAAAAATCCTGACTCAGGAACTGCCTGCGTCCTGCATAGGGCATGTGTAAACACCAGTTGCCTCTGAAGTTTTATAAATCATCTACAATAGATGAAAAAGCCTGTTTAACTGTGACATAAATCCTCGTACTATTTTAAGCGACCGATCTTGTGAGGCACCAATGCCTTTGTCGTAATTTCTTGATGAAGAGTGGGTAGGAGAATTATTCTTCTTTGCGCTCTTTAGTATGTGGGCCTTCATTCAAGAACTCTTCGGACCAAGCCGGTGCTCTGATCTATCGCACTGCATCTTTTTAATTATCTTGGCTACAGGTGGCTTTGTTGCTTGACACGCAGAAAGCGTTAATTTGCGCTTCGGTGTCTAAAAATCGCTATCGCTTGTCGACATAACCCATCTCTCAAGCCGTCAGCATTATGTAGATTAGGCGCTCGCTTGTCTTGTCGAATCGAATGCGATTCAACCATCTTCCGATTCCTCCAGATATGCTCAGACCATTGATATTTATTGCTAGGATGTGTCTTCTTCATTTACTTTCTTCTTTTTGGCATTTTCATCATCATCCACATCCCGACTTCACCCACTGCTGGGTATAGGCCTCTTTCTGTATGTGCCACTGTTGCCAGTCTTGTGCTAATCTCATCCAGGTCTTGCTCGCGATGTTCGCCGCATCGTCTGCCCATCTTGCCGCAGGACGACCAACGCTTCTCAAGTAAGTAATATTATTGTCACCTGTTCTTTTTGAATGGCTTGGAACTTACTTTCAAGAGTTATCGTTGTACCTAAACCAAATAAATGTAGCCTATAATGAATAATTTAATTAACGTTTTATTTTATTTCTCCTTATTACTGTTTTTGTGTTGACATAATTTCTGTTAAAACTGCCACACTGCCACTACTACTATTTTATAAAAAAAAAAACATTTATAGGCCGATTTTAAAAATTATTTTTCTATCTGAAAGGATACTAACAAATTGGTCCCATAGAAATTTCATCAAAATCAGTCCAACAGATTGACCATGGCTCAAGTTTTTGAAACTTATATTATCATTTACCCATTGCTGCTGATAACCTTTTTTTACTAAAAAGGTTACTAGCTTTTATAAAGCGCATAATCGCATATCTGTTATTTAAAACATCATCGATTGAAACCGTCTCGATTCCTCTCGATATGCTCAGACTCTATTTTTGCTTTTCCGATGAATAATAAATGTACGGATTGGTACGCGATGTTTAAACGAACAAGATATTTTATGCTAATCTTAAATTTGCATGTTTATAACTTTGGATAAAATATTATGGATATTGGAGAATTTTGTAGTTATAAAGTTGAAACCATTTTCAAGACACTATAATTATGAATTTCAGTGAAGACATGTGCACATTTAGGCGAAAGCGATGGCGATCAATTGAAACCCTCTCAAATATCAATGTCATGTTTGCCAGCGTTTCAGCTAATCGCCATCGCCTATAGATGTGGTAGGCATAGTAGATTTTTTATTTGCCCCAGGTTCAAAATAAAATGTAGGTAGAGTCTGTTCAGAAAGAAAGCCGTCGTGGGATTTAAAGGCGCTGCAATACAATAGCGCGTCTGTTGCGTTTTGATCCAATCACAACTAGTGTACTATTCCTTTATTAAATTTTTATGATGCAAAATGCTGACAGAAAGAAAGGGATGAGCTACCATATAAAAATCGAAACGTTAGTTCACAATTTCGCCAAGACGACGGCTTTCTTTCTGAACAGACTCTACTTACCTTATGGTTTTATATACCAAAGACTTCATTACCTATTGCTTGAAGTCGACACTATATAGGTTTATTGGTGCCTTGATAGAGAGGCCTTGGCGTTACATAAATCTCAATCAACGGGCCAGTAGTTCTAAGAACTTGCTTTCTAATCCATATGAAATAAAATTAATGTAAATTAATTTTGTGTAAATATAATTTTTGTGAGCTTATAAGTGACTTTTCAAACGACAAAAGTTTGAACAAATAACCATAAAAGCAACAATAACTTTTTGTTGCAGCTTTATCATAAAATTTTTAAAATCCCGCACAATTCAACCGTTTTACATCACATAAACGCAGTCATTTTTCTCACGTAGACCGTTTTGGAGTATATTCCGCGATACGTCATGTTTCGTGTCAGAGATAAGGCGCGAACGCCATTTTGTGTTGCCGCCATTTTGTCGGGAGTTTCGGCGGGAAAGTTGCCAGGTTAATTTACTATGCATAGGTTTGGTCATCATGGTGGAAGAATATTTGTGAATTGTTTTTTATAGTTTCTTTTTATGAATAGCCTAATAGGTACCCACAACCATCACCTAAGTACACAAAAGAAGCCTTTTTGGGACACACTTTAAATCTTTTTAGCACATCAGTTCGAAGGAACACATTAAACGATAAGAAAAAAACATTCCATCTAAATTGCGATTTTCTCCATTACTTTAAAACCGATTAAATTGCAAATGGCCAAAGAACAAGGTAATTTAGCTTATGAGCCCATAAATTGTG
This sequence comes from Thera britannica, assembly GCA_939531255.2. NCBI lineage: Eukaryota > Metazoa > Arthropoda > Insecta > Lepidoptera > Geometridae > Thera > Thera britannica. The sequence goes on from OW618045.2 coordinate 6,641,351, forward strand.
CTTTTGTCGTTATCGCGATCAAATATGAATTATACACTATACAGCCTACTCTGGCCTATATTCAGGAAGCAGAATCTTAAAGTAGTAACAAACCAAATACAGAGTACCTAAGTATGAACTAAGTATCAAAATAAATATATTGTGGACAATCCACACAACACTGTCTAGGCCAATCTAGACATAGGTCTCCCCTACACATTTCCAGGAAGAATGATACTGTGCCCTTATCCATCGACTTCCCACGATCTTAACAATGTCGTCGGTCTATCTGGTGGGTGGGCGCCCTACGTTTCATCTTTCGGCTCGTGGTCACCATTCGAGAACCTTTATTCCTGAACGGTTGTCGGTTCTTCGAGCTATAATAATACGACCTGCCCAATTGCCACTTCAACTTACTAATTCTACGAGCTATGTCGGCCACGAGTACGAGTGCTTTAATAAAATATTACTCTTAGTTTTTGACCCATTTCATGCGTTAATTGTCATCCACAGTTTGGGAACATATTGCGTTGCGGCCAGAAATAATTATGTGTGGAATTCAACCAACACAATATGAACAAGGATCCGGTTTGGTGGATGTGGCTCAGAACATAAAAGCACTTGACAAAATAAAATTTGAAAATGGAAGATAAAAGATTATTTTGATAATAAGTACTAAGATCATCATCATCATCATCATCAGCCTGAAGAAGTCCACTGCTGGACGTAGGCCTCCCCTACACGTTTCCAGGAAGAACGATTCTGAGCCCTTTCCATCCATCGACTTCCCGCGATCTTAACAATGTCGTCGGTCCATCTGGTGGGTGGGCGCTCTACGCTTCGTCTTCCGGTTCGTGGTCACCATTCGAGAACCTTTATTCCCCAACGGTTGTCAGTTCTTCGAGCTATATGGCCTGCCCATTGCCACTTCAACTTACTAACTCTACGAGCTATGTCGGTGACCTTGGTTCTTCTACGGATATCCTCATTTCTGATTCTATCACGTAGTGAAACTCCCAGCATTGCTCTCTCCATAGTTCGTTGCGTGACTTTGAGCTTTTGCACGAGGCCAATAGTTAGCGACCACGTCTCAGTTCCATAAGTCATCACTGGCAACACGCACTGATTATAGACTTTTGTCTTGAGGCTCTGCGGCATCTGCGACGAGAAGATGTGGCGCAGTTTCCCGAACGCTGCCCATCCGAGTTGGATTTGTCGGCTGACCTCTTTGTCGAAGTTGGCTCTACCTAATTGGATGGTCTGACCCAAATAAACATAGTGGTCCACAACTTCGATAATATCGCTCCCAACATGTACCGGCATGGGTGTGACATGAGCATTAGACATGATTTTTGTCTTGCTCATGTTCATGTTTAGACCCACCTGTTGGGAGACAATATTGAGGTCTCTGAGCATTGTGCCTAAGTCTTCCAGCGACTCCGCCATTATGACTATGTCGTCGGCAAATCGAAGGTGAGTGATAAATTCGCCGTTGATGTTGATGCCATACCTTGTCCAGGACACGAGCTTGAACTAAGCACCTAAGCCCTTCAAATAAACAAAAAAAAAGAAAAAAAACCAAGGAGACTGAGAGGAACTGATTTTTTTACGTTATTTCCGCAACTGTAAGTTTGAACTTTAAAAATGAATTGACCGTAATTGAAGAAAAAACCTTCTTAGTGTGTAATGAATAATGATAGAGCAGTAATGTTCGCTAAGCACCTAAGCCCTTCAAATAAATAAAAAAAAGAAATAAACCAAGGAGACTGAGAGTGGCTGACTCAAGATTTTTTTTGAGCCAATTCGCGCTTTATTTTCATGATTTTTTTTAATGTTGACGTCACAGGACGCCTTCCTGAATTCCCTTCCATTCTCCTTTACCTCAGTGTGCAAAATGTCTGCCTGTGACGTCACAAATTGCCGCTCAGTTGTGAAATTACACGCGCTAACGCGTGCACATCTAATTTTCCACATAATATCCAATGACAATAATATACCTACAATGTTTGTAAATTCATATTTGTAGGGCTTCTGATTTTAATGAATATAGGTATTACTGAAAATGCTGTATGCTAATGAATAAAATTGAAATTTTCTAATGAATTAGGTTTTGCTTGCGTGTTACGAATAGATTGCAATAATCAATCTAGAAGACGAGAAGTGGAAATACAAACAGTTACTTACCAAAATTTGAGATGAATCAAAGAAACATAAAATTAATGCAAGCATTTAATTTTGGAGAAACAGTTGATCTATCTGCAGACCCGTTACAAACGATCTAAAGATAGCACAGCTGATCCAAATAAGTACCAGACGGAAGCGTCCCCAAGACGCTGGTGGCATTACCACGCCGAATAGAATACCCGCGCTGCACCAGAAACCCACCAGCCCTTAGGCCACGCGTCGCTTCGATCAGTCGCCTAGACAAAATTAAAAGCATTTTTTTTAAACCATGTTATCACCGTCATCAACCTGAAGAACTCTGATTATGATGATGGCTACACCAGCCTGCTCTTAAAAAAAGCCCACTGCTGGATTTAGGCATATGTTTCCAGAGAAAACGGTGCTGAGCCCTTTCTATTTTACGTCTGAAATGGCATCGGCTGACACATTGGCATCGGCAAGTTTATCATGCGCACTTGATGTGCGGGCAGGTTTTTCCGCAAGGAGGCCGCTGGTGGGCCCTTTTTGCGTGACCCTTGACACGTGTTGCTCGAACTTTTTTAGGTTCTACAACACGCCGGTCTCCTCACGATGTTTTCCTTCACCGTTTTGAGAGTACTGATGGCATAGTGCACATACATTTTTCGACAGAAAAACTCATTGGTACACGAGTGGATTTGAGCCCACGACCTTCGGATCGGTAGGCGGAGCCACTACCACTAGACCACCAGTGCTCTCAAAAAAATAAAAATGACACATATGATATGATCTAAAACTTGATTTGACTTATCCGTTAGAAAGATACATGGCATAAGACTCTCATGCTAACCGCAGTGATGACCAGAGTTAATAACTAGGTCATACAACTCTCATTACGTTCCTGATGGGTTTCGCGACTGATCAGATAACTTGCCACTATACAAACCAAGCACAAAACCTCATAAACTCCTACAGCGTTTTCTCGTAAACATTTCTTATCCAAGACGCGGTACAAAGTAACGTTGCGGCGTACTTACGTGGAGATAACAGTTTCTGGGTCGTCCATTTTCTGCGGTAGTGCAGGCGCCTTCAAAGGCTACTGGGGTGTCTGTGATTTTGTGTAAGAAGGGACAAAATACCAAAAAGTTAACTTTAGCTGTACGGTCTAGGACAGGATTCGATTTTCAAAGACTTCATAATTTAAATCATTGCCAAAGAAATTACTGGCACGTGAGGCTCCTTTTTCTTTTTTCTTCGTTTCACTGGTTCCTTCAAACCAATGTGATGAAAGGATTTTAAGTGCACCCCTGAGAGGCTTAATATAATTATGTATGCCTCAAGTTGATGGATGCATGGCAGTACGTCGTAGGGTACGTTCCTGACGTGCGTGACTTGCGAGGCAATGCTTTGTTATGGTTAATATTTAACTTGAAGTGGTTCCATCCATTCCTTTTTTTTACTTAACCTATTTCGTCCCACTACTGGGCAAAGGTCTCCCCCAAAGACTTCCACTTATTTCTCTCTCAAGCATCCTCCCAAAAGTATCTCTTCTCAAAAGTGTCTATATATTAATGTTATCGTCTCCTCAACGTTCCATCAGCTAAGGAGAAGACTCAGAAGCATTCTTCATGGAAATTAACAAGAAGACTACTAGCTTGGAAGACTATGCTCAGCCGTGGACTTCTTTCGGCTTATGATGAAGTTTCATGAGTGACAGTTTCTAATACAGTATACTATAGTGTGGTCACCCTACCCGTCCCTTAGGTCTTACATGTAATATCTGGCTTTCTCGAGCTTGTAGCAAAAGACGCATCGCGCTACTTCTGATGCTCTTGACATACATTGCATGGTCATCAAATTAATGCAGAGTTTGGATGTACAGTCAGTGACATAAGATTACCCATTGCTGTTCAATGCCCTTTGATTTTAAAGCCTGTATGCCCCTCAGCGTGAATTGAACCTGCTTCAATTTCAAAAGTGTTTTTCGTATTTTTATTTATGTGACAATTGACATTACGGCCCTCCTGATGGTAAGCGGTCCAACCCACACCAACACCATTAAGGGTGCTGTCGTCGCGTTGCCTACCACGAAGGACTTTTTTAACGGTTTTCTTAGGCTACTCATGTTGTAACTAAGGGGAAAACCTATTTGAAATTTTTGAAAATTACACTTTTTACCTACTCTTGTTCGAGCAAATGTTTTATTAATACTTTGCTTTTTATAAGCGCTATAATAATTTGAATATCAGAGTCTTACAATAACAAAATGTCTACCAGTTTCTTTAACCGGCCATAATATATCATCGCCCAAGGCTAGGCCTTAACAAGTAAAGTTTTCCGCGGCGAAGGCCTTAATTTCTTAAAAAGCAGAGGCCATACAAAAACGGTGGATATTTTTATTGTAATCATAAAATACCTAATGTTGTAAACGGTATTTGAGTTTTTATCATCGATGATGTGAAGTTGGCAAAAGTTAGTAGAGCTTACTAAGTGTAAGTGGAGTGGCACACTGGAACTTCACTGCTATTATTATTTTTATTGTTTTGAAATTAAATAGTACAAAACAACGGTAGGAACCAAGCCGTGTTTGCTTTCTTCTAAGCTTGGTCGCGTGGAACTGGCGCCTAGACTCACCTAGCTTTATGGCCCGTATTCTGAAACAGTGCTTAGGTCTGAGTCGAGCCTCAAGCACAGATTTTTGTCAATTTTCAATGGAGAACTGTCATAAAATTTATGCTAGAGGCTCGACTCAGACTCTATAGCACTGTTTCGGGATACGGGCCTAAGGTCAAGATTCATAGTCGTGACTTTGCTTTACAGCAAAGGAGTCTTCGCAAAGTAAGCTTTGTTTATCGGAATTTACTTTCAACATTTTGAATAAAGAAGAGCTTGACAGAACTATGAAATATATTTTTGGTTGAAAGTTGAACTTTCCATCAAAGTAAAGTCAAAGTTCGGTCTATGAATTGGGCCTAAGACGTTTCAAAGCGATCCTTGTGATACTATTAAATAAATAAATGACTTTTGACTATAATTGAACGTTATATGACGTCGAAACTTCTTTAGAAACCGTAGCTTAAGTTATCGGAAATTTTGCGGCTTCAAATAATGAAATCTAACGCGATTGTACATTTTAACGAGTTCGGAACTTGATAAAAAGTTTGAGAGAGATTTCGATGATTGTTTTTGAATTTAAAATCTGGGAACCATCTTTTGAGAAAAGAAGGAATGGAAACTTATTTAGTTGACCAACAAACACATTGAACAAATTAGTATAGGGAACAAAAAAAACTTAAAACGAAACCCTAACTGACTAAAACTTTTGCCATTTTCAATGGTTTTTAAGGAGCCTCTTTGAGGCGCACTTAAAATCCTTTCAGCAAACTAGTGTTATCTATCTATCTAACGTGCATGTTGATCAAAACAGTGAAGTTTATTTGGTTAAAATGCAAAATCCAATACATTTCTTCGTTCTAATACCGTAAATATCGGTTTTTGTATTCAAAAAGTCGAGGGAACGAAGAAGGCTGCATACCAATGAGTTCTATCAGATTGTCAGTCGATCTGTCTGTTGCGACACTCATTAATCTTTGCTGGCGTTTCCGGAATTTGTAAGAGCTTTCAGTTCACATTTGGATTTAAAAAGTTCGTATACTGGCAAGAGGATTTCACGCTAGAAAATGCCACTAATATTATAAATGTGGATGTTTGTTACTCAATCACGCCAGAACAGTTAAACGGATCTGGATGAAATTTGGCACTGAGATAGAATATAATTTGGAATAGCACATAAGCTTTTTATCTCATGGGATACATTTGTTTTAATGAGCAAAGAATTGACATATGATTTTTTGGTAATGGTAGTTTAAGGGGTCAGAATGTCAGGCGCAAAATGCTACACATCGCAGATCTAACAACATTTCTAGTTCCGGTAATTTGAAGTATATTAGAGTTAAATATTTTCATTCATATTAAGTGATAAAATTACCTGGGTATTCGTTATCAAAGGATTAAAAATTACATAAAGTATTGATAGTAATATTATTAACCGTACCTACATTCGTTGATAAACATGCAGATAGTACGATTGTGGCTAAGAAAGGACACGTATTTGTAATTTAGAAAGTGAAATAAATTCTTCAAAATGGCTAAAAAACCGCCACCAGATGTCAAAAGTGCGAAAGTGAAAAAGAGTAATAAAAAATTAAATGTGACGGATAGCAAAAAGTTTTTCAGTTTTTGGAATGTGAGTATTATTTAACATATTGTGAGTATTGTTTAAATTCACACAATTGCTCAAAGTATCATCATTAGTTTGAAAAGTCCACCGATAAACATTATTCTCACCCGATCAGTGAAACGCTGTCAAATATCGCTGTCAAGTTTGACAGCGTTTCACTGATCACCGACGCCAGTGGCCTAGGTGTGCGCAGGCCTTCAGAGCGGGGGCACACGATGCGTTGCGGCGGCGGTGCGGCGCCGGAGCGGTGTCGCTGCGTCGTCTTACATAGAAATATCTGTGGCATGTCACACGATGCGCTCCGGCGCCGCACCGGACTTGCAACCACCAAAGACGAGGCGGGGAGGGGTGAATGCGTTGCGTGCGACGTCGGAGCGGCACCGCTCAGTTGTTTCCAACAATAGACGTCTTTTACGATCCATTTTCATTAACAGACTCCAACGGTGCTACGGCGCCGCTGCGACATAACAACGTTACGGCACCGCACCGCTCGTGTGCCCACTGACACGGTGAAATCTTTGCGGTGCGGCGCCGCAACGCATCGTGTGCCCCCGCTCTCACTGATCGCCCCCGCAGAACAATTAGATGTGCGCAAGGGTCTTTAGGGTCCAGGAAGAAAAGTTTTAAGCCTTCTCTTCCTTTTTTCAGCAGCTTAACAACTAATTTAATTGATCCATAAAGGCATCCCTTCACGAATAATTAGAAATCAAGTACATAAAAATTATGCATATAAAAATAACAAGTGACTTCTTTTTCCATCGACATTACGCGATTTTGACATGCAATTTCACAAGCATCTCAATACTTTTTTTTAAAGTAAATAATATATTTTTTAACTTGTATTACTTCGGCCTATCGGCATCTCAATACATTTTTTTAAATCAAATAACATATAAATAAAATAATAATAAGCAAATAGGCCATGCAAGCATTTAAAATCCTTTCACCACACTGGTTCGAGAGAACAAGTGACACGACAAGAAGAAGAAGCAAAGTCTTTGAATCGAGACCCGTTTGCTAAGGACAAAACTTTATTATTCTTCCACTTTTAATTTGTTTTGTGTCTGTTTCAGATCATCCTCATAACATCAACAATATTCTCCATTCTGGTATCTATAGCAGCATTTCACGTGTACTCCTGCATCACACACATTCCTGAGCTACCGTCGGTAGACCTGAATGAGAACTGGGGTCCAAGAGATGTGGCCGTGGAAGACACGTCTATCAGACCTTATAGGATAGTTTTCACTGATTCTGTAAGTACCACCATGCCTATTTCCGCCGTGAAGCAGCATTGCTGTGTTTCGGTTTAAAGGGTGTGGGTCCCGGTGAAATTACTGGTACGTCAGGCTGAACATTTGTGTGCCTCAAGGTGATGGACGCAGGGCAGTGTATCGCAGGGCACGTTCCTGACGTGCGTGACCTACGAGACAATGCTTTGTTTGCCTTGTTATCCTTTTTTCATCAACTAGTTGTATTAAAAAAAAAGTTTTGATACATTTTACCCAAGGTATCAAATTTGAATATGCACTTTTTTCCGTTCACAGTGTTGGTTCTATAGAGAAAGTTATTGATATTTATTACCCCCTGAAGTTTTAGGGAGTGGTACGCAACGGTCTGCAGGTAGCTGATAACAGTACAGATAACTATTGTAGAGAGCACTGGTGGTCTAGTTGTAGCGGGCCGCCTTCCGATTCTAAGGTCATGGCTTCAAATCCAGTCGTGTACCAATGAGTTTTTCTGTCGAAAAATGTATGCGCATGCTAGTACTCTCAAAACGGTGAAGAAAAACTTCGTGAGGAAACGGGCGTGTCGTAGAACCTAAAACAGATCAAACAACACGTGTCACGCAAAAAGAGCCCACCAGCCTACTTGCAGAAAACCAGTCCGCACCCCAAGTGTGGATGATGAATCTGCCGAATTTTAAGCTCAACTGTTTTTTCAAATTTTAAATCTTCATTCAATATTCATTCATGTTATAGATGCAAGAAGAAATCCGCCTCCTCTTTGAGTACTACCGCCGAGTTGAGATCAAACCAAAGAGCTTCAACGAGACTGGATGGTCTTACGGCGTCAACTCTGAAGGATTTACGGAGTTCTTCACAGAATGGATCTTTTCGTACAGTTTCAAAGATCGGACCAAGTTTTTAAACAAGTTTGACCACTTCCTGACGAATGTTCAGGGTCTGGATATACACTATATTCATGTAAAACCTAATGTTGTGAATAAAAATGTTCAGGTAAGTAAATTTGCAAGAAATGTAATGCCTCTTTCCTGTTATGATAATGCTATTGATAAAAGGGATGGGAACCACAAATTTAAGAGAGCACTGGTGGTGTAGTGGTAGCGTTCTCGCTAGTACTCTCAAAACGGTGAAGGAAAACATCGTGAGGAAACCAGCATGGAACCTAAAAAAAAAGTTCGAGCAACACGTGTCAAACGTCACGCAAAAAGGGCCCACCAGCGGCCTACTTGCGGAAACCAGACTGCACACCAAGTGCGGAAGATGAATTCGCCGAAGGGATGGGAAGAAGCTATCATGTTCTGCCAACTCCATTTAGCATACCATGAGCTGATGATGTTTCATCAGCTCATGGTATGCTAAATGGAGTTGGCACGGTTGGACGTTGGACGGTGTTTTTATCCATCTTACAGGTGGTTCCTTTGCTTCTCCTCCACGGATGGCCAAGCTCCATCAGAGAGTTCTATGAGGCAATTCCTCGTCTGATTGCCGCAAAGAAAGGATACAACTTCGTGTTTGAAGTCATAGTCCCAAGTCTGCCTGGTTTTATCTTTTCTCAGGTAAGTTTAACTCTGTTTTTAGTTGTACAGTTTGCTGTGGCCACAAGCTTTTAGTTGCTGGGGTCACATTCTTGAAATTGTTGACCAAATATAACTTGCTGAGATGGTATCAAAAACGTCAATTCAACAAATGCATGTATGTAGTCAACCAAGACTGTTTAATTTTGTGGGTTCTGTCTTTGACTCTGGGTTTGAGTCTGTGTAAGTGCTCACCAGTGTATTAAACTGTGTGTATGATGTTTCGACGTAGGGTTGATTTAGTCAACACTCACACTGACTCAAAACCAGAGACAGAACTTGTGGTAGGCCTACTGGTTCCTAATTACCTAGTTAATTAAAAAAGAACTCTATTAAATCTTTGCTGCAGGGAGCAACCCGACCAGGCCTAACCCCTCTCAAAATAGCAGCCATCATGCGAAACCTGATGCACCGACTCGGCCATAAGACCTTCTACGTCCAAGGCGGAGATTTCGGTCATCTTGTCGGCTCACACATGGCCACACTCTTCCCCAAAGAGGTTCTAGGGTTCCACACTAACTTGCCAGCTAACTTTTCCAAATATTCCTTTGTGGCTTGGATCCTGGGTGGTATTTGGCCAAGCTGGATGGCTGGTGATGACGTAGATAGGATGTATCCTGTGATGGATAAAATCAAATCTTTCTTGGAGGAGTCCGGGTATTTGCATCTGCAGGCTACTAAACCTGATACTATTGGTAAGTTTGATGAAGAACATATTACTTACTTAAGCATATTGATTCTTACACAAGGTTTTATAGACAACTAGTTGATAGAACAAGCATAATTATGGCCCACTTGATGTTAAGTGGTAACCATCGCCTATAACAAAGCATTGGCTCGTAGGTCACGCACGTCAGGAACGTGTCCTACGATGCAGTTGCGTCCATACACTTGAGGCATACAGATGTTCAGCCTCACGTACCAGTAATTTCACCGGCACCCACACCCTTCAAACCAAAACACAGCAATGCTGCTTCACGGTAGAAATAGGCATGGTGATAATACTTCCCCAGACAAGCCCTTCACAAAGAGCTCTACACTACTAAATGTGTTTTTCCTTGGTCAAGAAGACTAAAGAAAAATACAGAGAATCAGAAAAAATATAAAGTTATTTCATTTTAGACTTAGATATCCTAGTTATTGAAGCATATTCCGGAAATACTGACGCCGCCCGGAAGAGCGTTCCACTCCTTGGCAGTTCGTCCTAAAAAAAGTGGAGTCAAAGCGCTTTAAAGTGGAAAATTTACCATGAAGAAGTGGCACTTCTCCGGACGTCTAGATGTCCAGGTCTATATTTTTACACCAAATTCCCTTTCCAGGTATAGCCCTAACAGACTCTCCAGTAGGTCTGGCCAGCTACATCCTCGACCGTCTTATGATCTTCACCAACCCAAGCAACAAACGCCGCTTAGACGGCGGCCTGGATAAATACTACAGCATGGAGAAACTGATTGATAACATCATGCTTTACTGGACTTCTAGAAGTATTACTACCGCTATGAGGTTGTATAAGGAGACTGTTGATGATTACGAAGTGGAACAGATTATGGCCAAGTACGTATTTTTGTAGAGGTCCGGGCGTTTTTTAGACCACTTGCTTGTAGAACAATTTTATTCACCTTTGAAAAAGTAAACAGGCCTTTGCGTCTATTGTAAATGATTTATATAGCGTCAGGGGAAACTGGTGTCTACTCATGCCCCTACTTACGAAACGCTAAAGTACCTGGAACATGGTTTTAGATGGAATAGGCTTGCCCAGCACCTATAGGTACCATCCGGCAGTAGCAGTTTAGTCGGCCTAATCCACAGGAAAGACATGGTCAATACCTGCAGAGCTGACTAAGCCGCGTGTTTCCTCACAATGTTATCCATGACCTGTCCCAATATCGCTGTCATATTTGACAGCGTTTCACTGATCACCCCGTTTTTTTGCTCTTGCATTTACTACGATCTTCGGCTACCCTCACCCACCTACGACCCACGGCAATACATAATACTTCAATTTTCTTTCCAGGATACCAACGCCAGTTCCAACATGGGTTCTAAGCCTCAAGCATGATATTATCCGTCATCCAGACTTCATTCTTCGGTGGAAGTACCCAACGCTGGTGGGCGTTACCACAGCTCAATACGGAGGCCACTTTGCAGCTTTCGAAAGGCCAAAGACCTTTGTTGATGACGTGTTCCTAGCTGTTAGAGCTTTCCGAGAGTAAAATAAAATAAGTTGCGTTTAAAATTAAATGCGTGAATGTTTTAGTTTGTACAAAATCGAATTACAAAAAGTTTACATAAAAAAAAATTTTTTTCTGCCATACTTTGTTATAACTACCAACAAGTGGCCTGCCAACTTCTTGAATCAGCAAGCCGAATGAGAAAAAAATCGATCCATATAAATAGGTAAATAGTAGATTGTTACACAAGGGCAGCAAGTGAGCTAGTGCGAACAAGATGATGTTACGATGCGGAGCGAGCGCAACAACCAAAGGTCGCTAATGGATCGAGTGCACCCGAAATATTTAGACGGTCGAGCGAGCAAAGCGAGTGAGGGCGAATATAGTCTACTTACAATCGAGGTAAGCATTCTACTATACATCATTCATGCGAGGTAAATAAAACATTTCTATGGGTATGCCAAATTGTAATTTTTACAAATGAGTCTTTGAGCGGATATAAACTATTAATAACGTACCTTAGTACCTTAGTACAAACCAAACGTACGAAAATATAGTATATACATACGATCAAATCTCGCCGGTCCCTTGAAGGACGTTATATCCGAATTCTACTGTAGTAGCTTACAAATAAATTTTAGTTGCACGTTCAAGTTTCGTGTTCCAATTCCAAATACAAACCATGGACAACATAGAGGCGGCGAGTAATTGCTCGCAATTGAGTCAACGTAAATTGAGTAAAGCTGCCGTCGACACTCTCCTAATACTTAGTTCATTTACTTATAGTTGTATGTACTAGCTTTGCTTTGATTTGGTTCAAACTGCACAGTTGAACTATGAAAAAGAATTGAGAACAAAAAAAAATAAACAATATTATTTATTTACCAAAGAACATAATATTACAGTCTTATTTAAATTACTGGTGGTCCCCGCACTAGGACAAGCCTGTATCGCGGGAGGCTAAAGTACTAGAATTAACATAGAACATTAATTAAGTTAGATCTTTTATGCATAACTAGCTGATGGAACAATCTTATGGCTCGCCTGATGTTAAGTGGTAACCATCGCCTATAACAAAGCATTACCTACCTCGCAGGTGACGCATGTCAGGATCGTGCCCTACGATGCACTGCCCTGCGTCCATCAACTTGAGGCATACAGATATACATCCTCACGTGCCAGTAATTTCACCGGCACCCACACCCGTCAAACCGAAACACAGCAATGCTGCTTCACGGTAAAAATAGGCATGGTGTTAGTACTTCCTCGGACGAGCCCTTCAAAAAGACCTCTACTACTACTACTAGAATCTACAGAACACACTTTTGACCTAAAATCCTTGAAACCCTTACCTTGTAAAGAAAAATGAGAAAAAAGATACCGAATCTGAGTGAGACAGCAACTATTTTTCAAACATTTCATTTATCCTTTTTTGTAAGTGCGGACTTTTTAGACAGATACGGCTACGCTACGCTTCGTGCAATCTCGTTATTTTTCTTTTTTAAAGCGTTCTTTTTTCAAAAATATGCCGCTTTGCCGAGCAAGATTTGAAATATAGGGTTTTGTTTATCAGAGGAGTTTGTTTCTGGTCAACGATTTGGTTCAAATCGGTTGATTTGACTGGCACACTAAAAATACTATTCGCAGTATAATAATAATGGACCGGGTTATCGAATAATTAAACTGTAAGCTGAATTTTGTGGTTGATTTTAATTTCGCGGTATTTTGAAGTTAGCTCACTAAATTGCAATTTATGGACGCAAAATGTAGGTAAACAACATTTTCAATTAACAATGTAAAATGAGCATCATGGATAGATCAATAGCCAATGAGCTCTGATTAAAGCATTCACAATACCCGTAGGCAATTATACCTGAATTTTGGTATAGAACGAAGTTACACCGAAAGCTGGTTGTCGGTGCTTACCTAAAACTTGCAAGTAATAAGCTCTTTTAACGTTATCCGGCTGGCTACTTTGGTTTTAGGGGGCTAGGAAGACTGCAAACAGTCACTGGATGTTATTTATTAAAATAAAAAGTGGACATGAATGCAATGAAATTCAATATTAAACACGTAAGGTTATGCGCGGACTCTTGTCCGCGCATAACCTTACATGTTTAATATCTACTCGCGGTATATCACGCCGGCTGTCTCGTTCACAACAAAGCATAAAGTTTTGACTGCCTTCATAGCTCAGTTGGTAGTAGCTCGGCCTCCTGCGCTGGAGGGCGTGGGTTCGATCCCCATCGAGAATAAATATTTGTGTAGTGAACACAGACGATTGTTCACCACACGATTTGATAGTTAGGTATAGGTACCTAACTATCAAATCGTGTGGTGAACAAACGTTCACCAAACTTTCAGAAACGATGAATATAATTTCATAATCTTACCGTGAGTAGATCTTTAGAGACAGTGTGGGTGAAAAGAGATTTACTGACACCTGAGCTGACCTTGCTGCCTGTTTCTTTTCTAAGTTTGCTTAGTGAGGGTCGATGGACATGCCAATTCAAACAGAAGTAAAACGCATAGCTTAGATGCGGTGATTTCAATACCAATTCAACTAACATACCTATAACTTCAGTGCTGGATGTACTTCCAGCGAAAGCTGAATTTATCTTTAGTTTATGTTAAGTATAAAAATTTAATTCTAGGCTTATAACGAGGCAATAAACGTTTATTTAATTATTTAACTGTTGGGTAAAATGTGCCAAAAAATGCTGCTCGTTTTGTGGACTGCTTTTGGTGCTAAATTCTTAGCTCATACATTATCATCGTTTGGCCCCATTAGGACATTTGCGTAAATTACCGACATCTTTTTTCGTAGATCTGCATGTTTTGCTGGTACAGATTCTTTTAAAAATTATATTCTACAGCAAATTACGAAATTAACAAATGTTTATAAATAATGGTGGACCATGTCCAGTATCATCTACCTCAAGTTGACCCTGAAGTTGTTTATGGGTTTCCAACCTCCTTGGTCTATACTATACCAAGGAAGTTGGAATCCCATAAGCAAGGAATTTTTTAAAAGTCTATGTTACAGAATATTATTTATATTGCAAGTATAAAATTACTTTTTTTCTAAATATATAATTGTTTTTGATGTCTTTACTTCAGATTTGAAAAAATGTCATAATCACTTAGTATCGATGATTGATCGATTATTATTTTTATCATCCGTTATCAACAACAGTCAGCGATGCAATACTGCAATCAATCGATTCATGTCTACCCACGTCGTTCTACGTCACCAAACGACGTTGGTGTGTGTGTTAGCAAATTCTATATTTAAATAGTCAGATTACTTCTTAATCTTGTTGCAATTATTGTTTTCTATCATTAGCCAATAAATAAAAAACAAATTTTGAATGCTTAAAAAAGGATACTAAAATCATAAGAATGAGTTTTAAAGTTTAGCAAAATGGGTTACCCCCGAATACTGAAACGCAACTCAGATTTAAGCACGTCTCAAGCTACAAATATTTGACAGATTTTCATTGAAAACTGTCAAAATATTCGTCGCTTGAGACGTGCTTAAATCTGAGTTGCGTTTCAGTATTCGGGGGTAAATCTTGCTAATTCTATGACCAAGCTTACCAGAACAGACAAAAATCGTGTTATTCATACCGTTCTTTCGTTTAATCCGTTTTCGAAAATGTTTTTAATTAACTTATTAGGAACCACGACGAGCTCTAATCAATTATCTATCTATACAAACATTCATTGTAATCAAAGATTGTTAGCAACTATAGTTATGAAGTAAATTACTACCAGTTTCAAATAGAAATAGGTTAAAATTTATTGCAACAAAACTGAAAATCACCCTACAGATTCTAACCGCTTCCTCATTTTAACTCGATTCCACTGACTCGATTCCTAGCTCGACGTTTTTCAACTTTTTCTCATCCGCGGTACTAACTCTTCGTAATTTGTAATCTGTTTCGTATTTTTGCTGGGTCTGTGGAATTGCATTTTCTGTTATAACCTCCTTTTGGCTTTGGCGGAGTTGGTTTGAAATTGGAATGGGTTTTTGAGGAATTTTGAAAGAATATGTATATTTTTCGGCGTACTTCTCTTTTAACTGGTTTAAGGCTCGAACACACCTAGTTCGCTGGCGGTAGCGATCAGTGAAACGCTGTCAAATATCGCTGTCAGATTTGAGATTTCACAGTGAATATTTGACAGCGTTTCACTGATCGCTACCGCCAGCGAACTAGGTGTGCGCAGGGCTTTAGTGGTTTATGTGTGCTTATTTAGTAAATAAAAAATTGTCTATGTCTTTTAACTACAGTAGTTAAAAGACTAACCCCCGAATACTGAAACGCAACTCAGATTTAAGCACGTCTCAAGCGACGAATATTTGACAGATTTTCATTGAAAACTGTCAAATATTCGTCGCTTGAGACGTGCTTAAATCTGAGTTGCGTTTCAGTATTCGGGGGATAGACAATTTTTTATTTACTAACTACGAGACGCGAGTAACTCGCGTCTCGTAGTTTCTACAGCTTTTTCTTATTTCATTTCTAACAAAAAGGATCCTCATATACTTTTTTCATCAACTAGATATTTTTTCATACTGAATTCCTAACTCCATTATTCCTTCAATATCTTCACGCCCCCTTTTTTAGAAGGGTCCTCTCACAACCTGTTTTCGCCCCAAAACTTGCAAGAAACTTTAAGCCCCTGAGGCGTGATTTTATGTATGTACCTCTATTCACTACGTGATAGAATCAGAAATGAGGATATCCGTATAGAAGAACCAAGGTCACCGACATAGCTCTTAGAATTAGTAAGTTGAAATGGCAATGGGCAGGTCATATAGCTCAAAGAACTGACAACCGTTGGGGAATAAAGTTTCTCGAATGGCGACCACGAACCGGAAGACGAAAAGTAGGGCACCCACCCACCAGATGGACTGACGACATTGTTAAGATCGCAGGAAGTCGGTGGATGAAAGGGCTCAGAATCGTTCTTCCTGGAAATGTGTAGGGGAGGTCTATGTCCAGCAGTGGACTTCTTCAGGCTGATGATGATGATGATGACCTCTACGGAAGTAGTCAGTAGCCATAATTATACCCAACCAATAACTCCCATTTAAGGAAGAGAGAGTCATTACAAACAAACACACTTTGCAAGTCAATAGACTCATTTGAATCGCAAATACTGATTACTGAAAGAACCTGGCTGTAACCATTAGGGAAGTTTCATGGTAAACGATACAACATTAGCATAGCGATCATCGGTCTATTTGTTTTGCAACTCGACTGGTCTCTGCTCAGTTGGTAGTAGCTCTGCCTTCTGCGCTGTCGGTCGTGGGTTAGTTTACCGAGAACAATATTTTCCTTTGTTTGATGTTTTCCTTCACCGTTTGAGCGTACTGACATAGTGCACATACGTTTTTGGTCAGAAAAACCTCATTGGTGCAGTAAGTCATTGGAGAGTTAGGGAAAAGTCATGAAAGGAGTCATGCTCTCGATTTGTAAGAAAACAATAATGCATACTTACTTATTTATATATTTTTTTAATTTATTACTTTTGGCGCAAATGGACCCGAACTATTTTTCAACAAAAATTACACCCTATATTATTGAACCAAAAGATTCTGTTGCTAATAAGGATCAATCTTTGGAAATAAATGTTTTACCAAAAGTGAATGGAAATAGCAAATTTTCACTATTTTCTTTTAATATCTCAATTAACTAATAAGTTGCTCAAATCGTTTCCATTGACTCCAATGCATAAGTTTTTACGTCTCTTTAGAGACATGATTACTTATGATTTTCATGCATTTTTATGTATTTCTGCTATCTAGGTACTTTTTATCTATCTAGATAGGTACTTCCGTCCTTAAAAGATTGCAGAGCACTTTAAAAAAAAATATTACCACCATCTTTCACTGAAAGACTACAAACGCTGCAATTTCTCTTTATTTCACTCAAAAGCGTCTCGTTTCTCATAAACAGATTGCTAAATCTGAAAGATAATTTCAGCTTTGACTAATGAGTCGTTTTCTACGTATAAAAAAAACATTTTTTACTGTTTGACTGACTGGTTCCCAGTAAAGACCTCTTTGTAAAAGATAGAATCCTCTTTGAGTTTCTGGCCTTCTTTCTTTGACTGACTGATTCCCAGTTTTAGACCTCTTTGTAAAAGAGAGAAACCTCTTTTAGTTCCTGGCCTCCTTCAGGCCACAGCTTCTTCAGTAGTAGTAGAGCTCTTTGTGAAGGGCTCGTCTGGGGAAGTACTATTACCATATTACTGCCTATTACTGACTATTTCTGCCGCCAAGGAGCGTTGCTGTTACGGTTTGAAGGGTGTGTGGGTGAGGCATAACAACAGTTGATAGACGCAAGGCAGTGCTACGTAGGGCACGTTCCTGACGTGCGTGACCTACGAGGCAATGCTTTATTATAGGCGATGACAACCACTTTACTTATCTATCAGCTCATAAAAAATCTCTTCCCTAAATTTCGAGGAAGACTACGGAAAATCTATGTTCGAGGATTATTTTATTTATACAGGGTGTCCCAGAAAGTATGGTCAAGCGAAATTCTAGAGATAGAACACCCTTTGGGGTACTCGAATCATCCCCATGTATGTTCCGCGATTTCTTATAGTTTTCGAGTTATGAATTTTTTTCCGAATTTTAGAAAATTTTCCACTTGAACAAATTAAAAAATTCTAAAAAAAAAAGTTGAAAACTTTCTTAAGATTTTTTTTTGCGACTGAATACTGAAGAGTGTTTCTTTTACGCATAAAATAATTGGCGACGTAACTTTGATAAAAACTATGAATATGTTGGTGTAAAGTCAGAAAATTACATTCGGTGAATTGTGACTTCAATTTTCAACTTTAAATTAAAAATCTTAACAAGTGATTCCATGGTTTTAAAATAAGTTTAAAAACTTTTAGAAACTCCCAGCTTTCATAATCATTAAAAAAAAATAGTGCTCAATAGGCTACTTTGGCTTAAATCAGCCTTTAAAGACGGCAAGGTGGAAAATTCTTATAATTAGCTATCTGATTTGAAAATAGATTTAGACCATTTTATCATTCCTATGCTTGATTTGTTTGTTAAATAACCAAAAATGACTGCGAAAAAAGTAAAATTTAATTAATATTTGAAGATATGAGTAACATTTATTAACAAAAAAATTCTTTATGTTGACCTTCTAGGTCCATACAAATCCTACACCGTCTTAAAAAGTTTTCCTATAATCGTATGAAAGCTATTCTAATTGCCTTATTTTTTTCTTGGGCCTGTCTTAATTTTGTTCTTAATTCGGCCATATTTCTGATTTCTTTGGCGTTAACTAATTCTTTGTAGTAGTTCCAACGCAAAGAAATCGATCGGGTTCAAGTCCAGTCCAGGCCTACCTGAATTTCTTGCGAAATAACCTCAACGGCCTATTAGAAGATATGGACCAGGTCGCAAACATGATTTTCCAAAACGACGGCGCTCCATGCCGCTTCGCGAGAATTGTCAGAGAACAGTTTTGGACGAAAGATTCAGAGGCAGGTGGATCGGCCGTGGAGGACCTATTGCGTGGCCACCGTGGTCCCCCGACTTGAACCCGATCGATTTCTTTGTGTTGGAACTACTACAAAAAATTAGTTAACGCCAAAGAAACCAGAAATATGGCCGAATTAAGAACAAAATTAAGACAGGCCCAAGAAAAAAATAAGGCAAATAGAATAGCTTTCATACGATTATAGGAAAACTTTTTAAGACGGTGTAGGATTTGTGTCGACCTAGAAGGTCGACATTAAGAATTTTTTTTGTTAATAAATGTTACTCATATCTTCAAAATTAAATTAAATATTACTTTTTTCGCAGTCATTTTTGGTTAGTTAACAAACAAATTAAGCCTAGGAATGATAAAATGGTCTAAATCTATTTTCTAATAAAAAAGCTAATTATAAGAATTTTCCACCTCGCCGTCTTTGAAGGCTGATTTTAGCCAAAGTAGCCTATTAAGCACTATTTTTTTTTAATGATTATGAAAGCTGGGAGTTTGTAAAAGTTTTTAAACTTATTTTAAAACCATGGAATCACTTGTTAAGATTTTTAACTTAAAGTTGAAAATTGAAGTCATAATTCACCGAATGTAATTTTCTGACTTTACACCAACATATTCATAGTTTTTATCAAAGTTACGTCGCCAATTATTTTATGCGTAAAAGAAACACTCATCAGTATTCAGTGGCAAAAAAAATCTTAAAAAATTCAAAAAAAAAAGTTGAAAACTTTCTAGTTTTCAACTTTTTTTTTTAGAATTTTTTAAGTTGTTCAAATGGAAAATTTTCTAAAATTCGGACAAAAATTCATAACTCGAAAACTATAAGAAATCGCGGAACATACATGGGGGTGATTCGGGTACCCCAAAGGGTGTTCTATCTCTGGAATTTCGCTTGACCATACTTTCTGGGACACCCTGTATATTCAGGGACAACAAACAGCTACAACATAAATAAATATAATTCTGGTTTCTGAAATTTTCGAAAATTCAACTTCTACATTTGCTCATGTTTGGCAAATGAGTAGAAGACGGCACAATCAAGCCAAGACAGAGGCAGTCAGTAGTACTCAGAAACAGAAGATGATCCGGTAGGGGTATCGTTAAAGTTTTAATTTTTCAGAATTAATTATAGTCATTTTTCAGCGCCAGTGTGGCCTTGCTAGACAAAATGGGATTACTTTGAGCTGGTGAAGACTGGATAAGAATATAATATTGAATATTGGACATTCCACATAGAGCCATTTAGCCCCAAACTAAGTTAAGGTGATATGTAAAAAATTTGGAGTGGCTACGTTTCATGCTTTTTTCACTAACGGCACAAGTAACCTGATGTTACTGCAGTGATTACTTGAAGCTGTAACCTAAATAAATCAGATAAAAAACAAATAAATATTGTGGACAATCCACACAACACTATCTAGCCCCAACTTAAGCAGAGCTTGTACTATGGGAAGCACATAGCTGATATAATAATTACTCTCTTTTTTTTCAACCTATTTTGTCCCACTGCTGGGCAAAAGTCTCCCTCTATAATACTCTTAATAATAAAAAATAATATAATACTCTAACTAAGAAAAACTATTTTTTTTTGTAAATACCTACTTAAAATACAATATAACACCCAGACAATGTTCAAACACAAGTTTTTTCACATCACAAATATTTGTTCTCGGTGAGAATCAAACCCACGACCTATGGCGCAGAAGGCAGAGCTACTCCCAACTAAGCTAAGAGGCCAGTCAAGCTCAAATTACTTGCCAAACCCAATAATCGTCGACGCTGATAAAAAAATCGGTTGTCTGTAAAGTCGGTTTACTGACGATAGTTGAACGTGACAACGTCATACAGCTGTCCACGTGGACGCATCGCTCACTCAAGTAGGAGAGAAACAGATGTCGAACGCTGCCGAACGCGGAGGCCGTGCGTGCCTCTTTGTCGCTCGTTCCACGCTCTCGCTTGCACTTCAAGCCTTAAATGGAACGCTTCAGAGCGAGGTAACGCCGCATGAGTCATGTTTTTTCGTGCGTGCAGCCGGCTCCATCGAATTATAAGACGTTGTCACGTCAAAAACAGCGAATCCAGGCGTAACAATCCCTAGTCAAATTATGACAACGTCGAAACTTAGTAAGAAGGATTACTGCAATTCTGTTGGGGTTTGTTTCAAATTACTTACATTTTGGAAATAGCTAGCACAAGGATTTTAATTGTTTGTCCTGTCTCATGAGCTCTGTCTGGCTCTGTCTCTGGTTCTGGTATTGTGTCTGTGTGAGTATTGACTAAATAAATCTTTTTTTTTTTTTTTTTTTTTATGTAAGTCGCTGATGGAACAAGCATATGGCCCACCTGATGTCAAGTGGTAACCATCGCCTATAACAAAGCACTGCCTCGTAGGTCACGCACGTCAGGAACGTGCCCTACGATGCACTGTCCTGCGTCGTAGGGAGTATTAAATCTTACGAAAAAACGTCACACACAGTATAATGCACTGGTGAGCACTCACAGACTCAAAACCAGAGCCAGAGACAGAGCCAGACAGAGCTCATGGTAGGCTACTGGTATCCATCTTTTGAGAAAATAAACTCTACGTGGTGTGGTGCACAAAGATAATGATAAAGATAATTAATTTGCGTATAAATGTGTTGAAATTATGATGGTGAAACAAACAAACAAACAAACATGCTTTACGATGTGGCGATGGTAACCACTTAACATCAGGTGGGCAATATACTTGTTTCATCATCTAGTAGCATAAAAGAAGAACATAAATTTAATGTCAAATTCAAATAATTTATTGCACTTATGTAGTTAGATACAGTTTTCGTTTTTAATTTCAGTTCCTTTTTAGTAGCTGGTGGAACAAGCATTTGGACCAACTGATGTTAAGTGATACCCATACCCTAAAACAAAGCATTGCCTTCTAGATCACGCACGTCAGAAACGTGACCTACAATGCACTACCCTGCGTCCATCAGCCTCCTTCATAAAGTTAGCTAAAAATATATAATGTATTTTTATTATACAACTTGCTGATGGAACAAGCGTATGTCCCACCTGATGTTAAGTGGTAACCATAGGCTATAAAAAAGGATTAAAAAGAGATACTTCCGTCTCTCCAGTCTTCTTCTTTAACCACAAACAGAAGCCCCCACTAATCCTAGTTACCGTACTAATTAAAGTTAGTACATAAACTTGTTTATAATTCATTACCTGGCTTTATATCTTTCATACATACCAATGGGATTACAGTGAGCGATGTCTAACATGGCACCTTAGCCTCCCCAACACACTTCAAAGAAAAAAAAAAATTTGAAATCCACAATTTCATTTAGACCATTTTTTCAAACTGAAACCGATTTTATTGTACAAAACTATAGACTGAAAAA
Organism: Thera britannica; assembly: GCA_939531255.2. Classification (NCBI taxonomy): domain Eukaryota; kingdom Metazoa; phylum Arthropoda; class Insecta; order Lepidoptera; family Geometridae; genus Thera; species Thera britannica. Next base: position 6,663,610 of record OW618045.2, read on the forward strand.
AATTATATTCAAGGATTACCTACATAAAAATAGACCCACAACCTTTATTGGATTTTTATTTTTACCTTATAATTTCACTTCTATTAAAAACCTGAATTTAACTGATAGGTTAGAGTTAGCTCTTATTTTTTTGAAACTCATTTTTATAAACATGGTCAAACCACAGAAGAAACCAATAAACCAGTAGTACTTCTGTATTAGGGAGTGCTTTTTTTTGTTAAAGAACTAAAAAGAAAATATTCCTATCAACAGAACTATACCGGAAACAAACAAAAGGTTAGTTAAAATAAATAAATAAATATTATAGACAATCCACACAACACCATCTAGCCCTAAACTAAGCAGAGCTTGTACTATGGGAACCAGATAGCTGATAATATCAGCTATCTGGTTCCCATAGTACAAGCTCTAAAAAAAGTATTTAAGTATTATATTATAATACTTAAATACTTTTTTTTTTAATGCATAGGTACTTATTACAAGTTCAAGTTGTTGAAGCTTTATTAGACAAAACTTTCTTCTTTTTGTAAGAGAGAATGATAAAAGAAATCGTTACACTTCTTCTCATCGTGTCACTGGTCACAAACCAGTCAGTGTGGTGAAAGGAAATGACGTCTCAAAGACTTTTCGTACTGCCAGACAGCAAGACGCGTACTGTTTGCAACTAATGAGACGGCTCTCAAGCGTCGTAACTGCGTCGCACGATCGAGTCACGCGTCAAATCCTTTGAGCTTGAAGTTGTTGGCTTGCGTTTACCTTACAGATATTAGTACCTGCTGGCCTACCATGAGCTTCATATGGTTATGGTTATGGCTGTCAAAATTGTGTCAACAGTGTCAACACATTCAAACCCAAGAAGAAATGAATGTGTGGGTCAGCCGATTTATACACAATTTGACAGCCATAGCCATAACCATACGGAACTCACGGTAGCCCTGCTGCTTGTTACTTTGTACAGTGTAGACCACACAAGGTTTGTCTGGCTCTGGTTTTGAGTCTGTGTGAGTGTTGAATAAATAAATCCTACGTCGAAACGTCACACACAGTATAATACGAGTTTACTGGTGACTTTTGTAGGTTACGATGTACTGCCCTCCGTTGATGTTTAGCCTGAAGGGCCACTAATGTCACATCACCCATACCCATCAAACCGAAACACAGCAATGTTGCTTTACCGCAGAAATAGGCATGGTGGTAGTACGTGGACTAGCCCTTATAAATTGTAGCACTTTTTAAATTAACGCGATCGTGATGCATAATTATATAGAAGAAACGGGTTTTTATCGCAATTTCCCGACTTATAAATTGTATTATATAGTTTTAAGTAATATTCGAATTTCGAATACGAATTTTGACTGTTATAATGAATAAATAAACTGAACTGAACCTTCTCAAAGAGCTCTACTTCTGCTTAAATAAAAATCTCCTCAAATTTATTATCGCTGAAAAACCAATCATTTCTAAGACTGTAAGTTGTTTTTCAAGGTTATTTATTACTTACTTACTTTATTCTTTAGTACTTTTCCAAACGATTGAATAAAATTTTAGTGCTTCCCCGGATTACAGATTTCCCGCGATATATTATCAAGTTCTGCAAAGACGTCTGCATTCGAAACCTTTTATCTGAATTGAATGAGACATTCAATCCAGATAAAAAGTTTTATGCTGAAACCTATTTTATTGTCTATAGAATAGGATTTGATTTACTTTGTTGCTATTCGTTTGGGTTGTAAATTTTACATTGTTTTGGAGTACCCTATCTGGTTTTATGGGTTACCAATATAGGGTGAAATAAAAAGAAAATTTACTCGAAGTTTTCATTTAAACCTCAAAATTGCTTTTAATTTAATAATGCATATTGGAGGGGCAAAGGCTCAGTTTCACAGATGACTAATGAAATACTTGACAATTTGACTCAAGTTTTTGGTTGCAAAATTTTGCACCATTCTGCAACCGCCTTCTTTTGATGGTAATAAAAGAAAACTTTTGTATGGAGCTAAAACATGAAATTTCGTCAGTGCTACACAGCTATTAATTTACAAGCTAACACAGCCACATTCGCTCGAAAAGGTCCTTTAATCTTTACAATACGATGAAACTAGTATTCATATAGAAATAGCAAATCTTCATATTCTATTCCATAGTTAGCACAAACATTTCCAAACTCCAAGTTACAGATTGCCGTGTAGTTGCCACTAGTGAAGTGCCAATCCCCAACGCGGCAGAAACTAAGAAGTAACACAGTGAGTTTGAAGACAACTGAGTCATTTGTACTCTTGTGAACAGAGTGGCCTTTGATCATCTTAACATGCAGTAATGGTTGGTTTTATAAGCCATGTATTTTATAGCGGTAGCTCAATGGTATAATTATCGACACGTAACTTTAGCGCTAACCGTTTTTGCGCAGAAGCCAAAATTAAGGCACCGATTGGCGCTGTCGAATTCCCCTCCCCGCACCAATAGGACACCCCGCACACATCCATCAGTGTACATTACAGTCCATGTTCTCAATTATTGTATTGTTATTGACAGATAATGTTTTTCTTTTTCTACTCCCCATAAACTTGTTAAAATTATGTTACCTACTATAATTTTTTTGATATCTTACTATTTGACATTACATTAAAATAATGTCATTATCGTTATTTAGATAATCATTAATTGAAGTTATAATTGTATGGCGTGCGTGACAGTACACATGCGCAGCTATCCCCTCCGCGTATCGCTCAGCGCTAGACTTACGTGCCGCTAGTTATAACATTTATAGAAACTAAAATTCTGATTATGAAAGGCTGCAATATCGTATTAAGATACTCCTGTAAGGATAGGGCAATGGTAATAAATAAATTTAAAAAATAATAATAAAAAAACATTTCGACTCGTTAATGACACTGAAATGTGTAAATGTTCCTGAAATTAAAGGAACGGATTTTTATAGCACGGAAAATTCCAAAAATCAATTTACCTGAAATTTGGATTTACATTTTACTAACACCCGTTTTTTATACAACTAGCTGATGGAACAAGCATATTATAGCCCGCCTGATGTTAAGTGGTAACCATCGTCTATAAGCAAAGCATTGGTTCGTATCGTAGGTCAACGCGTCAGGAACGTGCCCTAAGTTGCACTGCCCTGCGACCATCAACTTGAGGCAGTCTCAAACAGCCGGTTTTTTGACGTGACAACGCCTTATAATTCGATGGAGTCGGCTGCACGCACGAGAAAACATGACGTCATGCGGCGTTACCTCGCTCTGAGCCGTCCCATTTAAGGCTTGAAGTGCAAGCGAGAGCGTGGAACGAGCGACAAAGAAGCACAATCGGCCTCCGCGTTCGGCAGCGTTCGACATCTGTGTATTTTCTTATGACGTTGTCACGATCAACTAACGTCAATAAACCAACTTTACAGACAACCGATTTTTCTTAATTAAATTTAGCAATATTTATCACAAAAACTCAAAAGAACAAGTGAGAATTTGGGTGACGTCTAACCAATAACTTAACTAGCTGTTCAGTTTGGCACTGTGACAGTAGCTTGTAGCAATTACCAGGAGATTTCAAGCCAGTTCCCAGAGCTGAGTACTCTTAGTTTCAAGTTGAGCTGGATTGATTTTGAGTAGTTCTATTTGTAAAGCCAAAGTTTTTATTGGCTTAATAGATTTAAGCTATACCGGATAGTATAAAAACGAGTATAACGGTAGTAAAAGGTAGTAGATGTATTATATCCCTAGCATAAATATTTACTTGCAATAGGCCTACCATGAGCTCTGTCTGGCTCTGTCTCTGGTTCTGGTTTTGAGTCTGTGTGAGTGTTGACTAAATAGATCCTACGTCAAAACGTCACACACGCAGTAATAATGCACTGACACACACATCAGAGCCAGAGACAAAGCCAGACAGAGCTCATGGTAGGCCCACAGTTCGAAGAGAAGCGCTGGAGGTCGGGATACAAAATCTCTCGTCCGACCCCCAACACACCCTATTATACTTTTATGTTGGAGTGCGTACGGATTAATAATTTCCTTAGGACAGGATAGAAAGCTACTGTTTTTGAATCTCTTATTTGTGATTAGCTAGTATGTTTGAAAAGTAGTGTGTGTTGTTGCATAGCTCTTAGAATTAGTAAGTTGAAGTGGCAATGGGCAGGTCATATAGCTCGAAGAACCGACAACCGTTGGGGAATAAAGGTTCTCGAATAGCGACCACGAACCGGAAGACGAAACGTACCCACCAGATGGACCGACGCCATTGTTAAGATCGCGGGAAATCGGTGTATGGAAAGAGCTCAGAATCGTTCTTCCTGGAAATGTGTAGGGGAGGTATAGACCTCCCCTACACATTTCCAGGAAGAACGATTCTTGGACATAGGTCCAGCAGTGGACTTCTTCAGGCTGATGATGATGATGTTTAAAGTGGACATCTTTTGTAAAAATATGTAATTATGTAACTGATTTCTGAAAAATCTTCTCAGACTCAAAACCAGAACCAGAGACAGAGCCAGACAGGGCTCATGGTAGGCCTACTGGGCATCTTTTGTAAAAATGTGTAATCCTTGATCTTATTTCAGAAAAATCTTCTGTGTAAAAACGTCACATTGATCGTAGTAATTCTACCCAAAAGTTGAAAAGTTGAGTTCTACTGACGGCAAAATCCCTTGCCATGCCGCTCCGTAGGCCTACCACAAGCTCTATCTGGCTCTGGTTTTGAGTCTGTGTGAGTGCTCACTAGTGTTTTATACTGTGTGTGTGACGTTTCGACGTAGGATTTATTTCGTCACACTTACAGAGACTCAAAACCAGAGCCATGAACTGAGCCAAACAGAGCTTGTGGTAGGCCTAATCACAGAACAGCAAATCCAGGGTAGGCAACGCAACAACAGCACCCTTGGTGTTGTTGGTTTCTATGGGTGACGGTGACCGCTTACCATCAGGTGGGCCGTAAGCTCGTTTGTCTATCTTTTACATAAAAAAAAAAACAATTTTCTTACATTATTCTGTGGGTCTACTGGTCTGCGTAGGCCTTAATGCTCGTAAAACTAATAACCTCTGGTGTAAGATTATATAGGAATTACATATTGTGTGGTCAAGATAATGTATGTGAATTTGGGGGTGTTCAATTTATTGAACATCAATACATCAATGTTTGGTTCTCGACCCCTGTTTAATATTCACTAGTTAATATTCAAAACAAGTTTAGGATACGTATTGATTTTTATAAAACGGTGACCGTCATTTTGATGAGTGTAACTAATAATGTAGCACAACATTGTAAAAATTGATAAAACAATATCATAAGATTTCCGGGTTATAGGTACCTATACGGAACTCTTGGCTCGTGAGTTGCAACAAAGCAATTTTTTTTTAATTTATCTTAAATTTACTAGTTGACAACGTCTTTATTAAAGTAGGTATAGAAAGTATATGTAGCAGTGTTAAAACCCGATAAATGAAAAAAAAAACTAAAATTTGTTTTTATCTCACGAGAATCAGAATTTCTTAATTTATCGGGTTTTGTCGAAAACAAATTTTCGATATTTTTTGCATTTATCGGGTTTTAACACTGCACCCTCGATATAGACTCTTATATTATCTTATTTTTGCTTATTTTGTACTATTTTCAGACACAAATGTTTAATTGTTAATGAAATGAATAAATGAAATTATCTATGATAGTCACCACATATCGGTTGGTAGGCTCTGCCTTCTGCGCTGGAGGGCGTGGTGGGTTCGATCCCCATTGAAAACAAATATTTGTGTGGTGGACATAGATGTTTGTTCTCTGTCTGAGTTTAATAATTAATTCGATGAATGTATTAAAAAAATGTACATTAGTATTATAATATCAGCTACTTGGTTTGCATAGTACAAGTTTTGCTTAATTTGGGGCTAGATAGTGATAATGTGATGTGTCCACAATATTTATTTACTTTATAAAGTACTTTTTAAAACGTCTATACGTATTGGTGCTGACGTTAAAATGCGGTAGCAAATTATTGGGAACTCAAAGCCTTGAGCCGTTCTCAATTCCTCATACATAATCCGAAAATCCCATCAAGTGATGAACTAGAGGCAATTTACTCAGATATAGCCTTAATAAATCATTAATATACGACAAAATAATATGTATTTAATAAATAAATCCTTATTGGAAATCGATGACAGCAAACTACCTCTTCTTCTTCTTCTTCTTCTTATCGTGTCACTGATTCTTTCGAACCAAGTGTGGTGGATTTTAAACTACCTCTGATACCTATACTTCCTATATTATTTAGTCATCATATTTTTAGTGGTGTCACTGATTGTTTCGAACCAAGCGTGGTGAAAGGATTTTAAGAGCGCCTCAAAAAGGCTCCTTTCGTGCACTTGACACATGTTTTCAAACTTTTTAGGCTCTACGATATGCCGGTTTCCTCACGATGTTTTCCTTCATCGTAAGTTAAAGCTGTTAAATCTATTTTAGATGACAAATAATAGATAGATAGATAGATAGATTAACACTTTATTGTACACAAAGAAATACATATAGAAACTATTACAAAAATATTCAGTACAATGGGCGGCCTTATCGCTAAGAGCGATCTCTTCCAGACAACCTTTGGATGGAAAGGATAGATAAAAATCGGATAGACGGCGGTGCACAAAAAGTTTTTAAATACTATATTCAAAAGAGAAATACAATAATAGTAATAACCAATTAATTCCTAAAATCAACTTGTTAAAATAATAATAATAATACTGTGAATACATATAAATACATGCTACTTAAATAAATATACAACACATACAATAAGATAGATACCTAAATATTAGCAGACAAGGATAGGTAATGATCATTAACCTTTGTTTTAAAAATGTTGAGCGATTTGGATAAGCGAACAGACACAGGCAAGGAGTTCCACAATTTCACAGCTTTTACCGTAAAAGATTTACCATACATAACAGAGCTATGGACTGGAGTTGCGAGCTGCAAAGTGTCAGTGGATCGCAGGTTTCGATCATTTGCCTGATGCAAAAACTCGAAACGCTCTTTTAGATAAGGTGGAGAGGAAGAATTAAAAAGAATATTATAAAGCAGCGAGAGAAAGTGCGCATTCCGGCGAAAACGAATAGGGAGCCACTTGAGCTTCATGCGGAATTCAGAAACGTGGTCATATTTGCGTAATCCAAATATGAACCGAATGCAGAGATTTTGTAGGCGCTCAAGCTTGTTTAGCAGGACTTCAGAGAGATCGAGATAGCTGGCGTCGGCGTAGTCTAGAATGGGGAGTAGAAGGGATTGTGCAAGCATAACTTTGGTAGCAGTCGGTAAAAAATTACGCAGTTAAAAAATTTCGTTTAACATAATAATGTGATTATGTTAAACGAAGATTACATTTAACGGTCTGATAATCCTTTGTTAGTTTCTTACAAAGCATGGTGAAATCCAACCTAATACAAGCAGTTTATAATTACTAGAATTTGCTCAACCCTTCATTTTCAAACAATGATAAAAAAAAGAACAAAAGTAATGAACGCAAAATTGTACAATACATGTTCCTCATTCAAAGTATTCCTAGTAAAAACTGGTAAAAAACATTTAAAAACTATGCAAAGCTACTACGCGAAGCAACCTCTGTAAACAACACTTGAATCCCTAATACACCGTCTATCCGTCTAATTAACGAGGCGCATTCACGGAGATAGTTAGCGCTAAAGTGAGCATAATTTTGGAAAAAAAAGATAAAAACATTCAACGTTGCAGTATGCTTGCATGCTTGCCTAAGGATATTTGAACGTCACCTTCGGCTCCTTTCACGAACACGGACTCATAATACCTCGGCTACCAAAGCAAATTGGCTCTACACCTACGATTCTGAGGAGAGTACATTGCATACCCGGCCTCCTACCGACTTGACAGCAACCGTAAAATCTGTGACCGGGCAATTGTGAAGAACCTAACTTCCCACGATAACCAATAGACGTATCATGGACCATTTATTAATTTAAAGCTACGATTTAAGGTTGGCTGAAGTGAGATTGGGCAGTGCACGTCAGCCGGATGCCTTCCGATAGGTGGGCAACCGTCAGCACACCTTGGGTCCCTGACAGGCGTCAGCCACGTGACCGGCCGAGAAAACGTTGGCGGGACGATATCAAAACCTATTGAGAGGAGTGGTGGAAGGAGGCTCGAGAGAGAGTCATATTTGACAGCGTTTCAACTGATTGCCATCGCCATTGTTTAGATTTTTGCAGGCCTTTAGTGTTTCCGAGGCAGCTTGACAACAAAAAAATCTGTGATTTTCGGATACCTATGCAATTTTTTTAGCATCTATTAATGTTGCCGATATTTTCGTGCAGAATTTTAGTCACCTCTTCATCTCTTTCTATTTTTTCCTTAGTGTCTCTATTCATAAATCTTAATTATGAAATAAGACCCGCCAATTTAATTATTAATATGAGATGATAAGAATTACTATAATATCCTGAACAATACACAAATTATGGCTACCCGAGTGTGCAATTAGCGTGCACTTGTTGACAGATTATGACTATTATCTCTGTCTCTCACGTGCATTTGAGCAAGCGTTAGAGCGAGACGAATGATTATAAAAGGATGCATCATTGAGTCTAGATCTGTTTGTGTGTAGTTTGAGTATGTATGCACTACGCAAGCAACTCTTTGGGGTGCAAATTTCTGGTTTTGCAAGATACTGCCTGCGGCTGTTAGACGTTTTTTCTTTGGGAATATAAAGAAGAACACCGGTAGTCTAGTGGGAGTTTCCACGCCTCCTGATCGTAAGGTCGGGGGTTAAAATCCCTACATCGGTTTTTTTAATTGAAACACATAATTGAGTAATGGTAGTGCTCTCAACAAATGTTTTTATCCTAATGCTAGACAAACAGGCTTACGGCCCACCTGATGGTAAGCGGTCACCGTCACTCTAGACACCAACAACACCAAGGGCTGTTATTGCGTTGCCTACCCTGAAGGAACTTTTTTACATTTGAAAGCTAGATACCAAATTTTATCTAGGTAAATCCATTTTATCGCTTTGGATATGGTTGGCAACAAACCAGAGATTTGGGAGACTCCTAACTGAGTAGTGTGGATTTCCAACCTCTATGGAACAAAAACTCACTCCCTTTATAATATTAGAGGAGGTAATTTCCACTCAAATAATCGATAGAATTTAACTCAATTTCGTTCTTTAAGTTGGAGCTCCCCATTGAATAGTAGCAACTCGTCTTGGGACTAAAAATTGCTGATGTTGAAGTGGTAGGCATCCATAATCTATAGAAAATCGGTTGTCTGTAAAGTCGGTTTACTGACGATAGTTGAACGTGACATCGTCATACAGCTGTCCACGCGGACGCATCGCTCACTCAAGTAGGAGAGAGACAGATGTCGAACGCTGCCGAACGCGGAGGCCGTGCGTGCCTCTTTGTCGCTCGTTCCGCGCTCTCGCTTGCACTTCAAGCCTTAAATGGAACGCCTCAGAGCAAGGTAACGTCGCATGAGTCATGTTTTTTCGTGCGTGCAGCCGGCTCCATCGAATTATAAGACGATGTCACGTCAAAAAGCTTGTTTCGCAGGTCACTCTGGTTAGGTTCGTGCCCTACGATGCACAGCCCTGCGTTCATCACCTGCGACAAAAGTTCATACGTGATCATGTGTGAGTCTCATTATGTGATCATTTGTAATTCTCATAAATAATCATGTGTGAATCTCATAATATGTAGTCATGTGCGAGTCTCAATATTATGTGATCATTATATTGTGTGAGTCTCTTATGCTGGCGTGTTTGAGTCTCATATTTTATGTGGTCATGTGTAGGTTCATATGTGGTCATTTGTGAGTCTCATATGTGGTCATGTGCGATTCTCATGTATTAGTTATGTGTGAGTCTTGTTAATTCATCGTATAGCCAATGAGTCTGTTGCCATTTCCTTATAACCAACTTCAAATAAAAAAGGAGGAAAATTGTATTTTTTAAATCTTTGTCATCGTATAACTTCTGTCTGTGTCTGTTCTGTGTCTTTTATTAGCCGATTCGAATAGTAGTTTGGCCCGCTTCACCGGTTTTAGGGTTCCGTAGCCAAATGGCAAAAACGGAACCCTTATAGATTCGTCATGTCTGTCTGTCTGTCTGTCTGTCTGTCTGTCTGTCTGTCCGTCCGTATGTCACAGCCATTTTTCTCCGAAACCATAAGAGCTAGACTGATGAAACTTGGTGAGTAGATGTATTCTGTGAACCGCATTAAGGTTTTTACACAAAAATAGAAAAAAAGCTATAAATTTTGGGGGTCCCCATACTTGAAACTGAAACTCAAAAATTTTTTTTCCATCAAACCCATACGTGTGGGGTATCTATTGGTAGGTCTTCAAAAATGATGTTGAGGTTTTTAACATTGTTTTTTTCTAAACAGAATAGTTTGCGCGAGAGACACTTCCAAAGTGGAAAAAAGTTGGTCCCTCCTCTCTAACTTCTAAAATAAGAGAATGATAAAACTAAAAAAAATATATGTTGTACATTACTATGCAAACTTCCAACGATATTTGGTTTGAACGAGATCTAGTCAGTAGTTTTTTTTTTATACGTCATAAGCCGTAAACCGCAATTTACCTTTCGACGAACTACAAGAACCTTATTATGTCAAGTAACATAAAATAAATGTTCTCGTAGTTCGTCGTGCTACGGAACCCTTCATGGGCGAGTCCGACTCGCACTTGGCTGCTTTTTTTAAACTTAGATTATTATTTTCAACGTGGTATAAAATACGGAAACCTAGGCTTTCAACAAAATATTTTGTACAACTTTTCATTCAAAACTGAGATCTGTAATACTTGCAAACTGAAATCTCGCGCTAACAAATCGAATAAGCAGCGCTTCTGAATTCAGAGACGGTTCCAATGTGAATTCAATTCTCGCTTAAAATACGGACTTATGTGTGCTGAGAAATAGCTATTCAAGGTTTAGGATTTTATTAAGACGCTGAGAACAGTGAAACAACTTTTTTTTATACAACAAGCTAATGGAACAACCATAATGCCCATCTGATGTTAAGTGGGTGCCATCGCCTATAAACAATGCATTTCCTCGTAGGCCACTGCTTGCGTCTATCATCTTGAGGCATACAGATGTTCAGCCTCACGTGCCAGTTAAATTCACCGGCACCCACACCCTTCAAGCCATAACACAGCGATGCTGCTTCACGGCAGAAATAGGCATGGTGGTACGCACCCGGACGAGACACACACAAAGAGCTCTACTAATAAAACTTCGCGCTAGCTACATTTCCATCCAAACAAGTTAGTTACCTGCTATTTTTAATAGCAATTTTTTTTGTGAAAACCTGTTTGGATCAAAGTTGTATTTTTTCATAATAAAGGCCACGATTTGTAGCAGTAATGGAGCCATTTTCCCTAATGTCGTCTTCCCAGCGTATGTAGTGTCTTTGCATCAGGAATATCTACCATCAAGTAATTACCCAAAGCCACAATAAAACAATGCAATTCAAAATAGAAACACAAAATCGTGGAAAATGAATAACCATTAATCATCGGTTTGCAGTCCATTGAGTAAGGAAACAAGGATATAAACTATAATAATAAGTATATGCAAACGATAAGCCATACCACTAAAATTATAAGGTGTTACAAAGCGTTCGTGTTACTTGCTTGGCCTTTTCTAATAGGTGAAATATTTTTTCAGAATTTAAATAATTGAGGTACTTTTATAAAATCAAACCTTATTGTTGTATGTACATACTAGTGGCCGCCCACGGCTTCGCTCGCCCCGTAGCCGTTACGCCCCGTTGATTTTTCTTATAAAGGTTTTTCCTCTTTTTCTCCGCTTAGGGAAATAATTTTCCAATTTCCTTTCTTAGTGCACCCCTATGCTATAAAACGAACATACCCTCCAAGTTTCATGCTTCTAGGACTTATGGCTTAGGCTGTGCGTTGATTGTCAGTCAGTCAGTCAGTAACGTAAGAGTTTTATATATTTAGAAGAAGAAGATGTATTGTAAAAGATAAAAGATCCTTCAAATATTCACCATTAGATTAAATAACTCCTCAACCCGGAAAGAGTGAATGCCAATGATTTCTCCTCTAACGTCTTATTTTTTTTCCATCCTTTGCGCGCTAGTATTACCCGTGCTCGTCCGCCCTAAGTGATATCATCCCTTCGAAAACCGGCTATCGTATGTTCCTCTTCCTTTTATTTGAGAATATCCTTTTGCTTATAAATCATTATCGAAAAAAATATCAAAAATAAGGGCGTGGGCTCGATTCCCACCAAGAACAAATATGTTTGTTATTGTTGGGAATCGAGCAAATATAATTTATGTTAGTTCGGTCTGGGTGTTATATCGTATTCTAAGTATGTCTTTACAAACAAATGTATGGACGTATTATATTAGCTATCTGGTTCCCATAGCACAAGTTCTGTTTTGTTTGGGGCTAGATAGTGTTGTATATATTTGTTGGAAGTGAAGGACGCAACAGAATGTTGTCTTGCTCTCTCTCCTAACGGCCCCCACTCCTCTAATAAGTTCATTGTGCCATTACGTTGTTATTTTTATATTTTTCCTACAAACAAATTATTTCAAGTACATAAATAAAAGTCTCGCGTATTATTTCATCAGTATTTATTTAAAAAAATAACACAAGTTAAAAAGATTAAGGCTCGCTATTCTTGCATATCCTTGTTTTAAACTGAAATGGCAAACGTCGCTCGTTATTTGCCGCGAACCGGAATTTTCAATAAATAGGCAACTATTGTTCTTACTGTGTTTGGACAATGCCACTACCTCATAAATTAGTAATTATCGTCGTGCAATTCCAATCCCAAAACATGCAATTCTCCATTAACAGTTTGATTCTGAATTTCCGATTACTTAAGAGCGGGTCGTGCGAAAATTTGAGATGCGTTTTAAAAAAAATCATAACTAAATAACTAAGTCACATTTTAAAAATCGCAAAAGGACTATATGTTGACTATACATTTAAGATTAATTTGAATTTAAGTGTGTTAAAAAAATATGCTATTTAACATGACATTCTATTTAACGCTGACATACGATTTTCATTAACGTTAAATAGAATGTCATGTTAAATAGTATATTTTTTGAACACACTTAAATTCGAATTAATCTCAAATGTATAGTCTACAATTAGTCCTTTTGCGATTTTTAAAATGTCACTTAGTTATTTAGTTATGAATTTTTTTACAACGCATCTCAAATTTTCGCACGACCCGCTCTTAAGTTTAATCCGGAATCCGTAACCTCATGAGCATAATTAGGGCTTAGGTTAGGTTTATTTGATTGGTCTCAGATTTGCTTAATACTAAACACAAAAGTTTGAGTTTTAAAGCAATTTAAAACTCAAACTGTTACAGTCAGTGATAAAAGTAACGATTCAGATTCAAGTAATTCAATTTCCATTTTCTCTGGGTTTAAAGTTACTCAAGGCAAATCTTCAAATGAAGTTCAAAATTTTGATTATAATGTGAGTTGGTTTCAGAAAATTCAAACTCTGAGTACTTTAAAAGTTAATCTACTAATGTCGTTGATAGTACAACTTTGTAAGAAAAATAACACAAAAAAGAAACATTTCTTTACTTACAATCTTGTTTACATTTTACGTAAATGCAAATATATTATAGTAGGTTAAAATCTAATTTATCTAATTGAAAATTACGTTATATGCATAATTTTTTTTATTTGCCAGGCGACATGTCTCTGTCGGTAGTAGCCCTGCCTTCTGCGCCGTAAGTCGTGATTTCGATCCCCACCGCGAACAAAATATTTGTTTGGTGAACATAAAGGTTTGGTCTCTCACTCTGGGCGTTATATTGTATTCTAAGTAAGTATGTAATTATATTTTTTTTAAATTATTTACTATTATTTATTAACCTATAAATTATGTACTACCTGCCTGGTGAATTAATTTACCAGGCCGTAACTCTTTTAGCTCTTCATTATCTAAGTCCAACTTAATCTTAAAATATCCATTATTATAGTAATCTTCAATTTCCAGCAAACTCCTATTTTTAGTTTCAGGCACCCACCTCCAAATATACAACGAGCAGAATGTTGCATTAAATGCAAAACCCAGAAGTGTACCCCATAGACCTAAGTACAAAAACAAGTAAGGAGACGCTTTCAAAGACAGAAAATGTAGCAAACATGTTAAAATGACAAATAATGCACCTCCCAAGTCTCTGTGTTTTACTGGCATCAACTCCGCAGCTAATGTGAATGACATTATGCCTACCCCTAAAGAGTTAACTAGCATGAAAGCTACTAAAAAGTATAAACATAACCACGAAGTACTAGATAGAATACCTACAGTTTGTAAATATGAAACTAGAGCCGCCATAAACAGACATAAAGCTGAACCAAAACTACTAAATAAAAGTACCGGTTTGTTATTAAATATCTTCAGAAGAACAACATTGCACAAACACCCTATATAGAGAACAATGTCTATAGATATCATGCCGTAAAATGTAGCAGATTCACTTTTGGTAGCCGTTCTAATCATATTCATTGCGTAGATAAGCAAAACCATAGTACCGCTACAGTAAAACAAACTCAAACAGAAAAAGGTATGCATACTAGGTGTAGGCGACGCGTGCACGTAACATACGAGTATATCTGTATACTGTGTACCTAGACTAATACCTATGTGTAAGACATCTTTTAAAATAAATGCAGGGTCGGACAGGGTGCGGGAGACGCAAGACAGGGGATGGGGGGGACGCGAGCCTTGCTGTGTGCAGTGCGTGAGTAATCAGTGATCTTGCCAAGTGTTCGTCGCGCGGTCGTGTAGTACTGCCTCTCCAACCCTTCGTCCACCCTTTTGTGGAACTATCGTCTTCTCACTGCCCATCCCTTACATTTGTTGGTCTTCGAGTCGGATCTCTGGATGTTTAAAACACCTCCGAGAAGCATGGTGAGCACGAGAAGTGCCAAAAGAAAGGAGGAGAACCAAAACCAAGCGAAACAAAAAGATGCTCAACAAGTTGAAGAAGTTGTAGAAATTTATAAAACCGAACAACCAGACACTATAAAAGAGGCTGTAAAACCTATTGAACCCGGGAACAAGATGGAACAAACACAACCCGGACCTTCTACAGCTCTAAGTGTGCAGAAGTCTACCCGCAAAAAGTCGTCATCAACTTCATCTATTACGGCGCAAAAGAAAAGGCTACAACTAGAAGCCGCTCAAGCAAAGGCCCAAATAAGAATGGAATTGATCGATAAAAAACTTGATGCGGACCTCACAGAACTAGAAGACAAGGCTAGCGGCTCCAGTCTAGCATCAGAACAATCTTCTAATAGAAGCAATGACCGTGTAGTAGAAAAGTGGCTAGAAAGCAGTCGGCAAGAGTTGAAAGCCCAGAGCGTCACTCACCGTGGTACCCGTGATGATGTATTGCGCCCGGCACCGCAGGAATCGAACTTGCACCATATGGTCCCCGCCGGCCTGCAACAACCCGCCACGGAACGCGCACTCGAAGCTCGGCCTCCACCACTTGCTCCTGCCGGTACTGATAGCACCGTACAAGCCCTGGCGAGTGCCCTGAGGGATCTAGCTGCAACCTCAGCTGCTGGTACCAACAAGTCTAACGATAAAATGATGAATCGGTTGTGTACACCGCGAGACTTACCAAAATACTCTGGTGATCCGCTTGAATGGCTTCAATATAAACAAGCATTTGAAGAATCCTCTGAGGTCTGCAACTTCAGTGACAAAGAAAACCTGTGGCGACTGAGGAAAAGCCTTCAAGGACCAGCTAAAGAAGCGGTGACAGCCTTGCTCATCGGTGCTACTTCCGCAGTCGATGTAATGAACACCCTGGAACTCCAGTTTGGAAATCCTGATGTCATCATATCCAGGATCCTACAGGACATAAGTAAATTACGCCCCATGGCACAAGAATATCAGAAGGATATTATTTCTTTCTCAGTGAAAGTCAGGAACTGCGTCGCCGCTGTGACTGCCATCGGACGTGAAGATTACCTGAAAGGAATGAACATAGTTTCAGTTATCCTGTCAAAGCTACCAATAGTACTGGTTTCCAAATGGACGGATTACTGTTATCCTCTTCTCAGTGACATCGAAAAACCAAAACTACTGATATTATCTGACTTTCTAAGTGAAGAAGCTGTGAAAATAACAAAAACTTCCGTTAATTTTTTAAGCATGCCCAGTGTTAGTAAACAAAGTTATAATGAGAACTATAAACATCGTGCTTTAGTGGTGAACAATGAACAAAAAAGTGATGACAAGTGTAGGTACTGTCATGTGTCGGCGCATTTATTACAAGACTGTAAAAGATTTAAAAAATCGCTGCGCAGGGACCGGTGGTCATTTGTGAAACGGCACGGTATATGTTACAAGTGTCTGACGTCACAGCATAAACAAGATAGCTGTACTGCACCGGTTTGTGACGTAGACAACTGTGGACTATCGCATCATCGTTTGCTGCATTACATTGTGAATAAAAACAAAGTGCCGACTAATAGTGTGAATATAACGGATGTTACAGAGACTGAGACTGAGACCGAGCCGCAAGTGGAAACCATAAATCATCTTCAAGTGAACAGCTGTAAAGTTTTATTAAAAACTGTGCCTATTTACCTACACGGACCTAACGGTACTTTTCGTAGTGTCGCATTGCTAGATGACGGTTCGACGGTGACGTTGATAAGTGCTGCGCTTGCGTCCAAAGTAGGATTAAAAGGTAAAAAACAAGCCTTGCGTGTGTGTGGAGCCTGGGACGATAGTGAGGTGGTGTGCCACAGTGAGGTGCTGGACTTTGAGCTCTCTAGCCGCGAAGGGACTAAGTTTGCGATTCGGGCGCGTGCTGTGGCAAACATGAACCTACCATTACAAAATGTTACTGCTGTGGACATGAAACCGGAAATGAAAAGTGTAATTTGCGATGGACGGTACAAACCGGAGCTTTTAATAGGGCAGGACAATTATGACCTAATTATACCGTTAGAGGTAGTGAAGGGTAAACCTATGCAGCCTTATTTCACCCGCACTCCGCTAGGTTGGTGCATGCACGGGTGCATGCGCACTAAGGAAGTGGGCGATCATGATGTGAGTCAGCAGTCTGCTTTGTTCCTGTCAACTGGAGAAAACAATGAATGTGAGCGTATGCTAAGAGAAATGCAGGATGAGATGCGCCAATCATTTGCAATGGAATCTGTGGGAGTAACAAGTAAGCCACGTCAGAACGCACTAGATGTAAAAGCTGTGAACCATCTTCAACAAACAGCCACTTTGAAAGACGGAAGATGGTACGTGGGACTCCCATGGAAAGATACGCTCGGTGAAATGCCTACCTCATATGAAAATGCACTGACAAGGCTGAAAAATGTGGAAAACAAAATGAAAGCAAATCCAAGCTTCGCAGGGCGCTATAAAGAAAGAGTTGATCACCTGTTAAAAAATGACTTTGCCACAAAATTTACTGAAACTAAAAGTCCAAATAGAATATGGTACTTGCCACATTTTGGAGTCGACAACCCTAATAAACAAAAGTTGAGACTGGTATTTGATGCCGCGGCAAGGAACAAAGGCATGTGTTTAAATGACTACCTATTGCAAGGTCCTGACCTACTTACCTCACTGTATGGGATAATGCTAAGATTTAGAGAAAACAGAGTGGCCGTGGCTGGTGACATAAAAGATATGTTTTTAAGAATAAAAATAATAGATACTGATCGAGATGCTTTACGTTTTCTATGGCGAGAATCACCTGAAAAACCAGTACAAACTTTGGTCATGAAAAGTCTTATTTTTGGCGCGAACTGTTCCCCATTTATAGCACAGTTTATAAAAAACAAAAATGCCAA
Source organism: Thera britannica (assembly GCA_939531255.2). Classification (NCBI taxonomy): domain Eukaryota; kingdom Metazoa; phylum Arthropoda; class Insecta; order Lepidoptera; family Geometridae; genus Thera; species Thera britannica. Next base: position 6,681,468 of record OW618045.2, read on the forward strand.
TATGTTCCAGTCAACAATGCCGGCCGCTGTGCAAGCTGTACACAATCAACATTACGCTGACGACTACATAGACTCGTTACCTGATGAAAAAATAGCAAATCAACTTGTGAATGACGTCACCTTTATTCACAAACAAGGTGGATTCGAAATCAGAAATTGGACATCTAATATTCCCTCAGTACTTCAAAATGTACCCAAGGAAAACCTGAGATCGACATCTGTAATTTTCAAAAATGGACAATTGTACGACGGAGAACGTACCCTGGGTCTCATTTGGTATCCGACTGATGATAACTTGGGATTCGACGTGTCATTCAAAAAAATCCCTAAGTCAATATTGCTCGGACAAAAAAAACCTACTAAACGAGAAATGCTTCGGGTACTAATGTCAATATTCGACGTCTATGGATTTCTTTCACCTATCACGATAAAAGGCAAAATAATGTTACAAGAAACCTGGAGATCTGGTATCAGTTGGGACCACGAAATAACAGATCTAATATTTATAAAATGGACTGAATGGCTAACCATAATGAAAGACATTGATAAAATACGCCTACCTAGGCACTACGAGTCGGCAACAAGAATTAAAAGTACACAGAACGCTGTACCTGCGTGCGAGAGCGAGACGCACGACCTCAGTGCAGATGCACTTAATAGCGCGCTGCCTCCGCCCGCAAGCCCGCTGGTATCGCACGCCGGCCGCTATAGAAGCCTACAGCTACATATATTTTGTGACGCATCAACACAAGCGATGTGCGCTGCCGCATACTGGCGTTGGATCGATAGTAAACAAAATATTCAAGTCGCTTTTGTGTCCAGTAAGTGCCGTGTTGCACCTGTAAAATACGTATCAATGCCACGCTTGGAGTTACAAGCCGCTGTGATGGCTGGACGATTAGCCGGTAACATAATTAACGAGCACAGAATAAAGCCACAAAGAAAAATATTTTGGTGTGATTCGTCGACGGTTTTACATTGGATACGCAATGATGCGCGGAACTATAAAGCCTACATCGCTCACCGCCTAGGCGAATTAGACGAACTTACGAAAATTGATGAATGGAGATACATACCTACGAAGTTGAATATCGCTGATATTGCTACACGAGAAACCTGTGAAATAAAAACATTGGAAAATGAATGGTTGTATGGGCCGTCATTTTTATACGAAGAAGAAGAGTCGTGGCCTGGAGAATCGAAGATACAGCTACCTTGTGTTCGCGATGTGGACCTGGAATGCATAAATAATATTCACGTCGCACCTGTATGTTTACCTGCTGTTCCTGAACCTGAAAGATTTTCTTCTTGGCTTCGACTGGTGAGATCCATGTGTGTGGTTTTATCTTTTATAGATAAATGCAGGAAAGTTTCCAGTGTCGGTGCAGATGGCGCGATGATGGAACGTGCTGAGATCCTGTTGTTGAAGTACTCCCAGATGAAAGCCTTCCCAGATGACCTGTACGACCTGGAACAAAAAAAAAGGTTAGATAAAAAAAGTAAATTACTTACCTTGACTCCAATCGTTGATGATGATGGCCTCCTGCGACTCGCGGGCCGCATTGATGCTGCACCTGGAATATCTACACATGTAAAACGTCCAGTGATACTGCACGGCCGCTGCCATGTCACTCACCTCATCGTGAAGCACTACCACGTGAAAGCATGCCATGGTAATCAGGAAATGGTCGTCAACGAACTGAAACAGAAATACTGGATTATACGACTACGACCTACTGTTAAGTATATAAGCTCAAAATGCATGCTATGTAGAATAAGGAGGGCTCAGCCCCATCCACCCAGAATGGGTGACTTACCTGAAGCGCGGCTTTCTCATCATCATCGCCCGTTCACTTTTACCGGAGTTGACCTGTTTGGACCCTTAGAAGTAACCGTCGGCCGCCGTCGAGAGAAGAGATATGGAGAAATTTTTACCTGTTTGACCGTGAGAGCTGTTCACGTAGAACTAGTGAACCAGCTGACAACAGACGCCCTCATAATGGCGGTGCGTCGAATGGCCGCCAGAAGAGGATGGCCACGATACCTATACTCCGATAACGGCACAAATTTAAGAGGAGCTGACGCAGAGCTAAGAAAGTGTGTGCTTGAGCTGGACGCGAAGAAGCTCCAGGAAGGAGCTACAAGCTTCAACATGGCGACGACCTGGATGTTTATTCCGCCTGCTAGTCCTCACTGGGGAGGGGCTTGGGAAAGGCTCATTAGATCAATAAAAGATGCACTTAAAGTCATATTAAAAGAACGTGCACCACGTGACGAGACGCTGCAAACTTTGTTGGCCGAGGTGGAAAATATGATAAACAGTCGCCCCCTCACCCACGTCGCGGTGGAACCGAGTAGCGAGGAAGCTCTTACACCTAACCATTTTCTTCTGGGAACGTCCGCTAACTTGCCCACTTTAGGTGTTTTCGATGAGACTGACACCTACCTCCGTAAACAATGGCGACTATCCCAACAGCTGGCAGACATGTTTTGGAAGCGCTGGGTACGCGAAGTGCTACCTGATATGCGCCCAAGGAGAAAATGGCATGATGAGCAAAGACCGTTGCAAGTGGGAGATCTAGTGGTGATAGTGGATCCTACCTCACCGAGGAACGTATGGCCCAAAGGCTTGGTACAAGCAGTTCTAGCTGGCAAAGATGGCCGAGTTCGAGTGGTCGATGTGAAGACAAAGTCAGGTCTTCTGCGAAGGAACGCGACACGCATCGCGCCGATCTCCATAGCTTCTGAGTGCTGCAACAGCACTAGGTAGGGGAATGTAGGCGACGCGTGCACGTAACATACGAGTATATCTGTATACTGTGTACCTAGACTAATACCTATGTGTAAGACATCTTTTAAAATAAATGCAGGGTCGGACAGGGTGCGGGAGACGCAAGACAGGGGATGGGGGGGACGCGAGCCTTGCTGTGTGCAGTGCGTGAGTAATCAGTGATCTTGCCAAGTGTTCGTCGCGCGGTCGTGTAGTACTGCCTCTCCAACCCTTCGTCCACCCTTTTGTGGAACTATCGTCTTCTCACTGCCCATCCCTTACACTAGGGATGTAGAAATCTTTCCTTATTATTTTTCTCAACTTTTCTGTCCAGGATAGTTTAATTTTGCTCCCGAATTTTTTAGAGTCAATCAGACTTTTCAATTCCGCCTTAGACTCATCACTAGAACCTCTCAGCCAGAGAAAAGAATCCTGACACTTCTCATAGTCTCCGATAAAAGCCAGCCATGAAGGAGACTCTGGCCAGACAAAGCTTAAAACCAGTGCAATTAGTATCGGCACAATCATTATATACCCCACCGTCTTCTCTATTCATAAATCTTAATTATGAAATAAGACCCGCCAATTTAATTATTAATATGAGATGATAAGAATTACTATAATATCCTGAACAATACACAAATTATGGCTACCCGAGTGTGCAATTAGCGTGCACTTGTTGACAGATTATGACTATTATCTCTGTCTCTCACGTGCATTTGAGCAAGCGTTAGAGCGAGACGAATGATTATAAAAGGATGCATCATTGAGTCTAGATCTGTTTGTGTGTAGTTTGAGTATGTATGCACTACGCAAGCAACTCTTTGGGGTGCAAATTTCTGGTTTTGCAAGATACTGCCTGCGGCTGTTAGACGTTTTTTCTTTGGGAATATAAAGAAGAACACCGGTAGTCTAGTGGGAGTTTCCACGCCTCCTGATCGTAAGGTCGGGGGTTAAAATCCCTACATCGGTTTTTTTAATTGAAACACATAATTGAGTAATGGTAGTGCTCTCAACAAATGTTTTTATCCTAATGCTAGACAAACAGGCTTACGGCCCACCTGATGGTAAGCGGTCACCGTCACTCTAGACACCAACAACACCAAGGGCTGTTATTGCGTTGCCTACCCTGAAGGAACTTTTTTACATTTGAAAGCTAGATACCAAATTTTATCTAGGTAAATCCATTTTATCGCTTTGGATATGGTTGGCAACAAACCAGAGATTTGGGAGACTCCTAACTGAGTAGTGTGGATTTCCAACCTCTATGGAACAAAAACTCACTCCCTTTATAATATTAGAGGAGGTAATTTCCACTCAAATAATCGATAGAATTTAACTCAATTTCGTTCTTTAAGTTGGAGCTCCCCATTGAATAGTAGCAACTCGTCTTGGGACTAAAAATTGCTGATGTTGAAGTGGTAGGCATCCATAATCTATAGAAAATCGGTTGTCTGTAAAGTCGGTTTACTGACGATAGTTGAACGTGACATCGTCATACAGCTGTCCACGCGGACGCATCGCTCACTCAAGTAGGAGAGAGACAGATGTCGAACGCTGCCGAACGCGGAGGCCGTGCGTGCCTCTTTGTCGCTCGTTCCGCGCTCTCGCTTGCACTTCAAGCCTTAAATGGAACGCCTCAGAGCAAGGTAACGTCGCATGAGTCATGTTTTTTCGTGCGTGCAGCCGGCTCCATCGAATTATAAGACGATGTCACGTCAAAAAGCTTGTTTCGCAGGTCACTCTGGTTAGGTTCGTGCCCTACGATGCACAGCCCTGCGTTCATCACCTGCGACAAAAGTTCATACGTGATCATGTGTGAGTCTCATTATGTGATCATTTGTAATTCTCATAAATAATCATGTGTGAATCTCATAATATGTAGTCATGTGCGAGTCTCAATATTATGTGATCATTATATTGTGTGAGTCTCTTATGCTGGCGTGTTTGAGTCTCATATTTTATGTGGTCATGTGTAGGTTCATATGTGGTCATTTGTGAGTCTCATATGTGGTCATGTGCGATTCTCATGTATTAGTTATGTGTGAGTCTTGTTAATTCATCGTATAGCCAATGAGTCTGTTGCCATTTCCTTATAACCAACTTCAAATAAAAAAGGAGGAAAATTGTATTTTTTAAATCTTTGTCATCGTATAACTTCTGTCTGTGTCTGTTCTGTGTCTTTTATTAGCCGATTCGAATAGTAGTTTGGCCCGCTTCACCGGTTTTAGGGTTCCGTAGCCAAATGGCAAAAACGGAACCCTTATAGATTCGTCATGTCTGTCTGTCTGTCTGTCTGTCTGTCTGTCTGTCTGTCCGTCCGTATGTCACAGCCATTTTTCTCCGAAACCATAAGAGCTAGACTGATGAAACTTGGTGAGTAGATGTATTCTGTGAACCGCATTAAGGTTTTTACACAAAAATAGAAAAAAAGCTATAAATTTTGGGGGTCCCCATACTTGAAACTGAAACTCAAAAATTTTTTTTCCATCAAACCCATACGTGTGGGGTATCTATTGGTAGGTCTTCAAAAATGATGTTGAGGTTTTTAACATTGTTTTTTTCTAAACAGAATAGTTTGCGCGAGAGACACTTCCAAAGTGGAAAAAAGTTGGTCCCTCCTCTCTAACTTCTAAAATAAGAGAATGATAAAACTAAAAAAAATATATGTTGTACATTACTATGCAAACTTCCAACGATATTTGGTTTGAACGAGATCTAGTCAGTAGTTTTTTTTTTATACGTCATAAGCCGTAAACCGCAATTTACCTTTCGACGAACTACAAGAACCTTATTATGTCAAGTAACATAAAATAAATGTTCTCGTAGTTCGTCGTGCTACGGAACCCTTCATGGGCGAGTCCGACTCGCACTTGGCTGCTTTTTTTAAACTTAGATTATTATTTTCAACGTGGTATAAAATACGGAAACCTAGGCTTTCAACAAAATATTTTGTACAACTTTTCATTCAAAACTGAGATCTGTAATACTTGCAAACTGAAATCTCGCGCTAACAAATCGAATAAGCAGCGCTTCTGAATTCAGAGACGGTTCCAATGTGAATTCAATTCTCGCTTAAAATACGGACTTATGTGTGCTGAGAAATAGCTATTCAAGGTTTAGGATTTTATTAAGACGCTGAGAACAGTGAAACAACTTTTTTTTATACAACAAGCTAATGGAACAACCATAATGCCCATCTGATGTTAAGTGGGTGCCATCGCCTATAAACAATGCATTTCCTCGTAGGCCACTGCTTGCGTCTATCATCTTGAGGCATACAGATGTTCAGCCTCACGTGCCAGTTAAATTCACCGGCACCCACACCCTTCAAGCCATAACACAGCGATGCTGCTTCACGGCAGAAATAGGCATGGTGGTACGCACCCGGACGAGACACACACAAAGAGCTCTACTAATAAAACTTCGCGCTAGCTACATTTCCATCCAAACAAGTTAGTTACCTGCTATTTTTAATAGCAATTTTTTTTGTGAAAACCTGTTTGGATCAAAGTTGTATTTTTTCATAATAAAGGCCACGATTTGTAGCAGTAATGGAGCCATTTTCCCTAATGTCGTCTTCCCAGCGTATGTAGTGTCTTTGCATCAGGAATATCTACCATCAAGTAATTACCCAAAGCCACAATAAAACAATGCAATTCAAAATAGAAACACAAAATCGTGGAAAATGAATAACCATTAATCATCGGTTTGCAGTCCATTGAGTAAGGAAACAAGGATATAAACTATAATAATAAGTATATGCAAACGATAAGCCATACCACTAAAATTATAAGGTGTTACAAAGCGTTCGTGTTACTTGCTTGGCCTTTTCTAATAGGTGAAATATTTTTTCAGAATTTAAATAATTGAGGTACTTTTATAAAATCAAACCTTATTGTTGTATGTACATACTAGTGGCCGCCCACGGCTTCGCTCGCCCCGTAGCCGTTACGCCCCGTTGATTTTTCTTATAAAGGTTTTTCCTCTTTTTCTCCGCTTAGGGAAATAATTTTCCAATTTCCTTTCTTAGTGCACCCCTATGCTATAAAACGAACATACCCTCCAAGTTTCATGCTTCTAGGACTTATGGCTTAGGCTGTGCGTTGATTGTCAGTCAGTCAGTCAGTAACGTAAGAGTTTTATATATTTAGAAGAAGAAGATGTATTGTAAAAGATAAAAGATCCTTCAAATATTCACCATTAGATTAAATAACTCCTCAACCCGGAAAGAGTGAATGCCAATGATTTCTCCTCTAACGTCTTATTTTTTTTCCATCCTTTGCGCGCTAGTATTACCCGTGCTCGTCCGCCCTAAGTGATATCATCCCTTCGAAAACCGGCTATCGTATGTTCCTCTTCCTTTTATTTGAGAATATCCTTTTGCTTATAAATCATTATCGAAAAAAATATCAAAAATAAGGGCGTGGGCTCGATTCCCACCAAGAACAAATATGTTTGTTATTGTTGGGAATCGAGCAAATATAATTTATGTTAGTTCGGTCTGGGTGTTATATCGTATTCTAAGTATGTCTTTACAAACAAATGTATGGACGTATTATATTAGCTATCTGGTTCCCATAGCACAAGTTCTGTTTTGTTTGGGGCTAGATAGTGTTGTATATATTTGTTGGAAGTGAAGGACGCAACAGAATGTTGTCTTGCTCTCTCTCCTAACGGCCCCCACTCCTCTAATAAGTTCATTGTGCCATTACGTTGTTATTTTTATATTTTTCCTACAAACAAATTATTTCAAGTACATAAATAAAAGTCTCGCGTATTATTTCATCAGTATTTATTTAAAAAAATAACACAAGTTAAAAAGATTAAGGCTCGCTATTCTTGCATATCCTTGTTTTAAACTGAAATGGCAAACGTCGCTCGTTATTTGCCGCGAACCGGAATTTTCAATAAATAGGCAACTATTGTTCTTACTGTGTTTGGACAATGCCACTACCTCATAAATTAGTAATTATCGTCGTGCAATTCCAATCCCAAAACATGCAATTCTCCATTAACAGTTTGATTCTGAATTTCCGATTACTTAAGAGCGGGTCGTGCGAAAATTTGAGATGCGTTTTAAAAAAAATCATAACTAAATAACTAAGTCACATTTTAAAAATCGCAAAAGGACTATATGTTGACTATACATTTAAGATTAATTTGAATTTAAGTGTGTTAAAAAAATATGCTATTTAACATGACATTCTATTTAACGCTGACATACGATTTTCATTAACGTTAAATAGAATGTCATGTTAAATAGTATATTTTTTGAACACACTTAAATTCGAATTAATCTCAAATGTATAGTCTACAATTAGTCCTTTTGCGATTTTTAAAATGTCACTTAGTTATTTAGTTATGAATTTTTTTACAACGCATCTCAAATTTTCGCACGACCCGCTCTTAAGTTTAATCCGGAATCCGTAACCTCATGAGCATAATTAGGGCTTAGGTTAGGTTTATTTGATTGGTCTCAGATTTGCTTAATACTAAACACAAAAGTTTGAGTTTTAAAGCAATTTAAAACTCAAACTGTTACAGTCAGTGATAAAAGTAACGATTCAGATTCAAGTAATTCAATTTCCATTTTCTCTGGGTTTAAAGTTACTCAAGGCAAATCTTCAAATGAAGTTCAAAATTTTGATTATAATGTGAGTTGGTTTCAGAAAATTCAAACTCTGAGTACTTTAAAAGTTAATCTACTAATGTCGTTGATAGTACAACTTTGTAAGAAAAATAACACAAAAAAGAAACATTTCTTTACTTACAATCTTGTTTACATTTTACGTAAATGCAAATATATTATAGTAGGTTAAAATCTAATTTATCTAATTGAAAATTACGTTATATGCATAATTTTTTTTATTTGCCAGGCGACATGTCTCTGTCGGTAGTAGCCCTGCCTTCTGCGCCGTAAGTCGTGATTTCGATCCCCACCGCGAACAAAATATTTGTTTGGTGAACATAAAGGTTTGGTCTCTCACTCTGGGCGTTATATTGTATTCTAAGTAAGTATGTAATTATATTTTTTTTAAATTATTTACTATTATTTATTAACCTATAAATTATGTACTACCTGCCTGGTGAATTAATTTACCAGGCCGTAACTCTTTTAGCTCTTCATTATCTAAGTCCAACTTAATCTTAAAATATCCATTATTATAGTAATCTTCAATTTCCAGCAAACTCCTATTTTTAGTTTCAGGCACCCACCTCCAAATATACAACGAGCAGAATGTTGCATTAAATGCAAAACCCAGAAGTGTACCCCATAGACCTAAGTACAAAAACAAGTAAGGAGACGCTTTCAAAGACAGAAAATGTAGCAAACATGTTAAAATGACAAATAATGCACCTCCCAAGTCTCTGTGTTTTACTGGCATCAACTCCGCAGCTAATGTGAATGACATTATGCCTACCCCTAAAGAGTTAACTAGCATGAAAGCTACTAAAAAGTATAAACATAACCACGAAGTACTAGATAGAATACCTACAGTTTGTAAATATGAAACTAGAGCCGCCATAAACAGACATAAAGCTGAACCAAAACTACTAAATAAAAGTACCGGTTTGTTATTAAATATCTTCAGAAGAACAACATTGCACAAACACCCTATATAGAGAACAATGTCTATAGATATCATGCCGTAAAATGTAGCAGATTCACTTTTGGTAGCCGTTCTAATCATATTCATTGCGTAGATAAGCAAAACCATAGTACCGCTACAGTAAAACAAACTCAAACAGAAAAAGGTATGCATACTAGGGATGTAGAAATCTTTCCTTATTATTTTTCTCAACTTTTCTGTCCAGGATAGTTTAATTTTGCTCCCGAATTTTTTAGAGTCAATCAGACTTTTCAATTCCGCCTTAGACTCATCACTAGAACCTCTCAGCCAGAGAAAAGAATCCTGACACTTCTCATAGTCTCCGATAAAAGCCAGCCATGAAGGAGACTCTGGCCAGACAAAGCTTAAAACCAGTGCAATTAGTATCGGCACAATCATTATATACCCCACCGTCTTCCAATGCAGGTACCTACCCATAATGCTAACCAGAGCGATTCCCAAACTGTGGTTGACGCCATAAAAAGACATGGATATCAGCCTAAACTTTGGGTCAACCATTTCGCTGATGGTGAAAAAGCTGACGATGATAATGCTGTTGGTTCCAAGGCCATGGATTGCCTCAGCGATGAGGATGGTGGTTGTGGATTCTGCGAGAAAGGTGATGACCCAGCCAGTAATGATGATAAGACAGCTAATGATAAAGGCAGGCTTTCTACCACGCCACTGCATAAACGCAGGCATAAATATGCTTGGGATACCAGCTATACCGTGAGTTGATCCTGAAAAAAAAAACAAAGCTTACACAACTTATCAAATAGTCTACTAAATTGTAATACAATTCAAGTGGAACCAGTCCACTTTTAAAAAAACTCTAGCAGCAATATAAAAAAAATGTTTTAAATAAACCTATTTATAAGTAACCATTCTAAAAATCATTGAAAGTCAAAGTATGCAGTGAAAAATATGGCATATAAAAAAAAATGGTTTTGAGCTGATATTCAGTCCTTTGGTTATTGCTTCTTAGATGCCTAGCTTTGTGTGACTGCACTGCGTTCATCTCTGAGACGTGCTGCTAAGTAATGTGGCCCTAATCTTAGCGGCATCCACTCTAGCAGCAGAAATAGGTGGTAAGAATTCTCCAGAGAAAGCCTTTCACAAAGACTTTGTAGATTCTTACTATATTGTTGATATTGGAACTAGTCGATCAAGAACGACTAGCTAGCTTACCGATCCAAGTCGCAATATTCAAGTCCACGAGTATGGAACTTTCATTGCTTTTCAACTGTTCCAACAATACGTTGGGGTACCCAACCACACCTCCAACCGAGATAGCAGCCAACTGTGGTGCTCCTGCTATAAGGATCTGGAAATAATGAACATTGTGATAAGCATGTCATTGTGTATCCAAAACAACAGTTAAGCCAGAACAAAAAGTGTAATTTCTAGAAGAATTGACTCCTAGTCTGATAAAAACTCTCGTGCACAAAACCAGTGGGGTCGATAAAATATTTTTTCTACTTTTTCACTCTCTTGAGAATTGATAGCAGGGAGTGCCCTGCTATCATGTCATCTCAATTCTTTCTCCTTTCTACCTCATGTTTCTTTCTTTCTTTCTCACTCGCTCTCTTTTCATTGTGCCATTAGTTATTTAAAACCAGACTTTTATCCTGTTTAGTCTACCTTTCCTTTGCAATCACTAACCATCTTTCTGCTCTCATGCTCTTCTACTTTAATCTAAAACTCTGGTGGTCACTCCTATCCTCTGTTATCTTTCATGGTTTATCCATATTTTTTTTTGTTTTCATCTAATTTAAGACCAGTCATAACTACAATCGTTCTGGCTTCATTGGGTCACCGCAAAAGTCATCCTCATCCATCTTCTTCTATCATTCGTCTCAGTGCTCACTTCTTACTAACTTAAATGACATCTCACGCAGACATCTGTTTTAAGGGTTCCGTAGCCAAATGGCAAAAACGGAACCCTTATAGATTCGTCATGTCTGTCTGTCTGTCTGTCCGTCCGTATGTCACAGCCATTTTTCTCCGAAGCCGTAAGAGCTAGACTGATGAAACTTGGCGAGTAGATGTATTCTGTAAACCGCATTAAGATTTTTATTCAAAAATAGAAAAAAAACTATAATTGAAACTGAAACTCAAAATTTTTTTTTTCATCGAATTATACGTGTAGGGTATCTATGAATAGGTCTTCAAAAATGATGTTGAGGTTTTTTATATCGTTTTTTTCTAAACTGAATAGTTTGCGCGAGAGACACTTCCAAAGTGGAAAAAAGTTGGTCCCCCCGTCTAACTTCTAAAATAAGAGAATGATAAAACTAAAAAAAATATATGTTGTACATTACTATGCAAACTTTCAACGATATTTGGTTTGATCGAGATCTAGTCAGTAGTTTTTTTTATACGTCATAAATCGTAAACCGCAATTTACTTTTCGACGAACTACAAGAACCTTTATATTATGTTACTTGATGCTACGGAACCCTTCGATGGGCGATGGGATTTCATGGGCGAGTCCGACTCGCACTTGGCTGCTTTTATTTGTTTGGTCAATCCGTGGTCTATCTCTCCTTACATGTAAGCTTAGAAACACTACTTACCTGCTTGGCAAAAGGAGATAATACATCCATTTGGTGTCCGGTAATTAGAATTTCTTTGTATACACTATCAATCTGTCATTCAAACATGCATGAATAAATTGAACATAAACAAAACTATTTACATCAGATTTTTAAAACTTGACTTTACTGAAACGTGAGGTTGTCGTTGTTTCTTTGTATAAAATATCAATTTGGTTTTTCTTATAAATGACTACAATAGGTATAAAAATATAATATTGTTTACGCAGATGTGAACGTGGGTCGTTATCAATCAGCCAAGTGGGAGTCGACCATAATCGAAACTCGAGAATGCAGTTTTTTTGTTTCATAAAACTCTATATCTATAATTGAGTTTTTTTTTATACTACTAGTAGATGGAACTAGCACATGGCCCACCTGATGTTAAGCGGTAACCATAAGTGTGTACCAGAAAAAATATTTAAAAAAACTTAAATATTTTTATAATCTCAGCAAAACCAATGTCTCTTTGCAGAATTGCTTGCAATTTAATGAATCCACAAAAACTAAGGCACTGAATAAATCGTTTTCACCTTTTTTAACCGACTTCTAACTAAAAATGTGAAGAAAAAAATATTAGGTTTTTTGTTTTTAATTTTAAGTGACTGGTGACCAAAGGGCTGGCGCTTACCTAGGGCAAAGAATTAGCTTAGCTATTCAAAGAGGTAACGTTGCCAGCCTTTTGGGCACATTGCCTGCGGTCGGTGATCTGAACTCTATTTTCTACCTGTAATACCTACAGGTGGAAAACAGAGTTCATTATAAAATTTTCTAGTATCTTATAAAATGTAATTTTTATTTTTTCTTTTTAATTAGGTATTTCATGTTGTTTAGTAATAGTTTTTGTAAATAATGTATATTCTGTTGTAAATAAATTTTAAGTTATATTTTAATTCGTCATTTAATTTAAAAAATCTTTGTCGGTTTCTCAAGTTTTTTGGGGTTTATAATTATATTAACCTTAAGTAACCCTACAATGATTCATTATTATTATAACCATTGCAATTAATTTTTAAGTTTTATAAAATTAACGTTAAAAAAAGAATACGAGAATGGTTCTGCTGTAGTAATTTATTGTTGCTGCTTGTTTTAAAACAATGCAAATAATTATTACTTACATGTACGTGTATTCTTTATAATATCATTGTTACATTTAATATTACTTATTTTTAAACCGACTCCTAATAAAAATGGAGGAGGTTATCAATTCGTTATTTTTTTTAACATAACTGCGTAAACAAAATTTAATCTTTTCATGTAAAAATAATTTCATTTTTTAATTCTTTTCACCGTTTTACTGTTTATTATAGTTTTACATTGCGACTATTATTGTTTATTTTTATGTTGACTCACAATTACAATATTCGATGTATTCTATACATTAACCAATTTGAATCTACAAAGTGAGCAAATTATGTAAGGTAAGGTAGCTATTTGATAAAAAGTAAGCAGGTAGGTACAAAACAGGAATATTATCTTTATAAAGTTAAAGTAAACTAATTAAAACAGGTATAATTATCTACATATTAGCATAATTATGCAAAATTTGGTAAGTAAGTACTTAGTTTAGGCACAGATAAGATAATACTATAGGTATACTAGTAGCTTAGGAAAATTAAATTGGATGTTTCAAAATGCGCCAGGTCAATGTACACTTGTATGAAAAATGAGGTAAATAATGAAGATTGCCAATAAAATACTTAATTCACAAATTAATAAACAAGTACGTTGTACAAAAATGTTCAATAGTGGTTGACTTTTTGGTAGTGGTGAATACCAAAAGGCGCCGCCATGACAGTTTTAACGCAGTTACTGTAACAAATAAGTGTCAGACATCTTTATGCCTCAAGTTGATGGACGCAGGGCAGGGCATCGTAGGGCACGCTCCTGACGAGCGTGACCTGCAAGGTAATGCTTTGTTATAGGTGATAGTGACCACTTTTAGTTCCATTTTATATTTGTTTTCTGTTTTTGTTACTGATAAGTGAGTTCCTTATTTTTAGTATTTAAAACCATTGGAGGTGTGACAAATAAACGTTTTTTCTTTCTTTCACTCTTCTTTCTTTCGTTTTTTCTTTCTTTTTATCAAGTGGGCCATATGCTTCTTTCATCAACTAGTTATATAAAAAAAAACCAGTTAATAGCGGATGCCTCTTATTCATTCCATAACGTCCCTATTCATAAACAGAATCAGATAAACTTTTCAGCACCTCGAATCTTTGCGCCAGTCTGGTCACGCGCGAAACTAAAGTCTATCCACGGACGTGCCCCAGATTCTAAATCTACTGATTTACACCTTTAGGGTACACCACAGAACATGTAGTAGTACAAACTCACGCTTAAGGTAGGGTTCTGAACAATGCCGCTTAGTCGCAATAGAGCCACGGTCGCGTTAGTGCCGAACAGTCCTTAAGAGTTATTTTTTGAGTGTGATTAGCAGTGATCGGAATAGGTAGATTGATTTTTGGTACTTGTATCATAAATGCACACAGAAAGAATAACATGGATAAGCCATTTTTCCGTTTAGAGCAGATTCCAGAAGTCAGTATGTACACAAGCCAGGGTCAAGTAACGTTTTCACAACACAGTAACAAACAAAGATGCGCACTCTACGAACCGAAGTAAACGAGTGAGCTACCCACAATGTCGTCGGCGGGCGTACGCATTGTTCTGATAACCGGTTATTGTACCACCCATGATCCTTTGTTCTGATTGGTCGTTCGGTTTTCTCAAATCGTGACTGTGTGTCGTTAAAAAAAATATGAAGAATATAATATTGCTCATTTTATTACAATTCCTACCCTTTTTTTTTTGAGGATGGCAAATCATCAAATGACTCCTTCCACTCTGGCAGAATATAATTCCTACATAAGTTCTGTTTTTTTTTAATAATCCACCAATTCCTTAGGAATGTCCATATTAATATATACGTTTCGGATCAATGACCCCAGTTCAATCTACCTATTCCGATCATTGGTGATTAGGATCCGATGGCGCAGCAGTCAGCGCAGCCCCGTACGAAGGGGAAGGTCGCGAGTTCAAATATCGCTTGGCTCTTAACCTTTGGGACATTATAACAATCTTTGTGATTTCCTTAGGTGTAGTAAACACTATAAAATCAATAAGTAATGTCGCTTAGCTCTTTGTGTGTGGCTCGTCCGGGAGTGCACACCACCATGCCTATTTCTGCCGTGAAGCAGCCTTGCTGTGTTTCCGTTTGAAGGGTGTGGGTGCCGGTGAAATTACTGACACGTGAGGCTGAACATCTACATGCCTCAAGTTGATGGACGTGCAGTGCATCGTAGGGTACGCTCCTGGCGTGCATGACCCGCGAGGCAATGCTTTGTTATAGGTGATGGCTACCACTCAACATCAGGTGGGCCATATGCTTGTTCCATCAGCTATTTATTTGTATAAAAAAAGCTACTGAGTATGTCGTTAAATTTGGTTCTCATACGTTCGTAAATTAATTAAAAGTAGACTTTGGTTTGTATGGTGTGTATTGATAGAAATTTACTAAATTGGTTCAGGACGGAGGTTCTCCTTTTTTTTTATGTCGGTAAAAACAAAGCATCAATAGACAAGTCGCGCGACTTAGCCGCGTGTCTAATGTTAGCCGTGTTCGCCTTTATATTGCACTGGAACAAGATCTTTAAACGTGGGGATATGTTGAACCTGACGTGAATTGCTAGTCTCAAACGCTAGACATTTTCACATTTTATTCTATAGGTATTATCATTCCCTAAGGTTAAAAAAAAAGGCTTTACTTATGTGCCTATATACTATAGTATATAGGCACATAAGTAAAGCCTTTTTTTTTTTTTTACAATTTATAGGCTTGCGTTTGACCGCTATCTCACCTGCTGTTAAGTGATGATGCGGTCGACGATGTAGCCCGCTTACCTAGAAGATACCTATTCACTCTTGTCTTGAAAACATCTAATTTGTAGGTGCTCGTAATTTTGATATTTGTAGGTATGCAAGTAAAGCAAAACGTAGGGCAGCCGCCCGCCCACAAGATGAAATGAAATGAAATTTATTTATTCAGTAAGCCCACTATTCTAATGGGTTACAATAGTAGTTATAATATAATAGTAGGTATCTATCTCACATAGGTACCCAAGCAGGTAGTTTATGCCTTTTTTTTTTTTACATTAAATAGAACATCCTTTGGCTACAATCTCACCTGATGGTAAGCGACAATGTAGCCGATGATGAAGCAGGATGGTCTAGAAGACACCTATTCACTCTTGCCTTGAAGAGGCCCAGATTGTAGTTGTCAGGTTGTGTTGTGTTGCCTAAATACATTTGAACTAAAAAAAGAAGTTAACGCCTACAAGAACAATAGGCTACTGAAATGAATTGTCTTTCATATAATACTAGTGGCTGCCCGCGGCTTCGCTCGCTCGTTCCCGTTGCTTTTTCGGGATAAAAAGTATCCTATGTCCTTCTCCCGGTTCTAAGCTACCTCCCCACTAATTTTCTGCCAAATCGGTTCCGCCATTCTTGAGTTACAAATAGTTTAACTAACACGACTTTCTTTTATAAATATACACACACATATAGACACAGCACTGGTGGTCTAGTGGACAGCCCCGCCTTCCGATCATAAGGTCACTCTGTCTCTGGATCTGGTTTTGAGTCTGGTGATCTGGTGAGTGCTCACCAGTGTATTATACTGTGTGCGACATTTTGACGTAGGATTTATTTAGTCAACACTCACACATACTCAAAAGCAGAGCCAGAGACAGAGCCAGACATAGATGTTAGGATGCAAGTTTTCGGCAAGTTTTATCATGCGCACTTGATGTGCGGGCAGGTTTTTCCGCAAGTAGGCCAATGGTGGGCCCTTTTTGCGTGACCCTTGACACGTGTTGCTCGAACTTTTTTAGGTTCTACAACACGCTGGTTTCCTCACGATGTTTTCCTTCACCGTTTTTGAGAGTACTGGCATAGTGCATATAAATTTTTCGACAGAAAAACTCATTGGTACACGAGTGGATTTGAACCCACGACCTTCGGATCGGAAGGCGGGGCCACTACCACTAGACCACCAGTGCTCTCGATGTTAGGACTGCCTTAAAATATAAAATCTAGAGCTAATCCTCAAAGCCGGGATGCAGTGGGCTCCGAAGCAATTTACGATTACTACAGTTATTTTCTTTTCATTTTATCTGCGAGCATTTTTGCGAGGTACTAATTTTTCGATTCGAATCCATTTTTATCCGACTGCTCAGGAGGGCAATGTTTTTTTAATGTAATGAAAGAGTAAAGAAAATATGTTCTAACTTGCTATTTCTAGGCACTTTCGACATCCCTCATATCTCTTGGTATTATGTAGACTTAGAGGAGTAGTCAGAGGAACGATCAAACTTTCTCTTCTTCTTGTCGTATCACTAGTTTTTTCGAGCCAACAATGTGGTGAAAGGATTTTAAGTGCGCCGCAATAAGGCTCCTTTCGAAAAAACTTACAAAGTGGAAGAGAAAAATCTTAAAAATTACACTATACTCACTTACGTTTAACTTTGCTGTTTATCTTCTACTAAAAATAACATAAAAGCAGCCAAGTGCGAGTCGGACTCGCCCATGAAGGGTTCCGTAGCATCAAATAACATAATATAAAGGTTTTTGTAGTTCGTCCAAAGGTAAATTGCGGTTTACGATTTATGACGTATAAAAAAAAACTACTGACTAGATCTCGTTCAAACCAAATATCGTTGGAAGTTTGCATAGTAATGTACAACATATATTTTTTTTAGTTTTACCCTTCTCTTATTTTAGAAGTTAGAGGGGGGGGGACCAACTTTTTTCCACTTTGGAAGTGTCTCTCGCGCAAACTATTCAGTTAAGAAAAAAACGATGTTAGAAACCTCAACATCATTTTTGAAGACCTATCCATAGATACCCCACACGTATGGATTTGATGAAAAAAAAATTTTGAGTTTCAGTTTCAAGTATGGGGACCCCCAAAATTTATAGTTTTTTTTCTATTTTTGTGTAAAAACCTTAATGCGGTTTACAAAATACATCTACTCACCAAGTTTCATCAGTCTAGCTCTTATGGTTTCGGAGAAAAATGGCTGTGACACGGCCGGACAGACAGACAGACAGACAGACAGACATGACGAATCTATAAGGATTCCGTTTTTGCCATTTGGCTACGGAACCCTAAAAACAACAGCTTTTGAGAATTAGGAAAAGGTATTTTTGGTCTACCTAAATCTACCAAATGTTCTACACATTTGGTTATTTGTAGAATATTTTGAGCACGTGGCCACCATTGGATTTTGTTGTAAAATGTATTTAGTTGATAAAATAAAACGGTGAGCCTGTAAATCCTGTAATCCCTCCTTAGGGACAACCGTTTGAAATGCCAGAGTTACTAGAATATTCTATAGAAATCCTATCTTAATCCTATAGGTAAATGTTCGCTCCCACTCAAAGAGTCTAGATAGTCTAGAATGTTCGACAGTTGCTGATAAGCGTTTGCTGCTTCCGGCTGATCGACGAGTTTGTCCGACTGCTAGCGAGCGAGCGATAAGCTATCAACTATTTTCTCGCTCAAGAAAATAACAAAAGAATAGTGTGTTTTTTTACAACGATTTATAGATAGTGCAATTCACGAAGACGCGCCCCTCGCGGGGTGCGGGGAGTTTGCTCCGAGCGGCAGTCGCGAACCGTAGTCTATTCATTGTAGTGTGCGTGTGCACTCATAGGTAATTAGTGTGTACCGATAACACTCAAACATTGAGTGAAGCTTGCACACACATATACTATAAACGGTTAGGAGGAATAGTGGGGCGCGCCTTCGTGGATTGCACTATCCATACCTAGTTGATGGAACAAGCATAATGTTAATTGGCAACCATTGCTTATAAAAAAGCATTGCCTCGTAGGTCATGGAATGTGCCCTACGATGCGCTGCTCTGCGTCAATCAACTTGAGGCATACAGATGTTCAGCCTCACGTGCCAGTGATTTCCCTTCAAACCAAAACACAGCAATGCTGCTTCACGGCAGAAATAGGCATGGTGGTACGCACCCGGACGAGCCACACACAAAGAGCTCTACTGCTACTACCACGTGTCAAATACACGAAAGGAACCTCTCTGAAGCGCACGTAAAATCCTTTCACCACACTTGTAAGATATAACTAATAACACATAAGAAGATAAGTAAATCGTTCTAATCGGTCTAATCCTCAGAGAAACTGACAAAGCTTCGAAAAATGATGTTGAAATTTATTCTTTTGGCAAACATTTTTGAAGCATTACCCTTTCAATATAATAGAAGCTAGTCAGAGACAAATCTCTGCCATAGATATTAATTCCAAATAAGAGGGTATTCAGAATTTAGTTGAAACAAACGCTGGAAAGCTTTTATCCAAATTGTTACCACTTTGCAGTAAGAGTGAGTTAATAATATCAAATTGTTACAGAAGTGAAACTCTTCTCGTGGCTCTTTGAAGGGCTCGTCCAGGAACGAAATACCAACATGCCTATTCTGCCGTCAAGAATTTAAAATCTGCATGGGTTTTTGCCAGACATAGCTACGAAAAACCTGGGAACTTTCAGCTTCTAATGCATTACCGCATTTCAATCGGAGCATTCGTTTCAGAGCAACGAGGCCATCACTGACTGACATACTCAGACAGACACACACATTAATATGGCCTCAAGGCTCAAGCTTATAACACCCCCTTTTATAACGCTTTTATTAGCTTCATCTGTATGTAAGTTTGCGTGTATATTATGTATGTAACCGACCCCTTTGAGCTCAATTTTGTCCTACTTTGAACGATCAGATTTGATTCAAACTTTGCACACCTGTCAAAGGTCGAAGACAATGCAATAATATGAAAAAAATATATACATATATGAAAAAAATAATAATAATAAATAAATTATAGTTTAAAAAACTAAAAAAAAACGCTTTTGTAACTAATTATTGTACAAAAATGCGTGGGGTGCTTTTTATAATAACTTCAGACATAATAAACTTTTGATAAAATATTTACAACAATCAAAATCAAGCCCCCCACGCTTTTTGTACAATAATATAAATCTTTCAATTGATTATCACAGTGTTATTTTTAACTTTTTAGTTCAAGTTAAAAAGCGTTTTTTTTAGTTTTTTAAACTATAATTTTATGTCGTGGGTTTAAAATGAAACTGATCTGACTCGCGTGTGTAGAAAAGGAGAGTTTCAGATCTATACGCTAGTATCTATTATTCTTCAATGGGATAGGTTTAACTGGGATTTCGTTTATTTGATAGTTGAGCGCGAAAGCTTTACCATTTTCAACTCTATCGTGCAGTTAAAAAGGCTTATATGGCTGTAAATAAATTCGGAATATGTAAAGATAATAAAAGAGATCGTACTAATAACATTTAGTTGAACGCCTAGTAGAAATAATTGAGCAACGTGTCTTCATGCTATTTGCTTTAACTTGTTTTAAGTTCGTCCTACTACCACCACTAACTACTATAATTATTATACAGTATAAAAAGATGTTATGTAGTTATATTTTCAGTATTCAGTATATTTATTGCCCTAATATTCATGTAAATTTAACAGCGTCAGATCTTATAACCAGTTGAATCAATACATAATTTACCTTGTAAGGGTATTGTGTACACTACACTTATATACCCTTACATTGTGCGTACTTCAAAGTCAGCCCTATTCACAACTAGGTATAATTACACCATTCGGACTCTACTACGGATTCACTAGATATCCCCCCCCCCCCCCCCCCTCCCCTCTGGTAACTAGCGGTGATTAAAGATACAAACACAGACCTATAAAAGCTACAGACAGGTCATCGTACCAATTTACCTCTTTAGTTCAGAGGGCGCCACTGTCGAAAATTGTGAAACAAAAGATGGCAACTGTCAGCGAAACAGAACGTTCTGTAAAATAGTAAACTGGATAGATTCGTTTTCTGTCATTTTGGGAAGTCACATATTTATGTAGCATTTTCATTTTAATTGTTTTTCTGGTGTTATCCTGAGTTTTGTTGTGTAATTTCAGTGGTATTTTAACCAACATTACTTGAGATCTTAGCTCAAAGTGTTAGCAGTAGGAATTAAAGTGTATTATGTGATATTCTGATTTGATCGAAAAGGTTTCTGGTGGTTTTGAAAACAAAAGATCATCATTTTGTTTACAAAGCCAAGTAGGGCCGACTCGACTTTGACTGACTCGACTTGACGGAAAAGTATTTTATCTATGTAATTTATCATCATTAAACTCATTAAACTAGTCGACACTAGCAAAATTGATCCGAAATGGACAGATGCCATTCATTAAGAAGAAGAAGAAGAAACTGAGACCATACCATGTAGTTTTATAAAGAGCTCGTGATCGCGTGTTCAAATCCAGTCTTGCACAAATTCGTTCTTCTATTACATCAATACTTATCTATTTAACTTGTTATAGATTCTAAATAAGTTTTAAAATTGTGAAAGTAAATAATAACACCCTACATGAACGATCTATATCAGTAAGTATCTTGGATATAAATGATCCAATCGCGTTGTACAGTGGCTGTCGGACAATGAGCCATTGTTTCATCTTTGATATCTCTTAATGCATCGGGAGGGACCATTCGCTTTATAACGGTACGACTGTTTATTATTTTAGAGACAGTGTTTTGTAGATTATAAATAAATAAATAAATAAATATTGTGGACAATTCACACAACACTACCCAGCCCCAAACTAAGCAGAGCTTGTAATATGGGAACCAGATAGCTGATATAATACTTGAATACATTTTTTTTTTGTTTTGTAAATATATACTTAGAATACAATACAACACCCAGACAGAGAACAAATATTTATGTTTACCACACAAATATTTGTTCTCGGTGTGGATCGAACCCACGACCTACGGCGCAGAAGGCAGAGCTACTACCAACTGAGCTAGAGGCCAGTCAAGTTTTTAGGGTTCCGTTCCGTACTAAAGGATAGAGCGAGAAGGGTCTCGGTTAACTCTTCGGGTACTGAAATGGGGCTTACTAAGACTGCTGTCTGTCTGTCAGTCCGTCTGTTACCAGGTTATATCACATGAACAGTGAAAGTTAGACAATTGAAGTTTTCTCAGATGATGTATTTCTGCTGCCGCTAGAACAACAAATACTAAAAAGAAGAATATTATGAATATTCAAGGGGGCTTCGATACTACAAAAGTGTTTTTTTGCTTGTTTCTTGGTGATAATATAGCATTAGTGAATTTTGACATGTCTAGGATATAGTATATTAATTCATTGGTTTTAGTTAATTTAAATCCATACTATTTAATATTACATATATTGTTTTGCATTAAAATATTACTGTATAATTAAGTTATAACATTCGAATAACATTTTTTTTTATAAATAATGCTTAATCTGAAACTAACGCACCCTCATTCAACGTAAAGGTTCTAACAGCCCGCCGCTAAGGGGGTTGAATGAATGAGCGAACGAACGAGGTAAGAGCTATATTGTGTAAGGGATGAAAACTTGGGCACAGAGAACAAATAACCATTGTTTTACATCCCTCTTGGTTTGCGGACGGTACTTTGCAGGTGTTACTGGCAAAGTTAGATTTTAGGGAATATCTGAAACTGCTCATAAAAAAAATTGTTTCTTTGAGTTAGGTTTAGGCGAGCCCAATGACCATACCCAATGCTTCAAATATTTGATCCAGCCACTGGACTTAGGTTAGTTACTAACGAAGGATTAAAGAAAAAGAAAACGGGCCTTTGCATCTTTTGTAGGTAATTTATATAGCGTCAGGGGCAACTGTTACTCAAGCACTCTTGCGGGACGCTATAGTGCCCGGGACAGGATTTTAGATGGAACAGGCTTGCCCAGCACCTATACCATCCTGACACCTTAGCCGGCCTAATCCACAGGAAAGACATGGTCAATACGTGCGGAGTTGACTAAACCATGGGTTTCCTCACGATGTTTTCCTTCACCGAAGCAAAGCTCCGTTAAATCTATTCTTTACTGGCCTTTCAGCTCAGTTGGTAGTAGCTCTTCTGCGCCGTTGGTCGGGGGTTCAATCCCCACCGAGAACAAATATTTGTGTGGTGAACACCGATGTTTGTTTTCTATCTGGGTGTGTATTCTAAGTACCTATGTATTTACAAAAAAATGTTGTATAAGTATTATATCAGCTATCTGGTTCCTATAGTACAAGCTCTGCTTAGTTTGGGGCTAGATAGTGTTATACTGCACGAAAGGAGCTTCTTTGAGGCGCACTTAAAATTCTTTCACCACACTGTTTCGAAAGAACTAGTGACACGACAAGAAGTTCTAATTCTAGCGAAAGGTATAAGCTGTTTCATGTTTATCCTGAATTTCAGTACTGACTGTAACAACAAGCAGTCGTAAGTGCTAGACTGTTTATTATTACGACGGTTCTAAAGATAACAAAACGGAGAACTTAAATACCAATTTACTTAAGTTGTAGTTAGTTTTAGTTGTGTTGTGGAGACTAACTATTAGGCCTTGCGTACATCTAGATCACCTGCAATGGCGATCAGTGTATCGCTGTCAAATATCGCACTGTCAAAGTTCGCGCCAGTGTGTGCATATCTTATTTATATTGTAATATAACTTTGAAGCGTAGCGTGTGCTGTCTTTGAAACTTTTGCTTTTGTATTATTGCATAATGCAATACGTCTGACTAAGTGAAGTGGCACCACACTGGAACTTCACTGCTATTATTTTAGATTATTATTTTGGATTTGTAAAAGGATCATTTAAAGAAACGGTAGGAACCGAGCCTTAGTTTGTTGCCTGTTCTTCTAGGCTTGCATTGTCGCGTGGAACTGGCACCTAGATTCACTTAGACGACAAAGACGACGTAGACGTTTCAAAGTGATTCTTGCAATTTATCTGAATAAATTTAATTTTATTTTAATTTGATTTGATTTCATGTATGCTAAACCAAAGTATCAATTTCAGCAGAAATTGATCGTTATAGCCTAGGTACTTAGAAAGTCGTATTTTTAAACGTTGAGTCAAGCGGCCAGTTCTACGCGACCAAGCCTAGAAGAACAGGCAACAAACTCTGGCTTGGTTCCTACAGATTTCTTGTTTGATCAAAAAACAGATATCTCTGTTTTTTCAAACTTTTAATATTTTTTTATATCAGTGCTTCATAATAAAATAGTGCCTCTTCTGAGGGTATCTTGGATCGGGAAACTTGTCTATTCCCAATGGATTTCAATATCAATACAAGTTGTCAATTGAACTGAATAGCTGACACTTGCTTAGAATCTCTTACCCCGGTATTCTCAGTCGAGAAACTTGGGGTTAAGAGCATATTTTACGAAGTTTTATAGAGTTTTTTTATACAATTAGCTGATGGAACAATGTAAGGCCCATTTGATGTTAAGTGGTAACCATCGCCTCATCATCAGCATCATTATCAGCCTGAAGAAGCTAAGCATAGGCGTCCCCTACAAATTTCCAGGAAAAACGATTCTGAGCCCTTTCCATCCACCAAATTCCTGCAATCTTAACAATGTCGTCGGTCCGTCTGGTGAGTGGGCGCCCTAATATGTTTCGTCTTCTGGTTCGTGGTCGCCATTCGAAAACCTATAATCCCCAACGGTTGTCGGTTCTTCGAGCTATAATGACCTGCCCATTGCCACTTCAACTTATACTAATTCCACGTTCTTCTACGGATATCCTCATTTCTGATTCTATCACGTAGTGAAACTCCCAGCATAGCTCTCTCCATAGCTCGTTGTGGGACTTTGAGCTATAACAAAGCAATTGCCTCTCTTTTCTCTTTTTTTCCTTTTTTTTTATCTTATATTCACTTGATTCGCAAGGATTACTTTCAAATGTGATCTAGATGCCAGTTCCACGCGGCGAAGCCTAAAAGAACGAACAAAAAATGTCTTGGTTCATATAGTAATGAGTTGAGGAAAAGATAAGTGAATAATAAAGATACAAGCGTCAGATTTGGAGCGCCTCCCACGATACAGGAAATGGGAATGGTAAAGTGACAGACAGACAGGCAGAAGCAACTTATAGTTAGTAGTGAATAAGTTAGCTTCCTATTTAAGGCTTTATTGAATCAGGTTATGGCGGTGAATAATACGGCTTGAATTTTTCGTGTTTATTAATCTTATTTACCTTATCTTCTTCTTCTTATTGTGTCTTTTGAACTAAGTGTGGTGAAAGTCATCATCATCATCATCAGCCTGAAGAAGTTCACTGCTGGACATAGGCCTCCCCTACACATTGTTCTCTTCTCAGCTCAGTTGGTAGTAGCTCTGCCTTCTGAGCTGGAGGGCGTGGGTTCGATCCCCACAGAGAACAAATATTTGTGTGGTGAACGCAGGTGTTTGTTCTCTGGGTGTTATATTGTATTTTTAGTATGTATTTACAAAAAAAAATAATATAATTATTATATCAGCTATCTGGTTCCCATTGTACAAGCTTTGCTTAGTTTGGGGCTAGATAGGGTTGTGTGGATTGTCTATATTATAAAAAAAAAAAGAAAGAAGGACTGTGTGAAAGATGAGGCGAAAGAGAAATGATGAAGCATTTAAACGACGTAATATAATGGTATTTTTTTGTAAATACATATTTAATAGGGAGAACAAACATCTGGTTCACCACAAATGTTTGTTCTCGGTGGAGATCAAACCCACGACCAACGGTGCAGAACGCAGAGCTATACCAACAAGGTTCAAATTCTGTATTTTCTCATCAAAAAAGATGAAATAAAATATTTTTCCGAATGCAAGTTTGCGTCAACTCAGATTAGTAATTCATGAATTAGATTTGCAAGTTTGAAAAGTTAAATTGAGTTTTCTTGTCATCATATTACTGGATTTGCGGAACCAGTGGAAACATACCTTAAGGTACAGTTTTCAAAAATACTCTGCTCGTCATTTATTGATATAAAAATATGGCTTGGTCCTAGAGAAACAGTTGGATAAAAACTTTAACGTCGGGTCATCTACTACTTGCGGGACGCTATAGTGCCTGGGACAAGATTTTAGGTCGAATAGGCTTGCCCAGGGCCTACCATCCTGCATGACAGCTTAGTCGGCCTAATCCACAGGAAAGACATGCTCAATACGTGCGGAGGTGACTTAGCCACGGGTTTCCTCACGATGTTTTTTTTTGTGCATTGGTCACATGTTTTTAAACTTAATAGGTTCAACGACATGACGCTTTCCTCACACTTTCTCTAAATCCAGAAATAGTTTTTTAGCAATGTAAATCTTGAAACTACTGGAGCATTTCCGGGCAAAAAATTTGAGAAATATGTGAATATAATAACAATCAAAACAAAACTGATTTCATGATCTTTGTGTTTTTCCTTTAAAATTTTCATAGCAATGTTGCACCATTGTAACATTGCTAAGTTTTCGTTGCGCTAGCTTCAATTTAAAGAAATATTTACAAGCTCTGCTTAATTTGGGGCTAGATAGTGTTGTGTGAATTGTTCAAAGATATTTATTTATTTATTGCGTACCTATAAATTTTTGTTTTAGCGATAAGACCACCCCTTGTGTACCTCTAAGTTTTATGTATTCATTTAGACCATGTTTAGGTACCTTATTAATTTATGGTGTACAATAAAGTTATATTCTATTCTATCTGTTGTACAGAAAGGATCTTAATGTCTATGGCTAGGTACAGTTTTTACAGTTTGTCTTTTCCGTACGTACAATATGAGGGCACTAAGGGAAGTTTGTGCCCATTAACAATAACTAAATACGGATTTATTTTCTTTATTTGTTTGTTTTAAGAAAACCTACAACTCAAGTATTTCTAGAGCTCTCATTTTGATTGGGTTTGTAGGTTCATCTCGATTGCAATTTAAATTAACAAGACGAATATCAAGATTGAACTGAACATATCCCGATCTCGTACGATTGAAAATGTAATATGTTTCGTCTGCTTTCAGGTAAGGCTGAGTACACACGGTTTATAATGAAAATACGTATTTTTGTATGTATAAAGGCATGTGCACATTAGTGCAAGTTTTTAATATTATTTGCATTGTGCACATTGCATGCACCCGATAAGACACGATAAGATGAAGAAGATTAGCATCAGATAATTTCATGTGAATTTGTACATTTTAGAAATGTATATTTTTATTCGTCGAATTTAATTTAATTTAATTTTGTAAATAAATGTTTAGACAATAAACGATATAACATTTTTATTTAAACCTAGAATAGAATAGAAAATTATTTATCGCACACCTTAAAAACTAACAACGAATAACTTAAAAACTAACTTAATAAATATATTTCATTTATTATAAGCAGGAAGTAGAATTCACCTTGTGTGCACCCTCCCTTATTATATAACTCAACCAGACGCTCATAATTCGAGAGCAGAGTTAAATCTCATCTCTAGCAAATCAAATATTTATCTAACTCGCATCGCATGTGTAAACACCGCTTTATTGTGGTTGCTCTGCAAATACTCATCAGTGTGTTTATACCTTAAAATTGTTATGTTTAACTTGATTGTACCTAGGACTTGTGTGTCCAGTACCTGTAGTATGAATTTTACTATAGTTTTAACGATTCGTTTCGCCTAGTCTCTTTCTTTTGTATGGAGAAATGATGAGACAAAAACTCGTTTCAATAGTTTGTATGTAACGTATTGTTGTTGTCTCATTTTTTCTCCATACAAAAGAGAGAGACACGTAGGCGAATCGAATTTGAAATTGATCAAACTGATCAATTCGATTTGAATTTTGTATATTGTACTCTAAAGGATATATTTATAAAAAAAATAAGTAGGTACTTATTATATCTTACTATATCAGCCATCTGGTTCCCAAAATACAAGCTCTGCTTAATTCTATGCTTAATTTTGTGTTTTATTTTATTATGCATGTATTTACAAAAAAAAAACGGTTGTCTGTAAAGTCGGTTTACTGACGATAGTTGAACGTGACAACGTCATACAGTACAGAAGTCCACGCTCACTCAAGTAGGAGAGAGACAGATGTCGAACGCTGCCGAACGCGGAGGCCGTGCGTGCCTCTTTGTTGCTCGTTCCGCGTTCTCGCTTGCACTTCAAGCCTTAAATGGAACGCCTCAGATCAAGGTAACGCCGCATGAGTCATGTTTTTTCGTGCGTGCAGCCGGCTCCATCGAATTATAAGACGTTGTCACGTCAAAAATAAACTTAAGTATTATATCAGCTATCTGGTTTCAAAATACAAGCTCTACTACAATTTGAGCTGAGAGGCCAGTACATAAAAACGTATTTTTAATTATTGCTTAATTTACTCATGGATTAGCTTTTCAACCTGTCTGTTTGGCATGACTTGTGGCCTTAATAGGCAAAAATACACCAACAGTTTAGCAGACTAGGGGTCGTCCGTCTCATTAATTAACTTCAGGTACGGGGGAGGCTTAAGCTTGTTATGTCTGGGTTCCGTCAACAGTGATTCAATTTTGTCGAGCTTTTCCACTGGGTATTTTTTGTTTTTGTTTTGTACCTAGCTCATCCTGATATTAAACCTGCATCCATCAACTTGAGGCATACAGATGTTCAGCCTCACGTGCCAGTAATTTCACCGGCACCCACACCCTTCAAACCGGTACACAGCAATGCTGCTTCACGGCTGAAATAGGCTTGGTCGCGGCTGGCACCTAGACTCACCTAGCTTTAAGACGTTTCAAAGTGATTCTTGCAATCCTACTGAATTAATACAATTTCGGTTTAGTTTTTTGACGTGACAACGTCTTATAATTCGACGGAGCCGGCTGCACGCACGAAAAAACATAACTCATGCGGCGTTACCTCGCTCTGAGGCGTTCCATTTAAGGCTTTAAGTGCAAGCGAGAGCGCGGAACAAACGACAAAGAGGCATAATCGGCTTCCGCGTTCGTCAGCGTTCGACATCTGTCTCTCTCCTACTTGAGTGAGCGATGCGTCCGCGTGGACAGCTGTATGACGTTGGCACGTTCAACTATCGTCAGTACTCAGACTTTACAGACAACCGATTTTTTTTTAAATAAATATACATGGTGGTAGTACGCACCCGGACGAGCCACACACAAAGAGCTCTACCGTTTGTAGCACTTCTCTAGTTGCAAAGTTTGAAGCAAACAGCTTATTCGTAGTTTCTAGAACTTTGTACATTGCATATTTAATTGCATACTCTATTGACTCACAGCTTAGTTAGTAGTAGCTCAGTGGGTGATTGCATACTTTTTTGCGACCAAAACCTATAGTCGCATCTGTCAGTTTTGACATTATTTTGAACTTCGATTGCAATAAAAAACTAATTGAAACAGAACTTGTCTTTGACAATGAACGATATCAACAACATTGATAGCTGTTTCTTAATTGTTAGTATTATAATTTATTTAATAGTATCAAACTTATGATTGCAACATAATAACAAAATGCCCAGCTGCTCTCAGTGCTGTAGGGTGTGGGTTCAATTTACACCGAGAGTAAACATTTTTGTGATACACATGTTTTTTATATCTTCTGAGTGTACTTATGTATTTTATTTTAAGTGCCTCGAGCGGTCACCCGTCCAAATGTTAACTGCAAAGACGTTCTTTCTTCTTTATCTTGTTGTGCCACTGGTTTTATCATACAAAAAACGTTGGGAACCGAGCCGTTGTTTGTTGCCTGTTCTTCTAGGCTTGGTCGCGTGAAACTGGCACCTGGACTCACCTTATAGCTTTAAGACGTTTCAAAGTGATCTTTATGATACTATACGAATAAATATATATTTGATTGATTAATTGATTGTAACCAGTGTGGTGAAAGGATGGTAGGATTTTACGTTGATTCTTATCAAGTTAGATTTTTCAATTAAAACTGTCATCACTTATCGAACTTCTATAGTATTATTGATTACTTCCTTAAGTCCGGTCTGAAACTTTTCAACTAACTAGCCCATTAGTCCTTAGCTCTATGGTAATAAGTCTGGAAGTTGCTTGACAAGTACGTGTCGCGAATGTAAAAGTAAAATGGTGATAAGTACAAGAGAAGTCAATTTAAGTTTGGTCGCAAGTTGGTAATGAATCCATGAATTACAAATCAGTCTACTGCGAGGTTTCTTTGTATTTTCACACATTTCTTAATTACCAGAGAACCGACAACCTAGTAGCTCTGCTTTATGTGCTGACATTTCGACATAAATGTCAAAAAGCGACAAAATTGTGGAATTGTCGCGCTTTTGTGACATATTTTGACTGGCCTCTAGCTCAGTTGGTAGTAGCTCTGCCTTCTGCGCCGTAGGTCGTGGGTTCGATCCCCACCGAGAACAAATATTTGTGTGGTGAACATCAATGTTTGTTCTCTGTCTGGGTGTTATATTGTATTCTAAGTATGTATTTACAAAAAAAATATGCATTCAAGTATTATATCAGCTATCCGGTTCCCATATTACAAGCTCTGCTTAGTTTGGGGCTGGGTAGTGTTGTGTAAATTGTCCACAATATTTATTTATTTGTCACTTTTATTAATATCATAAAGCGACAAAATTGCGGAATTGTCGCGCTTTTGTGACATATTTGTCACTTTTATTAATAGCCTATAAGCGCGACAATTCCACAATTTTGTCGCTTTGTGACATATGTCGAATTGTCAGCTTTTTAAACAGGGCCCAGACAGTGAAGTAGTACCTGACGAGCTAAGGGTAGGTAGGTACTACCTACCTACCCTTAGCTCGTCTAATTTGACCTATTGAAAACCCTCCCTCAATCCACAAGGTAATAACTTCAAATTATGAATTCAATATAAATCAAAAAGTGGTTATAAATTGTCCCCTAAATTCATAATTCAATCACCGCCCGCAAAACGCGATTGGTCACGTGTTTTAAGAAAGTGGGCCTAGTCATAAGCGAAGCGGGCAGGAAGTTTTAGCTGGTTCTTCTATTGTTCAATCACAGATTTAAATCTAGCACGGATGGAATGATTCGTAACTACCAAGTACTTAATAATAATAAATCTACAATAAAACACTTAGCAAAATTTAAATCAAAAGTGTGTATTTAGGATCGCAAGGATCACTTTGAAACGGCTTAAAGCTAGGTGACTCTAGGTGCCAGTTAAGCATAATAAGTTTAGCCATAAGAGTTACAAAAAAAATTGTACAACTTCATCTCGGAATAAAATAAGTTAATGTTTAAAACTTTTTAGTTTTAATTTATTAAGACCTATTTTTGTAGCATTAACTAAATAATTTTTGCAATCTTCTAAGTGTATTTTAATAATAAAGTGATTATAAGAAAATTACATCATCAATTTTAATTTTAATTTGCCTTCTCTTACTCAGTGGTAAGGCCTTGCTCACATCTAAGCGACTTGAGATGGCGATCAGTGAAACACTGAAAAATATGACAGCCATATTTTACAGCGCTTCACTGTCCATCACTAGGGTTTAAAGGAGAGATGCTACCCCTAACTTCATAATCTACTTTTCTGGAGGATGTCAGCAAACTCATGAGTTTGCAGTTGTATCATCCTATTCTTCTCTCTACTTGTTGGTACGTGTATTAAATACTTGTTTATTTGCACCAACTAGCCTCTACTATCACCATTGTCTAGATGTGCGCAGGCCTTTAGAGTTTTCTTCAATTTTATCCTTGAATTTTCCTGAAAAACCTTAATTTCGCTAACCCCATGAACAATCATTACCCTGGAAATTTGAAACTCGCTACCATTCGTTAACATTGCTATCATTTGCAGCGTTACCACAACCCAACCCTACCCTCCCTCAGTTACTCCCCGTCTTCCGTAGAGGGCGGACGTGTTACGTGGGTAGTGAAACTCACTGACCGTTTTTATCGCAGTTTTGTTTTTAAAACTTTTCGTTTTGTGCCAGAGATGTTGCTCCGCTTTTTGTGAAGTGTTGGGATTTTTTCCGGTAAGTTTGTTTCTATTTTACTGGAGTCCTTGAGGGTGTTTTAACCCTCTTAGTTTCATAGGGGCTGTTTCCTCTTCATAAATAAATATTACATAAATTTTGGTGAGCTTTTGTGTTTAATACAAATTATAGTTAATTTCATCGTTTGACATAAAAACAGCAATATAATTATATAAACCTCCATAAGGAGTCACGGTTCAGTTGCTAGTAATCCTGCCTTCAGCGCCGTAGGCCGTGGGTTCGATCCCCACTGAGAACAAATATTTGTGTGGTGAACACAGATGTTTGGTCTCTGTCTGGGTGTTATATTGTATTAAAAGTATGTACTTACAAAAAAACAAATCAATATATTATTATCAGCTATCTGGTTCCCATAGTACAAGCTCTGCTTAGATTGGGGCTAGATAGTGTTGTGTGGATTGTCTGCAATATTTATCTATTATTTATTAAGGGAACCAAATAGCTGATAATAATACATTGTGTTAACCAGTTTTGGGAATAGGACATCTCTAATCGAATCAAGCAAAGAGCTACAGCTCTAGTGGTAAAGAAGAAGAAGCGAGAGAAGGAGAGATGGCGTCGTTTTATAGAGTTGTATTATCTGCGGTGTAATAAAGTTAAACAGAATTGTAACTATAATCAATGAAGAGTTTTCGTCCTATTAATTGATACATTATTTTTTTGTAAATACGTACTTAAAATACCATACAACATTCAGACAGAGAACAAACCTATAAGTTCACCACGCAAAAAAAATGTTTTTGGTGGGGATCGAACCTACGACCTACGGCGCAGAAGGCAGAGCTACTACCAACTGAGCTGAGAGGCCAGTCAAGCACCACTTAGAAAAATAGATTTTATGATCCCTTAATAAAATGTAGGCATAAAACGAAATAAGGTTTAAAAATACGTTTGTATGATAAACCCGACGCCCGCATGTCCTTTATGTCACCGACTGTACAATCAGCATCATCAATTTATGACCAATTCAGAATTATGAAATGATTTACGTTATTCTACGTCTGATTTTTTGGGAGCTGACTAAATTCAGTTTAAATAATAAAAAAGAGCTTAATTAATATCAAAAATAATTTATTATACGTCATTTAGAAGAATAGATTTTTTGAAATAACTTTTATTGATACTAACCTACTGTTTTATGATACTCCGTTTGCGTTTTTTAGATAAAAGTTAATTTAAAAAAAAAGCTAAAGATTGTAAAAGCTATTTTGATACAAAACAGCATTGTATAATATTGCTATTTTGATTTTTAAACGAGAAAATCTTGTATGAATCAGAATCTCGGAAACTGCGCCAATGACTTCACAAAATTTAGTATACAGGGGTTTTCGGGGGCGATAAATCGATTTATGAAACCCTTGTGAGTAAGGGGGTGAATTTCCACGCGTGTAAAGCCGGGATAGGCAGCTAGTTTATTTTTGACGCTGCCTGTACCAAAAGATGAGGGCGCTATCAACGCCAGCGACGGTCTATCAAGATTGTTTTCGGAGGGAACGTGACGTGAATACGCTTAGGAATGTCAAGTATTTTATGATTTTGCGACCCTGTTCTAAATACAACGTTGCGGGCGCTATATTATAAACATGTACATTATACGCACTGTACTTCTACATAGCGAGTCCATTAAGAGGGAATCACACAGGCGACTCTCCATACAAACGTAGTCCCCTCTTAAGGATGTAAAAAAATATTTATAATGTTAATTATAGTTCGCCCCAAACTGAGATCTCGTGATGCGATCCAAATGCTCCGAAAAGTTAAGTACTAAGTTAGGTAATCAGAAAAAAATTAGGCACCATCACGCATTGTGCTTTAACTAATTTGAGAAAGTATTTCTGTCAATATTCACTTTTTGGCTTTGCCTCTGACTCACTAACTTTGTATGGTACACAAGTTTTAACTCAATTGGCCAGTTGATTGAAGAATTCCGTTGGAAAAGACCTTGGCTCCATCATCAGACCAGATAGCTTTCACCATTTTATGACAACTGAGTACCTCCTTAATTTATGTCAAGAAAAAAAAATAGAAAAAGCAAATGAATTGATCGACCAGTAGAAAAACCTTCGTTCGCTTCGCTCACTCGATCAATAAATTGTACGTCGAAACGTCACACACTTGTGTGTGTGACGTTTCGACACTGCACTGGTTACACTGGTTGTACGTCGAAACGTCACACCCACAGAACACTGGTGAGCACTCACACAGTCTCAAAATCAGAGCCAGAGACAAAGCAAGACAGAGCTTGTGCTAGGCCTATAGTACCACTATCGCCCCCTTGGAATGAGAAATAGTGACATGTGTCAGTGTTGTAGAGTTATATTGATTTGTAAGCACCCATTAGAGGTTTAATAACCCATTGCATTGTATAAAATAGGGCACGTTTTAATAGCTCACTTCCATTGAAATGAAGATAGGGGTTGACTGGTTGAGATGGCATCATCATCAACATCATCATCAGCCTGAAGTAATTCACTGGGCATAGGCCTCGTCTACACATTTCCAGGAAGAACGATTCTGAGCCCTTTCCATCCATCGAGTTTCAGTGATCTTAACAATGTCGTTGGTTCATCTGGTGGACTGTCATACGTTTTGTCTTCCGATTCGTGGTTTCCATTCGAGAACATCTATTCCCCAAGGGTTGTCGGTTCTTCGAGCTATATGACCTGCCCATTGCCACTTCAACTTACTAACTCTATACAAGCTACGTCGGTGACCTTGGTTTTTCTACGGATATCCTCATTTCTGATTCTATACGTAGTGAAACTGCCAGCATAGCTCTCTTCATAGCTCGTTGCGCGTTGAGATTGTTGAGATGCAATGCGCAAAATACAGACTCTAAACCAGAGCCAGAGACAGAGCCAGACAGAGCTTGTGGTAGACCTACAGTACTCTCAAACGGTGAAGGAAAACATCGTTAGTAAACCGGGTTGTCGTGTTTGAAAACTAATGTCAAGTGCTCGAAAGCCTCTTTGAGGCGCACTTAAAATCCTTTCACCACACCGGTTCTTCAGTGACACGATAAGCTCTGATTTTGACTCAAAAACCAGAGTCAGAGACAGAGAAAGACAAAGCTGGTAGGGCTACTTACTGCTCTCGCTTGGTTCTTAGTCACTGGTTGTTTCTTAGTCTTTATAGCTACTAGAATAGGCATGAAAGCTAGATAATCCACGTAGCAATTATTAATGAGTCTGGGTACCGGAAGGGTCGGCCAACTTCTACCGACCAAAGGCATTATGTAGAAAAAGAGTAATAAGATATAGTCTGTTCGTTTTGTTCATACTTGTAAGGTATGAACATTGTATACTGCTGAGAGGATTTGATAGGTACTGACAGCATTTTCTCTAGTGTTCAAGAATGTCGTGTTTTTATTTTGCTTCAAGTCTAAAACGTAGGTATATAATTAATAACTATCCAAAACAATTGTAATGAGATATTTTATTGGCTTATACTTCTGAGACCTTGATTTTTCAGAAGTCGGGTCCGGAGATATTTGAGCTTAATTTTAATGAAAGATCTACTTTTTAAATACAGGTGTTAATCCATCAAACAACTAAAATATTTAGAAAAAGAAACTTACAATTAAACAATATATAAACCTACAAAATGTACAAAATACACATGAAACAAATGGGCTATCTGCAGAGCGTTAAAAACGATCTAGAGATAGCTCAACTGATCCAAATCAGTGCAGTGATTTATTGCTAGTTTCTTCTTCTAACTCAAACTCAATCAAAAGTTATTCATTTCAATTCCAAGAATCACTTTGGAACGTCTTAAAGCTAGGTGAGTCTAGGTGCCAGTTCCACGCGAACAAGCCTAGAAAAACAGGTAACAAACTACGGTTCGGTATAATTAATTATCGGTTATAATTCGATGGAGCCGGCTGCACGCACGAAAAAACATAACTCATGCGGCGTTAACTCGATTTGAGGCGTTCCATTTAAGGCTTGAAGTGCAAGCGAGAGCACGGAACGAGCGACAAAGAGGCACAATCGGCCTCCGCGTTCGGCAGCGTTCGACATCTGTCTCTCTCTTACTTGAGTGAGCGATGCGTCCGCGTGGACAGCTGTATGACGTTGTCACGTTCAACTATCGTCAGTAAACCGACTTTACAGACAACCGATTTTTTGATATGATATGTTCTTCTATAGTTGGTTCAATATATCTCTGAGAGGAAGCACGATAGATATTATTCATGAAGGAAATTCGACTTCCGTACCGTAACAAGAAATTATTAAGTTGGCAACTTTGTTTCTTTTTAATTGTTATTGGTTTGTTTTTGGACTGAAAATGGAATTTATAGCCGTAACTAACTGTATTTACTGAAATCTTTGTATTAAATCTTTGATTTGTTTACAAAGACTTATTAGGTTATATTTTTTTTATTTGATGCCATTTCCACAAAATTTAGACAAACAGCAATAAACCTACGACCTATCCATTATAAAAAGGAACCATCTTTTTATTTTATAAAAAATATTTTTGATTTCACTAGCATAGGGCCCGCCTGATGTTAAGTGGTAACCATTGCCTTTAACTAACATTGTCTCGTAAATCAAGAACGTGCCCTACGATGCACTGCCTTGCGTCCATCAATTTGAGGCATACTATGTTTAAATATGTATAATGTGTATTATGCTCTGTGTTTATGCTCGAAGAACCGACAACCGTTGGGGAATAAAGGTTCTCGAATGGCGACCACTAACTGGAAGACGAAACGTTGGGCACCCACCCTCCAGATGAACCGACGACATTGTTAAAGACGGTGGACGGAAAAAGCTCAGAATTGATCTTCCTGGAAATATTATATAGGGGAGGCCTATGTCCAGCAATGGACTTCTTCAGGCTGATGATGATGATATGTTTAGCTTCACGTACCATCCTTTCTATAATTGATTCTTTTTACGACATAAATAATAATGAAGCTCTTCTATCCTCTTATCCTCAAAGAAACCATGAATCATAACCCTCATCCTCTGCCATCCGTTAATTTCCCCAAAGACGGCGCTGTCTAATGTCCTTGGCAAAGATTGTAGGTAATAAAGTTGTTTGATTCTTGAAAGAGCTATGTTTTTCCGTGATTTTAAGTTACCTAGTAGTTTATGTGTGATAGCGTGTATAGACATGTAGGCCTACCATGAGCTCCGTCTGGCTCTGTTTCTGGCTCTGGTTTTGAGTCTGTGTGAGTGCTCACCGGTGCATTATACTGTGTGTGTGACGTTTTGACGTAGGATTTATTTAGTCAACACTCACATGGACTCAAAACCTGAACCAGAAACAGAGCCAGACAGAGCTTATGGTAGGCCAACTGTCATTGCTTCGCTTTTTTTATATCCAGGAATAAACTACTTCTTCTTCTTAATGAATGGCATCTGTCCATTTCGGATCAATTTTGCCAGTGTCGAGTATTAGTTTAATGAGTAAAGTGATGATAAATTACATAGATAAAATACTTTTTCGTCAAGTCGTCAGTCGTCAGTCACAAGCCGGCCCTACCCTTATTGGCTTTGGAAAAAAGATGGCCGTTTTTCCCAAAACCATCTGAAACATTTTCGATCAATTCAGAATATCACATACACTTTCATTCCAATTGCTAACACTTTCAACTAAGACCTCAAGTAATGTTGGTTAAAATACCACCGAAATTACACAACAAAACTCAAAATAACATCAAAAAAACAATTAAAATGAAAAAGCTGATTTCCTAAAATAAAATGACAGAAAATGAATCCAAAAATGAGGTCGATCCGATGTCGATTACGAGTTGACTTATAGCCCCTTCCCACCGGTGTATGATATCGATTACGAGTTGACTTATAGTTCCTTCCCACCGGTGTATGATATCGCGCACGGAGGCGGATCAGCTCGCACGACACACCATGGGAACGGTCTCGTGCGCCGAGGTGCGCGGTAGCACAGGAGCCTTTTCTGTGTGCGTTGCCGTGCGTCCTCGTCGGCTGTGCGTGATGATCTGCAGAACCACGCACCGTAGGAAGGCAGCATTGGACATTAAGACCCCTGTTTCCTGTTTTTCTTTTCGTTAGCGATCGATAACTTCAAAAACTGTTGCTAACACCTCTCACCGTCACAGCATTATCTTCTTACTAAATCTTGTTCCAAACTAATAGTTGAAGTCCCACGCGCGGCCTCATAGGGATTACCTTAAAGTTTTGAAGACCTTGGATCCAGTTACTTATCCATTTAACAACAGCAATGGTGGTCTAGTGGGAAGGCTTTTGACTGGCCTCTCAGTTGATAGTAGCTCTGCCTTCTGCGCTGTAGGTCGTGGGTTCGATTTCCATCGAGAACAAACATTTGTGTGGTGAACGCAGTGTTTGTTCTCTGTCTGCATGTTAAATTGTAATCTAAGAATGTATTAACAAAAAATGTAGTCAAGTATTATATCACCTACTTATCAGGTTGCTTAGTTTGGGGCTAGATATTGTTGCGATCCACAATTTTTATTTATTTATCCGTAAGGTAACAGGTTCAAATCCAGTCGTGCAAGTTGCCTATTTGTAAAATGTTGAACTTCAGGCATACGATAAGCCATTTCAGATTCAGGGATAGGTTATGTTTGTTCTCTGTCTGGGTGTTATATTGTATTCTAAGTTTGTATTTACAAAAAAAAAATGTATTCAAGTATTATATCAGCTATCCGGTTCCCATATTACAAGCTCTGCTTAGTTTGGGGCTGGGTAGTGTTGTGTGAATTGTCCACAATATTTATTTATTATTATTTATTTATACAGATGGTCAGCCTCACGTGCCAGTAACTTCACCGGCACCCACACCCTTCAAACCAAAACACAGCAATGCTTCACGGCAGAAATAGGCATAGTGGTAGTATGCACCCGGACGAGCCCTTCACAAAGAGCTCTACTATTACAAGCTGAGAGCTAAGCTAAGAAATCGAACTTGTATTGCGTTTAATGCAAGTTCCTATTCAATATTGGGACTTTATTTCAAGTTAGTTTTTCCATCTGTCATGCGCTATGCTATCTTTCGACTCTAGTATAATATAGTAGGTAGGTACATAATCGAAATATATGTATAAAACTCTTAGTTACTGACTGACTGACAATTATTATTAACGCACACCGCACAGCCTAAACTAATGGTCCTAGGAATATGAAATTTGGTGAGTAGACTCCTGGTGTAGTATAGGAGTGCACTATGAAAGGGATCCCCGGAACTCAACCCCTTAAGGTGTGCAGCGGGGGGTTGATGTTTATATGTAAAAAAAGGTCGGTTTACTGACGATAGTTGGACAACGTCATACAGCTGTCCACGGTCCAGGCGGACGCATCGCTCACTCAAGTAGGAGAGAGACAGATGTCGAACGCTGCCGAACGCGGAGGCTGATTGTGCCCCTTTGTCGCTCGTTACGCGCTCTCGCTTGCACTTTAAGCCTAAAATGGAACGCCTCAAAGCGAGGGAATGCCGCATGAGTCATGTTTTTTCGTGCGTGCAGCCGGCCGGCTCCATCGAATTATAAGACGTTGTCACGTCAAAAGCTTTACGTGAACGAAGTCGCGCGGGATTCCACTAGTATATTATATTTTGTGCGTTCACGACAACACAATCACTTGACTGAGCACTGGCTCTTATTTTTTAGAAAAATACAAACGGAAGCTTCCGCTCCGTAAAATGGAACCTGTCACATTATTATTTTGGAACCCAATTTGTTGGTTTGTCAGTTGTCGTATTGTGACGTGGGTGAAGATGTTTGTTGATTCCTGGCGTTGGCACGGTACAGAAAAATTTGGCAGTTATCTAACTTTTATGTGAGAAAAATACTTTATTTTCAATAAAATATTTAACAAGATTATTAATAATAGTGCAACTTTTCTAAACTCTAATTTTCAACTTGAGAGCAATGGAGCGTAGCATTTTGGGTGTCAAGAGAATTGACAGGATCCGTAACACCTGGCTACGCTCAAAAACCGGGATCGCTGACGTGGACGCTAAGGCTGCCAAGTTGAAGTGGGACTGGGCAGGTCACATCTGTCGTATGAAACCCGAAAGATGGGCCAAAGCCAGCACAGAGTGGGTCCCTGCAGACGGAATTCGCCGCCGAGGCAGACCCAGGAAGCGTTGGCGGGATGACCTGGACGCGTTCTGCAAGGAGTGGCCGAGTTTGGGTCAGGAGCGAGATGAGTGGAAGGAACGGGGGGAGGCCCTGTGCCCAGCAGTGGGACAGACCGGGCTGAATAAAAAAAAAAAAAAAAAAAAATTTCAAACTCTGCTAATATAAAATAAATTATAGTTTTAAAAACGAAAAAAAAACGCTCTTATACCTAACTAATTGAACTAAAAAGTTAAAAATAAAACTGTATTAATCAATTGAAAAATTTATATTATTGTACAAAAAAGCGTGGGGTGCTTTTTATAATAACTTCAGATATAATAGACTATTGATAAAATATTTCCAACAATCAAAATCAAGCCCCCCAGCTTTTTGTACAATAATATACATTTTTCAATTGATTATTACAGTTTTATTTTTAACTTTTTAGTTCAATTAGTTATAAAAGCGTTTTTTTTTAGTTTTTTAAACTATAATTTATTTTTCACTTTTTAGTTTTTTTTTTTTTTTTCATTTTTTTTTTTTCATATTATTGCATTGTCATCGACCTTTGACAGGTGCGTGCAAAGTTTGAATCAAATCTGATCGTTCAAAGTAGGCTTTTTTTTTCATATTATTGCATTGTCATCGACCTTTGACAGGTGTGCAAAGTTTGAATCAAATCTGATCATTCAAAGTAGAACAAAATCGAGCTCAAAGGGGTCGGTTACATACAAAATTACATACAAGCTTACAAGCTTACAAACATACATACAGGTGAAGCTAATAAAAGCGTTATAAAAAATAATAATTGCATTTATTAATTTTTTAATTTATTTTCTCATTTGAGCAGTTGGACTAGCACCTAGACTCACTTAGCTTTAAGACGTTTCAAAGTGATCCTTGCAATCCTGATAGTGAATAAATACAATTTGATTTTTCATTTTTGACTCACGTCTCTAAGCATTACTTTACATATGTCTGCGGATGGTTCAAAGTATACTCTCATGTTTTATATTTTAATTTATTTTCTAGCTTCGTCTTCAAACAAGATATTTCATTTTCCGCATAATTCCAAGTAATGGAATCATATTTTACAAGTCGAGAATTATTAATTATCAGCCGTCTAATTATTCAGGCTGAAAATATGACATTTCAACCGTACAAAGCTTTAGTTAAACCGACCGGAAAGTGTCTTTGTCAATATTAATAAATATTATACAGTGTAACATAATAAATAAATAAAATAAATAAATATTAAGGACAATCCACACATCTAGCCCCAATCTAAGCAGAGCTTGTTCTATGGGTACCAGATAGCTGATTTATTGCATATACATTTTTTTTGGAAATAAATACTTGGAATACAATACAACACCCAGACAGAGAACAAAGATCTCTCATCACCACATAAATATTTGTTCTTGGTGGGGATCGAACCCACGATCTACGGCGCAGAAAGCAGAGCTACTACCAACAGAGCTGAGAGCTGAGTAAAATTAGTTCCATTGAAGTGACGCAAAGCACTTTTTTAAAATAATATGAGCAGGTAGTAAAAAATACATGAACGGAAATATAAAATTCGCAGTGTCATTACTGGCAAGTAAGAGCGTTAGCTAGTATGTCACTTTTTATATGAAGAAAATGAGGTCATTGTCCTTTCTGTCGGAGTAGTTTCTATTCGAGCAAAAACGTATTAAAATGGCACTATTTATCACATCACATCACAATAATATACAGAACGTCCCACGGATATACCACATGGAGGGAAGGTACACAAGGATACGCATCAGACTAAACACTGCTAGCTCTAATGTCCTTGCAGTAAGCGTCATTTTTCTTTGTTTTTAGGTAACTTGAGCTGTATCCTACTGTACCTTGAATATTGTAGATGGAACATTGTACTGAGAGAAGACATTATTTGAATCTATAAAACAATTAAAACTGGATTCATAGACTTTTTTTCTCATTTTGAGCATTTGATAAATAATTGATTAATTTAATAAAAAAAAAGCGGCCAAGTGCGAGTCGAACTCGCCCATGAAGGGTTCCGTAGCAACAAGTAACATAATATAAAAGTTCTTGTTGTTCGTCGAAAGGTAAATAATTGCGGTTTACGATTTATGACGTATAAAAAAAAAACTACTCTCTAGATCTCGTTCAAACCAAATAAGTATCATTGGAAGTTTGCATAGTTATGTACATCATAAAATATAATTTTTTTAGTTTTATCATTCTCTTATTTTAGAAGTTACAGGGGGGGGGACCAACTTTTTACCACTGAGGAAGTGTCTCTCGCGCAAACCATTCAGTTTAGAAAAAAACGTGATGTGAAACCTCATTATCATTTTTGAAGACCTATTCATAGATACTCGTACCACCCCACACGTATGGGTTCAATGAAAAAATTTTTAACAACGGAAAACTTTTCGCATGGGTAGAAGTAATGACACAGGATCAAGTTGGCTATCTGTTTCTTTAGTTACAACTTTATCATAAAAATGACTATTGGTTATATATTTATATAAATAAAATGTCACATCGCCAATTGCCAATTTCCTGATTTCGGTTTGGGTCTCACACATGTTTCAGACCCTAATAAATTTTTATCAGTATTATCTCACGTTTTTACAACGTTACTGCGCTCAGCTCTGGATTTCTTATAAAATAGCGGCTGAAAGTTATAAATGGCATCCTCGTATAATTTTTTTTTTACTAAAAACTTTCTTCTTTGAGCCCTATCCCATTTTTATTTGGAGTCGGCTCTCCTAATCGTTCTTCTCCAAAGATGTCTATTTTGGGTCAATCTTGTTATTGTCTATATCTTTTTTAACTACAGACATAAAAAAAAAATGTATATCTAATGGTTATACAGTGTTATAGTAAGAAAATACGACTTTATTTATTGGGTTTTAGGTTTGTCGGCGGATGGTGAGGCCATAAAATCATTCATTCTAAAAATGTATGCCCTTATACTAGCCCATACTAACTGAGATTAAGACTAGCAGTGGACTTCTTCTCGCTGATTATAATAATGCTAAAACATACGGAAGTTCCGTATATTTTTTTGAGAGATTCTCGCTTGCTCGATCTAAAAAGAGCGTTTGACAGCAATGATTGCCCATTCAAGCTTATCACCGGTCGTGTTAAGTTACGTAATAAGGGTCCGTTTTATCGGCATCTCACGTTTTTACAACGTTACGGCGCCGCACCGCGTTATCGTTATAGGCATAAACAGAAAACGTTTCAGTAAACATGGTAATAAAGGAAGTTTTATTTAGAAAAACTGAACAGCTAGCTCACTTTAAGGCGATTTCACCAAACAAAGTAAGCAAAGCACTAACTGAATAAGCATAAAGATGACAGAGCCGTGTCCATTATTTTGACATCTGACATTAGATTGAATGGCCTCGGCCACCTCTGGGCGATCAGCTACGATAATTGACAGCAATAACTGTATAGCTGTCACCTATCGCTTAGGTGTAGCCGTACCTTCAAGCAAGATAAACTTTGATAGTAACTAACAGATCATGGAAAGCGAAATCTTCTTACCCTTACGTGGGGTCAGCACAATTTTTTCTCTGCTTTCATTTGGCTCCGTCAGTCTTCATCTCCGTTGTTCGAATTTTTCAAGTAATACCTACATACAGATACACAAAGCAGTAACATTAATATTGTATGTAATTTTTCTATTTCTTGTTTATTCACTAGATCGATAATTCTTTATTGCTGACATTTAGAGATGCGCTCGTCATAAGCTATCATTCGTCATTCAATATTAGTGGTTTTGTTACAAAATGATGTATTTATTTTTACCCGGTAAATAAATTAAAAAAGAGGTACTTTGCTGGTATGTGCCACTGCCGTACACCAAATTTGATAATGTAAAAAAATATTTCAATCGTTATTTAAAACTTGGAGTTATGAACCAGCTGTCTTCGGCGTTCTTTCTTATCTACGGAAGTGATCGACCTATGAATAAATTTACAGGGTTTTCTTTGAGTAATGGAATTGAAATTGGGATGGAGCTTCTATAGAAAATATTTTGTTTTTACGATAGTTTAGAAGTTATCAGAGGATTTTGTGGTTATTCAATAGAGAAAAACGTTTTTTATGTTATTTATTACTATTTTATTTGTGGGCTTATCAGTTTGGGAGCTGCTATACTAAAAAAAAGATACGAAAAACTACAGTCAAAGATCACAATATCTTCAGTTGATGGACGCAGGGTAGCTAGCATGTTAAGGCACTTTTTTTGTAATACATTAAAGAACCCAGACAGAGAACCAACATCTGTGTTTACCACACAAATATTTGTTCTCGGTGGGGATCGATCCCACGCCTTCCAGCGCGGAGCTACTACCAAGTCAGCTGTGAAGTGAGTCAAATCTCAAAACAATCTAATTGAAATTGAAAGCTTCGTTTTGGGAAATCGACGAATATACAATCAATTTCGCGTTACGTCGAAACGGTAACGTTTTCAGATGAGATGCAAAATGCTCAGAGTAGTAGAACCAGCAGTAAAACCAAAATATCAACTGAATCGATTCAAAGAAAAACATCGTTTGTCTGTAAAGTCAGTTTACTGACGATAGTTTAACGTTACAACGTCATACAGCTGTCGCATCGTTCACTCAAGTAGTTGAGATTTTGAG
This sequence comes from Thera britannica, assembly GCA_939531255.2. Lineage (NCBI taxonomy): Eukaryota > Metazoa > Arthropoda > Insecta > Lepidoptera > Geometridae > Thera > Thera britannica. The sequence continues at coordinate 6,726,076 of OW618045.2, forward strand.
ATCAGGTAAATAAGTAATCAGTTTTATTAGAAGAAGAAGAAGAAACTTATTTATTTATGACGACACAACATGACATTTAACAAAGAGACACATATTTATATTAAAGATGAACAGAGACTAAAGTAATAAAAAACAAAATAACATAAGTATAAGTACACAAAAAAAAATTAAAATAACGTGGCTCAAACTAAACATAGACTACAGCGTAACATATAAACTAAATATAACGTGGAAGAGTGTCTCTCAAGCCAATTGAAGGCTACAAATAAAGTTCATACTTCTTCTATGATCTATCACCCTTGTTCATTACTCTATTCGAAGGCCTCTACGGGAAGTGAAAATATTTTGATTAAAACTTCGGCGCTTGATTTGATTTGGAAATCACAAGAAATAATAAGGTAAAAAGTATGTTTGTATAAAACAGAACAATCAACCGACGTTCGCCGATGACATTGTCCTATTTTCAACATCCTTTTCAGAGCTACAAGTGATACTTGAAGACCTTAGCATGGCACGCCTTGAGGTTGGACTTAAGATGAATAGGTCGAAAACCAAGGTTTTTCCGCAAGTAGGCCGCTGGTGGGCCCTTTTTGCGTGACCCTTGACACGTGTTGCTCGAACTTTTTTAGGTTCTACAACAACGCCGGTTTCCTCACGATGTTTTCCTTCACCGTTTTGAGAGTACTGGCATAGTGCACATACATTTTTCGACAGAAGAACTCATTGGTACACGAGTGGATTTGAACCCACGACCTTCGGATCGGAAGGCGGGGCTGCTACCACTAGACCACCAGTGCTCCTAAGCTGAAGTGGAACTGGGCTGGTCATGTTTCGTGTATGCCAGATGAGCTGTGGGCAAGGATAGCCACCGATTGGCGTCCCGACCCAGCGAGAAGGCGACGCGGCAGGCCAAAACGGAGATGGCGAGACGAGCTTGATGGTTTCCTGACGGACTGGACTAGCGTAGCCCAAGATCGCGATGTCTGCAGGAAATAGGGGGAGGTCTTTGCCCAGCAGTGGGACCCGGAGGGCACATAATAATAATAACAACCTACGTTCATTATGCATTGTTTTTTTAATAAGTTGTTTACCACTTAACATCAGGTGGGCCATAAGCTTGTTCCATCAGCTAGTTGTATAAAAACAATATAAGTAAAAAAAATTTACAAATCGGCTCATAAATGACGAAATAATGCAACCGAATTGAGAACCTCCTCATTTTTTATTTGAAGTCGGTTAAAAAGTAGGTAAATACAATTATATACCAGTAGAAACAGTAAGTTCAATTTCGGAGTATTTTTAAGCCCAGCATCGAACCGATTCGCTCAGCTGAGCTTGTACATACACACAGTATGTAATTCCTTTAACACTATGTACTCGATCGTACATAAAGCAGGCACTATAGAGGGTAAATCCTTTGATCGCCGGCCGGATATTTTATACTATTTATACAATGTAGGAAATAATAAATGCATAGAGATGAAACTCCCTTTAATTTACTTGATCGTTGTTAGGGTGATCTAACAAAGCTTGAATCATATTCTCTATTCATTCCTACCCTCTTAATATCGTATTAAAGACAAAAATGTTTATTCTAGAAGTATTAAATACCTGCTTATTGAATAAACAATTTTTCTTTCTTTCTTTCTTATCATTAGAAAAAGGCGCATCGAGAGCTAGAGGACAGAACATCTTATCTAAATTTCAATTTTGTTCTTAAATAAAGAAAAAACACCGTTTTAAAGTTACGACCAGAATTATAGTTGAAAAAAAATAATCTATTCTCAACAAAATATATTATAATTATGTCAAAAGATAAACAGTGCTTAAAATATTGCCATCTCTTACCACTGGACAGTGACAAACAGTGACAGGGCTAACTTAAAGTAATGATTAACAGCCAAACTAATAGACACAATTTAATAATTTAAGCACTGTTATTCTTATAATATTTATGAGTTTTACCATTATTTTTATGAGTAATATACCATACATTTAAATTGATAAGTAGGTATGACTACTGTTTTGTTGTCATACTTATCAATATGTACTACTGTGTTGTCACTCTGTAATCCCATGAGACGACCAGTATGAAGTGTCACTTCTATGCGTCAGTATTCAATACAGTCTTATGGCCTCCCTTGTTATAGCGGTCTATTGATTTTTTTGCTGGAAATGTTTTTACAACAGAATTGATAATTATCCATATACATTTAATTAAAGTTTATTGACTTTTTAACTGACTTCCAATCAAAAAGGAGGAGGTTCTCAATTCGGTTGTATGTATTTTTTTTTTTTTTTTTTTTTTTTTAATGTTTTTTACCGCATAACTTCGTCATTTGTGAGCCGATTTGAAAAATTATTTTTTTATCTGAAAGGTACTGCTTCCAGATTGGTCGCATTTTAATTTTATTAAAATCGGTGTTGCCATTTTTTTAAATTAATTTTTTTAATGTTTGTAACTGCATGCCTCCGTCATTTATGAACCGATTTAGAATTTTTTTTTTTATTTGGTTATTCTTACGCCCAGATTGTCCCAAACAAATTTGATTAAAATCGGTTTAGCCGTTTGACAATGAAGTCGGTTTCTCAAGTTTTTTAAACTTATAATTATTATCATCAAAAGTCAGGCGTTAGTGCCGAACAGTCCCTAAGAGTTATTCGTCGAGTGTAGAGTTATTCGTCGAGTGTGATTAGGATCCGATGACGCAGCGGTCAGCGTAGCCCCGTACCAAGAGGAAGGTCGCGTGTTCAAATCTCACTCGGCTCTTAACTTATGGGACATTATAAAAATCTTTGTGATTTCCCTAAGTGTAGTAAACACTATAAAATCAATAACAAAAATTGTATAAGAGTTATCTATCTATTTATCATGAAAAATCTATACATAGGCTATAAAACACCTTATTATATTTATTAGAGCAACCATTGCCACAGAACATTAAATTAGATTACGCATAAAATGGATACTAAGGCAAAAAAAATGGTTGTCTGTAAAGTCGGTTTACTGACGATAGTTGAACGTGACAACGTCATACAGCTGTCCACGCGGACGCATCGCTCACTCAAGTAAGAGAGATACATATATCGAACGCTGCCGAACGCGGAGGCCGTGCGTGCCTCTTTGTCGGCCGTGCGTTCCGCGCCCTCGCTTGCACTTCAAGCCTTAAATGGAACGCCTCAGAGCGAGGTAACGCCGCATGAGTCATGTTTTTTCGTGCGTGCAGCCGGCTCCATCGAATTATAAGACGTTGTCACGTCAAAATTTAATGTTTATTTACTTTGTTTCAGTTACAGAAGAATGAGAACCATTTGGAAACTCTTCGTTGCTGTTGCAGTTCTCAATGCATGTAAGTCATTGCATTAGGAATCTTTTAAGACAGGGGTGCTCACACTTATAGTGTCGGCGATCGACCAGATAATATTCTGAAAGAAAGGGATCGACTAAACTTATATGTAGGTTGGTCATCAGCAATGCTATTACCCCCAGCGTCTTGGGGACGCTTTCGTCTGGCACTGATTTGGATCAGTTGAGCTATCTCTAGATCATCATGCATGCCACTACATCCGCGCATTTCAAGAAACTCTACTGGGTGCATGTTGCTGGCGATCGACCATTTGAGCACCCCTGTTTTAAGATTTAATTTCGACTAACATTAAAGTTTGTATGAGTGGTATGAGTGGTTTGTATAAAGGTTTTCTTGTAGAGATTGCTGGTTAGCGATAAGACCGCCTTTTGTTTACAGATGGTTTTTATGTTTTTTTATGTTATTTTATGTAAGTTTTTGTGAGCAGTAAAGTATTTTCTATCTATCTATCTACGAGTTAATACAGCCAATTTTGATGTCCTTTTAGCTAAAACTAAAGATGAAACTTGTACAGTCAGCTGCATTAGAATGTAGGTTAAAATATTAGAGAAATTTGAATAAGAATTATGATTATTTACAGAAGAAATACAAACCGAACGCTTGACGCGCGCTCGTCCGAGGCTTGGTAGTCAGTCCACACACACTACACAAATTAGTGCTTGGAAGGAAGAGAAAGAAAGGAGAAAGGAGCCTCTTTGAGGTGCACTTAAAATCCTTTCACCACACTTGGTTCAAAAGAACCAGTGACACGATAAGAAGTTGTGCTTGGTTCCGCTCGTGCTCAGCTCTTCTAGCGTAGTTATTACGAACTAAGCTGTGAAGCCAGCCTATTAAAACAAACTTATAACACCCCTCATTTTAAAGGGGTTAAAAATACATTAAAAGACAATACAAACAGCGCAGACGCAGTAACAAAGGGTCTCATTAACCCGAAACAAAAGAGTCACGAAAATCCAAAATATCTTTTGAATTTCCAGAATTCATTGTCATCATTTCATCATTCTCTCATGAAAAATGGACTCGTGCTTTCATAATTAAAACGTTGCAAAAACATTAGCCTTAAAATTAGCCTTTTTTTAAAGTTTATGAAATGTATGAAGAACATCTAATAAAAATATGCACACAATACTAGTCTTCTCAAATCGTGAAGGAATCACACGTATTGACGTATTGACCATGTCTTTCTTGTGGATAAGGCCGACTAAGCTGTCAGGATGGTATATAGGTGCTGGGCAAACCTATTCCATCTAAATCTATATCCCAGGCACTATAGCGTCACGTAAGTAAGGGCAAGAGTATACACCAGTTGCCCCTGACGCTATTATATATTATATTATAAATCATAGATGTAAAGGCCTGTTTATTTATGATTTTAGTATATAGGAACAAGCAACAAAATATATATTATAGACAATCCACACAACACTATCTAGCCCCAAACTAAGCAGAGCTTGTGATGTGGGATGGAACCAGATAGCTGAAACTTATACCTACATTTTTTTTGTAAATATACTTAGAATAAAATATGACACCCAGCCAGAGAACACAGTTCAACTTGACATTTTTGAACTCTACGTAATACGACGTGCCGGTTTCCTCGCGATGTTTTCCTACACCGTTGTCTTAGAGAAAGTGAATTAATGTATTTGCTTCCATTCACCGTAGTGGGTGAATTTATTTTGTGCAAACCTTTTGTCCGTTATTTTTACACGCTCAGGTGTTTTTGATTGTTTCAATCGCCGCGGATAGTTTTAAGTTTTATTTTTGTTCGGCAAAATGGAATTGTGCGACACTGTTTGGAACAAGAACCAAAAAATAAACAAATTCGGGAACGTAAGTACTTTTTAAAATACATTTATTGAAACTAAGGACTTTTGTTTACCGTGAAATGTACAACAAGAGCCTCAGGTAAACGTTGTTAAATTTGGACAAATTTCAAACTTGGTATTTTTCTTTTCTATCAAAAATAAACAAAAAATCACTCTTCTATCAGAAGGAAAATAAAAACATTTTAAATGAAGCACAAATTGGAAAAGATTGTAATAAAAATACAATACGTTTTTTATATTTTAAACTAGCAAGTGTCTGCGGCTTCACTTGCGTGGGTGTTTTTTCCTGTTAATGTTATTATTTCGGAAAAAAAATATATAGGTAAAGCATAATGTTAATCCAGTTATCAATCTATAGTTGCTTCAAATTTGACGACTTGATTTAGAAAAATCTAAAACATCATCGTCTTAATTTTTTTTTTATATCTCTCCCTTCTTCTCCTTGACTCCTCACCGCGCGCGAAATACTTTGACACTCCTCAGAGAATACAGGGTTATTCATAATTAGCTGCAAATACTCAGGAATTAGGTTCAACAAATAAAATAAAAAATATTTATAAATTATTTTTTTTAAGTTTTGCTATGAAAATCCCGAGAAAATCGATAAAGAATATCCTTTGGAATCATTGGAGCCTGACCTATTTTGACTTTTGATCCGCGCCCGCGCGCCGTGAGCGACACTCTGCGTTCAGTCACCGTCTGGGTGAGTCATCGTCCTGTTCTCCATGGCAATCATTATGGAATATACGTAAAGAAATTAAAAAAAAAAAAATTGATACAAAAACTTAAATCAAAAATTTAAAAAAATCATTTTATAAATATGTTTTATTTTATTTGTTGAACCTAATTCCTGAGTATTTGCAGCTAATAATTAATAACCCTGTATAGTAAAGTCATAGCTTATTAAAAAGGTATTGTCACATGTACAAAACAACATCGAACAAAAGTGACAAAGGTGGCGTTTATTCTCCGTATCAGATAGCCGAGCTGGGGTAATTGCCAACTTGCCACACTTCATTAGGAACGCTGTGGCTAAGTTAGAACAGTGTAACTTTGCACCGGGTAAAGTTACCCCACTTTGCACTCGTAATAGAAAATTAGGCGTGTATCATTTTCACCGATGTACTGGCAACAGAAAAGTTTATATCTACAAGTAGAATAAGAATTTAAACCGTTTTTAGGGTTCCGTAGCCAAATGGCAAAAACGGAACCCTTATAGATTCGTCATGTCTGTCTGTCTGTCTGTCCGGCCGTTTCACAGCCATTTTTCTCCGAAACCATAAAAGCTAGACTGATGAAACTTGGTGAGTAGATGTATTCTGTGAACCGCATTAAGGTTTTTACACAAAAATAGAAAAAAAACTATAAATTTTGGGGGTCCCCATACTTGAAACTGAAACTCAAAAATTTTTTTTTCATCGAACCCATACGTGTGGGTAGTATCTATGGATAGGTCTTTAAAAATGATGTTGAGGTTTCTAATATCGTTTTTTTTCTAAACGGAATAGTTTGCGCGAGAGACACTTCCAAGGTGGAAAAAAGTTGGTCCCCCCCCCTCTAACTTCTAAAATAAGAGAATGATAAAACTAAAAAAAATATATGTTGTACATTACTATGCAAACTTCCAACGATATTTGGTTTGAACGAGATCTAGTCAGCAGTTTTTTTTTTATACGTCATAAATCGTAAACTGCAATTTACCTTTCGACGAACTACAAAAACCTTTATATTATGTTATTTGATGCTACGGAACCCTTCATGGGCGAGTCCGACTCGCACTTGGCTGCTTTTTTTAGATTTAGATAGATTTTTTTGAGATGCCTATGTACAAAATTAAAAATCAAAATCAAATATGATGTGTTTTATCAGCTATCTAGTTCGCATAAACCAAGCTCTGCTTAGTTTGGGGCTCGATAGTGTTGTGGGGATTGTCTTATATACGACGAAAAGTACATAATCTTTTGGAATAATGAACAATTTTGAACAAAGCCTTTTCTCTCCACTTTAATATAATTGGCATAACTTTGCTTTCTACCTTTGACCCCGATACAGAACCCTTGGCTGATTTAACTTATAATACTTACTCGAATAACCAGCCAACTATTTGTACAAATTGTTGATGCTCGATTCGTTCCACTTTAGTTCAAAGTCTGATGCGTAACCATGTGTGTGGTTTTTAGGGTTCCGTAGCCAAATGGCAAAAACGGAACCCTTATAGATTCGTCATGTCTGTCTGTCTGTCTGTCTGTCTGTCTGTCCGTCCGTATGTCACAGCCATTTTTCTCCGAAACCGTAAGAGCTAGACTGATGAAACTTGGCGAGTAGATGTATTCTGTGAACCGCATTAAGATTTTAACATAAAAATAAAAATAAAACTATAAATTTCGGGGGTCCCCATACTTGAAACTGAAACTCAAAAATTTTTTTTTCATCGAACCCATACGTGTGGGGTATCTATGAATAGGTCTTCAAAAATGATGTTGAGGTTTCTAATATAGTTTTTTTCTAAACTGAATAGTTTGCGCGAGAGACACTTCCAAAGTGGAAAAAAGTTAGTCCCCCCCCCTCTAACTTCTAAAATAAGTGACTGATAAAGCTAAAAAAAATATATGTTGTACATTACTATGGAAACTTCCAACGATATTTGGTTTGAACGAGATCTAGTCAGTAGTTTTTTTTTTATACGTCCTAAATCGTAAACCGCAATTTACCTTTCGGCGAACTACTAGAACTTCTAGAACTCTATGTTATATTACTTACTGCTACGGAACCCTTCATGGGCGAGTCCGACTCGCACTTGGCCGCTTTTTTTTTTAATTGCTTGTCCCTGTACCTATGCATGTACATAATATCGTGCACTAAGCGTCTACAAATAGATATGTTTTCCTTTTTATTTTTTCATCGTTTTTTAGGGTTCCGTAGCCAAATGGCAAAAACGGAACCCTTATAGATTCGTCATGGTCTGTCTGTCTATCTGTCTGTCTGTCCGGCCGTTTCACAGCCATTTTTCTCCGAAACCATAAGAGCTAGACTGATGAAACTTGGTCAGTAGATGTATTCTGTGAACAGCATTAAGGTTTTTACACAAAAATAGAAAAAAAACTATAAATTTTGGGGGTCCCCATACTTGAAACTGAAACTCAAAAATTTTTTTTTCATCTAATCCATATGTGTGGGGTATCTATGGATAGGTCTTCAAAAATGATGTTGAGGTTTCTAACATCGTTTTTTTCTAAACTGAATAGTTTGCGCGAGAGACACTTCCAAAGTGGAAAAAAGTTGGTCCCCCCCCCTCTAACTTCTAAAATAAGAGAATGATAAAACTAAAAAAAATATATGTTGTGCATTACTATGCAAACTTACAACGATATTTGGTTTGAACGAGATCTAGTCAGTAGTTTTTTTTTTATACGTCATAAATCGTAAACCGCAATTTAACTTTCGACGAACTACAAAAACCTTTATATTATGTTATTTGATGCTACGGAACCCTTCATGGGCGAGTCCGACTCGCACTTGGCTGCTTTTTTTCTTTATTCCTTCTTCTTTCTTTCTTCTGTCTATCTTTCTGCCTTCTTAATGTTTTCTTTCTTTCTCTCTTTCTTCTGTCTGTCTTCTTTCTTTTTCTTTCTTTCTTCTTTCTCCTTAAGCAAACTTAATGCTATAGAGCATTCTCTTCCAGTTAACCTTTGTGTAGTTTGGACATTGCATTGTGAGCGGGTATATAGTGCACAAAATACATCTGAAAATGTATATTAGAAAAACTTTCGCTCGCTTCGCTTGATCAATGATTAGGTATTATAGAAACACAATTCAGCCTGTAAGTAGAATTTATAATCAAAAATATAGAGAAAATTTAGCTTCATTTTGTTATTAAACCTGTGGTTTACTCGATATTGGTATTTTACGCGATAAAGGAAGTTTTGGGAGCGAAAACTTTTTCAGGTTTTATTAAATTCAGGCGAAAATTTCATACTTTTGTGTAATGAATACCAACAATGGCCCAGAAAGTTAATTAGAACTTAATAAGAATTATGTTACTGCCCTTATATCTACCTATATTTACTTATATTTAGCCGGCCTAGTATAAGTAGTCCGATTATATGCTGATCAATACAGATCATCACCTGTCAAGGTTGACTGGTAGAAAATGCTGTCTAGCATTAAGCTCTTCTATTGTCACATATTTTTTGGTGCAATAAAGAAATCACTACTGAGCCTTTTAGTCCGATATTTACACATTTCCGTCCGCAGTTTCACGCGCCCCGTTCCCGTTGTGCCCTGTTTCCGTTACCTTTTCGGGATAAAAAGTATCAGTCCGTCATCTGGTTCTAAGCTGCCTCCCCTCCAATTATTAGCCAAATCGGCTCAGCCGTTACCGGCGTGATCTAGAGATATAAGAATTCATTTTTATATATATATCTAGCCCCAAATTAAACAGAGCTTATACTATGGGGACCAGATAGCTGATACGATACTTATACACTTTTTTTTGTACATGCATACTTAGCATACAATACAACACCCAGACAGAGAACAAACATCTGTGTTCACCACGCAAATATTTGTTCTCGGTGGGGATCGAACCCACGACCTACAGCAGAAGGCAGAGCTACTACCAACTGAGCTGAGAGGCCAGTCAAATATAGATTTTCATAATTAAATAACCTCTTCTTCTTCTTAATGAATGGCATTTGTCCTTTTTGGATCAATTTTGCCAGTGTCGAGTAGTTTATTTAATGAGAATGATGATAATATATTACATAGATAAAATACTTTTCCGTCAAGTCGTCAGTCGTCGATCACAGGCCCTACCATATTTGGCATTGGAAAAAAGATGGCCGTTTTTTCCAACCATTTTCGATCAAATAAAAATATCACATAATACACTTTAATTCCAACTGCTAACACTTTGAGCTAAGACCTCAAGTTCGGTGGCGATTAGAAAAACGTTGTCCAATATGACAGCGATACTTGACAACGTGTCACTGATCACCACCGCAGTACGCTTAGATGTGTGATGTGCGCAATACTTTACAGGCATGTGATATTCTTTTCATTATAATAATGTGCTCGGAAAAATACGCGTAGCTGAGTTATTTTCTCACGCTCAAACAACAAAGTGAAAAACACTTTTTCTTTGAAACTGAAGGAATTTTCTTACAGTTTCTAACAACATACAATAATACATGTTGGCATCCTCTATACATTCCTAGTATAGAACAAATATTTGTTGTGAACGTAGATGTTTGTTCTCTGTCTGGGTGGGTGCTATGTCGTATTCTAAATATAATTTAGATTTCGGTGAGATTATATTGTAATACGTAGCTATTGAAAGAAAAAATATTTGATTTTTATATTACCTATCTGGTCCAAAGTAGGTAGTTACAAGCTCTGCTTAATTTGGGGCTAGATAGTGTTATATCTTTTGAAACTATCAAGGTTCTAAGTTTTAAATTTTTTGAGTTTTGTCTCCCTCAAAGTCAAAACTCACAAATATCCCGTTGTTCATAAAACTAGACAGTGTTGTGTGGATTAACCAAAATATTTATTTATTTATCTACAAAACATTGCAAGCTAGTATATTGTTTAACATAAAACAAGCAAAGTGATCACAAACGAGAAATAAACTAAGCTGCGAGCAAATAAAAACAGTAAAAATTATGATATCATAGCTAAATAAATTTTAATGCCGAGCAAAAACCACTTGCCAACTTTTGCCTACCGCAAACTGGCAGGCTCAACTTTAAATAAAGGTGAACTATAATAAGGCTGAACTCACCAAAATTTTACCCCGGTAAGGCTTTGGTTTTGAATAGGGTTGTCAGATATAATCTGATTACTTAACAATTAAAATTGTATGTATGCAATTATTTTCAATTGTGAGTACCTAAGAATTATTTTATTTTAACTTTTTGTTGCTATTTGTTGTTGTTGCAAAATAAATTAAGTTTGATGTTATTATACCTATTATACATTATATTATTTTAAGACGTAGCCCGATTTATTCTTTAGACAATCAAGCATGCGTCCCACCTGATGGGAAGCGGTTATCGTAGACTAGGGATGCCTCCAATACCAGTATAGAAAAAGCTTCAAAACCTATGAACGCGCGTCACCGTTACCGTGACACTGTCACGTAGCTGAGACTTATTTCGGCAAAGATCGACAAACTTCGATAAAGGAGTCTGTCCGCTCGCAGGCAGCCAGAGAGGTACATACACACGTAGGTACCTAATTGTTCAAGTCATCACTTTTATTCCCGGAGTGACACTGGTTTTTTTAATAGGTACATACCACATTTTGTTTATCCAGACACTTTGATATAGTCCATGTGTACAATTTTAATGGTCTATTCCGAACCGGCCAATCGCCTCCGCCGAAAAGCAAGCCTGCGCCAACCTAGCTCAAAACGTCAAGGTTTCCAAGCCTTGTCCGCCCAGATTTGACAACCCTAATACCAACAAAGGAGTGCTAACGAACGTCCACGCCAAAACTGGTGGAAACTGCAATTTTCCCGGAGTTTTTTCAAAAGTGCATAAATGCTGGGAATAAATGGAAATTGGTTCCCGGATCTGGATTATGGTATCCATCGTGACGTTAGGTATTCAATTATGGGTTTAGAATCAGAAATCAGAATCAGAAATATTTATTGACACTCTAACAATAAATTGCTGTGTCCCAAAACCTTGGCTCTTCAAGCGTGATTAACTAGCAATTTAATACCGAACTATTTTTATTGGTACCATAAAATATTAAATATAAACCTGCGCTGCAAAGAGGCGACTTTGTCAGTTTGTACAAAAAATTAAAATTAAGAAGTTGAAAGGACAGAAACTACACAAAAAGTTAACGTTACACACTTAATCTTATAATATACATAGAGTAAAATTCATATTAATAGTCACCCTCAAAGTGGGTATAGTCATTACCTAAAAACTCCTTTATCGTCCGGATATGCTACCATGCCTCTTTCAGCCACCATGACGATGCTTTCAGTTTGGGTGTTACTGAATACAGGCACGTGAGACGTAGACTTCGTTATTAAAGGCAAAAAAAATGTGGACAGTATACACAACACTATCTAGTTCCAAATTAAACAGAGCTTGTACTATGGAAACCAGGCATAACACTTACATTTTAAAACCTAAAGAAACTTACAACTAAGCAAATATTTACAAAATGAACAAAATAATACACAAGAAACAGTTGAGATATCTGCAGACTGTTACAAGTACTTATATATTTTTTGTAAATACATAATATACTTAGAATACAATATAACACCCAGACAGAGAACAGCCACACAAATATTTGTTCTCGGTGAGGATCGAACCCACGGCCTACGGCGCTTAAGTTTGTATGAAAGTCGTGGGACTTTGCTCACGCTAAGCTTTCTTCCTCTAGTTTAGATTTAAATGTAATAATCTACGATAGGTACCTAACTGAATTTATCAGTTTCCTTTTGAAAATTAACAATTTGAAAATTAGCTTGTGACTGTAAATATAAAAAGCAAATAACATTATAACATGAATAAGATTTGAAATGCCAACTCCCAAAAGCCTGCTCGCATCTTGAAATATAGGTCAACCTTGGACAATAAAGCCTAATGAACTCCAACTGGTAACTAGCCCTATTCATGCTCGGTCGGGGGATAAGGCTCGAAATTCTACGAATCTCTTTTTGGTATTGGCTGAAATGTAATACGTTTGGTCGTGATTACACCATATTAATTCCTGTCGTATTTTATCATCATATAATTATAAGTTTAAAAAACTTGAGAAACCGACTTCATTGTCAAACGGCTAAACCGATTTTAATGAAATGTGTTTGGGACAATCTGGACGTAAGAATAGCCTTCCAAATAAAAAAATAATTTTCTAAATCGGTTCATAAATGACAGAGGCATGCAGTTACAAACATTATAAAAATATTTAAAAAAAAATGGCAGCACCGTTTTAATAAAATTAAAATGGGACCAATCTGGAAGCAGTACCCTTCGGATAAAAAAATATTTTTTCAAATCGGCTCACAAATGACGAAGTTATGCGGTAACAAACATTAAAAATAAAAAATAAAAATAAATACAACTGAATTGAGAACCTCCTCCTTTTTGATTGGAAGTCGGTTAAAAATAGGAAATACATGCGCTATAGAAGCGTTGTTATAAGTTTTCAAAAACCTTAAATAAAAGTCTTAGCTGATTTTAATGAAACTTCTATGGCACCAATGTAGACATATTAATTTTCAGACATTCAAAGATTTTTATGATGTCGCCAAGCGGGATTTAAACCCGTAACCTTATTAAGTGTAAAGATTATAAAATCAACAAAACATACAGTTTTCGGGTGAAAATGTCATTCTTGTGTATTTTGTAAATTTGCATTAACTATAAATAAGTTTATTTGTGTAAATAAATCTGTTTTTTTAATGTTATCGAGTAACTTCGTCATCTAAGAGCAAATTTGAAAGATATTTCAATCTGAAAGATTTATCTTTAATATTGGTCATATACAAATTTCATTCAAGTTACTTAGAAGTTGAATAACTACGTCGGTTTTTCAAGTTTTAACCAAATTTTGTTACGATTTAGTTCAACAATTTGTCAGAAACAGCTGCGCTGCGTTCCACAATAAAACAGTCCGAAAATCTCGTCACCGAATCTATCGAGAACCGAAATTGAATTTACTCCAAAAGTTCTGAATCTAGGTCATCCTGGACCACACAAAAGCCTTAATGAAGCTAACTAACAGTACTCATGTTCAGAGACCAGTTTTGTTCAGTAAATGTGACGTAAATAGGACGAGCTTTCTAGCTGAAGCTTATTAGAATAAGCTTAGAAGCTTTTGTTTGAAATTTAAAAGTTGGTCTTCATTACGCTAAAGCAAATAATATAAGTATACAAAGTTTGAGAATTTCACTTCTTGGCCAACCAATTTTGATGAAATTGCCATGGGATTATTCTAACTGTATAACATTTTAGTGAAAAATAATTTTAGGACTAATAAAAAACACAATCGAATTGAGAACCCCCTGTTTATTTGAAGTCGGTCAAATTTGCTATTACTATAATAGCTACGGCTATGCTATCGCTATGGCTAGTTTTTTAAAAATAGTCTCGTCGTCTTTATTCCCCCATGGCTAAATGGCTAAATTATTGAACACAAACCCCATACGTGGCATTTCAATGTAGTTATGTATTTGGTATCTTATTAATAAAATAGTAAGCATTTCTGGGATTTCCCTTGGGCTTATAAAAGATAGTGTTGCTTCTCGGACAAGTAGAAGTAAATAGGTTAGACACAGCATAATCTATCCTTCGTTGTAAGACTGAAGTTTACCCATTTCAGAACTAGATGGCGCTGCTAAAAATGTAACGTTCCTAGAACGCGCTATCGTTGCGTTTTGGGAAAGTATATTATTGTTTTGTTGTAGCTTATATCGTTATAATACTTATATACTAAATATTAGTGGACAATCCTAATATTAATAGTGTTTTCAGTAACTGGACGCAAATATCTTGCGGCTGTTACAAAAATATAATAAGTTATTGAACATATTATTTGACTTTGACTTGTGATTTATTATAAAGGTTTTTCAGTAAATGGTTGTAAATAACTGGAGTAGGATAGGAATAATAAAAGAAAATTAGTTCTAAAAAAATCTTCGAATTAGATGCAATTTTTTACTAAAAAAAGAAGTTTTATTTTATATTCTGTGGTATTATGGTAGATGGGTAGGTAAGGTACCTTGCTAAAATTAGTTAAGCCTTTTTTTTTTTTTTTTTACGGGGGAAAATGCGTTACGCATGCCTCCTATTCGGGGAGTAGGAGGAGATGTCGGGCTCTCCGTCATAGTGACGGCATACCGACTAAAAACCCACCGATAATCCTGCACTCACCTCAGTGCCAGTGCATCATCGAACCAATCGTCGTCTGAAGAATGGCCCGACTCTGCATGGGCACTAGGCGGAGTCGCGGGGTCCCGGTTGGATTCTACCGCGGCTCTGCCAGTGATAGTTCGCCTTGGGCGAACCCCCCTGCCCTCGTAAGGAGGTGGATGACCAGGAACATTAAGGACATCCCCTGCAATCAGTGGCCTGTGCAATGCTGGGCTGAGGCTCCCCACACTCATACCCTGCTGGCCACAGTCGACCAGAAGGAGGCAATGGAACTGCCTTCGCCGTCTTCCAGTCCTGCGCCTGCGTTGTTGGTCAGCAAGAGGGTTGGCCTCCCGCATCCGCTCCGCTGCCTCTTTTTGTGCCATGACGGCTTCGCAAAAAGCTGCCACTGCATCCCAGGCTGTATCGCTGTCAAGCATGGCCTCGAGCATGCTTGAAAATGACAGATCCCTTCCAATTTCGTCTGTTAGTAACTGACGCTGCGACTCCCAAGCACTGCACGACTCAAGAGTGTGCTGTGCCGTATCATCGTCGGCACCGCAGTGGTGACATGCTGTACTCGGTTCCCTTCTTGCTACTTTGTGCAGGTAATGCCCGAAACATCCGTGCCCAGACATCATCTGCACCAGTCTGAATGTAAGGTGACCGTGGTCACGGTTTACCCACTTCCTAAGAAGGGGACGTATGCTATTTATAGTCCAGCAGCCATATTGGGCGGACTCCAGTTCAATAGCCCATTCTTGCAGGGCGCTCTCTTGGGCCACTTTTCCCAGATGGCTAACCTCTTGTGGGGCAAGGTTATACCCTTCTGCCCGTTTTTCAACTTTAAGTCTGTAAATTTCAGCCAGTACTTTTGCCTCCTTGCCCCATGGCAGTGTTCCCGCGATCACACATGCAGCTCCGTGTGACACAGTGCGGTAGTCACGTATAACCCGGATGGCTATGATTCTCTGTGGCCTCTGCAGAATTGCCGTATTGGCAGCAGTAAGAGCATCCACCCACACTGGTGCACCGTACAAGGCCATCGAACGAACTACTCCTGCATATAGATGGCGACAAGAGGCTTTTGGGCCATGTAAGTTGGGCAGAAGCCGTGAAAGAGAGCCCGCTGCACCCTGCACCTTTGGAATTAAAACCTGGAAGTGTTCGGAAAAATTCCAAGCACTGTCCAGGATCAGCCCAAGATATTTCATGCTGGTTTTTATCATGACCCGCACTCCGTCGATCAATATATAAGCACCAGCTGGTGGTCTTCCTCCTCTTCCATGAAAGGAAATGACCTCAGTTTTTGTGAGGGCCACCTTTAACCCTAGTAACCGGATACGACTGACCAGAAGAGTAGAAGCGACGGTGGCTAGATGCGCAACTTCCTGGTAGCTGCTCCCTCGAGCTATAAGCAGAGTATCATCTGCATAGCAGATAATACTTGTCCGTGGAAGCAGCGTACCGCGGAGCACCCAGTTGTAACCTATGTTCCATAGTAAAGGGCCCATAACTGACCCCTGTGGGACACCAGTCGTCATGCGTCTGGCGCAAACTCTTCCTGCAGCATCAACATATAGAACATTTCGCTCTCTGAGGTAATGCCCTACTAACCGTCTAAGATAAAGAGGTACGTCATGGTATCGGAGCGCCTCATCTATGCACTTATAGGGAAGGCTATTGAACGCATTGGCGATATCTAAGGATACCGCCAATACCCTTTCTTTCCGTGCTACGGCTTCTTGAGAGATATTCTTGAGACGCAGCATCGATTGTAGAACGTCCGGTCCTGAATCCATATTGCTCTTCTGCCAGGTCAGGGCCTACACAAGATAAGTGCCTGAGGATGCGATTTGCTACCACACGTTCCAGCAGTTTACCCACTTCATCAAGCAAAACTATTGGCCTATAGCCAGAAGGAGAATCAGCTGGACGCCCTTCTTTTCGAAGTAGGCATAGGCGTCCATCCTTCCATACTTTGGGAAACTGCCCAGATAAAACACATGAGCTGAATAGGTCTTGGAGCTGGCTTCCTAAGTGTTTCAGTGCGATTGCCAAAACACGACCAGGCACGCCATCTGGCCCTGGAGCAGTTTTTTTACCTCGGAGATGAATAACTGCACTACCAAATTCACCTTCAGTGACTGGAGGTATCTCATCAGTGGAAGGTTCACGTCGTCGATTGGGAGGTACCATAGTAGGTGGATTGTGCGGCAGACATGTAGGAAACAACCCAGTTACAATGTCTGTAAGGAGTTGCGGCTCAAATGATGCGGTAGAGGGTGCTGTGTTGGACAGTTTTTTCCGTACTGTCCGGTATGGCCGCCCCACTTTAACCGATCTTTATGGAAAAATGAATAAACTATACGAATAAATTGACAAAATATATAAAATAGAACCGATGAACCTCCTCGGTACCTGTGCGTTATTGGTTACCTCTCATCATCAGGTGGGCCATAATATTTCAGTAAACAAAAAAAATGTTTTTGGTAAAAATAAATACTTTTAAACTCTGCGTAGACAACAAACTAAACAAGAAAACTTTGTAGAAATATTAGAACATTCTGAGAAAAAACATGTTTGCGCAGGAAGTTTGTTCAACAAGTTCGGTGCAGGTTCGAGTTCAGCGATTATCATAACACGAGGGTATCGGGTTTTATGGAAATTGAGGAAAACATGCAGGGTGTAAGAAAAGTACTCTTTAAATCATAGCCGAGTTCTATTAGTCATAGATCATTGCATTTTGATAGATGAGTTTATAAAACTTGAGTTCATGGCCAAACCGCTGAACCAATTTATTGACTAACTGGGACTATTTATTAACTGGGTGGTTTATTGTACTACACTGCATTGCACTATACACAATACATCATACGTCATTGTTGCCAAACTATAATTGTGATCAGCTGAAGCAGAGATCCCTCGCGTCTACATACAAGTTCTCACTTAGTTAGAGCGAGGAGTCAATGTCTTTAGACTATTACAAAGGTTTAGTTGCAAACTACTATAAAATTAATTGTGCACTTAGTTTTACCTATCTAGACTTAGTTTTACTATAGACAACTTTGTAAACCTTTTTTTATTAATTACCTATTATTATTAATTTTGATGAAATTTCTATAGAATCAATTTGGAACTGTTCAATCTCTCTGATAGAGTAACTGTGAGAGCACTGGTGGCCTAGTGGTATCGGCCCCCTTCCGATCCTAAGGTCATGGGTGCAACGGAGTCTTTTTGCACCCTGTATTATGATGCCTGTATTATGATGACATTTCATAAACAAAACAGCTGCATAGTTACTAGCTTCTAGATCTCATACTGCCATCTCCTTTCTACCATAGGACTAACAGACGCACGGCCCATTACCTTACCACCCATACCACGTGAGTATACCACCCGTTCGCACTTAGCGTTTTGGCTCCACTTTTATCATGCGACATAGGTTGATACAGGCCTCCCCTATAGATTCCCTTATTATCCCTATACATAAACCGACAACCGTTGGGGAATAAAGGTTCTCAAATGGCGACCACGAACCGGAAGACGAAACGTAGGGCGCCCATCCACCAGATGGACCGACGACATTGTTATGATCGCGGGAAGTCGATGGATGGAAAGGGCTCACAATCGTTCTTCCTGGAAATGTGTAGGGGAGGCCTATGTCCAGCAGTGGACTTCTTCAGGCTGATGATGATGATGACTATAAGCTGTGTACTGAGACAGTGCACTGTAACGGTAAAATAACAATACACGAACATTAAAACCAGTTTACCGATAATGATGGAGGTAAAGATATTTACCATCATCGACTTGAAGATTATTAATGTCGTCGGTCCATCGATTATCTGAGTTCTTGAGATAAAGCACCCTAAAAGCCACGGGGCCAGAAGGTTCTACTAAATAGCCCGTATAATTAAAACCCACTGGCCATAATGAGTGCCCTGTAAGCCTACCTCAAGCTCTGTCAGGCTCTGTCTCTGGATCTGATTTTGAGTCTGTGTTAATGCTCAACAGTATGTCGTGAACCAATCGCACACCAGCTGACGTGGACACGTCACCGTCTCGCAATCGCTATTCATGCTTCTTGAAGAATCCGCTAGGGGCGCTTTTGGTTTCTTCATACAAAATGGTGGCAGAGGTGGGCGATACGATCGGCGATAAGCGTCAGGCACCGCACACCGGTTTCATACGATTGGTTCCCGGTAGACACACAGTATTATACTGTGTGTGTGACGTTTTGACGTAGGATTTATTTAGTCAACGCTCACACAGACTCAAAACCAGAGCCAGACAGAGCTTATGGTAGGATCCACACATTCGTGCACTCGATTTAACCTTCAGGCATCTTTGGGCACTTTGGGCCTTTTACAGAAAAGAATGGTCGTAACAGTATCTTAGTATTTGGGGCAATATAAAAAAATATTGCGGACAAGCCACACAACACTATCTAGCCCCTAACTAAGCAGATATTGTACTATGAGAACCATATATCTGATATTACTTATACATTTTTTTTGTAAATACATACTTAGAATATAATATAACACCCATACAGAGATCATGCATCTGTGGTCACCACACAAAATATTTGTTTTCGGTGGGGATCGAACCCACGCTCTCCAGCGCAGAAGGCAGAGCTACTACCAACTGAGCTCTGGAAGCAGTACTAATACAATAACTTATAATACTAATAGCCAATATTTGTCATCTTCCTGAAAAATGTATGTACAATCGCGGTATGAAAATGTTCGTCGCCTTAGAGTCGGTTTTCGCTTGCACCAGTGCCTTGATCATGAACACATTTTGACATAATTTGTGACGTTAACTTATCGGTGTATTCTATTCAGTTTCAAAAGGTAGTATGTGATCGTGATACGTTGAACAAATCAAGTTGAAAATCGACGAACATTTTCATTCCGCCACTATACATTTTATTTTTAATACAAGTAGCTAAAAGAACCGTGAAAAATTAAAATTGTGATCAAAATTCAATTTCTTTTCGTGCCCGTTTTTTGGCCCTCAGGATAAACTGTAGAGTTTACAGGACACTGGAGGCTGCGACGCCCAGACTCATCAATATTTATAAGGTAACTTGTTACTTGAACTAAAGCCTTGGCCACATCTAGGCGATCTGCGGTGGCAATGGCGGTAGCAGTCAGTTTTAATATTAGACTAGCCTTTCAGCTCAGGTGGTAATAGCTCTGCTTTCTGCGTTGTAGGTCGTGGGTTCGATCCGGTGAGGTCAGAGGCTAAAATTTCGAAATCTTTGTCTATTCTTTTCCAAAACATTGGGAATTTTTGTTGTCTATCCTTTTCTATTAAGGCTATTTTTAAAGATTCAACATTTTACAAAAAAAATCTGTCGTGAAGCAGCATTGCTGTGTTTTGGTTTGAAGGGTATGGGTGCCGGTGAAATTACTGGCACGTGAGGCTGAACATCTAAATGCCTCAAGTTGATGGACGCAGGGAAGTGCATGCACGTCAGGAACGTGCCCTACGAGGCAATGGTTTGAAGGCGATGGTTACCACTTAACATCAGGCGGGCCATAATTATACTAGTTCCATCAGTAAGTTGTAAAAAAACATCCCAAAGTATTCTAGAGTAGATTGCTTCTAAGCGTTCTAGAATATTCTTTAACATTCTGGAATGACCCGGGCAACGCCGGGCTTTGCAACAAGCTTTTGCAAAAGGATCATAAAAATAAAACGGTAGGAACCAAGCCGTAGTTTGTTGCCTGTTCTTCTAGGCTTGGTCGCGTGGAACTGGCACCTAGACTCACCTAGCTTTAGACGTTTCGAAGTGATTCTTGTAATCCTACTGAATAAATACAGTTTTATTTGATTTTCTTTGTCCATCCTTTTCTATCACATAAGGCTTTTTCTAAAGATTCAACATTTTGCAGTATTCTAGAGTAGAATGTTCGTAAGCGTTCTAGAATGTTCCTTACATTCTGGAATGCCTTGGGCAACGCCAGGCTTTGCTGCTAGCTTACTATAATATTTCAGGTCAAAGTGAAACAGCCCTGGTTCAGGCATGCATAGGAAATTATTCAAAACTTAGTGTTTAAACTTTACACGGCTAGAATACAAGGGAGGAATAGTAAGCAGTTGGCAGAACAGTAGGCCTGCCACAAGCTCTGTCTGGCTCTGTCTGGCTCTAGATCTGGTTTTGAGTCTGTGTGAGTGTTGGCTAAATAAATACACACAGGACACTGGTGATCACTCACACAGACTCAAAACCAGAGCCAGAGACAGAGCCAGACAGAGCTTGTGGTAGGCCTTCTGATGGTGCAGTGGTTTATGTTACCGATTCTGCATGAATTCGTGATCATAAATATGTATAGGATAATCATGGATTTCATGAGAGGTTTTCGTTTTATACAAATAGCTGATGGAACAAGCATATGGCCCAGCCTCGTAGGTCACGCACGTCAGGAACGTGCCCTATGATGCACTGCCCTGCGTCCATCAACTTGAGGCATACAGATGTTCAGCCTCACGTGCCAGTAATTTCACCGGCACCCACACCCTTCAAACCGAAACAGAGCAATGCTGCTTCACGGCAGAAATAGGCATGGTAGAAATAGGTAAATAGATTGAAATCAAACGAACTAAAGTTATCGATTTAAAATTAGTTTGTCTACACTCGCACTCAGGTATAATAAGCTTTGAAAATATATTCAAGAAATAGTTGAATAACCGAGTCCATAAGGAACAATATCTGATTCTATAGGAGTCGATGCGAATGTTGAGATGGATGTGTGGAGTGACTAGAATGGATAAGATAAGGAATGAGTATATTAGGGGCAGTTTGAAAGTGGCGCCAGTGACTGAAAAGATGAGAAGCAATAGGTTAGCATGGTACGGGCATGTCATGCGAAGGGAAGAATGTCATGTAACGAGAAGAGTGCTAAATATGAATGTGGATGGTTATAGAAGTAGAGGTAGGCCAAAGAAAAGTGTTTAATTGTAATTTTCTTTGTGTTAATAAATGTCATTTTAATTTAAAATAAAGAAATAATCAAGATAACACAACAGCTTTTAAAATTAAACCAAAAGAGGATATACGGGTTATATGCAACCCTTAATTCAACCTTTTTTAAAGTAATTTGAAGTTAAATGGTGACCCTTTATTTTGCGGACGAGTGTATGTTTATTACTTAAGGCCCGGACACATTAAGGCGATAAAACAGTGATCTGCGATAACATGACAGCAATGATTATATCGCTGTGTTATCGCCTTGAAATTTATAAAATAAAAAAAAAATGCTTCGTTAAATACTCTAAAAATACATTATTATAATTTAATTTAAAGTTAGGATTTCAAAAAAAAGGGTGCAAATTTAGCTATTGCTAGATGCATGTACTCTAGCGCTGTTTTTAAATGTAACCCTCTCGGTTAGTTGTTGTATTGAAATGGCCAGGCCTCGCTCGTAAAACATCATATTTTCAGTAAGCATTTCCTATTAATTTTTATTTTATCTTCCTCGTCATTTCCCCTTAAATAATCTTTGAAATGTAGCTGAAACAAAAAGAAACAGTTTCCGGTCCGCTCTGATAAGGGTAGTGATGGGCTTTGGTAGGCGGGAATAGGGTGACCAACTATCGCGGTAGGAATGGTATAAACAGGTATAAACATTTTATTGATAATCACTTACAATCATATATTAATATTTTTATTAAATATACCTATTGGAAAAAATGGCAATGCTCGTCCATAGCCTGATAAATAAACTGGCCTCACAGTCAAGTAGTTACCTATAGTTGGTTGGTTTAATTTCTAAACGTGGCAAACAAAAACATAACAGTTATTCTACTTCTGTTGAGAAAAAGCTTTGCTTACTATGAGGCTAGATGGCGAGGTGTGGTAGGTATAATAATATGTTTTTTTTTTATGTCTCTCTGTATATTAGTAAAAAGCATTTCACTTTCACTAGTAAAAAAGTGAAATGCTGATACCTAAAGCCTTGCGCATATCTAAGCGTTCTGCGGTGGCAATTAATGAAACGCGGTCTAATATGAGAGCCATATTAAAAAAAGTAGATAAAATTTTAAGAAAATCGTTGATTTTGTCTGAAATTGTGGTCAAACGTTCACTTATAAAATTTAAGAATGCTCACCTACACACGAATTTAATGTTTAATCTAGATCTTTCTAAAGAGTTTCAAAATATCCTTAAAAACCCCTCACATGTTGTTCACCCTACAACCTTACAAAATGTATGAGCCACCCCGCCCTCTATCGGCGTAATGGGGCAAATAGCTTCGGGCGAATCACTTTGTCTCGTTTCATGGTCACCATAGCTTTGTGGTTTTTGATAACCGGTGGTCTGGAGTGGGTAAGAATAAAGAGATGAGGGTAGCCATGTTTGCTGTTTGTTTTGGACTTTGTGACGTTTGTTTTCTGTCAGTCCTGGGTGTATTGTGCAATTGTTTAATTCATGCAAATAAGGGTGGATGTTCCATACAGCCAGTCTCAATATTTTTTTCTAATCTATAGAATAGAAAAGTCTGCCCACTCATGGGCTTCATGGCTAAACTGCTGACCTGCAGGGCTACCACGAGCTCCATATGGTTATGGCTATGGCTGTCAAAATTGTGTCAACAGTGTAACACATTCAAACCCAAGAAGAAAATGAATGTGTGGGTCAGCTTATAAATTTGACAGCCATAGCCATAACCATATGGAGCTCGTGGTAACCCTGGTGATTTTGATAAAATTACTGTGGGATCAATCTGGAAGATTAAAGTTTATCCCCTAAAATATATTTTTTTCAAAAATACTTATTTGTATCTGCATCAAGGATTGTTTTTTCAATCACAATGTGCCACAGCGAAGCGTGGCAGGGTAGTTAGTTACCTACTTATATAAATTTAAAATTATTTTTTACCTTTCAGGTATTTTTTAATCACATCGGTTCATAAAATTAAATGGCTAATGGGATAACAAACATTGAAATAAATACAATAGAATTGAGAACCTCCTCCTTTTTGATTTGAAGTCGGTTTCAATTAGCAATGAAGTTCCAATGTGGTGCCTCCAGAGGAGATGGAAGAGTTCTATCCTGTACCAAACCCACCTTAGACATTAGGTTTTTTTTGTTCCGCTAGTATTTCTATACTTATATTATAAAGAGGAAAGATTTTTAATGTGTGTGTGTTTGTAATGAATAAACTCAAAAACAAATGTGCCGATTTCAAAAATTCTGTCACCATTGGAAAGCTACATTCACACTGAGTAACATAGGCTGTATTTGTGTTTAAAAAATAAATGTCCACCCGTGTGAAGCCGGGACAGGCCACTAGTATCTTATGAAATAGGTCAGAAAATCCCTAACGTGCAGTTTAGTAACTTCCGAGTTATTTCATTCAGCGCTTATTGCCCTTGCATATTTTAAATCGATCGATCCAGATAGTTATTAAGGCTGAGTTCACAAGAGTATGGCAATTTGGCTGCAAAATGGCGAAATTGTGGCAAAATGGCAGAAACGTGGCGAAATTGTGAATACGTGGCGTGGTTGGATACCGGTTTGAGAGATCATTTGATTATTATGCAGTGGAATGAATATCGAAAATACTTATTTAAACAGTGAGTAGGTAAACTAGTAAATCTTTTTTCGGAGAAGTACAACTACCAGAGAACTACCTGTTCATGCTTGTGTTCAGAATTTGTAGGGATACCATTACTACAAAAAAAACCTGCATGGTCCACATACCGTACTTTTAAAACACTGCATTTTCTGCGTAAATACGTGAAAACCAAGCGGGCGCAGGCAGTCCGCACTCGACCCGCGTCTCTTCAACATCTTGGCTGAATGCAAAATAAAACATATTATATCAAACTATTACTTACCAACATCTTTACTTTTGATGATCTGCGGGACGCCAAGTTTTTATTATTCATCATGTTTATTATTCTTTAATTTATCATTATTATGTGTAAAAGAGCTTTTTTCTCAATAGTGTCATCTTCAATATAAACTCTCTACTGTTCATAGAATGGTATTATTTCATCACAATCTTCCACAATAAGCTTTTATTTTTTTATCGCCACCATAATCTCTATCTCTTTTTGTGGTTGAATCCTCCCAGCGCGCGAAATACTTTGACACTCCTTGAAATGACAGCGACAGATGACAACCTGATCACAGAATATAATAAAGCCATAGCTTATTAAAGTGGCAACGTTACATAATGATTGTAAAATTTGTAACTGACAGCTTGAAACTAGACTGATAGACGTATTACATTGCACGTCTTCAGTGTACGGTACGTGTTTATACCCGTTTTCAAGTGCTTCTTGTAATTTCATGAATAAAAGCATTTTACTTACACTATATCTTGTCTTCTTTTGGTTTTCAACTGTGTGTATTTCTCTTCCGCAACGAAATGGTTATGTCCGCCATTATCCGCAGTCTGCACTACCCCTAACGTTAGTTGAATATTCAATTGTACGGAGTTTTCGCTTCCAAGGCGTTTTAAAGCTCTGGCTATCGGAATTCGGAAATCGGGCGAGCTTACAAATATTTGATTTGGTTAATTTTATTGAAAAGATTTTAGAATTCGTTTTTGGTTTTCGTATTCAGATTATAAATAAAATAAAAAATGCGGACACACAACACTATCTAGCCCCAAACTAAGCAGAGCTTGTACTATGGAAACCAGATGGCTGATATAATACTTAAATACTTTTTTTTTGTAAATACACACATACGATACAATATAACACCCAGACAGAGAACAAACATCTTTGTTCATCACACAAATATTTGTTCTCGGTGGGGATCGAACCCACGACCTACGGCGCAGAAGGCAGAGCTACTGCCAACTGAGCTGAGAGGCCAGTCAATATTGTGTTTGTTTGTCTATCTGTATGCTTCATGTTGATGGGCACAGGGCGGTGCATCGTAGGGCACGTTCCTGACGCGCGTGACCTACGAGGCAATGCCTTATTATAGGCAATGGTTACTTAACAGCTGACGGGTCTTATACTTGCTTCATTAGAATTGTAGAATAATTGTTCGTGTTATTCTTAATGGCTATGCTAGTACTCTCAAGCGGTGCAGGAAAACATCGTAAAGAATCCCGCGGTTTATTTAGCACAGCACGTATTGACCATGTCTTTCCTGTGGATTAGGCCGACTAAGCTGTGTGGTGCTGAGCAAGTCTACTCATTCTATAAATCCTGTTCCATATAACTAGCTCTGATAAGTTTGGGGCTAGATAGTGTGGTGTGTAATATCATGGAACAATATTGCACATTGGCTAATTTCGGCTTCTTATAGCATAGTGTGCGTCAGAAAGAGATAGCAGAAAAGCAGAAAAGTCGATGTGCAATATATATTGCCTATACAATCGTTATTGCAACAACATGCCATTGTTGTAATAACAATATGCAGTTGCAAATAAAAAATATTAAATTTATTGTTTTAGTGAAATATTTTTTTATTCAAGAAACTTTACGCCTTGGTTCTCTTTTGATGCATATCTTTTTAATTATAAGGTTACATTCTCCTTTGAAACTCCACATAGACAGAACCACACGTTAAATGTTTGCCGTTCTTCTAATGGCAGGAAACCTTTTTCGTTCCTCCGTTCGAGATAGCGTAATGATACCTTGCATAGGGTTGTCACTCCTCAGACAAAAATAATTAAACTAGCTGTGCCCCGCGGTATTACCCGCGATTAAGTATACTGTAGCAACTGGATGGGAAACATCCTATAAAAACAAGGTTCTTGTATGTTATCCTAATAGAAACCGTGCGTTTTGTCGGGATAAAAATTAGACTTTCTTGTATTAAATGCATCTTTTGAAACGAATTTATAGTTCGTGTCTCCGAACGAATTTACAGTTTATTTGAATAGAATATAAATTTATATAGCACTAAAAAAATACTAGAGGGTAGGTATAAATATTGCGAGTTATGGGCAGTCTTTAAACAAAAGAGAGAGATAGAACATAATAATATTTTTGGAAACTACAATAGCGTCATACTAGCTAAGGGCAGTCTTATCTAAACAAAAAAGAGAAAGAACAATAATATTTTTGGATAGCGTCATAATTTTGCTTCTAGACAATCCCGAGTGTAATGCGTCATAATGACGTCACGTGCCAAAACTCCCAGTGAATTAAACACAAATTCGACATGACGGATGAAAACGGTGTCGGTATTAAACGTGACGTGAATTCGACATTAAAACTTACCTTTAAATCCACAGCTACAGCTTAGACTGAATTATAATAAAACAAAAAACATTATAGTAAATAAATGAAGTGAAATAATGTATTTGCTTGAAGCATTGTACATAATTTTAGAACTTAAATATCGATAAAAGAATAAAAAGAAAAGAAAAAAAACACTAATTTTTATTTTTATTCAAAAGAATAAAAGAAACAAAAACTAAAAAATCTAGTAAAAAATTGTTTATTTTTCCTTCACAATATCGTAGTGAAGGAAAAATAAATAACTTTTCTAGAAAGATAAAGAAAAAAAAGAAAATTAAACAAAAGCTGTTCTGTAAGCTTAATTACTATGAATATCACTATTACCAGCCTAAAGCTCACTGCTGGACATAGGCCTTCCCCAGACACTTCCAGCAAGAATTATTCTAAGATCTCTCCGCGCGCTCTTTATGATCGCGAAAGTTTACGAAAAATAAAACTTAAATGTTGATAAATGTAAAAACAATATATTCGACTCTTTTGGCAACCCTTATGGTGAGGAAGACGCAGCCATTTCGTGCTTTGGTAAGTATATATAATGTTAGTAACTATAGGCATTAACGCGATAGTACAACCTTTACAGCTCAGCTGGTACTAGCTGCCTTCTGCGTGAAAGGCGTGGGTTCGATCACCACACATAACAAACATTAAATATTCTGGGTTCAAATCTTGAGTATCAATGAGTTCTGTCCTAAAATGTATGTGCACTATGCCCCTTGAAAAACAAGTGTCGAGTGTATAAAAGAAGCCTCTTCTGAGGCACACGTAACCTTTCACCACACTGTTTTCAAAAGAGCCAGTGACACGATAAAAAGAAGAAGAACATAGATGTTACGTAGGTGTGATAATGTACCTTTAAAAAACTTCATCATCATCAGCCTGAAGAAGTCCGCTGCTGGACATAGGCCTCCCCTACACATTTCCAGGAAGAACGGTTCTAAACCCTTTCCATCCACCGACTTCCGGCCGCGATCCTAACAATGTCGTCGGTCCATCTGGTGGGTGGGTACCCTACTTTTCGTCTTCCGGTTCGCAGTCGCCATTCATTATTATTCTTTTTAAAAAACTTAGTACCAGTTAAATATGAGGAGACAATTTTAGTTCTCTGTCTGGGTGTTATATTAAATTTTAACCGACTGACCGAGAGGAGGAAGTACACAATTCTGTAAAGTATGTTTTTATAGTTTGATACCGCAATGTTTACTTGATGATTTATCCGTTTTGTAAATAAGTTGGGTTTTTCAAGTTATTTTTACTTAATTGTTATTCACACTCTGTCACAAAACTCAATTATGCACCGTATCACCGGCTGGGGTGCTTTCCAAAATTTAATTATTTTTGTTACCGAGAATAATAAATAAATTATGCAATGACACAGTTTTTAAGAACAGCTAGGGCAGTCAATTCTTTTTTGTGTGTGTCACTAATCGCAACCCAGTGCGGTGAAAGAGTTTAACACAAAGAGGCTCTTTTTGCGCATACAATATTTTAGTTTTTTTTTAAGTTCTACGACGTGTTTTTTTTTCAATAGTTTTAATTTTTTGAAAGCCTTGCGGGTCTTCAACATTTTTTTCTTGTTAATACATAATGTACTTAGAATACAATATAACACTCAGCCAGAGAATGAAAATCTGTGTTTAACACACAAATATTTGTAATCTGTTTGGTGATCGAACCCACGACCTAATGAGTAGAGATTCTGTTAGTGAACGTTAAACGTAGGGGTTTTTAATAAATTATTCAAATAGTTAAAAACACAATGAAATAGTCTCACGATATTGATTGCAAGGCTCTCTTAGCATATTTATTTATATAACTAGCTGATGAAACAAGCCTGCATGTGGTCCCCCTGATTTGAGTGATAACCATTGCCCAAAGCATTGCCTCGTAGGCCATGCACGTCAAAGTCAAAGTCAAAGTCAAAGTCAAGAATTTTTTATTCAGTACGATGCAAGAATCACTTAGAAACGTCTTAAAGCTAGGTGAGTCTAGGTGCCAGTTCCACGCGACCAAGCGTAGAAAAACAGGCAACAAACTACGTCTCGGTTCCTACCGTTTTTTTATATGATCCTTTTACAAATCAAAAATAGTCTAAAATAATAGCAGTGAAGTTCCAGTGTGGTGTCACTTCACTAAGTCAGACGTATGCAATGCAATAATACAAAAGCAAAAGTTTCAAAGACAGCACACGCTACGCTTGAAAGTTATACTATAGTATCTACACAGCTTATATAAAAATAAGATACGAAATAGTGGGTACAGACATTGCAAATTGACATGTTAGCTTCCTATGGGTAGAGTGACTGAGACATCGGGCCACGCAGTTTTATCATTCATATAGCTATCTAGAGTATAGTACGCTTTCTTTATGAAATTATTCTTAACATAAGCTTTAAACTTTCGGCTATGCACGTCAGGAACATGTCCTACCATGCTCTGCCCTACGTCCATCAACTTGAGGCATACCGATGTTCAGCCTCACGTGTCAGTAATTTCACCGGCACCCACACCCTTCAAACCGAAACACAGCGGTGCTGCTTCACGGCAGAAATAGGCATGGTGGTAGTACGCACCCCCACGAGACACACATAAAAAGCTCTACTTCTACATAATTAGAAAAAAAAATTGAGGGAGGCTAATGGAGCAGTCTGAGTTAATTCAAATATTACATTTGTCACAAATTGTTGAATATTGTTTGAATAACAATTAATAAAATATGTAATGCGTAAACCTAAATGGTTGAACAATTAAACATGAATTATTGCTACATGTAAATAAGTATTGGCATTTCGTGCGTAAAATTCAATGATTACTGTACCCAGAATGAAATACTGTTTTCGGCTGTTCAATAATTTAAACACACGAGTAAATTGCAAGCAGAAAGGCAACTCTTAAGTAGAAGATACCTTACTACTTACGAGCCCGTAGATCGTTGTGTGTGTTTCGTCCGGGTGCGTACTACCACCATGCCTATTTCTGCCGTGAAGCAGCATCGCTGTGTTTCGGTTTGAAGGGTGTGGGTGCCGGTGACATTACTGGCACGTGAGGTTGAACATCTGAATGCCTCAACAGTGACAGTGTATCGTAGGGCACGTTCCTGACGTGCGTGTCCTACGAGACAATGGTTTGTAATAGGCGATGGTTACCACTTAACTTCAGGTGGGCTATATGCTTATTCCATCAGCAAAACGTATAAAAAACGCAAAATGTTTTTATTGTTTCCAAAAGATATATGAAACTACTAGCTGTTGTCCGTGTTTTCGCTTACGTAGTAGGTTTTTTCCAGTCCCGTTATGTTTTGGGATAAAATAAGCTTATATGCTTAAATCTGGGTTACAAACAATATTTGTTGAAAACATCCAAATCTGTCTTGTGGTTGGGGCGCAATCAAGCCACAAACTTCCGATTATTGTATGTTTTCCATTTTGAATATGAGTTATCGCCTTGGTGTGGCTGAACCTTAAGTCAAACATTGAAAACAATTTTTAGTTAGAAATCCTTATCTTAATAGATCTCGCGTTAGCTTAGCTCTATTTATATTTCTACTGAAAATTATTATTTATTTATTTTCAGCCTATCTTGTCCCACAGCAGGGCAAAGGCCTCCGTACTCTTTTTCCAGCTTTCTCGGTCCAATGCTAGGTTGGACCAGTCTGGTAGATGTGTATCTATAGCACGTCGCACCATCTTCTAGGTGGTCTACCGCGTAGACGTCTTGCATTGGGCATCCAATCAGTTGTGGTTTTAGCCCAAAGATCGTCAGACATGCGGCAGACGTGGCCAACCCAATCCCATTTGTGCTGTGATCATTATAGTACACTAGCATGTGGTGTGGTTTTTTTTTGGTAAACTGTTGTTGTGAATTATATTTAAATACGAATTACTTACATACTGATTAAATATTAATATTTTTCGGTCTTACCGACATAATAATAAACTCCACTACTCGTCAATAGATGGCGTTCTCTGTCCCACTAACTCATGACTTAATCAACAGATGGCGCTGGGAGTTATGTTTTTATGATAAAGTTGATTATTTACTTTACGATTAAGGGGACATTTTCTAAAAATGAATCCTAGCTAGATCGTTTTATAGTCCCCGAAAACCCCTGTATACTTAATTTCATGAAAATCGTTGGCGCACTTTCCGAGATCCTAAATATATATAGATTTTCTCGTTTAAAGGTATAAGATAGTAAAATTTAGTAAATCTTTGAAGTTTTCCTTTTGTTCAATGTACTCTTGTAGAACACTGTTTCCACTGTTCAATAATTCAACATGGCTGTAATTAAATTCGGAACACGTTTTTATGATCGCCAGTAAAGTAGAATTGAAATAATTTTATAGAATATACAATAAAGAAGCGGTAAAATACCTACCATTTATTTACAAATAAATTTATTATTAATTCATCTATTTACAAAATGTACCAAATATTACACACGAAACAATGGAGCTATATTTTTACACATCATACGCAACTTTTGAGGCTTTATTTACTCCAAAATGTTTCCTTTACCGTTTGAGAGTACTTGCATAGTGCACATACATTTTTAGACAGAAAAACTCATTGTTCACACTCACCTCAGCTGGTAGTAGCTCTGCCTTCTGAGCCATAGGTCGTGGGTTCATTTCCCCACTGAGAACAACAATTTGTGTGGTGAACACAGATGTTTGTTCTCTGTCTGGATGTTATATTGTATTCTAAGTAGGTATTTATAAAAAAAAGTATATAAAGTATTCAATCAGCGATCTGGTTTCCATAGTGCAAGCTCTGCTTAGTTTGGGGTTGTGTGGGTTGTATATCTTCTTTAATATATATAAAAATGAATTGCTGTTCGCGAATCTCGCTAAAACTCGAGAACGGCTGGACCGATTTGGCTGATTTTGGTCTTGAATGATTTGTGGAGGTCTAGAAGAGAAGGTTTAAAAGGTGAATAAATATGTTTTTTTTTCAACGAGAACGGTAACGGGGCGAGCGATGCCGCGGGCGGCCGCTAGTAATATATATTTATAAATATGTATAGCTATGAACCCACGACCTTATGTTCGGAAGGTGTGTATCGCTACCACTAAACTGCCGGTGCTATCCACCAACAATAGCTGATACGATTTTGCAATTTCGTCCAAAGAACAAAAGATATAATCAGTGACGATGTGTTACTGAAGTTCAATTAACGAATACTAATTACTGTTTTATACGGCTTTGTGCTCTATGCTCGTAGGGCACAAGTTAGAAATGGTAGCGTTTAGAAATATATTTTTTTAAGAAATCTGTTACTAGTATTTTTTTTTTATGCAATTAGTTGATAAGACAGTAGCCTACCCGTAGGCCTACCATGAGCTCTGTCTGGCTCTGTCTCTGGTTCTGGTTTTGAGTCTGTGTGAGTGCTCACCAGTGCATTATACTGTGTGTGACGTATAATAATGCACTGGTGAGAATGCGTTTTGACGTAGGATTTATTTAGTCAACACTCACTCAGACTCAAAACCAGAGCCAGACAGAGCTCATGGTAGGCCTACTGATGTTAAGTGGTAACCATCGCCTATAACAAAGCATTGCCTTAGGTCACGCACGCCAGGAACGTGCTCTACGATGCACTGCCCTGTGTCCATCAGCTTGAGGCATACAGATGTACAGTACAGCTTCACTTTTATTACATCATGGAGTACCAAACACTCATTAAAAATGAGGATACTAGTCACTTCTTTGTTTTGTAAAGGATAGACAAACGACCTTTTACCTACTTGATGTTAAGTGGTCACCGTCGCTCATAGACACCAACGACCTCTTTAAGTGATCACCAGTTGCCCCTGACGTTATATAAATCATCTACAATAGATGCAAAGGCCTTTCTACTGCTTTCTACTGCCCCGAAACAGGGCTATCACGCGTGCAACCCCTTAGCAAGGCAACAACTGCGTTCCAGGCAGAAACCCTCGGGCTCTTCCTGGCCGCTGCAGAGATGCTCTCATACTTAGAGTCTAAAACGAGCGCGGATACAGCAATCGCAAGGACACTACTAATCTTCACAACAGACAGCGCAGCACTCATTAACGCACTGGGCAGATCTGACACAAGATCAGAATCAGTCGCACAATGCCACACTGCGCTTCAAGAACTAGCAAAAATACATACAGTCAAAATAAAATGGACAAAGAGTCACGGCTCGTGTTCAGGAAACAATGAAGCCGACTCCCTAGCAAGAGCGGGTGCGAAACAGACACCTACCACGAACGACCTAGGTCTCTGCAAGCCCCCATCGGCAGAAATAAGAAATAGACTGAAGATGCACTCCCAGAAGGAGCACCAAAAGCAATGGGAACGCAGATCAGACTGCAAACACACAAAAACGATGCTTCCAGTGATGGACAAGCACATCACAACTAACCTACTTAGGATGAAAAGGGAAGATCTAAAATTGATGGTAGGAATCATTACGGGCCATTGTGACCTAAACTACCACTTACTGAAGACTGGAGCAACAGATAGCGACTCATGTCGCGGCTGCCTGCAGGAAAAAGAAACTGTGGAGCATGTAGTACTGCACTGCCCCGCAACGGAAGAAGCGAGGTGCAAGACAGGGCTCAGGGAACTGATTGAGTCTTGTCCTTCCACATCCACGTCTGAGTCACCATTGGGTCATCTTGAACATTGCTGCCACCAACCCAAAGTCCTTCTCCGCTATTTTAAGGAGTTGGGCTGGCTGGGGTAAGGGTTAGCAGGGGGACAATGCACAATACACCCCATCGCGGGACGTCAGTGCAGATCTTATTCCCCCAACACAATTAGAATTAGAATTAGATGCTAAGGCCTTTTTACTTTTATACATTAAATACTACTTTTTTATATAAATATAAATTTATTTTTATTTAAACACCACACAACACTATCTAGCCTCAAATTAAGCAGAGCTTGTACTACGGGAAACAGATAGGTGATTTACAACTTATATTTTTTTTGTAAA
Organism: Thera britannica; assembly: GCA_939531255.2. Classification (NCBI taxonomy): domain Eukaryota; kingdom Metazoa; phylum Arthropoda; class Insecta; order Lepidoptera; family Geometridae; genus Thera; species Thera britannica. The sequence continues at coordinate 6,760,346 of OW618045.2, forward strand.
TACATACTTAGAATACAATATAACAGAACAGACAGAAAACAAACTTCTGTATTACGCACATAAATATTTGTTCTCGGTGGGGATCGAACCCACGACCGACGGCGCAGAAGGCAGAGCTACTGCCAACTGAGATGAGAGGCCAGTCATTATTTCCCATTTCCTAATTGCATGAGGCTTAGGTGCTCACAGTCATAAGCTTCTGATTTGTTACCCAACTGCGCTATCCAATTAGAACGCGTTATGTGTTTGACGTATACTAATAAATCGATCGAGTATACAAATATACATGTACACAGCGTCCAATTACTTTCTGTTTATGGGAAGTGGAACGTAGTAATTGATATTCCATGGAAATTTAGTAGGAAATTTTGAAGGAATTTCAGTACATGATATTAAAAGCTTGATAGGTCATTCCTAGTTTATGTTATTATTTATTGAAGTCTATTCAGAAAATAATCGGATTTTATCGATTCTTATCATTTTGTAGTTTTTAAAGTTGGATCGAAATAGATCCTGTAGTCACCGCGTTACCAACTGAGTCGTCAATCGGTCCTTTTCAGGGCCCCAAATACTACTATATTTCTATCTGATTTTATTCTTATCCATTTACGCTTATGAGCATATCAATACTTATATTAAATCAAAGTGTTGATATAATACTTATATTATATCAATACTTTGATTGGCCTCTCAGCTCGGTTGGTAGTACCTCTACTTTCTGCGTCGTAGGTCGTGGGTTCGATCCCCACCGAGAACAAATATTTGTGTGGTGAACACAGATGTTTGTCTCTGTCTGGGTGTTATATTGTATTCTAAGTATGTATTTACGAAAAAAAATGTATGTAAGTATTATATCAGCTATCTGGTTCCCATAACACAAGCTCTGCTTAATTTGAGGCTAGATAGTGTTGTGTGAATTGTCCAAAATATTTATTTATCATTTATTTATATCGATATCTTAGGCACATCATTGCGGCTCCATAAGACCCACAAGTGAAAGCGAGATAGACATAGTAAAATGATTTATGGTACGACTCAGTTGGTAACGCGGTGACTATAGTAGTTCTAATGCTAGGCTGTGCTTTTTTCGTAACCAAACTAGGGGGAAAAAGCCAGTAGTTTGATCAACAGAACTGTTTCCAAACTACTGGGAACAAAACGTCGTCACAATCTGACTGAGTCTAAAAAAACTTAGTGCTCAACATCGTTTGTAAGCAACTTTTAAATAAAATTCCTGTAAAACTCACAGCACAACAGCTTTCATTCAAATAAAACTTCATAGCCGATTTAAGTCTATTGTGAACTAACTCCACAACACACGACTAACTTTTTCTATTACTAACTTTTTCTCGCAAAGTTAGCTACCGCACGGACTCGTAGCAAGCGCTACGAGAGCTACGAAAGAGCTACGAGTGCTGCGAAAAAGCTACGAGCGTGCCTTTGTGTTGACTTTGACGTATTGTAATGTAACTAAATTCTTTGATGTGTTTGTTGGTTTTCTATAAAAACTTCTAACATCCGGTTTGTTCGACATGGAATAACGTGTTTTTTTTTCAAAAAAAATTTTCTATCATCATTTTCTTGTATCTCTAGGGCTAGATAGTGGAACAAAGTTTAAGTTGAAAATATGTTTAGATAAATTATTTCCAAAGTATTTTGTTACCCGATGTATTAGCTTTCTTGTAAGAGAAAAAAAACCTTTTCTAACCTAAAAATAGAGAAGGGTAGTAAAGTATCCAGTTCCACTAAAACTACCAAACAGACGAAAATAATTGTTGGTTTTATTGTACCAACCACTTTGCCGTTGTTAATATATAGTGAGAGAAATGCACAAAGGTCAAGGAAAACATCGTGAGAAAAACAGCAGAAAAGTTTAGACCTTCTAAAAAATAGAAATAGCAGTGAAGTGTTAGTAGTAGTAGAGCTCTGTGTGTGTCTCGTCCGGGTGCGTACTACCACCATGCTTAATTGTACCGTGAAGCAGCATTGCTGTGTTTCGGTTTGAAAGGTGTGGGTGCCGGTGACATTACTGACACGTGAGGCTGGACATCAGTATGACTCAAGTTGACGCAGGGAAGTGCATCGTAGGGCACGTTCCTAACGTGACCTACGAAGGCAATTTGCTATATGCGATGGTTACCACTTAACATTAGGTGAGCCATAAGCTTGTTCCATCAGTTAGTTTTATAAAAAAAAAAACCAGCGTAGTGCCCATCAAAGGACAAGTGTGTATGTAAAGATATTTTCCACTACAAAAGATTAAAGAAGCAATGTGCGGTATTGTAAACATTTATAACTTTAGTCACCACATTAAAATAGATGACGGCACTAATACTATGCAAATTTGAACCTTATAACACTCAGGCTAAGGCTTATCATAAACCATTGCAAAACCCCAATTTCAGTAATCACGTCATTCAATATTATTGAGAGAAATAATAGAATTTCGTAAAAGTTTCTGTATTTGGTTTCAGAGGAGCTACTGGGAAATGATAGTATTGTACAATACTTTTTCACACAGCTCTTTTGGTAGTATCTCTCTGCTGGAGGGCGTGGGTTCGATACCCACCGAGAACAAATATTTGTGTGGTGATATTTGTTCTCTGTCCTAATGTTATATTGTATTCTAAGGCCCGTATTCCGAAACTGTAATTAAGTCTGAGTCGAGCCTCTAAAGCCTTGCGCATCTAAGCGTTCTGCAATAGCGATCAGTGAAAAGCCGTCAAATATGACAGCGTTTCGATCGTTATCGCCATCGCTTAAATGTGCGCAAGCCTTAAGAATAGGATTCAAGTTTTTGTCGTGACAACGTCTTATAATTCGATGGAGCCAGCTGCACGCACAAAAAACATGACTCATGCGGCGTTACCTCGCTCAGAGGCGTTTCATTTAAGGCTTGAAGTGTAAGCGAGAGCGTGGAACGAGCGACAAAGAGGCACGCACGGCCTCCGCGTTCGGCAGCGTTCGAAATCTGTCCTCTCCTACTTGAGTGAGCGATGCGTCCGCGTGGACAGCTGTATGACGCTGTCACGTTCAACTATCGTCAGTAAACCGTCTTTACAGACAACCAATTTTTTTTATACAACTAGCTGTTACAATAATTGAAAGCTAGCCATTCGCAAGTTACGTAATATTGTATCGACTGAAGAAACTTATGCAATCGTATTGAATTGCAAAATAACACGATTTATAAATAACCTTTCATCGCAGAGGGATAAAAGAAAGTGTTTTTTTTGCTCCTTTGTCATTGAAGCCTCAAGAATTGTGGTAGTTTAAGGCTAGGTGTACATTGTACGCGTCAATGTTTTCTTGTTGTTAACGCTCGTTTGTAATAAATATTGTAGACAACCCACACAACAAGCTTGTGCTATGGGAACCAGATAGCTGATATAATACACATAAGTATATATTTTTTTGTAAATACTCAAGTACTTAGTATACAATATAACACCCAGACAGAGAACAAACATCTGCATTCACCACACAAATATTTGTTCTCGGTGGGGATCGAACCCACGACCTACGGCGCAGAAGGCAGAACTACTACCAACTGAGCTGAGTGGCCAGTCAATTGTTGAATAATGTATTATTTCACAACTAGATGGCGCGACTAAAAGTGTACGGTTTCTGGATCGCGCTATCGTTGCGTTTTGAGGTTTAGCATAAGTGAATTGTTTGAATAAAGAAGGCTCATTGTACAGACGGTGTTTTCGTAATACCCGTACCCCTCTCGTAGCTACCTACCTATAGTCATTAGTCCATATTTATACCTTTGCATGATGTGATGTTAAATAGATGTTATGAAACATTTATTGATAATGTTCAATATAAGGTATGCATATTATTGTACAACATAACAAAATTAATAAAAAACAAATTTAGCAATCGTTTTAAAAACAACACACGCTGCTTTTCAAAATTAGGACGAAACAGTAGGCCTAACACAAGCTTTGTCTGGCTCTGTCTCTGGCTCTGGTTTTGAGTTGTGTGAGTGCTGACTAAATAAGTCCTACGTCAAAACGTCACACACATATTATAATAATCCGGTGAACACTCACACAGACTCAAAACCAGAGCCAGAGACAGAGCCAGACCGAGCTTGTAACAGGCCTACAGAAATAAAAATATTACACATTGTTATTCCTGGTTGGTCTCAAATGAGACCTAACAAGAATAACCTATAGTTAATGATCTTTGCAATTCCATAAATTCACGTTAGTATGAACCTACCTTTACCGTCAAAGCCTTCTTCACGGAATTCGCTTTTGCATGCATTCTCCTTTGCTCTGAATCTGCATAAGTAACATTTTATTCAAGAATAGGTACTTTGAATTCCTGATGTAACTACTTGTATTTGTTTTGAAAACTGACTGAAAAATTCCGTTTTTTTTTGTTTGCTGGCAAATATTTTTGAAGTTAATTTATATTGAGACGTAACGTCAACATGGAGGTAACAAGAGAGGGTCAAAGGTAACGTAAAAGTAACATTATGGCAACGCTGATGGTACTACTGACACAAAGGCCAAAAACCCATACCTATTTTTCTTGCAGCCATAGTATAGGAAAACCATCACATTAGCACAGGCAGTCATTAAGCTAATGATGCGTGCTGCATACGATCTATCTAGAGATGATTCCTTTTGAAAAGCTAGTTAGTGGAGTGCTTGTAAGTACATACTAAAAGCCAGTGCACACTGTAGGCCTATCACAAGCTCTATCTGGCTTTGGCTCTGTCTCTGGCTCTGGTTTTGAGTCTGTGTGAGTGCTCACCAGTGTATTATACTGTGTGTATGACGTTTTGCAGTACGATTTATTTAGACAGAGTTTGTGATAGGCTTATATACTGGAAAACAGTTTAAAATAGAAAAAATATAAGTTTAAAAAACTTGAAATCCTAATTCATGGCCAACTGCTAAACACTTTTAATGACAGTATCGTATGAAATTTCAGATGTAACATTTTTGAATTTGGCTCATAAATGACGATTTTACTGAATAAGGATAGTTTTGTTTTTGATTTTAATAGTACAAAACTATGAAAGAGTTAGGCCTCTTTCATAGTTTTGTACTATTAAAATCACCACAGCCTTGTGCACATATACCTCTAGATTAACTGTGGTGGCGAAAAAAAATATATAGCAACAAAATAAAAAAGCAAAGCATTTCCAACAATGCCTTACTATGCACTGCCCTGCGTCCATCAACTTGAGGCATACAGATGTTCAGCCTCACGTGCCAGTAATTTCACCGGCAACCATAACCTTCTAACTGAAACACAGCAATGCTGCTTCACGACAGAAATAGGCATGGTGGTAGTACTTCCCCGAGCATTTTACAAAGAGCTTTACTACAGGCTTAAGAGGGAATCACGCAGGCGACTCTCCATACAAACGTAGTCCCCTATTTCCTCCCTGGATAATGCCTCTCGAGTAACCATTTTGTCTCATAAAATCCAGATCTGCCTCACCTCACCTCCAATTCATATTTCATAATAAATCATATGAGGGTCATATTTTCTTTATTAATAAGTTTTTGAGAAAAAGGAAAACATACGAGCACGTATATAGCAGATCTGGATTTTATGAGAAAAAATGGTTACTCTAGAGGCATTATCCAGGGAGGAAATAGGGGACTACGTTTGTATGGAGAGTCACCGGTATGATTCCCTCTTAAGAGTTTTACTCGTGTCATACCTTCAAATACGTGAATATACCTCCGTCATACTCATATCACATTTTTAAATTGCCCACGTAATATCGCGAGTGGATGTTAATGTGACAGGTAACAGAAATGCCACCATATTGGATTGGGCGGATACGAGCGTAGGCAAATAGGACACCTTATGACGATTTACTAATTAAATATCGATTTTTAAGAAGATTCAATCTCAAAATAGATTGACTGGCCTCTCAGCTCAGTTGGTAGTAGTTCTGGCTTCTGCGCCGTAGGTCGTGGGTTCAATACTGAGAAGAAATATTTGTGTGGTGAATGCAGATGTTTGTTCTCAGTCTGGGTGTTATATTGTATTCTAAGTATGTACGAGGGGAGGCTGATAAGTTCGCGGCCTAAGGTACTTAAATATTACCTATTTAACAAGAAAAATGTGTATAATTAATATATCAGTTGTCTGGTTCCTATAGTACAAGCTCTGTTTAATTTAGGGCTGCATAGTGTCGTGTGAATTGTTATTTTTAGGGTTCCGTAGCCAAATGGCAAAAACGGAACCCTTATAGATTCGTCATGTCTGTCTGTCTGTCTGTCTGTCTGTCTGTCTGTCTGTCTGTCCGTCCGTATGTCACAGCCATTTTTCTCCGAAACCGTAAGAGCTAGACTGATGAAACTTGGCGAGTAGATGTATTCTGTGAACCGCATTAAGATTTTTACATAAAAATAAAAAAAAAACTGTAAATTTCAGGGGTCCCCATACTTGAAACAGAAACTCAAAATTTTTTTTTTCATCGAACCCATACGTGTGGGGTTTCTATGAATAGGTCTTCAAAAATGATGTTGAGGTTTCTAATATCGTTTTTTTCTAAACTGAATAGTTTGCGCGAGAGACACTTCCAAAGTGGAAAAAAGTTGGTCCCCCCCCTCTAACTTCTAAAGTAAGAGAATGATAATACTAAAAAAAATATATGTTGTACATTACTATGTAAACTTCCAACGATTTTTGGTTTGAACGAGATCTAGTCAGTAGTTTTTTTTTTATACGTCATAAACCGTAAACCGCAACTTACCTTTCGACGAACTACAAGAACCTTATTATGTTACATCAAGTAACATAATATACAGGTTCTTGTAGTTCGTCGTGCTACGGAACCCTTCATGGGCGAGTCCGACTCGCACTTGGCTGCTTTTTTTAATATGTTATGTTTCATTTATCTACACAAATAAACTTAAAATTAAACACATATTTCCAAAACATAAAAAATACAGACTGTTTCTTGTGTATTTTTTATTTTGAGCTATCCACAGACCGTTACAAACGATCTAGAGATAGCTCAACTGATCCAAATCAGTTTGAATTGGATCATTGCCACGCTGAATAACACTTGCTGTTGTTAATTGTATTGGACATCCCAAATGAACGTATGACATTATAAAATTACGGGGACGTCAGTTGATAGAGTGGGCCCAAAATCAGTCTTCCTGAAAATGTTACGGGCAAAATAATATGATATAACACAAAATCATTAGCTTTCTACGAGTTTCCATCAAGGTGAGAATTTATTTATTAACAAAAATGTAGAAACAGCGACCATATCTGATAATTGAAATGCAAGATGGAAACAAGCTCCCCACCACCTACAGACGTAACATAGACAGAGCTTACAATGGATGTGGCAACATCAGTAAAAAATATTTTAAGAGCGGGTCGTGCGAAAATTTGAGATTTATTTAAAAAAAATTCATAACTAAATAACTAAGTGACATTTTAAAAATCGCAAAAGGACTAATTGTAGACTATACATTTGAGATTAATTCGAATTTAAGTGTGTTAAAAAATATACTATTTAACATGACATTCTATTTAACGCTGACATACGATTTTCATTAGCGTTAAATAGAATACTAGAATTAGTCCTTTTGCGATTTTTAAAATGTCACTTAGTTATTTAGTTATAAATTTTTAAAAACGCATCTCAAATTTCCGCACGACCCCCTCTTAAAATAAAATAGTTCTAGAATCTGAAAATAAAATAGTTTGACCCTGGTTTTTTATGAACCAACTTTATCCAAAATCGATATTTATTTATAGAACTATAAAAAAAAGTTTATTGAGTAAATGGTGACAGAAAAGAAATGAAAATACATTTATTTGACACACATACATAGGTAGGAAACTCACAAACTACAATAAATAATGGTAGACGAAATAATTATGCCAAATAAGCCCCAAATAATCTTTTTGCTGCCTGCCAAGGCATATGCGCTGGTTTTCAAGCAGACAGAGAGAGACTTTTGAATCATTTACCTACTTTGCTAAGCCAAAGGATCTAGAAAATACTTCCAGAATACCTTATCCATCTTCACCTCACTCCGCGTGACGTAGCAAAAGACCGAAATTGCGGCCGAATCTTCGCCAGCAATTTTACTCACAATCTTGTTCAATCCAGTTAATTCTAGTTAATTCCAGTTGATTCTGGCTTACACTGGTTTCGGCTGCATCTTTCACATCACGTATTTACAACAAACACAAAATAAATTACGAGATTTGCTACATTATTTAAACAGTAATAACAAAATTGAGCATAGCTTTTTTTTGGTCATAGAAAGTAAATTAACCCTGCGTTCAGCAGTTATTTTCAAGACTGTATTGTTTATACCTTTAATATTATCATTATTTATGCTTATTATGTTCCTGAAATACACATATAAAAGAGGGCAGTGGAGATTTGATGCCGTATGTTATTTTTCAAGAAGCAATATTACCGAGTAGGTATATAAAGTGGAGTCCGCTTCGCTTACCGCTATGCTTATACAAAATTGAGGCTTTACTTTTTGGTAGGGGTGGTTTTAGACGAGCCTATCTTACTCTTGATTAACAAATACAAATTAAGATCTTATCGCGTCTTGTTTGATACAAGTTTGCTTGAGCACTGGTGGTCTCGTGGTAGTGGCCCCGCCTTCCGATCCGAAGGTCGTGGGTTCAAATCCACTCGTGTACCAATGAGTTTTTCTGTCGAAAAATTTATGTGCACTATGCCAGTACTCTTAAAACGGTGAAGGAAAACATCGTGAGGAAACCGGCGTGTTGTAGAACCTCAAAAAGTTCGAGCAACACGTGTCAAGGGTCACGCAAAAAGGGCCCACTAGCGGCCTACTTGCGGAAAAAACCTGCCCGCACATCAAGTGCGGATGATAAAACTTGCCAAACTTGCCAACTTACAAGTTTGCTTGGGTATAGGATTAAATTGATTAATTATGTATACAGTACACAGAATGTTTACATTTTCCTGTATACAGCTTACTAGAATACAAGTATATACTATTCGTAACTTTTACTAGTAGGCAAAGAGGCCTACCTTAAAATATTTCATAACATTGTAATTAAACGTGTGTTTTTGAAAAAACTGCGACACCCAGACGCAAAAATAATATTTATGTCATTTTTAACTTTTAAAAATATCATGGTTATTAACACTATTTTTATGAACGCCGGGATATTTATATATACCATGATTAATCTATGTTCATTTACGTTACACAATTTTGCCCTTCATGGAAATCAAACCCACACAGAAGGAAACATCAATTTAACTGTCTTTATCCTGCCATTTCGCTAATTCTTTCTAATCAGTAGACCTACCACAAGCTCTGTCTGGCTCTGTCTCTGGCTCTAATTTTAAGTCTGTGTGAGTGTTGACAAAATAAATTTTACGTCTAAACGTCACACGCACTGTATGATAATACACTGGTTTGCACTAACACAAACCCAAAACTAAAGCCAGTGATAGAGTTAGACAGAGCTTGTGGTAGGTCTAAGGCCTACAGTGTGGTGAAAGGATATAGAGCGCCACAAACAGGCTCTTTTCGTGACACATACTTTTTGAACTTTTAAGGAACTTCAACATGCTGATTTCCTCATGATGTTTTCCTTCACCGCCTGAGAGTATTAACATAACTCTCAAGACTGGCCTCTTAGCTTAGTCGCCGGTAGTAGCTCTGCCTTCTGCACCGTAGGCCGTGGGTTCGATCCCCACCGAGAACAAAATATTTGTGTGGTTATGTTTGTTCTCTGTCTGCGTGTGTACTGTGTACTGTGTATGTATTCTAAGTATGTATTCACAAAAAAAAATGTATTTAAGTATTATATCAGCTATCTGGTTCCCAAAATACAAGCTCTGCTTAGTTTGGGGCTAGATAGTGTTGAGTGGATTGTGTAAAATATTTAAATATATTATATAAACGTAACTTTGAGGTTAGGGTATTTCTATTGTTAACGTTTATTGTCCTAAAACACCATTTAATAGTACACTACTGTGGTATTGTTCTGCAGAATGTTATATATTATATCTAATGTATCTGAAGATCGTTTGTGGCGAGCGTTGCATTCGGAGAGACACACACTAGGTAATTATCCTTAGACAAAAAAAATTGGCTGTCTGTAAAGTCGGTTTACTGACGACAGTTGAACGTGACAACGTCATACAGCTGTCCACGCAGACGCATCGCTCACTCAAGTAGGAGAGAGACAGATGTCGAACGCTGCCGAACGCGGAGGCCGTGCGTGCCTCTTTGTCGCTCTTCCGCGCTCTCGCTTGCACTTCAAGCCTTAAATGGAACGCCTCAGAGCGAGGTAACGCCGCAAGAATCATGATTTTTCGTGCGTGCAGCCGGCTCCATTGAATTAAAAGACGTTGTCACGTCAAAAATCAATAAAAAAGTAACGAGACCTGAAGGCCACAAGCTCTGTCTGGCTCGGTTTCTGGCTCTGGTTTTGAGTCTGTGTGAGTGCTCACCAGTGCATTATACTGTGTGTGACGTTTCGATGTACGATTTATTTTGACAGCACTCACACAGAGTCAAAACCAGAGCCAGATAGAGCTTGTGGCCTTCAGGTCTCTTTACTTAAACACTTAAGCGTCCAGTGGCCTCAGCCTAGTCAGTATTATTGTCAGGGCGACTTTTTATTTTATAATACGTATTAAACACGGAACTATAATTTCCTCATGATGTTTTCCTTCACCATAACTTTTTGAATAAAAATCTTAGTAAGTACACGATAGAATCCACGACCGGTGGATTGGAAGGTGGGTTTGCTACCACTAAACCAGTGCTCGTCTAACAACAAAGTATCAAATAACCCGGTTCCCTCTACGAGTTTACCTCCTTTGTCTTATTTCTTTTAAATATCCTGTTTCACCCCGTTAGACGGTTTACCTCATTTTGTGAAAGGGATGAAGTTTACTGTAGGCCTACCACAAGCTCTGTCTGGCTCTGTCTCTGGCTCTGGTTTTGAGTCTGTGTGAGTGTTGACTAAATAAATCCTATGTCGAAATATCACACACACAGTATAAACACTGGTGAGCACTTTACTTATTATTGTTATTGCAATTATGCTCGTATTTTATGTTATTTATTTTTACTAACGTAGACTCAAAACCAGAGCCAGAGATAGAGCCGCTCAGAGCTTGTGGTATGCCTACTGTAGGGGTATTAGTAGTAGTAGAGCTCTTTGTGTGTCTCGTGGGGGTGCGTACTACCACCATGTCTATTTCTGCCGTGAAGCAACATCGCTGTGTTTCAGTTTGATGGGTGTGGGTGCCGGTGACATTACCGGCACGTGAGGCTGAACATCTGTATGCCTCAAGTTGATAGAAGCAGGGCAGTGCATCGTAGGGCACGTTCCTGACGTGTGTGACCTACGAGGCAATGTTTTGTTATAGGCGATGGTTACCTTTTTATACTTGTTCCATCAGCTATATTTGTATATATTTTTTTAAATCTTTTTGTTACTCTGTTCGTACTGTGTTTTTGTGTCCATATGAAATGTATTTTCTTTCTCTCTTTTCTTTCTAGTTTCTTTTTTTCTTTTCATTTGTGAATCATCCAGTGTGCGGCGTCTCTTACCCACCCTAATGTGCGTTTCTAGTCCATTAGCCGTTGTATCTTACAGCTGATGTGCGCCGCCCTAATTACACCCGCACAAGTCGTTAGGATCTCAAGTTTTGTTCACCTGATAACTGGCGTAGTTTACGGCCTTAATGATAGCAGACTTAAACCTCGGTCTGGCTCTGTCTCTGGCTCTGGTTTTTAGTCTGTGTGTCTGCTGTCTAAATAAATCCTACGTCAAAAAGTCTCAAAATACACTAGTCACACAATACACTAGTGAGCACTCACGCAGACTGAAAACCAGAGCCAGAGACAGAGCCAGGCCGAACTTGTGATAACCCATCTACACTCGCCTAATGCATCTTTTTTGTTAATCTCCTCTCTACATGCCCAAACCATCTTAGATACCTTACGTTTGAGGGTAGTCTTAGATACATCCATGTATTCAAATTGGCACGCTAACATTTTTACATTGCCAGGAAAATAGCTGCTTTCCTCAAGATGTTTTCCTTAAAACAAGTATACTGTTTTGACACTTTAACTAATAAAAACGTGCTACACAAGCATAACCAAATAAAACCACGTCAATTAAAACCAAAAACGAAATCGGATACGGACGAGCATTCGCCCACACCCAAATTTACGTTATTTCAGCACAATAAATTGCAATTTGCGGGTTGTACAGTCCTATAATGAGGCTCCATTCATTCGAAAGCTGAAATTCACACTGAAAATTTCATTCCCCTCCAGAGCTAACAAGTTGTATAGAACGATGTAACTTTGACCTGGATTTTGAATTTGTACCGCTATTTTGTGTCAAGCTATGTGCACATTTATGCATTCTGCAGCGGCGATCAGTGAAACACTGTCAAATATCACAGCGATTTTGAATTTGTACCGCTATTTTGTGTCAAACCTTGTGCACATTTAAGCGTTCTGCGGCGGCGATCAGTGAAACACTATCAAATATTACAGTGATTTTGAATTTGTACCGCTATTTTGTGTCAAACCTTGTGCACATTTAAGCGTTCTGCTGCAGCGATCAGTGAAACACTGTCAAATATCACAGCATTTTTTTTTTGCGCTCTTTAGTGGTCGCTGAAACGGTATAAAGTAAACCTTCATGAGAAAATAAAATATTGAGCCCCAATTTAAGCAGAGCCTGTACTATGGGAACCATATAGTTGACAAAATACAGAACTGGCTTTTCAGCTCAGTTGGTAGTTGCTCTGCCTTCTCCGTAGGTTGTGGGTTCGATCCCCACCCAAAAATATCTGTGTGGTGAACGCAGATGTTTGTTCTAATATAACACCCAGACAGAGAACAAACATCTATGTGCACCGCATAAATTTGGACACATCCGTCTACCACTGTCAAAACGTGTCAAAAACTCCACTGCTGGACATAGGCCACCTCCATACATTTTCAAGAAGCACGATGAGCCATCATCCGCCGACATACCGTCTATACAATGTCGTCGGTCCATCGGGTGGGTGGGCAAATCACTTCACATTAGCTAAGCGAATTTTGCAAAGTTACAAACGAGTCAGTCAAAACAATTTGACTTTTAAGGGACTCGTTCGTTTAATGTTAGACTGTAAATGTGTAATTTATTTTATGTTCTACAAACTTTAATTGCTTTACACTTGAACAGGTTGTTAATGCAGCTGAAAGAGAATAGCTGGTTTAGTCTTGAAGCGAGCGAGCGATGCGTCGAGATTGCTCAAAAATGATTTTTGCGCAATCTCGACTGCACTTCCTCCAAAATAGGGTAAAAAAAGCACCCAAGTGCGAGTCGGACTCACCCATGAAGGGTTCCATAGCATCAAATAACATAATATAAAGGTTTTTGTACTTCGTCGAAAGGTAAATTGCGGTTTACGATTTATGACGTATAAAAAAAAACTACTGCCTAGATCTCGTTCAAACCAAATATCGTTGGAAGTTTGCATAGTAATGCACAATATATATTTTTTTAGTTTTATCATTCTCTTATTTTAGAAGTTAGAGGGGGAGGGACCAACTTTTTTCAACTTTGGAAGTGTCTCTCGCGCAAACTATTCAGTTTAGAAAAAAACTATATTAGAAACCTCAACATGAAGACCTATTCATAGATACCACACGTATGGGTTTTATGAAAAAAATTTTTTTGAGTTTCAGTTTCCAGTATGGGGACCCCCAAAATTTATAGTTTTTTTTCTATTTTTGTGTAAAAATATTAATGCGGTTCACAAAATACATCTATTCGCCAAGTTTAATCAGTCTAGCTCTTACGGTTTCGGAGAAAAATGGCTGTGTCATACGGACGGATAGACAGACAGACAGACAGACAGACATGACGAATCTATAAGGGTTCCGTTTTTTGCCATTTGGCTACGGAACCCTAAAAAGGGCTTCTGGCTATCTCGATCGACGGTTGTCTGTATGAGAGAGATTAGCTGTTGCATTTAATTTTGTTCATTATAAAGTCGTTAAGTTATTTCTTTCCACATTAAACTATTTGAAATAATTGAGAAATCTATAAGCTATTTCCATTTTTATATAGTACGTAGCCACCAGCGATGGAACAAGCATTATAGCCCACCAGATGTTGGATGGCCTCTCCAAAAATGCCCCGTAAGATCACCTGTTACTAAAAAAAATTGAAGTAAACCAGCTTTTTATAACTTAGCTGTGCAACCATTAATATGTTAAGTTATTTTGAACACAATAAAGGTAGCTTTGACTTAATAGGGAGCTTTGAGAGAACAGAATGGCAGTAATTCTTACGAGGTTGGCATTGACTGTCTAACAAATAGGCACAAATATAAATTGGTGGTTGTTTTACACAGCGCCATCTAGCTCCAAACTAAGCAAAGCTAGTACAATGGGCACAAAATAACTAATAGAATATTAATGTTTAAAAACCTTTGTATTAATATATGATAAAACTGACCAACGCGAAGCCAAAAATCTTTTTTTTCGCAGCACGTTTTTGCTCCAAACTAAGCAGAGCTTGTACAATGAGAATCAGATGAGGATGAGCTTTTTAAATGCATACTTAGACTACAGTAAACTAGACTAGACAGAGTTTAAACATCAATGTTCACCACACAAATATTTTTGTTCTTGTGCGGGATCGAACCCACGCCCAGTGACAAAAGCAGTGCTACTCCAAAACTAGTTAGTTTTTATTAAACGGTAGGAACCAAGCCGTAGTTTGTTGCCTGTTCTTCTAGGCTTGGTTGTGTTGAACTGGCACCTAGACTTACCTACCTATAAGACGTTTTATAGTCATCCTTGTGATCATTATCATCATCACCAGCTTGAAGAAGTCCACTGCTAGCCTCCCCTACACATTTCCAGGAAGAACGATTCTGAGCCCTTTCCATCCACCGACTTCCCGCGATCTTAACAATGTCGTAGGTCCATCTGGTGGGGGGCGCCCTACGTTTCATCTTCCGGTTCGTGGTCGCCATTCGAGAACCTTTAATCCCCATCGCTTTACACTTTTTCTTCCTTGTTATACTACTGAATCCCCAAAGCTTTACACTTTTGTTTTCTTCCTTGTTATACTGAATAAATACATGTTTGAGTTTGAGTAGATGAAAATGTAGCTTTTACTAAATTGTGTCTTTGTTTGTTTCAGATGCGGCATTAACTATCATCTACAATGATGAAGATCAAGAGCATAGATTCATATTCAAACAATTTAACAAGTAAGTTTATCATCTCCTTCTTCCTGTCTTTATCCCACTTTATGTAAGGTCGGGACAACATGTCTTCCTCCTCCATTCCCCTCTGTCAGTCGTTATCTCTGCATTCACCCCTCTCCTATCCATGTCATCTTTCACACAGTTCATCCATGCTTTCTTTGGTCTACCTCTGCTCACATATCCATCCACATCCATACTCATCACTCATGTACGGCACGTTCGTGACCTATGAGGCAATATGCTATACTATAGGCGATGGTTGCCACTTAACATCAGGTGGGCCATTTACTTGTTCCATCAGCTAGTTGTATTTAAAAAAATCGGTTGTCTGAAAAGTCGGTTTACTGACGATAGTTGAACGTGACAACGTCATACAGCTGCTGTCCACGCAGACGCATCGTTCACTCAAGTAGGATAGGAGAGAGACAGATGTCGAACGCTGCCGAACGCGGAGGCCGTGCGTGCCTCTTTGTTTCTCGTTACGCGCTCTCGCTTGCATTTCAAACCTTAAACGGAACGCCTCAGAGTGAGGTAACGCCGTATGAGTCATGTTTTTTCATGCGTGCAGCCGGCTCCATCGAATTATAAGACGTTGTCACGTCAATATACTTTTTTGCGATCACACATAAAAACTTCACACACGTAGATAACGCCTATAAAGTACTATCAGATCGACACCTATCTTACGACTGTTTAATATCCCTCTCAATTTAACATTTCACCGGTTTACTGTGTTGTTACTTTGTCGGTGTTACTCGTAAACATTTGAGATGTTGGCACACTGAGTATTGATTGCCAATCAAAGGAGAAACTCTGTATCTCTGTCGATAGAAAGATCGTTGTATTCGATTCGATTTTTAAATTGCGTTACAAAGCGTCACTTTTGATGCATTGAAAGTAGTAAGGACCACTTTGAAATGTCTTTTTATTATTATTATTTAATTATTAATTAAACTCAAATTAGGTTCGAACTTATATATATTTAATAGAAATAGCACACGTGCACAATTTGAAATACAACTTTGGCAATCACATTATGGTAGCACTTGGTCAATGGAATAGTATTAATTAAATAAATCACTGACATCTGACAAAAAGAAAATAGGAAATCCACACAAACTAGAAATTTCTTAAAAGCTAGGTAAATCTTTGCACCAGTTTCCAAATTTGTAGTGGCCATAGCTGTCGTTTAGTAAGTAGGCCGCTAAGTCTGTTGCCATCTCTAGGTTGGATCCCCACGAATGTTATATTGTATTTAAAGCATTAATTACAAAAAAATGTTTATAAGTATTATTAACGCTAATGAAATTTGGCACAAACATTGATTATAATTTGGCACATAGGCTACTTTTTATCCCGGTAAAATGTATGGTTCCCGTGGATGGGTTTATTTTAACTTCAATCGCGGGTAACACCGCGGGGCGCAGCTAGCACATACTACGTTTACTATTTTATACACTAACTCAAAATGTTCATCCGAGGAAATGAACATAAACATTATACTTTAAAGATAAAACGTCTTTTAGTGTTTTCTGTAATTTTCTCATTGCGCCCGCAACTTTAGCGGTACATTCAGCGACATAAAACTTTAAAGCCAATAAAAACGGAGCCATCTCTGGAACAGCTGATAAGCGCTTTTTTATTCAACTGTACTGGAGTTCGTTCGACGTTTTTACATTTTTCAACGAACTGGGTTTCAAGATTTTTACATTTCTCCCTGTTTTTATCGGTGATTTAAGCAACAATAAATAGAATGTAGGTCAATTGGAATACATTTCCAAAATCATTAACTACCCTTCTTCTGGAGCTGTCAAGTAAAAGGAAATACTACTTTTTATAGAGTCACTTTTTACGTATTTAAAATTCTATCTAATTTCGGCTATGAGGGCTTTTTATGTTCATAATCACGTTGAAGTATTCATTTGTTTTTTTTATCAATAAAGAGCAAATAGTTTTGTAAGCCAGTTCGAAATTTAAATACAAACTTTTGATAAGTTACCTCCTTGGTTTGCCCTATTTCGGAATTAAAGATCGTTCTATTTTTAAATTACACGACAGAGGTAATTGTAAATGTATAATCTGGGCTAAACACGTCAGTAAAATGGATTTTCATACAATTTTTGCCGGCCGCTGCTCGCATGTATTTGGCCAGAAGATTTTTCTCGAAGAAGGTTGTTAAAATAATCCTCATATTTCCCAGCATGTTTGAGAAAAAGCAATTTAGATCAACAACAATAACACAATCCCTAATTAGCACCATCCCAAATTAACACGATCTTTCATTTCCAGCGGTCTTCGGAAGGGGAACGACCCTCGGTGGAATTCCGAAGGGCACAGCCATTTTGGTAAGTACAAAATAATTGATGCTTATTTGAGATTATTATTTATTTTTGTATTAGAGACGGCTGTTTTGTTATAACAAGCTAGTAAAATCGCGGTTCGTGAGAAGTTAAGGCTTTTGAGTTGATTTTTCAATCAGTTTTTATATGCAAAAAATATTTAGTCTAAGTTTAGCCCTTGAGCCTCAAGCAAATATGACACCTTTCCATTGAGTTGAGTCATAAAACCTATGTTTCAGACATTTGTATTGAAAAAAAGTTAATAACACAGAAAAAAATCAAAATACAGAACACAACGGGCGGTCTTATCACTTAGAATACCCAACCTTACTTAGAATACCTTAGTTATGTTTGCTATACCCTATGCAGGGTCCATGTGATACCTACTTACACCTAAAAACTATGTATGTACAAACTAAACCATGTGTAAAGCAATAAATGTATTGAGTATTGAGTAGAACGATCTCTTTTAAACAAGCTTGGTCAAGATCAACAACAGTAGGCCTACCATGAGCTCTGCCTGGCTATGTCTCTGGTTCTGGCTTTTAGTCTGTGTGAATGTTGACTAAATAAATCCTACGTCAAAACGTCACAACGTCAAACGTCGTTTACTGTGTGCAGTATAATGCACTAGTGAGTACTCACACAGACTCAAAACCAAAGCCAGAGACAGAGCCAGATAGAGCTCATGGTAGGTCTTACAGATGGACCATCTAAATCTTCCTTCTTATAACAAAAGTAGTCGGAGAATTTTTAATTGAGCAAAATAAATTAATTCTCAAAATAATACGAGAAATATGAGCTTAAAAGGCTTAAAAACATTCCCCGCTGAGCTTAATAATACTTCAGTTAATTTTCCTCACTTGTTTAAAAACCGCATTTTCCGAGCTCTTCATATTTAAACGTGAATCAAAACTTGTATTTAGCATCACTTCAAATTCATTTGCAGTTTAAAAAGAGCTTTATTGCGTGGTGTTTAGATTCAGAATCGGATGGTGACTCCTATAATTTTGTAATTGCATGGCACTGTATTATTTGTGATTGTATTATAGTGTTCTCTGATACTATTTTAAATGAAGGGGTAAATTTTCAATCTATTATAGGCTTGACAAAAACAAGGATTAACATTTTTGACGTGACAACGTCTTATAATTCTGCACGCACGAAACAAATACTCATGTGGCTTTACCTCGCTCTGAGGCGTTCCATTTAAGGCTTGAAGTGCAAGCGAGAGCGCGGAACGAGCGACAAAGAGACACGCACGGCCTCCGCGTTCGGCAGCGTTCGACATCTGTCTCTCTCCTACTTGAGTGAGTGATGCTTCCGCGTGGACAGATATATGGGTCCGTGAGGAACCAAGGCCTTGCGGGACTTCAAAATGTTGTCTAGGCGACTGATTGAAGCGATGCGTGATCCAAGGGCTGGTGAGTATCTGACGCAGCGCATTAGCATTGCTATTCAGCGTGGCAATGCTGCCAGCGTCTTGGGGAAGCTTCCGTCTGGTACTGATGCGTCAGTGATTTGGATCAGTTGAGCTATCTCTAGATCGTTTGTAGCGGTCTGCAGATAGCTCAACTGTTGTTTGTTTATTTTGTAAATACTTGAGTAAGTATTATAATCTTTTACGAAACAGAGTTGATAAATAAATAAAACATGTTGAGCGTAAAATCCTAAACTTAGTCGGATGTCGTTCAAAGTTGGAATTTAGTTCCTCCCTTACGTCGTGTTTTGCGGTAGCTACAGCAACTTTGGTACACTTCAGTGCAAAATTAGAGACATGGTGATTCATTTTTTTTTATTAATAACTAGTAGTTCGCCTCGAACTGAGATCTCGTGATGCGATCCAAATGCTCCGAAAAGTTAAGTTAGTAGATGGTAATCAGAAAAAAAATTGCCACCATCACGCATTGTGTTTTATCTACTTTGAGAAAGTATTTCTGTCCAGATTCACTGTTTGGCCTATCTTTGACTATCCTTCACTAGCTTTGTATGGTATACAAGTTTTAACTCAATTAGCCAATTGATTGAAGAGTTCTGGCTTCTAGAAGGATGGAGAAAATTAGCTGAACCGAAAAAAATACGGACAAAGAGGTCTTAGGGCGAGTAATGGAAAAGAGAGTTATACCTAAAACGGTATAACATCGACATGACAGCAGACATTAAGAACATATTAAAGGAAAGGTTGATTGAAAGCGTGAAAGAAGAAGGTCAAGGATAGTTGCGTGAGTGACATAGATACAGAAGAGAAGATTGCTGTCATGTCGTATAAGAAAGCCAAGGAGGCCGCATTCGAAAGACTCAATTTGGAGACACTGCATCAAAACCCCGACAAGAGCTAAGCTCTTAAAATTTAAGAAAAAGAATGGATTCATTTAATTGAGATTTCGTACCAAAAGCAGCAAGCCACTGTAAACTGAATATTTTTTATTAAATTTTGATATCGAAAACATTGGTACTCGAAATAAATAAACCAACAAATACCAAAACGTGAACCAACTGCGTAATGTTGCTATCAAAATAGCATAAACATAATAAATGATCCAAGTTAAATTGTCCAGCAGTGTACAAAACTTGCTCAGTCTGAGTTGAGTTTTGTCGTAAATTACGCGGAAGTTTTGAACATGCTTCTCGAATTTCGAGCAAAAGATTTTTTGTCGTGAGGTCAAGTTATACAATTTTGACAAAATTATATACAAAATATGTATTATTATCATAAACAAGATTGTATTTGGAGGTCAAGGATAATATTGAAATTCAAAATGTAATATTTTTTTCCGTAGGCCTACCACAAGCTCTGTCTGGCTCTGGTTTTGAGTCTGTGAGTGTTGAATAAATAAATCTTACGTTGAAACGTCACACACACAGTAATAAACTGGTGTCGCACTACGCTGGTTTGAAGAAGATTGAAAAGAAAAAGGGAAATATAAGTACACCTTCTAGGTATAGGAATGACCAAAACCAATAAGCCTTAACCCAAAGGAAGTAAAAAGAGGAAATAAACTACATCGCTCGCATACCCACTCGTGTGCAGGACGCTGAGAAACCCATTGTCGTGGCGTTCAACTGTCGTTACACGAAGGAAGATTACGTGGCAGCGTCGCGCAATAGTAATCAGCTCTGTCTATCTAGCCTGGGCTTCTCTTCGGCAGACCGTTTTTACGTCAATGATCATCTGACACAGGCCAACAAAGCCCTTTTAGGTAAGGCAAGGGCTTTAGCAAAGGAGAAGAACTTCAAGTATGTGTGGGTAAAGCACTGCAAAATCATGGCCAGGAAGTCGGACACAGCGCCCATATTTTTTATCAGGGGCGAAAACGATTTGTTAAAAATCACTTCCTAACTAACTTTTCAAATGTGCTACCAATATTTACTTTCCTATTTGTAACATCCGCAAACAGTTTGAGAACCGCTTCCAAGTCCAAAGTCTATCATTGTTCTTCAATGCACAATAGAATCGCCAACCAGTTGCTCGTGAAGCAAGTAAGTTTATCGCTTCCATTCACGCAAACCTCGCTTACACGCGCGTACGCATTTCACTACATACAGGTCATTATCGCCTGCGCTTGGGCTTACTTATGCCTTACGCTAGCCGAACATTTAACTTTGTCGCAACTCGAAGTGCGCAAAATTACCTCATATTTAAAAAAATATTCACCCGATTTTTTACTTGAAACTCGGTGGATTTATGTTTACTGCTTGATTAGTTTTACTATTGTTATTATTGCTTTTGCATTTATATTGGGGATACAGCCTACATTTTTAATTTTTGATAATGTGATCAATTTTTACCTATTTATCGGCAGTGGTTACTTTTATGTGTTAAATATACTGCACTCTAGTTTTTGTGACAATATTAATGATGGCTACTTTTAATGTTTATTATCAAAACACTCGGGGGCTGCGTACTAAGACACATATTTTTAAGCGATCACTTAACCTTAATTCATATGACGTTGTTGCTTTAACAGAAACTTGGTTACTCGATAGTATAAGCGACAGTGAACTCTTTGACGGTAGGTATCTTGTCTGGCGTCGTGATAGGAACTATTTGAAAACTAAACAAACAAAGGGTGGGGGCGTCCTTTTGGCAGTGCGCCGCGATCTGACTGTAATTGAGCGCCCAGAGTGGGCCTCGTCAGCTGAGGACTTATGGGTCACATTAAAATACAAAAATAAGGACCGAACTGTACATCAAGTACACCTTTGTGTGCTGTACCTATGTGACGAAAATCGTGGTCATTCCTATGATACTCAGCTACGTAACTTCACAGACAACCTGTCAACAAGAGTTGAGTCGAATCCTGACGATGTTTTCGTGATAATGGGTGATTTCAATATGCCCATGGTGGATTGGACGTTTGATGGAAATTACCTACAACCTTCAGGTATGTCTGGGGAAACTCAAGTACATTTCTTTGACACTCTCTCGGAGTGTAACCTAAACCAGTTTAATGCATGTCGTAACATATCTAAATCTAGAATTTTGGATCTAGTACTATGTAACGCAGAAATTTATGTGTCTGCCTGCGATGATCCCTTAGTTCCAGAGGACGACCATCATAAATCATTAATATTCTCCCTAAAATTTTCTAACGTTGCACTTCTTAAAACAAACCCAAGGAAAAAATATTTTTATGAATCAGGGGATTATGATAAAATCAAGTCTGAATTAAAATCAATCGAGTGGGGGGATCGTCTGTATGGTGTCACATTAGACCAAGCCACTGACTATTTTTACAAATGTATAAATGATATAATACTAAAATATGTGCCTTTTAAGTATATCTACTCGTCGACATTCCCGCCATGGTATAATGCTAGTCTGAAAAAAATTCTTAAGGAAAAGTATAAATACCTCCATAAATATCGTACATATGGAAATATTTCAGATTATGATACTTTTAACTTACTACGGATTAGAGCCAGGGCTGTTGAAGGAGAATGCTATCGAACCTACATTAAAAAAACTGAAGAGTCAATAGTGTTAAACCCTAAATTATTCTGGACTTGTATAAAATCAAATAAAAAAGGTAGCAATTCTCTTCCGGCTACTCTGTCATACGAAGGCCAAACTATTGATACCGGTGAAGGAGTGTGTAATATTTTCGCTACTTATTTTCAATCCACCTTTCTCTCTCCTTCGTCTCACATTAGTAGTGCTCATCAGTCATCAGATAGCGATTTAAACTTTTCTAATACCACCAATGTTATAGGTGATATTGAGGTGAATCCGTGCTTGGTTTTAAAGCTTCTAAAAACACTAGACTTATCTAAAGGAGCTGGCCCGGATCACGTACCACCTCTATTTATAGTAAATTGTGCTAAGGAGCTGGCAACGCCGCTTACCTTGCTGTTTCAGCGCTCTGTAAGAGAAGGTATAGTTCCCAGCATATGGAAGTCAGCCTTTATTACGCCAGTTCATAAAAATGGTAGCAAGGGAGAGGTAATAAACTACAGGCCCATTTCCAAGTTGTGTCTTTTTGCCAAGATACTTGAGCGACTCGTGTTTACCCAAGTGTACAGCATCCTTTCAGCCACATTTATCCCAGAACAGCACGGGTTCTTAAAGCATCGCTCGACCACATCCAATTTGTTATCATTTATTGACTTCACAACCTCAAATATGGATGCTGGTGGGCAAGTTGATTCAATCTTTACTGATTATAGTAAAGCATTTGATCGTATAGACCATAACATACTCCTTCAAAAACTCATGTCTGCTGGTATACACGGTAATTTGTTTAGGTGGTTTACATCTTACATTGGAAACCGATCCCAAGCTGTAACGTTGAATGGTTTTCTTTCTGACTGGCATATCGTTCCTTCGGGGGTCCCCCAAGGCTCTCTGCTTGGTCCATTATTATTTAATATTTTTATCAATGATATAAGCTCTTGTTTCTTACATTCAGAATTTCTATTGTATGCAGACGATATGAAAGTCTTTAAGAAAATTTGTTCTTTGGACGACTGTTATTTACTTCAACATGACCTACAGAGACTCGAAGAGTATTGCTCGCGAAATAATTTGGATCTTAACGTCAACAAATGTCACTCGATCACATTCACTCGCAAATCGAATATAGTTGAATACAATTACACATTAAAAAACACTAAACTCCGACGACTAAATGAAGTGCGTGATCTTGGTGTAATACATGACTCGAAACTAACGTATGAGAAGCACATTGACAATATAGCTAAGAAAGCTAACAAGACAATGGGCTTTATTAAAAGATCCTGCTCTCAATTTTCTGACGTCAAGGTTGTTAAGATATTATACTGTTCTTACGTACGTAGCATCCTAGAATATTGTTCACAGATCTGGAATCCGCGGTGTAGTGTATATATAAATAGATTAGAGACTATTCAGCGTAAATTTATGAGTTATCTTCAATATAAGTGCAAAGCGTATGATCCTGATTACGAGGCTAGATGCAAAAGGCACCATATGGTACCGCTCGAAGTGAGAAGAACCATTACTGACATATGTACCACTGTAAAAATAGCACAGTCTCAACTCGACTGCCCTCATCTTCTTTCTTTAATTCGTTTGCGTGTTCCCACAAGAAGCGTTAGAACACCCTCTCTCTCTCTTTATGTTCCTCACTGTGCAACTAACTACAGGAAAAATTCATTTTTTGTTAGGTCAGCGAACTTTTATAATGAATTGGTTGGCTATCCTGAGTTGGATCTTTTCAACAGCAAACCATCTTCATTCAGGCGTGTTCTCGTCAACCGTTGGTCGGAAGCGGTGCCTCAACTGTAGTGTGTGGTTAGGCAGAATTAGGATTTTTTGGATTTATTGGTTATTTGGCTTTGGTTCTTTAATTAAGTGTGAGTAATGTAACTATATAGATAGATAGATAGATAGATAGATAGATAGATAGATAGATAACTCTTTATTGTAACTACCTATTGTTATTTTTATACTTTGGTTTTGTCACTTCACTTTTACTTTAATTTATTCTTTTTAAGGCAACACGTGCCTATTTGTAGTTTTATATATGCGAAAACATTTAATTGGTAATTAGATATTTAAGTTGTTATTGCCTAGTTTGTAGTACTGTTTGTTTTCCGAATAAAATAAAATAAAATAAAATAAGTCTGCATCAGCAAATAGGTTCCGCTGAAATTTTAATTAAATCGAGAAACGGAATCCAGTAAATTGTAAAGGATACCTCAACTTAATATTTTTCAAAACCATCGCTTGAAAGACGAGAGAAGTATTTGCATCAAACTTCTGAGTTTGAGTTCAAAGTAAAATACAGCTTACACTCCTGGATTTAAAGTTAGAATTGGTTTGGTTTATTACGAAACTTCGATATAGATTAGTGGTGGAACTTTCTAGAGCTAAGAGAAGTTTGTAGTGCATTGCGGAGTTTCAGTGCACGCTTAAACTAAACCGGCTTGGAACTACGCGATCGGTGTTTAAATTGTTTTGAACTGGTTTTTCCTGGGGCTTATAATTTTAAGTTTTTTTGCGCTTTGCAGAAATTGCGAGTTTCAATAGTTTAGAACTGTTGGTACTGGCTTTTAGTCAGTGGCGGATTTGGCCTAAGGCACCCAGGTAGTCTAATGGTGGGACATTTGCCTTCCAATCCAAGAGTCCATAATGGTCCTTTAACAGTCATTTTGACGAAAAAGATGGCATCAAAACCATCGGAAACTCTTATGTTCAAATCAGGATATCACTTATTACACTTTCATACCATCTGCTCACTTTGTGCTAAGCCCTCAAGTAATGTCGGTTAAAATACCACCAAAATTACACAACAGAACTCAAAATAACACTAGAAAAACAATTTAAATGAAAAATCTATGTGACTTCCCAAAATGAGAAAAAATTATGATTTTATGGCATGAAAGCAAGAGACTTTTAGTGAGACACTATAAACTGCCCTCTTGTTCATAAAATAGTCTGAGTACCTACAAAATGCGATGTATTTTTAGTAGAGTTATTTTTTAATTTGCTTTTTCTCTACCTCATCGTTCAGTTATTGTTATGAGTAGTTTTCTTCCTTTTTTATTTATTTCGCCTTAGTTTTTCAATTGAAATGGTTTTTCAACTGAAAATATTTTTGTTTCAGGTCATCCAGATGCTAAAAAAATTAAACAAGCAGCAAAGTAAGTTCCATTTAATTATTATTTTCAAATATTGGTTTTTAATAATAGTTTTTGTAAATAATGTATATGTATTTATGGCTAGTGTTTCGATTCTAAATTTTTTTTTATACGCAAAGTTTTGTCGGTCGGTCTTTTGACGGTCAAGATACAAGACAAAAATTCTTTTTTCTTAGTCCAATAGCAACATAACTTCAATTACTCAACTGAGATTTGCACCGGTATTTGCTTAAATCATGCATACATCTGTGTTGCTACTATATTTTTTCAGTAAAAACTTTTCTTATCATTTTATAAGAAAGGAGTTTGTTTCACCAAGGAGGTTTGCATAGCTTGATATGTAGTAAACTTAAACTATAACATGACAGGCATAGTCTGACGGAGAGTGATTTCAAAATGGAACGCATTTACAATGCATTGAGCAGCAAACGCTTACTTACACAGCCTCTTTGCACAACAGTAAATCCTACCTACAGAGGATGTATGATGTAAATATAAAAACAAGAGCGGAAATTATTCTACAATAGAATCTCGAGCATGTGAGGGGTAATAAAGTGACCTAACCAACTTTACCACTGTTCGTTAAGCCATCCCTTTTAGTGACCTAAAAACTTTGACACCAGTGGTGGCCACTGCCACATACGAACTTACCTAATTTAGTTTACGAGTCTCAGCGCAACTTTACGGACTCGAGGTGTATCTCTGAGGATGCATATAAGTCTCTTACGATCATGTAATGTTGATGACTCCAGTTTTCGCAAATAATAATCATGTATTGTGATAATTTCGAAGTTCTAAGAAGGATTTTTTACGATCCGTGCAGTGTTTTGAGAACTTTATTAGTGCTGAGTAGTGTAACCCAGCGTTTTCGTAGTGTTAAAGAAAAAAAGTAAATTGTGTAAAAACCGTCTCTAATTGGTTTTTGAATCGTTTTCTTTTGGGTTTAATAAAAAGATCATAATCATGTTTTCGTACAAAACTATTTTAGTTTATTTTTATTTGCTATAATTAAGAAAATATTTTAAATATAAAATTATTATTTGTACCTTGAACCGATAAGTTTCCGAACGCGCCGATAGTTTCCGAACGAAACCGAATGAGTGTGACGTCACAAGGCTTGATGTCTCCTCATCGTAGGATACAATTTGATGCTGATACAGAGCCAATCCTATATCATTATGACGTCACAAATATGGCGGCCAATAGTGGTGCGTTTGTTCACGTGGTTATTTTTCAAATTTTATAAATTTTCAGTTGCAAACAAATTCAAATATTATTTTCAATAGTTTATCGCATCGAAGATCATTATAATTTATGATAAAATTTTGAAATAAATAAGAAAATTGAAGACTTTTTAGATTTAACAGAATTTTTCAGTCAGACCCCCCCGCTCGTAACATTACAAATATGATAGTGAAGAGGTTTATACAGAGATTATTGGAATGCCGTAGCGGCCATGTTCGCGCATAATCTATACGTGAATGCCGCTCTAAGTTATGAGTGTGCTTTGTTGCAAATTGTAAATAAATCATATGATACAATACGGCTTTGAATTACTACAAATTGGGATCATTTTACACTATTCTAAGTTGATGGAAAGGGCAAGAAACATTCTTCCTGGAAATGTATAAGAAAGGGTTTGGAATATAGCAGTGGTTTTGTGAAAGATAGAATAACGAGCTTACGGCCCACTTGATAGTAAGCGGTCACCGTCACCCATAGACACCCAACAATACCAAGGGTGCTGTCGTTGCATTGCCTACCCTGGAGGAGTTTTTAAACGTTTTTCTTGATGTTGTACGACAAAAAATGCTATAAAATTCTACGACATAAAATGCTACAAAGATTAAAAATAATGCCGTGGCATTATTTTAAAGCATCGGATGTGATTTCATTGCACGGCATTGAAAGACGCGCTACGGGCTCGGCAACGGCATCAGAAGGACTCCAGCTCTCGTTTTGAAATACCACGGAGTGAGGTGGCGTGGCATGCCGTGGCAAGGCGCTGGAATGCTGCCGCGGTATTTTTAGTGTCTAATAAGCGCCGACTGACGGCAAAATCCTTTACCATACCGTCCCGGTCTCTGTAGGCTTTTAAAGTTAAAGGAGAGGAAGATCCTCGCTATAGGTGACCACTAAGAACGTTGCTTTACATTGTCCAATGGCTCCACCATATTTCAGTGTGTACAGAAACTGTAACGAACGCGTGCCATAACTCCGGGCTCGACGTAAGTCATAAATTCAAATAGAACATTATGCACAGACACGGCCGCCGCGGTAATTTCATTAATCTCAGCTTAATGTATGCATGGTTAACTTAACCGATGGTTAGCGAGATTGTTACGTGACCTGTTTGTATGGAAAAGTGTTCATTATACGGTGTTTTGCGAAAGGAGCCTCTTAGGCGCACTCTAAATCCTTTCAACACACTAGTACTGTAGGCAAGACAAGGAGATATCATGTTTAAGTAGAGAGGACAACTCAGTTTTTTAGTAGTTTTTTCTTTTAAGCTTCAGGCCGTGGGTTCGACCCCCATCGAGAACAATCATTTGCTTTTATGCAATTAATTTAGATGTATTTTATCTGTCTGGGTGTATTTACAAATAATATCCGTTTTAAAATCTTGAGAAACTGATTTCATGACCAAACTGTTTAACCGATTTTGATACAACTTCTATGGAACCAATCTGAAAGTATTAAGTTCAAGATAAAAACATATTATTTCCAAATCGGTTCATAAATGACGGAATTATGCCATATCAAACATAATAAAATACAACCAAATTGAAAACCTTATCCTGTTTTATTGAAAGTCGGTTAAAAAATTATGATAATTTTGATTATTTTTTACAGAGCCGCATCACACAAGAAACTAAAAACAATAGGAAGAGACGGGTTTTTCATAGAAAAGGGATATGGTAAGTGTTATGCGATAAATAAGCTTAGTTATTTTATATCTTTCTAAAGGTCAAAGTATGCGAGTGATAGGTCATCAACGGCAGTCTGTCTCTTAACTTTAATTTGAAACTTAATAAGGCTCTTACATAATTATGGGTAACATTTTTCTTTAATACTTTGCGCTGTTTTTATAATTTTCTATAATAATATTTCAGTCTAGCTAATTAAGGCTAACAAGTTATTGGAGATTGTCCTACATTTTTAGAGCAAACAACGATAGCATACCAATTATTATTTTAAATTTAAAAAAAATTAACTGTCCTTTAAGCTCAGTTAATAGCAGGTCTGCCTTCTGCGCAGTAGGTCGTGGGTGCGATCCCCACCTAGAATAAATATTGGTGAGATGAACACAGATATTTGTTCTCTGTCTGGGTGCTAAATTGTATTCTAAGTATGTATTTACTAAAAGGTACGCAATCACCCAACATAAGTATTAAGTTTGGTGGAAGTTACCCTCATTGTTTTTTTTTGTTTCAGGTGTCAGTTTCGTGATGAGAGCCAAACGAGACTTGGGAAACATGAATATTCTTATAACAAACCATTTTAGTGAGAAGATTGTTACTCCTGGAGAAGATGTAAGCATTTAAAATTAAAATTGGTAGAGTCTGTTTAGAAAGAGAGCCGTCGTGGCCAAATTGTGAACTAACGTTTCGATTTTTATATGGCAGCTCATCCCTTTCTTTCTGTCAGCATTTTGCATCATAAAAATAAAATAAAGGAAAAGTACACTAGTTGTGATAGGATCAAAACGCAACATACGCGCTATTGTATTGCCCACTAAATAAAAAAGGTAGTTAACCACAGCTGCGCCCTCATATCCCACGAAGGTTCTCTTTCTAAACAGATTCTACTAAAAATATGCTTCGCACTTGAAGACTCTATTCTATCTCTATGCCGAATTTCATTGAGATCCGTTCAATAGTTCCGGCGTCCATTATTGGAATTATAATTTTCAGATAAGTCTGCAGTGTACAGCGACTGCTGACAGACCACCAAGGTTCCTTTGGGAGAGAGATGGAGTAGTCATATCGGCTAACACAGACCCGAGGTATGCTGACTGTTTCATATTTGTTTTTTTTCACTCTCTTTTACACTCCAAGTGCACTGATGCTCTATTTTTTGTTTTTGCCCTGCAAATTATTTTAATTTACCATAGTATTTTAATTTATTTCCATCCAATTTTATCCCAATTGCCTTAGATGGTGTATCCCTACCAGTCTGCTCTGACTTCTATTACCTCGGCTCATTGATTTAGAACACATTGACATCGACCGAGACCACAACCATTACCAACGATCACTTTGAAACGTCTTAAAGCTAGGTGAGTCTAGGTGCCAGTTCCATGCGACCAAGCCTAGAAGAACAGGCAACAAACTACGGCTTGGTTCCTACCTTTTTTTTTGTTATGGTTAGGAATTGAACTCACGGTCTTTGGCGCAAAAGGCAGAGTTGAGCATTGACACCTGTCATAATTTATGTTATTTATCTCACAGGTATACCCTAGGTCAAATGATGACACCCTCAGGAGTAGGGGTGGTGTCACAACTGAACATATCACGATCGAGGGTTGAAGATGGAGGGTTATACTCGTGCTTGGCTTTCAACGGCGATTCTAATGCGGCTGTTGAACAGGCTGTGGGACATACTGCGAGGATTGATGTTTTTGGTGAGAATCAACATCAAAATAAATAAAACACGGCAAAAACTAATTTTGAAACGCGGGTCAGCCTTATTAAGGGTATTAGTTTACTTGGCTTGTGACTTGTGAGGTTCCACTGAACATCAGATGGAACCTCAGGTGGGTAGTATAAAAACAAATAAAGTACAGGAACACACATAATACTCGTATGGCAGTGATGACAAGGGGTTTTTTATTTAATTCTTGAGGGGGTAGCCAGAGGTACCCTCTAAGCATATAGCGTATAGTTTATATAGCGCATATCAAAATATTCTTGATATTACTGATATAATAATTATGAACGTAGAGCGACTGCCTCTACAAATTCGTAGCACTGTCTACGAACTCGTAGCACCTCTACGGTCTATCTAACTATCTACTATCTAACTATCTTTCGGCGAAGGAATGTTGACTTTGAAATAGCTGAACTCATATACTGAGATAAGCTTAAGTTTTCTGAAAGCGTTGTCTTTCATAAGACGTCCGTCATCATTGATAATTCTTGGTTAGACTAAGCATTAAAGCTCTAGCACAAAAATGGTAGCTTTCGATTTATAAGTCTCTTACTATAATTATTGTGGTTGTAGATATTACGATACTGAAATTTTAATTGTAATATTTTAGGTCCGCCATACATACGAACGCTGCCACCAATTAAAGTGCAAAGTGGAGAATCGTTGAAATTGAGATGTCCTTTCTATGGATATCCTATCAGGTACTACATATTTCTTTTATTTTTTCTATAATAATTTCTTCTTAATTACCAAAATAACTAGTAGTAAGTTTCATTCAACACCACTTAATGCCTTCGAAAGCTGGCATTAAGTGGTGTTAAATGAAAACTAACTGCTGAAATTGACAGTTTGATCTTGCTTTTATAACAAAGTGGTAAAGAATTTCTAAGAAAGCTAAGCAACTAAGGTATTCAGTATGATAAGATGTGGAAAGATCAAAGATGGAGTTTGATAAGTGTTTGTTTTTAGCAAATTAGAATGGGAGCATAAATCAAAGAAAATTATCAGCTCAGTATTCCCTCAACATAACCGATACAAACGGTCATCCAACAATACAAGCATGAAGGCCATGAAGAGGAGAAGAAAACGGCAGATCTTCGAGCCGGGAGAAGATGGAGTTCTACGGATAGCTAAAGTACTGAAAGAAGAGAGTGGGGAAAGTTATACGTGTATCGTTTATAGTCCTTCTGGAGAAATGGCTCGAAGGTAATACAAATAATATAGTGACTACAATGTTTTCGAACAAAAATAAACCTGCTCAAGTCAGTCATACAAATAACAAAGTTAAATTGGATTGTTCACTTTCAGATCTTTTGAAATTCAAGTCGTAGAATCGCCAGAGCTTGACGAACTTCGTGTGGGAACAGGATTGAAAGAAGGACAGATTGTTCAAATTACATGTAATATAGTTGGTGGTGATCCACCAATCTACTTTTCTTGGTTGAAGGATGGGAAGAAGATACCTGGCAGCTTAAAAGTAAGCCATTTAATTTATTTTGTAGCAATCACAATCAGTTTTCTCGATCTTAAAATATTCTTGAACACAAAATTTAAAATCGGTTCCAACATAGACCCTTGTGGTAACCCAATTTATTTTACAGATTACAGAAAGAAGTTCAGAGTTATTCAGTGTACTCATTATAAAACGCGTGTCATTGGAGCATTGTGGTAAATATACTTGCATAGCCACGAACCATGTTGGGAAGGTGAACCAGACAGCCGATCTGTATATCAGTGGTGAGTCTATCAAAAGCTTTGTACAAGTCTAGCAAAACATGAAACGTTGAAGTTCAATATATAAATTATTGTTTATTTATTTTATATTTTTAGTGGCACCAAAATGGATAGAGGAACCATTGAACACGTCATTACTATTAGGACAAAGAGGAGTAGTTTATTGCAATGCAAATGGATATCCTACTCCTCAAATACACTGGATGAAGAGAGATGGTAAGCTTACCCTCTAAACAAGTGTAAGGTATTTAAAATAATACAATTTATTACTGAGTGCCTCTGGTTCTATTGGATTGGTTGTTAGCCTTTTCATTCATATTGATTAGCTGAGCGCTCCTATAAATTAAAAGGCCGTAAACTCTATTGTCATCTCTTTTTAATGACATGAATGTGACAGTGACATGAATATTTTAGCAAGCTGTTTAAAAGTTTTGTCAGGGATTTTGAATGAGAGACTAGGTGTTTAGGAAATTCATTATCATTGATTGCTTAAATAAGAAAAGAGGCATACATTATTTGATTGACATTCCAGCTACCCTCGGTATATGGAGACCAGTCCTGGACTTGGCTGGTGGAGGAGTCATGAGCTATTCCAATGGAACTCTCATCATTGAGGTGGTGTCTCTCTCTGATGAGGGCATGTACGCTTGTAACGTTGAGAATGGA
Organism: Thera britannica; assembly: GCA_939531255.2. Classification (NCBI taxonomy): domain Eukaryota; kingdom Metazoa; phylum Arthropoda; class Insecta; order Lepidoptera; family Geometridae; genus Thera; species Thera britannica. The sequence continues at coordinate 6,793,106 of OW618045.2, forward strand.
GTGGGAGATGCTTTGAATAAGAATGTGTGGATCAGTGTCAATAGTAAGTTAACTTAGTGCTGCTTTCATAAAAATAAACATTTTGTAATAATATGCTTTGTATACAGGGTGTCACAATACTAACGATACTAAACGAAACATAACCCAAATCGACACGGTATTTTACATGATATTCAAATTGCTTACTGATGATGATTGTAATTGCCATATTTTTATTGATTGTATAGTGGTTACTACACTTAAATAAATCACAACTCGCTCAGCTTTTAACTTTTGGGACATTACTAAAATCTTTGTGAAATTGCTATCTTAACTTTTTAGTGCTTGTCTTCATAAGGAGCTTTATTACAATATATCGGAAGTGTGTTGTATAGTATATTTATCTATTAACACGAACCCTTTTAAACTACTTAAGACACCTCCATAACTCAAAAGCTAAGAGGCTTACATAGGTACCTACTTGCAATTTTGCGAGTGGTTGCATAACACCCTGTATAAACGTCTTCGTTAGAATTCCTAATAATGTAATGTAAAACTTATTGTATTTGTAGCATTTAAGATATTAGTGTGATGTGCATAATAAAATGTTTTCTCTTTCTATCTAGCAAAATAGTGCTTTTTGATTTAAAAATACCATAATTTTCTAACGATGTTCTATTTTAGAGCCAGTGCATTTTGAGTCTGTGGGATCAAACGTCACCACCAAAATAGGGTTGCCAGTCACATTTACCTGTCGACCGTTGGGCGACAACCCTATTCGGATAAAGTGGGCTCTCAACGGAAAACCAATCGATTTTACAACGGCTAGGTAAGGATAGTGTCTGCTAAGGGTTTTTACCGATAGCCAATATGAACTCTGATAACGCTTGTTTAAATTATGATGAAACAAGACTCAAATTTTTCTCCTTTGACCTTCCAAATAAAAAAAATAATAATTTACTAAATCGGTTCATAAAATATGTCAGAGGTATGCAGTAACAAAAATAAAACAATATAAACAAAACGGCTATAGTCAGGAAGTATTTGCCTTGCAGGTATAATTTTTTAATCTGTTCATGAGCGCGTTAAGCAGAAAACAACACTTTTTATTTCAAAAATTCAAATTCAAATTCTGTTTTTTATTTGAAGTTGGTTAAAAACTATCATCGTAAAAAGGTTGCCATCGGAACAAAGCCACGCTGCCCGGTTCGTAAGTAATTCTGACCAACACTGCTTTCAGTACCCCAGTATTTGTAGAAGGGTCCTACAAACTTTCTATAGTAATTCAAATTAATCTACTGATAGGCTTAGGAACGCTTTTTGATCAATACACATTGCAGAATTGGTAACAGTGCCATCTCTTATCTACTGCTAAAACTAAATGGACATGCAAAGTAGCTGAAAGCTAATTTTTCAAGATTTCCCACAGGTCACGCTCCTTTCTTTGTAATTTAGTTCTTGCTGCAGCCAACAGATAGCGTTAAACCAAATCGTCGTTGTGGTGCGAGAAGTAACTAAGTGCAAAAAGCTAGTCTCGAGATAATCGCGTTTTAAAGTTTTTTTGTTTTTAAAATGAGTGTAACTTATCAACACTTATAGTTACGAAAGAGGTTTCTTCATATAAAATATAGATAATTTTACCTTACACACTAACTTTCAACAAATTAATGTAAGTAATTATATGGTTACTGAGATACATAACAAAAAGTAAGTTAATTAATTCTGGCATACACATTAACGTAATACCTTGACTAAATATTACTTAATTATGATCTGTTGATGACTCTTACCGACAACAGAATTTCATTTCATTCAATAGCTTTTTATCTGCAAGAAATCACTAAGTGACTTTAGTGAGCAGTGCAACCCCAAGACTTGAAGAATATTGTAAGTAAAGTGATTGAATTAAACTACATAAGATCCCTTAGATGATTTTTGTAGACAGATTTTTGCCTCTACGGGTAGTTATGCACTTCTGACATTCTTGTATTATCTATAATTTTAGTAAAATCTACTCTTTTACATTCTGAGAAGGTACATAATGGGTTTCAAAACACTTTGGCGTCAATAACTCATTTTGGCAAAAAATGTCACTTAGTGACTTCTCGCACCACAACGACGAAATTATTGTGCGTTGAGGTTTTTCGTTCGCATATTGAAACATTTTATTCGTGTTATAGCACGGTCAAACTCTTATAAATTACATAAGTTACCATTTGAATTTTGAACTCAAAATATTTGGCGTTGCTTAGCAAAAACTGGCTGCAACCAAAAGATGGCGCTAAACTAAATAAACGCACGCTGAGATTTTTCGTTGGATTTTTTATTCATGTTATATGCACGGACAAATTCTAAGTCATTTCAATCTTAACTGATGAAATTTGGCGTTGCTGACCAAAAAGCTCATAGATTATGTGTACCTACATGCACCCTTCATACAAATTTCCAGATATGTATAATATTTAAACTTGACTGACAAGCAAAGCAATAGGCAGAAGCTAGTTCTCAACAAGGTTTCATTTACAGGGTATCAATATCTGAAACCATGACACACAACGGACTGAACAGCGTCATCAACATAAACTATGTCGAGACAAGGGATGGAGGTAGCTACGAGTGTCGTGCTAGCAACCCATATGGAGTTGCTGTTTTCAGTGTATATTTGGATATTCTTGGTAAGTGGGATATAATTATGTCCTTGTTGAACTTTGTAAGAAATAGATGGCACACTTTAAGTGCTGTCAAAAAAAGGTTTAGGTTAACGCAACTCCTTTGAATTTTTTACTCTACTTAATAGGCAAACAAGCAAACATTAGCCTATTGACGCCTGCTAAGCGCGTTATTGACTCATAAAAAAATTGATAAAACACATTAGAATTCCTTGGTAGTCCCAATAAAAAATTGTATACTAAGGTTGGTTTAACTTAGACATAAAAATGTGGCAGTAGCACATACCCCATTCGCTGTCACGCTGTCACGCTCAACAATAGGCATAAACTCCCAAACTTAAAAGAGGCCTATTTTTAGCAGTGGGCTTATTTGAGCTTCTTCTTCGAGTCATATTAGTTCTTTCGAACCAATGTGATGAAGCATTTTTAGATGGGTCTCAAAGAGACTAGAGTTTCTATAAATCTTCTGTGGATTATAAAACTCCCTTAGCCAAGAATCAGAACTACACATGAAGCTACCACAGAGCAGCCAACACGCTTTTGCTTACTTAATTCCGTGGAAGCTACTATGTGAAACAAAAATCGTTCTGGCTGCAACCAACAGATGGCGCTAAACCAAATTAGTATACGTTGGTGTTTTTATTCGCATATTGTAATTTTTTATTCATGTTGTAGCACGGAAAAATTCTTATTAATTTGACTTGACCTTATTCGAAGATTAATTTATTTATTTGAGATAGACACTACGTTTTCCGCCTTATATCTTTGACTTTTGACGGTTTAAATGACAGCTGTCATGTTTCCCTTCCGTCATATTTCTGCTTTGGTCATTTCCCCTACCACCACCAGCAGAGTGGCGCGTGTGAGGCAGCCATCTTTATTCCTCATTGGCGTTTTGTTTTCCGTCGAAGCAACATGTGTTCAGCAGATATCTCTGCGACTACAGTTGCTTAAAATATTTTAATCCTTGTTCATACAAAAGTGAAGAACTAATTCTTTTACTTAGTGAATAAGTGTGTTATACTGTGCAAAGAGGGAAAACCGTGAGTACCCTCTTTATATGAAACGTGTTCAATTTTAACGAAAAGTTCGTTTGGATCACGTTATTACAGTTATGTAAATAACCAGTTATCCTGTATGTTTGTTGTGTATGTAAGTTTTAATGTGCATATTTAATGTTCAAGTAATTTACACAAGCGGTAGCCCCACGTGCAGTAGCATAAGATGGCTATCGGTGATATCGAAATCTTAGTTTTGAGGTAAGTGATAATATGATAATGACGTCATAAACATCAATGGCCTTGCAATAAGGGAATGAATCGAAATCAAATCCTTTAACATCGAGAGGAAGCTAAAATGGGTAGCTGTCCTGGAGTTGTTGAAAACTGGTGCTTAGGTTAGACGTCTTATGAGACTACGGTCTTACCCTTTAAACTCGTAAATTGTATCATACTCCAAGCTTCATAGACTTGGGATCAAACAAAGTGGGGAGAAATGTATGATACGATAAATCAATTATAATGCTTATATTACTAAATGTGCCTACTGCATTGTGAAAAATAAATATTAATTTTAATATATAATTGCACGAAGTATATATTGTAATCTTCTCTCTTTTTCAATTAATTATACGAGTGCTGAAGTTAATTTTTGAGAATCTGAGTGGCAAAGCAGAAGAAACTCTGTTTTTCATTTTTGCTATACTCTTTATTATTTCACTTTACAAGTCGTACATGCGAAGTTTTGTATGTTTTATTTAAGTATTTTTGGCGGCTAAGGTGTTCTGTTCCCCAGAATCTATCAGCTGCGCAAAGGTGACGCTAAGAATTTGGAAACGCTGTGTTCCAGCTGAAGGAACTCGTCAACCATAAGAAGAGGAATCGCTACCCAATCAAAGTAACAGCTGCCCCTCGCAGGGGTAGGCCGTTATTAAAACTATTCCAGCGCATGGAACGATATAAACTTTTAATGGACCTGAGTTCCTGATTCTGATGGGTTCTTGCAAAAGAAATTCAATTAAGCCGATAACCACCCCTCGCAGGGGTCTGGTGTTAGGCTAACTTTATTCCATCTTATGGAACTGTATACACTTCAGTGGACCAGGGCTCCTGAATCGGATGGGTTCTCGCAAAAGAAATCCAATCAAGCTAACAACCACCCCTCGCAGGGGTTAGGTGTTTGCCTAACGGTACTCCATCGCATGGAACTGTATACACTTCAGTGGACCAAGGCTCCTGAATCGGATGGGTTCTCGCAAAAGAAATCCAATCTAGCTAACAACCACCCCTCGCAGGGGTTAGGTGTTTGGCTAACGGTACTCCATCGCATGGAGCTATATAAACGGTGGCTGGACCACGGCTCTTGAATCTGATGCCTTCTCGCAAGGGAAATCCAATCAAGCTGACAACCACCCCTCGCAGGGGTTAGGTGTTTTGCTAACGGTACTCCATCGCATGGAGCTATATAAAAGGTAAGTGGACCATGGCTCCTGAATCTGATGGGTTCTCGCAAGAGAAATCCACTCAAGTTAACAAACCACCCCTCGCATGGGTTAGGTGTTTACGTAAGGGTAATCCTTCGCATGGAGCGGTATGAGCGTTGAGGGACCATGGCTTCTGAATCTGATGAGTTAATGCAACAGAATACCAATCAAGCTAAGAGACACCCCTCTCAGAGGTTAGGTGTTTGGCTAACGGTTTTCCATCGCATGGAGCTGTATAAACGATGAGTGGATCATCACTCTTGAATCTGATGGGATCGCGCAAGAGAAATCCAATTAAGCTAACAACCACCCCTCGCAGGGGTGTTTGGTAACTGTATCCCATCGCATGTGTCTGTATAAAGTTTTAGTGGACATTGGCTCCTGAATATGATGTATTTTTTTTTTTCGCAAGAAAAATCCAATCAAGCTAACAGCGGCCCCTCGCAGGGGTTTCGGGTTTTTGTGTGGTTATTGTGTTCCATCACGTGGAATTTGTGAATTTTGGTCTTGCCTGGCCTGGCCTGGCCCCAGAAAGTGGTGTTTTCTCACAAGAGCAATCCGATCATTTAAATATACACCCTTCGCGAATAGGTGTTTATAAAAAAAAAAAAAAAAAAAAAAAAACAGCACACCCTCACTGGGTGGTGGGAGATGTTTTTGTAAGGTTATAATGTCCTGAGAATAATAATAGAATAATAGATACCAGTAAATGTTTATTAACAATAATGAGTTGTAATGTAACAATGGGACAGAACATCTGCTGCTCTTGCGTACTCTAATGTACCTACAAGCTTGTACTGATGAACAACTTGCACAGTTGTGTGTTGGCTCTAGTACTTACAGTCTACACTGTATGTAGTAAACTATGCGTTATATGTAGTGAAACAAGGTGCAGTAAATAAGTACCCCCATCTGTTTGTAAGCAGTATTGAAAGTAAAACCTAATTTTTGGGTTCTACCACTGATCTCATTCCAGAGTGCATTTTCACTTAAAAGTAGTTAGTGACACAGGTGCTTGTTACACCTACTGTATTACAAATATTTTTAGATGGTTACGCAAAATAAAAATACTTAGTTGGGTCAGAAACGTCGTGCATCTCTACGATCACAAACTCTTAAGTATTAAAGTCACTTAAGCAGGGAAAACTTTAGCTGAGTTAGTGTGTGGTTCAGCGTATAATACAGGTATCTACCTATATCGTAGAGTGGTATATATGGTGTGGCTTAAAGATCTACGCTTTGTGGATCGACCCTTTTTTAAAATTAAGTACCATGTAAGACCAGCCTCTTTGAATATCGAAAATAAAGAATCCTAGTTGCCTCTAAAATGCAGCCTACCCACATTTATATACATATTTGTTTTTGTTTTTGAAAACTGTGGACGTGTCACCTACCAACTAAACTAAAAACTGAAATCTCGTCAAGCTGTTTCTTAACGTTCTGCATGGAAGTGCCTACCCACATGGATGTGCTGCACTGTGTTTTTAGCTCCTAAGTGTAATTTTGTCGTAGAATCTAAAAGATTCGAAAATATGTGTCAAGTGCACAAAAGGAGCCTCCGTGAGGCGCACTTAAAATCCTTTCTCCACACTTCTTTTCGAAAGATCCGGTGACACTATATGAAGAAGACTAGGTACATGAGATATATTTCTGATAAAAGTAAATCATCTCGTCCACGGAGCGTCGAAGTATGTAATGGCATATAGTTCTAACCAATATTGTTACTATTCATCATCATCATCATCAGCCCGAAGAAGTCCACTGCTATTGTTATGCTGTTTTAAAAATAGTGGTTGTAGTATCACTGATAAACATAATGGTTTCCAATTGTTTAATTCCTTGATACATCAGTAAACAAAAACATCCTAGTACTTTAGCACAATTCTTGCTGAAAGCAAAAACCGTAAAACCGTAGTTCCTACGTTTTGAAGCAGGCATGTTCTTCCAGATGTTGTTACTCCATGTCAATCAAACTATCCGGTTTGCGACGTTGGTTGGCAAAAATATTTTTTATAAATACTATGTAAGTATAAAATTAAATAATGTTCATGTTTTACATACTAATAGTAAAACTGCCCCGCAGTAATACTATGCTCTTGGCTCAAGAGGTCTCACATTATGGTTACACATACTTAGATCGCATACCTTATCATCATCATCAGATGGTTACATATTTGATCGTATTCCTACTAGTATGGTGTTTATCCTGTGTTTAACAATTGATTGCAGTGATAATTGATGGTTGAAAACTATCATCAGTATTTTACTGATCATTCATCATCATCATGAACTGGAAGGAAACTATGATAAAATGGAATATTTTATTTATCACCAGTCAAATCGTTTAATATGTTTTTATTACTATAACAGTGTTAATTTAGCAAGTCCGCATCACCCGCATAAGTCCGCATAGGTCAGGAGGTTGGAGTGGCAGGCTGCTATTACAGCACCTTCAGAAGTTCTTACAAGCTGGATAGAAAAGGTTATTCTGGAAAATTATTTTGGACTGAAAGAGAAGGGAGTGAGTTATAAAGTGTCATTTTTAGTTAACGCAAAATCTTGCTTAGCTATGTTCCAATGATAAGCAAGTATATTTATGTTTCCAATGCCATTGCATTAGGGGCCGGGTCGTCATCATAACCAACCCAAAGAAATTCATAGCTGGACTTAGGCCTTCTTCATAAGTTGGTTAGTCATGAGGTGGTTTGTCTATTAACCCCATATATGTCAGACTTTCTTAATTATTATGACCACGATCACTTTTGATGCAAAACCTGACAGGTTTCTCATAGTACTATAACTATGTTAAAGTTAGCCACACTTTATAGTGTTTGCTATAAGTATATTTCTTAGGTTGTTTGGTAGATAATAACGTTTTACTGTTGTAGGTATACTTACCTACTTGAGGTTGTAAAATATTTTGATGTCACATGTTCACATTGGCGTCAGAGTTGCTACCACCACCAGGCGATAACAAACAGGTCTCAAATAAATAAATTAATCTTCGAATAAGGTCAAGTCAAATTAATAGCAGCGTTTTACCTACCAATAAAACGCATATTAATTTACTTACCTTATTCGAAGATTATACTTTCAATTCTGCCTGGTGATTTTCGACGCAATGAGGAATAAAGATGGCTGCCTCACACGCGCCACTCTGCTGGTGGTGGTAGGGGAAATGACCAAAGCAGAAATATGACGGAAGGGAAACATGACAGCTGTCATTTAAACCGTCAAAAGTCAAAGATATAAGGCGGAAAACGTAGTGTCTATCTCAAATAAATAAATTAATCTTCGAATAAGGTAAGTAAATTAATATGCGTTTTATTGGTAGGTAAAACGCTGCTATTAATTACATAGGTAACCATTAGGTACTTCTTTTCTTTCAGAACCACCAACCCCACCCCACGACCTGCAACTAGACTCAGTGACCAGCAACAAAGCCAAGCTATCCTGGCGGGACACCAGTTCTCACGTGCAGTACTACACCATGCAGTATACGGCCAATGAGTTCCTTATGTGGGATAGTGCTAAGGTCATCAATATTACACGGTTAGTTTTCTTTATTGTCAATAACCCCCTTAAACCGGGGAGAGCACTGGTGGTCTAGTGGTAGTGGCCCCGCCTTCCAATCCGAAGGTCGTGGGTTCAAATCCACTCGTGTACCAATGAGTTTTTCTATCGAAAAATTTATGTGCACTATGCCAGTACTCTCGAAACGGTACAGGAAAACATCGTGAGGAAACCGGCGTGTTGTAGAACCTAAAAAAGTTCGAGCAACACGTGTCAAGGGTCACGCAAAAAGGGCCCACCAGCGGCCTACTTGCGGAAAAACCTGCCCGCACATCAAGTGCGGATGATAAACTTGTCGAACCCCCTTACACCCTTACACCACAATTGGTTCGAAAGAAGCACTGACACGATAAGAAGGAGAAGACCCTCTTATTTACAAGGGCTTCTTAGGCCTGTATTCAGAATTTCAGATAATTATTCACAGCAAAGCACATCGGTAGATCCCTCATAAGTGGAGGTACCTAGTAAGCAGTTTGATTGGTAGGAATTCAAATAGGTTATTCATTTATATCATGACTTTATATTTGCTAGTAAGTAAGCATCTCTGCTAGAATTTTGAATGAGAAAAAACTAAAAAAACACTTTTTACTTTTCCTGCTTAAAAAGAAGCGTACCAGTGTGAAGCAAAAATAGCATTTCTTCTTTTAGGGGTTTTTTTGTCTGTCTATTGAACAACAAAGAATTAGTTAGTAAAAACCTACGACTTTTTATTTTAGGCTAAACAACGAGCTACGTCAAAGTTCCGAGCTTCGTGACCTACAACCAGCAGTGGACTATAGAGTACGCATTGCTTCTGGGAACCAAGTGGATCTAAGCTCCTTCACGCTACCAGTGCATTTTACTACACAGCAAGAAGGTACGGCATTCTCTTTCTGTCCTTATCCCACTTCATGTAATAATAAGGGATGCAGTTTACAGCATCTGGACACAACATAGAACAAGCAGGACAAGCAGACAGGCAGTCAAGAGTACGAACAAGTGTACTTACTATCTTTCCCGGCCCTTAGTGGCCGCTTCACATAACAGTCCCCGGTGACTATATCCACGACCGATTTACTTATGCAACAACTCTGTGGGTTGAGGAAACCTTAAACGACTCTTGTACCTACCCTGTCTTTTGCGTGTTCATTAATTAATTTAATAACCGGAAAACGCAATGTAGTGCACGCACCCACCAGATGGACCGACGACATTGTTAAGATCGCGGGAAGTCGGTGGATGGAAAGGGCTTAGAATTGTTCTTCCTGGAAATGTGTAGGGGAGACCTACAAAATACAGTAAAAAGGCGATCATGCGCCGTTTGTATGGGAGCCGATGTCACCAGTTTTACATTTCCACTCTAAGAAAAAGGAAGGAAGGAAGATGTTAAGAAAGTATTTCTGTGTTTTATCTTGTCGCTTAACTTGTTCGGAAAGTAATTATTGCGCTGCTGCAAGGCATTTTTCACTTTACGACTCCCGAAAAAACTGTTAAATTTGTATGGAGAAAAGAGCATTCTCATTTATTTTGGCGACACTTTGCCGGCCACATGGCCGTTCGTTCTACTTTGTTCTGTGGAGAGCCCTCTATGTTCAGCCGTGGACTTCTTTAGGCTGATAATGATGATGATGATTGACGTAACATTTGTATAATTTCAGCACCATCATCGTCACCACTAGGCATACAAGTCCAGCAGACTGACAACCCTGGGGAGCTGATGGTATCCTGGCTCCAACCACCCAGGGACAGCCACAACGGAGCTTTGCAAGGATACCATGTCAAGGCAGTTCCTAAAAGTGGGGGTGAACCAGGTAATCATACATCTAGCAGATGAAACAAGCATATGGCCCACCGAGGGCATCACACAGGCGACTCTCCATACAAACGTAGTCCCCTATTTCCTCCCTGGATAATGCCTCTAGAGTAAACATTTTTTCTCATAAAATCCAGATCTGCTATATACGCGCTCGTATGTTTTCCTTTTTAACCGACTTCCAATCAAAAAGGAGGAGGTTCTCAATTCGGTTGTATGTTTTTTTTTTTTTTTTTTTATGTTTGTTACCGCATAACTTCGCCATTTGTGAGCCGATTTGAAAAATTATTTTTTTATCTGAAAGGTACTGCTTCCAGATTGGTCCCATTTTAATTTTATTAAAATCGGTGTTGCCATTTTTTTTTTAAATAATTTTTTTAATGTTTGTAACTGCATGCTTCCGTCATTTATGAACCGATTTAGAAAATTATTTTTTTATTTGGAAGGTTATTTTTACGTCCAGACTGTCCCAAACAAATTTCATTAAAATCGGTTTAGCCGTTTGGCAATGAAGTCGGTTTCTCAAGTTTTTTAAACTTATAATTATTTTCAGAAACTTTTTTATAAAGAAAATATGACCCTCATTGATTTATATGAAATATGAATTGGAGGTGATATTTTCTTTATCAATAAGTTTCTGAAAAAAAGAAAACATACGAGCACGTATATATAGCAGATCTGGATTAACCAGGGAGGAAATAGGGGACAACGTTTGTATCGAGAGTCGCCTGTGTGATGCCCTCTTAAGTGCCACACACCCTTACTTAGCATTAGTTTGTAATTGTTACTACTACTCATCAATTGGTAATGGAATACTAACTAACTCTTTTATGATGTTTTCCATCACCGCTTGAGAGCTTTTCTAATACAGTTTCTATGAACAAAGGGATATTTACCAGTTTTTGCTTTTCTGTGATATTTACCTTGATAACATTTTGTAAGCTTTGACTCCCGATTCCCGATATTTCGGCACAGTTGCATGCACCATGATCACGGTTGAATTGAAATCCACGTCAGTAAAAGGAGTTTTATTAGCAGAAAAATCGACCTAAGTCCGTCAGTAAAAGAAATGTTATTGGCAGAAAAATCTATCTACCCTCTTTTGCACTCTTTTATTGGTTTCGACACTACTATTAATAAAAATCCGTTGTTCATAAAATAGTGTTTACAACCATGATAGCTTCAAAAGCTTTTATAATCCTTAGGTACTTTAGGTTCATAAGTAATAGAATTTTGTTGTTCTTTCAGTGCCTAATGACACCCAAACCAAAATGGTGAAAATGATATCAAGGAAGGGAAAACAAGAGACTTTACTGAGTGGGCTGATGAAAAATGTTAGGTAAGCATAATGGCTGTCATTTTTTTGCATTATGCTAAATTTCCAGTTTACCCCTTGCATTTGGAGGAAATTGGACATATATGAATGAAATCTTCCTCGAGAAAATTGCTGTTTTTTTATATATTTAACTAGCTGATAGAACAAACATATGGCCCACCTTATATTAAGTGGTAACCGTTGCCAATAACAAAGCAATGCCTCGTAAGTCACGCGTCAGGAACGTGTCCTACGTAAATCCGTCTTGTTTTTCAGATACGCAATATCAATAAGTGCCTTCAACTCAGCTGGTAATGGACCATTTTCGATGCCAGTTTATCAAACTACCAGAGAAGGAGGTATTTTTAAACACTTAATTTGAAGCCATTGAAATGTTCGAGAGGTCAGACCTATCCAGGTCTTAGTATCATCTTTTGGAAATGCACACGGCCTGTCCAGCAGAAAATAAAATATGAATTGATGGTCGGTGGAGTAAAGCCTTGACCGAATAGTGGCCAAAATCAGAAGAAATCTAGGCGTCCACAAGCGCGATGGGTCGACGATATCGTAAAGGTCACAAGACACACCTGGACAAGAGACGCGCAGGCCAGAGGAAGCTGGCAAAATATGAAGGAGGCCTATACCCAGCAGTGGGTGATACCGGGCCGAGATGATGATAATGATAATGTCCATCAGTGGACTTGTTCACTGTTCAGGCTAGTTGAAGTTGAAGCGCGTGTGACGTAGCTTGCTAGGTCATTCAATAGACATGATGACTAATTTTCAAAATCTCTTCTATCATATTCAGAAGTATCTATTATGTCTAAAATATATCATATTTCTGTAGAAAATTAAGGTTTTTGTTCAATAAAAGTACCTACCTAAATTTAAATTTAAATTTTCAAATTCACGCCAAAACGCTCGCTGGTGTCATGGCGTCTGTTATTACGTCACGGTGTTAGTATATCAATATCAACAGTAAACATTGGTGCTTTTGTACTAAATCGGAATGACGTTTACGTAGACGTGACGTAATTCGCTCTGACCGGTGTTTAAGCCATCATTGCGGATTGTTGTATATTGTAGATTTATTTTAACAAATAAATTATGAATCTCGGCATTAATAAGAGAATAGATACATTTTTCAAAATCTTTGAATCCTTTTTCATTAGATCAGATAAATATTTTGGCGATACTTGATTACTGCCTATTTGGATGGCTTATTGGTATTTGTATGTGGCTGTTAAATCTTGTGGTCGGTAAGCGATAACAGGGGCCTATAAACTCAACAACCACTATGAATAGGACACCCACCAGATGGACCGACGACACTGTTAAGATCGCGGGAAGTCGATGGACGGAAAGGGCTCAGAATCGTTCTTCCTGGAAATGTGTATGGGAGGCCTATGTCCAGCAGTGGACTTCTTCAGGCTGATGATGATCATAATGACTATGAACAGGTGTATGAGGGTGTCGTAGAGTATTTGATTGGACTTCTTTGTTAATTTTTTAGCTCCGGAACAGCCACCATTGGCAGTGGAATGCCGAGGAGTGTCTTCTACATCATTGAGGGTATCGTGGCAGCCCATCAGCGCGCAAGGAACCTCTCTGCTTGGTTACTCCGTTTATTATTGTACTGAAGGTTTGTTTTAAAACTCCACATATTTCACTAATATTATAATTGTGAAAGTTTGGATGGATGGATGTTTGTTACTCAATCACGCCAGAACAGGTAAACGGATCTGGGTAAAATTTGGCATAGAGATAGTATAATAGTCTAAAATGTATGGTTCTCGTTGAATGGATTTGTTTTAATTTTCATATAGCAAAGGATCGATACGGTAATTTAAGGGCAGAAAAAGACAGGCAAATATTTATCCTGGAGAAATGCACGGTTGGGATAGCATACAGGAAACGTTTTTGACGTGACAACGTCTTATAATTCAATGGAGCTGGCTGCACGCACGAAAAAACATGACTCGTGTGGCGTTACCTCGCTCTGAGGCGTTCCATTTAAGGCTTGAAGTACAAGCGAGAGCGCGGAACGAGCGACAAAAAGGCACGCACGGCCTCCGCGTTTGGCAGCGTTCGACATCTGTCTCTCTTCTACTTGAGTGAGCGATGCGTCCGCGTGGACAGCTGTATGACGTTGTCACGTTCAACTATCGTCAGTAAACCGACTTTACAGACAACCGATTTTTTTATAGGGTTTTTTCTCCTCTAGTATCCACAGAGACTAAATTTATTAAAAACAAAGGAAAACTACATACTTTTTAATCGCGGGGAACACCGCGGGGCTCACCTAATATCATACATAAGGCGTTACTTTGGAGAAACTTGAACCTTGATAAGACAGAGATATAGAACACCACTGTGTCAAATGTATGAAATTGAACTGGAATGTATGGCTTTTTCAATAAGATAATTACTCTTCTGATAAAACTTGCACACTCTGCAATCTGTTTGTTTGTTTCAGATGGGCCTTTCCAAAATCTAAGCTCACCTCACACTGAAGTCTACCTTCAATCACTGCTCAAGTACTCAAACTATACCATCAAGGTCGCTGGTTTCTCTAACTATGGTCCTGGGCCGTTCTCCTATCCTATTGTGTGCACCACTTTACAAGATGGTAAGTAACGAAAAATTGATCCTCTGCTGGACTATTGGAATAAATAAATAAATATTGCAGACGCAGGTGTTTGTTTTCTTTCTGGGTTTCATATTGTATTCAAAAAAAAATCGGCAAATTTTTATAATCCGCACTTGATGTGCGGGCTGGTTTTTCCGCAAGTAGGCCGCTGGCGGGCCCTTTTTGCGTGACACGTGTTGCTTGAACTTTTTTAGGTTCTACGACACGCCGGTTTCCTCACGATGTTTTCCTTCACCGTTTTGATAGTACTGGAGTGCACATACATTTTTCGACAGAAAAACTCAATGGTACACAAGTGAATTTGAACCCACGACCTTCGGATCGGAAGGCGGGACCGCTACCACTAGACCACCAGTGCTCTCCATATTATTATTATATTGTATTCTATGTAGTATGTATTTACAAAAAAAAAAGTATTTAAGTATTATATCAATTAACTGGTTCCCAAAGTACAAGCTCTGCTTAGTGTGGGGCTAAATAGTGTTGTGTGGATTGTCCGCATTATTCTTATTCTAACGCTAACCAGCCCCAAACTAAGGAGAGCTGGTACTATTGGAACCAGATAGCTGATATAATACTGACATACTTACAGCGCAGCCCCGTATCAAGGGTTCAAATCCCGCTCGACTCTTTGGGACATTATAAAAATTTTGTGGTTATTTTGCGTTTGATATGAAAAATGATAAATTTCAGTGCCTGGTCCACCAGCAGCAATAAAAGTGTTGGTGTCATCATCAGCTTCTCTACTGATCAGTTGGAAGAAACCAAACCAACCTAATGGAGAAATAACGCACTACAACGTTTATGTGAAGCCTATGTCAAGGTGAGTGGTCTACTGCAGAAACCCTCATAGTAGAGGTTACTTTTGAACATTTTTGAATCTAATTATCTGCAAAAAACCTGTATCATTAGTCGTCAGACTTTTTCTTTTTCCTGTCCTTATTCCGCTCTAAGTGGGGTCGGCACAACATCTTCTCTTCCATTCTCCCCTATCAGCCGTTATCTCTGTATTCACTTTTTTGTGAATACAGAGTTCTTTGAGTCACATTTCTGATAAGAAACTCGTATCATCGCTCATCAGATTTTTTCTTCTTCTTGTCCTTATCCCACTTTATGTGGGGTCCGCACTACATGTTCACTTCCATTCTCTTCTATCAGCCGTCATCTCTGTATTCGTATCCGTATCGGTGTCTCCATGTCACCGTCATGTCTATATTGTTGTTATTCTTTCTGACGTAGTAAAAAACCCATTAAAGTACGAAACTTTGGAGCAGAGAGCTCATAGACGTACTACGAGACGTAAGAATTTGAAGATTCCTATATGTCCAAGGTTGAATGTTGTGAAGCACGGCTCTCGGTATCAGGCTGTTATACTTTTTAACTCACTACCTACCGACTTGAAAAATATAGATAGCCCTAATGTTTTCAAAACTAGACTAACTAGTATGTTGTTGAAAGGGTGTTTCTACAGCATTAATGAACTCTTGACTTGTGATAATTTAGAATAGTATAAATTATATTAATTGTTAAATGTAATTAATTTAAATTTATTTGTGTCGTTGTTGTTATTATAAGTTGAATTAAGTGTTTAGTTCTAAGTCATATTCGAATACGATTTTAATTGTTTAATGAATAAATAAACTGAAACTGAAACTATTCACTTCTTTGTGAATACAGAGTTCTTTGTTACACACTCCACAGCATAATACTAAATTAAAACTAAATATTATTTTATTTCAGATAACTTGATCCATATTGTTAGTAGGTACAAACTTATAAAGTATGTAAGGTTGGCTCACAAAACAAATAATAATAAATAAATAAACGCTAACTAAGGCGAGCACTCACACAGACTCAAAACCAGAGCCAGACTGAGCTTGTAGTAGGCCTACCGGTATCTGGTTCCCATAGTGCAAGCTCTGCTTAATTTGGGGCTAGATAGTGTTATGTGGATTGTCTTTAATATTTATTCTCTGATTTCAGTACAAACACAGCGCAAAGCTACCGCGTGGAGTCGACAGAGTCACGGCAGCTGAGCTTCCCGCTGTCAGGCCTGACGGGGAGGCAGTACGAGGTGTGGGTGCGAGCGCATACGGCGGCAGGGGAGGGGGCGCACTCAACTACCGCCACTGCCAGTCTTACTGATCGGGGTAAGTCTTACTATAGTCACCGCGTTACCAACTGAGTCGTGCGGCCATAAATCAGTGAAGGTGCAGTCTTCCACTGCCACTGCCAGCCTTACTGATCGGGGTAAGTCTTACTATAGTCACCGCGTTACCAACTGAGTCGTGCGGCCATAAATCAGTGAAGGTGCAGTCTTCCACTGCCACTGCCAGTCTTACTGATCGGGGTAAGTCTTACTATAGTCACCGCGTTACCAACTGAGTCGTGCGGCCATAAATCAGTGAAGGTGCAGTCTTCCACTGCCACTGCCAGCCTTACTGATCGGGGTAAGTCTTACTATAGTCACCGCGTTACCAACTGAGTCGTGCGGCCATAAATCAGTGAAGGTGCAGTCTTCCACTGCCACTGCCAGCCTTACTGATCGGGGTAAGTCTTACTATAGTCACCGCGTTACTAACTGAGTCGTGCGGCCATAAATCAGTGAAGGTGCACAGTCATCCACTGCCACTGCCAGCCTTACTGATCGGGGTAAGTCTTACTATAGTCACCGCGTTACCAACTGAGTCGTGCGGCCATAAATCAGTGAAGGTGCAGTCTTCCACTGCCACTGCCAGCCTTACTGATCGGGGTAAGTCTTACTATAGTCACCGCGTTACCAACTGAGTCGTGCGGCCATAAATCAGTGAAGGTGCAGTCTTCCACTGCCACTGCCAGCCTTACTGATCGGGGTAAGTCTTACTATAGTCACCGCGTTACCAACTGAGTCGTGCGGCCATAAATCAGTGAAGGTGCAGTCTTCCACTGCCACTGCCAGCCTTACTGATCGGGGTAAGTCTTACTATAGTCACCGCGTTACCAACAGAGTCGTGCGGCCATAAATCAGTGAAGGTGCAGTCTTCCACTGCCACTGCCAGCCTTACTATTTGGGGTAAGTCTTACTGACTGAGCGAAGATACTCCTCTTAAAGAAAGAAAGCAAGAAAAATCATTTATTTAGACACCACAATACACCACATCACACTGCAGAGCACTGGTTGTCTAGTGGTAGCGGACCGCCTTCCGGTCTTAGGGTGGTGGGTTAAAATCCAGTCGTGTACCAATAAGTTTTTCTGTCGAAAAGTGTATGTACACAGTGCGCGCTTTTTTTCCTGTGGATTAGGCTGACTTAAGCTGTCAGGATGGCATAGGACCTAGGAAAGCCTATTGAATCTAAAAATCTTGTCCCAGGCACTATAGCGTCCAGTGATTAGTGCTTGTGTAATCACCAGTTGCCTCTGATGCTGTATAAATCATCTACATTAGATGCAAAGGCCTATTTACGTTTAAAATTACATACTTTAAAAAAAAAACATTAAATATTTTTTTTTATTTCATCTAGCTGCTTAATTTGGGACTAGATAGTGTTGTGTGGAGTTTCCACAATATTTATTTATTTTATTTAGTTCTTTCCATTCTGACTTCCTTTTCCGTTACTAGGCAGCCAAAACTATCATATTGCTTATATTTTTCAGTGGTTGCTGGAGTAGCGTCTCTCGGAGGAACAGTATCTGTCGGCGTGGGTAGTTCTCTCCTCCTAGTCTGCCAATGCGTGGGAGTGCCACCACCTAGAACAGTGTGGTACCACAAGCACAACATCATCACTCACCATCCGCGGTTCACGAGGAACCATGATGACAGTCTGCTGATCAATAGTGAGTGACAGTAAAACATTCAGTCATAAAAACATCAATTTCAATTGCTTTTTTACAATCTTAACACCACCACGCTTGGTTTGAAAGAATCAGTGATACGATAGGAAGAATATAAATACCCCAAAATCTTTACCACCATCATGTCATAAAAATGAGCAGACAAGGTTTGACTGAATCAACAACTAGACAAACCAAAAGACCACAAAAGCTACCTGACAGTTCTAACCTTAGACTAACTTTCACCACTCCTTAACTGTTAGACTACCACAAACTCTGTCTGGCTCTGTCTCTGGCTCTGGTTTTGAGTCTGTGTGAGTGCTGTCTAAATAAATCCTACGTCAAAACGTCACACACACAGTATAATAAACTGGTGAGCACGCACACAGACTCAAAACCAGAGCCAGAGACAGGCCTACTGGTATAAGAACAGTATAACCTATATAACTATTATCTTTCAGACATAGACCAATCCCTAAGCGGCAACTACACCTGCCTAGCCAAGAACCTCTATGGCTCGGATTCAGTCTCCTACGAAGTATTAGTTCGGCCTACCCCTGAACCACCAATCGTGAGGGTGACATCACACAAGAACGCTTTACATCTGCAATGGGACGTGCCACGGAGGAATGGAAAGGTTGCGAAGATCAGTAAGTTTTTATTTTAATTTATACACATTTTTACAACAAAGTAAAATAAATAAATCTTATAGACAATCCACACAACACTATCTAGCCCCAAACTAAGCAGAGCTTGTACTATGGAAACCAGATAGCTGATATAATACTTAAATACATTTTTTATGTAAATACATACTTAGAATACAATATAACACTCAGACAGAGAACAAACATCTGTGTTCGCCTCACAAATATTTGTTCTCGGTGGGGATCAAACCCACGACCTACGGCTCAGCAGGCAGAGCTACTACCAACTGAGCTGAGAGGCCAGTCAAAGTTGACAAACAAGCATACGGCCGCCATAGGCTCCACCGGCACAGGATAGCTGCTCGCCATAGGCAGAGAGTTCATCCTTCATTTCATTTCATTTCATTTATTTATTGCTTGCATGTACACAAATTTATAGCACTTGTTCTTAAATTAGCATAGTCAGTACATGCACCCTGTTGGGCACTGCAATGTCATCATTTTTACAATACAATTTACATAATTATGGACAGAATCAGATACTTAATCATTATACATTAGTCAAAAGTAGTCAAAAGTAAAGTCAAGAGAGATAAGAATTTTCACAAAATTAATAACTAATACCGATCACATGTCAAAGTCAATTAAAATAATGTCAAATCAATAAAATGTTAAATTAAATTAAATGTCAACATTTATTATCTGATTTAAATTCAACAATGGAGTAATAACATTTTTGTACAAGATGTGATTTTAGGCGCCTATAAAATATGTGGTTCTCTTGTTCATCCTTGATGAGGTCGGGGATTTTATTATAGATTGATATCAGTCGAAAGTATGGGCTTTTGCTTGTTGCTATTAGATTTACTACCGGCAGTTGTAGCTTATTTTTATTACGTCTATTATAGCCGGGGCAAAGCTCAGACTTTGATTTAAACAAATGCCTATTCTTCCTCACAAACATAGATGCCTGCAGAATATACATACATGGTAGTGTTAGGATCCCTTTATCCTCACACCTTGGAGCCTGGGTGGTCGCGCACTGTTCGGTTTCATAGGAACTTCTGCGAACACTAGGCTGTGGAATGATCTCCCTGCTGAGGTTTTCCCTAAGGACTTTTTAAAAATTCAAAAGGGTCGGCAACGCGCTTGTGATGCCTCTGGTATTGCAGGCGTCCATAAACTACGGCAGTATGCTGGTTTGCATGTTTTGTTGTAAAAAAAAAATGCTTTTGACTTTCCCAAATTGAAACTGGATATGGTCAATTTTAAGTTTTCTTCCAGGTTACAATCTAACTTGGAAAGAAACGAGCGGCTCTTGGCAAGACTCTTGGTCCAATAAGGGGACTTCGCTACAAGAGAACCAGGAGTACACACTTCAAGGCTTAAAATGCGGGACCAAGTACTCATTGAAAATGACGGCGGCAAATAGCGTGGGGTCTTCACAACCGGCGTATGTGGATGCTACTACTTTAGGAGGTGGTGAGTGCCTGTTGCAGATATTACAGACCCTCAAGGCCAGTCTTTAACCAGTGCGTTTTGCCAGTGATGACTTACGGAACTGCGCTGTGGTCGCTAGCTCAAAGTCGCGCAACGAGCTTTGGATAGAGCTATGCTGGGAGTTTCACTACGTGATAGAATCAGAAATGAGGATATCCGTAGAAGAATCAGGGTCACTGACATAGCTCGTAGAATTAGTAAGTTGAAGTGGCAATGGGCAGGTCATATAGCTCGAAGAACCGACAACCGTTGAGAATAAATGTGACCATGGCGACCACGAACTGGAAGACGAAACGTAGGGCGCCAACCCACTAGATGGACCGACGACATTGTTAAGATTGCGGGAAATCAGTGGATGGAAAGGGCTCAGAATTGTTTTTCCAAGAAATGTGTAGGGGAGGCAAGCGGACAGACGCCAGCAATGAGTTCTACTCTTTGGCTGACCGCATTATTAAAGTGAAGGCAAACACTGAATATGCATTGCCTGATATTGCCCTCAGTCAAGTCAGTTAGTCAATCAGATTAGCTTTCAATATTCTTTGCACTCCTTCCAGCTCCAATACCCCCAACCACGACGGAGTGGTTCTGGAGTAACGCGAGTCACATTTACATTCAGCTCAGCGGTTGGGATGACAACGGATGCGAGATCACACGGTTCGATGTGGACTACAGGGAATTTGGGAATAAAGTCTGGAGGAAGGCAGAAAACAGACTTGTGAGTATCTAAGTGTAGATTCTTGAGTAAATTTCCACCACGAACGGAAGACGAAAGGTAGCGCCCGCCCACCAGATGGACCGACGACTTTGTTAAGATCGCGGGAAGTCGATGGATGGAAAGAGCTCAGAGTCGTTCTTCCTGGAAATTTGTAGAGGAGGCCTATGTCACTTCTTCAGCAGTGGACTTCTTCAGGTTGATGATGATGAGTCGATTTCCAATTTCATATATAGTTCGTTTACTACTAACTAGCTGTGCCCCGTAGTGTTAGCCAGGTTTGAAAGGTACATAATTATGTTCTTTTCCTCTTGAGCAACTGGAAGGGGAAAAAAACCCTATAAAAACACGATTTCTGCATGCTATTTCATAGGAAAAGTGAATTTTTTGGGATAAAAATAAGCCTGTAACTTTCTGTCTAGTAAAATACCACTATTTATATGCAAAAAATCATGTCGATCCTTAAATATTACAAGTATTAAGTAACATTTTTGTCTCCAGCCACAAATAGATCAGCTATGGAACAGCTACCTATCCTCAACCCTGAACCAGCCGAACTCCTTCGTCATAGCATCTCTCGCTCCAGCACAGTGGTATCAGATCAGAGTATCTGCAGAGAATTCTGCTGGAGCTACCATCACGCTGTTCAACTATGCAACCACCACTTTACTGGGAGGTAAGTTTTCAAGCAATTGGACTGGCCGTTGACTGTTGGTAATAGCTCTGCCTTCTGCGCCGTAGATCGTCGGTTCGATCCCCACCAAGAACGAATATTTTTTATGGTGAACACTGATGTTTGGTCTCTGTGTGGGTGTTATATTGTATTTTAAGTATGTATTTACAAAAGTTGTATATACAAGTATTATATTAGCCATCTGGTACCCATAGGACAGGCTCTGCTTAATTTGGGTACAATATTTATTTTTAGTTTATTTCTGGTAGGTATCTGGCGCAGCGCATTAGCATTGCTATTCAGCGTGGCAATGCCACCAGCGTCTTGAGGACGCTTCCGTTTGGTACTGATTTGGATCAGTTGAGCTACCGCTAGATCATTTGTAACGGTCTGCAGATAGCTCAACTGTTTCTTGAGTATTTTGTACATTTTGTAAATATTTGTTTATTTGTAAGTTTCTTTGTGTAAATAAATGTGTGTGTTTATTTGTTAAACAATAGTCACACAAAAATTGAGGAGTGACAGAATAATTTAGGAGCAATAGCCTGACGTGATACGTGCATGTCATGAGGAGGGATGAAAGTCATGTGACTAGGAGAGTGTTGAGTATGGATGTGGATGGATATGAGCAGAGGTAGACCAAGGAAAACATGGAAGAACTGTGTGAAAGATGACATGGATAAGAGAGAAGTGAATGCAGAGATGACGGCTGATAGAGAGGAATGGAGGAAGAAGACATGTTGTGCCGACCCCACATAAAGTGGGATAAGGGCAGGAAGAAGAAGAAGAAGAATAGCCACACAAAAGCATGTGGTTAACAGTTCAACATTCTTTGCTTCCAGAGTCCATCGGTCCACCTTCAGAGTTCTTCGACATCAATATGCTGGTCATCATCTGCAGTTCCATTCTTCTCATGATCTGTTCCTTCACCTGCGTCTACATACTCATCAAGAGGCACAAGTAAGTGACGACGAGACGGATTTAAAAAGTTGGTATTCACTTTTACATCTCGTGTATGCACTAAAAAATAGGAAGATATCAAAAAAGCTGTCTCTCTTTGATTAATTTGGGTCTAGATAGTGTTGTGTGGATACATACATAAAGAAGGTTCCGAGTCTGACTTTTCAACAAACTATAAAAGGTTCTATGATACGTTGTTTGTTTTTTGCCGATCATGAAGGTTTTTTGTAAAGAAACCAAATGTTAAGTGGTAACAATCATTAGTCAGGAACGCCCTACGATGCTTTTCCCTGCGTCCATCAACTTGAGGCATACAGATATTCAGTCTCACGTACCAGTAATGTCACCGGCACCCACACCCTTCAAACCGAAACACAGCAATGCTGCTTCACGGCAGGAATAGGCATGGTGGTAGTACGCACCCGGACAAGCCCTACACAAAGAGCTCTGCTAAATTTTACTACTATTTGACTACCATTTCCATCATTTCAGCCATCAGCACCTAACAGAGTACAGGAACTCTCTGACAGCTGAATGCAAGTCCGAACGAAGTAATGTCACCGCCAACACTCCCCAAGGCGCGCCGAACGAAATGAACAACAGAGTTTACAGCACGCCTGTACATCTTACTGCTGAGAACAAACATGGTGAGGAGATATCTATGCTAATATTATGATGAGGAAAGATTTGTACCTATTTTTGTATGTTTGTATGTTTGTAATGAATAGGCTCAAAAAGTACTGGGCCAATAATAGAATGCTACATTCTTCCAATTTGACATAGGCTACATTTCATTTTGAAAAAAATTAGGGATCCTTGGTAAAATTTGAACAATGTAACCGAAGGTTTAGAAAAATGAGTCTTAAAATGTCTTTCGTCGAATGCGCTGCCGAAACTATTAGCGATAGATCAAAATAATGTACAACAATATTGTCTACCCCGTGCGAAGCCGGGACGGGCTGTTAGTGCATTTTATACAACGAGTGATAAGACCGCCCATTGTCGGCGCCGTAGATCTTGGGTTGGATCCCCACCGAGAACAAATATTTGTGTGGTGAACATAGATGTTTTTTCTCTGTCTGGGTGTTATATTGTATTCTAAGTATGTATTTATAATAAAAAAGTATAGAAGTATTATATCAGCTATCTGGTTCCCATAGTACAAGCTCGGCTTAGTTTGGGGCTAGATAGTGGTGTGTGGATTGACCGCATTATTCAGCGTTACCCCATATAATTACACCATACGACATAATCGAATGAAAGTAACAGTAATATACCATTCTTGCTATTTTTATATAATATGTAGGCTTACTGTTAGCTCCGTCTGACTACGTCTCTGGTTCTGGTTTGGCGTCTGTGTGAGTGTTGACTAAATAAGGCCTACGTCAAAGCGTCACACACACAGTATAATGCACTGGTGAGCACACAGACTCAAAACCAGATCCAGAGACAGAGTCAGACAGCGCTCATGGTAGGCCTACAGTGAGTTCTCTTATTTTATATAGGTATGTTACTTATTTATATGAGTATATAATGTATTAGTGTTATTATCATATTTATTAGTTTATGACTATTTATTTTATTTTATTATGTATGCCCCGTCCCTACTCGTACCATAATGTTTCTTTCCATCCAAAGGTTGTCTGGAAGAAATCGCTATTAGCGATAAGACCGCCCATTGTACCTCTAGTTTTTAAGTATTCTTTTATGCCATGTTTGCCGTAAAATTTTTGGTGTACAATAAAGTTATATTCTATTCTATTCTATGTTTTGTTTCTTTTTGCAGAGTTATACGAGATAAGTCCATACGCGCAGTTTGCCATTGGTTTCCGCACTTTTGGTCACGTAGACAACCAAGAGGTGCCGAGTCGAATACACATGCCAGGGAACAGCAAACCAAGATACGATAGTGGTAAGTTTACAACTATATAGCTGACTAGCAGCCCGTCCCGGCTTCGCACGGGGTAGACAATATTGTTGTACATTATTTTGTTCTATCGTTAAGGAGTTAAGGACGGGCAGTTGAAATTGAAATTGACTAACAGAGTTGCCAACCTAAAAACCAAACTATAAAACAGCAAATCAAGTCGACCAAAAACAAAAAATACATCAAATATATTTGTTAAAAGATGTTAGTATAAAAAAAGTATTTTCTTTTTGGGATTTTTTAATCTTAAAAGTTATAAATGTTTATTGGTCTGAAAAAAATATCGGTTTTTATACCTTTTCGATACTTAGAATTTTATATCGATACATCGATATATCGAACTATTAAATATCGCTCAAAAATATCGATATATTGAAAAAATAATATCGATATATCGTTGTATCGATATTTTTTCAACAAGCCTAAGCTCATCCCTTTCTTTCTGTCAGCATTTTGCATCATAAAAATTAAATAAAGGAATAGTACACTAGTTGTGATAGGATCAAAACGCAACCGACGCGCTATTGTATTGCCCACTAAACAAAAAAGGAAGCACAGCTGCGCCCTCCAATCCCACGACGGTTCTCTTTCTGAACAGACTCTACAGACTTATACTCTTCAGCATCGTTAAGTTATTTTGTTTACAGAAACGAGCTTTCAAATGAGATCAGAGTCAGAAGAGAGTGATTGCGTATCAAGGACTACTACTTTGAAAAGTGCACCGAGAAGTAAGTTCTATTCAATAAAAAAAATCAACCAAGTTTGTGGTCTATTAAAACGATTTTGAGTTTTCTCTGTCCATCTAAGTACATAGAATTCCCGTGATATTTTTTATGTTTTCGGTCATAAGTCAGTCAAATTATTATTTTCACTTGTTCTTTTAGCGCATTGCTATTCAGCGTGGTAATGCCCCCAGCACAGCGTCTTGAGGACGCTTCCATTTGGTACTGATTTGGATCAGTTGAGTCTAGATCGTTTGTTGCGGTCTGCAGATTTTTCTTCTTGACTACTGACTGACTTGTGTATATTGTATAATTTGTAAATATTTGTTTAATTGTGTTAATGAGAGCGCTGGTTGCCTAGTGATAGCGGCCCCGCCTTCCGATCCTGAGGTCGTGGGTTCAAATTCAGCCAACCAAGCTTTTTCTGCCCAAAAATATATGTACACCAGTGCTCTCAAACGGTGAAGGAAAACATCGCGAGGAAACCGGCATGTCGTAGAACCTAAAAAGTTCGATAATATGGGCCAAGTTCACGAAAATACCCTCTTTGAGGCGCACTAAAAATCCTTTCACCACACTTGGGTTTAAAGAACCAGTGACACGATATGAAGAAGATTGAGTCAACAAATGTTTTATTTCTTTAAGAATTTAAAAGTTAAATGTACAGTCGCGGTATGAAAATGTTCGTCACCTTAGAGTCGGTTTTCGCTTGCACCAGTGCCTTGATCATGAACACACTTTGACATAATTTGTGACGTTAACTAACTTATCTGTGTATTCTGTCTATTCATTTTCAAAAGGTAATTATGTGCTCGTGATGCGTTGAACGAATCAAGTTGAAAACTAACGAACATTTTCATACCGCCACTGTACTTACTGTTTTTGTTTCAGAAGCCTGCAGAGTACCACATCACAGGTAGCTGTGTGTTTAGTTATAAAAAAATGTACAGTCTATTTATCCAATGGTTGTGTTCATATCATTTTACTGATTTTATCTAAAATAATAGCTAATTCTAAGTTTTGATCTCAATTTTACAATAATGGGTAAATCATTTTGGTAAGTAAATCAATTAATTTGTATATATACGTACTAAGGTTTTATTTATTATGATGGTTTTTTTATCTGAAAGGCAAGTCCCCCTTCATTTAGGTACAACATTTTGTACGAAATGTTGTTTTCTTTTTGCTCTATTGCATGGAGAAAAGATGAGACAGCAAAAATACGTGACGTAAATAAGATCAACACGAGTTGTTGTCTCATAAATTTTCCATACAAAAGAGAGAGACACGTGCTCACACAAAACAACATTTGATAGATGAATTAATGTTGTTTTCGTTTCGCCTATTTGTCTCTCTCTATTTTATGGAAAAAAGATGAGTCAGCAAAAATAAGTTACGTAGTTAGAGTTGTTGTCTCATCAATTTTTCATACAAAAGAGAGAGACACTTGCTTACACGAAAATAACATTTGGTAGACGAAATATTGTAAATGCACTTGGACTTGCCCTTCTTATGATGCGATACGACGTTAAGTAGTGCCAAAGTAATTACTATATCAAAAATTATATCAAATCAATTAGTTTTGTCGATTTGATACCTTTTTGTATATTATTGTATTGTTATTAAATATTGTAATTTACAAGTAATCTTTCGGATCATAGATGTTAAAAAAAACTTTTTTAACGGTCAATTTGTACTCATTTTATTAGAATACTTACGAACAATTCAAAGACAGTGATCATTTTCGCGTTCTTTTTTCAAAATTACACCCGAAGACGAGGCGTGTCGATATCATTAAATAATTACTCAGGGGTAGCGTAGTATTTTAATCATAAAATATTTTTTGTAAACGGTCTAGTAATTTTTGAGTTTATTCGTAACAAACATTCAAAAATACAAATATGTCTTTTTATAATATTTATTTTTATGTCTACATAATATAACGGAAAAGTAAAACTAATTTTCTGATATAATTCTTAGAAAATGCTGAATTATTATAAAACTAAATTAAATACCTACCTATGACATTTACAAAAAAAACCAATTACTTACAAACAAAAAAGGGATTCTTATAAAATGGGTACGGTTGTTATAGATATATTAAAGTAGTCAAAATTGAAATTATCTTCAAAAAGACTGATTATTTAATGTTTATTTTTAAATTAATATTGTAACTTGTATAAATTGTGAATCCTCGATTTACGTAGAGAAATAAAATTTCAATTAAATGAAATTTAATAAATGTTAGAATACTATATCTGGTTCTTTTATTTAAAAAGGGATGAAAGTTATTTTTAATGAGGGATGACTCGCCTCTCAGCTCAGTTGGTAGTAGCTCTGCCTTCTGCGCCGTAGGTCGTGGGTTCGATCCTCATCGAGAATAAATATTTGTGTGGTGAATGTTTGTTCTTTGTCTGGGTGTTATATTGTATTTTAAGTATGTTAAAATATAAGAAAAATATAAGCATATTCGATTTATCTCGAAGAAGGTTGTCAAAATAATGCTCAAACCAAGCTTGTTGTGAAAAATTTACACTCTATAGGGCTACCGGGATCTTCATATGGTTATGGCTATTCACAGGAAAGACATGGTCAATACGTGCGGAGCTGGCTAAGCCACGGGTTTCCTCACGATGTTTTCCTTCACCGTTTGAGAGCACTAAGCTGTCAGGATGATAGAGAGGTGCTGGGCAAGCCTATTCCATCTAAAATCCTGTCCCAGGCATTATAGCGTTCCGCAAATAGGGCTTGTGTAATCACCAGTTGCCCCTGACGCTATATAAATCATCTACAATTTATACAAAGGCCTGTTTACTTTTATGGCTATCTATTATATTATACAGACCAGCTGACGCACACATTATTTTCTTCTTAGGTTGGAGTGTTTGGGTCAGTTTTAGCTCCTAGCTAGCTTATAGCGTAAATATTTAGAAAACATCGCACAAAAGTATCTAAATAGAGTTACTAAACTCCATAAAAACTTTCGCTTCAACCAGTCTTGATCCTTTGTTCGAACTTTATTCCAATTTTTCGGTCGAACGAGCTCGCATCCCAACTATTTTATAAGAAAACTTTGTTCCACACGTATGGGCAAATGATGTTAAGTTCTAGTTAAAACGGCCGTAATAAAACGGAGAAACTGCGTATTTGCTTCTGATGTGGACGATTTATTATACCTACAGCATCATTTGCTCTTTCCGTCTACGAGTATATTGCCAGAAAGACATCGCTATTAGCGATAAGACCGCTCATTGTACTTTTAGTTTTTTTTAAGTATATTCTTATTTTGATATTTTTGTATGAAGCAATATTCTATTCTAATTCTGCTTATAAGTTATTTATTTTATTTGTTTTTTTTTTTTTTTTAAAGATAGACAAACGAGCTTACGGCCCACCTGATGGTAAGCGGTCACCGTCGCCCATAGACACCAACAACACCAAGGGTGCTGTTGTTGCGTTGCCTACCCTGGAGGAATTTTTTAACGTTTTTCTTGAAGCTGTTCATGTTGTATTTAAGAGGGAACACCTCTGGTGGTAGCTCGTTCCATAATTTATGGGTATGAGGAAGAAATGATCTCGAGAAGCGAGCAGTACGAGAAACCCATGGATTGTTTTCGTAATGGTAAAAAGTTTTCATGCGACCAACACTCTTATCAGATCTTTTGCAGTCTCTTTGGACAGTAGGCTCTGCCTTCTACGCTGGAGAGCGTGGGTTCGATCCCCACACAGAATAAATATTTGTGTGGTAGATGTTTGAGCAATGGAGCGCGCCATGCTCGGTATCTCACTCCTAGACCACATACCCAACGTGGAGATACGACGCCGAACGAAAGTCGTAGACGTAGGTATGCGGATCACTAGTCTGAAGTGGAGATGGGCAGGACACGTGGCCAGAAGGAATGATGGAAGATGGACAACGGCGATTACAGAATGGTGGCCGAGAGACGCACAGCGACCACGAGGCAGACCACCCGCCCGTTGATCAGATGACATTGTCAGAGTAGTTGGGCAGCAATGGCGGAGACTGGCACAGGACCGAAGAGAGTGGCGTATATATAAGGGAGGAGGTCTATACCCAGCAGTGGGTGCATACATGCTGAATAGATAGATAGATGTTTGTTCTCTGTCTGGGTGTTATATTGTATTGTATAGATAAAAAAAAGTATATAATAATTAAAATCTACTATCTGGCTCTAATAGTACAAGCTCTGCTTAATTTGGGGCTAGATAGTGTTGTGTGGTTTGTTCACAATATTTATTTTTCTGGAGACGTTCACCTATTCTTAAGAAATACAGTCTTATGTTTGTGTACCGATAACACTTAAAGTAAGCAAACAAAATATATAAACAGCGTATTTAAGTATGACTAATAAAGGTAATAGGATAAGTTGGCGACAAAGAACAAAGATCTAATATAATAGCAGTTTTACCATTTGAACCTTTTCAGAGAAAATTGGTCTCCCTCGTGGTTCTACCATTTTGTCCTACTAATAGGACCATGTTTTAGGGAGACCAGTTTTCTCTGTTCTCATAATATGGTCCTTCTAGGACCACAAGAAAACGGCAAACATTCGTTTGTTTAATAAAATACTATTTATACTTCTTTTTTTTCTTCTGTTCGTGTCACAAATCCTTTCGTGTAGGTACTTGATTTAGGAGGTTCTACAACATGCTGGTTTTTAACAATGTTTTCCTTCACCGAAGGGTAAAAAAAGTTTCCGTGAAGTTTAAAACCCATGAGGAACCGACTTCGGTCTGCTTGTCGTGATGAACCGATTTTGCTTTTCTATGGGCTAATCTGGAAGTATTACCATTTAGACAAACAATTTTTTTTTTCGGTTCATAAATTTACGAAATTACGCGTGAAACATTGAAATAAAAATTATATCGGAATTGAAAACTTCCTCTTATTTTATTTGAAGTCGGGTTAAAAAAGCGGGTGGCTACTGAAAACTATACACAGGGTGTCCCATAAGTCAACGCCCAGCCGAAAACAGGCGATGAGCCAAGTCATGACAGCTATCAGAAAAATATTAAAAAATATATTTGACATGTAACTTTCGAGTTGTGTGAGTATGAGTATTTAAAAAAAACAGGAAAAGCTGACACCCTGTGATGATCTTTTAAGTCCTGTGACTACAAATATTAACTTTTCGTGAAACGAAAACTGTATACGAATGAGAGTAGAAATGTGTAGCAACATACATCTCCCCACCTTTGCAAATAAGGTCATCGATTCTAGAGTTCAATTTCACGCACCACTAACCCAAGTCACATGGGACGGAAAAATGTAGGTTTGATAAACTTCTGCAAGAGCTTTTTGTTTTGCGAAGTCATTTTCCTGATATATTGAGAGACAGGTGGGGTTAAGGTGATTCAGGGGCTTGACTTTATCTACCACAAGCTCTGTCTGGCTCTGTCTCTGGCTCTAGTTTTGCGTCTGTGTGAGTGCTGACTAAACAAATCCTACGTGGAAACGTCACACACACAATATAATACACTGGTCAGAACACACACAGACTCAAAACCACAGCCAGAGACAGAGCCAGACAGAGCTTGTGGTAGGCCTACTGTGTTATGTGCTCGCGTTTTTATAGAAGTTTTTATACTTGTAAAACAAAAAAAGTATTTTTCTTCCTGCCCTCAGGCTACATACGCACTATGCGGTTACCCGCAATGCGGCTAGCCGTCCGGCTGACCGCAAGCACAATTATGTACACAATATTCATTTCTATGCGCAATATCATGCGGCTACCCGCAGACCGACAGTGCGTCTGTCTGTCCGTCCGTATGTCACAGCCATTTTTCTCCGAAACCGTAAAGAGCTAGACTGATGAAACTTGGCGAGTAGATGTATTCTGTGAACCGCATTAACATTTTTACACAAAAATAGAAAAAAAACTATAAATTTTGGGGGTCCCATACTTGAAACTGAAACTCAAAAAGTTTTTTTTCATCAAACCCATACGTGTGGAGTATCTATGAATAGGTCTTCAAAAATGATGTTGAGGTTTCTCATATCGTTTTTTTCTAAACTGAATAGTTTGCGCGAGAGGTCCCCCCCCTCTAACTTCTAAAATAAGAGAATGATAAAACTAAAAAAAATATGTTGTACATTGCTATGCAAACTTTCAACGATATTTGGTTTGAACGATATCGAGTCAGTAGTTTTTTTTTTTATACGTCATAAATCGTAAACCGCAATTTACCTTTCGACGAACTACAAGAACCTTTAGATTATGTTACTTGTTGCTACTCATGGGCGAGTCCAACTCGCACTTGGCTGCTTTTTTATGTATGATCCTTTTATAAACATAAATAATAATAGCAGTGAAGTTCTAGTGTGGTACCACTCCAACTTAGCCAGACGTATGCAATAATACAAAAGCAAAAGTTTCAAAGACAGCACACTATGCTTCAAAATACTTACACACAATGGTCTAAAAATAAATCTAAATGGTTTTCCAACTTTAGTTCAATTTGTATAAGTAAACATAACTTATATTTTTATTCATTTACCAATTGACTAAATACAGTATGCGACTTGCCAAGAATTCACAAGAACTAAATTATGTCTTGTTCGAGTTGGCTCAAAGATTCTTCACTGAATCCACTTAGGAGTTAGGACTAATTTTTCAATCTACAATTTTTATCCGTCAGATAAAACTATACTATAAAGGCCTGCTCACACCTAAGTCGCTGGCGATGGCGATCAATGAAACGCTGCCAATATCGCTGACATTGATTGCCATCGCCAGTGACCTAGGTGTGCGCAGGCCATAGGACGCCCTCCGGCTGACAAGCACTGGAGGAGAAGAGCCGAAGACCGGGCTCAGTGGCACGTCTTGGGAGAGACCTACGTCCAGCAGTGGAATGATATAGGTTGGTAGTGATGATGTTTTGTTTTCCAATGGACTAAAGGTCTGCACACCTAGGTCGCTGGCGTCGGAGAAACGCTGTCAAATTTGACAGCGTTTCACTGATCCCTATCGCCAGCGACCTGGGTGTGCGCAGGCCTTAATTGCTGGTGATCGTCTGACGATTCTTACAGCGCTACCGGACAATAGTAATGATGATGATGACGTCATTCCGGTTTTCTCAAAATGTTTTCTTTCACCGTTTGAGAGTGCATAGCACAGTATTTAGAGATTTAGACAGAAGAAATCATTGGGGCACAACTTGATTTGAAACCACGACAACCGGAAGGCAGGGCTGCTACCATCAGTGCCCTATTAGGGCTGCAAACTCTAAAATCCAAAACCAATTCCAATATTGTTCAATTTATAGTTTGACATAGTTCGACTGTACCGGAACACTTTCGCAACCGCAACAACTTCCTAACTGTACTAATACCAAGTTGGAATTGTATGGCAGGTTCTACCACGAATTCTCTTCTTCTTCTTCTTAATTAATGGCATCTGTCCATTTAGGATCAATTTTGCCAGTGTCAAGTGAAAATATACTACATAAATGAAATAGTTTTTAGTAAAGTCGAGTCAGTCACTTACAAGTTGGTCCTAATTGGCTTTGAAAACAAATGGCGGTCGTTATGTTAAAAACAATCAGATACATTTTCGATCAAATCAGAATATCACATAATACACTTTCATTCCAACTGCTAACACTTTGAGCTGAGACCTCAAGTAATGTTGGTTAAAATGCCCCCAAAATTTATATACGCAACAGAACTCAAAAATGTCGGCTGTTGCTTTGAAAAAAAATGATGGACGTTTTTCCAAACTTTTCGATCACTTCAAGATATCACATAATACACTTCTACGTTTTTGCTTCCAGTTCGTGGTTGCCTTTCGAGAACCTTTATTCCCCAACGACCGGCAACCGTCGGTTCTTCGATTTTGACCTGCCTATTGCCACTTCAACTTGCTAATTTTACGAGCTATTTCGAACGTAAACGAGCTAAATTATTAATTTAACGCGTACCAGTACCCTTGTCTAAATACTTAGGAAGTCTGTATATATCTGTATGTGTGATATAAGTGGGTGTATAATAATAGACTAGCAAAAAACCCGGCGTTGCCCGGGCATAAGGGAATGTTAAAGAAAATTCTAGAACGTTTAGGAGCTTTCTATTTTAGAACATTTTGACAAAATCTAGAACTAATAGAAAAGTCTATGTGATATAAGTGGGTGTATAATATAGACTAGCAGCAAAACCCGGCGTTGCCTGGGCATTAGGGAATGTTAAATAACATTCTAGAACGTTTAGGAGCATTATATTCTGGAACATTTTGTCATTATATTTCAGAACATTTTGACAAAATCTAGATTTTATAGAAAAGTCCTTACCTGAGAGAAAAAGATAGATAGAAAAGTCCCTACGTGTTAGAAAAGGATATACATACATTTTGTAATATTTTGCATTGATGCTGTTCCTATTAGTCGTAGCGTGATGTTAAATAGCCTTCCTCGACAAATGGACTAACCAACACAAAAATATTTTTTCCATTCGAATGGGCAGTTCCCGAGATTAGCGCGTGCAAACAAACAAACTCTTCAGCTTTATAATATTAGTATGGATAAGTGGGTATATAATAAAGATATAATTCGCATACCAGTAGGCCTACCATGAGCTCTGTCTGGCTCTGTCTCTGGTTCTGGTTTTAAGTGTGTGTGAGTGTTGACTAAACAAATCCTACGTCAAAACGTCATACACACAGTATAATACACTGGTGAGCACTGACACAGACTCAAAACCAGAACCAGAGACAGAGCCAGACAGAGCTCATGGTAGGCCTAGAACCACCGCTTGGAATCCCGTTCCGTTAGTTGGGCAAACAAATAATTAATCTGCCGAGGATATAGTTTAATTGCTTGTTTCAGTTTGTCTTGTAGTTTCCAATGTATTTCTGGGAGTTTGACTTTGATGTAGGCAGTACTAAGTACTTGCTGACAGTTGAGTTTTGGTGTACTTAGCGAAATGAGGGTACGAAGTAGACCTTTGGATCTAGTCATGATTATTCATGACCTTTAGTTTTGGTACAGGGTATCAAATCAAAAAATGTTTATTCATTTGTATCAAAAATTACTTTGAATCGTCTTAAAGCAAGTCTAAGTGCCAGTTCTACGCAACTAAGCCTAGAAGAATAGGCAACAAACTACGGTTTGGTTCCAACCGGTTTTTGGCGTGATCCTAAATTTAACCTAAAATTGATGGTAGGAATCATCACGGCCCATTGTGGCCTAAACTACCACTTACTGAAGACTGGAGCAACAGATAGCGACTTAAATCGCGGCTGCCTGCAGGAAAAAGACACTGTGGAGCATGTAGTACTGCACTGCTCCGCAACAGAAGAAGCGAGGTCCAAGACAGGGCTCAGGGAGTTTTGTCTTTCCACATCCACATCTGAGTCACCATTGTGTCAACTAGAACATTGCTGCCACCAACCCAAAGCCCTACTCCGCTATTTTAAGGAGTTGGGCTGGCTGGGGTAAGGTTTAGCAGGGGGACAATGCACAATACACCCCATCGCGGGACGTCAGTGCAGATCTTATTCCCCCAACACAATTAGAATCAGAATCTATCATCGTTTGTATGGATGTCGTAAGAGAAAACAAACCAGCAAATAGCAGTAGCATCTCTTGAGTAAATAGCTTAAAAAAACTGCTAATACCAACATACAAACAGACATGCACACAAGCCTTTAAGTGCTTCTTGCCTCAACCCAAATAACATCTACCCACTGTTCTTTTGGGAGTTCAAAATCTATTATTCCAAAAATTTTTATTTACAGAATTAAAATAGTTTCTATGAAAAGTATGCATCTACAGTGAAGCGGCAGACTCTTGGTGATTCCATGCGAGGGGAAGAAGGCTGTGCGGGGTACGATGGTGGTGGCGCCAGTGGGGGTTCAGGTTGACACGTACAGCCTGAAAACTGGACAACACCAAGTTACAAACAGACAGACATGTAGGAGAACTTTTTTGCAAGTTGATTACCCTGTAAGCCTACCAGCTCTGGCTGGCTCTGGTTTTGAGTCTGTGTGAGTTTGGACTAAATTTTACGTCAAAACGTCACACGCACAGTATAACACACTGGTTAGCACTTACACAGACTCTAAACCAGAGACAGAGCTTGTGGTAGAATTAACCCGTAATAATTTGAGGCTTAGGTATGTCGCTATCCTTTCGAAAATTGGGAGTGTAAATTCAAAATGAAAACTGAATTTTAAGAGTGCGTTAAGCCACCATCTTGATTTGAGGGGAGATCTTCCTAAACACCTTGGGCATTTCTGGCCTTTGGAAAAAAGCAAAAAAACCAAATTGTTCTTAATGAGTCTTCTATTCCATTGATTGCAATATTTTTAGAGGTTTTTTTTTTTTTTTATAATAGATAGCTAAGCATTTGGCTGCCATCACATTTGATGGAAAGTGAGGATGCAGCCTAAGATGGAGCATGCTTAGCCATAATCCACATCTTCACTCTTGTTTTGAAAATTCAAAAAAAAAAATAGGTATTTATGATAATATCGTCTACTGTCGTCTATGCTCTAAAGAGTATTTTAACCTTGAGTAAAATATAAACTAACAGTTACTTTCTTCTCTCTTCGTCTCCCGCGCCGTATTCTCAAACACCTAGGTCGACTTCTGACACATTTGCAGTCTCTGTTCGCTTTCCTGTCGTAGGCTGATGTCTGCAGTCGCTCTTTGAGGTTCGTCCACGAGGGTTTGCCGCTGCATGGCTCTACGCAGGAGCATCTACCTCCTGAAGTAATGGAAAGCTTGATTATTTACAACACAAATAACGTATTTACTTCACTTATTTACTTCATTAAACTTAATCTTAGTTATTCTAGGGTTTGGGACTCTCTTTTAAGTAAGAAAATACTTGTGTTAGAATCTTGCTGTTCCGTAGAACATTTTATGAATTTTATTTATGACATAAGAAAGTAAGTTAAAAACACATCAAAAATTTAAGCTATGTAAAAAACTAAGTGAAAAAGTTGATTATGCAAGGTTTGGCCTAATTCTTGACCCCCTCTAAATGATTATTCAAAATCTTATATTATGTGAGTTTGTTGGTCTGTTTGTATGTACCTTGTATCTCAAAAGGAATGAGTTGATTTTAATGTTCATGAGCTCAAAATCTTGGTCCTTGCAGACTTTACTAATTCCGATATAATACCAATTTATGTAATACAAATTACTCTCAAACGGTGGAAGAAAACATCGTGCCAACCAGCATGTCGTTGAATTTAAAAAGTTTGAAAACATAATTATCTGTCCAGTGCAGCGCCTCTCCAAGGCGCACTTTTTTTCACATTTACATTTTACCGTACTGGTTTGAAGGAACCAGTGACTCGATAAGAATACCGATTATTAGGAATAGAACCAGATAACTTACCCATTTTCGCTACAAAAATTAACGACTATCATTTTTGTAAATTCTGTCAAAGTCGTCATAACCATCTAGTTTTATAACAAGAGAACCTGAAGCTAAGTCGTCTATCGTACCTATGGTTTGTTTTCTTTGGGCCTACCACAAGCTCTGTCTGGCCCTGTCTCTGGCTTTGGTTTTGAGTCAGTGTGAGTGTAGACTAAATAAATTCTACGTCGAAACACATATAGTACAATAAACTGGTGAGCACTCACACAGACTCAAAACCAGAGCTAGAGACAGAGCCAGACAGAGCTGGTATAATACATTGGTGAGCACTCACACAGACTCAAAACTAGAGCCAGAGACAGAGCCAGACAGAGCTCATGGTAGGCCCACAGAATACATCTACTTACCAAGTTTCAGCAGTATAAGTCTTTTAGTTTTTAAACTAGTCAACTGTACTAACTATATCTAACAACACATAAGTGCAATACATTATTTTAATTTTAAGAAGAAGGATTAATCAGTAAACTAATATAATCCTAGCGACGAAACTAGCGGTTCCTATTAATCGCTTCGTTAATTTATTTTCGCGCCAATAGTTTTCTCATTTGCAATGGGATGATTACTCGTTGGAGTTATCAAAACTCACGTAGCGATAGAGAGGGATGGAAGATAGGGGTGCGTTTAGAATAGACTGAAAAAAAACATATGGTAAAATATAACTTTTGAAACTATCATGGTTTTTAACACTATTTTTATATCGGAAGTCAACTCAAAAAAAATCGGTTGTCTGTAAAGTCGGTTTACTGACGATAGTTGAATGTGCCAACGTCATACAGCTATCCACGCGGACGCATCGCTCACTCAAGTTGGAGAGAGACAGATGTCGAACGCTGCCGAACGCGGAGGCCGTGCGTGCCTCTTTGTTGCACGTTCTGCGCTCTCGCTTGCACTTCAAGCCTCAGAGCGAAGTAACGCTGTATGAGTCATGTTTTTTCGTGCGTGCAGCCGCCGCTCCTTCGAATTATAAGACGTTGTCACGTCAAAAAAATTAATCATGGTAAATAATTCGTTGTTTCATAAAATATAGATAAATCCCTACATATAAATTAAGCCTACCATAAGTCTCTAGCTTTGGTTTTGAGTCTGTGTGAGTGCCCATATCAGTGTATTATACTGTGTGTGTGACGTTTTGACGTAGGATTTATTTAGTCAACACTCACAGAGACTCAAAATTAGAGCCAGTAACAGAGCTAGACAGAGCTTGTGGTAGGCCAACAAGGCGGGGTTAGAGGACCTAGCAGGATTTGATTTTGACGAATCTCTTCTTATTTAATTTAAGAGCTTAGCTCTTGTCGGAGTTTTGATGCAGTTTTCTCCAATTAATTGCAAATCTCTTTCGAATGTGGCCTCGGTGTGAGTGCTCACCTGTGTATTATACTGTGTGTGTGAAGTTTAGACGTAGGATTTATTTAGTCAACACACACACACTCATAGCTAGAGCCAGACAGACAGAGCCAGATAGAACTTGTGGTTGGCCTTCTGGTGTAGTGTGAACCATGCCTTATCCTCCAAGCGAAGGCAACAGCAAAGCGATCCAAGTTAGATTAGTTGGTCTGTTTGCTTCCTTCCGTCGTAATTACAGTTACGTTTTGGAGTAGCGCGTTAATATTATATTGCTCCATTAGGATATACAGTGGTGGTCATATAATTAGAAACACAGAGTCACTGGGTAGTGTTAATTACTTTTTATTATAATACTGCAATTAATTGGAAGGTGAAAGATTCATTTACCACATTAAAATGTACACTCGTAACACTAGTGTATATACGATCATTAACTTTCTGTTAATTCATAAAAAAATATAAAATATATAACTTGGAAAATATACTATCAATATCTTCGGTATTGGCAGTCGGACAGCAAATTAGAAACAAAATGTAACTTGAGTTCTAAAATTTTATTTTAAAACTACAATACTTCTTGAATAATGTCATCATAATAGGCAGTTTCCGGCCTTTTCTTATTCATTTCGTTTGGTTACATTCTGAAAGGTTTTATTATTGAAAATGGGTAAAAACAAGCGCTGTGATGCAGCAAAAAGAAAAATTATAGTGAATTTTCATTTCAAGTGAAAATGGGCTTACAGAAAAATATCCGCTCACTTAGAGTGTTCCGTAAGGATGGTATTTAACTCCATAGCACATTACAAACAGCATGGAACACCGGGTAATGTGCCAAGAAAAGTTCGGCCAAGGAAGACAACAATTCAAGAAAACAGGCTTATGATTCGTTTCGCTAAGACGGGTCTTCAAAGGTTCTAATGTTATTCGAAAAAAGTATTTTCACAGGACGATACTGGAAATGTATCCTCAAGACTAGTCCGTAGGCGGTTGGCTGAAGGGAAATTGTTTGGGAGACTTGCTAGGAAAGTGCCACTTCTTACCCTTAGCCTTCGCGAGAAAATATGGCAGTTGGACAGTTCATCAATGGAAAAAGTTTTATTTTCGGATTAATCTAAAATAAATTTAGTAAATTCCGACGGAAAGCAATACGTACGACGACTAATTAACGAGGCTTTGAATAATAAGTACCAAAAAAGACAGTTAAGCACGGTGGTGGAAATGTTAAGGTGTGGGGATGTTTTTCTGCATACGGGGTTGGTCCCGCGAGAAAGATTGAAGGACTAATGGATCAGTAAAAGTACAGAGGTATCTTAGAGGAAACAATGATTCCATATTCTGATGAAAATTTGCCAGTGAATTGGATATTTCAACACAATAATGACCCAAAGCACACAGCAAATAGCGTTAAAGTGTTTCTCAGAGAACAATCGGTGACAATGTTGGAGTGGCCTGCCAATAGTCTGCTTTTAAATCCGATAGAGAATTTGTGGCACATTGTGAAGAAAGCACTATCGGATTAACATATCAATAACGTCAATCAACTTTACGACGCATTTGTTGAAGTTTGGAGAGCTATTCCATTGGAAACGAGTGAAAAACTGATAGTATCAGTACCACGTCGATGTAAAGCTGTAATCGACAACAGAGGCTACCCAACCAAGTACTAATCGGTTATGAATAAGTATTCGAAGGTATCCATTTCACGATTAAACCAAATTATTGGAGTTTTGTTTAAGTTTTTAGTGTTTATTTCTTGTGTTTCTAATTAGTTGTCCGACTACCAGTAATAAATATATTTATGTTTTTTTCCAAGTTGCATTTTTTTATATTTTTTAATCAAATATCAGAATGTTAATGATCGGTTTTTAAAACTAGTGTTACGAGTGTACATTTTAATGTGGTAAATGAATCTTTTACATTCTAATTAATTCCAATAATATCATAAAAAGTTATTAACACTACCAAGTGACTCTGTGTTTCTAATTATATGACCACCACTGTATATACCTACTTGTATGCTGTTTACCTTACTAAGTAGCCTCTACTTCTTCTTCTTCTTCTTTGTATCCCATCCTCGTCGCCAGTGAAGTATTCTAATGTAACACAAGTTGCGGATCGAATCTGACTGTTTATTCTAAATAGACGGTAGTATGAGAATACACTATTTCGAAGTACCTACAAATACCCAACAATCGAGTCAGTAGTTCTTTCAAAATGTGGTGAAAGGATTTTAAGTGCGCCTCGGAGAGTCTTTTTTCGCACACACGTTTTAGAATTTTTAGATTCTATGACATTCTGAAATAAAATAAAACTATATTGAAATAAATTTACAGATGAAAAATCATTAATTTTTACCATTTTCCTTAATCTTCTAACAAAAGGTATAAACAGATATTTGTTCTCGTAGCTCACCTTATGAGTTCAATACCCTATCAAACAATACAGCCTCAAACAAAACTATTATCAGCTGAAAAAGCTTTAAAAAAGCGTGAAATTTTCACTCAGGACCGAACACAAAAGGTTTTGTTTTCGTTATAAAAATGCTAAAAAAGTTTGCAGTTGAAGGCTATTGTGGAGCACACAAAAGCACTGCGTCTGATGTGCTCATGAGTTGCATAGAGTTATGGGCTATT
Source organism: Thera britannica (assembly GCA_939531255.2). Classification (NCBI taxonomy): domain Eukaryota; kingdom Metazoa; phylum Arthropoda; class Insecta; order Lepidoptera; family Geometridae; genus Thera; species Thera britannica. The sequence goes on from OW618045.2 coordinate 6,833,899, forward strand.
TTATAGATAAAGCATGCTTCAGTACCCGAAGTCCGAGTTTTGCTACCACATTTCGTTACCAAATGTTGTTTTCGTATCGCCTGCGTGTCTCTGTCTTTTGTATGGAGAAAAGATGAGACAGCAAAACGTTACGTAGATATAACTTTTGAAACTATCATGGTTTTTAACACTATTTTTATGAAACAACGGAACGAAATATCGGAAGTCAACTCAGAAAAAAATAATCATGGTAAATATTCCGTTGTTTCATAAAAATAACGTTACGTAGAGTTGTTGTCTCATCATTATCCATGCAAAAGAGAGAGACACGTAGGTGAAACGAAAACAACATTTGGTAACGAAATGTTGTAAATGCACTGGGACTTTGGGTACAGTAGTCAGAGTTTGTGTAATTCTGTTGGTATCAAACTTTTGATAGCAACATAATAACAACTGTAAACAGTGCTGGGTGTATAATGGTGCAATAAATAATTTTTATTTTAATTTTAATTATTTTTATTTCTATCTAAAAATTAAACCTTTTGTATTAGTAAGCCTAGAACTAAATTTAAATAATGTAGTTTTTGGCTTGCAACGAGGCAAAACCTAAATATTTTTTATTTTATATTGATACTGAAGCGTTATTCTTGATGCCTTGATGCCTCTTCCAGTTCGTCTTTTTTAGCAAGATATTATGTAACAGCAAACTGATATTTTGTACAGTTTATATGAATTAATGTTTTTTTTTATTTCATTATGGGTTTACTGACGAAAGCCGGAAGGTACAGAAATTAGATTAGAATCTTGAGAAACCAACTTCATGGCCAAACTACTCTAATGATTTTGTCAATAATTAATTAGTTCCGTATATAATGCGCACGCGGCATAAATAGGTCGTCTATATAGATAGGGGGGGACCCCTAGACGACCTATTTATGCCGCTCTCTTTGCTCGTCACCACCGAACGACACACATATTTCAAAGATTTTTATAATGTCCCAAAAATCTTTGTGATTTCCATAAGTGTAGTAAACACAATAAAATCATTTAAAAAAAAGACACACGTATTTGTCACTCCTTATTTTTATACCTAATAAACCTCCTCTAAATACTTCCAGATTGCATCATTTTACAGATCTTCATATTCTCTTCATATTAATATATGTTATAGCTACGTGTGTGAAGGGCTTAAAGTCCCAAGGTGATAGCAAACCTAAAAAAAAACTGCTTACACGCGAGTGAAGCTGCAGGCGGTATTTAGTAAAAACAAATTGTTTTATGAAATCTTGAGGAAAATCCTAAAGACAAAAGAAAATTACCGGAATATTAAGAATGAGAGGGGAAAACGGTCCGGGAAATTATATTTCTTTTTACTGGTGTGAAGAAACATAAAAAGTTATTTTAAATGTCAAATGACAGCTTCGGTCTCGCAGGACTGTGCTGAATGGGCATCAGGTGGGAATAAGATGGTTATAAAAGCTTGTTTTTTTTTTATTTTATAACCGACTTCCAATCAAAAAGGAGGAGGTTCTCAATTCGGTTGTATTTTTTTATTTTTTTATGTTTGTTACTGCATAACTTCGTCATTTGTGAGTCGATTTGAAAAAATATTTTTTTATCTGAAAGGTACTGCTTCCAGATTGGTCCCATTTTAATTTTATTAAAATCGATGTTGTAATTTTTTTTTAATGTTTGTAACTGCATGCCTCCGTCATTTATGAACCGATTTAGAAAATTATTTTTTTATTTGGAAGGTTATTTTTACGTCCAGATTGTCCCAAACAAATTTCATTAAAATCGGTTTAGCTGTTTGGCAATGAAGTCGGTTTCTCAAGTTTTTTAAACTTATAATTATTAAACAAACTGTTTAAAAAATTTAAACACTTTGTTTTTATTTCTAGACCGTTTTGTTGAACCGTTGCGCTGAGTTTCACGAATCCCTTTTTTTTAGTGCACCTCTACATACTACAGGAATTAATCCTCCAAATGTTATACCATAGGACTAGGTACTGAGCTGAGAGGCCAGTCCTCCTATGATATCGGAGGACTGGCCTCTCAGCTCAGTTGGTAGCAGCTCTGCTGCGCCGTAGGCGGTGAGTTCGATCCCCACCGAATACAAATATTTGTGTGGTGAACGCAGATGTTTGTTCTCTGTCTGGGTGTTATATTGTATTCTAAAAAAATGTATATTACGTATCATATCAGCTATCTGGTTCCCATAGTATAAGCGTCTAAACCCATGTATAATTATGATGTCAAATAAATGTATTTTCTTTCTTTCTTTCTCTGCTTTATTTGAAATTAAAAAAAAAGGAAAATTATCAGAAAAAAAAACATTTCTTTTTTATAAATGAAGGCTGAATAAAGTCATAATTTCTTAGTTTGGGGCGCTTTGAGACATGTCAGCCAATTTCGTTATTATTATTTGTACTCAAAAACTTCAAAGGACCCCAAATCCAGTCCAAACTAATTCCGGATATGATGTCATGTAAAAGCGGGTAATGACGTCACTTAAGGTTCATATCCTGCCGGCTACCGTAATTAAATTTAATTAGCCTATCGTATAGGCTTTCCGTAGGCCTACCACGAGCTCTGTCTGGCTCTGTCTCTGACTCTGGTTTTGAGTCTGTGTGTTGCCTAAATAAATTCTACGTCGAAACGTCACACACACAGTATAATACACTGGTGAGCACTCACACAGACTCAAAACCAGAGCCAGACAGAGCTTGTGGTTAGGCCGCTTACTGCCCCGATTAGACATTTATTAGAATATTTAAAATAATTCCGGGATTTTGTTAATATCTTTTAGAGCAATTGGATTGTAGTACTTTTGGGAGTTTCACCATAGAAGTTTGATCAAGTAATTTTATAATTATAGTAGACGAGCGGCCTGTCCCGGCTTCGCACGGATGGACATTTATTTTTAAACACATGAATATAGCCTATGTTACTCAAGGTGAATGTAGCTTTCCAATGGTGAAATAACTTTTGAAATCAGACCAGTAGTTTTTGTGTTTATTCATTACAAACATACACACAAAAACTACAAAAATACAAATCGTTCCCCTTTATTATTATGTTTTAGTATAGAAATTTATATAAAGTGAACAATCTACATTAGCCCCAAACTAAGCAGAGCTTGTACTATGGAAACTAAATAACTGATATAAAACTTATATGTTATATTTCTGTAAATACATACTCAGAATACAATATAACACCCAGACAGAGAACAAACATCTGCGTTCACCACACAAATATTTGTTCTCGGTGGGGATCCATCCCACGATCGACGCAGAAGGCAAAGCTACTACCAACTGAGCTGAGAAGTCATCAATTATTAGTGGATAAAATAAAAATGTTAGCAAAAGTCCTTATAAAAAGAAACTACTATTTAAATAACAGTTTGGTAAATATTCAATTTCATTTTGTAACAGCAATCTCTGTTCTTCTTAAAACACTTCAAATTCCAACTTGCAATGCAACTGTTTTAAGATGAGATTTAACTGAATACCTTTCTAACCCTTATTTTGACTGTAATAAGTCTTAAAATAGCTTGGCAATAATTTGTTCTGTTAAACCTTGCATTGTTACCCCGTATTTCTATAGGAATAGGGTTGAAAATCGCTTGTTTTTGACAGGGTCTGTGTTTTCGTTTTGCATTGAGGATACGGCACTTGATTTCAGATGTTTTGAACAGATTCCGTTGAATGTGAAATTATTTTGTTCCACGAATAATTTAGGTTATGTTTTAAAAAATGTGGTTCGAAATCTTTCAAAGTCAAAGTAAAAATGTCTTTATTTTACACAAAAATAACTTTACAATGTCTTTAAAGCTATAGAGAGTATAGTGTTAGATGAATTTAAAATAAACCCGTTCGATTAAGGGGCCCGCGGAGGACGAGTTTTCATACAAACGTAATACCAAAATGATTATTAATTTAAGCAGATTTTCACTATATTATTGTATTTGTATAATATTTATCTAGGTTCCTGAACAGTTTTTATTTTTAATTACTTACCTCAAATGAAATTAACGCCAATCACATTTTACAATGAAAAAAATGTGTATGTGTCATAAGACTGAAGCACTGTTTCTGAACTGCCTTAGACTTTTTAAAATTATGATATTTTTTTCTAAATTGCGGGTAGCAGCATGAATACAAAACGTACTTAGTAACAAAAGAACTTAGAACCTAATTCTAAGTTATTTTGACGTGTTACTAACCCCTATAGATCAATGTATCAAATAAAAAGTTTTTTTAATTTATTTATAATTTATGTTAGTATAAATTTATCTTAGCCATTTTGTAATAAAGCTTGAAAACACAAAGCAACAATTTCCCAACATTCTTGTGATCTATGCTTAGGATAGCAATGATATTATTAATGGCGAAGAATATCACAGACTATTAAGTACTTGTAGCTATTACACACACCTGCTAAGCACGTTCTGTACACGACAGACCTAAGACAACTAGAAGAGCTTTAATTTTTAAAAATAACTAGCTGATGTAAAGGAGAAGAGAGTTATTCTTGTGACGATACAAAATCGAAAAGCAAAAATGTTTGGACATCTTCTACGACATGACAGCTACATAAAGAACATCATTGAAGGAAAGGTTGAAGGGAAACGGGGAAGAGGAAGGCCAAGAATAAGTTACATGAGCCAGATAAAAGAAAAAGTCGCTGTCATGTGGAAGTCAAAGAGGCCGCATTCGAAAGACTTAATTGGAGAAAACTGTATCAAAACCCCGACACAATATCTATTAAAAAAATATTATAAAAAACAAGTATGTGTACATATGGCCAGGGTTTGCTCTATCACCACCGACTAGGTGCTACTCCCCGTTGTGGTGGACGATACTCTTCGCTCTCTTGCTGTGAGTAGGGGAGTTTGGACCGAAAAGATGGAAATTGGTGGTTGTGGGAGGCAAAAGTTTCTAAACCTATGTCTATCCTTTTCTAACACGTCGGGACTTTCTATGTCTATCCTTTTCTATCACATAAGGATTTTGCAACGAATTCGAGTATTTGCCAAAATGTTCTTGAACAACATGTATAAAAATATTCGAGAATGATCTAGAATAATCAAATTCCTGGGCAACACCGGGCTTTAATGCTCTTAGATAAAGTCTGGTTATGTTGCCTTTATGATTAGCCTTATCCAGTTTTGTAAGAAAATAGTTCTTTGTGCCTGAACACAATGTTAAAATGAAGGCTGAGATTATTTTCAATCTTCATTCGGAGTGTGAAGAAAACATCTCGAAAGGCCTAATTTGATACTTTCCACAAATCTCTTTACTCAATGCTGTAGGCCTACCACAAGCTCTGTCTGGCTCTTGTTTTGAGTCTGTGTGAGTGTTGACTAAATAAATCCTACGTTGAAACGTCACATACCGTGTAATACACTGGTGAGAGCTCACCCAGACCCAAAAACAGAGCCAGACAGAGCTTGTGGTAGGCCTTCTGACAGAACCAAGGTCACCGATATAGCTCGTAGAATTAGTAAGTAGAAGTGGCAATGGGCAGGTCTTATAGCTCGAAGAACCGATAACCATTGGGGAATAAAGGTTCTCGAATCGCGACCACGAACCGGAAGACGAAACGTAGGACACCATTAGGCCAAAGGCTCTTCTTCTTTTTATCGTGTCACTGGTTCTTTCAAACCAAGCGTGGTGAAAGGATTTTAAGTGCGCCTCAAAAAGGCTCCCTTTCGTGCACTTGACACATATTTTCGAACTATTTAGGTTCTACGACATGCCGGTTTCCTCACGATGTTTGCCGTCACCGTTTGAGAGCACTGGCATAGTGTTCATAATTTTTTGGGCAGAAAAACTCATTGGTACATCACTGGATTTGAACCCACGATCTAAGGATTAATTGAAGGATATTGGTAAGATCGCAGGAAGTCGGTACATGGAGAGGGCTCAGAATCAGAATTAGGTAAGATTTGACATCAATGACTTTTTCATTTATTAAAGTTTAATTTTTCGTGACCTGCGGGCTGGTGGGTTTCTGGCGCAGTGCATTAGCATTGTTATTCAGCGTGGCAATGCCGTCAGCGTCTTGGGGACGCTTCCGTTTAGTACTGATTTGGATCAGTTGAGCTATCAATAGGTCGTTTGAGAGAGTCTGCAGAGATCCCAACTGTTTCTTGTGTATTTTGTATGTTCTCTTTCTGGGTTTTGTATTGTATTCTAAGTACTTATGAATTTACAAAAAAAATATATGTAATGTATTATATCAGCTATCTAGTTACCATAGTACAAGCTCTGCTTAGTTTAGGGCTAGAAAGTGTTGTGTGGATGGTCTGTAATAACATTCATTTCTTTTTACATTTTGAAAATATTTGTTTAATTGTATGTTTCTTTGTGTAAATAGGATGTACATATTATTACTTTTAAAAGATCAAAGATATAAAAATAACTTCGTGTATCATTTTCCTAGCTTTGAAAGATATCGCGCAAAGTAATGTATCTTTTCAGTTTGAAGGGCGGCAGTGCCCGTGAAATTACCAGCACGTGGGGATTTCCGCCCGCGAACGGAAGCGCTATTCTAAGGCTTTCACGCCACTGAGCCGTGGTGCCATTTATAATAATACTTTAGCTTCGTATTTCTTGGGAATGTGATGTATTTAATCACTTCAAATATGTAGAGTATTTATTAAAGGGTGGTTTTTCGAGAAGGGCAATAGATAGATAGAAAATACTTTATTGCATACATACAATTAACAAGGGAATACAGAAAAACATCAAAGTGGAATACAATGTGCGGTCTTTTCTCTAAGAGTGATCTCTTCCAGACAACCTTGAACATGCAATAAAGTCCGAAACCACGAAAGTTAGGGAAAAGTCGTGAAAGAAGTCATGCCCTCAATTTACAAGAAAACAATCAATTTAATGATTATATGTTTTTCAAAAATCTTTCACTTTCGACGGAACTGGACCCTAAAAGTTTTTCAAAAAAAAATATTCCGTTTTATACTATTTTATCTTTAAATGTTTTTTTTACTATTTGCAAAGATCATTATATAAAATAGATTAATATTTTTTTTAACACTAGCGGCCTGTCCCGGCTTCTCACAGGTGAATATTTATTATTTAAACACTTAAATATAACCTATGTTACTCAAGGTGAATGTAGCTTTCCAATGGTGAAAAATTTTTAGAAAACGGCACAGCAGTTTTTGAGTTTGTTCATTACAAACATACAAAAATACAAATTTTTCCTCTTTGTAATAATTAATGTAGATTTCTAAGGGTAGTTTTGTTGGTAGTGCCTCTACACATTAGTTTAGTTGATAGCACTGTATAGATCACAGAGCAGCCAACACGCTTTTGGGTATAGATAGTGCAATTCACGAAGACGCGCCCCTCGCGGGGTGCGGGGAGTTTGCTCCGAGCGGCAGTCGCGAACCGTAGTCTATTCATTGGAGTGTGCGTGTGCACTCATAGGTAATTAGTGTGTACCGATAACACTCAAACATTGACGGAAGCTTGCACACATACTATAAACGGTTAGGAGGAATAGTGGGGCGCGCCTTCGTGGATTGCACTATCTATAGTTGCCCAAATCCACATCGTCAGTACACCAGCCACGTTGGAAGGTACAATCAGAATTCCTAATTCTGTCAGTTCAGTTGCATTGACGATTCCCTTTGGCGCTTCAAACTGAAATTGGGAGTAGGTATTTCTGCTAAGTTTGACATACATTGCTTAATAAGCCAGCAAGCCTTGTAAGACGCGATACATAGCTTGTTGAACAATATGGCCCACCTGATGTTAAGAGGTAACCATCACCTATATCAAAGCATTGCCTCGTAGGTCACGCAAGTCAAAAACCTGCCCTAATATGAACTGCCCTGTGTCCATCAACTTGAGGCATACAGATGTTCAGCCTCACGTGCTAGTAATTTCACCGGCACCCACACCCTTCAAACCGAAACAGTAATGCTGCTTCACGGCAGAAAAAGGCATGGTGGTTAGTTAGAGCCCTTTGGCTCTAATTCTACTTCTTAATGTTTTTACTGAGATAAAGTTTTTGATTATGTTTCATTTAGTTATGTCTTTGCAAGGGTTTATCCAATGTTCATTTTGGTCTTCTTTCCGCCGTCTGGAAAACAAATGGTTTTAATTAAATTAAGATTAAATTTCCTTTTTAACCCTCTTCATTTCACTAATCTGACCTCTCAGGTCCGTTGGTATGCCTTCTGCGCCGTAAGTCGTGAGTTCAATTCCCGCCGGGAACCAATATTTGTGAGGAGAACGTAGATCTTTGTTCTCTGTTTGTGTGTTATATTGTATTATAGGTTTGTATTTACAAAAAAAAATACCTATATTTATAAGTATTATATCAGCTATCTGGTTCCCATAGTACAAGCTCTGCTTGATTTGGGGCTAGATAGTTTTGTATGGATTTGTCACAACATTTATTATTATTAATCATATAAAAACAAGTAATAAAGTAAAAGAAAATAACATTTTTATTTATTTACATCATTACATAAAAATATTTATTTTCCCCAGTAGAAATCGAATAATACATCAAACAAAAACTTCAATCATCGCTATAATTGGTCTCAATTAACAACAACCCACATACATGAAGGCCTGCGCACACCTAGTTCGCTGGCGGTGGCGATCAGTGAAACTCTGTCAAATATCGCTGTCAAATTTGACAGCGTTTCACTGATCGCCGACGCCAGCGGCCTAGGTGTGCGCAGGCCATAAGTCGGCGGGGCGTAATTATATAGAATCAGTACAAAGTCAAAACTCAAACGAGGATCGCAGGTAGAATAAATTAATGCGGAGACACAGTGAAAACACGGGTAGAACCACGAATTAGAAATAGTTGAAGGTGGTATATTTTTGTCGAAACTGAGGTGGACGATGGCCCAACACATATTGCGGGAACAATTGAGGTGGACGATAGCCCGCCATTGTACATATTGCAGGAAGCCTCAGAATCGTTCTTCCAGGAAATTTATAAAAAAGTGAACAGGCAGCTGACATACTCGTAATACATATTTTTTTGTAAATGCATATTCTTAGAATACAATAAACATCCAAAAAGAGAACAAACATCTGCGTTCATCACATAAATATTGGTTCTTGGTGGGGATCGAACCTTCGACCTACGGCACAAAAGGAAGAGCTACTACCAACTGAGCTGAGACACCGGGAGAATCAGGAGATCACCAGTTCAATTGACGTTTGACACAGGGAAAACCTACAACAAACTAATCCACGAGAAGCTCAGTTGCAAACGACAACGCCTTCACAAAATCTCTGCAACCTCAAAAACGTAGCAATCTTCAAATCACAACCGCAAATTACCATTTCTACCCTTTCATACATCCTCCCCCCCACCCCAAGCCGGCATATTGCGGGCTTAATCTGCATGTCGTTACGCCATGTCTCGACTCATCCATAATTCACATAATGAGGCGGTCTAGAGTCGAGAACTAAGCAAGGCCTCATGAATAAGATTCAGGTTGAAAGTGAGGGGAAAATGCGGGTAGGTTGATATTTTTGTAGCGTCTTTTGTGGTTTGCGTTTTTGGGTTAAGATTTTCGTAGTTGAATGTTTTTGTTTTGTTTTTGCGGTGACTTTTTTATGTTCATTTGGGTGAAGATTTTCCTAGTTTTTATTTTTCCCGACTACGACGAAACAAAAAGGAGGGTTATGATATTTTTAGAATCTAACCAAGAATAAGTTACATGAGTCAAATAAATGCGAAGATCGCTGTCAAAAGAAATACCTGGAGAAAGATGCATCTTCTTTTTTCGTATCGTGTCACTGGTTCTTTCGAGTGCACCTCAGAGAGGCTCCTTTCGTGCACTTGACACAAATTTTTCGAACTTTTTAGGTTCTACGACATTCTGGTTTCTTCAAGATGTTTTCCTTCACCGTTTGAGAGCTCTGTGTATAATTTTGGCCAGAAAACTCATTGGTACACGATTGGATTTGAACCCACGACCTTAGAATCGGAATGCGGGCCACTACCATACATTACGCCTACATGAGCATTGCTCTTATATAAGAAGAAGGCTACGATATTTAATGAGATGCTTATAGTAAAAAAAAAACATAAAACCCCGTAAAAACGTAGCGCTTGAAAAGTGTTTTTATTAAAACTTGTCTTTTCAGATATGCAGAAGGATCTTGAAAACCAAGAGATAATGGGAATGTCTACCGTGCCTGGGAATAACAACCTTGAGTAAATTATTCACTTGGCATAAGGAGCAGAGCCTAATTTAAAGCAAAACATTCGAATCCTTGATTTTCGTCTCCTATACAAATAATAACTTTCAATCCTATTTCCACTGGGTTAAGGTTTCTTTTGCTTCAAATAATTTGAACAAAACACATGGTTATGATTCAGGAAATAAGCCTTAAACTCAAATTTCTTATTATAAATTGTAACTCATTGAGATAGGGTTGAAAATCGCATGTCCTGGTTCAGATGGGTATTTTAAGTCCCGAATTTGTATTAAATGTTGATATTTCATATTCTAAGCCTTTAATGGGCCATGTGTTTGCATTGTAGGTTCAAAATGGGTTATATTTTGTCAATTTTGGTAATTCCACTCATATTTTATACGAATGTAAGATTTTTATAAAAAACTAGCTACGCACCGCGGTGCTACCCGCGAAGACGCACGGAAATGCGACATTCTTAAATGGTTGATGTTCCAACTTTCCGCACCAAGCGCTTTGCTTTTCTAGACTTCATCTATTTCTGTGCCGAATTTCACCTAAAACAATACTCTCATCACCCATGAATGTTCTTTTGAAATAATCTGTGGTAAATTAATAAAACTTAGATATAACATTTGCTTTATCCATATTATGTATTGTGATACTGTTTGTTTACCCAAATAAAAAAAAAATTAAAAAAAAAATGTTAAAAACCAATTGGTATGGAAAAAAACACTTTAAAAAACTGAATTTCAATTTGAATTGTGATCCTTTTTCCAAAATTTTCTTTAACTTATAGGTAAAAGAGAGGAGTTTGTAACACTTTTATTAGTTTTGGCAAATATTTTTCAAAACATTTAATATCATACATTTATTTATTTATTTATGTATTTATTTACAACCATTGCCCTACCCTAATACGATAGCGCAGCCTTTCTCAAACAATTAAAGATTATACTATACTAATACTAATCAATCATAAAATAATAATAAAAATAATCACTATAATATACAATGGATCCAATCAATAATTAGAAATAAAAGACAAAAACAGAAATAAACATAAGTTAGTAGCATACAAACCTGGTTATAGGATAATTAAATCTGCAATTCCCAAGGAAATCCTCAAATTATAATAACAACCAGAGAAATTGAAGTTATACAAAGTAATCATCCTGTTGGGGATATTGAGATACAGTTATACAAATTTATACACACAGACACTAAATTTAGAAAGCCACTTTGCATAAAATTTTAGTTCCCGCATATTCGTGCAGGTGGCGCTACTCCCTCTTCAAGCAATCATCGGCGTTCTTTTAGGAAAAAATATCTCAATACTTCTGACTTTTAGGACATTGACGATGGGCATTACTGCTTTCCACAGCATAATTTCAGCCATTCTTGGGCACATGTCTTTTAGTTTGTGCCATCAACCACGGACCTGTGCCAGTTTGACTTGCTACTACTGGTGAGAATAAGTATTTTGTGTCTTGAACACAGGTGTTTTTATTTCTCTGTCTGGGTGTTATATTGTACTCTTGTACCTGCTTCTCAAAGTACAAGCTCTGCTTGATTTGGGGCTAGATAGTGTTGCGTGGATTGTCTACAACATTTATTTTTACAATGTATGATGCCAAATTTGAAGAGCACTGGTGGTCTAGTGGTAGCGGCCCCCCCTTCCTGTCCGAAGGTCGTGGGTCCAGTCCAGTCATGTACCAATGAGGTTTCTGTCGAAAAATGTATGTGCACTATGCCAGTACTCTCAAACAGTGAAGGAAAAAAATCCTGAAGAAACCGACGTGTTGTAGAACCTAAAAAAGTTCGAGCAACACGTGTCGAGGGTCACGCAAAAAGGGCCCGCCAGCGGCCTACATGCGGAAAAACCAGCTCGCACATCAAGTAAAATTTGCCGAGGGCAAATTTGAGTCAGAAACGAGATGAGTGGAAGGAAAGGGGGAGGCCTTTGCCCAGCAGACTGAATAAAAAAAATATGCATGTATTACGCGACAAACAAATATCCAGTAGATCACAAAGTCGTACTGAACAGTTTTTGTCTGAGTCCGCTCGTGCTTAGCTCGACTTTTTCGAGACGACTCAAACGTACTTCTTTTTAGTGTTTTTCTCAATTCCTATTTACATTTACCGAGAATTGGATAGCTGCAGTGGGTTTAATGTTTTCTGACTGCCAAAGGGAGGATGTGTTTTTTCTGGTTCTATTTAACTTGAAAAGGGGTTTTTGCCATTCAAAGCTGTCTTTTTAGGCTGGTGCTCATAGGTTAGGACCAGTCATCAGTCTGAAATATTCCACTGGGACATTTTACCCTGTTTAGATAGCCAGGCTTTCTATATATATCCTGGAAGAACGATTCTGACCGATCTTTATATAGCTTTGGGTGAATTTTACTTTTGAAGCAAAGGTTGAAGGGAAACGGGGAAGAGGAAGACCAAGAATAAGTTACATGAGCCAGATAAAAGAAAAAGTCGCTGTCATGTCGTATAAGGAAGTGAAGGAGGCCGCATTCGAAAGACTTAATTGGAAAAAACTGCATCAAAACCCCGACAAGAGCTAAGCTCTTAAATTTAAGAAGATGAAGAAGATAAATTTGTGATGATAAATACCAGTATATACCATCATCATCATCATCTTGAATAAAAATGTTTCGCTTCAAAAGAAAAGGCATGAAAAGAGAAAATAATTTTGTTTTGTTATTTGATTCTTCATTGCACCAAAACAAGTTTTGTACAAGGAGGTTGTGGTGTTTGTAAAAGGAGAGCTTAATGCTAGACAATATTTTCTACCAGCTAATCTTGATAGGTGGAAAAACAGAGAGGTTGGCGTAGAAAACAGTTTAGTTTGATATATCTACGTAACATTATATGTACATAACAAATGGCTTTGTTTCAATTCTCCAACAGCAACTCTTCGCAAAAAACACAGCAAAGCTCTTAATGCCCTTAAATTCTATCTTCGGCGATAACAGTGGCAATAAAATTGGCTCCAGCGTCAAGCGATATGGTAATGTGAGGAGTCGCGCTTTGCATTCCGAGCACGAGCGATATTTCACAGCGATCTGTGAGCATTCAGATAATATGCTCTGGGTGTGGAGACGGCTTTTTATTTAATTTATTTCAAACTGATTTCAAAGTGTCGAAAGTAAGAAAACTTTTTTATCATATACATGTTAAAAGGAAATGGAAGGAAACACAAACATTTTAGACATAAAATCAAATCAATCCAATCAAAAGTATATTTATTCAGTAGGATTGACTATATAGGAAGATTTTGAAACGTCCTAGGTGAGTCTAGGTGCCACTTCCACGCGACCAAGCCTAGAAGAACAGGCAACAAACTACGGCTCAGTTCATGGTTTTGATTCTGTGTGAGTGCTCACCAATGTATTATTTAAACTGTTTGTGTGTGACGTTTTGACGTAGGATTTATTTAGTCAACTCTCACACAGACTCAAAACCAGAACCAGAGACAGAGCCAGACAGAGCTTGTCTACATATTGATATTATATAAGAAATCATGTGATAGAAGAAGAATACATGGTATCCATAGATCCAACATTGATATTTATATTCATACTAGCGGCCACCCACGGCTTCGCTCGCCCCGTTACCGTTCCCGTTGAAAAATACACAAAAAAAAAAACCTTTTAAACCTTCTCTGGACCTCCACAAATCATTCAAGACCAAAATCAGCCAAAACAGTCCAGCCGTTCTGGAGTTTTATCGAGACTAACGAACAGCAATTCATTTTTATATTAAGACTAGCGGCCGCCCACGGATACGCTCGCCCCGTTTTTTTTTTTTTTTTTTACAATTTATAGGTTTGCGTTTGACCGCTATCTCACCTGCTGTTAAGTGATGATGCGGTCGACGATGTAGCACGCTTACCTAGAAGATACCTATTCGCTCTTGTCTTGAAAACATCCAATTTGTAGGTGCTCGGAAAGACAGACGCCGGCAAGGAATTCCATTCCTTGGCTGTCCGCAACATAAAAGTTGAAGCAAAGCGCTTGGTGCGGACAGTTGGAACATCAACCAAGTATGGTTTTTTCGGGAAAACAGTAAAACTGAGTAACTTATTGATCAAAATTAAAAGCCTTTGCCACAAAAGCCTACCCCCACAGCACCTGAGTGTCGGCAGATTGCGGCTTACACTTACACCAAGCGTTCCGGTTATTCCACACTCCACTGCTTCTAACTCAACCCCACACAAAACCCACCCCTACACCCCTTGAGATAAAACAGATATTCCTTTACCAAAATCATCACTGAAAGTCTAACTGTGAAATCAAACGATTTAGAGTCTTAAGACAAGGTAATAAAGGCTGTAAAGATGCTGATAAATTGAACCAAGACGAATTGCTATTGAAATGTAGATATTGAAAATATGATTTGATAATACGGATGGAATAGAAATCGAAAAGGTGTTTTGAGTGTGAAATGAAAACATGGAGTTTGAATACCGATCATGCTAGGTAAGTTTGTAAGTATGGATGGATGTTTTTAGGGTTCCGTAGCCAAATGGCAAAAACGGAACCCTTATAGATTCGTCATGTCTGTCTGTCTGTCTGTCCGTCCGTGTCACAGCCATTTTTCTCCGAAACCGTAAGAGCTAGACTGATGAAACTTGGCGAGTAGATGTATTCTGTGAACCGCATTAAGATTTTTACACAAAAATAGAAAAAAAACTATTAATTTTGGGGTCCCGATACTTGAAACTGAAACTCAAAAAAATTTTTTTCATCGAACCCATAGTGTGGGGTATCTATGAATAGGTCTTCAAAAATGATGTTGAGGTTTTTAATATCGTTTTTTTCTCAACTGAATAGTTTGCGCGAGAGATACTTCCAAAGTGGAAAAATGTTGGTCCCCCCCCCCTCTAACTTCTAAAATAAGAGAATGATAAAACTAAAAATAAATATATGTTGTACATTACTATACAAACTTTCAACGATATTTGGTTTGAACGAGATCTAGCCAGTAGTTTTTTTTTTATATACGTCATAAATCGTAAACCGCAATTTACCTTTCGACGAACTACAAGACCTTTATATTATGTTACTTGATGCTACGGAACCCTTCATGGGCGAGTCCGACTCGCACTTGGCTGCTTTTTTTACTCTTTCACGTAAAAACTGCTCAATGGATTTCAATGAAACTGTACAATAATATAGCTTATACATCAGAATAACACATAGGCTACAATTTATAAAGATATTGAAACCAGAGCCAGAGACCGAGCCAGACAGCGCTTGTGATAGACCTGCTGAATTCGTTTTTACACCATAAGTTTCAAGGATACTATGCTCAATTTTAATACAACGCCTGCGGTACCCTAATTGGCTAGGTACATTTAGAATTCATTGAAGTCGGCCATGTTGGCCCGCGGGACTGGATAATCACACTGTTGCTTTGGTTTAGTGGTGTTGTGAAAAATTTTTTTTTTTTTTTTTTTTTTTCATTAAATTAGTATACCCCTTTGATACGGTACCCTAATAACATTACAATCTAGCCAAGTAGGCTAATGAGCAATTTTGCTTTCACTTATTTTTATAGAAAAAACGTATTACTAAGAATGTGTCCATCGGCACTTTTCTTACAGTCTCTACACTTTGTGGTGACACTTTGTTCTTGTGTTCATTAAAAGTAGCACTATTATTATTGCACAATAACGTTAACATTACACTAACTCAAAAGGTTTGATTCTTTTGAGCCTTCTCACTTTGTCTGTGTTATCGAGGAGCTGGATGGCCTCGACATTCACGTGGTGATGAAGTCTTTTTTCGTGAGCTTCTGCAAATTTCTTAATTAATTTATCAACGAATTCGATCTGGAGGTCCCGGTGCAGATCTTCGTCTCTCACGTACCAGGGTGCATTAACAATGCCCCTTAACACTTTATTCTGGAATCGTTGAATTATTGCAGTATTACTTTTACAGGTACAGCCCCACAGCTGTATACCATAAGTCCATATCGGCATAAGGACTTGTTTGTACAACAAAAGTTTGTTAGGCACTGAAAGATTAGATTGCCTTCCAAGCAGCCAGTACATCCTCTTGTAGCGTAACTCTAGCTCTTCTTTTTTCTTCTTGACGTGTGCTTTCCAGCGCAGCTTTGCGTCAAGAGTCATACCAAGGTATTTAGCTGTGTTTCCATATGGAATGATTTTATTGTTAATGAATACCGCACAGTATTGATCTTTCTTGTTAGTAAAGTTGATGTGAACCGATTTGGATTCATTTAGTTTCATTCTCCATTTTCTAGTCCAATCATGGATTTCATTAACAGCTACTTGTACCTTTTCAGCTGCTTCTGCATGAGTGCCTCCGACAGCCATTATGGCAGTGTCATCAGCAAAGGTTGCAATGGTATTATTGGCTATGACGGGAATATCACTTGTATAAAGAAGGTAAAGGACCGGACCTAGTACGCTTCCTTGTGGTACCCCAGCTCTTATTTTCTTAAGTTCAGAGAAGGCGTCTTCTTGCCTTATTCTAAAAGCTCTATCAGATAAGTAGGATTCTATTACATCTGTAAATTCAGGAGGTAATACTTTTCTTAATTTCAGTAATAGGCCTTCATGCCATACCTTATCGAATGCCTGTGCCACGTCCAAAAAGATAGTGGAGCAGACTTTTTTTTCTTCGAGAGTCCTCTCAATAACATCTGTAATTCTATGAACTTGATCTATTGTTGAATGCTGTTCTCGGAATCCAAATTGATGATCTGGTATGATGTTTTTACTTTCTATAAGTGGCTTAAGTCTTTTCAGTAACAGTTTTTCAAATAATTTTGACATGATAGGTAGCAGAGAAATTGGCCTATAAGATGAGGTCTCATGAGGTGGTTTTCCTGGCTTTGCTATCATAATGATTTCGGCAACCTTCCATAAATCTGGTACAACCTTTAGTCTGAGTGCTGCGTTTATAAGAGTCGTCAGTTTCACTAGTGCTTTTCGTGGAAGATGATGTAGTATTTCTCCCGAGATAAGGTCGAATCCAGGAGATTTCTTTGGGTTTATACGGTGTTTTATTTCACTCCAGACTTCTCTGGGTGTTACCAGTTTTATCGAAAGTGTTTCGTCACAAACTTCGTTAATGATAGGTACTTGGTTTGTATGGCCTTCGTTAGGTGTAAATATTTCTTCAAGATGTTCTGCAAATCTTTTGGCTTTCTGTTCGTTACTAACGGCCCATTTTCCAGACCCTATATTAATCGGAGGAATTTGGGTAATGGGTCGTTTCATTTGTTTAGTTGCCTTCCAGAGTGAGTAGTTTGTACTGCGATCACTGGTGAGGTTCTGGAGATAGCTGTTAGTTGACTCGTCATTAAAAGCTTGAATTTTTCTTTTAAGCAGTTTTGTGAGATAATTTAATTTAGTTTTGTCTTGTGGAAATCTAGTATGGTGCCAAACGTTTCTCTGTTTTCTTTTTTCACTTATGAGTTTCAAGATATCCTGAGGGTAGTGGTTTCTTGCACCTCTTTTTTTGATTACTGGTGTATTATTCCAGGCAACCTGTTGTATGATTTTAGTAAAATTGTCTATTTCTAGGTTAAGTTGCTCCGGGGCTTTCAGAGGAACTTTTAGGTCTATATTAAAATCTAATTCTGTTTTAAAACTCTCCCAATCAGTATACTTATTTACCAGGGTCAGAGCGTTTTCTATTTGTGAAACATGTTCACTTATTTCTAGGTATATTGGAGAATGGTCAGAGTTCATATCATAACTTTGCTTCATTCGTAGGTAGTTACTCGATAGATTTTTGTAGATGAAGAAGTCTATCAGGTCTGGAATTTTGTTTTGGTCAGTTGGCCAGTATGTTGGTGAAGCAGTAGATATAACGTCACCTTTTATATGTTTAATGGCATTCAATAAGTTTCTGCCCTTTGTATTCGTTAGTCTGGATCCCCAGTACGTATTCTTTGCATTGAAGTCACCTCCAAGTACAAATCTTTCACCAAGGGTTTGTAAAAATCTTGAGTAGTTGTGTTCATGTATCGTATGGCGCGGTGGGCAGTATATGGCTGCTACCGTAAGAGAATACCGCGTTGTATTAATGCAAATAGCTACGGACTGGATATCTGGCTCTTCACATTTACTTACTTCATAGTGCTTTATGTTTTCTTTCACGATAACAGCACTACCCCCCCTTCCTTTGTTATCTGGGTGTAGTGCATGATAGGTTTTATAGCCTTTGAAAGTGATGTGTGACTGTTTATTGAAATGCGTTTCAGATACGAGACACAAATCGACATTTTCTATGTCTAGGACTACTTGCAATTCGTTTTGGTGATTAAGTAGCCCATTGCAGTTCCAAGCCATGATTTTTAGTGTACAAATCATTTTTTACTCTTAGGAATAGCTTGTTTGGTGCTATTTTCTATTATTTTCAATCTCTCATCAAAGGATGTCATGAACTTCAGAATGACATCTAGCTTGTTATCGTTGCTTGGCTCTTTGCGTTGCATGGTTGGTGTGTTTTTGGCAGTTGCCTGGGCATATGACACAGATTTGTGAGTGGTGCTAACTGAAGGAGTTCTTACGTTAGAGCCTGGAGGAGCTACCTGCTGTTTGCTGCTGGTGTTTTGCTGTGTAGCCTGAGTTTTATTTATACTTTTGGTCCGCATCTTCTGCATTTCTTTAGCCACCATGCAGCCTCGGTAGTTTGCTGGGTGTGCTTCCCCACAGTGCACACACTTTGGTTTTTCTTCTGCAGGTTTTTTGCAGTCCTTTGTAAGGTGCTTACCTGTGCATTTAACACACCTTGGTTCTTTGGAGCAGTACTTTTGTGTATGACCATATACTTGGCATTTCTTGCACTGTGGGATAAGTTTGGTGGATCTTAGTGGTTGAATCTCGACCACGCACCCCAATATATATTTTATTTCATATATTTTTTTTATATCTTCTTCGTTGCTGAAGGTGGCCATGAACATGTTTAGTGGTTCCTTAGTTTTCCAACTTAGTTTGTTCACAACTTCTTCAATCTTGTAGCCTCTTCCATTTAGGTCTTCAATAATTCGGTCAGGTTTACAAGAGGAAGGCAATTTCTTGACCATAACTCTTATCGGTCTCTCTTGTTTATTTTCATAGGAGTGCCAGGGGCGCTCGCTTTCGCTAAGAATTTTTGTTAAGGCTCTGTATGCCTCATCATTGATGGCATTTACTTTAACACTCTCACCGCTTAGTATCTTGATTTTAAAGGTACCAGCGGGCTGTTTTAAAGACAAGGAGTCGTAAAAAGTTTGATAATTATTCACCCCGTCTACTATGATCGGAGGTGGGGAAAGAATTTTTTTTGGTCTTTCTTTTGCTGGAGTATTAGCATTTCCTTGTGGTGAGACAGTGGGCGAGGTGTTCATTTTCCGCTTTTTCCTAGATTTCGCTCTTATCCACTCTGTCTCTTTTGCTAACTCTTCCTCGTCCGTAACATATTCCACCTGTACCGAGGAAGTTTCCATGCTTGATGTTGATGGCATGTTTGTTGATTGCGCAACGCATTTCAGCTGCTCTTGAAGAACTTCAATTTGGTTCTTTAAGTTCCCAACAAGGCCCTGAAGCTTTTCACGCTCTTGCCTTTCTTCTTTAAAAAGACGGACTGCGTCATTGTAGTGGTCATACAAAGTATGCTCCAGCTCTGTATGCAGGGTAAAGCGTACCTTTGATGGCGTATCCATTGTAAAGGCAATAAATGGTGTCACCTTAACAATATAATTCGTCGTCGATGCACATGCCTTACGCGACAAAGAACGGGGTCATTGTCACAGTCGGCAGCACGTCCGCGGTGACGTTTTTGTGATGCGCTTGCACTTTGCACTGTAGGTACCGCGCGAACGCGAGACGCTACTGTTCTCAGCGGAGATCGAACAGCCACTGACATTTTGAAAACATGACGTTGTGAAAAATGAGGGTAGTTTGTTGTCTACAAAGTTAACAAGTTCGTGAAAAAAAGCAATCTAGCCTGCAAATTCTCTCGTTTGGTAACTACATAATGAAATGAACCGATGAAAATTTGTATTTTGTAATTAACCGACTTCAAATAATAAAGGTATAGGTTCTCAGTTTTTTTTTTAATTAGCTAAAATTTTTCATCTAAGAGCCGATTTGAAAAATACTTATCTGAAAGGTATACTTATATCGTATATTTCCATAGATATTTCACAACAGTTGTTAGCCAACTAACTTCACGCTGATTCATGGACCGTTTTGTAGCTTTTTTTTAATTATCTAAAATTTTTCATCTAAAAGCCGATTTGAAAAATACTTATATCGTAAAAAAGGTATACTTATATCGTATACTTCCATAGATGTTTCACAATAGTTGGAACTGCACGCTGAGTCAAAGACCGTTTCGCAGCTCTTGGTTCTATAACTCTCTTGTATGCATGTATAGCGTGTACCTTAAATTGCAAAGCCTCTACAAATAAATGTTTCTTTCTTTGTTCTTTTCATTTCTTTTTATATAGAGCTCCTGGTAGGCCAGCAGACTGATATTTACTTTGCATGAAAAGTTTTAGATCCAATTTTTTATTGATTTTATAGTGTTTACTACACTTAAGGAAATCACAAAGATTTTTTATAATGTCCCAAAAGACTTACAACTAAAAGACTTAAAAGGCTCTTAACTTTTGGGAAATTATAAAAATCTTTTTGATCCAAGTTGTAATATTATCTTGTTCTTTTTTTTCTTCCATTCTCCCCTATCATTCGTCATCTCAGTACTCACTCCTTTCTAGGACATCATCTCTCACACAATCCATCCATCTTTTCTTAGGCTTACCTCTACCTTTCTATCAATCGACATTCATGACCAACACTCTTTTCGTCATATGACATTCTTCTCTTCTCATAACATGTTCATACCACGCTAGCCGATTACTTCTCATTTTCTCCGTTACTGGCGCTACTTTTAACCTTCCTCTGATGTACTCGTTTCGTATTTTATCCATTTCAATATATTTCGCTATTTAAATACTACGAACCGATAAACAAATACGCTGCTCATCGATATTCTATCAGTCAGGATTGATTTTGCTTAAAACTGTACCAGAAGGCCTACCACAAGCTCTGTCTGGCTCTGTCTCTGGCTCTAATTTTGAGTCTGTGTGAATGCTCACCAGTGTATTATACTGCGTGTTTGACGCTAGACGTAGCGTTCGACGTAGGATTTATTTAGTCAACACTCACACAGACTCAAAACCAGAGCCAGACAGAGTTTGTGGTAGGCCAGCAGTACCTACCAGCTTGACAGACGAATGACTAGACTATTCAGCGTTTGTGTCAATGACTGGTCCGTTATCATTTAAATATGGACCGACGACATTGTTAAGATCGTATGAAGTTGGTGGATAAGGTGGGCTCAGAATATTTTTTCGTCCTCTAAATGTATAAGGGAGGGCTTTGATCCGCAATGGAGTTCTACAGGCTGATAATGATGATAATATAATATCTATAGTATGTCGTACCTAATATTAATTCAGTGAATTAATCATTACCATAATATTGTGGGAAATCCAGACAGCACTATCTAGATAGACCTTGTTCACTTTTTTTTTTGTAAATACAAAAAAAAACGACACTTACAGGGTATACAGGGTTATTCATTATTAACTGCAAATACTCAGGAATTAGGTTCAACAAATAGAATAAAAAATATTTATGAAATTATTTTTTTTAAATTTGATCAAAAATTTTTTCAAGTTTTTGTATCAAAATTTTATTTTTATTAATTTCTTTACGGCTATTGCATAATGATTGCCATGGAGAACAGGACGATGACCCACCCAGGCGGTGACTGAACGCAGAGTGTCACTCACGGCGCGCGGGCGCGGATAAAAGGTCAAAATAGGTCAGGCGCCAATGATTCCTTTATCGATTTTCTCGGGATTTTCATAACAAAACTTAAAAAAATCATTTCATAAATATTTTTTATTTTATTTGTTGAACCTAATTCCTGAGTATTTGCAGCTAATAATGAATAACCCTGTATACAGAGTGGATACGACAGATGGGCATTAAATTACACTACGTACACTATACGTGTTAAGTATTAAATCGATACGGTATAAAAATAAAAAGCTACAAAAATGAGATTTTTTTTATTTCAAACAAACTAAATAGCTTACCGATCCGAGTAAAACGCAAACACCCTTGATAGTAAAACGGCAACGTCGCGCGCTTGCCGGAGCGCGACATGCCCAGGCAGGCGGCGCGGTGGCCGGGGCGATGACCTGGCGCGACGCGAGTGGAGGCCTGACCTGAGCCGCCTTTGAATTGGGTAGGTACGATCACAACAACACTCACTAAATTTATAAGTAGTACTTTTGTATAGTGCGGGCGTTTCTAGAGCAACTGCGGCTGTCACCAAGCCTCTCTCTGTATGTTCGTAGAGCCAAAGATGCGTTTCCACGGCATTCGCCGTAAATAAAAATCATGTCAGTGTATTCTGACGCCGTGTAAGTTACACGAGGCATTGTTGAACACACAAAACCAAATTTTAATAACGTGTCTTCATCACATTACAATAAAAAACAGTCAATCACAATAAAAACACTAACACTAAATAATAATAATCCCAAGTTACGTATCCTGTCACAATAGAGAAAAGAAATACTGTCCTAAACTTATTTAGTGTCCTATCTTGTGATATTGCCTGTCTGCGTTTTCAATTCGTAAAAATAAAAACGTAAGCTTCCGTGTTCCGGTAGGTAGGCACATCCGTTCCGAACGGTCAGCGGTCACGAACTGAAGTTGAAAGTAGTTAGGTAGCAATAAGAAAGAACGCACTGACCTATGTCTATTTCTTTTACCCGCGGGATTTTTGCTATGTCATTGTCTCTCTCTATGTCACTCTCGTAGTGAAAATGCGAGTCTGTGTGTGTATTACTTGCGTCGGAATAGCAAAACCGCTTCGTAGGTATAGGTAATCATCTGCTATGAAAAATACATCGTGTTCAAAATATGAAAAAACTTAAAAAAATATTTGCGGCTAAACTACTGCTCCTAATTAAAAGATTTTTGGTACAGAGCTTGAAAATGGTGCCTAGTATATGCAGTTTATTTTTTGTCTCATCAGTCGTATCCACCCTGTATAAATAGGGTATATAGGCCCTTTTTAAGGTTCCGTAGCCAAATGGCAAAAACGGAACCTTTATAGATCGTCATGTCTGTCTGTCTGTCCGTCCGTATGTCACAGCCATTTTTCTCCGAAATTATAAAAGCTACACTGATGAAACTTGTTGAGTAGATGTATTCTGTAAACCGTATTAAGATTTTACACAAAAAAAAGAAAAAAAAACAAATAATTTGGGATATAAACCGCATAGATCGTAAACCGCAATTTACCTTCGACGAACTACAAGAACTTTTATATTATTAAGTTATTTGTTGCTACCGAACCCTTCATGGGCGAGTCCGACACGCACTTGGCCGCTTTTTATTTTGTAACCTATGAATAATTAAGAATCTGCGTTTATTTCTTTTTTGTATGACTTGTCCTCAATGAACCTACGAACGAACACAGGAAATAGATTTACTCCCAAAATAAAAACAGTTTTTTCATTCAGTAGGTAGAATCAAATTTTCAACCCGCATTTCCAAAACAAAGTTGTTTTTTTAGAGGAATCATGTTTTCAAAAAAGCAGCTAAAAATGGCTAAATAAATTCTCAACACTATAAAACTAAAAGGAATACATCATTTGGGCCAGCGTCAAATGTATGTTTGTATGTCGTTACACTGGCAACACCGAAACGGGATAGTTCCCAGCGAATGCGAGATGAAATATTAATGATGCCATCAATTCTGTGAGCTTTACCTCACGGGCGAGTTAAAAATTTAAAAACCAATGCCATTTGGCCCACGTCCAAACATTACTATGAAAATGTGGGTAGATACGTGGACGTACTCAGGTATTTTAATAGTAGGGGTTTTAGATATTTACATGTCAGTCCCAGAGTTTTTTTTAAAGAGCTATTTGGTCAATTTAAGGATGATAAATTTAGCTGTAAGATATTATTTAACCATCTTTTTTATGGCTTGTCCAAAACAAGGAATGACATTTTTTATTCGACGAATATACGAAAATAGCCGTCTTCCGTAGATGGCCTTATGTCATAGAATATATTCACCGAAATTTTAGATGAATTTTAGTGAAAATTGTTATTTTAATTCTGAAGACTGAACTCGACTGATTGAATGTCTTTTGTTTGCAAGTGAAATCAAATCATTGTCAACCCGTTACACGTAATTCTGTAAATAAATACACTTTGACTTTCAGACTTAATTTTGATACAACACATAGGTACGTAAACTGTTTAGATATGAGTAGAAAAAGTCACAAGTCGCCTCTCCCAAAAGATTTACGTATTTTAATAGAAAAAAACATGGATTTTTTATAGCTCAATCATAAGTTCTTTTGCGCATATAATGAGCTCTGTTTGATTCTAATTCAAATAATGTATTTATTCAATAGAATCGCAAGGATCACTTTGAAACGTCCTAAAGCTAGAAGAGTCTAGAAGAACAGGCAACAAACTTCGGGTTGGTTAGGTCTTCTGAAGAAATAAATAAAGGGCGTAGAGGGTAACTTTTTGAGACCCCTTTGCCCTAACTACACCCCTGTCTGAGACAAGATTTAAAATGTGCAAACGTTGGGTTTCTAGAAACACGAGTCGCTTATTCGTATCTATGTAATTAGGTTGAATTTCGTTTAGAAACTGCAAGCGTTTTCATTTTTAATTGAAAACGAAGATCTCGTAAAGTTTTGATTAATGTTTTTGGTTTCCAGATAAGAAGGTAGTTTGGTGAGCTTGCTTGCTAGGGACCAAACTAAAAGCAGCACTGGTGGTCTAGTGGTAGCAGCCTCGCCTTCCGATCCCTAAGGTCATGGGTTCAAGTCCAGTCCTGTCCCAATGGGTTCTCTTGTCAAAAATTACGTGCACTATGCCTGTACTCTCAAATTGGTGAAGGAAAACATCGTGAGAAAACCGGCGAGTCGTAGAACCTAAAAAAGTTCGAGCAACACATGTCAACCGTCACGCAAAAGGAGCCCGCCAGCGGCCATCTTGCGGAAATCAGTCCATAACATCAAGTGCGGATGATGAATTTGCCGAATTTTTAGGGACCAAACTATTAGTCTAAGATCCCGCTATAGAAGGACCTTCACTGAGCTGGTTATTTAATGAAACGTATTTTATATTTAATTAAACATGCCAATAAATAGATTCTATATGGGTTGCCTATCAAATTTCAGGCCAGGATAACTATGATTAATTAATAATTTTAAAAAAAAATTAAACTTTCCACTGGTTTGTTTATTAAACAAATTCTATACCAATCGAAAGTATAGACCCCAGTATTTTTATTAAATTATAATTAATAATTAATGCATATTCTATGGGGTCTATACTTTCGATTGGTATAGAATTTGCCTAATAAACAAACCGATGGAAAGTTAAAAAAAAAATGTTTTTTTGAATTATTAATTAATCATATCCTGGACTGAAATTTGATAGGCAACCCATATAGAATATATTTATTGGCATGTTTAATTAAATATAAAATACGTTTCATTAAACAACCAGCTCGGTAAAGGTCTTTCTATAGCGGGATCCTATACTATATGGTCTCAACAACAGTACATTTTACAGTACAGTAACTTTTTCTTGATTGTTTTGTGTCCGTGAAAACCTGTAATTGGCTTACCTACTATTTGCGCATTACTATAGACTACTATGACAGTTAGTTTTCGAATAAATAAATATTTTGATGTTTTTAAACAAACTGAAGTCGCGGGAAGTCGATGGATGGAAAGGGCTCAGAATCGTTCTTCCTGGAAATGTGTAGGGGAGGCCTATGTCCAGCAGTGGACTTCTTCAGGCTGATGATGATGATGATGAAACAAACTGAAAGCCTCCACCATGCCATGGCTTAATGACTGTTACAACGCTGGACTCCGTGAATAACCTTCTCACGCGCACCTTTTGAAGATGAAAAGCACTGAACTTATTATTAGAAAATGGTGAGTATGAGGTTCAGCCAAGTCCCGAGGAATAGGGAAAACAGAGGGATTTTCAATTAAACTAATTCAGTTATTATCCATTTGTTTCGACGCGTCTGCTCGTATTTGGCATGCATTCCGCCGCCCACCAGAGGGCACCTCACAACCAATCATTTATTCTGACATTGACATTATAATTGACATTGACATGCTCAATACCACAGCGAGCAACTACCTTGCAAACGGTGAAGGAAAACATCGTGAAGACACCCATAGTTTCGTCAGCTCTGCACGTATTGACGTCTTTCCTGTGAATTAGGACAAAGCTGTCAGAATAGTGTAGGTGCTGGGTAAGCCTATCTAAAATCCTGTCCCGGGCACTATAGCGTCCCGTAAGTGGGCCAGAGTAATCACCAGTTGCCCCTGACGCTATATATAAATCATCTACAATAGATGCAAAAGCCTGTTTTTTTTATTAATATTCGGGAGCAATCCGATTACACACAATGTAGCAAAAAAGTAATTTTCATCCCACCAGCTCTGAAAGTGTGTTTTTGCTGTTTAATTTCTGACTGGAAAAGCCGTTTTTATCCGCTAGAGGATAAAGTAAATTTGAATTTAGAATATCGTGTTCAATAAGTTTGTGAATACACAACCTATTTACTTCTACCTCCATGGTGCCGAACTTATCATACAACCTTTTTTATTTTGTTAAAAACTAGCACTCGTAACCTTCTCGGTGTATTTGTGAATTCAAAACACCATTAAACCTATTTACTTCTACCTGCATGGTGCCGAATTTATCATACAACCTTTTTAAATTTGTTATTAACTCATACTCGGAACCTTCTTGGTGTGTTACTTTTAGTCGCGCCATGTTCTTTTTTGCATTAGTCATTTCCTCGCTGAGGTGGGATGAAAAGTTACGTGTTGCACTCGAGATTTTTCACCTTGTGCTCTTTTGATTCCTTCGCCAACGCTTAGGATTCTAACTTTTAAACCACTCGCTACGCTCGTGGTTAAACTTAGAATCCTGCGCTTGCTTAGTCATCAAAATTGAGCACGCGGTTAAAAAGCAGCTTTGCACTCTTGTATAACAAATAACTATTAATGTATGTCAAATAAATGTATTTTCTTGCTGTCTTTTCTTTCTATTATGATGACAGCTCTGTTTTTTGTTCGAAGGGGAAACGGTCCTAAGAAGTAACTTTTGACATGTGCTATTTCTGTAAGCTGCAGAAGGCGGCACAAATCAAAAATAATTGGACAAATCTGTACATTTGACATTTGGAAGATAGAAAATAAGACTTTCTGATATAAACTAACTTAACTTATAGAACTTTATATAAATCACGATCAAAGAAAAGCTTTACTTACTTTTACTTACCTACTTTTTTGTAAGAACAAACTTAGTATCTTGACAATATAGCACAGACAGAGAACAAACATCTATGTTCACCACACAAATATTTGTTCTTTGTGAGAACCGAACCGAGCTATCATCAAAAAATAAAGTATTTGCCTTCGACTTCAATCAGTAGTAGAGCTCTTTGTGTGTGGCTCGTCCGGGTGCGTAATAGCATCATGCTTATTTCTGCCGTGAAGCAGCATCGATGTGTTTCGGTTTGAAGGGTGTGGGTGCCGGTGAAATTACTGGCACGTGAGGTATCCTATCCATTCTTGTCACTCCACACATCTCTACCTATCTCTCCTAGCTTTTCAAAATCAGATCTAAACAATAAATCCGCACCGCTGCAGTACGCGGAACAATCGTGTCGGACACAAAGCCGGCCGCTAATTGGAAACTGCAAGCGCCAAGCGGACGGTATGGTCAACACGTGTCGTACACTTGCGGACAAATAAACATAACTTTAAAAACCACAAGTCGTATACGTACCGGAATTCACGAGATTGGTTTAGTTTAAAGGCAGATGGTTCTATGGAAAATGACAATTTAATTTTTATTATTTCTTTCATTTTAATTGTAAATGAGTGCACTGGTGGCCTTGTGGTAGTAATTCCGCATTCCGGTCGCGGGTTCGAATCCAGTCGTGTAACTGTTGATTTTACTGTACGGAAAATATATTTACTCAATGCCAGTGCTCTCAAACAGTGAAGGTAAACATCTTGAGGAAAGCCATGCCTTAGACGGCTCTGCTCGTATTGACCATGTTTTTCCTGTGTCAGGCCGACCAAGCTGTCAGGATGGTATAGGTGCTGAACAAGCCTATTCCATGCATCTAAAATCCTGTCTCATGCACGCGTCCCGTAAGTCTGACGCTATTATAAAACATCTATTGTACAATAGATTCAAGGTCTGTTTACTTTTTTATTTGTTTGTGTTTCATTTTCATTAACCGTGATAATTTAACATCAGACGGTATTTGACAGTTATTATCTATCCGACTTCTTCTATAAAGTTCTCTTTGGGAATTTTGTTTCAAGACTCAAGTCATATTTTGTGTGTTTAATTCCATTCCGGCCAAGCTGAGAGTAAAAGCATCTGAATTTTATTTTTTCTAGTTCTCTTGAATTTTTTTATGTGCAAGCTCCATTAATCTTGTGGCTTTTACTTAAACGGTACAATACAACTTTAAATAGTTCTGGGTCAGTCAGCCAAAAGCATAACAATTTCATAAAAGTTTGTTATTCATTGAACTGAAAAAAGGAAAAGTTTCAGCTATTCGTAGCTCCACACCAATAAACAATTGAAATCCAAAGCCAATACTCCCTAAAACTTCTAAAAAACATTTCGAATTCAAGTCCAATATTGACCGACCAACGTACACATTTCCTTGCACTGCAGTGCAATAGTGGGACAGAATGACCTACTTTTTCGGGCCACAAAAGACTCTTTATCCGGCTCTGAATATACTAGATTTCACGTCCCAACTGACTACTCTTTTTTGTTAGTTTTTTTTCCAGGGAATTATTTTTAAGCCCTCTTTTGCGGTGCTGGCGAAAGCATAATGACGTCAGAGCTTTGAGCTCCTTTATTCGTCAGCTGGAGTCGGATTTTGAAATATTTTTTATCTAATTATGTTTTATGACTATCCAAATCTTAAAAAATTGAAAACTTTCCTAATTTAGCTGTAGATCGTAAAAAAAATGAAAAACTCCTGAACTATTCATGAAAAAACACGCAATGTGTCTCATTGACGTATAAGTCGTAGACTCAGCGCAAGATAACTCTGCAAGTGACACGTGGCGGAAAATGTAAAAAAACAGACTTTTAAAATCTCCCAATAACTGATAATGATCGATTTCCCCAGTCATGTCTGTGATCGGAAGGTGTATTTCTAGTCCATTTCTTTCATGTTTTTCCATCTGACAGGCGCTTAGTTATCTGCGCGGACTATATTGCACCTAAATAAGTTCGATAAACGTAGTGTCAAGTGCACGAAAAAGCCTCTGAAGCACACTGGTTTGACAGACGAGGAGGGTCAATGGCATTGTTTATTGTCCAAAACTGGACCATCAAATAACATTTGACCCCAAAACAAGCTGTTTAAAAGCCAAAAACATTTCACTAAACTCGCATGAGACCGGAACACAAGGCTCTGCCTCTGGTGGAAATTCATTCCGATGGGAACGCTTGACCGCGCTCGCCAGATAACATGTTGTTACAGGCGTGTACTCGTTTAGTGGTGTGTAGCTACTGGCACGTCAACTAAACTGAAAACAAAACTATTCAAATGATCGCAGTGAAATCTTCCACAGAAATCCCCCACCCGAATGCAAGACGAGTACTGTTTAGCTACGGCACATCAACTAAACAGAAAATCAAACAATGTTTGAATGATCGCATAGAAAATCTTCCACAGAAATCACCCATCCGAATGACAGACGATATTTATTGATAAAGAAATTGGTGGATGGAGACGGCTCCTATATAATGACTATTCCTGAAAATGTATGTATCTTTATAAGAAATCTTGATTTGTATATAGATCTTGATTTGCATCATTTTTTTAGACTTGATACAAATTTGGAGGCTCCAAATGAACATTAGAACGTTTGACCGCAAGGCACGTTCTTGACCGTGACTTTGAGGCAATGCTTTGAGGCAATGGTCACCACTTAACATCAGAATGCATGTTCCATCAGCTAGTTCTATTATAATCCATCAGCCATAATAATATTCATCAGCCAATATTATAAATAGTGTATCTACTTATTGAGAGAGAGCGTAGCGCAGAGGGCTTAGTGGCAGCAGTCCCACCTTCCGATAGTAAGGTCGTGGGTTCAAATCCAGTCACATGACGTCGGTTGTTTGGTACATACCAAAGAGTTTTTCTGCCCAAAAATGTATGTACACTTTGCCAGTGCTCTCAAACGGTGACGGATGGTTTTTTCAGCCTCACCTTCCGATCGTGAGGTCGTGGGTTCAAATCCAGTCATATACCAATGAGCTTTTCTGCCCAAAAATATTGTACACTTTGCCAGTGCTCTCAAACGGTGAAAAAAAACATCGTGAAGAAACCGGCTTATCGTAGATCCTAAAAAGTTCGAAAATATGTGTCAAGTGCACGAAAAGAGCCTTTTTGAGCCGCACTTAAAACCCTTACACCACACTTGGTTCGAAAAAATCAGTGACAGGATAAAAAGAAGAAGAATAGTTAAACTCTCCTTTAGCTTGTGAGCCAGTGTACTTGCATAGACAAACGCAGCACCGAGCACTGGCTATATCATTGGGAATATCGGACGGCCCGCATACGATAGCTAGCAATTCGGAAACGGAATTACACGGGCTTCGTGCATTTTATTGCTGTTTCCAATGCGTGTTTAGTTTAAATTGGCGTAGATTATTGCAATAAGAAAATTAATAATTGCCCAAGTAGAAATTATGTAGGATACTCGTAAAATAAACTTTTTGGAAAGAAAACTTGTTTGGATCATAACAACTTTGTTATATTCCAATTTTTCATAGATACTCTCAGGGATTTTTTATTTCTTGAAAAGTCTGAGTTAGAAGATGTTTGATAATTATTTAAAGCCTTTTGATTTGGTTGATGAACCTATATGTTTGTTCGCTGTCTGGGTGTTATATTGTATTTTATGCATATGCATGCATGTTTACAAAAAAAGTTTAGAAGTAATTGTATAATAAATCAGTTAGGTATCTGGTTCCCATAGCAAATCAAGCAGTGCTTAGTTTGGGCTAGATAGAGTAGAGTGGGTCCATAATAAAAAAAAGTGTGAAAACTAAAATTTAATGTGACCACATCTGTCAGTACAATTCGCCTTAACATAGAATTGCAAGTACTGAATGTAATTTCTATCTGTGACTAACACTAACAAGAACACGAAATCAATCTACATACTCAACGACTGACTTTGAAGCTGTTGGAAGGCTTGTGTAACTTTGAAGCTTTTGTCAGGGTATTAGCAGCTTTAATGCGTTGTGATAAGGCTCAGTATCAATTGGAAAAACTTTTGGAGGACAATGAAAGCATTGGGTTCTCACATGACGTAGGCTCCTAGGACCCTTAGGACCAACATGTCGATGTTAGTCAAGGGTGCCGGAGGTATAACTTCATATTCAACCTTTTTGCTAAACTTGTAAGCGCGATCCAATCAAAGAGTTTGGAAAAACAACAAGGAGTTTCTAAGTCGGCAATCGAGTGATTCTATGTAGAATTCTCCTACGAAAAGTGTCAAAAATCTGTGCTTGAGGCTCGACTCAGATCTAAGCACTGTTTCGGAATACGGGCCTAAGACCTACTACGTTTACCAAAACTTGATGCGTCACTGTCAGTGGCTCAAAGGAAGCCAAGACGGCCAGACGATGAACCAGGATGGTAAGGCCTGCGCACACCTAGGCCGCTGGCGACAGCGCCCAATGAAACGCTGTCAAATATCGCTGTCAAATTTGACAGCGTTACAAATTTGTCAAATTTCCGCACGGAGGCGGATAAGCCCGCACGACACATCATGAGAACGGTCTCGTGCGCCGAGGTGCGTGGTAGCACAGGAGCCTTTTCTGTGTGCGTTGCCGTGCGTCGTCGGCTGTGCGTGATGATCTGCAGAACCACGCACCGTAGGAAGGCAGCATAATTATTGATACGTTTGGTGCGTTTTGCAGTCCACGGTACTCGCATCATTCGTAGCGCCACATCTCAAACGCATCAATTCTTATTTCATTACTAGCGGACACCCGCGGCTTCACTCTCCCTGTTGCCGTTCCTCCCCGTTGATCTTTTATAAGTTTTTCATCTTTTTCTCCGCATAGGGAAATAATTTTCCAATTTCCTATCTTAGTGCACACCTTCGCTATAAAAGGCACACACCCTCCAAGTTTCATGCTTCTAAAACTTAGGTATGGTTTAGGCTGAGCGTTGATTGTCAGTCAGTCAGTCAGTCAGTAACGTAAGAGTTTTATATATTTAGAAGATGTGATAGAAGTGACATAAAAGCCACAGTCACAGCTGTTTATTTGCATATACATCACTCGACAAACTATTCCGAGTAAATTGGTAGAAAACTTTAGCTGCATGTTGGATTGCGAATTTTCGAAATGACATGTTCTGGGAAACAGCAAAGCTTGAGCTTATTAATGTTTGAAATACCAGGAAGTCTAAGGAAGTAAGCTACTTATGTGAAGTTAATAAATATGAGATGCCATTTCTTAATAGTTTTACGTGGTATTAAGTTAAGTCAAAGTTAAACATGCATTTATTCAATAGAATCATAGGGATCACTTTGAAACGTTTTAGAGCAAGGATTCCCAAAGTGGTCGATATCGACCCCTTGGGGTCGATATTGGTTTCCTAGGGGTCGACATAAACGAAAACTAATTTTGGGGGTCGACGAGGTCTAAAAATCGACCCCTATTAAATTAACACAAGTTCTTATTTCAAACTTTTAAACAAGTTAGGTAGGTAGGTACTGTATTGTTTATGTTGTGTTACGTGCACTAAAAATAATTAATATTTTTGTAGGAAATAGCATTGTTGTAGTAATGTAAGTTAGCGGACCATTGCGAATAAGGGGTTGATCTTAAAAGTAGGTAATTTGGCCATGGGGGTCTGAGGTAACTGTTCATTTTGGAAAAGGGGTCACTAGTCCAAAATAGTTTGGGGATCCCTGTTTTAGAGCTAGGTGAGTCTAGGTGCTAGTTCGATGCGACCAAGCCTAGAAGAACAGGCAACAAACTACTTAGGCAACGGCTTATTTCCGTTTTCTTTGTATGATACTTTTACAAAACAAAATTATCAATAGAAGTTTCAGTGTGGTGCCACTCCACTTAGTGAGACGTATGCAATAATACAAAAGCAAAAGTTTCAAAGACAGCACACACTACGCTTCAAAGTAATAATAAAGTACCTTCACAGCATATATAAAAATAAGGTTAATGAAAATTATTTACAATCTAGCAATGAGATTATATTATCTATTTTTTTATTTGTTAAAATATTAAAAATCTATCAACTATCGAAACGGTTTCGGTCAAACTATAGAACCTTTATTTTGATACCGTGGTTTTGAGCGTAGAACAAAATGCATGTAAAACTACCCTCAGATGAAAATTAGATAAAAAAATAAAACGACGTGTGGCACTCGGAGACTGCTGTGGTAAAGCTATTGCATGGCATTTTTTATCAACTTATGCAATTATAATTATTTATTTATTATTTTTATTTAATAAAGAACGGAACAAAGTCTTTTGAGCACTGACTTGAACTTTGTTACGTATGGCAACTCCATAACTGTTACTTACACGTCATTGAAAAAACGTCATTGGGGGTGTTAGGTTTTTTTCGTTACGGAATTTCTGGATTCGGTCCCCACGCTGAAGGCCCGCGATAGAAGCTATGCAATAGCTTAAAAATTAAGCACACTTAAATATTCTAAGCCCTAATCTTCTAACTTAGTTTCCACATACCCGTTGCAAAACATACTCTACGACGCAGTGGGCTAAATGGAGGCCAGTAGCCAATTAATGCGAGCCACAGACCCGTAAAATAGCAGAGCGGGACACAGATACTTCTGTAGTAATAGCTTATACTCAAAAAGTTTCACTTTGACCTATTTTCTGTCTTTTGTGGCCTCTCAGCTCAAAGACCAAGTCAATTATGTATTAAATAAATAATAATAATAAAATATGATTATTGATAAAATATTTATTCAATAGTATCGTAAGGATTTAGTTGACGTGCATCACCTCCTGATGCATTGAAAGAAATATGAAAAGGGTAAGAGATCAATGATGCAAGAATTACAATTAGGTATGTACCATGTGCCGCCGGAAAGATTGCGGAAAGTCGGTGGCGATACCGCATTTAGTCTTTGCAATTATTTTCTTTGCAAAACCCACCAAAAACTAGGCTATGCAAACAGTTGGAAGCGCTGAAAAACGCTAAAAAGCATAACACATTAATTCCGGGAGGATCGTTGGGTCGTGACAGTGCGGCAAACAATATGAGAGCGCGTATGAATTTCGGTTTAGGAACTATGCTGTGTTTACATTTAGCTAGTTTACTTGTAATAATTAGATAAAGTTGTGATATCAAATCACATTATTTTTATATTGTGCCCTCCGGGTCCCACAGCTGGGCAAAGGACTCCCCCTTTTCTCTCCAGACATCGCGATCCTTGTCTATGCTTGTCCAGTCTATCAGGAAACCATCAAGCTCGTCTCGTTATCTGCGTGTTGGTCTGCCACGTCGCCTTCCCGCTGGATTCCGAGGAGATGTTATTGCACATCGTCGGTCTCATGCCGGGTGATCTGTGGGCCAAAACTACTACCGACTGGTGCCTTGACACAGTGCGGCAGCGTTGCGGCAGGCCTCGCATTTGATCGAGGGACGAACTGGATGCTTATGAGCAGGACTGGCAACTTAAGGCAGAAGATTGTAGTGACTTGCGAAAATGGGGGGAGGCCTTTGCCCAACTGTGGAACACTATGGGCTAGTAGTAGTAGCAGTACTTATTTTAAATAGAATATACAATTCTCGCTGGGGAATCCACGGCCTACGGCACCGGCGGGCGTAGAGAGCAGAGCCAACTAAACTGAGAGGCCAGTCAAAACTTAAAATTTATAATATATGAGTCAAGATAACCATGCTATTTTTGTTGTGCGAGTATTCACTATTCACTGCCACAATTTTTTTACTTACATTTCGAATTTTTGCACTCTTTTGGAATCAAATAAAGTGTAAGCTACTAGCTTAGAGCAGCGCACTGGATGGAAGTAAACAAGGCAGGACTGAGATCCGTCGCATCAAACTACTGCACAGTTGTCTAGGTTGTATGGCTTAAAAATGACTGCTCTCCGCAATAAATGGAGTGAAAGCTACTAGCTTAAGGCAGCGGACTGGATGCAAGTAAACGAGGCACAACTGAGATCCGTCGCGCCGCATCGTATTACTGGTGCACAGTTGTCTAGATAAGGCTTAAAAACGACTGCTCTCCGCAACAAATGGAGCGTAAGCTACTAGCTTAAGGCAGCGGACTGGATGGAAGTAAACGAGGCACAACTGAGATCCGCCGCATCGTATTACTGGTGCACAGTTGTATAGATAAGGCTTAAAAACGACTGCTCTCCGCAACAAATGGAGCGTAGGCTACTAGCACTGGATGGTAGTAAACGAGGCATGACCGAGATCCGCCGCATCGAATTACTGGTGCACAGCTGTCTAGATACGGCTTTGATTTTCACATCAGAATTTCGCTGGAATTTTTATATGAACACTGTAATATGTGATGTAATGAAGAGAAAATGTGTGGAACACCAAAATGACATCATCATCGTTAAGCAAAGTAGGTACTATGATGAGAAACGTTCCTTTTCATAAAAAAAGGGTACTCATAGGTTTCTCGAAATCGGTTAAAATTGAAATAATACAAATTTTTCCTCTGAAAACTAGTATCATAATGATTTTATGCAGGTGCAATTATTGATAGACAGATAAAAACATTGTTTGCGCAATATAATTGAAAGTAAAACTACAGTGAAAAATAAAAACAGTATCAAATTGTTTTGCTCATATCCTTATTTTTAGAATGGTATAGATAGAGCATGGGACAGGATATAAGTAGGCACTATAATATAATAAGCTAAGTTTCTAGACGACCACTTAAACATAACACTGACTAGTCCTGTGTAAATGTACACCACATAAAATCAAATACAGTTCTCGTTTAGGCAGAAAACACACTATATCGCACGCATCGCATTTACGTACGGAGAAACAAACGTCAAAGTTTTGTTCAAACCACAATACGGAACGATTTGAATTTATCATAGACTTCAGTCACTAATAAATCAAAAATATTGTGGACAATTCACACACTATCTAGCTCCAAACTAAGCAGAGCTTGTATGGTGGGAACCAGAGCATCTGTTGTAGATGATTTAAATAGCGTTAGGGGCAACTAGTGATTAGTCAAGCCCTATTTGCAGGACGTTGTAGTGCCTGGGACAAGATGGACTGACTAAGCTGTCAGGGTGGTATATAAAAAAGTTAACAGGCTTTTGCATCTATTGTAGATGATTTATATAGCGTCAGGGCTACTGGTCCCTACACAAGCCCTACTTGTGGGATGCCATAGTGCCTGGGACAAGATTTTAGATGGAGTAGGCTTGCCCAGCACCTATACCATCCTGACAGCTTAGTCGGTCTAATCCACAGGAAAGACATGGTCATTACGTGCGGAGTTGACTATTAAGCCTCAGGATGGTTTATGTGCAAATTCACAATGAATGGAGGGATAATGGAGCATCGTAATGGTGAATGGGCTTGGCCAGTTGGCTTGACTGCTACAAAGGCATATTATGACTTTTATGCACTGACCGCACCAAATCGCTGCGGTCCTGTGTGTTATTCGCCTTATTTTAAGGAAGGCAATAACTGCGTTATGAGAAACATGATCTTTGAAACTGAATCTTTACATTAGATGAGAAATATTTGAGGCTTCTCAGAATTACTGTGAAACCTGCAAATGCTTGTAGGTATTTTAAATAAAATTAGAAACAGCACCAATTTTAGGAAAAATGTTATATTCGCTGTTAAAATTAAATAAGGTTTTCAAAATTAAAGAAATGACCACCTAGAATGAATAAAAAAATCGTCTTCTTCTTCTTCTTATCGAGTCACTGGTCTTTTTGAACGAAGTGTGGTGAAAGGATTTTAAGTGGTTATGAGGCTCCTTTCGTGCACTTAACACATATTTTCAAACTTCAATAAAACCCTTATATTTTACTTTGATCAGGGTCATTCTAAACTTTTAAAACTAAATAGCTTTGCAACTTTAGATGTATAAGGGAGGTAGTCAGAGGTACGTCCAAATTATTTTTATTACGGTATTTTTTGGTACTAACTCACAAAGTGTAACCATGTTATATGTTGTATGTTGACTGGCCTCTAGCTCAGTTGGTAGTAGCTCTGCCTTCTGCGCCGTAGGTCGTGGGTTCGATCCCCACCGAGAACAAATATTTGTGTGGTTAACATAAATGTTTGTTCTCTGTCTGGGTGTTATATTGTATTCTAAGTATGTATTTGCAAAACAAAATGTATTCAAGTATTATATCAGCTATCCGGTTCCCATATTACAAGTTCTGCTTAGTTTAGGGCTGGGTAGTGTTGTGTGAGTTGTCCACAATATTTATTATTATTATTATATCCCGTTGTTCATATAAATAGTGTTAAAAACCATGATAATTCCAAAAGATTTATCATTTAGTTTCGTTTGATATTCTTCAGTGATTGATAACTAAAGACGTTAATTTCTCAACTTAGGTACAATGAATAGAACCTCGTTAGTGAGCTAAGCGAAGTGGAAACGGAAGTTGCACTAAGTTATCATTAAGTTTGCTTTTAAATACGACGCTGTTTTAATGTTATTTAAATGTTAAGTTTGCGGGAAATTCTCTCGAATGGTGAAGGAAAACATCAGAAATTTTCATTTTGAAATATGAAATCGTGTATACAGGGTTATTCATTATTAGCTGCAAATACTCAGGAATTAGGTTCAACAAATAAAATAAAAAATATTTATGAAATGTTTTTGAAGTGAAAACTTCTTTAGCGGCGTTGAGCACTTTTTCTGTAATGGGTATAAAATCTTAAACTCGCGTCAGCGCGTCAGGACACGTGACCTGATCGAAAAAGCGTAAGACGGATGGAGAGTAGACAGCTATCCCCTCTCTACGGCGCGGCGAAAATGTATGCCTGGGCCTACTGTTTCGTTTAGGCAGCGCAGGGCGCTTGCGCGAATGTTCGTGTATGTTACAGCGTGCCAAATAACAAACAAGCCCCCCTAACCATTCCAAAATATCAAACATGCTCAACGTTAATAATCAAGTTTTCACTTCTGCCGGCACTCCCGGAGTGCAACCCGTCTTTTTTTTTTTAAATTTCGATTTAAGTTTTTGTATCAAAATTTTATTTTTATTAATTTCTTTACGGCTATTGCATAATGATTGCCATGGAGAACAGGACAATGACCCACCCAGGCGGTGACTGAACGCAGAGTGTAGCTCACGGCACGCGGGCGTGGATCAAAGGTCAAAATAGGTCAGGCGCCAATGATTCCTTTATCGATTTTCTCGGGATTTTCATAACAAAACTTAAAAAAAATCATTTCATAAATATTTTTTATTTTATTTGTTGAACCTAATTCCTGAGTATTTGCAGCTAATAATGAATAACCCTGTATAATGAAGGTGTGTACAACGTGTGAAAACAGCTTTAGTTACAATTTTAACACTTGTCTACACATGCGATATTTATTAATTGCGGTTACGACATAAGCACCTATGGCACCACGCCAAGACACATCGTGCTTAAGCCGCAGTTTCATTAAAAGCAATTACCAAATTACAATTGCAGAGGTCTCTTTGTGTGGGAAGTACCACCATCACATAACCTTGTCGACTTTGGGGAGTGGGGACTACTTACAAGTCGTGGTGAGCGAGAAGGCGAAAAACGCTTTCGGGATTGATCGATAATTTCGTCTTCTATTCTATATCTCCCGTGGCGTAGTCAATCAACGTTCGATTTCTGCTCAATTCGAGGAACCCTGGTTCAAACCCCGAAACGCTAGTCTTTTTGCATTGAAAAAAACCAAAGTATCTATTTTTTTATCCCATGAACTAAGAATGCGTTTAATTAGCTTTACAAGTAGTAGTAGCTTCACAAGCTCTGTCTGGCTCTGTCTCTAGCCCTGGTTTTGAGTCTGTGTGAGTGCTCACCAGTGTATTTTGTGACGTTTCGAGGTACGATTTATTTAGACAACACTCACACAGTCGCAAAATCAAAACCAGAGACAGAGCCTACTAAAATTACGCCATTTTTTATCAGACTTTTGATGCTCGCAATTTTGCAAAGACTCAAAGCCGAGTTGCTCATACAATTGTTTTGTACTTCTTATGTAGTTTGGCGAAATTCGTTTTTAATTGGTAGAAACGTCTGTTCTCTCTCCCGATGCAATTTCGGGTTCTTTTATTGTATCCATTATAATGAATACATTCTGTTGTAGTAGAGCTCTTTGTGTGTGTCTCGTCCGGGTGCATACTACCATGCCTATTTCTGCCGTGAAGCAGCATTGCTGTGTTTCAGTTTGAAGGGTGGGTGCCGGTAAAGTTACTGGCACGTGAGGCTGAACATCTGTATGGCTCCAGTTGATGGACGCAGGTCAGTGCATTGTAGGGCACGTTCTTATTTATCCCAAAAAGCACGAATTTTAAGGGATAGCTTACAGAAACCGCGTTCTTATAGGGATTTTATCCATCCAGTTGCTAAAGAAAATGAACTAATCGTAGACATAGAGAAAAAATAATATATACTTTTTAACAGCGAGTACATAATATATTATATTCAACTTAAGAATTCCAATAAAGTATTATAATTTTTATTGATTTTATAGTGTTTACTACACTAAAGAGAGCGCTGGTGGCCTAGTGGTAGTGTCCCCGCCTTCCGATTTTAAGGTCTTAAGTTCAAATCCAGTCATGTACCAATGAGTTTTTCTGCCCAAAAATGTATGTAGGTACACTATGCCAGTGCTCTCAAACGGTGAAGGAAAACATCGTGAGGAAACCGGCATATCGTAGAACCTAAAAAGGTCGAAAATATGTGTCAAGTGCACGAATGGAGCCTCTTTGAGGCACACTTTAAATCCTTTCACCGCACTTGGTTCGAAAGAATCAATGACACGATAAGAAGAAGAATAAAAATAGTCCGAATAATCAATAAAACGTTTTCTACTCGTTTCTATGGCTGTGGTTCTTTTCCCTAATCAAGGTCTTCCCTACTCGATAAATCAAATGATGGCAAAATACCGAATCGTTTAATCGGAATAGACACGCAACTCTCAACAAGGGCTGAGGGCTCTTGATTGCTGGGTTTCGTATCCTGCTGGAACCTCGCTTAGAGGATCCGATCCGATTTATCATTTTCTCTCTCTTATTCTACTTTTTAACACAAGCTTAAAGTTCTACAGACTGTGGAGAGAGCTATGCTGTTTACTACACGATTGAATCAGACATGAGGAAATCAAAACATACCTCGCTGATTATTTAAACATATGAAAGTTAAGACCCGAAATAAATTTGACTTTAAAGGCCTGCGCATACCTAGGTCGTTGGCGATAACGATCAGTGTAATGTTGTCAAATATCGTTGTCAAATTTGACAGCGTTAGTTGATTGCTGACGCCAGCGACCTAGGTGTGCGCAAGCCTTAAATGGAGCCATGGCAAAATGCACAAAAATAAAAAATTCCTGTCCTAAAAAATTTTTTTTTCAAATCAGCGTAATAATTATTTTTTTTAAACATTTAAAACAATCCGATTCTCAATAATTTTTTTTTTTTTTTCTAATCGGTTTGTTACCTATGCTATAAAACAATAAAAAAAACGAATACAGAATTTCCTTCTTTTAAACCTTACCTATAGACGTATATCGTATCGGAAGCCCTAAAAACCGGTATCCTTATAAAATCTATTAGGAAGTTGCTCGAGTGTAAATCGAACAAGTTTGAATAGGCCGGATTCGTTGTTGAAATATTTATTGAGATTACTTAGAAACTTGTTATTCAATTCAATGTTCTTGAAGTGGTTCACTGATCTCTTATAAGTCAAATAAAAGTCTTTATTTTTACCTTTATTTTGAATAGACTTTTACCAACAAAACAGTTATGTTTCAAAAACATCAAACTGAGCAAGGGCCGTTTCTAACCGCCTTTAAAAAGGAGGAAGTTTCTCAATTCGACCGTATAATATGCTTTTTTATGTGTGTCGCAGATGACTTCATCGTTTATGAATCAATTTCAATTTCGTTTTTTTGTAGAAAAAAGGTAGTCCCATCGGTTCATCGGTTTTTCTTTTTACATTTACACATTATTGCAAATTAGTGTATTGCTGACAGACAGTGTAAAGCTTAAATTTTGACAACAGTCAAGGTTGGCTATTAGAAAATGCACCTTCTGTCCAAACTTTTTGCGGTGCAATAAAGAATAAAAATAAGTATAAAGGAGTAAGAAAAAACATAGAAGTAGAAATAAAACAAATGTAGATTTTTTTATGTATTTACTCTCCAATTTATTTTTATTTGTTTTTTTCTTGTTATTTTGATTTGAGTTGTACCTACTTTTCCTGCCAAAGTTGTAGCCTATGATTGAATAAAAACAGTTTTTATTTATATTGGTCTATTCTGCCCTAATTCTTGGTCCCACATTCCCACATACGTCATCGTCGTTTTTGGTCAGGAACAATTTTATTTTTAAAGGTCGGTGATAAAAATAGTAACGAGTTCTTGTAAATTCTATTCAAGCGAAACTATTATATCCACGTATAGAAGTTTTACGAGCCAGTGGAAAGATGACAAAATATAAAATCTTAAGTGCTTTTCCCACTAATCCAGGGTAGTGGCGATCTGGGTAATAATACCCTGGGGTAAAGGCTGGGTTGCACCATACAATGGTTTTAACCCGGGTTTTTTAATCCCGACTGAAAGGCTGAAAGACTGTGTAAATTCATCTTGAACGCCAGCTTGAAGTAGAATAGAATAGAAAGTGTTTATGTTTGTCACAAGACACCTAAACCTAGAAAATTACGACCATCAACCAAAAAGTATAGCAAGATATACAGGGTGTTTTTTGAGAAAGATAGAGATGGCCAAGTCCAAAACCACGAGAGTTAGGGAAAAGTCGTGAAAGGAGTAATGTCCTCAATTTATAAGAAATCAATAATTTGGTCATTATAACCTGTATAGTGAATAATATACGTTTACAAACTTGAGAGACCGACTTATAAGCCAAACTGCTGAACCGATTTCGATGAAATTTCTATAGAATATTTTTTTTAAATCAGCTTGTAAATAACGAAGCTATGCGATAAAAACATGAAAAAAAACAAAATTTGAACCTCCAACTTTTTAGGGTTCCGTAGCCAAATGGCAAAATGGAACCCTTATAGATTCGTCATGTCTGTCTGTCTGTCTGTAAGCCGCAATTTACCTTTCGACGAACTACAAGAACCTTTATATTATGTTAATTGATGCTACGGAACCCTTCATGGGCGAGTCCGACTCGCGCTTGGCTGCTTTTTATTTGAAGTTAGTTTTAAGTACAAGTTCTGAATCGATTAAATCCGACGAGCTAAACCTGATTTAACCAAACGTTAGTAGATCAGTGAAACCGGACCCTCTATAAAACTTTATGACGCGTATTGTCCGCTCAATGAGAGGAAAAAATACCTTATTATATCGAAATCTCGGTTTTGTTCGAAATGGCCAACCACTCAGCCACGGTCGGTTAGTAGTAGAGGTTTCGTTTTGAAACGTTTCGAATTTCCTGTAACTGTTGTATTTTTTAGGAGTGTCGAGACGCATTTGAGATAACATTTGGTTCTGGAGGAAAATGCTACTCATCATTTGAACTTCTTCTTCATTCTGCTCTTATCCCACTTTATGTGGGGTCGGCACAACATGTCATCCTCCTCCTTTTTCCTCTATCAGCCGTCATCTCTGCATTCACTCCTCGCTTATCCATGTCATTTTTCACTCATCTTCTTGACTATACCAAAATAATTAAAAAGTCAGTACATACATACCCATCATCAACCTTTCAGTCGTGGTGGACGTAGGGGTCTCCCTAGACGCGCCACTGAACCCTGTCTTCGACCCTTCTCTTCCGGGATCGTTGAAATTGTAGCTTATGTGTTATTCTGATGTATAAGCTATATTATTGTATACTTTAATTAAAATTCATACAGAAGTTTTTACGTGAAAGGGTAACAAACACCCATCCATCCAAACTTACTTGGTACTTGGTGAACGGACTGGTTTCCGCAAGTAGGCCGCAAGCGGGCCGTTTTTGCGTCACGGGTGGTGGTGGTAGGATTAAATTTAAAAAATATATATATAAAAGATATCATTATTTTCTTAATTTCACAGAATTTCTTACATTTTGGATCGCTAATCAAAGTTCAAACTCCCAGCAGAAATCCCAAGACTCCTAACAGATTAACTTTGCAAAGTATTTGCTCTCAAAACGCTAACTAGTTTGGGATATTTGCACAGCGGGTTTTCAAAACAACAGATTGGACAAACTGTTTGGGCACACAGTTCGAGCAAACGTGTTGGACAAACTCGTCAGTAGAAGTTTAAGACTTGGTCCCTTCGAAGGAAACGTAATTACCAATCCAATTATTTGTTTAGTTAAGAGGGCGTTACCTAGAGCACTGGTGGTCTAGTGGTAGCGGCCCCGCCTTCCGATCCGAAGGTCGTGGGTTCAAATACAGTCGTGTACCAATGAGTTTTTCTGTCAAAAAATGTATGTGCTCGAACACACCTAGTTCGCTGGCGGTAGCGATCAGTGAAACGCTGTCAAATATCGCTGTCAGATTTGAGAATTGACAGCGATATTTGACAGCGTTTCACTGATCGCTACCGCCAGCGAACTAGGTGTGCGCAGGCCTTCACACGTGTCAAGCTTCACGCAAAAAGGACGGAAAAACCAGCCCGCACATCAAGTGCGGATGATAAAAATTTGTCGCAAAAATGCCGAGGGAGTTACCATAATGATTTCATCATAGCTCTATGTGTGTGGCTCGTCCGAGGAAGTACTACCACCATGCTTATTTCTGCCGTGAAGCAGCATTGCTGTGTTTTGGTTTGAAGGGTGTGGGTGCCGGTGACGTTACTGGCAAGCTGAACATCTGGTATACCTCAAGTCGATGGATGCAGGGCAATGCGTCGAAGGGCAGTATTCAGTATTCAGTATAATATGTATTGCCTTAATATGTATGTAAATTTAACAGTGTCAGATCTTAGAACTGGTTTTTGAATCAATACATAATTTACCCTGTAAGGGTGTTGCAATGCTGTAGAAGTGGGCCGATATGATTATAATCATGCAGATTGTAAGCAGGTTTGGTATAAAATGATATAAAGGGTTATTTTTAATTAACGTTATTAATTTCGTTCGTCGTTAAAGAACTCATGGTGTGTTTCTGACTTGCGTAATCTACAAGGCAATGCTTTGTTTTAGGCGATGGTTACCACTTAAGATCAGGTGGGCCAGGCTTGTTCAATCAGAAAATTGTTTCAAAACTTGGCATATTTAACGAAATAGTTTTTTGTACGCCCTGTAAACCAAAGTAAGCCAAAAGAATCGCGTTATTGAGGGAACTATTGCTATTTCATTGAATATCGCA
This sequence comes from Thera britannica, assembly GCA_939531255.2. NCBI lineage: Eukaryota > Metazoa > Arthropoda > Insecta > Lepidoptera > Geometridae > Thera > Thera britannica. The sequence goes on from OW618045.2 coordinate 6,878,750, forward strand.
AACTCATCCCAAAGTAATCAAAACTTCCGGACAAGAGCATAACGAATTCCATTCTTGAGCCTCTACTTATATATACATAAATTTAGGAAAGATACTGACTGTCCCGTGTGTGAAGGTGCTCGAATGGCGACCACGACCCGGAAGAAGAAGCGTAGGGCGCCCACCCACCAGATGGACCGACGACATTGTTAAGATCGCGGGAAGTCGATGGATGGAAAGGGCTCAGAATCGTCCTTCCTGGAAATGTGTGGGGCAGGCCTATGTCCAGCAGTGGACTTCTCCAGGCTAATGATGATGACTGACTGTCACTGGTATTGACTTAATGAGCACTGGTGGTCTAGTGGTAGGAACCCAACCTTCCGATCCTACAGTCAGAAAAATACATAAGTACACGATTGGAACGCGGGTTCCAGTCCAGTCGAGAACTTATGGATTTTTCTGATTTTTAATTTCATGTACACAATCGCTATTAACCATCACCATCATCATCATTTCAGCCCGGTATCACCCACTGCTGGGTATTATAGGCCTCCTTCATATTTTGCCAGCCTCCTTCATGTTTTCCTTCATCATTATTAGCGCAGGACAGGGGGTCCTGCGCTATTAATGGGATGAAGGAAAACATATTGAGGAAACCTGAAGCTTAGTCAGCAATGGTAAATATTACATGCTCATATTTTTTGATTGATAAATCCATAATCAATGCAATTTGGTAGGTATATTGAAAAAATAAAGTGTAAGATTAAAAAAATACACTTTTTTTCCTCTCATCATTCGATATTACTGACTGGCCTCTCTGCTCAGTTGGTATTAGTAGCTCTGTCTTTTGCCGCCGTAGGTCGTGGGTTCGATCCCCACAGCATAGCATAGCCTCTGCTTAATTTGGGGTGGTTAGATAGTGTTGTGTGTATTAATCACAATATTTATTTATTTATTGCTGTAAAATTAAACCTCAATAAAGTGATAGTAAATACGCGAACAAAGTCACGGGCGCTATTAGTATTCCTGTCTTACAGCGTCGCAGATAATCAATATTAACTACGTACAGTCGGCGCCATAAATTAATAACTTTCAGAATTCTGGAATTGATTCACTTTGCTAAATGACAGAATGTTTATCACGATAAAAATATTATGACAGCAGATTCTGAGGTGCTGTTTAGTGATTGGATGAACTAAAAGAGGTGTGATATTGATTTTTGGTGAAGGAAATATTTGAATAATGTAAAGTTTTTTTTTGCTCTACAAAAAAATTAACTAAACACCAAAATTTCATGATTTATAAGATTTTTATAATGTTAGTATTGTACCTACACATGGTTTAGTTTGTACATACATATTTATAAGTGTAAGTAGGTATCACATGGACCCTGCATAGGGTATAGCAAACATGGAGGCAGGCCGAGGTTTTTTAAGGTAAGTAGGTACATACGATTAAATTATAAATAGTTAGCTTGATATCTGGATAATTAGGATTGTGATGTACCTTATCTTGGTAGGTAGTTATCGTGCCGGTTATTGTCAAGTTGTTGTTGATGTCAAAATTTTATGCAGGTATCATGTCAAAGTTCGATTATATACGATTCTAGCGACGACTGTACTTCCCATAGATAATAAAGAGTTGGTACAGTCGACATTGTCTCACGACGCTAGAGATTGGCTGCGAGTTTCCTCCAAGTTTCCAACACTTCCAATTTGGGGTATGATGAAGTGGTGTATACCGTTGGCAGGACGTAAGGCACTTACACACGTCGCCGCACGTTGCGGTGAGGCAAATGTGTCAAAATGGGCTCATCATCATCAAACTGAAGAAGTCCACTGCTGGACATAGGCCTCCCTGTACACATTTCTAGGAAGAACGATTCTGAGCGCTTAAAAACAAAATGGAATCAAAAAGATTCCACTTTACTCCAATTTAAAATCGATGGATGGTGTTTCAAAATAGATATGTTCGTGACATGTGGCATTCGTGTTTATCGTTTGATTTTAAACATAAAAAATTGCAAAGACAAATCTGCATTTTGGTTTTTAATATTTCTAGTAAAATATCCCACCTATATCTATCCTTAAAGGTTTGCTGGAAGAGAACTCTTGTTAGGGTTAAGCTCGCCTTTGTACATGTCTTAACTTTAAGTTTTCTAAATGTTGTCTATGTGTGTGTTAAGAATAAAGGAATAACTGTCTTATGCCCTATGCGATTTCATATTTTATAATTTAAAGTATTCTAATTTGTTTATTTTTCGATACTTACATAAAAGCCATTCTCGGCACAACTTATTAATATTTTTTTTGTTACAATTAATTAATGTGATTGGTGTTTATCCATTTTAATAAATAAATAAAATTTTTAGACTTATTTTGATGATTGATGAAGTCCTACAATTTTGGTCACTTAACCAAAAAACCTTCTATTCTATTCTAAATCCTGGTCCTTTAAAACCCGCAACAAGTCAGCCGCAATGGGCGGTGTCTTGTGTAATGCGCCTTAGGTTTATCAGAGGCACTACAAAGTTAGTGCTTATAATAACAAAAGCTTATTATGCTCTTAGGAAATTTCTGTCTAAGTGTTTAATCAAAGAAACTTACAATTTAACAAAAAATATGGGTATCTGGCGCAGCGAATTAACATTGCTATTCAGCGTGGCAATGCCGCCAGTGTCTTGGGGACGCTTCCGTCTGGTACTGATTTGGATCAGTTGAACTATCTCTAAATCGTTTGTACGATCTGCAGATAGTTCAACTGTTTCTTATGTATTTTGTAGATTTTGTAAATATTTGCTTCGTTGTTTGGTTGTGCCGGATTTTTGTAATTCGGGAAAGCAGGGTATAAACCCTGCAAGATTTCAGTTCGACAAACCGCTAATAATAGCGGTTTGTCGAACTGAAATCTTGCGATTTTCACGTCTAAACATTGTTTCATTGATCGCCACCGCAGAACGCTGAAGGCCTGCGCACATCTAGGCGACGGCGATGGCGATCAGTGAAACGCTGTCAAATATCGCTGTCATATTTGACAGCCTTTGACTGACCGCCATCGCAGATCTCTTAGATATACGCCAGGCTTTAGATATGTAAGGTTTTGAAGTTTCCGCATAACAACGTAATATAAGTGCGTTTAGGTAAGCGTAGTAGGACGCCCTCCGGCAAGGTGGGGCGACGATCTCTCACCACTCAAACTCATTAAAACTCAATAAAATTGTATTCAATACAATTGCAAGAATCACTTTGAAACGTCTTATAGCTAGGTGAGTCTAGGTGCCAGTTCCACTCGACCAAGCCTAGAAGAACAGGCAACAAACTACGGCTCGGTTCTTACTGGCACACTGGAGGAGAAGAGCCGAAGACCGGGCTCAGTGGCACGTCTTGGGAGAGACCTACGTCCAGCTGATATAGTGAGGTTGAGTAGCAGGACTGATATAGGTTGATGATGATGATGATGAACGTAATATAAGGCTTCCTTCGCTACTACCCTAAAAACCTGAAGTTACAACCTTACATATTGCGAGCGTCCGATTTCCATATGAGAGTAATGCCGGACCGTTTATTTGCCAAATCATTAGGGACAGACTGTAAGGGCCCGTAATTTGGGAACCCATATTTGGACGGGCAATGTGGGTCGAATTTGGGTCTGATTTTCTTTTTTTATACAAGTAGCTGAGGGAACAAGCATATGGCTCGGTAAACATGGCGTACAAAGCATTGCCTCGTAGGTCACGCACCTTAGGAACGTGCCCTACAATGCACTGCCCTGCATCCATCAACTTGTAGCATACAGATGTTCAGCCTCACGTGCCAGTAATGTCACCGGCACCCATACCCATCAAACCGAAACACAGCAATGCTGCTTCACGGCAGGAATAGGCATGGTGGTAGTACGCACCCGGACGAGATACACACAAAGAGCTCTACGACTTTTCTTTATTTGATATTTCTGTTTTTGAGGCGTTTCATAAACTCAAATCAAAGATAAATAAATAAATATTGTGGACAAGCCACACAACACTATTTTGCTCCAAACTAAGCTAAGCTTGTACGATGGGAACCAAGTTAGCTGATATAATAATACTTGAACATATTTTTTCTTCTACATACAGACTTATAATCTAACACCCAGACAAAGAACAAACATCTGCGTTCACCATACAAATATTTTTTTTTCTGTAGGGATCAAACCTACGGCGCAAAAGGCTGGGCTACTATCAACTGATGAGCCATCACGTCTGTTTGTCGTCGTACATTGAGAAATTTTATTGGTTTTATTTATTATGGGCGTAATTATGATTTATTGGTTTTTATTTTGGCATAGTAAAATTATTTTCCCCTGCCTACCTGCCTATAATGATTATTTTCTTTTTACAATTTTTTATGTGATTTTTTTTATTTTTTAAGTAGTTAGGTATTCCTGTGTCCTGTATGCTAATAGGTCAATAAAATGCTTTTCTTTTCTTTCTTTCTTTATATTTTAGTCACCCTCCGTGGATATAGACTATGGAATCGCACCAAGCAAGGGTTCTAATGAGAGGCTTTCCCAACTGATGATAACAATGATGTTTATTGAAATATTTTTAGTTCCCTAAAAGTTTACTGGTAAAAGTCTAATTCGTCCATTCTTTCAAAAAAAATTAGGTATTTTCATAAAAAAAACTGCCAGTTGACGGCTACGCAATTTAAACGTGTTGCAAACTTTTCGATAGATACATAATCAGGGAACGAGAGATCTACAAAATTCACGAGTCACAACTCATGAGTATTCTGTTCCATACAATCATCATTAAAATTTAGACGGGTTATATCCATGCTTACCTCAAACGTCATGCAAGTAAATTATATCCAACCTGCCAATGTTATGTTCGCAATACTGAAAATGAATCCCAAGCGATTATCATCTTTATCTCTACGAAATAAGGCTGAATGTATTTTTGATAAAACTTCAGAGGTGGTGGAATAAATATGCGAGTCTGTCTCATGGATCTCATGTTTTCAGTTCGGGTCGAGACACTGAGCCGAACGGTCGTTTGAGCTTTGTGCTTCCGGGCGAAAAGTTCGATTTAAAAAGTTTTATTTTAGAGGATTCAGTGAGAAAGTTCTGAGTGGTTTTTGAGTTTGGATTATAATGTGATGGAAAATTGAGTGAATTTCATTGAAAAGGTAAGAGCTTACTTGTCGGCTTTGAAAAACTATGTTTTTATGGGTTTATTGAAAAAGCATATAAAAACTCAACCAAAATATCACAGACAAAAACACTTCTTTGATATAAAACAAAGTGTTTTCTTGCAAAAATGGTCATTACAATGATATTGTGCCTAAAGCTATTAAATTTAAAATTGTAGGCTATCGTAATTGTTTATAACATTTAGAAAATCACGAAAACATCGTGAGGAAACCGGCATGTCGTGGAACATAAAAAAGTTTTAAAATATGTGTCAAAAGACGTGCACACGACAGTGCACGAAAGAAGCCTCGTTGAGTCGCACTTAAAATCCTTTCACCACACTTAGCTCGAAAGAATCAGTGGCACGATAAGAAATCTTCTTCTTTACATAGGAAAAACTTATAATTATTTTTTCGTGTTGTTATTTTAAACGGGGTTTTATGAGGCAAAGCAAATATTTCAAACCATTGTTTTAGACATAGGTTTTGATTTGAGGTGTTATTTTATATGCGTCTGAATTATTTCAATTAGTATTTTTTTAGTAACGAGGTGTATACAAAAAAGAAAGAATGAAAAAGTAACTAGGTAAGATATTATTAGTAGTAGTAGAGCTCTTAGTAAAGGATCTTATAGAAAACGGTAGGAATTAAGCCGTAATTTGCTGCTCTAGGCTCGATCGCGTGGAACCGGTACTCAGACTCACTTAGTTTCAAGACGTTTCAAAGTGATCCTTGTGATACAATTGAATAAACATACTTTGACTTTAACTATGTTTATACGGAAAGGTAGTAATTACCACTATAATGGAGAGCACTGGTGGTCTAGTGGTAGTGGCCCCGCCTTCCGAACCGAAGGTCGTGGGTTCAAATCCACTCGTGTACCAATGAGTTTTTCTGTCGAAAAATGTATGTGCATTATGCCAGTACTCTCAAAACGGTGAAGGAAAACATCGTGAGGAAACCGGCGTGTTGTAGAACCTTCAAAAGTTCAAGCAACGCGTGTCAAGGGTCACGCAAAAAGGGCCCACCAGCGGTCTACTTGCGGAAAAACCTGCCCGCACATCAAGTGCGCATGATAAACTTGCTCAAACTACCAATATAATGTATGGAACTCACGTGTCCGCAATTAGACTCTGGGTCAGTTCATTTTGCGTCAGGATGTGCTGGCTATAGCTGTAACCAGCCTAACTCCTCCCAGAAGCGCAGAAGCGTCTTAGGGGCTTCAAAGGCTTAGACCGTCTTCTATTCGGGGAGTGCGCACAAGAACTGCACGACCTTATACCCCCATCACCCTTTTACCTCCGGACATCTAGACGCACGGACAAGTGCCACTCCTTCATGGTAGATATTCCACATTCTCGTACAAAGCGCTTTGACTCCACATTTATAGTACGAACTGCCAAGGAGTGGAGCTCTCTTCCGCCGTCAGTTTTTCCGGAACGTTACAATTTGGGAACCTTTAAGACAAGAGTGAACAGGTGGATTATGGCTAAGCATGCTCCATCTTAGGCTGCATCCTCACTTTCCAGCAGGTGAGATGGCAGCCAAATGTTTAAAAAAAAATAAAAAATTAGAGGAGTGACCTGGGGTGACCCAGGATTTCTTGTCGTTGAGTTGCTACACTCTCGCATTCCAGGACTACCACTATAAGCATTAGCACCATGGTTCGGTTGCTACATAGCCTTGTTTTATCACGTCGTAACTTAAAGTACATCAGAAAGTTTAATATCTATGCTAATAAACTAGGATATCATCGGACATAAAACAACTTGAGTACTTTAACTTATACTATTATGCTTTTAGATGCTTTTAAACTACTGTAAGTTTAAACGCATTAGATATTCAAAGTCAGAGTAAAAACTGTTTATTCAGTAGTATCACAAGAATCACTTTGAACCGTCTCATAGCTAGGTGAGTTTAGGCTTGGTCGCGAAGAACTGGCACCTTATGCCAGTTCTTCGCGACCAAGCCTAAACTAGAAATAAATATAAAAATAAAATGAATGTTCATAAATAGGATTTCCCATAATAGTTTTCAGTTATATAAATCAGCGAAAACCACCCAATAACACAACACCATTAAGCGTCAAATTAAGCAAAGCTTGTACTAAGGGAACCAGATAGCTGATATAAGTAAAGCTTTTTTTTGTAAACGGCAGAAAACGGTAGGATCCATAGTTTGTTGCCTGTTTCTGTAGGCTTCGTCGCGTGGAACTGACACTTAGACTCACTTAACTTTAAGACGTTTCAAAGTGATTCTTGTGATACTACTGAATAAATACATTTTAGACTTTTTGACTTTTGTAAATATACATACAATTAACACATTGAAAGAGAACAAACATCTGTATTCGCTACAGAAATATCTGTTCTCGGCAGAAATTGAACCCACGACCTACGGCGCAGAAGGCAGAGCTACTACCAACTGAGCTGAGAGGCCAGTTTTGATGTATAGCGATTTATGTAAATCAAATTCCCCAAACTATCATCATATTTCCGACATACACACTCAAGTATCAGAAAAATACTTATCATAAAAACGCTCGAATCTTTATCATCGCCTAGGGTAAATAGAGGCATCGAAATAGAACGAAAAAGTTTCCTAGAAAATAGAGACCGCTAAAATTATTGCTTAAGATTTCATTCTTCTATTCTGATGTTGCTAAAATAATAATAATAATTTAAATTCTTTATTCAGACAATTATGAAGTCCATGGTGTTAGTAACAAAAACAGAAAAAGTGGGTTAGTAACTTATAACTAGTAATGATTTAGTCCTCTGGATGAGTCTCCATACCAGAGGACAATTTTGTTTTTCAACAATCGCTTTTAGGATACTGTTGCTACTCCCGCGCAGTCTACATAGCAGTGATGCTGTTTTTTTGCGCCAGATGGCGTCGAAAGTGTCTGTGCGCATCGTGGTGAACATACCAGACGCGCTACAGTAGCGCGGAAGCCGCAACAGTGCCCTAAATGCGTTACATAAAAATACATACATAAAATTCCTATGGGGGTAGACAAAGATCACGGATTAAAAATTGGTTGTCTGTAAAGTCGGTTTACTGACGATAGTTGAACGTGACAACGTCATACACCTGTCCACGCGGACGCATCGCTCACTCAAGTAGGAGAGAGACAGATGTCGAACGCTGCCGAACGCGGAGGCCGATTGTGCCTCTTTGTCGCTCGATCCGCGCTCTCGCTTGCTTTTCAAGCCTTAAATGGAACGCCTCAGAGCGAGGTAACAGCGCATGAATCTTTTTTTTTCGTACGCGCAGCCGGCTCCATGGAATAGTAAGACGTTATCACGTCAAAAAGTCATTTTGGTGTATGAAATCAGAAATCACTTACCTACCTATACATATATTAATTTGGACGATTCCATAAAATTTGCGAACAGGTATCTTTTAGGTGAGTGCGCTACACCGTTGACCTTATCATCACTTAACATCAGGTGAGATTTCGGTCAAGCGTTAGCTTACAAATTGTAAAAAAAAAACAGATATGCTTATTGTTTATCGTATTTACGTAAGAATTATGTGTTTGGCCACAATCTCACCTGATGATAAGTGAGTCTCATGTCTACATTTTTACACCACTATCAATATTAATAATTATGTAAATGTCAAGGCGTACGTGACCGTCATATAACGGTAAACGTTTTTTAGATACTTGTTTATTTCGCAACGTACCTGCGTAGTTCTAAGAAAGGAAGCAGTTTTGCTTAAAATATGAGGATCCAAGGCTATGAGTTACAGACATTTATTACTAGTTCCAAGAATCTTTGGTAGCGTACTTTTTCCAGTATCTTATTGACTGGCCTCTCAGCTCAGTTGGTAGTAGCTCTGCTTTCTGCGCTTTCGGTCGTGGGTTTGATCTCTAACGAGAACAAACATTTGTGTGGTGAACGCAGATGTTTTTTCTCTGTCTGGGTGTTATAATGTCCTCCTAGTATGTATTAAAAAAAAATGTATTTAGGTATTATATCAGCTGTCTGGTTCCCATAGTACGAACTCTTCTTAATTTGGGGTTAGAAAGTGTTGCGTGGATAGTCAACAATATTTTATTTATTTTATATTGAGTTACAAAGAAATGCTATGACGTTGTTTTGTATATTTAAAGGCTTATAAGGCTTGCATAAGTGACACCCCAAACTAAACTTGAAACTTAATATACACATCGACATTAAAATATCTAATTTAGTTCGTAATTCATAAAATTAATATTAATACATCTATATTATACATAGTATACAACTATCTACGTATTCATTCATTGAATCCAGTACGTAACAGAACCCGTCATAATGAGAAAACGTCACGCTTCGTAGGCGTATCGTAGCAATCACGTAGCAGATTGCTACGCAAGCTCTACGGTGGCGGCGTAGCAGAATTACAAACATTCTACCCATCGATAGTTTTACCCTTTTACATAAGTTTACGTAGTTTTGTACTACATCATCGTTATTTTATATTGAATGCCACCAGTGGCCTAGTGGTGGCTACCCCACCTTCCGATCCTAAAGTACTTCTTAAATATCATTAAAAAGATTCAGTCCCTTGACAGACAAACATACACACTCAAAACGCAAGCTTAAAAGAAGGATTCCATCACCATTCTTTTGGTGATAAACTTTACAAAAGTAAGAAGTAAAATAACAAAAAGGTCGATTGAAACACTCGTTTGAAACAGAGAGAAAACAAATGAAAAAGGTTTGCTTGTTTTAACTTTTTCAGAAAAACAGTTACCGCAATTTAGATTTACGGAGACAACATTTTCCGTCACATGGCAAACTTGATGATAATTTGCCATGCAAAGATATTTTTTATAAAAACACAGTATTTTTCTGTGTATTAGCTAGAGTGTGTTTGAGTCACAAATATGTAAACAATCCAAAAATTTTAGCTTTTGCATTATTTAATACTACAAGTCCTTAATCATTTCATCACACTTAATTCAAAAGAACCATTGACACGATAAGAAGAAGAAGAAGAATACTAAAGAAGTAAAGCCGTCAAATATTATCTGTACCTATTAAAAGGCGGCAACAACTTTACAAGAAACGAACTTTTCCTTTTCTCATAAAAAAGTAAGAAAAACTAAAGAAAAAAGTAAAAACCGATAATAAATATTATTACAAGATTAATGGAAGGCCCATGCAAATTACTCAGCGTTTTAAATATCTTTCGGAAGGAAAAAACGTATTTATGGACCAGTTGGTATTCACTGAGGCACAAGAAATGCGTGAAATCAAACCAATAGGATTGCGTCAATATTACGTCATTCTATTGTGTTTTCTTTCAATAGGTTGGCAGCATTGGGATTTATTTTTGAATCTGGAATTTTTGTGTACATACTCCTCGTAACTATTAGGCATCGTTCCTACTTGAGATTCTACTTTTATGTTTGAAAAACGTGAAACAAAAAAATACGTTATATTTTTTTACAAGTTTGAAATCAAATCATTATATCAGAAAATATTAATTTGCGTGGTTTGGTCACTTAATACTTTTTGCTAGTAATATTTTTTTCTGTCGATTGACACGTATTTCATCACTTAGTTCTGAATCGTTTTCAAAATGGCGGTATAAGTAGGTGTGCTAGGCTCCATACAAAAATGTGCTCTCTTACTACACTGATATTAGGTCAAGGATCAAAATTATAATTAATCGTGCTGAATTATAATGACCTCTGCAATGAAAAACTTATTTGCAGATTTGTATAAGTACACAATTATCATCTACCCCCCTTTTTGTGGAAATACCAGTGAGCGTTAAAACGTTTCACAGTGATCTTTGAGAAACTAGCTTTCCATAGTACAAGTTTCCTTAGATTAGCGCTGAATAGTGCTAATTGTTATTACTTTATACCATGTTTTATCTGTGGAAACTTTTAATTGGCCTTTAGTTACTATTCTTTTATTTAATGTAATATGTACCTAGCTGTAAGTTTTCCTAAAATTACAAAAATAAAATAAAATAAAATATTTGCTTTCGTGTTTTTTTTATAGAAGAGAGAAAGAGATAGCTGTAAGCTGATGACGTCTTAATCCCGTTAAATTCTCAACATTATGCAGATGTAAGCCAAAAGTCTGAAAATGTTAGATTACCCTCAAAATATGCAAATAAGGCTGTTTACGGATTCAAGGCACGGTATTAAACAAATTCACGTGAAACTTTCCATCTGTTTACGATTACGGTTATGTGCGGAGCTGATTTATATGTAAAACTTTGAGTTTGTTTTCATCTCTGTTTTTGTATTTAATTTGTATCACAATTATTAAAGGTTATTAGTATTATTTTAATAAATATAGATAAATAATTATTGTGGACATTCCACACAGCACTAGTAGTAGTAGAGCTCTTTGTGTGTGGCTCGTCCGGGGAAGTACTACCACCATGCATATTTCTGCCGTGAAACAGCATCGCTGTGTTTCGGTTTGAAGGGTGTGGGTGCCGGTGTAATTACTGGCACGTGAGGCTGAACATCTGTATGCCTTAATTCCTTCGTTGATGGACGAAGTGCAGTGCATCGTAGGACACGTTCCTGATGTTCGTGTCCTACGAGAAAAGGCTTTGTTATAGTTACCACTTAATATGAGATTATACAGGGTTATTCATTATTAGCTGCAAATATTCAGGAATTAGGTTCAACAAATAAAATAAAAAATATTTATGAAATGATTTTTTTTAAGTTTTGTTATGAAAATCCCGAGAAAATCGATAAAGGAATCATTGGCGCCTGACCTATTTTGACCTTTGATCCGCGCCCGCGCGCCGTGAGTGACACTCTGCGTTCAGTCACCGCCTGGGTGGCTCATCGTCCTGTTCTCCATGGCAATCATTATGCAATAGCCGTAAAGAAATTAATAAAAATAAAATTTTGATACAAAAACTTGAAAAATTTTTTGATCAAATTAAAAAAAAATAATTTCATAAATATTTTTTATTCTATTTGTTGAACCTAATTCCTGAGTATTTGCAGCTAATAATGAATAACCCTGTATACTTGATCCATAAGCAAGTTGTATAAAAAAATATTTCGTAATTAAAAGAAAAAAACTTAACTTGTTGTGCCGACCCTACATAAAGTGGGACAAGGACAAGAGAATGATGATGACGGAATTAAAAGAAAAAAACTACAAAAAAAAACTTACGTTGAAATGACTGAATTTTCAAACTTTCAGTACTGTAAAAAAAGAATCTCAGATGTCCACATGCTTAGTATTCCGTGGTAACATCTCTTTATTTTCACGATAATGTTATCTTCCGACCTTTCGTTTGTTCGGTACCATTCAATAGGCCTACAAAAAAATATCACCCATAAAAGTCGCACATGAACACAAAATAAAGATTTTTGTACAGTATTTTTCTTCTTAACGTCTCACTGGTTATTTCGAATCAAGTGTGGTGTTAGGATTTTAAGTGCGCAACCCTTGGCATGTGGAGCATTTATAAATAATTATAATTATGTGATTTTTTTTTGTAGTTTTCAATTTGGTTGCTTGCAATTTCTATAACAACTTGCGCTTTATTTGCTTAAAAACATGGTATGAGAAAGTACAAAGGTGTCAAAAATATAAATGGTATCACTATTTCATCGGCCATGTGTCTAAGAATAGGATCTCTCCATCACCTCCCGTGGATGTCGTAAAAGGACCCCCCACCCTATGGACTTCTTCAGGATGATTATGATGATGATCACTATTTATAACATTGAGATGTGCAAAACCATTCGGGTGTTCAAAAAAATGTGCAAGCGAGAAGGTATTTTACGGTCGTCTGCGTCTTTACCCCAACCTGTACCTAAACTTAAGTGCGTGATCACCTCAAGACAAAACTTGTTTCCCCCCAGCCAGCTTCGCATTTAAATCTTCGTTTTATTGGGATAATCGCCCTCCACAGAATTGTTCTTGTACAAACAGACGTACAAACGAGCGGTTGAAAATGCAAAAGCCGAAATAAATCTTGGAGCAAGACGTCGGAGCGATTCGTGAGAGGCTCATTTAAAATTCTAGTCCGGATCGTAATTCGTACCGGATCCGGATACTGTTGGTACGGTTCTCACTACTTTTTAGTCCTTGGTTTTAAATTTAGAATAAGTCACGCCAACTTTTTGTTTACTGGTTTGAATTTAGAACACCAAGTTTTCCATTTCAAGCTGTATGACAGATTGCATTCGAGATTCAAAAAATAAAATCGTTATGAACCTACATTTTTTGTTGAATCTCGAGTAGAACTCCATTCGGCGTGCAGCTCATAAACCCTTGAAAAATTAAATACTGTTGTGGAATAAAGGTTCTCAAATGGTGACCATGAACCGATCACGGGAAGTCAGTGGATGGGGGAAAAGAGGGGCAGAGTTATTTTTCCTGGAAACGTATTGGGGAAGGCTGTGTCAAATTTCAGGTGGTAAGAACAAATATTTTATATACTAAGTAAAGAATACGACAGTAAAAAAAGAAGGCTGCTGGACCAGTAGTAGTGGCTCCGCCTTCCAATCCTAAGGTCAAGGTTTCAAATCCAGTCATGTATCAATTAATTTTTCTATGTCAAATATTTATTTCAAAAATATGTGTCAAGTGCACAAAAAGAGCTTCATTGAGGTGCACTTTAAATCCATTCACCACACTTGGTTCGACAGTGACACGATAAGAAGAAGGAGAAAGAGAATACAGAGATGACGGCTGATAGAAGAGGAGAACATGTTGTGCCGACCCCACATAAAGTGGGATAAGGACAGATAGAAAAATAATAAATAAAATAAATATTGTAGACAACCCACACAACACTCTCTAGCCCCAAACTAAGCAGAGCTTGTACTATGGGAACCAGAAAGCTCATAAACTTATGTAACTTTTTTGTTTTGTAAATACTTGGAAAACAATATAACACCCAGACAGAAAACAAACATCTGCATTCACCGCAAAATATTTTTTCTCGGTGGGGTTCGAACCCACGACGTACGACGCAGAAGGCAGAGCTAATACCAGCTGAGCTAAGAGGCCAAGAAGTCGAAGAAGCATCTCGAGAGCCCCTCGATCTGAAACAAATGGTATCGTTTCATTTGAATTCTGTCGCGTTATTTGAATTGGAGATTTCACAGCCTTTAATCTAAAACCGGCGGTGAACGTGGAACGTGGCCCGTTATCCTGCTAATTAGTCGATGGATCCAGATGGTGGATGCATACCTCCCTGGTGTTCATTTAAATGGGGTCTTAAAAGTTGGGATTTTTTGATGGGCGTATTATAAAATCGGTGATGGTCGGTGGAGTAATATTGTTGACAATCCACACAACACTATCTAGCCCCTAATTAAGCAGAGTTTGTACTATGGGAACCAAATAGCTGATATAATACTTATGTTTATAAATTATTTTTTTGTAAATAATTATACTATAAGTAATATAAGTACTTTGAATACAATAAAATTAACATAGAACAAACACGCGTTTACCATACAAATATTTATTCTCAGTGGGAATCAAACCCACGACCTACTAGGCAAAAGGCAGAGCTACTGTCAACTGAGCTGAGAGGCTAGAAGAGTTATTTTTCTTTTCGAGATAACAAATAGCCTATGATATTCAGAGCTACGAGCAAAACACCAGTTTTCATCCAAATTAGTCAAATTACAAGTCCTCAAACATTGTGACATTTTTATTATGTAGGATTAATAGTTTTTTTGGGTCCAATTTGAAACCCAAATTACAAACTCCTAACTTAAACAGCCTCATTTACAAACTCACTCGTGTTTCACGAACCAGAGAAAAACGCTAAAGTTTCAAATAATGTCCCCATACCCTAACCCAAAGTTATTTTAGAGTTGAAGTGATGTCTAAGTTACTTTTATGTGATGTGCGCCTCAGGCTTCTGATACCTGTGGCAATTATGAAAGGTATTAAGCTATATGGCAAACTTGAGGGTAGACCATGCGCAATTGTTCGCATCTTCGTCTTCTTCTCATCTTTCCAACAAGCATGGAGAAAGGATTATATTATTGAAGGCATTAAAAATGGAGGTACATCAGTACCTACCACAAGCTCTGTCTGGCTCTGTCACTGGCTCTGGTTTTGGATCTGTGTGAGTGCTGCCAAAGTAAATCCTACGTCAAAACGTCAGACACAGAGTATAATTCACTGGTGAGCACTCACACAGTCTCAAAACCAGAGACAGAGACAGAGTCAGACAAAGATTGTGGCAGCTTCGTCTCTCCTTTCCAACAAGCGTGGTGAAAGGATTAATATTATTGATGGCACGCATTGGATGGACGGATTGGACCAACGTATTGCAAGCAAGAGAAGGTGGTACATCCGAGAGGATATCATATCATAACTAAACTGAAGAAGCCCACTGCTGGACATATATCTCGCCTATGCGTTTTCTGGAAAAACGGAATAGTTTGCGCGAAAGACACTTCCAAAGTGGAAAAAAGTTGGTCCCCCCCTCTAACTTCTAAAATAAGAGAATGATAAAACTAAAAAAAATATATGTTGTACAATTACTATGCAAACTTTCAACGATATTTGGTTTGAACGAGATCTAGTCAGTAGTTTTTTTTTATACGTCATAAATCGTAAACTGCAACTTACCTTTCGACGAACTACAAGAACCTTTATATTATGTTACTTGATGCTACGGAACCCTTCATGGGCGAGTCCGACTCGCACTTGGCCGCTTTTTTAATACTAAGTAAGTCTGCTATTAAAACTACGACGTGAAAAATCTAAGTCTCTTGTGAATCGCTTTTCAATACTAGATAAGTCAACCAGTTTCACGCGACCAAGCCTTACCAGTTAAAAAAACTTACGGCTTGATTCCAACCGTTTTTTGCATGACCCTCGCCCAAGACTGATGTGGTCTCGTCCCTAGTTAGAACTATTAGCGCCACATGTGGGGTATCACGCCAACTTTACTAATCAGCAAAGTTTTAGCCAAATATTGAGGGATTTAGACCGTTTTCGCTGAACTCCGTGTTTATCCGCGGCTTTAGATTAGCTGGTACTTTAGTAGCACTAATATTCTACTTTACTAACGAGGGTGGTGGGAGTATAAATAAATAAATATTGAAAAATTGAATTGAATTGAATAAATATTCGAAAACAGCTTATAAACGTGGCTATGCAAGGAAATCGGCATAATAACTCTTTAAGAGGGTGTTATCACCCTTTTTAAAGAAGACTCCTGCCCTCTCAGGCGTCACTCTTCAGGCGTCGTCGTACCCTCGAGGATGACATAAATAAATATTGTGGAAAATCAACACAAAACTCATCATCATTATCAGCTCATCATCATCATCATCATCTGAAGAAGGCCACTGCTGGACATAGGCCTCCCCTACACATTTCCAGGAAGAAATAATTTAAGCTCTTTCCATCGACCGGCTTCCCGCGATCTTAACAATTTCATCGGTCCATCTAGTGGGTGGGCGCCCTTCATCCCACAACAGTTGTCGGTACACAACACTATCAAGCCCTAAATTAAACAGAGCTTGTACTATAGGAACCAGATACCTGATAATTATACTAACTACATATTTATTTTTATAAATACATACTTAGAATATGATATAACAGCCAGCACTGACATAGTGCTGGCTGTTATATTGAGATTGAGAGCACTGACTGGACTCGGACTGGCCTCTAGCTCAGTTGGTAGTAGCTCTGCCTTCTGCGCCGCAGGTCGTGGGTTCGATCCCCACCGAGAACAAATATTTGTGTGGTGAACATAAATGTTTGTTCTCTGTCTGGGTGTTATATTGTATTCTAAGTATGTATTTACAAAAAAAAATGTATTCAAGTATTATATCAGCTATCCAGTTCCCATATTACAAGCTCTGCTTAGTTTGGGGCTGGGTAGTGTTGTGTGAATTGTTCACAATATTTATATTTATTTTACTGAGAGCACTGGCATAGTGTACATAAATTAGGTCGTAATTACGTCATGAGTTAATACGTGTAAAATATAATCGGTTAGAAATACAAATTATACAGAGCCAAACTAAGCAAACACTGGGAACCACATGAAATACTTTCCATCAGGTGTGATTGCAAAAAATCGGTGACGATAGTTGAACGTGACAACGTCATACAGCTGTCCACGCGGACGCATCGCTCACTCAAGTAGGAGAGAGACAGATGTCGAACGCTGCCGAACGCGGAGGCCGATTGTGTCGCTCGTTCCGCGCTCTCGCTTGCACTTCAAGCCTTTAATGGAACGCCTCAAAGCGAGGTAACGCCACATGACGTCATGTTTTTTGATCCGTGCAGCCGGCTCCATCGAATTATAAGACGTTGTCACGTCAAAAATATGCTTTCAGATATTTGAGAGTATAATGTACCGTGGCTGGGAAAAAAACGCCATTCCAGTTTTTCAAGTTTGTTGCCCAAATAGGGCTCAAATTCAATGCGGTTCCACGGCCACCACCAGCGTAGCTCGTGTAAACTTTTGTAGAACAAAACATTTCACCAAAATCGAGACCAAATAAGCAAAAATTCAAACAATTTGGCCCGCATTTTTACCAAACTGAAAAAAGTTCAATCTCAAATTCTCCGATATCGTTTCCCGCATATACAGTTATGTACAGAAGCGTATCGCAAAATTTGAAAACATAAAAGTACTGTCGCGTTCAGAAGCCGTGATTAATATCAGTTATGCGTTTGCATTCGCGCGTCCTCTGTCCGCATCGATGGTTTATTAATATTTGTGAGTGCGCTAGTGTTGGGACGTAGTCGATACTTTATGGATTGAACTGGCTCCTGAGATACAGTTTGACACTAGTTCGGGGGTCGGTGAACTTCTATATCGCTCATCACCTGTTGTCTGCGGCGGTGGAGCCTTGTTTGGACACTTTGCTACTAGTTTAGTTTAAGCTATTTTTAAG
The DNA here is from genome assembly GCA_939531255.2 of Thera britannica. Lineage (NCBI taxonomy): Eukaryota > Metazoa > Arthropoda > Insecta > Lepidoptera > Geometridae > Thera > Thera britannica. Next base: position 6,896,780 of record OW618045.2, read on the forward strand.
TTTTAGGTTTTAGGTTAAGTTTTTAGTATCGATAAAAAAATGTTTTTTCCGCTCACCGGGTGGAAAGTAGCAACTTTCGGCCCGCTGCACGAGTCAAAGTTGCCCCTTTCCGCCGTCGCTCGTCGAGCAGAAAAATCGTATACACACCACGAGAAGCAACAAAAAAAGCCTCAGATCACATGTTTGTCATCCTCGGCATCGCCTCGGTAAATAATTACAATCATGTGATCTGAGACATTTCTTATTTACTTCCCTGGGTATGTAATATACTATATTTGTTTTCTCTCAGGTGTCTGTATGTGTTTTAAACTAAGAAAAATTAGAACACAATTTTTTTTAATATAGTCTTATTATTAATTTAAAAAAATACCAGGATGAAATAAAATGAATGGTAACCTCAACAAGTTACGGTTGATTGCAGTGATTGCTTATCTTAGCCTGACTTACATAAGTATGTAAGTTGCGTCAGGTTGGTAGGAGGTCATTTCAAGAGCAGAAGAGAAGGAACTGGCAAGTAAACCAACCTAGATATTTTTTTTGATTTCTTTTAGTGTATCGTTCGAACATTGGTATCGATGTTTTTTTATCGATAAACGCACCTCGCTACATCGATAGTTCTAACGTTCTGCCCTTAGGGTACGTCATTCGTTTGAAAGCATCTATATGCATGGGCGGGTAGAGTAAAATTAGCGATGTGTGAAATCCTCAACCTCTCTGTTCAGAAGTGATGTTTTTTCTCAGTATTATTATCGTTTTCAACGGAGATTCTAACAAAAGGATTTGCTACCAACGGTTTCAATATCAATGATTTTTTAATAAAAGTAAGTTGCGAACCAAGACAATTTCAGCAATTCATTAAAAAAAACACTATTTAACATTATTGACTGTTTTAACCAACTTTAAAAAAATAGGAGGTTCTTTAGCTACTACTACTTCAGAAACTTATTGATAAAGAAAATATGACCCTCATATGATTTATATATGAATTGGAGGTGATATTTTCTTTATCAATAAGTTTCTGAAAAAAAGGAAAACATACGAGCACGTATATAGCAGATCTGGATTTTATGAGACAAAATGGTTACTCTAGAGGCATTATCCAGGGAGGAAATAGGGGACTACGTTTGTATGGAGAGTCGCCTGTGTTACCCTCTTAAAAGGCAGCCCTCGTTATCTAGCACTCTTGAGAGAGAAGCAAACATCGTGAGTAATATCTGAAGATACAAGGCTCACTAATCGACACGGAGGTTCGTTATTGATGGCCGGTGATCAATCTTGATCATTAGCTGAAGGGTTTCACTCAGTTTGTTTTTCTTGATTGGAGTTCTGAATGAATTGGGCTACGAGGGTATTAACATTGGGCTACGAAGATATTAACACCTATTTATTGAGCATAGTAGTAGCATAGAGCTCTGGTAGTCTAGTGGTAGCCTTCTGATTCTAAATTCGGGAGTTCAAATCCAGTAAAATCCAATGTTTCTTTATACATCTGGCCTACCACGAGCTCCATATGGTTATGGCTATGGCTGTCAAATTGTGTATAGATAGGCTGACCCACACATTCATTTTCTTCTTGGGTTTGAATGTGTTGACACTGTTGACACAATTTTGACAGCCACAACCATAACCATATGGAGCTCGTGGTAGCGCAGTTGTATCACAAGGATAACTTTGAAACGTTTTAAAGCTAGGTGAGTCTGGTGCCAGTTTTAAGTGCGCCTCAAACGGGTTCTTTTCGTGCACTTAAACAGGCTCTTTTTACCTTTTACTTGTATGAAAACCAGTTTGGCAAACTTTTAAAAAGAACGTGCTAGGATTAATGCTATTTTTTGGCTAAGCTGTGTGAAATCGGATTGCACACTAAGATAGTTATGTTGTTCGCGATTTTCGAGAAATAAGTTCATTTTATATCTTTCAAAGCGTCAAAATATGCGAGCGAGAAGTACATTGACGGTTGTCTTCGCCTTAATAAATTAGCCTTCAGTGAGGTGATACAACGTATGCAGAAGTAACTGCTTAGCATCAGGTAGACCACTTCTATCACTTTTTACTAAAAAACCAAGACGCGTCAAACGTGCGAAGGAAATATCACATCAAAATATAAGAAGGCTTTCATTAAATCACCCGTAACCGCACCCCAGGCCGTAACCCGTCACCATGGCACGTTGTATACAGCTGGTTCATTTATCCACCAATAAGCCTGGCCACACACGCTAGTTTTCCCTTTCCCGCATGACGTCATTAGGTTTTTGACGTGTCTTATAATTCGATGGAGCCGGCTGCACGCACGAAAAAGGACTCATGCGGCGTTACCTCGCTCTGAGGCGTTCCATTTAAGGCTTGAAGTGCAAGCGAGAGCGTGGAACGAGCTAAAAAGAGGCACAATCGGCCTCCGCGTTCGGCAGCGTTCGACATCTGTGTATTTTCTTATCGTACGTTCTATACGTTCAACTATCGTCAGTAAACCGACTTTACAGGCAACCGTGCGATGTAAAGTTGACGTTATAAGATTATTTTTTATTGATTTTATAGTGTTTACTAACAGTCCCTAAGAGTTATTTTTTTTTTATTCGTCGAGTGTGAGTAGGATCCGATGGCGCAGTGGTCAGCGCAGCCCTGTACCAAGGGGAGGTCGCGGGTTCAAATCCCACTCGGCTTTTTACTTTTGGGACAGTATAAAATCGTTATAAGATTAACCCAGCTGTTCTATTGTATCTGTGAATCATTTCGTTTTTATGTGTTATACGATGACATAGTTTTATGTATGACACAACTGCGATCTGCGGTTATATTAGATGCTTCTGGAATTACCTATATTCTTGATATCTATATTTATAAAGGAAAGTCGTGTTAGTAACACTATTTATAACTCAAGAACGGCGGAACCGATTTGGCAGAAAATTAATGGGGAGGTAGCTTAGAACCGGGAGAAGGACATAGGATACTTTTTATCCCGAAAAAGCAACGGGAACGGGGTGTTACGGGAACGGGCGAGCGAAGCCGCGGGCGGCCACTAGTAATATAATATATGTATTCCACCTCCCACACATCGGACAGACGACATTAATATTGCGGGAAGTTAGTGTATGGTTTTTTTACAATTTATAGGCTAACGCTTGACCGCAATCTCACCTGATGTTAAGTGATGATGCGATCGACGGTGTAGCGCGCTCACCTAGAAGATACCTATAATGAAATGCATAGAGGCATATGGTCAGGTAGAGATCGCTGTTAGCGATGAGGCTGCCCGTTGTATTACTGTGCCTACTTATTTTGTGTGTCATTGTAATCAGTAAAAGTTATCTATCTATCTATATATCTAGTATGTCCAGCAGTGGACATCTTCAGGCTGATGATGATGTAACTTTATACTTCTGAACGAGTTTTTTGTGCAGTAGGTACAGTCAACTTAAAAATTCAATGGTAATCGAAAATGTTTTAATTGTGAAATACACAAAACATTAATTTTATCTGTTATTTATTTTTGATTTTTCCTTGAGAAATAAGTATAAATTGAAAGTTGAATAAAAATCTGTCCGTAAATATTTTTAAATTTAATAAATTTTGTTTCCCTTCGTCTGTAGCAGACGAATTCCCTTTTTTCCTTAACATCGAATTTTAAACCTTATTCCGTCAGAATTAGAGTTTAAAAATGCACGTCTATCAACTCATTAAGGCGCCGCTATGTTATAAAAAATAATTAAGACCCCCGCCAGACCAATTTCCCTATTAAATTTTAGAGTCAGCGAATTTTTCCATCTCGGCAGGAGAAAAAAGTTCCTGCATTAAGTCAAGTTTTCCTTGAGTTTTCTTGCACGGTAGGGCTGCTAAAGAAACGCCATCTGAATTTGCATTTAGGGCAAATAATTACCAAATATAGAACAAATATTTGGTCTTCTTTTTCTTATCGTGTCACAAATTCTTTCGAACCAAGTGTGGTGAAAGGATTTTAAGTGCGCCTCAAAGAGGCTCCTTTCGTGCACTCGACACAATACATGTTTTCGAACATATTTGGTAATATTTTGGGACGGTTTGTCCTAATATTTATATTACTGACTAAATGAAAGGCTAAAGCATTCCTCTTTGGCGGACAGGAATAAGGTCACTAAAGGAAATGTCTTTTTTGGAGAAAATTATGTGACCAGGAGAGCGATGGGTATGAATGTGGATGGTGTGGTATGTTAGTTGAGGTAGGCCAAAAAAAAGATACTTACCCCCGAATACTGAAACGCAACTCAGATTTAAGCACGTCTCAAGCGACGAATATTTGACAGTTTTCAATGAAAATCTGTCAAATATTCGTCGCTTGAGACTTGCTTAAATCTGAGTTGCGTTTCAGTATTCGAGGGTTAGATATTTAAAAAAAAGATAATTGTGTGATAGATGACATGGATAAGAAAGGAGTGAATGCAGAAATGACGGCTGATTGATGAAGGAGAGGAATGGAAGAAGCGACTATGGTATATATGCCGACCCCACATAAAGTAGCTTATGGGCAGAAAGAAGAAGTAGAAGTCTATTTTTGTCTGGTTTGTACTCTATTACAATCCATTGAGCAGACTGGACTTTCTTGACATTGTGTCATTTAGTAAAATATAATTTTATGCACATAATTATCTACAATTTGACTAAAATTATACCTGAAAATCCCTACTCCCATAATTATAAGTAGCTCTTATTTAATTATAAGTAATATTCGATATAACACCCAGACCCAAATACATCCACTTTATAGAGATAAAGTGGATGTATTTGGGGGAGAGCTTTTCGAGGAGGCTGGAGAGAGCTCCAGCCTCCTTATTTCGTGATAAATAAAATTTAAAATCCATTCTTTGTGACAACCCTAGCCCCACCTTAGCCTGCCCAGCAAAGCTGGCCCTTAAGTGCGTGTTAAGTTCTACTTAAAACGCTAAGATCCACACTTTAACTTTTTCAACTCTACCATTTTCGAGAGATTTGTTTACTCTGATACTTTCGTTGAAAAGAGTTTTCTAATATTTGAGAAGAGGGTATTTGGCTGTGAGGGTCTGAATACATAGATATCCTCTGATCTCGAAACGTACTCGATTTTTGAGGATCAAAGGAAGTGTACCTTAGTATCGATTTTCCCACAGAGATACGTCTTCAATCGAGTGGCTCTCCTATTTCATCAACAAACGACTCATTTCACTTAGTCGCGGTCGCTATCACTATATCACCTTGGTTTTAGGTAATAATCCCGGATTTTTCAAAGGCAAGGCCTATATTTGTGTATTAACCAACTACAAATAAAAAAGGAGGAGGTTCTCAATTCGGTTATATTTTTAATGTTTGCTATCACATAACTTAATTTCACGTCATTTATGAGCCGATTTGAAACAAATAATTTTAAAGTCTGGAAAATTGGTCGCATATAAATTTCATCAAAATCAGTTCAGCATGTGCATGTGGGTGGAGTTTTTTTTTTAAACCCTACTTGTTAATGGTCACTAAACAGTGAGAGCAATAGTAAACGCACAACTGCTAGTAACCTCTTGCGGTAAGAAAGAGGCTCCTTTCGTGCACTTGACACATGTTTTCGAACTTTTAGGTTCTACGACATGCTGCTTTCCTCACGATGTTTTCCTTCACCGTTTGAGGGTACTGGCATAGTGTACATACATTTTTCAATTAAATGAATCTTTTTCATTTTCAATGATGCTATTGAAGCCATTGAAATTAAAACCAGAAAGCCAAGTTTCCAAATATAATAGGTTGGGTCCAATTCCATTAAAGTATTAACTTTTGCGTATAAATTTCGTTTGGTAATCCTTTATATTCCCTGCTCGTTTTAATAATAGTAGTAGAATCTCACGCGACTTTGTTCGTCATTTAGATACAAAATTTAATTTTGCGTATAAATTTCGTTTGGTAGTGTTACGGCAAAAACTATTTTATTGAATATTAGCTCTTCTTTTATCTTGTCACTGATTATTTCGAACCAAGTGTGGTGAAAGGATTTTAAGTGTAACTCAAAGAGGCTCCTTTCGTGCACTTGACACATATTTTAGAGCTATTTAGGTTCTACGACATACCGGTTTCCTCACGATGTTTTCCTTCACCGTTTGAGAGCACTGGCATAGTGAACATACATTTCCGGGCAGAAAAACTTATACATATAGCTAGAATTCTGTTTATATTTATAACACGGCAAACAATCCTCTCAAAATGTCAACGCCATCTTTTTCTCTCCTGCTAGTGATGTGACTACTCGCGCGGTCTCAGTAGGGATGTCCTATTTCCAAAACCGGCTAACTTTTTATTCCCTGCTCTTTTTAGAATAGAATAGAATATAATTTAATTGTACACCAAAGTAAAAGATTACAAATAATAAAATATAGGAATACTTCCTTAATTTTTTTTAATGATGCCTTTGGAATTTCATTTTACTTAGTTTATTATTTCCAAACAAACTTTACTTTTTTTTTTTTTTTTTTTTTTTTTTATACAACTAAGTTGACAAACAAGCATACGGCCCACCTGATGGGAAGCGGTTACCGTAGCCTATGGACACCTGCAATACCAGAGGCATCACAAGCGCGTTGCCGACCCTTTAAAACTTTCAAAACGCCTTTTTTGAAGAACCCCATGCTATAGTCCTTAGGGAAAACCTCAGCAGGGAGATCATTCCATAGCCTGAGTGTTCGCGGGAGGAAGTTCCTCTGAAACCGAACGGTGCGCGACCAACCAGGCTCTAAGGTGTGAGGATGAACTCTCTGCCTATGGCGAGCAGTGCGATGATAGAATGTAGCTGTTGGCATGATGTCAAACAGTTCTTCAGAGCATACCCCATTATACAAGCGGTAGAACACGCACAATGAGGAGAAGTCTCTCCTCAGACTTAAGGGCTCAATACCGCTTGTGAGCTTGGGATCGTCAACAATTCTCACAGCACGTCTTTGGATCGAATCAAGGGGTCCAAGCTGGTATCCAGGTGCTCCTGCCCAGAGGTGACAACAATACTCCATGTGAGGCCGGACTTGCGACTTATAAAGAAGGAGTCGCTGGCCTGCACTGAAGTATGACTTCGCTCTGTTCAGCACACCGAGCTTTTTGGATGCCAGCTTGGCCTTATCTTCCAAATGACGACGGAACTGGACGTCACTGGAGATGTCGATACCCAGGATCCCAATGCTCTTGGAAGTTGTGAGGGGCATGTCTTGGAACTGCGGAGCTATAGCAAATGGGGTTTTTTTAGCGGTGAACGCGCAAACTTGTGTCTTGGTAGGGTTAAACTGAACCAGGTTTTGCTCTCCCCAATCGGAGACTCTGGTTAATATGCCCTCTATATCAGACACAAGTTTACTCCGGCTTTCCTCCACTACGGCACGAGGGATGCTAGCATGACCCGTGTATAAAGTGTCCCCGGTGCTGTCATCTGCATAGCAATGGATATTGTCAATTGACAACATATCATTGATATGCAGCAGGAACAGTGTTGGGGACAAAACGGAGCCTTGCGGGACGCCAGCGTTGATGTCCATGCAATCAGAGCTACCGCCGTCTACAACGGCTCGTATGCTTCTGCCGGACAAAAAGCTAGCGACCCATTTGCACAAACCCTCGGGCAGTCCGTACGATGGCAACTTCGATAGAAGACCCCGGTGCCAGACCCGATCAAAAGCCTTCGCTATGTCTAAGCTGACTGCTAATGCCTCGCCCTGACTCTCAATGGCCTGAGCCCAACGATGTGTGAGATACACTAGAAGGTCACCAGTCGAGCGACCATGGCGGAAGCCGTACTGATGGTCGCTGATCAAATCGTGCCCTTCTAGGTATCTCAGAAGCTGTTGGTTTATAACACGCTCCATGACCTTAGAGAGAAGGGAGGTTATAGCTATTGGCCTATAGTTTGATGGGTCTGATCTATCGCCCTTTTTGGGCACCGGATGGACATGTGCAGTCTTCCACGAAGAAGGAAACTGCCTAGTGGAGTACGAGAGCTCGAAGAGGCGCGTTAGAACCGGACACAGTTCTGGAGCACACCGCTTTAGCACCACTGCCGGTATACCGTCTGGCCCGCTCGACTTATGAATGTCCAGAGAAAGCAACTCCCGCCGAACCTCCCGTTGTGATATAGTGATTTCCGGCATAGTAATACCACACCATGGGATGGGAGTTGGTACGGCTTCTCCGTCATTCAAAGTCGAGTTAGAGGCAAAGAGATTTCCCAGAAGGTCGGCTTTCTCTTTAGCACTATGGGCCAGATTACCGTCGGTATATCGAAGCGGTGGCAAAGACGACTGACAAAAATTTCGTTCAGCAGCTTTAGCAAGCGACCAGAAAGCACGAGTCCCAGATGGGTATCGTGCCAGCCGCTCACCAATTCTGCCAACGAAATCGAATTTGGCCCTGGCAATCATCCTCTTATTGAACCTCGAAGCTGCATTCAATTTCCGTTTCACGTCGGAGATGTTAGGGTCCTTGTTAGTTCGAGCCGTGGTCCAGGCCTCATAAGCAGTTTGCTTGAGCGATCTAGCTTCTCTGCATAGCCGATTGAACCACGGTCGTCGTTTCATTCCTATAGCTACGGATGGATTTGGAATGAAACATTCCATTCCTGCCATGATTGTCTCAGTGACAGCAGTAGCGCAGGTATCTGGACTTTCCGACGTGAAACAGAGCTGCTTCCACGGGTACGACGCGTAAAATTCACGCAGTCCATCCCAATCTGCTGAATTATAATGCCACATATGACGCCATTGTGCTGGCCGAGGTGGACCAGACCGCGCACAAGGCACCTTCGTCCGAACGAGACAGTGGTCTGATGAACCAAGAGGTGCATCCACTGCAGTAGAGTACCCGTCCGGACGCGTGGTCAGCAGAAGGTCCAATAAGGAACTTGCATGGCTTTCAATATCCGGGATTCTCGTTGGGGAATTAACCAGCTGCGAAAAGCCATATGCCAGGGCAAATTCATAAGCAGATCTCCCCGCGAAGTCAGTGGACCGAGAACCAAGCCACTCAACGTGGTGGGCATTAAAGTCTCCTAGAATCACTAACTCCGCAGAGGGATACTGCTCAATGACTTTGTCAGTCGTCAGTTGCAGGTGCTCGATGAGTCGCTTAGTCTCCGGATCACCGCTGTGAGACCTGTAAAGGCACGCATAGATGCGGGTGTGGCCACCGTGGTCTAAACGCACCCACAAGATTGACAGGTCTCTGTCTTCAAGGCCGTGAAGACGGCGACAGCAAATATCCTCCCGGACATACAAGCAGACCCCGGCGCGTGGCACAAATTTGTGCTCCAATCGATATCCAGGGTAATGCAGGTACGATGTATCGGCCGGGCTAGATATCTGCGTCTCCGTCAGGAAAAAAAGGGTCGGCTGCGCAGTTTCAAGGTGTTGGTGAACTGCGTTGAGGTTAGCATGAAGTCCTCTTATATTGCAGAAGTCCATATTCGTTGTGGACGAGGATGCCGCTGAAAAACTTATTTTCTTTTTGTTTTTAGCCATTTTTTTTTTAAAGGGGGGTTTTGAAAGTTATGGAGAGTCACTGTGTTGACAGCACATTGGACAAAGGGTGCGGTGACATTTCACTAAGGGTTGATGTTGGTTTTGCAGTTTGCTAGCACGACGGGCGGAAGGGCCCCCGGTCCCCCCCTGGAGTAATGGTCGGGTCCACTCCGGTCTCCTTCTCCGGCACGACCACCACTCCAAGGACTTTACACAAACTGGCGATTCAGCCTCCCAGGGCGGAGATTAAAATAATCCCTGGGTTCGGGAACCCGTTCAGTCTGCGGGCGGCCAGCGGACAGCCGTTTCACCGGGTCTCCCTGACCGCCGTGCTAGCATGCCGCGCCTGCACACAACCATTAGCGTTCTACTCACCGCTGGTCCCCCCAGCTGTCAACACTGCGCCTCCCCAAAAGAGCTCTGGCGACCTTACTCACTGCAGGAACACAACACTAAGAACTAGTGTTATTTGGCTGCAGTTTTCTGTAAGGCGGAGGTACTTCCCCAGGCGGGCAGCTCAGATTTGAACGAGAAAGTCCCGTTATGCCCTACCTCCTTTACTTTTTGCTTTACCAAATACAGGGGTGTTATAAGGCGAGGCCAAAGTGTGTGAGAGTAAAATAACATAAAATAAATATATTTTGAATTAGAATTGTCGCAGATTTAGGTGAGTCAGTCAGTCAGCGAGTGAGTTGAATAATATGTAATGATAATTATTACAGATTTATTATTACGGAAATCTCCAACAGCTGAGACATTATACTCATGCAAATATAAATATTTGTTGTTATCGTGGGGGCTACGTAAGTCGCGACTGGTTTGCGACATGCGTGCTGAAAGACACGGCTTTAGTAAAATTAAAACTTTTAAAATCCTTTCACCACACTGCATTGAAAGAAGTGGCGACATGACAAGAAGAAGAAGTAAAGAAAGTGGCGTTTGACAGCGATTGTAATGTAGCGGAAGAAACAGATGACCCACCTTGCGTTGAGCGGTTACCTCTATCTATAACAGTTATGCTTCTTCTTCTTATCGTATCACTGGTTCTTTCGAACCAAGTGTGGTGAAAGGGTTTTGAGTGCACCTCAAAGAGGCTCCTTTCGAGCACTTGACATATATTTTCGAACTTTTTAATAATAATAAATTTTTGGGTAGAAAAACTCATTGGTACATGACTGGATTTGATTTTGAACCCACGACTTTAAAATCGGAAGGTGGGGCCGCTACCACTAAGCCACCAGCGCTCTCAGAGTTATGCTGCCTTAGGCACACACGATTTTTTTTTTTACATATTTTATTGGATGTCTACCATGCCTATACCACAGATGGCTTTTTTCATTCTCTTTTTAATTAATTAAAAACATTTTTTTCTCTTGTTGCAGAATTGAAAATGGACGGAAGAACAGTTATTTTGTTTACTTCAATATTGGCGATTCATATTGGTACGTACATTTTATTATTGGGATCTACAAAATCAAAATATTACAAAGTTTTTTATTTTTGTTCGTTATTTTTTAAAGTTTACTCTTCCTTATCTATATCTATACTAATATTATAAAGAGGAAAGATTTGTACCTATACCTATTTTTGTATGTTTGTAATGAATAGGCTCAAAAAGAACTGGGCCGGTTTAAAAAATTCTTTCACCAATAGAATGCTACATTCTTCCAATTTGACATAGGCATCATTTTGGAAAAAATTAGGGATCCTTGGTAAAATTTGAACAATGTAACCGAAGGTGTAGAAAAATGAGTCTTAAAATGTCTTTCGTCGAATGCGCTGCCGAAACTATTAGCGATAGAAAAAAATAATGTACAACAATATTGTCTACCCCGTGCGAAGCCGGGACGGGCTGCTAGTACTTTATACAACTTTAGTAGTAGTAGAGCTCTTTGTGTGTGTCTCGTGGGGGTGCGTACTACCACCATGCCTATTCCTGCCGTGAAGCAGCATTGCTGTGTTTCGGTTTGAAGGGTGTGGGTGCCGGTGACATTACTGACACGTGAGGCTGAACATCTGTATGCCTCAAGTTGATGGAAGCAGGGCAGTGCATCGAAGGGCACGTTCCTGACGTGCGTGACCTATGCGGCATGGCTTTGTTATAGGTGACGGTTACCACTTAACACATCAGTGACCTCTGTCTGGCTTTGTCTCTGGTTCTGGTTTTGAGTCTGTGTGAGTGTTGACTAAATAAATCCTACGTCAAAACGTCACACTCACAGTATAATGCACTGGTGAGCACTCACCCAGACTCAAAACCAGAGCCAGAGACAGAGCCGGACAGAGCTTGTGGTAGGCCTACAGGGGGGCCATATGCTTGTTCCATCAGCTAGTATGTTTATAAAAAAAAACATTTCTAAGAGGAACGATTCTGAGCCCTTCCCATCCACAAACTTCCCGGGTCACCAAAAACCTCATAACTACAGGGTTATTCATTATTAGCTGCAAATACTCAGGAATTAGGTTCAACAAATAAAATAAAAAATATTTATGAAATGATTTTTTTTAAGTTTTGTTATGAAAATCCCGATAAAATCGATAAAGGAATCATTGGCGCCTGACCTATTTTGACCTTTGATCCGCGCCCGCGCGCCGTGAGTGACACTCTGCGTTCAGTCACCGCCTGGGTGGGTCATCGTCCTGTTCTCCATGGCAATCATTATGCAATAGCCGCAAAGAAATTAATAAAAATAAAATTTTGATACAAAAACTTGAAAAATTTTTTGATCAAATTTAAAAAAAATAATTTCATAAATATGTTTTATTCTATTTGTTGAACCTAATTCCTGAGTATTTGCAGTTAATAATGAATAACCCTGTATAGGTAAACCACGTAACTCAGGCAACTTCCTGCTTACAGGGGTGCGAAAGAGGGGGCAGGGGTGTTTTTGTTTTTGAATGAAAATCACCCACATCCCTCTAAACTTCGGGAGTAGTCTCATTTAAGGTTGTTCGATTTCCATACAAATTGACTTTCCATTTATGAGTGATGAGAGAATAGTTGTACACTGAAATAACTGTGGTTGGCTTTTGTATTGTACTTTGCCGTAAATACGGCAAATTATATTAAGTTGAAGAACACTGAAGATTAACTGTAATAAATTTTTTGTTTTTTTTTGACTGAGAATTCAAAAAGTTTTAAAGTTTTATTTCTTGTCGTTCTAAAAATAAGTTCTTTCTTTGTAAAAATAAAAACCAAAAAAAACATATACTTTCTTTAACTTATATAATACCAAAGTCATGGTGATATCTTCGAAATGCATTTATCTATGTATAAACAAATAAAAAAACTAAAATGCATTTTTTAGTTTTTTTTAAATTATTAAGTACTGTTAATCTACAGTTTTCTTCAACCAAATCTAATTAGGCCAATATATATAAAGGCAAACCACGGTTATTTCAGTGTAAAATTATAGATACTCTAATCACCCATAAATGGTTTAAATTAATTTATATGGGAATCGTACCCCTTTAAATGGTTTACCCATGAAATTCCAGCAAAACGTCGAAACTCCAATTCCGTCCGTGGTAAAGTTTTAATTTCGCCACGAAATTAATTCGGTATTAAGTTTGCTCCTCGCTTTATTGTGTACCTTGGATTTCTGATGCATTTAAATTGAATTACAGAGTCCGTGTGACGTTGATAAAATAGTAGGAAAAACAATTTTATCGAAGCTATTCGAAAAATTGCCATTGTGTCAGTAGTGGCATTGATTTGCATAAGAAGCGTGAAGAAGAAAACAGCGTGATGTTATATAGCTTTCCTCAATAAATGGACTATCCAACACAAAAATAATTTTGACGTGACAACATGACTCATGCGGCGTCATGCGGTCGCATACCTTGCTCTGAGGCGTTCCATTTAAGGCTTGAAGTGCAAGCGTGAGCGCGGAACGAGCGACAAAGAGGCACAATTGGCCTCCGCGTTCAGCAGCGTTCGACGTCTGTCTCTCTCCTACTTGAGTGAGCGGTGCGTCCACGTGGACAGCTGTATGACGTTGTCACGTTCAACCATCGTCAGTAAACTGACTTTACAGACAACCGATTTTTTTATGCGAGCCATAATAGTGTCCGAACCGAAAGTTGGTATCACATGAATAATTTCGGCACGCGCGAAAAAGCGTGTTGGCTGCTCTGTGCGCGAATCCCAGTCAAAACAAAGATTTTTTCTCTTCATTGTAATAAGTTTCTAACCTCTTTGGTAAATACCGTTTGTAGACAAAAATAACAAAACAAAAGTGTCAAATGAAAAACAGATCTCATTTATATCCTGTTGTAATGAAACTTTATGAAAAATACAAAACAAATAAAAACATTGTTTACCGAGGTACAGCTTTTTGTAAACGCATCGGTCTGTGCAAATTTTAATGAGTCCACTACTACAGAGGTTTTAATCATTATTTTTCGCAATTTTTATCTTGTTGGCAAGCTTGAAGTGTTAGTCGGGGAGATAATGATGTTTTTTATAGCGTCATTATTGTCTGTATGTTTTTGAAATACTGGCGCATAAATCACGTATCCTGAGCAGAAAGTCTGATTTATTCATGTATTGTACGTGAAGCAATATGCCTATTAATTTCTATTAACAAATATGGATCTTTCTCTCTCTTTATCTGATATTAAATAAATTGAGTTGAATTATATGTCTAAAGAGCTACATGACTTAAGTAGATCCTGATCACCCACTAAGCTGTTTTGAAAGATTTAGTAACACTGAAGAAGTCCTGAAAAGACATCGGTAAAGAGTTTTTTTTTTAGTTCATTTTTGGAATTTGAAAATTTTGCTATCATCTTGAAAATGTTCTCTAGCACATACAAGCATTAGGTATTTGGTTTGGTCAGTTTGGAGCAGCCAATATTTAATTATATGCAACTGCATGACGTAATAAATCCACCACTCGCTCTTACACTTTTTATCATCTCGCCTCGTGGAGTATGAGTGGGCGTAATATTACAGTATTTTGGCTTTCCATAAATACCTTTGATCTCGTTTTAATTAGTTTGCGGTACCTTTGTCACAATATTAAGGTTTATTTACATTTTATGTGCCTTTAGATTTATTTACTGGTCACTGATGTTACAAGCAGGTTGTCCACCTGATGCTGAGCACCTTTATTTTGTAAATACTAGAAAAAGCTCATTAGTAGCTTTTTAAAATAATAGCATAATCAGATTTTTTTAGTTTTTGCCAAAATTAAGGACCAATTTTATGGTCTAAGTAATATAAAATACTTAACAAGTCTATTTTGTGACAAATCACAGTAGGCCTACCACAAGCTCTGTCTGGTTCTGTCTCTGGCTCTGGTTTTGAGTATGTATGAGTGCTCACCAGTGTATAATACTGTGTGTGTGACGTTTCGACCTAAAGGATTTATTTAGTCAACACTCACACAGACTCAAAACCAGAGCCAGAGACAGAGCCAGACAGAGCTTACGGTGGGCCTACTGAGTTGAGAAGCTAGTCAAACATAATTAATACCACCATGCCAACTTGAGTACCAGCCTATTAAATTCTTGAACTAATATTACATACCTTGTAGTCCCTTTCATTCTCAAGCCCTACCCGTATCCTATTATTTATCTAATTAATATAATATCCGAGGTTCGTGTAGAATTATGTTTCAAATTGTATATTATATAGTTATAATGTCTCGAGTGTGGGCTGTGTGGATATGAATATGAATAGATAAGTATATAAATTTCTCTATTTTTAAAGAAGTCCTATAATGATTATTGATTAGGAAACAATAGATTGATAGATAGATAGAAAATACTTTATTGAAACCACATAAAATAAACAAAGGAATACAGAAAAACATCAAAGTGGAATACATTGGGCGGTCTTGTCACTCAAAACGATCTCTTCCAGACAACCTTGGGATGGACTAGACTTGAAAAGAACGATAATAAAAAAAACCCATACTTTTTAACTTATTCAATTATTCTTCTTCTTATTGTGTCACTGATTCTTTTGAACCAAGTGTGGTGAAAGGATTTTTAGTGCGCCTCAAAGAGGATCCTTTCGTGCACTTGACACATATTTTCGAACTTTTTAGGTTCTACGATATGCCGGTTTCCTCACGATGTTTTCCTTCACCGTTTGAGAGCACTGACATAGTGTACATAATAAAGTTTATGCTTAATGTATGTAAATTATTAATAATTTAACGGGTTTTTGTATTTATTGTTTATATAGCGTCATGGGCAACTGGTGTTTACTCATGCCCTACCAACGGGACGCTATAGTGCCTGGGACAGGATTTTAGATGGAATAGGCTTGCCCAGCACCTATACCATCCTGACAGCTTGGTTGGCCTACCCACAGGAAAAACATGGTCAATTGAATAAAAATAAAAGCTATATATAGAGCGCCATCTAGCCCCAAACTAAGCAAAGACAAATTCCTGTTTACTGGTAAATCAAAGGGTAAAAAAATGTTTGGTAGCTGTTAAAGTTAGACCACAGCTGACCCAATCCCGGCCTCAAATACAGCCATATTTACAAAGAAGTATTGCTACAACCACTATAAGCACCAAAAAAATGCCAAATTCCGTCGTTCTTTACTAGTGAGCGCCAGCAACTTTGCACGCATGGTAGCTTTTTTAGATGAAATAAATAAGAAATGAAATCCAAAAACCCGTTCTTGTTAGATTTTCGGGATTAAAAGAGGCTAATTTAGGTCACTAACTATAAATAAATACTGTGGGCAATTCACACAACACTATATAGCCCCAAGTTAGGCAGAGCTTGAACTATATCAACCAATCAAAGAGAGCTGATATAATAATAACATACATTTTACTTAGAATACAATTTAACACCCAGACAGAAAACAAATTATCTGTAAATATTGGTTCCCGATGGGTATTGAATCCATGAACTACGGCGCAGAAAACAGAGCTATATTACCAACTGAGCTGAAAGGCCAGTGATTCATTATGTTGTTGTATTAATGTATGAATAATTTTAATTTGTATTCATTCTAAGTTTCATCCAAGTTGAGATTGAATGATTGAACCGCAGACATCCAAAACTATCGTATCATTATTTCCGAGAACTCCCCAGAATATTACAAAATATTCGTTATTAATCAATCAAACAGTCAAAAAATCTATTAATCAAGCAATCAGACAACCATTCAAATATATGTATATCCAATTGTACCGCAAGGACCACTTTGAAAGGTCTTAAAGCTAGGTGAGGTGCCAGTTCCACGCGACCAAGCCTAGAAGAACAGGCAACAAACTACGGCTTGGTTCCTACCGTTCGGCAAGTTTTATCATGCGCACTTGATGTGCGGGCAGGTTTTTCCGCAAGTAGGCCGCTGGTGGGCCCTTTTTGCGTGACCCTTGACACGTGTTGCTCGAACTTTTTTAGGTTCTACAACACGCCGGTTTCCTCACGATGTTTTCCTTCACCGTTTTGAGAGTACTGGCATAGTGCACATACATTTTTCAACAGAAAAACTCATTGGTACACGAGTGGATTTGAACCCACGACCTTCAGATCGGAAGGCGGGGCCACTACCACTAGACCACCAGTGCTCTTCTTGGTTCCTACCGTTTTCTAAGTATGTTTTAAGAACTGGGCATTTCTGAATAAAGGCTTGGGTTGCCGAAGCCTTTGTTAGAACGTTAAAAGGGATACCATTGATGAAGGATCAGAGAATTCTCAGCGACAAGGATGTTATGTAAAACATATACAGTAGCATCATCATTAGCCTGTAGAACTCATAAATAAGCCTCCTCTATACATTTCTAGAAATAAATATAAGTAAAGAATGCAAACCCCAAATAAAGCAGAGCTTGTACTATGGAAACCAGAAATCTGATTTAATAATTAAATACTTTTTAAGTGGAGCTAGACTACTATAGGTTTTCGATTTCATTTGTGTGGTTTTTTTTTTTTTTTTTTAATAATAGATAGCTAAGCATTTGGCTGCCATCACACCTGATGGAAAGTGAGGATGCAGCCTAAGATGGAGCATGCTTAGCCATAATCCACCTGTTCACTCTTGTCTTGAAAATTCCCAAATTATAGCGTTCCGGAAATACTGACGCCGGAATGTCCAAAATATTTATTTAATACAATACACAGTTATTTGTTATCAGTGGGGATCAAACCCACGATCTACGGCGTAGAAGGCAGAGTTACAACTGAGCGGAGATATCAGAGAAAGAATGATTCTGAGCCGTCTCCAGGCACCGACTTCCCGCGATTTTAACAATGTCGTCGGTCCATCATGTGGCCCACCGTTCTACGTTCCGTCTTCTAGTTTGTGGTCGCTGTTTGAGAACCTGTACTGTATCACATCATCATCATCATCCACAGCCCGAGAGCGCTGGCGGCAAAGTGGTAGCGGCCCCGCCTTCCGATTCTAAGGTCGTGAGTTCAAATCCAGTCGTGTACCAATGAGTTTTCTGCCCAAAAATGTATGTTCACTATGCCAGTGCTCTCAAACGGTGAAGGAAAACATCGTGAGGAAACCGGCATATCGTAAAACCTAAAAAAAAGTTCGAAAATATGTGTCAAGTGCACGAAAGGAGCCTCTTCGAGGTGCACTTAAAATTATTTCACCACACTTGGTTCGAAAGAATCAGTGACACGTTAAGGTCAATTTACATCAAACGAACATAGAGCTAGAGCTAGCACAAGAGCATTCGTTCGTGGTCTTTTAGTGTAAACGAAAACTTGTATTTAGCGTTTACATCAAACGAACAAAGAGCTAGAGCTAGAACACAAGAACGCTTTGATGAGACCGCTCAGTGGCGCGAGCACGTCCGAACACGCTAGAATGCTCTAAGCAACTGTTCACGCGCTCTTGCGCCGTTTACATCAAGCGAGCGAGCATTCTTAGAATATTCCATAGAATCTTTGCGAACGCACTAAGAACAACGAAGGAATGCTCTACGCCTGTTTACACTAGAAGAATTAGCTGTAGTGGGGATAGAATGAGCATTCGCTCGTTTGATGTAAATCGACCTTCAAGAAGAAGATCCACAGCCCGACTTCACCCACTGCTGGGTATAGGCCTCCCTTAGTTTGTGCCATCTACCTCGATCCTGTGCCATTCTAAACCATTGCCGCCCCACGACCCTGACTATGTCGTACTGTATATACTTGAGAGCAATGAATTCGGGCCGCTGGCATAAACCTTGGATTATGTTGGAAACTCATTTAACTCGCTAAGCTGACCCTTTTTTGTCGTTGTAAGTCCTGATTTAGACACCCCCCCCCCCCCCCCCCTTCACCCTCATGTCCGTCACCTCCAGGGAATGACCTGCAGTGGACTTAGGCAGATGATAGTGATAATCATTATACATGTAGGTATAGTTAAAATAATGTATAGTTAAAATAATTTTAAAATGTTTGATAATGTAAAACTGCCCAATATAGTGTCGATAGTTCTGTCGAACCAGTGTGAAGGAAGGATTTTAAGTGCACTTCAAGAAGGCTCAAAGAGTAGAGGCTGTATTTTAGAACCAAGGGCTAAATATATTTTTTTACTCGATGTTTACTGATAACCATTGCCTAAAACAAAGCATTGCCTCGTAGGTCACGCACGGTCACCTACGAGGCTTACGATGCACTGCCCTGCGTCCATCAACTTGAGGCATACTGAGAGGTTATTCTGAGAATCGACAAGCTTTTGGGTGTTAGCTTCACTTTTTACTTCGTGTTCGTGCTACCCTAGGCAAATTGACATGGTGATAAGACGCAAACATTTCGATGTTGGCCGCAATGAATCTAACACAAAGCCTTCATTTTTAGCAAGTTGCCAACATGGATCGGGCATAGATTCCTCAAAATAAAGACCATAAAGATGACTACTGGTTCAATTGACTGATAATTCACGATTGTTCAGTAGGCCTACCATGAACTCTGTCTGGCTCTGGTTTTGAGTCTGTGTGAGTGACTCACCAGTGCATTATTCTGTGTGTATGACGTTTTGACGTAGGATTTATTTAGTCAACACTCGCACAGACTCAAAACCAGAACCAGAGAGTGAGCCAGACAGAGCTCATGGTAGGCCTACAGGAGAAGCATTTGAAGTTTTTTTCGTGCCAAATCGTAGGTAACTCTTGTTGTATTCGTCTTTTTTAAGATCTGGTTTACCAAAAATCCTTAGAATTCTGCGGGCTTTCAGCATAATATGAATTGAGACGCTATATACTCTATATAGGTATAATATGTTCTGTTCTGATATCCAGAACTACGGATCCCTAAAGACTGATTTACACTGATGTTATGTGATACTTATCCAGCACCATCACCTCGCCGGCGCTTTTCACCACGTCGTGGTCTCCGCCATCACCGCTCACAAGCACGACGCCGCGCACGAGCAAACTCAGGAGACTTATTTATTAAAACCGAACTGGAGTATAGGGCATATTATTTAAATTAAAACTCAAATAAAAAAAAAGAATTTATTCTGCAGTATCACTAAGATCACTTTTAAACGTCTTAAAGCTAGGTGAGTCTAGGTGCCAGTTCCACGCGACCAAGCCTAGAAGAACAGGCAACAAACTACGGCTTCGTTCCTACTTTTTTTGTATGATCTTTTTACAAAACACGCACACGCTACGCTTAGTAATAGTAAAGTACCTAAACAGCATATAAAAATAAGATACGAAAATAGTAGGTAGGTACAGACACTGCAAATAATTCACATGTTGGCTTTTGATAACTAGATCTTCTTCGGGATCTGAACAATCAAAATCAAGGCCTAAGTTGTGAAGAACACGAAAAGCCTGTATGATCTGAACACATTTGTTTGGCTTGTAGTGCAAGATCCTATCCTTGCCCAACGCCAACTGTTTTTAACCAGCCAAAAGTGTTTTCTATTGTGACCAGGGCTTTCATATGCTTCTGGTTGTACATTCTTTCTGGGGAGTTGCAGTAACATTTAAGAATGGTGCCATGAGCCAAGGCCACTGTGGGTATCCAGAGTCACCTGAAATGATGTTGATAATTTTTATTAAGAAGCTCATAAAAAATATCTTCTATGTAAAAATCTAAAGTAACTTAAATAGTTACCATATAGTTAGGATGTTTTCCTGAGGGACACCTTTGTACGTACCTACATAAGCAGTAATACCGGGTTGGTATCTTAGGTGGTAGGTACATATTAATGAAAATAACATGACTCACCTTTAATTCAAAGCTCACGCGCTGCGAAGACTTTAGGTCGTTATGCAGTCGCAACTCTTCGCATAGGAACGCGAAGGCAACCTTCGACAAACGATACCGACGACGAAATATGGCCTCCGGAAGATCTTCGATAGGATTGAAAGCTTTCCGTAAACCAGCCCGCAGTTCCCGTAATTTACGAACCCGGTTTTTCTCGACCATCCGCATTGCAAAATAACATCTTGCAGACATTCTCTAAAGCAATTATTGACTTCAAAAATGCACAAATAAATGTTTGTTTACTAATTCATTTTGATTGATCGATCGTGAAGCTGTCAAATGCATTCCGAAACTTAGAATAGCATTTTACACAAAAACCGTCAGAATCGTGAAGCTAACGAAAAGATTTAGTACGATTTTGGTGTTGACGATAGACTATCACCGGTGTTAGCGATATTAAGTGAAGATACGTAGCAATATTATTTCTCGCAAAGCCCGTCAGAGGCGCTCATCGTTTTTCCATACAAAATCGGGATTGTAAAGAGGTTAAAACCTCTTTACAAAACGCTAACACGACACCTTATGTCTTACACGACACCAAAAATGGTGTTGCAAAACTCTGAATAGCCCCTCAGATGTTCAGCCTCACGTGCCAGTAACTTCACCGGCACCCACACCCTACAAACCGAAACAGCAATGCTGCTTCACGGCAGAAATAGGCATGGTGGTAGTACGCACCCGGACGAGACACACACAAAGAGAATCTACTAATACCAAAATGTATGGCCTATACCCATCTAAAGCACATTACAAAATACATCAATATGGCTCAACATTCGATTAACAGATGATCTACAGCGTGTTTTCAAAATATATGTACCGTAATACGTCACTGTCATCGTTTGAAGCTCAAGAAATGCCGACACATTGATATGAAAAATACGCTACATTTATCAAATAGGATAAATTGTGCTTTTATAGGATCACCCTGTAGAATTCGGAGGTTATTTGTTAGGTTGAAAGAGTTATTTTTGTAACCTTTGTTCCGTGACTAGTATGGAACCGATAAATAGGTATTACATTATTTGATGGGTATGTAAATATAGGTATGTAATTTGGGGCTAGATAGTGTTGTCCTTATTATTTAAAACATTAAAAGTACGTATAGGATAAAAGGAGATGAACGTAACCACGGGAATACATTAGGGTGCATCAGGCGTGTGAACGGAACTGCTGGAAGGGGAAGACCTCATCGCATGTATCTCGACCAGATAGCAGAAATTTTAGAGAAAGGCCAGGTTAGAAGTTACCCTAAACCGACAAGCATGTATGAAGAATGTTATGCGAGTGAATGAAGCGAAAGAGGTCAGGATCGTAGCAAGTGGCAATACGTGATCTCTGCCTACCCCCATGGGAATGAGGCATGATTTTATGTATGTATGCATAGATGTCAAATGCTGTCTTTTCAGGGTTCCGTAGCCAAATGGCAAAAACGGAACCCTTATAGATTCGTCATGTATGTCTGTCTGTCTGTCTGTCTGTCCGTCTGTGTCACAGCCATTTTACTCCGAAACCGTAAGAGCTAGACTGATGAAACTTGGCGAGTAGATGTATTCTGTGAACCGCATTAAGATTTTTACACCAAAATAGAAAAAAAATTATAAATTTTGGGGGTCCACATACTTGAAACTGAAACTCAAAAAAAAATTTTTCATCGAACCCATACGTGTGGGGTATCTATGAATAGGTCTTCAAAAATGATGTTGAGGTTTTTAATATCGTTTTTTTCTAAACTGAATATTTGTGCGAGAGACACTTCCAAAGTGGATATGTGTCAAAATTAATAGGTTTGTGTTTGCTCTCACTAAGCTAAAAAATTGTACGTCCAGACAGACAGCTTTAATGGTATATCATGCCTATATATGCTCAGTTATTCGATATGGCATTGTAGTTTGGGGTAATTCCACTGATATACTGAGAGTCTTTGTGGCCCAAAAGAAATGTGTTCGTGCAGTATTTGGTTTGAGATGGACTGAATCCTGTAAACCAATATTTAGAGGTCAAAAACTTTTAACAGTCCCATGCTTGTACATATACGAAGTTGCAAAATTTATAAAACAAAATGGCAATCTGTTTGAAGCCAATTGCAACTCAAACAAGAGAGTTGCAACAATTGTTCAGCTTAAAATGCCAGTGCCTAAGCTGGAAACATTTAGAAAAAATTGTGTTTACATGGCCCCTCTGATTTATAACTCCTTACCAAAAAACATAATTGATCTCCCCTATAATAAGTTTTGTGCTGAGTTGGAAAATTGGTTAATAGAAGAAAGCTTTTACACTATTGCAGAATTTCTAAAAAAGGGTTCGTGTCGTTTTTACAACTATTAAAACTTCCCAGATAATGTAATATTTGAAACAATTTGACATGTCGACTTTATAATACTATTTTTGTATAGATTTAAGTACTTAATTAATTTTGATTTGACATGCCTACAATTATATTTTTGACAATTTTAATATTATTATAATGTATGTAACTTCCCTAAAATTTAATTTTTGCACACCGAAATGGTAAAAATATGTGATACATTAATACACTTTTGACATCTATGTATACTTTCCCATACCTACCATGTTTTTAAGCAAATAAACGAATGAAATGAAATGAAATGAAATGGAAAAAAGTTGGTCCCCCCCCCTCTAACTTCTAAAATAAGAGAATGATAAAACTAAAAAAAACATATTATGTTGTACATTACTATGCAAACTTTCAACGATATTTGGTTTGAACGAGATCTAGCCAGTAGTTTTTTTTTATACGTCATAAATCGTAAACCGCAATTTACCTTTCGACGAACTACAAGAACCTTTATATTATGTTACTTGATGCTACGGAACCCTTCATGGGCGAGTCCGACTCGCACTTGGCTGCTTTTTTTTTAATTGATTTTATAGTGTTTATTACACAAAAAAAAACAAAAAAATATGAAAAAGCAAGGTGACATCTCTCGTCGATTCAACTCAATGCAACTTCGGTTATCGAGCCGGTAAGTTTGGCGTTAAACCTGTAGATGGAGCCACGGTCACGTTAGTGCCGAACAGTCCCCAAGAGTTATTCGTCGAGTGTGATTAAGATCCGATGGCGCAGCGGTCAGCGCTACCCTGTATCAAGAGGAAGGTAGCGAGTTCAAATCCCGCTCGGCTCTTAAAAATCTATGTCAAAAATAATGTCGTGCAAAACCAGTCAGATCATTAAAAGTTTTCGAAATATATCGCACATTTACAGATAGCCAAAGACTATACGTTCGCTTCGAGTTGGCAAAACACCGTTCGAATAAAAAATGTCCACGAGGGCAACGCATTCGACGGACATACAGTCTAGTATTGTAGCAGCTGGGTTATTACATTGATACCATCATTTAATAAGGTATTTGTACAAAAAATACATTTATTAACCGACTTCAAATGAAAAACGAGGACTTTTTTATCATAGTCATTTTTTTATCTGAAAGGTTTATACTTCCACATTAGTCCCATAGAAACCTTATTAAAATCGGTTCAGCTGTTTTGTTTTTTTTTATTTTTTCATTTCATGATTTGAAAAATCTTTTTTTATCTGAAAGGTTACTTCCAGATTGGTCCCATAGAAATTTCATTAAAATCGGTTAAGCTGTTTGACCATGAAACTTGACTTGACTTGATTCAGCCTCACGTGTCAGTAATTTCACCTACACGCCCTTCAAACCGAAGCACAGCAATACTGCTTCACGGCAGAAAAAGACATGGCGGCAGTCGTTCTTGGACGAGCCCTTCGTTTTTTCTTATCTGTTTTGCACGAAATATGTAAATCCGTAATTGGCTGTAAGTTATATTATAATATGTGATAGTAAACCTTAGCTATCGATTTTGTTAATAAATATAAAAAATCGGCTGTCTGTAAAGTCGGTTTACTGACGATAGTTGAACGTGACAACGTCATACAGCTGTCCACGCGGACGCATCGCTCACTCAAATAGGAGAGAGACAGATGTCGAACGCTGCCGAACACGGAGGCCGATTGTGCCTCTTTGTCGCTCGTTTCGCGCTCTCGCTTGCACTTCGAGCCTTAAATGGAACGCCTCAGCGCAAGGTAACGCCGCATGAGTCGTTTTTTAGTGCGTGCAGCCAGCTCCATCGAATTATAAGACGTTGTCACGTCAATAAAAATAAAATAAAGAGCTTCTACTAAAATCTGTACCAGCTGTTTGGTATATCATGTTACGAGTGTTTGCATACGGACGACGTTGTTCATTAAAATGCATGAAGTTACCGCTCTGCCCTAAGAGCAGATGTGTGTCATGTACAGACAGGACATATTTTTTTTTCTGAAACAGGCTCGTTCGTTTCATTATAAATATAACAAAAATAAATAAATAAAAAAAAACATTTATTGCCTTGTTATAAGTTAAGAACTACATTATTATTATTCAACATAAACTAAAGAAACGAGCACAATTTTTTTTTTTTAACCTGCTCGGTTAGTAGTAGTCTGGTAGTAGGTATTAGAAAGAAAGAAAGAAAAGAAACACTATCTAGCTCTAAATTAGACAGAGCTTGTACTGTGGGAATAATACTTGCATTGTTTGTGGTAACACACTTAGAAGTACTTAAAAGTATGACACCCAGACAGATAACAAACATCTGCGTTCCCCACACAAATGATTGTTCTCGGTGGGAATCGACCAGCTGAGCTGAGAGGCCAGTCGAAAGTTTGAGCATTATTTTGACAACCTTCTTCAGTGTGGTGAAAGGACTTTTGTGCGTCACATCAAAGAGACACAAACGAATTGACGAGATACTAACGCCAAATAGCAATAGTGTTTGCTTTGGTAATCAATAAATCGTTTTCATTTCATTTCACAAACCCATGAAACAGCTAATGTTTTTTATAACATTTTTCGAATACAGTATTTTTAAATATGTATGTAGGGTTGTAGTAAGTACCGTAACTCTATATTGTAACATCTGTTGTTACAACTCTTTGAGAAAAATGTGCTTGAAGTTTTCAGTGTCTTTTATCAAGAAATAAAGTAATGTCATCTGAAAGAGGAAAAATCACAGCCTTTTAGTTTGTAGCTTGTTATATCTTTTTAAAACAATGAAAGCTGCATTCATTTAAAAAAATATTACATTTTATTTTTATTTTTCACGACGTAGCAGTTTTATTTTTCATTTAGTCATCTGCTTATGCTTTTCCTTGTTGTGTCATTAGTTCTTTAAAACCAGTGTGTCAAAGATCTGCTGATGGACGTAGGGCAGTGCATCGTAGGGCACGTTCTTGACGTCGGTGACCTACGAGAAAATGTTTTGTTATAAGCGATGGTTGTCACTTAACATCAGGTGGGCCATATGCTTGTTCCATCAGCTAGTTCTCTAACACACACAAACATTTAACGTAACCGAATCCACTGTTATAAGATAGCATACACTAATTAATGATAGCATTCACTAATAAAAGAAAGCTTACACTATTATAAAATAGCATACACTGTTATAAGATAGCATACACTATTATAAGGACCTTAGAGCGACCTCATGGACCTTCCTTCTGAAGCGGAAACTTTCCATAGGTACATTGACTTTTAATTAGTTTTAGTGACATAAGTTGTATTGTTTTTTGGTAATTGTATTTCATTTTTAGAAGTGTTTAGTTTTGTTTTCTCTGTTCTAGTTTCCCATAAAGATTTTATTGTATTTTTGTAACGCATATAATATCATGCACAATTGTCATACGATTAAATAATAAATAAATAAATAGGATAGGATACACTATTATATTTTTTTTGTTTGTCAACAGATGGCTTGCTCGTCTATCGCACACGTTCTGACACTACTCTTGGAAATCACATGTAAGTGCCATTTTTTACCTTATTTTCTATAATTTAAGCTCTAGTTTTAATTACAGGGTTATTTAGTTGAAAATCTTGTATTTAATACCTTATTTTCTATAGTATAAGCTTTAGTTTTAATTACAGGGTAATGTCTGTTAGTTGAAAATTTTCTTACAAGATAAAGAAGGACCTCAGTTGAATTTGATTCTTAAAAAAAAGAATGTAGATTGAATTTTGTGTGACGCAATTTTGAAAAGCCTTGTTAGTTTATTGCTACTACAAAAAACTACCGTACACTGGACGAGTTCTTTAATGACGAAAAAAAGAAAAACGTTAATTTAAATCCTTTGTCTTTTTTAAATTACATTTTTTAATCTGAATGAATATTAATATCGGTCCGCTTCTACGTCTGTACCTATTGCAAAACTCTAAAGGCCTGCGCACACCTAGGCCGCTGGCGAACGCGGTCAGTGAAACACTGTCAAATTTGACAGCCGTATTTGACAGCGTATCACTGATCGCTATCGCCATCGCGCTATCAGGACATAAATTATGTACTGATTTACAAAACTAGTCCTAACTTCTGACAATGTCAAATTAACATGCATAAATAATAACTTATTAGGCATGTTAAATTATAAGGCATTAAAATACTGAATACAAAGTTTGCAGTTCAAAATCCAAATCTTTCTTCAAAGAGATAATCTGGTGCGCGTACTGTACGGTAAATTCCACGCAAGTTTTTGATAATCTCCAATACCCTTGGAATGTCCGGTCAAGTCGCCTAATGCGTTTGAGCTCTAACATTACATTACAAACCTTTTTGAAGTCTGCTTCAAAGGTTTAGCAAACAGTAAGGTTTATGTTAAAGCTTAGACCTTATACCAGACTGGACGGGCATACAGCTAGTACTGTTAGGAAAACAAGCGCTAGAATTAAGATTTTATTTAAATAAAATTTATTTTATTGATTTAATTTTAACGTTTTAAAATAACGGTTTTGTAAATAATGTAAATTCTGTTGTAAATGATACTTATATTTTTTAAATAAAACTTTGCTTTCCCTCAATCATAATACAAGACACCTCATAGCTCGATAAGTCTCTTGTCACTGTCTTTTCATGTCAACAAATAGAGATGACAACATACTTAGTGGACTGCCAAGTTAAATGACTGCTATAGAACCATAATGAATGAGAACCTATTGTTTACCTATAATAAGAAACTTCAAATCCCACACAAACTTTACTTACTGTGAAATAAACAGTTTACTAGAATTAAGTTGTAGGTAACAATTACATTATTTAGAAAAATCACCAATACCTGGCATAGAATGTTATTTTTAAGTTATTTTACTTATTTTTTGAAATCAGTCTGTTTTGCAAAAATGTTGGGTTAAAGTTGTACAAAGCATAAAACACAGGAAAAGCTAAAGAAGTCACTTAGCACTTTATAAAAAAATAACAGACTAATCCATAGTCGACAACGTTGTATATTTTAAGAAGTTTTAAAATGTTCCCTTTTGATTCCTTTTTCACTTAAGTGTTTAAATATTCTGCATAATTTCCTCAAGCGCTTTATCTCGCGACTGTACTCAAAGCCGATTGGAAAAAGTTGCAAACTCGACTCTTCTCGGTAATAGGATTTAAGGAGATTGTGATTCTCGATGTATTTGTTTAGATGTTGTGAGATAACAATGTTAGTATTTATTCTATTCTATGTACATATGTATTTACAAGAAAGAAGTATTTAAGTTTGTATCATTGTAAAAAATCGGCTGTCTGTAAAGTCGGTTTACTGACGATAGTTGAACGTGACAACGTCATACAGCTGTCCACGCGGACGCATCGCTCACTCAAGTAGGAGCGAGACAGACGTCGAACGCTGCCGAACGCGGAGGCCGATTGTTCCTCTTTGTCGCTCGTTCCGCGCTCTCGCTTGCACTTCAAGCCTTAAATGGAACGCCTCAGAGCGAGGTAACGCCGCATGAGTCATGTTTTTTCGTGCGTGCAGCCGACTCTTTCGAATTATATGACGTTGTCACGTCAAGAGTATTATATCATCTGGTTCCCATAGGACAAGCTCTGCTTAGTTTGGGGCTAGATAGTGTTGTGTCGATTGTCCGCATTATTTATTTATTTTATTTTATTATCCTACTCCTAGCTGTTTTGTTTTAATTGTGTTTGTAAATGTTTTTGATTTAGAGTTTTTTTGATGATTATTGTTGCTTGAAATTTAATTAATATTTTTATTCTCAGGTTGCAAGATCACACGGAGGCTTACGAAACTGGTAAGTTATTATTTTTCCTTTATAAGCCAAGGAAGAAAGAGATTATAATTATACAGTGTAATAAAACTATTGCCGAAAACTTCAGGGGTTGTAGCATGGGGGTGCAAGTATCCATAAATGTCTTTTTATCATGTCACTGCTACTTTTGAACCAAGTGTGTTGAAAGGATTTTAAGTGCACCTCAAAAGGCTTCTTTCGTGCACTTGACATGTTTTTGAACTCTTTAGGTTCTACGACATGCCGGTTTCCTCACGATGTTTTACTTCACCGTTTAAAAGTATGACGTATAACTTCCTAAGCCGTCTCAAAAATGTCGAATCCGACAACAAATTCAAGGAACCTCTCAGCTCAGTTGGCAGTAGGTCTTCTGCGCCGTAGGTCGTGGGTTCGATCACCACCGAGTATAAATATTTGTGTGGTGAACGTAGATGTTTGTTCTCTGTCTGAGTGTTATATTGTATCAATGTATCTATTTACAAAAAAAATTGATATCTAGTTCCCAGAGTACAAGCTCTGCTTAGTTTGGGGCTTGATAGTGTCGAGTGGATTGTCTAAAATATTTATTATTATTATCATGTCACTGGTACTTTTGAACCAAGCGTGGTGAATGGATTAAGTACGCCACTAAAACGAACTTTTTAGGTTATGCGACGAGCCGGTTTCCTCACGATGTTATCCTTCACCGTTTGAGAGCACTGGCGTATCACTTTCTAAGCCGTCTCAAAAATGCCAAATCCCTCAACAAATTCAAGGAAGATCAAACTGCGTATTCATTAGAATTATAAAATAAAATGAGAAAAAAGATAATTTTCCGTTTCGCGTTGTTCTGCCACATTTGCATTTTCAAGTCTTCGGTAGTACTGGAGGCTTTGCGCTTGGAATAATAACGAGGGAACTCCAACCTTTGAGATTAAATACTGGCCAAGAGCGAGTCGGACTCATGGACAGTTCCGTACCTTGGCACGATATGAATAGTTAAATGATTTACACGATGAAAGATGTCAAAGCGAATTCAACTAGAAATTATGTATTTATGAATTATATCAGCTGTCTGGCTCCCATAGTACAAGCTCAGCTTAAATTGGGGCTATTTTTATTAAAATATGCATTTATAACTATAATTCGAACTATTTTTTATTCAAAATAATTGTATTATTTTATTTACGGAGCCTCTTCGAGGCGCACTTAAAATCCTTTCACCACACTTGGTTCGAAAGAATCAGTGACACGATAAGAAGAAGAAGAACGTAAGCGACGTTTGACACTTTTATGCATTGCCGTGCACGGAGTATTTTTTTACAATGCAACTTCTGTATGTAGATAACTAAATAAGACGTTAAGCTTTAAGACGTTTCAAAGTAATCTTAGGATACTACTGAATAAATATAATTAAAATAAAAGATAAAATATTAGTTTTTGATTTTAACTGATCATAAAGTTTTTAGGCAGAATGAGCCCATTTTTACCCACAGAGTGGCAACCTAAACCCACAATTTTCAATAGACCACACGTATACTACAGGCACCTCAATACTATTCCTCGAACAAAAGCCGGTGGAAACTGCATAAATCCTGTTTTATCCGGAACAGGGCGGATTCGGGTGATCGTTACCGTCTGCCGCCGAGAGAGGTATAATCAAGGAGGTTTGTTAGCAACGCTGTTCCAGTTTAAACTACAGATGAACATAATAAGCTCTTAATTATATTTTACTAGCGTAAGCACAAAATAGTAGTATTTCAGCCGTGAAGCAGCATTGCTGTGTTTCGGTTTGAAGGGTGTGGGTGCCGGTGACATTACTGGTACTGAAACTTGTACAATATAATCAAACAAAATCCATCTCAATAAAAAAATCGGTTGTCCGTAAAGTCGGTTTACTGACGATAGTTGAACGTGACAACGTCATACAGCTGTCCACGCGGACGCATCGCTCACTTCACGGATGTCAAACGCTGCCGAACGCGGAGGCCGATTGTACCTCTTTGTCGCTCGTTCCGCGCTCTCGCTTGCACTTCAAGCCTTAAATGGAACGCCTTAGAGCGAAGTAACGCCGCATGAGTCATGTTTTTTCACTCTCCATCGAATTATAAGACCTTGTCACGTCAAAACAAATAAGCGTGTGATTTTTAAACAAAAATAAGCATATAAAATCATCAATTCTTAAAACACAACTCTCAACAAAAATTGAAACAAACATTCAAAGCGCCAAAATTTATGTAGAACTACCCAAATCCGGTTTTATCTGGCTTTGGCAGGATTCAGCCAATCAGCGGCGAGATCCCCCTCAGCGTGGATTGGTGGATCAACTTTTAATTAAGCATTTCTTTATTTTCTTCGAGCGTGATAATTTTGCGGGACTTAGGAAAAACAATCTCGCTTGAATATTACAAATAGATTTAATATACAATTTGATCCCTTATTGCGTAAAACTGGTACCTAAAAGTGTGAACAGTTATCTTCTAATAGGTGAGCGTGACTGGACTCATACGTTTCAAACCTTGCGCACGTCTAAGCGTTCAGCGGTGGCAATCAGTGAAACGCTATCAACTGTAGCGCCACTGCAGAACACTTACAAATCCTTGCGATACAAATGAACAAGGGCTGGTTTCAAGAAGTGTAATTCGATAATTA
Organism: Thera britannica; assembly: GCA_939531255.2. Lineage (NCBI taxonomy): Eukaryota > Metazoa > Arthropoda > Insecta > Lepidoptera > Geometridae > Thera > Thera britannica. The sequence goes on from OW618045.2 coordinate 6,928,173, forward strand.
ATTACTAACGGCTGTTTAACTCAAACTTTTGGTTAGCATTCGGTGAATCCAGCCCTAAATTATGTTTTACTTAGACTTTGAAAGTGGTCACCATCGATGTACGTGGCAAATGAAAGATATTATTTTTGTTTTGTAAAAGGATACATACGGTACGAACCAAGTCGTAGTTTGTAGTCTTCTAGGCTTGGTCGCGTGGAACTGGCACCTAGACTCACCTAGCTTTAAGAGGGAATCACACAGGCGACTTCCCTCATAAGACGTTTCAAAGTGATCCTTGTGATAGCATTTAATAAATAAATATTTGAATTTAACAAAAACAATATAAATATTAACCGAAGAACAGACAACCGTTGGAGCAAACGAATACTTGAGTGGAGAGTTGGAGACCGCGTTTAGGTAAGCGTAGTGTAGGACGCCCTCCGCGATGGGGCGACGATCTGCCAAATGTGGCAAGCACTGGAGGAGAAGAGCCGAAGACCGGGCTCAGTGGTGCATCTTGGGAGAGACCAATGTCCAGCAGTGGACTGGTATAAGTTGATGATGCATGTATGTAATACAAATATTACTGACTAGCAGCCCGTCCCGGCTTTGCACGGGGTAGACAATATTGTTGTACATTATTTTGTTCTATCGCTAATAGTTTCGGCAGCGCATTCGACGAAAGACATTTTAAGACTAATTTTTTTACACCTTCGGTTACATTGTTCAAATTTTACCAAGGATCCCTATATTTTTTCAAAATGAAATGTTGCCTATGTCAAATTGGAAGAATGTAGCATTCTATTGGTGAAATAATTTTTTAAATCGGCCCAGTACTTTTTGAGCCTATTCATTACAAACATACAAAAATAGGTACAAATCTTTCCTCTTTATAATATTAGTGTAGATGTAGATAAAGTACATTAAAAGCCAAGTTAAATGTAGTAACTAAGTAAAAACCCTTAAATAATTAATTCGCAGTGGCACTATAAATAGCTAGCTTAGGTCCCGTCTGTTCCTAGTGGCAGTAATCCTTGTTTGGGGGTAATGGGCAACATTCCCGCTGCGGCATCCTCTAATTGTGTTGCACTGGGGTGCATTTCCAGTGATACTGATCTGGGTCAATTGATAGTTACTATCGATAGATCCTATCGTCCCACGGATATGCCACATGCAGGGAAAGTACCTTGAATATTGTAAATGGAACATTTTACTGAAAGAAGACATTATTTGAAGTTAAACAACAATTGAAACTGCATTCATAGATATTTGACTCATTTTGAGTATTTGATAAATAATCGATTAATTTTGTATAAAAAATGATAAAATTCCTTTTATTTCTGACGCTATGTTATTTAGCAATAAATAATCCTTATGATGAAGCCTTTTGATCAGTATGATAAAACTACAGGCTGATATTTTTCTCCTGTAACGGGTTCAATTCCCGGTTCAACCATGTAATTATTTAAATATCTACGAATTCAGTTTTAATTGTTTTTTTAATTCAAATAATGTCTTTTTTCAGTAAAATATTCCATCTACGTTATTCAAGATACTTTCCCTCCATATGGCATAATAAATACCCGTGACGCCCTGTACAGGGTAAACCCAGGATAGATGCCTCAGTGGGATAGTGGCCACTGGCGGCCTTATCGTTTATTACATTTTTATTATTTCTTAGTCTCTCATAATTACTGCATTCAACGTAATTCCAACGGGTTTGAAACTCCAAATGCTGGCTGCATCCTCCAAAACTAACAAATATGTTATTTTAATCCAACCACGAACTGCCGTATAAATTAGAATGTTTCAAAGTACCAGATTAGTCCGGCTATTTATTCCGACCAAAATATAAACGGTACCAAAAGATTGAACGATGTTTTTGACGTGATGTCTTATAATTCAATGGAGCCGATGCACGCACAAAAAAACATGACTCATACGGCGTTACCTCGCTCTGAGGCGTTCCATTTAAGGCTTGAAGTGCAAGCGAGAGCGCGGAACGAGCGACAAAGAGGCACAATCGGCCTCCGCTTTCGGCTGCGATCGACATCTGTGTATTTTCTTATAACGTTGTCACGTTCAACTATCGTCAGTAAACCGACTTTACAGACAACCGATTTTTTTAATAGACTTTTGACTGGCCTCTCAGCTCGTGCGTGTCGAAATCTTGTTAAGTTTTTATGTTTGTGGTATTTTTGTTGTGACTAAATTCACATTTTATTTCACTTTGCAGGACTTGCAAGTGTTACGTAGGGTGCACACAAGTCTAAATATAAAGATTCTCATATAAAGTTCACTTACATAGATTAGATTAGCCAATATTTTTTCTAGTTTTATGTCAGTTGTGCGAACCTCTACTAGGTCATTATTTTGTCATCTACAGATAGCTCTTGTGAATTTTGTAAATATTTGTTTAATTGTAGGTTTTTTGGGTAAATAAATGAATCCGTGATAATGAAATTTTGCGGAAGACCAGCGTGAGTCCAACCCGCATCATTCTGAGTTAGGTTCCATTTTGCAGCAACAATAAGGTTTTTTTGGTCTCATACAATTTTTTGTGTGTTGCAAATAAATGCTTATTCTATTCTCTTCTGTCTAAATTCCGGCTTTTATTGATCAAAAGCCCAGCTCTAGCTGGAATTAGGCAAATGCAATCGGACGCGTTGAATGTACGGCGCACCTGCCCCGGCTTAGCCGCTGTAAGCTCGATGGCGGACTTGTGGTCCATTCGGGGACATTTGCATATTGTTGTTTAATATGTAGGTAATTACTGCGGGTTTGATCGCGTGGTACTTCGTCTAATGTCTAAAATAATAATTGTGTTTACCTAACTATTACGGGGTTAAAAAAAATCTAAAGGTACAAATTGCAGTGCACGACAAGAGCTTCTTTGAGGCGCACTTAATAGTACATTGTTACCTGAGTGTTGAAAGTCACGTTTTTTGAGTCCCGAGACGGGTTTGGCGCCAGAGCGTTAGCGAGGGCACCAATGGAGCTTGAGGGACTTAAAAGACTTTCACCCGAGGTAAACACTGTGCTTTTCATTACGAATACAAGGAAAGTAAAAATAAAAACATGAAAAAAAAATTCGTGAAAATGAAGATTGAATTGCCGCCTTCCCGGTTTTTTTTTTCTTTTTCTCTGGCGGGCCTTCGGCTACGGCTCGCCAGCATTATTCAGCCATTATTTTCATTCTCATAATTTAAAAAATGGTAAATTGTTTGCTCAAATCTATGTTATTTTAAATAAATAGTTGAAGCTATATATTAATCAAGTAATTTAGAAGATATATTATTTATTTAATACTATATTTATGTTATTTAAATTTTACATTGCGCTCTAATTAGACTTTTTAAACTTCTTACCGTTGTAATGGGTTTCCAACCTACTTGCTGAATAAAAAGTTGGAATTTGGTTCAACGACCTCCTTGCAGTTAGAAAGACTTTAGAAAGTTGGACCATGGTTGAATAAAATAGAACTTGTTTTTTTTTATAATTTGACAGCTGTCAGTAGAAAGTGATTCTCCCTAGGGCTGAAAGTTTTATTTTATATTAGGCCCCTCAGGCAACTTCAGACCTACTTTCAGAGTATGAGTAATGAAAAATTATTTTTCTCAAAAATGCCTGGAAGTCTTGTCATTATTTTTGAAAAAAAGAATCGTAATTCGAATAAAGAAAGCAAATCCATTCGAGGAGCGTTTTTTGAATTTGGATCATTACAGCGCTCCAGCAATGTTGTAAGAAACAAAATTCTCTATGGTTGGATCTCTTTAGTTAATATATAATAGAAAAAAGGTTTACTTTATTTCCCTGCATTCTTTTGAGAAAAACACTGCATAATGCCTTTGCGGATATTGCAATTGCCTATTTCGTATACACAAACCCAACCTGCAATTGCCTATTACAATAATGTACTATTACTAACCGGTTCCAGTTTTAAAGAAGTAGTGAAACGACTAGAAAAAACAGGAACAATTTATAACTATACTTACTACTAATACATTTATTTGACATAAAAGTGTACACGTAAGACAAATACAACACAAACAGAACGGACAGCTCATGTAGGTACAACATTATCTGTGTACATGCTTAGACCAATACCGGCAAAAGAAACTGGGTCCCAGCCAGTTCCTTCAAATACTTTGGTAAATCGATTCTCGCTACAAATATTTGCACTATTATTGAGGTTGGACCTCTCGAAGTCAAATCATCTCCGTTCAAATATTTGAATTTGTTCTAATTAATTTGCTCGCTTCCGACTCGAAATAATGTCCTTTGAAAATTGAAATAAAAAATGTTCTTTATCTAAATTATAAAACCTTTTGGGTGTCTTTGGGTCATGACTGCCTTTACAGCTCAGTTGGTAACTCTGCCTTCTGCGATGGAGGGCGTGGGTTCGATCTCCATCAAGAACAAATATTTGTTTAAGGAACATAGATGTTTCCCTGTCTGAGTGTTACATTGTATTTTACTGTATTTACAAAAAATAAATAAATACAAGTAATTATGTCAGCTATCTTGTTCCCATAGTACAAGCTACGCTTAGTTTGGAGCTAAATAGCAACCACGGCTATTTGGCAATTGGCAATTTTTTTATTATCCTCTATCCTATATATCCTACTTGATGTGCGGATAATAAAAAAATTGCTGGTTTTTCCGCAAGTAGGCCGCTGGCGGGCCCTTTTTTGCAGTGACCCTTGACACGTGTTGCTCGAACTTTTTTAGGTTCTACGACACGCCGGTTTCCTCACGATGTTTTCCTTCACCGTTTTTAGAGTACTGGCATAGTGCACATAATTTTTTCGACAGAAAAACTCAATGGTACACACTGGATTTGAACCCACGACCTTCGGATCGGAAGGCGGGCCCGCTACCACTAGACCACCAGTGCTATTGCAACATAGCCGGAACGTCGGGAAAATAAAAAAAAAAAGGTAATTATCGCGATAAATACCCGTGATAAATAGATTCAGTATGTTATGATCGCGAAAGTTTATAAAGTACTATTAGTTAATGGTGTCTAAATATATAAATAAAAAATTTTACTTGAAATTTTTCTTGGAAATAAATGGAATTTTTCAATTGAAAGGTCAGAAATGCAATAGAGTTTTCCATCTAAGTTTCAATAACAAACTTTGCGCGAAGCAAATAGTCTGAAAAGTTCGAGAACTTTCGCTGTTTTCAAACTGGGTTAGTTATTATTGTTTTTAAAAAGTAGTCATCATAAAAAGTCGGCCGTAATTTTTTTTAGATTTTTTATGCAGCTATACTCAGTTTAAGTAAACACTTTACTGCTAGGTTGAACTTGTTATATACATAAATGAAATCCACTTAATTGTTGCAGATTAGCTTTGCCAGCGTCTGATAACCAATCTGTTGTAAAAGAATCATACAATAAAACGGTAGAAACCAAGCCATAGCCTGTTGCCTGTTCTTCTAGGCTTGTTCGCGTGGAACTGGCACCTAGACTCACCTAGCTTTAAGACGTTTTACTTCCTTGTGATACTACTAAATAAATAAATTTTGGACTTTGACTGTGCGAAAAGTTTTTTCCTCAGAAATAACTTATTATTTGAAGGGAATTTTGAAAGCACGGAAAGAAAAATTTAAACAACTATTAGTTATGGCATGATATTTTTTTGTCAATATTAGTTTTTTATGAAAAAAAAATAATTTTAATGAAAAAAATTTTTTTTAATAAAATAAATTTTTTGGTCGTCTTTTGATAAAAATCCATGGGTGTACCACCGGATTTGAACCTGCAACCTTAGGCGATGTAGCGAGTATTACCACAATACAGCGGTGGCCTCATTTCTGAAACTAAAGCAAGTACTCGTACAAAAACTTGAAATGGTTTGGCCTGATCCGCTCTTTTGAAGGCTTGGCAATTAGTTCTCTTGTAGGGTTGTTTTAAACTACCCTCTGAGAACTGACCTGGATTTATTATCCTACCATACGCTTGACTGATTTGATACAGTCAGCGACAAGAAAATTAACAATATTATTTAGGTGCAGTCAACGCCAAAAGTAGGTTGGCATTTCTGGTTTGTAATTTTTTTATGCCATACCTGGCAGAAAAGCAGACGTGCCACTTGATGGAGAGCAGTCAATATCAAATATTTATTTAATCAGCTCACTTTAGATTGAAATTTTGAAAATGTTTATTAAAAAAATAATCAATTGTTTTAAGTGTTATCGTCACCTAAACGTGAAGAAAACTAGTTTTTTTTTTTTTTTTTTTACTTTAGGAATTCACAAAGATTTTTATAATGTCCCAAAAGTGAAGAGCCGAGCGGGATTTGAACCCACAACCTTCCCCTTGCTACTGGGCTGTGCTGACCGCTGCGCCATCGAACCCTAATCACATTCGACGAATAACTCTTTAGGGACTGTTTGGCTATACGCGACCGTGGCTCTTAAGTTTTGGGCCATTCTAAAAATCTTTGTGGTATCTAGCTTTGTTTTATAAACTTAGCTATAAGCTTTTGTAAGCTACCACGAGTATAATAATATTTCTATGCAAAGTATTATAAATGAAGTTCTTCCAGATAATGCACTCTGAGTGCTAAGTAAAGTTTCATGTATATTATGAGAGCAATGTGTAGTGCGGGGAAACTAGAGGGTAGACAGATATAAATATACATACTATATCACATCACTAGTAGTAGAGCTCTTTGTGTGTGGCTCGTCCGGGTGCGTACTACCACCATGCCTATTTCTGCCGTGAAGCAGCATTGCTGTGTTTCGGTTTGAAGGGTGTGAGTGCCGGTGACATTACTGGCACGTGAGGCTGAATATCTGTATGCCTCAAGCTGATGGAAACAGGGCAGTGCATCGTAGAGCGTGCGTGACCTACGAGGTAATGCTTTATTATAGGCAATGGTTACCACTTAACATCAGGTGGGCCATTTGCTTGTTCCATCAGTAAATTGTAATAAAAAAATATAGGGTGTTTTTTTGGAAAAGGCGGTGATGGCCAAGTCCGAAACTACGAGAGTTCTTATCCGAAAAGCCGTAAAAGGTGTCTTGACCACTGTCGGCGCCAGATAATAGAGACACTAAGATAATTTTAAGATGAGATTTTTAAGATGAGGTTCATTGAGATGTAAAAGCGGGATAGGCTAGTGCCGTCTCGCTCTAACTTATAGAGTAACGCAATGTCCTTTTAAAATTATGTTGAAGTCATTTTGTTGAAAATAATATTAGTCGAAATACCTTTCATAAGCTTGAATAAATACATTAACATAACGTAGAATAAGATAGCATAAGGAGACATTGTAAAAGAACTTTATTAAAGGAAGGAAAAATTATAGAAAATGTAACGATAAGGCCATACCCAAGTAGTTAAGTGTAACTGTTTAATTATGTAATAAATAAAGGCCATGGTGCCGCCTCTAGTAGAGCGAGTAGATAAATGGGTATATAGGCCACACTTAGGTAGTGTTTGTTTGTTATTTTTATGCCTTTTAATAAAGAAAAACGGGAACGGTAAGCCTGGTAGGAGATGAAAATTAGTACTGAGATTTAGGCGAAATTATACCGCTCTCTGTAAGGTAAGACCTTGAGGTAGGTAAGCGAGACAGTTTCAAAGTAAAAACGAGTTTGTTCGAGATCGATTCATCAAGAAAGAAGTAGTCAGGAAGCCTTTTAATCAAGAAAGAAGTAGTCAGGAAGCCTTTCAAGAATCATTTAGCTGAGAGCATATAGGAAGCTAGAAGCATATAGGAAGCTAGAAGCTAGGATCCGAACATCTCCCATCGAGAGGCCAGGCTCCCCGCGCCCCGTTCCACCGCTTGTACAACCAAGTCTTTCATTGCACGACGGCTGCACCCCCCCCCGCTCATCGGTGCTTCGGTGCCACAAGCTACAGCCCGCCTGCTGCCTCCCGGGCCGCGAACTGATCCCGGCAACCCCCCCCGCTGACGCCTGCGGGTGCACGGCTGACCTCGAGCCTAGCTCGGTCCACCCGCCAGCGGGGGAGGCACCCCTCGCCGCCGTCGTCGAGCGACGCGACCGTGAGGGGTGCGGGTGGGTGCGGTCTATCCCCATAGTGAGGGCCGCTTAAATCTCCGTGAACGCCCTGCAGGGCGGGCGCGGAGTTGCGGCTCGCGGGAGGCCCCCCGACAGCTGGTCCTTCGAGCCGGATCATCGCGTAACCTGGGGACAGCTTGCAGCTGTCATCTGCTTTGAACTAGACTTTGGTGGTGGTGGTCTGTGTGCGCGCGGAGAGGTCGCGCTTCCAGTCGGCAGGAGCCGATCGTCGAGTGCTGACGGAGAGTCTGGCAAGTGCAGCCCTTGGCAAGTGGGCTGTATATACCAGTGAAGCAGACGACCACACGACTTCTCGATGCCTGTGACACGGAGTCACAAGGGTGTCGCCCGCCGGTCCAGCTCCGAGGAGCTGAGCCCCGAGGCCATGGAGGTCTCAGGGGCACCGACGACCGAGACGACAACAGAAGAGGATGCTGCCGGGAGCGCGCCGGAGACCGTGAGAGTTTCCGGCGGACCGGCAAAGGAATCAAGAGTGAAGAACACGGGGGAGCCCCAGGCCCGTCCTAGCCCCAACAAACCCTCGTCAGCGGCGGAGAAGGCACGGACACGACGTGAGATGGAATTGCGTGCGGAGATAAGCCGACAAGAGATGCAAGAAGCACAGGCTGCCGCTGCGCTGGCGAGAGCTGAGATGGAACTGTTGAAGTTGGGAAAGGACAATTCAGAAGAGAGGGCCGAGGACTCTGCTGAAGAAGAGCCTGATGGTAGAGCCAATGAAGTCGCAGAGTGGGTGAACGACACGGTTGGCAGGATGTCTGGTGGAGGACATCAAGGGGCCGGGGGGACGTCCGCAGAGGGGCGACCAGGTGGGGTCATCGACTCCTTAAAACTCCAGGATCCCACTGTCACCGCCGTGAAGCCAGAGGACTCCAGAGGAGACCGCGACATGGGGGCATTGGCCCAGGCGATCATCAGTGCCATCAGCGCCGCACCAAGGACCACGGGACACGTGCACCAGCCAGCGTACATGTACGAGCTTCCGGTGTTTGATGGAAACAGTGGAGAGTGGCTGGCCTTCAAGTCCGTGTATGAAGATACGGCGGCGCTGTTTACTCCGGTGCAGAACATGGCACGGCTAAGGAAGGCCGTCAAAGGAGGCGCAAGGGATGCAGTGAAAAGTGTGTTATATTCTGAGTGTGAACCTAGTGAAGTGATAGAGTCCTTACGCCGGCGCTATGGACGGCCGGAGGCGTTAGTACTAGCGGAATTAGATAAAGTGAAAAACCTTGCTAAACCGAGTGATAGTGCGCGGGATGTGTGTTTATTTGCTGGATCGATAAGCAACACCGTCGCGACAATAAAGGGGCTAAGGAAGCCGGCGTACCTCAACTCTCCAGAGATGATAAAGGTGATCATAGAGAAGTTACCAATGGTGCTCCGATATCGATGGTATGATTTTGCTGCGGAACATGTGGACCCGGACCTAGCACTGATAGCAATGTTCCTGAACAGAGAGGCCGAAAGGTGTGGACCTTACGCCAGCCAGGAAGCCGCTGCCCCAAGGAAGGTGGCTCACCACCTACCGCGCCAGGCTGCACATGCAGCGACAGAGTCGCAGGGGATGCAGCAAACTTCATGTGCACACTGTGAAGGAAGTCACCACCTGGACGAATGCAAGAAATTTCTACAAGCTTCAGTGACAGATAGGTGGGCCATAGCAAGGAAGACAAGATGCTGCTTCAAGTGTCTTCGCTACAGGCACAGGAAGGAGACGTGCAGAAGACCTCCGTGCAAGCACTGCGGAAGATGGCATCATGCACTGCTGCATGGGGAAGAGAGGCCATCATCGGACAAGATATCGGATGCTCGGGAGAGTTCAGCGAGGGAGGTCGCCAACAATGTTCATCTGACGAACGCCGCGAAGAACGCGAGAGCGTATCTGAAGATGGTGCCCGTGGAGGTATACGGGCCAAAGGGAAAGGCCACGATTTTGGCCTTATTGGATGAAGGGTCTACGGTGACTCTCATCGACGCTGCAGTGGCGGACAAAATCGGACTGGAAGGACCCAGGGAAGCTCTCTCAATAGAGACAGTTGGAGGACGAGTCATCGGGAAGGATGACTCCATGCGGGTCAACATCAGTCTGAGAGGCCTCCACTCGAACCAAAGAAGGAAGATCATCGGGGCGAGAACGATAGACAAGCTAAGACTATCGCCTCAAGTGATCAACAAGGCACGGCTGGATGAATGCAATCACCTCAAGAGGATAGCGAACAGGCTTCACTACGAAGAGGAAGCACCGAAGTTGCTCATCGGGCAAGATAACTGGGAGCTCATCGTGTCACGGGCAACAAGGAGAGGCAAGCGTGGCCAACCAGCTGCTTCTCTCACACACCTGGGATGGGTGCTGCATGGGATAGACGGGGGAGCAGCTTCGAGGGTGAACCACCTTACCTGTGCTCACGTCTCGACACGCGACGAAGACATGGATGAACTCATAAGGGAGCACTTCGCAATAGAGTCGCTGGGGGTGCAGCCGCGTCGACCAAGCACGGACGCCGAAGAAAGGGCCGTGCAACTACTAAGTAAGACCACACGTCGTATGAAGGACGGGCGTTTCGAAACGGGCCTGCTATGGAAAACTGATGAAGAGTCCATGCCGGACAACTATGATTCTGCGCTTAACAGATTAAGAAACATCGAACGTAAGATAGACAAGAATGAAGACCTGAAGATAGAGTACGAGCGGCAGGTCGATAACCTCTTAACCAGCGGGTATGCCGAGGAGGTCACGCACGAGTCGACGTCGACAAGGAAGTGGTATCTTCCTCATTTTGCGGTGACACATCCTACCAAGAAGAAGATGCGGTTGGTTTTCGACGCTGCAGCCAAATGTAGAGGCAAGAGTCTGAATGACGCCCTACTGCCAGGACCAGACTTACTCCAGTCACTGTTCGGGGTACTACTACGCTTCAGGGAAAAGCCGATCGCTGTGGTATCTGATATCCAAGAGATGTTCCTCCAAGTGAAGATAAGAGAAGCGGACAGGGATAGGCTCCGCTTCCTATGGAGGAGAGCAAGAAGAAAAGGCGCACCCACAGAGTATAGAATGTCATCGGTGATATTTGGGGCCGCTTGCTCACCAAGCCTGGCGATCTATGTAAAGAATCTAAACGCAGAAGAAGCAAAGAACGAGTTTCCAGAGGCAGCGAGGGCGGTGGTCAGGAACCATTATATGGATGACTACCTACATTGTTTCGACACAGAGGATGACGCGCTAAGGGTGGCAAAGCAAGTGGATGCCATTCATCAAAGAGCCGGGTTCCGGTTGCGAGGATGGGCATCAAATAGTCAGAAAGTCCTTAACAATCTCACTGATAAGGTGAACACAGAGATAGAGCTCGGGTCCAAGGAGGAACGGACTCTGGGGCTGCGCTGGTTCACGGAAGAAGACGAGATGGGATTCCGGACTCAATTGCGGAACGTGTCTGAGGTCGTTGACCTAGAGATGACCCCAACCAAGCGCCAAGTGACGAGTGCAGTCATGAGCACATTCGACCCCCTGGGTCTAGCTTCTCCTGTGCTGATCCAGGGGAAGAAACTGATGCAGGATGTATGGCGGAGCGGAATTGGTTGGGACGAGAAGGTGACAGACACGGACGAGACGTCGTGGAAAAGCTATCTCCAAGATCTCCAGCTGTTGCATCATCTGAGGATTCCCCGGTGCATCTCACGATCTCAAGCAGGAGGAGATCTACACGTTTTCACGGACGCCAGTGAAAAGGCCTACGCATGCGCAGTGTATTGGAGGCAACAAAACCAAGAGGGTAAATACGACGTGACCTTGCTGGCTGGCAAGGCGAGGGTCACACCATTGAAGCCAGTATCCGTGCCAAGGTTAGAGCTGCAGGCCGCGCTACTCGGAGCTCGTTTAGCGCAGTCCATCGAGGAGGAGATGGATGTGAGGGCCACAATGAAGACTTATTGGACAGACTCTAGCACGGTGCTCTCCTGGATAAAGGCTGATCCCAGGACCTTCAAACCTTTTGTCGCACATCGTCTGGCTGAGATAGAAGACACGACGCGGCCGCATCAATGGCGCTGGGTTCCTACAGCGGAGAACCCAGCGGACGACGCTACAAGAGAAGTCCCCAGGAACTTTGATGGGGGCCACCGTTGGTACACGGGGCCAAAGTTCCTCGAGGGGGAAGAAGAAGAGTGGCCTGAAGACCGCACCTTCAAGCGTAGCTCGACGGGGGAGGACAAGGAGACTCAACATACGGCCACCGTCCGGATATGCGAGTACAAGTTAGGTACTCCCGATCCCACTAGATTCTCAAGATGGACGAGACTACTAAGAGCGACGGCGAGAGTCTTCCAGTTCATCGACCTATGCAGGAAGAAGGAAATGGTTGGTGCGGTACGGGGCGTCAAGGATGACCCCACATGGAGAAAGGTCAATAAAACGAAGAAGCAAGCCTACAGGCGGCCTGCCACGAAAGTAAGAAATTCAGAGTTCTTACCGCTTGAGATCGGCTACTTGAAGAGAGCCGAGAGAGCGCTTCTAATAAGGAGCCAAGCTGATAGCCGCTTAGAAGAAGCGGGGAAGCTCAAGAAGCTCGACACGATAATGGAAGATGGTCTTTTGAGGCTGCGCGGCAGGATAGGCGCCGGCAGCATGTCGAGCGACTACAAGCAACCTATCATCTTGGATAGCAAAAATGGGATAGCGAGACTGATAATAGCTCACTATCATGAAGCGTTCAACCACGGAAATCATGAAATGATCATGGCGCTCAGACGGGTGGCGGCTAGAGGGGAAATGTCAACTACCAATGTTCAGCGACGGCACTTACTCCGGGGGTGCAAACACACAGCTGATAGCCGCCATCGAGGCCCTTGGCACAGAGGAGTCGTCGAGCAAGCACGAGAAATGGGGGTGAGATGGAAGTTCATAGCACCCGGCGCACCAAACATGGGGGGAGCATGGGAGAGATTGGTAAAGACAGTGAAGAGCGTCCTCGGCGTGATCTTGAAGGAGCGAAGTCCCAGAGAAGAGGTGCTGCACACACTTCTGCTTGAGGCAGAACACATCGTGAACTCGCGACCGCTGACCAGGACACAGGACAGCGACGAGGAAGGCCTAACACCGAACCACTTCCTCATCGGGCGGTCATGCGGCGCTCCCAGGCTGGGGGTGTTCACGGAGGAGGATCTCTCTGGACGACGATCGTGGAGGACGGCGCAGCGGCTGGCCGATCACTTCTGGGCCAGATGGGTACGGGAGTACTTACCAACTCTCCTACCCCGACGAATCGACGGGTCAACCACATCGAGGGATTTGCAGTGTGGCGACTCAGTCCTGATAGTGGACTCCACACTGCCACGCAACGTGTGGCCCCGTGGTGTCGTGGTCCGGACGTATCCCGGGCCCGACCACCGCACTCGCATCATAGACGTGCGCACCCCGCACGGCACCTTCAGGCGGCCTTGCTCAAAGGCCGTGCTCCTGGTCTCCGCAGACGACCCTAACGTCTGTCAGGCCAAGGAGCCGACAGGCGAATTCAGGATGGCGCAGGGTAGTCAAGGACGTCCGGATGGCGCAGGGTTGACCCGGAAACTCCAGGATGGCGCAGAGTCGACACGAGACTTGGATGGCGCCAAACAGGGAGTCGGTGCGATGCACGAGGGGGAGGATGTCGGCGCCAGATAATAGAGACACTAAGATAATTTTAAGATGAAATTTTTAAGATGAGGTTCATTGAGATGTAAAAGCGGGATAGGCTAGTGCCGTCTCGCTCTAACTTATAGAGTAACGCAATGTCCTTTTAAAATTATGTTGAAGTCATTTTGTTGAAAATAATATTAGTCGAAATACCTTTCATAAGCTTGAATAAATACATTAACATAACGTAGAATAAGATAGCATAAGGAGACATTGTAAAAGAACTTTATTAAAGGAAGGAAAAATTATAGAAAATGTAACGATAAGGCCATACCCAAGTAGTTAAGTGTAACTGTTTAATTATGTAATAAATAAAGGCCATGGTGCCGCCTCTAGTAGAGCGAGTAGATAAATGGGTATATAGGCCACACTTAGGTAGTGTTTGTTTGTTATTTTTATGCCTTTTAATAAAGAAAAACGGGAACGGTAAGCCTGGTAGGAGATGAAAATTAGTACTGAGATTTAGGCGAAATTATACCGCTCTCTGTAAGGTAAGACCTTGAGGTAGGTAAGCGAGACAGTTTCAAAGTAAAAACGAGTTTGTTCGAGATCGATTCATCAAGAAAGAAGTAGTCAGGAAGCCTTTTAATCAAGAAAGAAGTAGTCAGGAAGCCTTTCAAGAATCATTTAGCTGAGAGCATATAGGAAGCTAGAAGCATATAGGAAGCTAGAAGCTAGGATCCGAACATCTCCCATCGAGAGGCCAGGCTCCCCGCGCCCCGTTCCACCGCTTGTACAACCAAGTCTTTCATTGCACGACGGCTGCACCCCCCCCCGCTCATCGGTGCTTCGGTGCCACAAGCTACAGCCCGCCTGCTGCCTCCCGGGCCGCGAACTGATCCCGGCAACCCCCCCCGCTGACGCCTGCGGGTGCACGGCTGACCTCGAGCCTAGCTCGGTCCACCCGCCAGCGGGGGAGGCACCCCTCGCCGCCGTCGTCGAGCGACGCGACCGTGAGGGGTGCGGGTGGGTGCGGTCTATCCCCATAGTGAGGGCCGCTTAAATCTCCGTGAACGCCCTGCAGGGCGGGCGCGGAGTTGCGGCTCGCGGGAGGCCCCCCGACAACCACGATTTATAAATAAACAATAGCTGTATATTTATTTTTTCAAAAAACTTTTACTTTTAACGGTAATTGACCAAAATGATTTAAAAAAAAATACACCCTGTAGTATTAGAGCAATGGACTCTGTTGCTGTTATGGATAAATATTTGCAAATAAACGTTTTACTAGAAATTAATGGAAATAGCTAATTTTCACTATTTTATATTTAACCATGTAAACTGTACCTCTGAAACTGTAGGCCACAATTTCGAGCCTCTATTGTAGGCAGATTACTGGAATTCTCTTCTATTTAGTACTCGTACATGAAAGCAACATACCAACATACGCAAACTATGCCTCTGAATAGAACTGACAACGGTCTGAATTCACTGAAACCTAGTTTTGTTTCTAACAAACTGTTGGCCACTATAAAGCGTCGCTATAGTATTATACCTTCTTCTTCATTATAGTCATTCCTAACCAGTCAGATATGAGGAAACGCGGAGAAATTTGAAAATTAACAGCCCTACTTATAAACGCAATTAAAATTTAATCATTGCTTAAAGTTAGCCTGTCACTGTTTGTCATTACCCAGTGATAAAAGATGGCAATAGCTTAAGAACTGTTTGTCTTTTGACATATTTTTATAAGTAGTGCCATAAGTATTTACCAGATATTGCTGTGACGTCACCCGAAGCCGACAGAGACCACTGCAGCTCAGCCTGATTTTACCTATTCAAATCGTTTTCGTATTTTTCTGTTTTCTCCTCCGGAACTGGATCGATTTTGATAATATTTGAAAATATTATTATTAAAGGCTTTGGCTATGCCTCTATGTTTTCCTTTTATTGTTTATAATCATCAAATTTGTTTAGAGGGTGGCTATTATGGGAGGTAAAAGTAGTAAATTTTTGAAGGTACATGCAGTGGTATTTATAGATATTATAGAAAAAGACTATTTTGTCTGTTCACATTATCCAAAGATAAAACAAAGGACAACGTTCGTATGGACTCAACCACCAACCGCTTTTCCTTTTACGAAGTTTATGTACATCACTTGGTTAGGAAGCGCTAGTGTCATTTATTGACTCCCTACCAAAAGAGGGGTGTGCGAATTTGTGGTCATTGAGAGTAACTTTGAGAGGCATCTTGACAATGTGTGCGTGTTTGTCTTTTAGTGACCTAGTTTTTAGTGTTACATCAGATTTATCCGGTAGTGTTTAAATCGCCGGCGTGATTTCTAAATGATATTACGGTCACCGTTTTTAGGAAAGCGTTCGGTGAATAAAACTTTGGAAGTTTAGCACTTTATTGCTCCGTTTCACACGCCTTAAGTGCCTTTGAGATCTATACCACCGTATAAATGTGTTCTTGAAGAAATGGGAAGAAAGCGTCGTCGACAATAGAAATAGTTGCCGGAAGAATTCTATAAAATAAAATCTAAACCTCCTCTTTTCCTTCTTCGTCTTCTTCTTTCTCATTTGTCTTATTTGAAGACGGTTAATAAAAAAACTTTTTCAATATTCTTGTCATGTGACTAACTTTTCAACCTATAAAGAACTATTCTTGTCGTGTATTTTTTTTGAACCAGTAGTGTGGTGAAAGTATTTTAAGTACTTCTATGAAAGAGGCGCCCTTCGTGCACTGCACACATGTTTTGTTCTGGGTTATATCAGCGGCACGTAGAACGGCGACGCAGAAGAAATATAGTAAGATAAAATAAAGTAATAGGTACCTAGTATATAGAAGAAATAGTAGTTTGCAGTATCTCTAAATATTTTCCGACTTCTCCAATAGGTTCCACGTTCAATGTGTTGTTAGTTCAGTGCGATATGTTTACGCTATTCGATACCGAGCCAAGAAACGGACGCAGTCACACCTCATAGTAACATTTAGCTTCAGACAAGTTTCTTAAAGCAAATTATAGATTCAACTAAAAAGTATCAGTACTCTACGGAATAAAAGACGTGGCAGCTAAAAACGTAAACTAGTAAATTACTTAGACCATCAAACAGGACTTGGCTTGCATGGATCTACCTCTCTACCAAAGGTACAAGAGTAAAGAATCATTGCAGTGTAAGGACCTCTGATAAAAATGTGTACATGTTGCGATCGTTTGAATGGGGAAAGTCGCGGGTTTAAATCCCGCTCATCTCTTAACGTTTGTGCCAAAACTTTTTACAAGATACAGTTGAGTGTAAATGTAGCCTGTATCATAGTTACTTTTAAGTTTAACCATAAATTCTCGCAGTATCGCAGACAGTCTGTTTCGTATTTTAATAATGTCTCTTCGTATATATTCCAAAACTTTTTTATAAATACTTTTTTTCAACTAGCTATCTTACAACGTAGATCTTACAACCTGTCATTTTATAAAGTTTAAATTTCTGTAGAATGTGTATATTTTTTTGACTGGCCTTGTAGGTCAGTCAAAAAAATATACACATTCTACAGAAATTTAAACTTTATATTTATTCAGGGTTAATACTAACTTTATTCAGCGTTTTATCCGCACCGAGAACAAATATTTGTGTGGTGAACGCAGATGTTTGTTCTCTGTCTGGGTGCTATATTGTATTCTAAGTATGTATTTACAAAAAACAAGACATAAGTATTATATCAGCTATCGTTTCCATAGTACAAGTTCTGCATAATTTGGGGCTAGATAGTGCTATGTGGATTGTCTACAATATCAATCTATTTGAGGTCGCTATTCGAGAGATTTTATTCTCCAAATCGGTCGTTTTCATCCATCAAAATGAGACGCACAGTTACTAAGTCGTCTGGGTAAACTCCAAGATTGTACCACAATGTTGTATGGATATACAAATACGTAGGTAGAGGCATCTGCATAACCCACAGCGCGCAATAACGTTGAGTGCTCCTTACTTAGTAAGGGGTTAACACACTTGATAAAAGGTTATAAAAGCGATTTGAGTATTGGTAACTCAATTCAAATATTTAAAGGGTTAAATTCAATGCGCAAGTGATGCCTCTGGTGTTGGCTACGATAGCCGCTTTCCATCAGGTGGGCCGTATGCTTGCTTGCTAACTTAGTTGTATCATAAAAAAAAACAAATCCCACTACTCACTAATATCATATGAAAGTCAAATCAAAATCAAATCAAAATAGCCTTTATTCAGATTAGTTTAAAGTTACATTTACAATTATTATTAATCTAGACATCGACAACTTGATCTGTTTGCCCGATTTTGGCAAAGGCCCCCTCCATTTTTTTCCATTCTTCTCTATCCGTAGCGGTTCTCGTCCATGTATTTCCTGCTATTGACTTTATCTCGTCCTCCCACCTTCTGAACTGTCTTCCACGATTTTTCTTCTTGTTGTAAATGTGAAAGTATGGATTTGTTACTCAATAATGGCTGAACGGAACTGCATAAAATTTGTCACTGAGATAGATTTTAGTCTGGAATACACTCGATCTGGAAACATAGGCTGCTTTTTATCCCGGTTAAATATTGTTCCCGTGGGATAGATTTGTTTATAATCTATTTATATAAATAAGAAAGTCGTGTTAGTCACACTATTTATAACTGAAAACTGGTGGGGAGGTAGCTTAGAACCAGGAGAAAGGACATAGAATACTTTTATCCTGAAAAATTAACAGAAACGGGGCAACCGAAGCTGTGGGCGGTCGCTAGTTTAAAAATAGAATTTATCTAAGATCTGGTAATTTTAGGATAATAATATGATGGATGTTAAGCCTCCGCTATACGCTGGTCTAAAAACAAAACACGACCGGAAAGTTGGAAAAATTTAAAATAAAGATGGCGTTGCCTGACCTGAGCTGTGAATTGATGTATTTGATACCAACTATTACTTATTCTGTGCTTGGGTCTGACATTTGTCACGACATTACAATGTGTTGACTAGAATACGCTTCGTTAGACAAAAACACAGACAGATATTCAGTAAATAAATATAACCCAATTGTTATGTTAGCTGATTCCCGTCGCAGAGTTTCCATTGCATATTTTTCATCCAGGATTGGTGATAACAATGGCAAGCTGTGCGGTATTTTTTAAACTACCACGAACGCTACATTTTAAATCTAACTTATATAGTAGTGTAGTAGTAGTAGTCTAATTTATATAGTATAACAAGCAAATAGCCCCAGATTTAATAAAAGAAACCTTCCACCAAGAGAGATTTTCCTCATATTATGCAAAACCAGAGTGAGTTGCAAGTTCATAAATGTCGGTAGTCGGTGAATGAACACTTGTATTTTTTAAAGGTAAAAAACGGAACCCTTATAAATTCGTCATGTCTGTCTGTCTGTCCATCCGTATGTCACAGTCACTTTTTTTCAAAAAAATGAAATGAAATGAAAAGAAATAATTTATTTGCTTGAAGTATGGTACTTACAAAACTGTAAAAGCTATATGTACTGATGAAACTTGGTAAATAGATGTATTCTGTAAACCGCATTATGATTTTTATACTTAGAACTGACACTCAAAAAATATTTTTTCATAAAACTTATGAGTTTTCTTAACATTAAGTAAAAGATTATTAAACCAGTTAAGTATTTACGACAGAGATGCGTTAACGTCATCGTAATTAGCCTTCTATCTATCGACTTTAAAAATTAATGAGGTATCGTCAGCAAATAGTACTGTTTCACATAGTTTTTTAACCAAAAAAGGAAGGTCATTTACGTACACTAGAAACAAGAAAGGACCTAATATCGAACCTTGTGGCACCCCTATGTCAATAACTGACCCAAAAGATCTCTCACCGCCCACATCAACTTTAAGGATTCTATCAGTCAAGTACGATTGTAATAAGTCAATGGAGCGATTTAGAATACCGTAATGTTTAAGTTTAGATATTAAGAGGGTGACGGACGCAGCTCGCAACTTCAATTCGAGGCGCGGGCAAAAATTGCTCCGAATATAGCTATCTCTATTCATTTGATGCGGGCGCCACGGAATATATAATAGTAGTATACACACACAGGCGCTCGTGTGACGCGCTACTTCTATACGTGAATCCAACCATAGTGCCGCGCTTGTGCGTGTGCGTCAGCCACTGATAACGATTTTTATGCATTGCCTAATTTCGTCAACGTTACTAACACCCGTTTTCACTAAACCTAGGCGACGCCTAAATCGGATGCCTAAATATTAACGGGCCGACGTACACAGCTCGCAACTTCAATTCGAGGCGTGAGCAAAAACTGCTCCGAATATAGCTATCTCTATTCATTTGATGCGGGCGCCACGGAATATATAATAGTAGTATACACACACAGGCGCTCGTGTGACGCGCTACTTCTATACGTGAATCCAACCATAGTGCCGCGCTTGTGCGTGTGCGTCAGCCACTGCTAACGATTTTTATGCATTGCCTAATTTCGTCAACGTTACTAAGCGTCAGATAGGCTAGTGGCTAGGGCGTGCGGATTCACACTGAGAGGACGAGGTGGGCGGGAGTTCAAATCTGGTCAAAGAGAGTTGACTTTTTGCACCCTACAATTTTATGTTTTTATTTTTTGTGGCTGCATTACCTGACTAACCCTCTAAGCTTATTGCTTGCTTGTTTCGCTTTTCTAGTATTCAATAAGCAAGGATTGGTCATGCTCTGAATGCAAGAATAAAGTGAAAAAAAAAACAACATTCCTGAACCGATAAAGAACCTTCAGAGTAGCTATTTACGCACTTAGAAAAGACACCAGGAAATTCTCTAACATGATACGAGTGAGTTTATTCATCAGGTAGGGTTTGTGCGGGTTCTGGACCAAATTGAAGAAGAGTAAAGAGAACCATTGACTCCGAGTTGAGTTGAGAGAGCCATTGACCCCGGCTCGGAGCGATGGAGTTGTGGTTGATGACGTTCCAGTAGAGGATGATGGGTGGGAGTCCGCTCAACATCAGGTGTGGTGTGGTTTGCTTGACCTCATTGGCCTAGTGGTTGGAGGGTGCGGGTTCAAAATCAGTGATAACGTTACAGTAATAGATGATGGGTGGGGTCCGCTCTACGTCAGGTGGGGTGTGGTTCGCCAGACCTCATCGGCCTAGCGGTTGGAGGGCGTGGGTTCAAAACCAGTCATGACGTTACAGTTGAAGATCATGGGTGGAGGTCCGCTCAACATCAGGTGGGGTGTGGTTCGCCAGACCTCATCGATCACACACACACAGCAATAAAAAACACGCAAAGCGGCTCACTTACCAAAGTACAGAAAGTCTAATAATGTGACTGCATTTAAAAATATACTTTATTCGTTGAGCAATTAGGTTGCTTTTATTCTGCTTATTTACATTCGCAAAACCAACGATTGCGAACATCGACCTACAATTACATGGACCTCGGCTTTCGCACAAAACTCGCGAAAAAAGTGTACCAAGCTAACCTACTATAGGTGGATACTTATATAATGATTATAAACAAACTGAAAAAAAAAATATTTATGTCTTATCACAATTACTATATAGAACTCAATTTTGATTGCATGAAGCAACTTCTAGTGAACGTTACAGAAATTTTTCCAAGTCTTTTTATCAATATTTCCACCAGACGTTGAGCAGTACTCTGTTAATTGAGCTCCAGTTATATAAAGAAAAACTATTTTGTTAAAGTATTTCTCAGTCTTTTTATCAATATTTCCACCGGACGTTGAGTGGTAGCAGTTTTTTGAGCTCCAAATAAATAAAGTTTTTTTTTTAATTTCTTAGTCGTTTTATCAATATTTCCACCTGACGTTGAGCTGTAGTTTATTTCTTGAGCTCCAGAAAAATAAAACAGAAATATGTTGTTCAAATTTTTACAAGTCTTTTTATCAATATTTCTACCTGACGTTGAGTGGTATCAGTTTTTTTAAGCCCCAGATAAATAAAGAATAAAAATATTTTGTAGCCATTTTTCTTAGTCCTTTTTAGGGTTCCGTAGCCAAATGGCAAAAACGGAACCCTTATAGATTCGTCATGTCTGTCTGTCTGTCTGTCTGTCTGTCTGTCTGTCTGTCTGTCTGTCTGTCTGTCCGTCCGTATGTCACAGCCATTTTTCTCCGAAACCGTAAGAGCTAGACTGATGGAACTTGGCGAGTAGATGTATTCTGTGAACCGCATTAAGATTTTTACATAAAAATAAAAAAAAAACTATAAATTTCGGGGGTCCCCATACTTGAAACTGAAACTCAAAAATTTTTTTTTCATCCAACCCATACGTGTGGGGTATCTATGAATAGGTCTTCAAAAATGATGTTGAGGTTTCTAATATAGTTTTTTTCTAAACTGAGTAGTTTGCGCGAGAGACGCTTCCAAAATGGAAAAAAGTTGGTCCCCCCCCCCTCTAACTTCTAAAGTAAGGGAATGATAATACTAAAAAAAATATATGTTGTACATTACTATGCAAACTTCCAGCGATATTTAGTTTGAACGAGATCTAGTCAGTAGTTTTTTTTTTACACGTCATAAACCGTAAACCGCAATTTACCTTTCGACGAACTACAAGAACCTTATTATGATACAGCAAGTAACATAATATAAAGGTTCTTGTAAAATATTTTGCTGAAATTTTTCCAAGTCTTTTTATCAATATTTCCACCTGACGTTGAGTGGTAGCAGTTTTTTTAAGCCCCAGATAAATAAAGACTAAAAATATTTTGTGGCAATTTTTCTTAGTCCTTTCATCAATCTTTCCACCTGACGTTGAGCGGTAGTCGGTTTTTTGAGATCCAGATAAATAAAGAAAAAAAATATTTTGCTGAAATTTTTCCAAGTCTTTTTATCAATATTTCCACCAGACGTTGAGCGGTACTCTGTTTATTGAGCTCCAGTTATATAAAAAAAAAACTATTTTGTTCAAGTATTTCTCAGTCCTTTTATCAATATTTCCACCGGACGTTGAGTGGTAGCAGTTTTTTGAACTACAAATAAATAAAGAAAAAAAATAATTTGTTGTAATTTTTCTTAGACCTTTTATCAATACTTCATATACAGGGTGGAATTTTGTAATGCCACCTGGAGGGAAAGTACTCTTAATACTCCAGATAGAAAATTTTACTCACAGGAAACATTCCTTTATTTTTGAATAGAAAGCAAACTGCATTCAAAGTTTTTCGAAAATTCTCTCACACCCGGGAATTGAACCGGCTAAAATCAGAAAAATTATACCTTGTACTTTTATTGCATCGATCGTTAGTCAATTATAAGGATGAAATCTCTCTAACAAACATGATAAATTAAATGAAAGAAAAACCAGGAAATCTTAAATTAATTTAATTATTTACAAAAAATGGATAACTAACTAGTTACTTGAAATTAGTTGCTTGAAATGGGCTCCATTCTCTTGGATACACAAATTTATTCTTTTAACGAATTCATTTCTTTAAAAGAATAAATTTATTCCTTTCAAAAAAAAAAATAATTTAAAAATTATTTTATTTTTAATTTTAGAAATTGCTTTCTATCCAAAAATAAAGGAATGTTTCCTTTGAGTAAAATTTTCTATCTGCAGTATTAAGAGTACTTTCCCTCCAGGTGGCATTACAAAATTCCACCCTGTATAGAAATTAATGGTTCAGAATTTGTTTTAGTCGAAATGTTGGCTTTTTTCGAAATTTCGGCAGACTTTTTGACCTAGTGCTGCACCTTGATTTCGTTTACCCAACCTACAACCTACCTAGGTACTTAGTATTTCCCATCTTCACTTAGTACCCTTCCTAAACTAACAATTATCAAATATCTAAGCATTATGTTTTATGCCAGTGTAGGTATTTAACTAGTCCGAAGTCCGAGCGATTCACACACACAACCGAAGTGTCCCGTGTGCTTCAAGCGTTTCCTCTCCCTGCACCCCGCCACCCGCACCGTGCGTGCGCGATAGCAATAGTAGCCGTTCGAAAATGCCATGAATTTGATCGTGTTCCGTAATACCAAAAATGATGACTGAAAACTTTTTGTATTCTTCACATAGTATTGTTATTCTGTAACTAGACAATATAAACTAGGTTCCTTAACAAAAAACACGTAAGATATTGTTGTTTTTAGTACGAAACCAATAGGTAGAAAACTTGATAAGTTTAGCATAAAAATGTGCAAAATGCGATTGGTGTTTATTTCATTTTAGGTAAGTAATTTGAAATAAAAACTGTTGAGGAACCTAGATAAATACTATGCAAATACAATTATTACAATAATATAGTGTAAATCTGTCTAAATTAGAAATCATTTTGGTATTCCGTTTGTATGAAAATTTTCCATACGTCAGCCCCTTAACTAGTTTTTTCGTGTGCGCGAGCTGCAAGCAGCTCGCGTGTCGGTGTGCTACTCCCAGTTTTACATTACACTTGCACTTGTAAAACCCCAAAAAGTAGTAAAGAAAGTCCTAAGTAACCCTACAAGTCGATCAGTGAATCAAGTTCCTCAGTGTAGTAAAACCCCAATCAAAGTCCTAAAGAACCCTAAAATTGTTTACATAATCAAGGTCCTAAGTGAAGTAAAATTCAAATTAAAGGCCTAAGGAACCCTAAAAGTTGTTTATTTTATCAAGTTCCTCAATGTAGTAAAACCCCAATCAAAGTCCTAAGGAACCCTAAAAATGTTAACATTATCAAGCTCCTAAGTGTAGTTGAAACTCCAATCAAAGTCCTAAGGAACCCTAAAAGTCGAACACTTAATCAAATTGCTCAATGTAGTAAAACCCCAATCAAAACCTTATACGGAACCCTAAATTGTACGTCAAGCCAAAACCCAAACGTGGAAGGAACCCAAACGTTGACTACCGGGTCGCGTGCATCGCGAGCT
This sequence comes from Thera britannica, assembly GCA_939531255.2. Lineage (NCBI taxonomy): Eukaryota > Metazoa > Arthropoda > Insecta > Lepidoptera > Geometridae > Thera > Thera britannica. The sequence goes on from OW618045.2 coordinate 6,952,682, forward strand.
GCAAGCAGCTCGCGTCCTCAATGCGTTCCCACAGGGGCGGAACCCTAAACCAAGTGAAGATCCAATCAAACACCTTAAAAAACCTAAAATTCAATCTCCAATCATAGTCCTCAGTCGAATGAACCGTTTGAACGACCTTAATCGGACGTTGTTTGCAAAACCGGAAGTGGCACAGCCGCCATTTTGAATTTTGAACTGTCAGTCTAGTGAACATTTTTTCACACCCCTAAGACACCCTAAATTTCAGTAGGAGGGGGTTCTAAATTTCCCTAAATTTCAGTTGGGTGGGCGTGGTCGCGTGGCGGCTCGCTTCGCTCGCCGCAACGTTCCCCCCGGGTTCAGGAGGAGGGGGTTCTGGGGGCTTGAGGGGGGGGTCACAGCACGGCTCGCTTCGCTCGCCGCGACGCTCCCCCCGGGTTCAGGAGGAGGGGGTTCTGGGGGGCTTAGGGGGAGGGGGGGGTCACAGCACGGCTCGCTTTGCTCGCCGCACTGTTCCCCATGGTTGCATGGCGGCTCGCTTCGCTCGTCGCAATGCTCCACTCGAAAAAAAGGGTCAAAAATAATAAAGGGGTCTAGAGGGGGGAGGGGGGCAAAATTTATTTTGCTTTCAAAATGATCTCACCTTCCCTACATGACCCAAAAAAAAAGTCTTGCAAGTCACTCCGCTTGGAAGATACGAAAGGGGGGGGTGAAAAAAGGGGCAAGAGGGGGGTGTTTTTTTTGTTTTTTCAATTCAGGAAGAAACCCTCTATACGAAACCCCAATCGAAAACCCCCTATCTCGACGGCATCCGGTAGCACTCACAAAAGGGGGGGTCCTGGGGGGCAAGGGGGGCAATTTTTTTTGTACAATAATATTCTTATCTTTTTTCTTCTCTTTCGTCTTCTCCCTTTTAATCTTTTTTTTTCTGAAAAGTAATATTTCATCAAAATCGGCTAAGCCGTTTTGTTTTATTGTTTGTTACTGCATACCTTCGTCATTTAATTTTATGATCCAATTTAGTAAATTTTTCTTTTATCTAAAAGGTTATACTTCCAGATCTGTATGTAAATCTAGTAAGTATAACTTAGTGCATAGAATTCATGCCTATGGAAATAAATAATAATAATAATAATAATAATGCTGGACAATTCACACAACATTATCTAGCCCCAAGCTAAGCAAAGCTTGTGTTATGGGTGCTAGATAACTGATATACATAATACAATACATTACATGCATAGATAATTTTCATTTCAATTCATAAATGAATTGAAATGGAAATTATTTATGGGTGGCTTTAAGCTTTGCACTCATTTAGGCCTTCGGTGCTCATTGCGGTGGAGATCAGTGAAGCATTGTGAAATAACACTGTCTATTCGACTTATAGTATTGTATTTAATCGGCATTTAAAAATATTAGGTATACCAAAGAGTTTCGACAACCCCAACTGACTCTTCAAAGTTCTGTCAAACGCAAAATCTTGGGAAACTCCTTGCTGCGTGTATAGAAATAGGCACATGTATTTTGATATTTGGGTATTTGAGCGCACCGTGCATGAAGCCTTTGACAGAAAGTTCCAGAATTCGGGACATTACAGACACCTCCAGATTTAAAAGACGGCAATCAAAAATACTCAAAACCCATAATACTATTGTTATGACTGGGCTCTCAGCTCATTTATTAGTAGCTCTGCCTTCTGCGCCATAGGTCGTGGGTTCGATCCCCACCGAGAACAAATATTTGTGTGGTGATCATAGATATTTGTTCTCCATCTGGATGTTATATTGTTTTCCAAGTATGTATTTACAAACAAAATGTATTTAAGTATTACATCAGCTATCTGGTTCCCATAATACTAACTCTGCTTAGTTTAGGTCTAGATAGTGTAGTGTAGATTGTCCATAATATATATATATATACTTCCTTTTCATTGTAATGGGCTCCCAAACTCTTTGCAAAATCGACACTATTTTTATAAAGGCCTAAAATCGGCTACTAGTTTTTGAGTCTTCTTCTTGTCATGTCAATAGAAAATTAAAGCTGGTGTGGTGGATTATGAATGTGCCTCAAAAGTTTTGCTACTTCACGTTGGTTTCATTTATTGTTTTCCTTCACCGTTAGAGTGTACTGACATAGTGCACATAGGTTTTTTGGCAGATAAACTAATTTATGCATGACGGGGTTTGAACACACGCCTTTAGAATCAAAAAGCGGGTCGCTACGACAATATAACCGGTGCTAAGCAACCAGAGCGCCCCTCCACCTAATGGACCGATGACATTCTAAAGATCGTGGGAAATCGGCAAATTGTTTTTTCATGGAAATGTATAAAGGAGGTCTATATCTAGCAGTGGACTTCTACTTACTGATGATGATGACGGAAAGCACTGGGTAGATAGGAAGATAGCTACTTATGAAACTACAAAAATGGAGGTATTTAACAAAAGCATTGCGCTTCGCTGGTCACGCACGATAGGAACGTGCCCTAGAATGTACTAGATAAGTTATATGCTACATAAAATATATACTTCTACAGGCTGATGATGATGTGAATACAGGTTATCGATCATAATGTATGATGAAGATGGTATTATGTCATTTCGTTATACTGTGACAATTTGTTTTATGTTACACTGTGGCAAATTTATAGTACCAGTAGTAGCTATCATTTAATCTAGGGTATATTTTACGTAGTCAGAGATGAAATGTCATGTCGCGAAATTTGACATGGACCTCTCCTCGTTGGCCGCGCGGGCTGTACTGAGAAGTATCTAGGAAATCCTACCTATATATATTTTTGAAAATTTTATTTTTTTATAAAAACTACGGCAACTAAGAAAAGTGCAATAACATAGGGTTTTTACGTATTTATTTAGGTATACGGGAACAAAACTTTCATTGCAATGGCTCTAACAGCAACGGAAAAAAACCATTTCAAATCCAAAAAAAATTGAGAGTTTTTGGCAAACTTTGCGTTCAATTTTATCGAACCCAGTGAGTTTAAGAGAATTTCTAGCCGGAACATAATTTTTTTACACCATTTAATTGTTATATTTTACAAAAAAATTAAATGGATTCGTCCATACAACGAAAAAAAATGCTACTTTACATTTTCGGTTTCACCTCATGTAGGCCCTTAACGGAACGTAAGTGAGATGTGTGAAATAGAACGTAGTATGTGGAACGTGAGCGGCTGAATGAGAGTTTACGGAAAGAACGAATGAAAGTTTTGTATAAGATTGAGAATGAAGATTGTCTCTTCATCCTGGGAACTCCATGAATGTGCCACGTTTTTGCAATTTGTATTTTGGGAATGAAATATATATTTATTATAAAATCCCAGTATAAAATTAAAGGTATACCTACTGGGATTTTTTAAATAAACCAAAGCAGTCAAAGAAAAAATCTAACCTTCTTTAGAACCAATTTCGTTGAATTTCTATGGGACTAATCTGGAAGTATCGGACGATAAAGAAGACAAAATTCAAATCTGTTCATAAATGAAACAGTTATTCGATACTAAACATAAAAAAAAACTACCGAATTGAGAACCTCCTCCTTTTTTATTTGAAGTCGGTTAAGAGGTGAAGAGGTTGGTGGCATTATCGCTCAGCAGCTATCTTTTTCAGCATAAAAGAGATGACGAAAACTAATTTAAAAAAGTCATATAAAACTCATTTGCTGCAGTGTGTAATCTCCTTGCCCGCGGAGATATCTCGCGAAGCAAGTTTATAGTGCGAACGCCACGTAAGAAACAAGGTGTAAAATAAACACTAAATAAATCTCTTCTTGTCATGTCACTAGTTCTTTCGAACCAGAGTTCTATTAGTCTCAAACGTCCTCAAAAATAAGGAAGAATTTTAGCATTATTTTGACAGCCTTCTTCGAGATTAATCGAAATTGCTGTACTGGCATGTATACTCACAGGCCAGTAATTTCGATTAATGTGAGCAGTGGCTGGAAAAAATTGTAAAAAATCTATTGCTATAATAATAAACATAATAAACTCATAATATATTATAAGTCGTGTAATTTAAAAATGGAACGATCTTTTACTCCGGAACATGGCAATCAAACAGGTACGTTCATGACAAGTGCATGCACGTGACAAGTGCTTTTCATTGTTTTAAATTCCATGATAAGTCGACTTCCTCACGATGTTTTACATCACCGATTGAATAGAATACTGGCATAGTGCACATTTTGTTTTACAGTGAAACTCTGAAAGCTCTGGAGCTACTGTATTAATATACATATTTTTTATAAGGATTACACTAAGAACGATGACGCAAGACGAAGGATGCAAGGCAGTGCAACGTAGGGCACGTTCCTGACGTGCGAACTTTCGAAATGAAATGAAATAATGAGCCGTCCACCTATCGTTAATAATTTCCAAAGCAATCTCTTTGATTCTGTTATTTTTATTCTCTGTTATTCATTACTGATTTGCCTGTTGACTTCAACCCTAACTTTTATCTGAAGTTCCAGCTTAAGTTTTCATGAGTATTCTTTTTACACCTTGTATATGAAATGATGTATAGTGTCGGTGGGAAAGCTCCAGAGAATATACAAGCCCGCGGGTATTTTAGAATTTGACATTTTTGAGAAGATGCTGACGGTTTTGGAAATGGTATTTTAGTAAAGGGTAGGTTTACAATGCACTTCAGTTTTATTCGTATCCGCTAAATAACAAATGAATATTGGCGAATATTACTTTTATTGATTTTATAGTGTTTATTTCACCTAAGGAAATCACAAAGATTTTTATAATGTCCCAAATTCCCGATTCAACTGAATACAACTTCGGTTATCGAGGTAAGTAGTTGACTGTAACGTCAAACCTGTAGATGGAACCACGGTCGCGTTAGTCCCGAACAGTCCCTAAGAGTTATTCGTCGAGTGTGATTAGGATCCGATGGCGCAGCGGTCAGCGCAGCCCCGTACCAAGGGGAAGGTCGCGGGTTCAAATCCCGCTCGGCTCTTAACTTTTGGAACATTATAAAAATCATTGGCGAATATTGTTAGACAACGCTATCTAGACCTGATCTAAAAAAATATTGTGGACAATTCACACAACTCTATTGAGCCCCAAATTAAGCAGAGCTTGTACTATGGGAACCACATAGCTTAGATTGGTTGCCCAGACAGAAATTGAACATCTGTGTTTACCCATAAATATTTATTCTGGGTGGGGATCAAACCCACGACCTACGGCGCAGAACAGACAGAACAGCTACTACCAACTGAGCTGAGAGGCCAGTCAATCATATAAACATTATTTTTTCGTAAATACATACTTAGCAGACCGATAAGACTGTTGCCATCTCTATTTGTTAACATGAGAGTGACAATGACAAAATAACTTTAAGCGAGCTGTTAAAAATGACCGGCACTATGAATGCGGGTATTAGAATACAAAATAATACCCAGACAGAGAACAAACATCTGCGTTTACCACACAAATATTTATTCTCGGTGGGGATCAATCCCACGACCTACGGGGCAAAAAGCAAAGCTACTACCAACTGAGAGACCAGAGTCTTTACGTCTATGTTCGGTCTAGGGTCAGTTCAAGTCTGAAAGATAAAATTCACTCTAATAGAATTAATTTGCGGCAGATCTGGCCGAGGATCTCAAGAGGCGCAAATATGCAGGTGTCGACAGAGCCTACTTATTTGCTCCTCTTGGGGTTGAGACTCTGGGTCCGTGGGGAACCGAGGCCTCGCGGGTCTTCAAAATTTTGTCTAGGCGACTGATCGAGGCGACGCGTGACCCAAGAGCTGGTGGGTATCTGGCGCAGCGTATAAGCATTGCTTTTCAGCGTGGCAATGCCGCCAGCGTCTTGGGGACGCTTCCGTCTGGCACTGATTTGGATCAGTTGAGCTATCTCTAGATCGTTTGTAACGATCTGCAGATAGCTCAACTGTTTCTTGTGTATTTTGTACATTTTGTAAATATTTTGTTTAATTGTAAGTTTCTTTGTGTAAATAAATTATTAATAACTATCTTTTAATTATAATAACATAAATAAGTAATTAAATTATATTTTAATTATATTGGTAAATACCTTTTTAGCCCGCATTACTTTGGTTTTACACATCTAATTAAAAAAATCTTGTATCAAGACTTTTATTGTTCACTGAGAAAAAAGTTTTCTTTCCATCATCAAAGAAAATCCTCAGAGAATGAGCAAAGTTGAATAAATGAATAAACTTTATGGGAAATGTTAGAAAAGACGTATTAACTTTTGTATGGTAAAAAATAATTATTTCCGTACCTTTTATGCATAGAAATCTCATGTTGTTCATAAATTAACAAATATTTTATATTTTATGGTTTAAATATATTTATTTCTCATAAAAAAATAACTTACAAAGAAAACTTTGCTATATAGGTAAAGTAGTGTGATTTTCAGCGTAAAGATAAATAAATAAATAAAAACTTTATTGCGGACAATACTTATAATAATTTAATTACTAGTACATTAAACAAAAGAAATAGATTGTCCTGCAATGGGTGGTCTTATCGCTCGGGGAGATAGGTATTAAATATAATAAATAAATAATAAATTTTGATTAAATGAATAAGTTTTATATCTAATTGAAAAATCTAGATAATTTTAGAGCCTGTTTAACGAATCCAGTGGTTTACATATGGATTTTTCTGTTTGTAAAAATTATGTGCTTATTGCTTTCAATGGGTGAAAGAAAACATCGTGAGGAAACCCATGTCTTATTCAGCTCGGCACGAATTAACCATGTCTTTCCTGTGGAATAGGCTGTCTAAGCTGTCAGGATGCTCTATGTGATGGGCGAGCTTATTCTATCTAAAACGCCAATAATAATTTTCAAGCCGCGCCACAAGCGTTTCGTAATTTTATGAAAATAAAAAATGATAAAATATAATTCCGCCAATACCTATTTCAATCCTGTCATACGCTAAGCTAGGATCCAGACTGTCTGTCCAATGCTGGTTGTGACATGGGTATTATCAAAGAGCTACGAATAAATATTTTCTTTCCACTGATGGAGCGTCCTGCAACACGTGATCATAACGTGTTCACGTGTTTTTAGATAAAAATAAGGGTTCATCTGCATGCCGATCATGTAACTTATTTGTTGCAGTGGTTTCAATCAAAAGGCTTATTCAAACTGTCAATTTGCGATGACGTATTTAGTTCGAAAATTGTCAGTTTCAATAAGATTTTGATTGAAACCATGGCAAAAAAAATAACATGATCGGACTGCTGTTAGTGGTAAATATTACCCTTAACAAGGCAATATGTCAGGTGAAAAGGACGGAACCAATTTGAGAGTTTGAAAAAAAAATATTTCAAATCAACTCTCAAGATCTCTCTCAAGATGACGAAGTCAAAAACATAAAAAAAGCTGAATTGAGAACCTCTTCCAGTTTTATTTGAAGTCGGTTGTGGATATCCTCTAGGCTATCGGATTATCTGTACATTGAAAAAAATTTATAGTCTGACTTTTATCTTCAGTTTACTACAAGCTCTGTCTGTCTCTGTCTCTAGATCTGGTTTTGAGTCTGTGAGTGTTGACTAAATAAAATATCCTACGTCAAAACGCCACACACACAGTATAATACACTGGTGAGCACCCACACAGACTCAAAACCGAGACCAATTTTTGTGGTAGGTCTACAGATCTGGGGCCTAATTCTCGGGCCGATCTCGATCATTTTGTAATTTTATTTTATTGCTTCTTTTCGAAGAGAGAATGCCAGATTTCCTCAACAACCTCATCATAAAAGCCTCAACAGCTACGATATACGGAAAACGTAGAACTTGGGTTGTGAAAAGAAGCAATAAAATAAAATTGCAAAATGATCGAGATCGGCCCGAGAATTAGCCCTCTGATCGAAAAATAAAGTCTGATAGAAGTTGTAATTACTTATTTCGATGCCTACAAATTACCTGATGTTGTTACATCAAATAAATTAGCATCCGCCCAAATCCATTACAATTTCCGAAAATCATTCCAACTGGTTTGAATAAATCATTGTAGTTGGTACTGTACAGTACACGGTCGTTACTATCGCACGTAGAAACACTTTGGATTGGTTGGATTGGAGGATTGGTTAACCTCAAAAGACGTTATAAACGTTATAGACTTTATAATATAATCATCAACCAATTTAATTATTTTATGTGAAATGATTTATTATTTATTAAAAAAAAAAGCAAGAAATTGTTTCCTCGGTTGGTTGACGCCACTGGTGACAAGAGAGCTGGCGCAGAGAAGGAGGGGGTTCCCCCAGCCCCCGGTAGCACTCCCATTCAAAGGATACCGATTTATGTAACCTAACCTCAAAACACTTTAAAGTCGCAGAAAAGGCGTAGAAAGCCCCTTCTTTTGGCAGCAACAGCAGGGAAGCTTTCCATAAACTCCATTTCTCAAGGGCATAAAAACCGAACAACCTAACCAATTGAAGTCGGAGTGCCCCATGTTTGACTTCCAAGGATATAAAAAAAACCTAACCTAACCTAACCTACTCAAGTCGGGGTGCCCCGTGTTTGATTTTCTAATGGACATAAACAAAAAAACCTAACAACCTACCCTGTTCAAGTCTCTCAAGACTCAAGATTCTGAATTCTAAACCTAACCCTTATTTTCTTCTTTCTTCTTTTTCAATTGGTTTGTTGTGAAAATGAAAGATAATTAAAACCAACAGCCATAGGCACTTGTTTAAAAAAATGTACAAGACCATCAAGCATGTGCCATATCAACAGCCGGTGACTGTAACCATACATTATACATACATGCTGCTAAAATTCATTAGTAGATTGGAAGATTCCATAAATATTCAGCTACAGTCTAATACATTAGACGGCAGACGTTTTTGTGAATTATTTATAGGGGTTTGGTGCAAAACTTCGGGTTTCAGGATATCCTTAAAAGATATTTGACTGGCCTCTAGCTCAGTTGGTAGTAGCTCTGCCTTCTGCGCCGTAGGTCGTGGGTTCAAATCCTCTCGAGAACTAATATTTAGTGGTGAAGAATTAATATCTTTTACAAATATTTAAGTGGTGAGCATAGGTGTTTTGCTCTCTGTCTAGGTGTTATTTAATATTCTGAATATGTTGTAAGAAATGCATATAAGTATTATAATATCAGATATCTGGTTCTCATAGTCCAAGCTCTGCTTAATTTGGGGCTAGATAGTGTTGTGGGGATTGTCCACAGATTAATTTATTTTAATACAGCTTCTTATTGTGCCACAAGTTTTTTTGAGCCAGTGTGGTGAAAGGATTTAAAATGCACTATAAAGAGGCCAAGAAATACCGTGATAAAGTTTAATTAAACATTGACAGCCATACTTATAAACGCAATTTAAATTTAAGCATTGCTTAAAGTTAGCCCTGGCACTGTTTGTCATTACCCAGTGGTAAGAGATGGCAATAGTTTAAGCACTGTTTATCTTTTGACATATTTTTATAAGTAAGGCCATGAGTATGTAAGTACGTCGCTTTTCAGATTGAAAAAGTCAGAAAAATGATATAAGTTCGATAAGTTACGTAACTAAAAAGGATTTTTATAATGCACGAAAAAACTTGCATAGGTTTTGAGTATTTTAATCGTTCGTTCAAAAAAATATTAAACAGTAGAACGATTTTGCGTGCTTGAAAAAAATGTACTGTGAAGTGCCTCCTTGCGCACTTCTAAGGCTGAGATTCATAGACCGCACTTTGCTTCACAGCAAAGCAGTCTTCGCAAAGAAAGCTTTGTTTATCGAAGTTTCCTATCAATATTTTGAATAAAGAAGAGCTTGACAGAACTATGAAATATAATTTTGGTTGAAAGTGAACTTTCCATCAAAGTAAAGTCAAAGTTCGGTCTATGAATCTCGGCCTAAGCGTTCTACGGTAGCCCATCGCCGCTCACTTAGACTACCCGTTTGTATTATACAGGATGTTAGGTAAAACGTGTGCCATACGCTATGGGGGGTAGAATAAATTTAATCTGATCAACTTTAAATTAAGGTGGTGAAAACTAAATGAACAGAGATGTGCGAATCAAGACGACTAGACTTAAATGCGATTGGGTGGGGCACGTTAGTCACTCGTACGTAGGTAACTCTAAGGTTTAGGTTACAACTAGGTTTTTATAGATCTAGTGACGCGCTCGCGATAGCATCAGCACAAACCTTAGTGTTTTTTTAATTAAGTTTTTAAAAAATAATGTAGGTATCTAATAAAATGGTAAATATGTAAATACAAAAAGGTGGTAAAATATCGAGAAAATGCATCAATAAAACGAGTTGTTGACGTGACAACGACTTATAATTCGATGGAGCCGACTGCACGCACGAAAAACATGACTATTGCGGCGTTACCTCGCTCTGAGGCGTTCCAAGCGAGAGCGCGGAACGAGCGACAAAGAGGCACGCATGGCCTCCGCGTTCGGCAGCGTTCGACTTCTGTCTCTCTCCTACTTGAGTAAGCGATGCGTCCGCGTGGACAGCTGTATGACGTTGTCACGTTCAACTATCGTCAGTAAACCGACTTTACAGACAACCGATGTTTTTATGTTTGAGACCCTTGATCGCTGGCCAATGGTCTACCTACCTCATGTACCAAACACCGTGTTTATTAAACTTTACCAATTCCCAGCCTACAAACTTTCGTTCAAAACTCCATTCGCCAGAAACTCAGGCTTTTGTAACGAAAGACAATCTGTGCTTATCAAAACTCTTGTTTACAACTTTGGAACTTGTGACGTCTTTGTGAAGTTTCGCTTGTAAATGAGCGATGAGTTTGTGGGTACCAAGGGTTTGCCTGTAGGCCGGTCACTAGCTCTGTCTGGCTGTGCCTCTGGCTCTGGTTTTGAGTCTGTGTGAGTGTTGACTAAATAAACTGGCTAAATAGACTGGCCTCCAGCTCAGTTGGTAGTAGCTCTGCCTTCTGCGCCGTAGGTCGTATTTTTTATTTTATTTGTTGAACCTAAGTCCTGAGTATATGCAGCTAATAATGAATAACCCTGTATTGTATTCTAAGTATGTATTTACAAAAAAAATGTATTTAAGTATTATATCAGCTATCTGGTTCCCATATTACAAGCTCTGCTTAGTTTGGGGCTGGGTAGTGTTGCGTGTGAATTGTAAAAAAAAAAAAAAAACCCTACGTCGAAACGTCACACACACAGTATAATACACAAGTGAGCACTCGCAGACTCAAAACCAGGGCCAAAGACGGAGCTAGACAGAGCTTTTGGTAGGCCCTTTGGCTGGTATAAAAAGAGAAACGATGATTATAGTAGCAAGAGAGAGAATACTATGAGACCACTCACATCAAGTCAGAAAAAAAACCGTGGCACTCCGGGAATGCCAACAAGTGAAAACTTGAACAGTTCAACTGGCCTCTCAGCTCAGTTGGTAACAGCTATGCCTCTTGCGCCGTAGATCGTGGGTTCGATCCCCACCGGGAACAAATATTTGTGTGATGAGCATAGATGTTTGTTCTCTGTCTGGGTGTCATTATTGTATTCTAAGTATTGTATATTGCCAAAATAAAATAATATAAGTATTATATCAGCTATCTGGTTCCCATAATAAAGGTCGGCTTAATACAGGGCTAAAAAGTGTTTTGTGGATTGTCCAGAATATTTATTTAATGTGTAGTACCCATATTGTCTGCCTTATTGTCTAATCACTGGAGACATTCAGTTTTTTTTTGGTATTGGGTATGGTATCCAACTAAAGTTCATTTCAGCGTTACGCAATTCCAAAATACGAATTTCCATCAAGTTCCAATAATTCACTAGGTTTGAATTTCAGTGGTGGTGGCGTTGCTTATGTCAGATAGTTTTACAATACGAAAGTGACAGTTGAAGTTTAGGCTAGGTTTCAAATGTCAAAAATGAAGCCGATGTCGATTACGAGTTGGCCACTGGTGCGTGATATCGCGCACCAGCCCGCACCAGCTCGCACGACACACTATGGGAACGGTTTCGTGCGCCGAGGTGCGCTGTAGCACAGGAGCCTTTTCTGTGTGCGTCGCCGTGCGTCGTCGTGCGCGGTGCGTGATGATCTGCAAAACCACGCACCGTGGGAAGGCAGCATTAGACAACCCCATCCCCAGCAGTGGACTTCTTCAGGTTGCTGATGATATATAACATAACACCGATGATAATTTATGTGCAACCTTATACAAAATGCAGTACCGTTCTCGCACGGCTGAGCTATCTATTAGAATATGTATGAGATTGTAATGCTCTTGTGAGCATGATTTTCGGATGTGAGGCTTCAGAATTTACGTTAGTTAGAGCATCTGTCTACTCCCAAAAGACCTGTGTTAACATAAAAAAAATCCCTATTCATAAAGATTTTTATAATGTTAATCAGATAATAATCAAATGTCCATAAGTTATTCGTCGAGTGTGATTAGGATCCGATGACACAGTGGTCAGCGCTGCCCCGTACCAAGGGGAAGGTCGCGGGTTCAAATCCCGACGCACGAGTCAAACTTATAAAATTTAATCATTGCTTAAATATAGCCCTGTCACTGTTTGAGGTGAAAAATATGAAGTGTTATCGTAGCACTCGCTACTATATAATATAGCTTATGCTAACGTGACAACGTCATACAGCTGTCCACGCGGACGCATCGCTCACTCAAGTAGGAGAGAGACAGATGTCGAACGCTGCCGAACGCGGAGGCCGTGCGTGCTTCTTTGTCGCTCGTTCCGCACTCACGCTCGCACTTCTAGCCTTATATGGAACGCCTCAATCAAGGAATCAGATCAAGGTAATGCCGCATGAGTCATGTTTTTTCGTGCGTGCAGCCAGTTCCATCAAATTATAAGACGTTGTCACGTCTAAAAAAATAGTGGAAATATTTTACGAAGTTTATGAGTCCGTTCCAGCAGCGGTCGAGATTCTTGTCTGAAGCAATTTCCTTTGTTATTTATATACACTCATCGAGTGAATACGGTAGTTCAAACTTCGCTTAATTTCCCAGTAGAGTAGAGAATGTTTGAAAAATAGATTCGGAGAAAATTACGTTTTCTTGCTGTTTTGTGTTGAAAAATCACAAAACAAAGTGTTTAGTTTGCTGGTTGAAAAGTGTTTTTACTACTGGCCACGGTAGACATTACCTATAAGTGAAATTCTCCAAAACGGGAAAGTGTGGAACAAGCGTGCAAAGTCGCGAACAATCATTAGTTTTTATCCGACTTCAAATATTAAACACAGAGCTTCAAGATAAAAGTCAGTGCGTGTTGCCAGTGATGACATATGGAACTGAGACGTGGTCGCTAACTATTGGCCTCGTGCACAAGCTCAAAGTCGCACAACGATCTATATGGAGAGAGCTATGCTGGGAGTTTCACTAGATAGAATATCGTTCTTTTCAAGTCCAGTCCATCCCAAGGTTGTCTGGAAGAGATCGCTTGATGTTTTTCTGTATTCCCTTGTTAATTTTATGTGGTGTGCAATAAACTGTTTTCTATATATCTAGAATCAGAAATGAGGCTATCCGTAGAAGAACCAATGTCACCGACATTGCTCTTAGAATTAGTAAGTTGAAATGGCAATGGGCAGGTCATATAGCTCGAAGAACCGACAGCCGTTGGGGAATAAAGGTTCTCGAATGGCGATCACGAACCGGAAGACGAAAAGTAGGGCGTCAACCTATCAGATGGACTGACGAAATTGTTAAGATCGTGGGAAGTCGATGGATGGAAAAGGCTCAGAATCGTTCTTCCTGAAATGCGTAGGGGAGGCCTATGTCCAGCAGTGGACTTCTTCAGGCTGATGATGACGATGATGATGATGATGATGATACCTACCCAAGTTCGTACCCCAAACTTTACGGTTTCACGGCTACCGACGCATCAAAATTTTACCCCCATCTCGATAATAGGGTAGTATTCACCCCGAGATCAAAGGACAAACGGGGTGGATTCCTTAGATACTTAAGTAGTGGTTTCTATTAAAGTAATTACAGTCATAAAACGGTTATTAATTTAATTAATAAAATTAGTTTAAAACTCTCAAAAGGTGAAGGAAAACATCGTGAGAAAACCTGGCATCGTGTTGACTGGCCTCTCAGCTCAGTTGGTAGTAGCTCTGCCTTCTGAGCCGTAGGTCGTGGGTTCGATCCCCACCGAGAACCAATATTAGTGTGGTGAACACAGATGTTTGTTCTCTGTTTGGTTGTTATATTGTATTCTAAGTATGTATTTACAAATCTGGTTCCCATAGTACAAGCTTTGCTTAGTTTGGAGCTAGATAGTGTTTTGTGGATTGTCTATAATATTTATTACTATTAAAACGGCACGTCAAAAACGTAATATAAGTTCGAAAATATGGGCAAAGTGCATGATAGGAGCCTCCCTAGGGCAGAAATCCTTTCATCACACTGGTTTAAAAAATAATCAAGTCTGTAAGAAGTAGAAGCTAAAGACTGTTAGGCACGTCAGATATTCTGGAGCCAAAGAACGCAGTCAAAAGGAAAAGGTAGTCACAGACATGTCCTTAAATTATATTTGTAATTACCTACTGTAACTTCCTTTTTTTATCACTGGTTATGTCATGACAATAGTCCATAATATAATATCCATATAATTTATATAGCATTGCTTAATAAATTATAAAATTTTCTAGTTTCTAATAAAAAAAATTTTTTTAATCCTTTTATGTTTTATAAATACCTAATAGTTTTTGTAAATAATGTATATTCTGTTGTAACTAATAAAAAGTATATCTATAAATAATTAAAGCTAATTAGATAAAGATCACGACCGTTAAATTAAGGTTGCTGTTTTTTAAGGGAACCCAAGTATTGCCTAAGAATTCCCTTGCTAAGGGTTTTATAATTTTCACATTTTTCAGCTGAATTTCGGTAAAAGAACGAAGGAAAACATGTTATTCGGGTGTTGGGAAACCTTTTGCTAAAAATGTTAATCTTCATTTTAAGCAACCTTTAGTTACCAAGTATAATTTTTTGAGCGAATCTTTTTTTGGTATTTTATCTATACAGGATTATTCATTATTAGCTACACAAACTGACAGGGCCTAATTTTTGGGTCGTGAATATTGGTTTGGCCGAATCAATTTAATTCCTAAACTGATTTAAGTTTTTGTATCAAAATTTTATTTTTATTAATTTCTTTACGGCTATTGTATAATGATTGCCACGGAGAACAGGACGATGACCCACCCAGGCGGTGACTGAACGCAGAGTGTCGCACACGGCGCGCGGGCGCGGATCAAAGGTCAAAATAGGTCAGGCGCCAATGATTCCAAAGGATATTCTTTATCGATTTTATCATTTCATAAATATTTTTGTTTTATTTGTTGAACCTAATTTCTGCGTATTTGCAGCTAATAATGAATAACCCTGTATAGTGCGTCCCACGGATACGCCACATGAAGAGAAAGTACCTTGAATATTATAGAAGGAACATTTTACTGAAAGGAGACATTATTTGAATTTAAAAAACAATTCAAACTGAATAAAAATTTAAAATGGTTACGTTACATTAGATATTTCTATAAATATTTCTCTATTAAAAATAACAAACCACAACAAACACTTCCGAAGTAGAGACCGCTGGGCAAACTTTAGATCGCTTTCAAAACTTTCATAAACTTCTGGGGAATTAAAATTTGTTTCTTACGTTATCGCAACTGTAGTACAAATGTTTATAATAGGGTAAACCCAGTATAGATGCCTCGGTGGGATAGATGCCTCGTTTTAAAAAAAAAACAGCCAAGTGCGAGTCGGACTCGCCCATGAAGGGTTCCGTAGCAACAAGTAACATAATATAAAAGTTCTTGTAGTTCGTCGAAAGGTAAATTGCGGTTTACGATTTATGACGTATAAAAAATACTACTAACTACTAACTACAACACTAGATCTCGTTCAAACCAAATATCGTTGGAAGTTTGCATAGTTGTACATCATATATTTTTTTTAGTTTTATCATTCTCTTATTTTAGAAGTTTTAGGGGGGGGGCAACATTTTACCACTTTGGAAGTGTCTCTCGCAAAAACTAAGTTTAGAAAAAAACAATATAAGAAACCTCAACATCATGTAAAGCAATAAATGTATTGAGTATTGGGTCCCGTCTCAGTTTTAGGACGTGGGATGGACGGTCCATCCCACGTTTTGACGGTCCGTGGGCTCTAAAGTGAAGTGTACCTATTCGAACCAGAAATGTAAATCTACATTAATCTATAGCCGACTACCACACTTAGGTTATACCTACATTGTGATACGGTCCCTTTTATCGGGATTACAGGGGATCTGCGGAGAGATTAAATTATCTTTGGGTCACACGGGTAGGAAGATGCGTATAATCTATTACTATGCTTTTCTGTTCTGTTTTTTGAAGTGACAACGTCTTATAATTCGATGGAGCCGGCTGCACGCACGAACATTACTCATGCGGCGTTACCTCGCTCTGAGGCGTTCAATTTAAGGCTTGAAGTGCAAGCGAGAGCGCGGAACGAGCGACAAAGAGGCGCAATCGGCCTCCACGTTTGGCAGCGTTCGACATCTGTCTCTCTCCTACTTGAGTGAGCGATGCGTCCGCGTGGACAGCTGTGTGACGTTGTCACGTTCAACTATCGTCAGTAAACCGACTTTACAGACAATCGATTTTTTTTGTAATTTATGGGCTCGCAATTTCGCTTGTACTATAGGAACCAGATAGCCGATATATTACTATTTCGATATAATTACTAATTTTTATTGTAAATACATACTTAGAATACAATATAACACCCAGACAGAGAACATACTTCTGCGTTCGCCACACAAAGATTTGTTCTCGGTGGGGATCGAACCCACGACCTGCAGCGCAAAAGGTAGAACCTACCAACTGAGCTGAGAGCCCATTCAATTTATTATTAATTCATTTGAACTGGTGACCTTACGATCGAAAGGCAGGGATGCTACCACTACATCACCAGTGCTTAAAAGCGTCAGTAACCAAAGCTTAACTCAAAGTTTCCCTAAAATATGGTCCTGAACATCATACTCAAACAAAACCACGCGCCAATGCCAGTACATTTGACCCTTGGAAGATTAGCTGGAACCACGACCCAAACTTTGCTAATTAACGGGCTGGGCCCAAGTGCCTGAACCCGTATGAACACTCCTGATATAGGTTTAGGGTGACAAATCAACATCGAGCTATGCTGCGCTGTTCTGCGCTGTGCTAATGTTTGGTCAACTCCCTCGTCTTTTATTTCAATGAGGATACAAACAAACCATGCTGTGCTGCGCTGTGTGAGGCTAGGCTCTGTTTAAGGGCGCTTGTACACGCTAAGAAAATTTGCCGTTCCTGCGGCAGACAAGACAAATTCTTCGTGTAGACGACAAGAATTTTGTCTTTTCCACACACGAAAACGCAACAACGTTCGCCGCGTCGTGTCTTGCGCATATAAGATTTTTTTCGTGCACCACTGCGAGTAGTGTACACAGTTATTTTCTAGTTACGACACGAATTCTTGGGTAGACCCGGCGTTTTTTCTTAGCGTGTACAAGCGCCCTAAGAGGGGGTCGTGCGAAAATTTGAGATTTGTTGTTAAAAAATTCATAACTAAATAACTAAGTGACATTTTAAAAATCGCAAAAGGACTAATTGTAGACTGTACATTTGAGATTAATTCGAATTTAAGTGTGTTAAAAAAATATACTATTTAACATGACATTCTATTTAACGCTAATGAAAATCGTATGTCAGCGTTAAATAGAATGTCATGTTAAATAGTATATTATTCGAATTTATCTCAAATGTATAGTCTGCAATTAGTCCTTTGACGAGTTAAACGACTACACGAGCTGCTGATTACTTATATACTGAGCTAAGCAAAGAGCAGCACAGCTTGATGTTGTTGTTAAAAAAAAGCAGCCAAGTGCGAGTCGGACTCGCCCATGACGGGTTCCGTAGCAACAAGCAACATAATATAAAAGTTCTTGTTTTTCGTCGAAAGGTAAATTGTGGTTTACGATTTATGACTTAAAAAAAAAACTACTAACTAGATCTCGTTCAAACCAAATATCGTTGGAAGTTTGCATAGTAATGTATTACATCATATATTTTTTTTAGTTTTATCTCTTATTTTAGAAGTTACAGTGGAGTTCACACATTTTACCACTTTGGACGTGTCTCTCGCGCAAACTATTCAGTTAAAAAAACGATGTTAGAAACCTCAACATCATTTTTGAAGACCTATTCATAGATAAACACACGTATGGGTTCGATGAAAAAAAGTTTTATGAGTTTCAGTATAAAAAAAAGTATTGTTTTTTTTCTATTTTTGTGTAAAAATCTTAATGCGGTTCACAGAATGCATCTACTCATCAAGTTTCATCAGTCTAGCTCTTACAGTTTCGGAAAAAAATGGCTGTGACATACGGACGGACAGACAGACAGACATGACGAATCTTTATGGGTTCCGTTTTTGCCATTTGCAATTCCGTTTTTGCTACGGAACCCTTAAAACTCCAATTTAAAATTTGTTTATTTGGATCTTTCAACAAATACTACGCTGCTATAATATAGTAATTCAATAAAAACCTTTTAGTAACATAATTTTGTTGCTTCCACCCCTTCCAAGCTTACAAAACAAAGAGGTTGTCAAAAAAATGTTACATTCTTCGAATGGGCTCAAACTCCACTTCCGAACAAAACCGACTACCAACTAAGTTGTTTCAACTCAAGCAGTTTGTGAAAGTTTTGAATAGACACTGCAACTCCTTGTTTTACTGTTTCAACTTTGTGTATTTACTAGTTTCTGTACACGGCTTTGGGTGTCTTGATCTTGGGGTAATTCATTCTGGGGAGTAGTATGATGATGACGATCAGACAGCTCCAGTCATTTGCATTTTCGAGTCTAATTTGAGTTGAGGGAATAAGGTTGTAGTAGTTGATCGAGTGAGCGAAGCGAACGAAGATCTTACAAACAACTTGGCCAATTTGGCATTTTATGTGCGTATGTATTTATGTATGTTTGTCCGACTATAACTTTCGAACCATTGATCCGATCAGCATGAAATTTTTTATGAGAGCAAAAATAAAAAAAGTGATACAAAAAAATCAAGTTACATGTCATTGAAAGAACTTGGTTCGGACATTCCAAAACAGTTTTTATTTTTTTTCTAGGACAGTTTGTTTTTACTATACAAAAAAAAGGTTAAATTAAGATAACCAACGACCCGAGAGCTCCCATCTCTAAGAATTTCGTTGACTTCAAGGTTTTTCTACTGGTCGGTCAATTTGTTTGCTTTCTCTTATTTTTTTTTCTTGAAATATATTAAGGAGGTACTCAGTTTACATAAAATGGTAAAAGCGACCTGGTCTGATGATGGAGCCAAGGTCTGTCCACCGGAACTCTTTAGTCAATTGGCCAATTGAGTTAAAACTTGTTACCATATAAAGTTAGTGAGGGATAGTCAAACAGTGAATCTGGACAGAAACACTTTTTCAAATAGTTATATGTATAAAACACAATGTGTGATGGTGGCACATTTTTTTCTGATTACAACCTATATTTTTTTCGGAGCATTTGGATCGCATCACGAGATCTCAGTTCGGGGCGAACTACTAGCATAAAATATAATGTCTTTAAAAAATCCAGTAATTGAGTTCGTGTAAACCCAGCTTTAAGCAAAGCTATCAAACTTAAGCAATTACAAACTCGACAACTGGAAGCTTGAAGGATTTGCACGTTGATAAGATGTTTCCGATTTAAGTTTTAAGTTTCACTTTCACTCAATACCCAAGTTTGATTAAATCAACTGTCTAAGCGGTCTTTACATAGTAGAATCAGAAGAATCACTTTGAAACGTCTTAATAAACTAGGCGCCACCAGTTCCTAATAGGAACTCTGCTCTAGAGCTGAGAGTGAAGAAGAACAGTAAGCCTACCACAAGCTCTGTCTGGCTCTAATTTTGAATCTTTGTGAGTGCTCAGTACTGTGTGTGTGACGTGTCGACATACGATTTATTTTGTCAACACTCACACAGACTCAAACCCAAAACCAGAGACAGAGCCAGATAGAGCTTGTGGTAGGCGTACTGAGCTGAGAGGCCAGTCAAAAATTATCAAAACTGACAAAAAAACGGACTTTTTCAAATGAATCAGGCCTTTAAATTTGGCCCAACGTCCATAAAAAGGTACAATATCAATCATCAAAGTGAACCTTCGCCATTATTATAACAATACACTGGTGTAGCATTCACTAATGATCATGCACATGGAGTTAGGAACATATTCGCACCTCATGTTATAGAGAAGACCTAGTAGTAAAATTTCAAGTTTAAAAAACTTGAAAAACCGACTTCATGGCCAAACGGGAAGAATTTTGCTTTTCAGATATTTTTTTTCAAATCGGCTCATAAATGACAAATTTATGAGATAACATTAAAAAAAAACAACCGAAATGAGAACTTCCTCCTTTTCTATTTGAAGCGTTTTGGCGTAAAACTTAAAAAACTCATCATATTCTAGTCCATTCCACTTTAGGGGACTTGACTCGTTTTAGGGCTAGATGGATCTGTATAAAAAAATCCAAAATATTTACCTATTGATAATGTTAAAAAAAATTAAGAATTAACAAAAATAAACACAACTTTTGAAATATTTAACAGATTATTGTATGTAAGGTATTTCATACCTTTGATCGTTGCTTATCCTGCATTATAAAATTGAATGCACCGGTTTTGTTTCATTGTTTTTTATTTTTTATATTATTTTTTATTTAAGCAAACCGTGTTTTATAATAACTAATGGTAATTTTTTCGCAGTAATTACTGTAGGTATCAAAGGAACGTAATGTTTTTATTAAATCCCAGTTCATTAGTACCAAAATCTCACAGCTTTTCCATCATAGTCATTTATTTTCCGTGCATTATGACTTAAAAGCGGCTCTACTACCGACGAACAATTCATTTTCCAAGCTCTGTGACCATACAGGAGCCTGATTGTTCTAGTAATGAGGACGTATGTGCCTTTATACCTTTTCTTTGATGTTAAATTTAGGATTTTTGAATAGGGCTTTTGTAAGCACCTTTATAATTGGATTTTGTGAACTGATGAATACGGGTCTTTTTTATAGTTTCAAGAGGTGTAAAAGTGGAGATTATTGGAGTCAGTGGGGACTATCAATATCATATTTTTTTTTATGGCTTTACTCTGTCATTCAGTTGCTAATCTGTCCAGTTGCTCCGGAGGCTTCTGAAGAACCTAAAAAAAAGCATGATGATAGAATCTGCCTGTATAATAGTCACCTCTCTCTAGCCTCAAAGGTTTGCTGTAAGAAAACTCTGCTCAGGGTTAAGCTCGCCTTTTTTGCCTCTACTTCTGTCTTTTTCTTATGTTTTTTATTGTGTGCAATAAACAAATAAGAATAGTAAGAATAGTGGTCATAATACTAACGGCGGCTTACAGTCGTCGAAAGCTCCGTTTTTTTTTTCAAAATATTTACAACAGACGTAGAAAATGTTGAACATACAAAAACTTTCAGTTGAATAAAAAACCTCCTATTTTTTAAGGTTGGTTAAAACAGTCAATAATGTCATACGAGCTCAATGCCCCCACCCAGCTTTGTAAACAATGTTGAACATACAAAACCGACAATTGAATAAAGAACCGCCTATTTTTTAAGTCAGTTATACATAGGCCGAGATTCATAGACGTGACTTTGCTTTACAGCAAAGAAGTCTTCGCAAAGTAAGCTTTGTTTATCGAAGTTTACCTTCAACATTTTGAATAAAGAAGAGCTTGACAGAACTATGAAATATATTTTTGGTTGAAAGTAGAACTTTCCATATCAAAGTAAAGTCAAAGTGCGGTCTATGAATCTGGGCCTTAGAAACCGTCAATAATGCCTGCTCAAAGCTTCAAAACAATACTGTCCAAAACCAAAAGACTAGCAAAAAGCCTACTGTCAATAAAAAAATACCCTCATCAAATGAAATATAGGTTTTTGACAGGCTAAAATTAGTAAATTGCATTTTCTCGCAGTCCACTGATTGTAATCGGGCCAGACGGATTTTATCAAGTAATTTGGGTTGAGGAAAAGCGATTTTTCCGAAGATGGTTCTGGCAACCGATTTTGTTGGAGTTCTTTGAAGATATATTTTATAGATAGAAAACTTGCAAGATGGCAAAAACAAAACTATTTACTCACTCTTCTATTCTATTCTATATTACGACGAAATTCAGTAAACCACTTTTTACCATTCAAATCGATGGTGCAGAGTCCCCATAGTGTTTATCGAGCTTGCCTTGGTTTCGGTAATGGTTTTTTTTCGCAAAAAATAAGACACACGAAATCCACTTTTTTCCATTTTCTTCTCAGATTACTGGGTAGTCTGATAAAAATAGCTGTCAAACACAAACTAACTGACGCAGCATGTTCAAATTTTGACAGGAGTCGACTGACAGATGCTTGTTGGCAGGAGCAGCGTTGCTTTTTCATTATAGAGGTCAGAAGTTCAAAAAGTCATGGACTTATTGACCCACCCTCGTATTATGGGCAATCCATACAGCATTATCTAGTCCCAAATTAATCAGAGCTTGTACTATTGGAACCAGTAGGCCAGCTCTGCCTGGCTCTGTCTCTGGCTTTTATTTTAAGTCTTTGTGAGTGTTGACTAAATAAATCCAACGTCGAAACGTCACACACAGTATACTACACTGCTGAGTACTCACAGACTCAAAATCAGAGCCAGAGACAGAGCCAGACAGAGCTGGAGGTAGGCCTACTGGATGTGCCTGCCCATTTCCATTTTAGTGACCGGACTTTCCGAACGGTTTGCAAAACACTCAAAAACTTTTCAAGCTAGATTAAATAAGAATAT
This sequence comes from Thera britannica, assembly GCA_939531255.2. Classification (NCBI taxonomy): domain Eukaryota; kingdom Metazoa; phylum Arthropoda; class Insecta; order Lepidoptera; family Geometridae; genus Thera; species Thera britannica. The sequence goes on from OW618045.2 coordinate 6,975,499, forward strand.
ACCTAATCAACACTTTATTCAAACATTAAACTTAATTAAGCAATCTGTGTGTATCGCTTTCTGATCCAAAACTCAACGACCCTTACTAAAAGCACCTTCACAAACCAAGTACAGTAGGTTGCACTAAAATGTACACAACCCTGACGCAATAAAATTAAAAGTTATATAGTTTGTTTCGTTAAAACCACACTAAACTGATGAAACATTCTGTAAAAAAAAACATTATCATCCCACTGCTGTGTAAAGGCCTCCCCCACTAAATACACATAGTTAATAGCTTGACATTCAGTTTAATTTCAAATAAAACCTCAACTTATTTAGGTACATTGCTGCACCCTTACAGGGTAGGTCTACCATAAAGCTCGAAAGGACCTAAGCTAAATATGTAAATGCAACATAAATATGAATGATTTCTAGTTCCCAACATTCTGTGAGCCTCTTCCCACCATCTCTATTCGAAGGCGTTCAGATCGTCCCGCCAACGCTTTCTAGGACGACGAGGCCGCCGCAATAAACGTTACTGTTTTTTTAAAAGGACCCTATAAAATAAGGGTAGGAACTAAAACGTAGTTTGTTACCAGTTCGTAACGAAGGTAACAAAGGCTTGGTCGCATGGAACTGGCACCTAAACTCATCTAGCTCTAAAACGTTTCAATGTGATTTTTGCGAAATAATTTCTGACTTTGAATTTGAAATAGATTGTACTGCCCATTCCGAAGAAAACTCCATCTAATACAAAAAACTTTTCGTATCTTCTCTAAGATTCCAATTTACACTAAAAACACTCATGTTCACTAAACATTACCCCGTAAAGGGTCTTGTATCAAGATTACAGTATAACCCGCCTATCTAACCCCTTACGTACTATCATCCAGAGTGCCCTACGGTGGGGTAAAACAAAAGGGCCTTAAATTGAGACTCAATGAAGAAAAACGGGGGTCGTGTTTGCTAAACCCTTGGCTGGTAACGAGCTTGTTACACTGCGAGACACTGAAATAGGATTGCATAAAAATCTATGGTTTTGCCAGGCAAATTCTCAGGCGTGGTAGATATCCTCTAAGTTGATCCTTGGTAGATCGTGTGAAACTGACTCACCGTTTAAAAGTGATCTTTGCGATTTATCAAGACCCACTTTTTGTCTTCAAACGCAGAAGATCGGTCTATGAAAAGATATATTTAATTTGTATAAAAATTGCATTAGATTGGCATCTGTCAAGGTAGTGTCATTTTTATGATTTCGTAATTAGTGAGCGGACTTCTCGTTACTAAACAATAGACTTATAATATTTATTAAAAGCAATTTTTGTTGCAATTTAAATACTTATTTTGTAATTTAACCTCCTTTTTTATCAATAAACATTATTACACCCTGTATAAAAAGAAAGGCGGCAGCTGACAAGAAAGTAATTTAATGCAATTCTTATTACATTTCATTGCAAGGAAGTGTACACTGCCTTGTTAAAGTACTGTGCAAAGTGACAGTTTGAGAGAAACTGTAAATGTAACAGAAACATGCTAGGGAAAATGGTTAAGTTTGAACATAAAGTAATAAATTGATAGAAATGAATTTCTCCATGTTTCACTCAAACGCTGATAAAAGCTTTAGCACCGTATTTTGAACCAAAAATCTACTCTGCTATACCAGCTCAAACCACAAAAAATTATATAAACAAAGTTGATATCAGAATTCTAGTTATTGCTTCCTATCTCTACCTTACTTAAATAATTATAAGTTTAAAAAACTTGAGAAACCGACTTCATTGTCAAACGGCTAAACCGATTTTAATCAAATTTGTTTGGGACAATCTAGAAGTAAAAATAATCTTCCAAATAAAAAAATAATTTTCTAAATCGGTTCATAAATGACGGAGGCATGCAGTTACAAACATTAAAAAAAATATTTTAAAAAAAATGGCAACACCGATTTTAATAAAATTCAAATGGGACCAATATGTTTCAGATAAAAAAAATGTTCAAATCGACAAATGACGAAGTTATGCGGTAACAAACATTTAAAAAAAAAAAACATTAAAAAAAAATACAACCGAATTGAGAACCTCCTCCTTTTTGATTGGAAGTTGGTTAAAAAATAGTAGTGGGCAACAAATATTACACTTTGGCTAATTTCGGGGCTTCATAGAGCATAGCGTGCGTCAGAAAGAGATAGCGCTCTGTACGAAAGCAGAAAAGCTGATTTGTAATATTTATTGCCTACCACCGTAGGCAGTATTCTTGTGACAAAAATAACTTTGAAACGTCTTAATAGTAATAAATAGTATACTAAGCTAAGCTTAGCATAATACACAATAATACCTTAAAACTTGAAAATAATTTTCATTATTTTTCTTTTGACCCCATTTTAGAGCACTAGGGAGAATATTTATCATATTTTTCCCAGAATGGAATGGCAGGCAGTTTCACTTCTATAACATACCATTAGTTATTTAGTTCTAAAGTCTAGGCATAGCTATGAAAGTGATTACTTATAAGAAACTAGGTTTGGGTTGGAAACACATTGTTGAAAAATGTAATTCCCGCTCCAAACTAAGCAGAGCTTGTACTATGGGAACCAGCTATAGCGGATAATACATGATGAATTACTTTTTATGTATGGTAATATTAACTCAAAAAAAAAACAAAAGTGTATTTATTCAGTAGAATCGTAAAAATCACTTTGAAACGTCTTAAAGCTAGGTGAGTCTAGGTGCCAGTTCCATGCGACCAAGCCTAGAAGCCTACTGAGTTTATATTATAACACCCAGACACAGAACAAACATCTGTGTTCACCACACAAATTTTTGTTCTCCGTGGGTATCGAACCCACGGCCTACAACGCAGAAGGCAGCGCTACTACCAACTGAGCTGTGAGGGCTGTCATGATCCAAGTTAATAATTCTTTTACTTTGACATAAACCCTTTTACAAAGAGCTATACTATTACTTTCGGTTAATAAGCTATAAGAATAAAAATGTGATAGCTCCTCGATTTTCTGAACGTTTAATTTCCTATCCATTTCCTGTTTGTTCTGCAACGTGTCACAGGATACACTATAGCATCTTCAGCATAAATATCACTTTTATTAAGTGAAATATTGTTTATGCGGGCTTGAGCAATTTTAAGATGGAAAAACACTAATCAACTCCACACAAATCGCGACATTGTTACGTCATCTGTCACTTACCCATGACCTCTTCGGCAAAGATCGACAAACTTCGCTAAAAGTCGGGGGGGATTAAGAGAGGTTAGGTTATTTTTTGACGTGACAACGTCTTATAATTCGATGGAGCCGGCTGCACGCACGAAAAAACATGACTCATGCGGCGTTACCTCGCACTGAGGTGTTCCATTTAAGGCTTGAAGTGCAAGCCAGAGCACGGAACGAACGACAAAGAGGCACGCACGGCCTCCGCGTTCGGCAGCGTTCGACATCTGTCTCTCTCCTACTTGAGTGAGCAATGCGTCCGCGTGGACAGCTGTATGACGTTGTCACGTTCAACAATCGTCAGTAAACTGACTTTACAGGCAATCGATTTTTTACAAACACCTTTGTATATAATTTTATTTTTCTATTCTAAATATGTATGTACACAATGCGTGCTCTCAATCAAGGAAGGAAAGTCTTTAAGCTAGGTGAGTCTAGGTGCTAGTTCCACGCGACCAAGCCTAGAAGAACAGGCAACAAACTACGGCTTGTTTTCTACAGTTTTTTTGTATGATCCTTTTACAAATCAAAAATAATAATAATTGCAGTGAAGTTCCAGTGTGGTTCCACTTCACTTAGTGAGACGTAAGCAATAATACAAAAGCAAATTAGAGTAATCACCAGTTGCCCCTGAGTCTATATAAATCATATGATTATCTAGGTATATTAAAATTACTTATATTTATGCTAGGGTGTGCAATATTTTTTTATCCCTCGATCTTCTTCGATTGAACGAAGAAAATGCTAGCAATTTGAACCTTAGCTCAACGTCATAAAGATCATTGTAGAACGTAGACGAGATTCTGTACCCACAGATGGTATTGTAATATTGCTAGGAATTTATACAATTTAAAAAGATTCCACAATACAACACACACACATACAGGGTTTATTACATTATACATGATAGCCAGTAGGCCTACCACGAACTCTGTTTGGCTCTGTCTCTAGCTCTGGTTTTGAGTCTGTGTGAGTGCTCACCAGTGTATTATACTGTTTGTGTGTGACGTTTCGACGTAGGATTTATTTATCCAACACTCACACAGACTCAAAACCAGAGCCAGAGACAGAGCCAGACAGAGCTTGTGGTAGGGCCTACAGCTGACACTATGTGCAAGCCTTTTATATTATTTTTCATTTCGCTGGTATGTTTGTTTAAAGAGTAGTAGAGCTCTTTGTGTGTGTCTCGTCTGGGTGCGTACTACCACCATGCCTATTCCTACCGTGAAGCAGCATTGCTGTGTTTCGGTTTGAAGGGTGTGGGTGCCGGTGACATTACTGGCACGTGAGGCTGAACCTCTGTATGCCTCAAGTTGACGGGCGCAGGGAAGTGCATCGTAGGGCACGTTCCTGACGTGCGTGACCTACGAGGCAATGCTTGGCTATGTTTACCAATTAACATCACATGTACATTGGACTTACAATGTCTTCAGTCCATCAGGTGGGTACATAATTCTTATAGTAAAAAAAGCTGCCTTAATATAACTCAAAAAGCGTATAATATTGAGAACAAACCATTATAATTGAGTATATTGTTTGAGCAAACAAATTGAAAACGTCACTTTTGAATTCCCCTTTGTTCCGGGATACGCTTCAGTCACTCCCAGAGCCGTTCAATTTATTTAGATTTACGTAGAAAGCAGGTTTCCAGCTTACCGGTATTTTTTTTTGTGATGACCGTACTTCTTTTTCTTCTTACGTGTCACTGATTCTTGCGAACCAAGTGTGGTGAAAGGATTTATTAGGTTGTATAGATTCGTCATGTCTGTCTGTCTGTCTGTCTGTCTGTCTGTCCGTCCGTATGTCACAGCCATTTTTCTCCGAAACCGTAAGAGCTAGACTGATGAAACTTGGCGAGTAGATGTATTCTGTGAACCGCATAAAGATTTTTACACAAAAGTAGAAAAAAACACTAAAAATTTTGGGGGTCCCCCATACTTGAAACTGAAACTCAAAAAATTTTTTTCATCGAACCCATACGTGTGAATAGGTCTTCAAAAATGATGTTGAGGTTTCTAATATCGTTTTTTTCTAAACTTAATAGTTTGCGCGAGAGACACTTGCAAAGTGAAAAAAAGTTGGTCCCCCCCCCTCTAACTTCTAAAATAAGAGAATGATAAAACCAAAAAAAATATACATTGTACATTGTTGTACATTACTATGCAAACTTTCAACGATATTTGGTTTGAACGAGATCTAGTCAGTAGTTTTTTTTTTTACGTCATAAATCGTAAACCGCAATTTACCTTTCGACGAACTACAAGAACCTTTATATTATGTTACTTGATGGTACGGAACCCTTCATGGGCGAGTCCGACTCGCACTTGGCTGCTTTTTTTTAAATGACCGCACTGAAAAAAGCAAAGCAGGCTTTAACATTTCAATATTTCATCATTTAGTGCTCATTAAATTAGACTAAGCATAGTTATTTTTAATGAATAAACTCACTAATTTATCGAATTATTTTGATTGTCAAGTTAAACTATTTAATTAAACTAGGAATACCAAACTATGTCTTCCCTTATTAAAAAATATTATTAAAATATTCGTGTTACCCCGATGGACCGACAACATTGATAAGATCGCGGAAAATCGGTGGATGGAAATAGCTCACAATCGTTCTTACTGGAAATGTATAGCAGAGGCCTATGCAGTGCAGTGGATTTTCACGCTGATGATGATGATTCGCATTGAATTAAAACCATCGAAAAATGTTAGCATTATAAGGTACGGACAGACGTGCTCATTACAAGCACAAAAGCATGCTTTTATTGAGCAAGTGCTCATTAGTAGCACGTGTGTAATGTAATGAGCATGCTTATTTACCTGATGCGCGGGTAGGGGGGGCGGGGCGTGATCCGAGCACGTCTGAACATGTTTGCTTATTATTATGTTTGCCTATTTAGAAGTATGCTTTTAAACAAGCATGCTCATTTCTGGCAAATGTGAACAGTTGCAGCGCATGCTAATTTTAAGCAAGCTTATTAGCGTGCTTTTTTTGAGCACGCCTGTCAGTACCTTTATATTCAAGAGCATACCTTGGACATTTATAGGAGCACTAAAAAATGCCACTCCAAATCAAGTCAAGAATGTCAAATCAAGTTGTAATCAGTGCTAGTAGGCGCCGACAACCTGCTTTCTGCATAAATTCCTTTGTGACATTCTGAAAATCATTTTTAATTACAAGCGACTGTCAAACATCGGGACCACCGGAAGTTTCAGAAAATTTCAATATCCAACTTGAAATGACGAAGAGGTAGAGAATTTACTGGAAATGACAAATTAAATTTCGTTCTTAAGCCATGGCGATGGCGATCAGTGAAACGCTATCAAATATGCCAGCGATATTTGACAGCGTTTCAGTGGTCGCCATCGCCATCGCGCTAGATGTGTGCAGGCCTACATGAAACAAGATAAATTTAAAAAACTTGAGAAGCGGATTTCATGGCTAAATTGCTGAACCAATTTTGATAAAATTTCTATGGGACCAATCTGGAAAAAATATTTTTATGATATACTTAGGTAAGTAAAATACATTTTTGTTTTTGTAATTACATACCTAGAATACAATATAACACCCAGACAGAGAAAAAACATCTGTGCTCACAACACAAAAATTTGTTCTCAGTAGGGTCTAAACCCAAAACCTACAGCTAGAGCCATCGGGAGTGAGAGACACGGCCTTTAAATCGTACGTGCTCCAGGTGCCTGCGAAGCATGGGGACATGTTCCTCACTTCGGATTTCTGGCCGCCAGGAATCGTCTTTCGTCGCTTTAGGGGTGCGCTAAAGAAAAAATCCCCTAAGATTTGAAGATTTGATTAGTAATTTTATTTTATTTTATTTTATGTATGTTAGTCTCTAAGGTATTTATTACTATAGACCCAAAGTGTTTCATTTTTGTAATGTGTGCATTTGTTGGTCTGAAATAAACGATATTATTATTATTATTATTACAGCACAGAAGGCAGAGCTGACCAGCTGAGCTGAAAGGCCAGTCAATCTCTGAAGCACTAAATCTTTTTTATTCGAAAACTTACATGCGCGTTTTTTTGACGTGACAACGTCTTATAGAATAGAATAGAATACAACTTTATTGTACACCATAAATTATAAGGTAAACATGGTTATTTAAAAATTATTAAAAACTAGATAATAATTATAATTCGATGGAGCCGACTGCACGCACGAAAAAACATGACTCATTTGGCGTTACCTCACTCTGTGGCGTTCCATTTAAGGCATGAAGTGCAAGCGAGAGCGTAGAACGAGCGACAAAAAGGCACGCACGGCCTCCGCGTTCGGCAGCGTTCGACATCTGTCTCTCTCCTACTTGAGTGAGCGATGCGATGCGTGGACAGCTGTACGACGTTGTCACGTTCAACTATCGTCAGTAAACTGACTTTACTGACAACCGATTTTTTTATTTATTTGTTAATTATGAGCCGTGCTTTGTCCTTTCTTGTTTCAAGTCCTTTATATCTCTGTCCAAACTCTAAAGTGACTTCAATCGAAAAATACTTTTAAGTCTTTTGGAATTAATTTAATGAATAAAACATTTTGAACAAAGTCGACAATGTTTTGCGTCTAATTAAAAATCGAATCGATTTTACAAAAATAACTTTTTAACCGACTTCAATATAAAAAGGAGGAGATTCTCAATTTGGCTCTATTTTGAATACGAAAGTTTGCGAGTGTCTGTCTGTATGTTTATTGCTTCTCATATCATACGGCTGAACGGATTTGGATGAAACTTTAAGTATACAAAGTTCGTGACTTATCACAGACTACTTTGTATCCACGTAGGTAGAGTCTGTTCAGAAAGAGAGCCGTCGTGGCCAAATTGTGAACTAACGTTTCGATTTTATATGGCAGTTCATCCCTTTCTTTGTTTCAGCAATTTGCATCATAAAAATTAAATAAAGGAATAGTAGGTACACTAGTTGTGATAGGATCAAAACGCAACAGACGCGCTACGGTATTGGATTGTATTGCCCACTAAACAAAAAATGTGATTAAGCACAGCTGCGCCCTCCAATCTCACGACGGCTCTCTTTCTGAACAGACTCTACCACGCGAGTTGAGCCACGGGTGGATACAAGTAAAAGATATACCGAAAAGGGATATACATTATAAGACATTGATTGAATTATAAAAAAATCTGGGGGATATCTACCATGCCTCATTCAAGTCGTGTATTAATCTGATATTTCATTATTTTCAGATGCCAACACCAGAACACAGACACTCAAAGAATATTATTCTTCAAACATGTAAGTACAAAAACAAACTATTATTTGATAACACTCAAGCAGAAAACAAACATCAGTGTTTATCGAAAAAATGTTTGTTCTCAGCGCGGATCGAACCCATAACTACTCTGCAGATACTCTGATTAATTTCTACTCTATGAAGCTACGCCGTAGCAGATTTCGTAGACCTACTACGGCAGTATTATCAGTTTTTTGTCCTACTACGTTTTTCTGCTATGGTTCAAAACTCTATACCCTTTTTCCGAATGAATTTTCCCAAGGCTACGACGTAGCAATTTGTAGACTTTCTACGCCGTAGACAATCTACGCCGTATACCTAAAAGGCTGTATAAATCAATTAATAAATGCTGTATGTCCCTACGGCAGGTAACGGATAATGGTAACGAATGTTTCGCGAAATGTCACGCATTTATCACTCAAGAACGTATTTGTGTGGTTGCAAGGGTGACTATGGTTCTGGACGTTTAGGGATTTTCTGAGGGATTAATTCTAAAATGTCGAAGATTAAATTGAATAAAAATACTATGACTTAACATAACTTACATATTTTTCATGACCCCCTTCGGTGTCGATCCCCACCGAGAACAAAATGTTTGTGTGATGAACGCTGATTTTTGTTCTTTGTCTGGGTGATAGACGAGTTTTGTATTCTAACTATTGGTATACAAAAATAATACTAAACTATTATAGCTTTCTGGTTCCCGTAATACAAGCTCTGCTTAGTTTAGGGCTAAATAGTGCTGTATGTCCCCAGTGTCCATCTATTTATTTTTATTTATTTGCCAGTAATATAGTTGATGATACTAATTAGTGTGTAATAAGTACCCAATAAGTGTTTAAGTATAAAATTTTTGCAAACTAAAATGCGAGTGTTATTAGATATTTAATTCTCGATTACATGAATAAGAACAGAATGGAAGTCAAATGCTTAAAAGTATTTTTTACTAAAGGTACAGAATTCCAAGACTTATCCTGTCTTTAACAAGCATCATAGCCACCCTACAGCTACGCCTCAGCGGGAGGCACTTTGGGTGATTGCTCGACCCCAGTGTCTCTCCGGATGAGCCTTTGCTGGAAGGATACAAGATCTGCTGTTTTTACACAAAATGTACGCTCTTTTAAACAAAATGTACGCTATATTTACACGAAATGTACGGAAGAATCTCTCCGTTTCCGCCAGCATGGTTACATTAGAGGTTTTATTGTTAGGTGAGTATTGCACGTGCAATAATATAACATTAGTTATTGCTTTGGAGGGCATCTTGAGAATACTAACTAGATACCTCACGATGCTTTTTTTTCCTGTATCTATCCGCTTAAGAGGGAATCACACAGGCGACTCTCCATACAAACGTAGTCCCCTATTTCCTCCCTGGATAATGCCTCTAGTCTAGAGTAACCATTTTGTCTCATACAATCCAGATCTGCTATATACGTGCTCGTATGTTTTCTTTTTTTTTCAGAAACTTATTGATAAAGAAAATATCACCTCCAATTCATATTTCATATGAGGGTCATATTTTCTTTATCAATAAGTTTCTGAAAAAAAGGTAAACATACGAGCACGTATATAGCAGATCTGGATTTTATGAGACAAATTGGTTACTCTAGAGGCATTATCCAGGGAGGAAATAGGGGACTACGTGTGTATGGAGAGTCGCCTGTGTGATTCCCTCTAAGGGTTGGTTTTGGTCTAGGTACATAAGAAGAGATGGTCAAGTAGTAGTGCCCCCTTCTCAATTCTAAGGTCGTGTGTTCAAATCCAGTCGTGTTCCAATGAGTTTTTTCTGCTAGATAGTGTTGTGTGAATTGTCCACAATATTAATGAATTAAACTTTTTATTGCAACAGAATCCAAAATCGAATAATAATAATAATATACAATAAATATTGTGGACAATTCACACAACACTACCCAGCACCAAACTAAGCAGAGCTTGTAATATGGGAACCAGATAGCTGATATAATACTTGAATACATTTTTTTTTAAATACATACTCAGATTACAATATAACACCCAGACAGAGAACAAACATTTATGTTTACCACACAAATATTTGTTCTCGGTGGGGATCGAACCCACGACCTATTGCGCAGAAGGCAGAGCTACTACCAACTGAGCTAGAGGCCAGTCAAATACGTATAATCAGTAGGATCAGTTCAAAACGTCTTAAATTTGTGAGTCAAGGTGGCAATTTCACACAACCAAGCCAAGAAGAACAGGCAACAAACTACGGCTTGGTTCATGCTATTTTTTTGGATGATTATAAAACAAAAATAACAATAATAGCAGTAAAGCTCCAGTGTTCATTTAGAATTGAATACAACACATTTGCCCAGCCGTTTTCATGTACAAAGTGTTTCCAGTAACAAACATACTCGTGTATACGACAGGTGCCCGCTGTTTCCTAAGAGCTGATGAAAAATTCAAAGCCGTAAGTGGCTGTTCAAAATTTAAAAAGAAAACAACGGCTCTTAAAGTCGCATCTAAGCCTCTTAACGGAACGTTGGGTCCAACCCGTTTTTAGTAATATAAGCTTTATTATTTTGCTCCATTGCATTGGTGTAGGTATGCACAATGTATAGTGGCGGAATGAAAATGTTCGTCGATTTTCAACTTGATTTGTTCAAAGAACTTATCACGATCACATACTACGTACTACCTTTTGAAATTGAATAGACAGAATACACCGATAGGTTAACGTCACAAATTATGTCAAAATGTGTTCATGATCAAGCGAAAACCGACTCTAAGGTGACGAATATTTTCATACCGCGACTGTACATAAATGTTTAAAAAATATTTAGAGTAAGTAGCACACATCCCCTATTACATAGCTGACATGCAAAAGTTGTGGGTTCATAAAATCCAAGTTATAAAAACAAAAGTTACAAATTAACTACATAAATTTGCCGTTTAGCCTCAAATATTGCAGATTAGCGTGTATTTTTGCTACCGTATTTTTAGTAATCAATCAAACAAAATTATCTATACTAATATTATAAAGAGGAAAGATTTGTATTTATCTATGTTTGTAATGAATAAACTCAAAAACTACTGCGCCGATTTCAAAAATTCTTTCACCATTAGAAAGCTACATTCACCCTGAGTAATATAAGTTATATTTATGTATTTAAAAAATAAATGTCCACCCGTGCGAAGCTGAGACAGGCCGCTAGTACATCGTATTTTTGTACTAGCTGTGTTTTCCTTGTTTTCCTTCGCCGATGCACATACATTTTTCTATGAGATAAGTCTGGTTGTGCATGACTGGATTTAAACCTAAGACTCTTCAGCGGGAAGGCAGGTTCACTCCCACTAACCTGGTGCTCTTTTTAACCCAACTTAAAAAAGGAGGATTCAGTTCAATAGCACTTAACAACAATGGAAACAATTTGGAAATGCTATTTGACTTCCCAAAATGAAAAAAGAATGGAAACGAAAAATGACAGCGGTATTTGACAGCGTTTCACTGATCGCCATCGCCACCGCGCTAGATGAAGGCGCCAGCACACCTTGGTTGCTGGCGATGGCGATCAATGAAAAAAAAAAAAAAAAAGCCGTATAATTTCCTTACATACGAGTATAAGTACAAGACAAGACCCCTCTTTGGGTGAAGGCCGCCTCTATCTTCTTCCATGCCTCTCTATTTCTCCCCAGATTCATCCAGTCTTCTCCAGCGTTTTGGGTTATGTCGTCTACCCATCGTCTCATTGGCCGGCCCACGTTTCTTTTTCTTACTGGTCCTTTCCATTTGGTTGCCTTTATAGTCCATCAATCGTCAGTGTACCGGAATAGATGCGATCAATGAAACACTGTCAAATATCGCTGTCAAATTTGACAGCGTGTCACTGATCGCCATCGCCATCGCGCTAGATGTGCGCTAGGCTTAAAGCTAGTTAGTCATACGTAATACCAGGGATGTCAATAATTCGTATTATTAAACCAATAAACCCAGCTCAGGTTATAGTAACAACACGTACAGTCGACAGCAAAAGTGATAGTTTACTATAAAGCGTCATCATTATCTTCTTTTATTAATATTCTCTTTGAACATTAATCACTTCATCACTTCACACGTCATCACTTTGAAGGTGCATCTATAGATGTTGATATTGATGTTATTGACGTGACAACGTCTTATAATTCGATGGAGCCGACTGCACGCATGAAAAAACATGACTCATGTGGCGTTACCTCACTCTGAGGCGTTCCATTGAAGACTTGAAGTGCAAGAGAGAGCGCGGAACGAGCGACAAAGAGGCACGCACGGCCTCCGCGTTCGGCATCGTTCGACATCTGTCTCTCTCCTACTTGAGTGAGCGATGCGTCAGCGTGGACAGCTGTATGACGTTTGCACGTTCAACTATCGTCAGTCAACCAACTTAACATCCGATTTTTTTTGTAGTATTTGATTGAATTTTGAGTTACTTGGTCCTGAGTATCTGGTCATTTTAAAGTCACCACACTGTTTTGGAAGAACTATTGACACGACAAGAATACGACCAAATCTATCTAGGGGATAGATACAGTGATTATTTTATTTATTTACTAGTGGCCGCTGGGGCTTCGCTCGCCCGCTCACTCTATTCCAAATTATAATCCATTTTTGTGCCAAATTTCATCCAGATCCGTTCAGCCGTTCTGGCGTTATTGAGTAATAAACATCCATCCATCCATACAAACTTTCGCATATATAATAATTGTAGGATAAATAAAAAAATAAAGGGTATAACTCTTGTCCCTGAAATAGCTTCAAGGCATATCTGAAAACATGACCACTGCCCGTGCCTGTACAAGTGACGTCACTTCCGCCGGATATTGGACCGTGCCCAAACACGTGATACCGTGATACAATCCTACGGGGAAATTAAGATAATATGGTGCAGGGATCTCTGTATCTACCTGTCTGTAGGCCTACCATAAGCTCTGTCTGGCTCTGTCTCTGGCTCTGGTTTTGGGTCTGTGTGAGTGTTGACTAAATAAATCCTACGTCGAAACGTCACACACACAGTATATATAGGTACACTGGTGAGCACTCACACAGACTCAAAACAAGAGCCAGAGACAGAGCCAGACTGAGCTTGTGGTAGGCCTACTTTTGGCCTGGCCCATACGTGTAGATCAAACTTTACTTATTATGCTGTCGTAAAAATATCCCAGTAGTTCTATGCTAGCGTGTTTTTTTCATAACTCGAAATGTAAAAATATCCTAGTAGGTCTATGCTAGGGTGTGTTTTTTTGTAACAGAACTAGTGGGAAAGAAATATGCCAGTAGTTCTGTGCTAAGGTGTGTGTTTTTTGTAACAGAAAAAAGGAGTGGGAAAAAAATATCCCAGTAGTTTTGTGCTAGGGTGTGCTTTTTTCGTAACAGAACTAGTGGGAAAGAAATATGCCAGTAGTTCTGTACTAAGGTGTGTGTTTTTTGTAACAGAAAAAAGTAGTGGGAAAAAAATATCCCAGTAGTTTTGTGCTAGGGTGTGCTTTTTTCGTAACAGAACTAGTGGAAAAGAAATATGCCAGTAGTTCTATGCTAGGGTGTTATTTCGTAACAGTACTTGGGAAAAATATCCCAGTAGTTCTATGCTAGGGTGTATTTTTTCCGTACAAGAATTACGAAGAAAAAATCTCTAGTTTTGTCAACAGAACTGTTCAATCAAACTACTAGGAACAAACCCACACCATGCGCCCATGCTTCAAAGGTTCATCAAACTTCCTCAAACCAAAGTTGCCTCAATCTGAAGTTAGGTACATAATAAATGCAGTGAACATAGACTCGACATTAAGGCCTAAATTAATATCAGGCCTCAACTGGAAATGGGGGTTGAAAGTTTGAAATATTTGCATGCAGGGTTGCCATTTACAGGCATGATTACTCCACTCTGAGAAATACTACTAAATTAAACACATATACCCAGAAAAAACGAGAAACATGAAGTGCATTTTTGATTAAATTGTATTTTTTTGTAATATAAAAATTTTTTTTTTTGTAATAATGGAAACTAAATAAATACTTTTTGAAATACCTCCTGATACACAGTTAAGGAATCTTCATACTGTAACATATATTATTACTAGCTGCCTGTCCCGGCTTCGCACGGGTGGACATTTATTTTTTAAACACATAAATATAGCCTATGTTACTCAAGGTGAACCTACGTCCAGCAGTGGACTGATATTAATTGATGATGATGGTGAAAGAACATTCTATAACGTTTAGGAGCACTATTTTCTAGAACATTTTGTCCAAATCTAGAATTCAGAACCGTTTGCATGGGTATATTTGAGTATTCTAAATAATTCTGGATTACTAACGTTTGGGTGGGAGCATTCTGGATGCTAACCGATTATTCTGCTAACTGCTAACTGATTATTCCAGATCATTATAGAGCGTCTATGTGCATTCTGTTCTCGTCAAAGCCAAGAATTTCCAGAAAAATCCATAAGTGATAGAATAGGATAGACATAGAGAAGTCCCCACGTGTTAGAAAAGGATAGACATAGATTTCGAAACTTTTGCCCCTTATAAATTAATAACACCAAAATATTGAATATAAACTATCCTATCTTTTAAGTTGGACCATATTATAGACGGTTACAAAATTTTATCAAAATCCGTTCGGTAGTTTCGGAGTTTATCGCGTTCTAAATTGTGACACGAAAGATTTATATATATAGATTAGAGCAGATAAAACAGAGAATAACAAAGCTGTTACATAAAGTGGTAAATTATAGCTAAAATGTAGTAACTAACAAGATTTGTCTCTAAAAGTCAGCAAAAAGTGTTGTGCGACACCCCTAAATCAACTACCTTACATTTGGCGAGCGAACAACGAGCTGTCTTCTCACATTTAGTCCGCAATATTTCTTCCACCCTCTGTGTACCCAAGGAAATCTTGAAACAAAATCCCCATTCAATATAGTAAATGTCTCCTTTACAACTTCACACGAATCCCAACCATACCCACCTAAACAAAGAGTCTAGAATTGCTTGGAATTTTGCATGCAATTAAGTTGAAAATTGGTTGGGATGTTTATGTTTTGCATAATAGTGTTCTTGGCATTTTTGCTAGTATTGCATCGGACAAACTATTGAAGCTGTTTCTGTCAGTTTATTTGCATTTTGATTATATTTTTACATTTGCTTGTGTGAATATCTCATACAGATTAAGATTGGTAGAAAGACGAGTCTATGAAAAGGAATGAATTAAAAATAAATATATTATGGACAATTCATACAACACTACCCAGCCCCGAACTAAGCAAAGCTTGTACTATGGGAACCAGATAGCTGATATAATACTTGAATACTTACATTTTTTTTTCTAAATACAATTACATAAACACCCAGACAGAAAACAAAATTGTGTATAATATTTATTTACAAACCAGTTTATAAAATAATCAATTGAATCATCGATTCAATAATAAGGCCAAAACGTGCAAAACGTTAGCCTTCAACAAACCAAACAGTTGGTAAATTGTCCCGTAACACGGGTCCCCTAATCCGTGTCAATCAGGTGTCAGCGCTGACATCGGAGTGCTAACCCTTAGCTTGACAGCTGACCGGTGACAAGCAGTGACAACCCTTGCCGATTATTATTGAGGTTTTGCAAGAATTATACAAAAAACCGCTTGGATGATCAAGTAGTAGTAGAGCTCTTTGTGTTTGGCTCGTCCGGGGAAGTACTACCACCATGCCTATTTCTGTCTTTTTCTTGAACCAAGTGTGGTGAAAGGATTTTAAGTGCGCCTCAAAGAGGCTCCTTTCGTGCACTTGACACATATTTTTGAACTTTTTGGGTTCTACGATATGCCGGTTTCCTCACGATGTTTTCCTATTTCTGTCGTGAAGCAGCATCGCTGTGTTTCAGTTTGAAGAGTGTAGGTGAAATTAATAGTACATTAGGCTTTATTCCAATATGCCTTAACTTGATGGACACAGAAGAAAGAAAAAATATTTATTTATGACGGCACTCGGTAGATAAGAGAAACATGACCATTTTGGATACTTATCAAACAAAAACAATTTAAAATAATATAAGAAGTGAGGTGATGGAAGAATACATATAGTAATACATTGAAATGGTATCTCTCAATCCCACGTGATAATGACACAAAATGATATCCAACTCAGGACCTGAGTTGGATATCATTTTGTGTCATTATCATCGATGCCCTTATGACAACATCAACCTGAGTCTCAGGTTGATGTTGTCATAAGGGCATCGTAGGTCACGTTTCTTACGTGCGTGACCTGCGAAGCACTGCCTTATATGAGATGATTCCCACTTATGAACCATGTTTGTTCCATCTGCTACTTGTAGAAAACTCATCAAACTTTTTTAGAATATGGTAACAAATCTACATGCTGCGTGTTTTACTTGAAATCCGTAAAAAATATGCAAATGTTTTAAAAAAGGATCAAATGAATACTGGATTAGAATAAAATCTAAAATAAAAAAAGCAATTTCATTCAATGTGCCCTCCGCATATTAAAGCCAAAAAGATTGTTTGCACATGAAAGTATATAAAGGTTCTTTGCGCATGACCTAGAAACCCGACTTTGGTGTGGTCTGATATATAGAGCTTTGGAAAGTCATCTTGTCATTCATGCATTCAGGCAGAGTTTGAGTCTCAGTCTCTCGTCACAGACAAGGCTGGCGAAAAAAGTTTTTGAAAATGAAATTGATTAAAGATGTACGCGGGCGTACAAGGTTGTACGCAAACACAAAACATTGAAATTTCTGTAAGATGTGTTCCAAATTCAAAATTAGTATAGAATTATAGAGTTTGGTAATGGGTTTCCAACCCAGAAGCCTTTATGTTCCATACATTTTGTATAGAGCTGAGTCCACTGGCCAAACTTTTAATTAACAAACGACGCATTACTGCTGCCTATGTCTTTGTCTGCCTCGTACAAAAAGTCTGAGACAGTAGACACGAGTCAGCACGGGAGAGAGACAACTGGTGGCCTTATAGTAGCAGGCCCGCCTTCCGATCGTAAGACCGTGGATTCAAATCCAGTCGTGCACCAATGAGTTTTAAGTACACCATGCCAGCACTGTCAAACGGTGAAGGAAAACATCGTGAAAACCAATGTTGTAGAACCTAAAAATTTCAAGTGACAAGGGCACGAAAGGAGCCTCTTTGAGTTGCAAAAAAATCCTTTCACCACACTTCGATAGAACTAGTGACACAACAATAAGAAGCAGAACAGCTGTCGTGAAAACCGCACATGACAGTCACGTCATTCATTGGCGCACGACTGGATTTGAATCCTCGTAATCTCTCGTGCTGACTCGTGTCTACTGTCTCAGACTTTTTGCATGAGGCAGACAGAGGCAGCAGTAATTCACCGCTTGCTCTAACCATAGTTTGACCCACAGAATACTGAATACAGTAGAAATGTGATCATGCGTATGGGAGCCAATATCGCCACTTTTACATTTCCACTATTATATTTAAAATATAAATAAGTATGAGGATTATAAGATTTCTATGTTTTATATTGTCGCTTAACTTGTTCGTAAAGTAATTCTTGCGCTGCTGCAAGGCATTTTTCACTTTACGACTCCCGAAAAAACTGTTGAATTTGTATGGAAAAACGGGCATTCATGTATTTTGGCGACACTTTTCCGGCCACATGGCCGTTCTACTTTGCTATGTGGTTTGACCATTGATTCATTTCTATTCAAAACGCGTATTCGATACGAATAGATTCTTGTGTTTCTGCCCGCTGACAGTACGCCCACGCCCTTATACGAACAATTTTCAGCTCCACTGAGCCAAGTAATGTTATTTATCTACTCAAATGACAGGATCCGATATAAATAAGTAAATCATTTCGTTTGCGAAGCTTTTTGAACTCTATGACATTATCCATAAGAGGGTTTTAAAGTTACATCTTATTTTGGTCCGACTTTAGAAGTAACTAACCTTTTATAAATTTTGCAAAAAATAAGATATTTTTTGTAAAATTGTCACCTTCCAAGGGCAACTCATTCATCATCATCATCAGCCTGGAAAAGTCCACTGCTGGACATAGGCCTCCCCTACACATTTCCAGGAAGAACAATTCTGAGCTCTTTACATCCACTGGCTTCCTGTGATCTTAACAATGTCGTCGGTCCATTTAGTGGGCGCCCGCCCTGCGTTTCTTCTTCCGTTCTCCGTCTTCGGTTCTCAATTTGGTTGTAGTTGTTGTGTTTTTTTTTCTAATGTTTGTTATATCGTCTTAATATGTCAATTTCAAGAAAAAGTTTTTTATCTGAAAGGTTTCACACCGGTCTCATAGAAATTGTATCAAAATCAGTTCAGTAATTAGGCCATGAAGTGGGTTTCAAGTTTTTTAAACTTCAGTCGATTTCTAATGTTTTTGAAACTTCACTTATTCATAATATAATAAAAAAATCGGTTGTCTGTAAAGCTGGTTTACTGACGATAGTTGAACGTGACAACGTCGGACTCAACTCGGACTCGGACTCTTACCCTTACCTGGGCTCGGGCTCGACGAACGACGGAACGGTGGAACGACGGTTACGACGCATGAGTCATGTTTTTTCGTGCGTGCAGCCGGCTCCATCGATTTATAAGACGTTATCACGTCAAAAAAGCAATTGCAGGTAACAAAAAATGTCCCGTGGGAACCAAACTCAAACCTTGTGTACCAGCCAATCCTCTGCCCCACTAAGGTCATACACACGCTTGGCAACATTAATTTATCATCATCGTATATCGATAACGTTATTTCAAATCAATGTGTCTCGACTGACAGGCGATTAGTTGCTGTACAGTTATTGATGGAACAAGGCTGATAGATTACATCGTGTGTTTAGCATTTTACGAACCTTTGTGCCATTGATTTGTATTTGCAGTAGTCTTATGTACCATAAACAGCCAAATGCGAGTCAGACTCACCCATGAAGGGTTCCTTAGCAGCAAGTAACATAATATGACTTAATATTTTAATTTACTGAATAAATGGTAAAAAGCGGTTTACGATTTATTACGTATTAAAAAAATCTGTTGTCTGTAAAGTCGGTTTACTGACGATAGTTGAACGTGACAACGTCATACAGCTGTCCACGCGGACGCATTGCTCACTCAAGTAGGAGAGAGACAGATGTCGAACGCTGCCGAACGCGGAGGTCGATTGTGCTTCTTTGTCGCTCGTTCCGCGCTCTCGCTTGCACTTCATGCCTTAAATGGAACGAGCGAGCGAGGTAACGCCGCATGAGCATTTTTCGTGCGTGCAGCTGGCTCTATCGAATTATAAGAAGTTGTCACGTCAAAAGTTTGACCGCAACCGCTGTGCCGCTCCATAAGAAAATGCGGCGAGGTGGGGGCCGAAGAAAAAAGAGCAAGAGAGCACATGAGATCTCGATATTGTCAGATAGATCTTACGATATCGTAAGCGATATGTAATTTTATCTAGCGACTAGTGGAATCCCACGCGACTTCGTTCGTGTTGAGTCCATGCAAACTTCAACCCCCGCTTTGTTTTAAAGTTCAATTTCTTCGTTTTTCTTGAAATAACCCTTTAATTTTCAACTTAAGAGCAAAAATGGTGGTATCCAAAGATGTTGGAAATGTAATTTCTGACAAGTTTGGGCATGATCATTATCACGCTAGGATACCTACTATCTAATTTATCAAAAAATCGTAATGGGTGGAATTTTATTTTCTTCAAATAGTCAGATAGTCAGATAGTCAATTTATTAATAATTATCACAAATTATAGGTCAGATACAAAAAGGTAACATACATTTAAATAATACGTATTTATAAGTAGGTAGTACTTACCTATTAAATTATAAACAATTTTTATATTATCAATAAAAATAATTATAAAATTCTATTTAAAATATTCTTCCACACTATAGAACGCCCTCTCAAGGAGCCATGATTTTAGTTTTAATTTAAATGATGGAAGGCTTGGTGCATTTTTGATGGTTTCTGGCAGGCGATTGTATAAGGGAGGCCCCATCACATGAGTGAGTTTATTCGACCTGGCCAGTCTGCGGGTCGTGGCAGCAAGCTTCTTCGCCCCGCGGGTGTTATAGGGGCGAGTGTGACCGTCCCCACGTGTACTAAACATCTCCTGGTTCTGCCTCACGTATATAGCCACCTGGAGAATGACAAGCGAGGGCAGCGTCAGTATCTTTAACTCCTCGAACAACGGTCGTGCCGACGTCTCCCGTGAGACTTTAGCGATCGCCCTCACAGCACGTTTCTGCATGCGAAAGACACGCTCCCGATCGGCAGCGCGTCCCCACAGTTCGACACCGTACTGGAGGAGGGAGTGCACTGTCGCAAAGTAACACGTGCGGACCACGTCGGCAGTGACAACGCGAGACAGTCTGTAAAGCGCATAGCATGCGCTCCCTAGCCTGCCACACAGCTTGTCAATATGTGAGCCCCAGGTTAGGCCTCGATCGACATGGAAGCCGAGGAATGAGATCGACTGGAACTTTGGTTTTCGCTCTTTTTTTGGTATAAATGTTTAAATGTCTGCTTCTACTAAACTACTGGTAAAATGTGCAAAAGAGAGATTTTGGCGCTATAAATATTGATCAAAAGAATCGGTTATTTGAAATTACCTACCTCAAAATTAACTCTTAAATTCAGTGTAAAAAAGGTGATTTTGCATTGAACTCTTGTTTCGAGTGACAAAAAAGAACAATGTCCAACGATGGGTCCCTTTTGCAACGAAACGGAATATAAAATGCGCTAAAAGGTATTCCTGAAAAAGGTTAATGTATGTAACGAATACAGACAGATTACTGAATGTTTTTATTTCAGTTTTTTGTATAAATAATTGATGACCGAATAAAGGACTAGCTCTGCCTTCTGCGCCGAAGGTTGTGGGTTCGATCCCAC
The DNA here is from genome assembly GCA_939531255.2 of Thera britannica. Lineage (NCBI taxonomy): Eukaryota > Metazoa > Arthropoda > Insecta > Lepidoptera > Geometridae > Thera > Thera britannica. The sequence continues at coordinate 6,996,856 of OW618045.2, forward strand.
CGAGAACAAATATTTCTGTGTTTGTTCTCTGTCTAAGTGTTAAATCAGCTATCTTTTTCCCATCGTGCAGGTTTTTTAAGTAACTAGCTGATGGAACAAGTATATGGCCCACCTGATGTTAAGTGGTAACCATCGCTTATAATAAAGCAATGCCTCGTAGGTCACGCACGTCAGGTTCGGGCGCTACGATGCACTGCCCTGCGTCCATCAACTGGAGGCACACAGATATTCAGCCTCACGTGCCAGTAATTTCACCGGCACCCACACCCTTCAAACCGAAACACAGCAATGCTGCAACGGCAGAAATAGGCATGGTGGTAGTACTTCCCCGGACGAGCCCTTCACAAAGAGCTCTATTACTACAAAAATGCTATGCTTATGCTTATAGGTTATGCTTAGTTTAGGGCTAGATAGTGATGTATGGATTGTCCACAATATTAATTTATATTTATTTGCCCTACGCCAGAGAAAACAAATAAAAAACACTAACTTTGGAAAATTTGCCATATTAGTCTTCTTCTTCTTATTGTGTCATTGGTTTCTCACTCAAGCCCACTCGTGTGTCTGGTTATTAAATTGTATTCTAAGTATTGTTAATCCGAAAACTCTTCATTGATTATAGCTACAATTCTGTTTTACTTTATTAGACGGCAAACCATACAACTACTTAAATCGACGCCAGTATGTATTTACAAAGAGTAAGCGCCCCAGCCTTCTAATCCTAAGGTAGTTGGAATGTTGGTTGGAATCATGTCGTGCGCCAATGATGCGTCGTAATGCGTGTTTAAAGCTAGTGCTCTCAAACAGTGAAGAAACATCGCCAGGATGTATTGCAGGGGCAATACGAACAGAGCATCGTAGGGCATATTCCGTTTCTGCGTGACCTGGGAAGCAATGCTTTTATGTGTTAAACCATTTAGAAAACCATAAAGAAAAAGTTTAGAATAAAAGATTGCAGAAACCTATTCAACCAGTAAAGTAGTTTTTGACCCAAATTGCATGTCATTTTGACCCAAATGACATGCAGTAATAAAAAATGCAATTCTGCTGAAACAGCCGCTTTCATTGCACATTTGCGATGCTGTTTGCTGACGTCCCGGGGGATAAATTATGTAACGTGACAATCCAGAATAGCACCGGTTTGAACGCACCCGAGCAAACGCGGGAATTTTACAAAAAAATCGGTTGTCTGTAAAGTCGGTTTACTGACGATAGTTGAACGTGACAACGTCATACAGCTGTCCACGCGGACGCATCGCTCACTCAAGTAGGAGAGAGACAGATGTCGAACGCTACCAAAAGCGGAGGCCGATTGTAAAAAAAAAAAAAAGCAGCCAAGTGCGAGTCGGACTCGCCCATGAAGGGTTCCGTAGCATCAAGTAACATAATATAAAGGTTCTTGTAGTTCGTCGAAAGGTAAATTGCGGTTTACGATGTATGACGTATAAAAAAAAAACTACTGACTAGATCTCGTTCAAACCAAATATCGTTGAAAGTTTGCATAGTAATGTTCTACATATATTTTTTTTAGTTTTATCATTCTCTTATTTTAGAAGTTAGAGGGGGGGGACCAACTTTTTTCCACTTTGGAAGTGTCTCTCGCGCAAACTATTCAGTTTAGAAAAAAACGATATAAGAAACCTCAATATCATTTTTGAAGGCCTATTCATAAATACCCCACACGTATGGGTTTGATGAAAAAAAAAATGTTGAGTTTCAGTTTCTAGTATAGGGACCCCCAAAATTTATAGTTTTTTTTCTATTTTTGTGTAAAAACCTTAATGCGGTTCACAGAATACATCTACTCACCAAGTTTCATCAGTCTAGCTCTTACGGTTTCGGAGAAAAATGGCTGTGACATACGGACAGACAGACAGACAGACAGACAGACAGACATGACGAATCTGTAAGGGTTCCGTTTTTGCCATTTGGCTACGGAACCCTAAAAAGCAGCATGCAGCCGGCTCCATCGAATTAATAAGACGTTATCACGTCAAAAGTACTTTAAATAATATCGGCCATCTTGCACGAAACCGTCTGCTTTACCGACAGGTGCATCTGCATTACTTACTCTAAGGCCAGTATTCAGAAACAGTGCTTGGGTCTGAGTCGAGCCTCAAGCATAGATTTTTTGACAGTTTGTATATATTTTGAACGTCTCAATTTTCGGAGTACATAGACCCCTACTCTACATGTTTTAACAGATTTGATGTGCAATCTCTGAGTAAAATATGCTAATTTGAAGCTCATACATAAAATATGTGAGCCCGATTAGTGTAATGTAAATTAATGGACGTGTCTATGACTAACCTTCTTAGATTTAGAAAATTTTATAAATTCAGCTAGACATTTTCACATTTGCAATGCTGCTGTTTCGACGACAGCACGATAAGACAGGAAACCACTCATAATCAGGTGAGCCTGCTCGATTCACACTTTTTCTATATTAAACAAAAATACCTTGAACTAAAGGAACAGTAGGCCTACCATGAGCTCTGTCTGGCTCTGTCTCTGGTTCTGGTTTTGAGTCTGTGTGAGTGCTGTCTTAATAAATCCTACGTCAAAACGTCACACACACAGCTTAAAGCACTGGTGAGCACTCACACAGACTCAAAACCAGAACCAGAGACAGAGCCAGATAGAGCTCGTGGTAGGCCTATACAACGTGTATCAAAATATGTGTACTATCCTGAAGGGGGGTGAATTTCCACCCCCCGGGGAACAACTTTTGTTCAACGACTTTTCGAACTTCGATTGGTATCTCTGAAAAAAACTGCAACGAAGTTTCAACATTAACAGCTGACTTCATACAAAGTGACAACCCTAAACTCAGCTACAGAGGTAGTAGGTAGTAGTAGTAGACCTACAGAGGTAGTAGGTCAAGGGGTCAAGGGGTTACAAGGATAGGGTTTTCAATTTATTTAGGCATTATGAAATTAAATATTTTTGTATGGGAAACTGAAAATAGGAATTTTTAATTATCTCCCCTCCACAACTGATCACCATTGTGGTCTGAAACCCCCCACCTTCGCATAGTACACATATTTAGATACACCTTGTATAACGTTTCTTTACTTAAAAGTTTTTTCAAGTTTGTATTTTTGTTAGAAAGTACCATAAGATATTGTAATAAAAACAAACTCAAGCAAGAAGGCAACTAAAATTATCCATCTTTTTTCAATACATATTCATAAAAAAACTTTTTACATTAAAAAAATCCCTATTCATCAAAATTTTGGGCCCGAGAGTTTGCGAAATAGGTGTTCGGCTCGGACCCCTATTCACAAAGAAGTGTATAGCGAGAGCAAATGAACCATAATTTTAAACAAGTATAGTGGCGAAATGAAAATGTTCGTCGACGGAATGAAAATGTTCGTCGATTTTCAACTTGATTTGTTCAACGTATCACGATCACATACTACCTTTTGAAACTGAATAGACAGAAAACACCGATAAGTTAACGTCACAAATTATGTCAAAATGTGTTCATGATCAAGGCACTTGTGCTAGCGAAAACCGACTCTAAGGTGACGAACATTTTCATACCGCGACTGTACAAAGCGATGAAATCGAGCCAAACCTGTAAATAGAGCAGTCAAAATGGACTATTTCTACTAATGATTGTAATATGGACATTTAAAATCCCGTCCCAGGCACTGTAGCGTCCAATAAGTTATTTTGACTCGCCTCGCAGCTCAGTTGGTAGTAGCTCTGCCTTCTGCGTTGTATATAAGCCGTGGGTTCGATCCTCTCCGAGAAAAAATATTTGTGTGGTGAACGCATAATGTTTGTTTTATCTGTCTGGTTGTTATATTGTTCTAAGTATGTATTTACCTCGTCACACATTTCCAGGGAGAACAATTTTACTACCGGTAGGTATAGCTTTTGAAACTATCATGGTTTTTAACACTATTTTTATGAAACAACGTGATATTTACCATGATTAAATTTTGTTGAGTTTACTTCCGATATTTCGGCACAGTTGCATGCACCATGATCACGGTTGAAATGATCACAGTTCGGTGAAATGGTGAATATCCCGTTGTTTCATAAAAATATAATTTTACCGGTGTTTTTTCACCGACAAAAATAAAGCTAAGCAGATGCAGAAGCAGTAAGGGAACCAGATAGCTGATATAATACTTAAATACATATTTTTTTGAAATACATACGTATGTGGGATGCGGAGCAATAAAAGTGATATTTTCTTCGACTGCTTTTTATTTCAATCCAGAATACAATTTTGCAATTTTGGTACGTGGCGTTCGTCTTGCGTTCCCAGGGAAAAGAGACCAATTTCATTCATCATCTTATTAATTAAAACATTCATCCATTCGTTCCATAAGCTCTCAATCAACCGTTCATACTACGTTCCGTTTCACACTTTTCTCTTACGTTCCGTTATCATCTTTCATATCCTCACATTCCCAGATCCTACAACTCGGCCCTCCTGTGCCTGTCTGCCCTCAGACATACATACCTCCCTTACAAACCTCTCATACAACAATTCTCACTCGCATACAATCTTAACTACTAACACAGCATAAACATCTTGACACAAAAAAACTTACACATAGTTAAATCTTATTCACTATAAAAGTTAACATTTTAAGTTTAAAATCTTATTCTTACTTTATTACACTATGTTATGTATAATCTTGGTAGGTATATAGTTCATGACATCTTGTAGGTAGGTAACATAATTTAGAATAAGCTTAGGTATGTAATAATAGTTAGGTATACAAACATCATAAATAGGGCATCTTATTATTATTACATTTTATGTAGGTAGAGTGCACAATCATACATACATCTTCTTTCAAGCAGTTCTGTTACTAAATGAAAAACTAACCTTTTGATTTAAATTTTACTTGTCCTCATCACTAACATAGTCTGGCCATGGCTTCATGTGGTCGGAAGATGTTGTGGTCTTATTCGGTCCTTCAGTGTTTGAGTCAGCTTTCTCTACATCATATCTATGATTTCTCTTCACTTTTGTTATCTTGTAAGGTCCTAAAAACTTTGGCTTTATCTTCAGGCCTGCCCCAAACTGTGTCCGCTTGATGCATACAAGTTCTCCCTCTTTATAATTGATGCTAGGTTTCCTACTTTTATCAAAGTTTTTCTTATTTTCATCTTGGACATCTAAAATTTGTTTCTTCGCATTTATTCGAAGCTCTTCTCGGTTTTTGATGAAATTATCTATTTCTTCCTCTTTCAGCATCTGAAACAGTTCAATATCTTCTTTTCTTCTCATTTTAGTGCCTAGTAATAACTCATATGGTGTTGTATTTATACTTCTTTGATGAGTACTGTTCAGTGCTCTCTGCACCCTGCTGATAAGTTTGTACCATTGCGTTGGTTTCTCAATAGATAGTTTTGTCAAAACTGATATCAGTGTCCTGTGTATTCTTTCCACCTGTCCATTGCCTCTCGGAACCCCAGTTGTGATTTTTATATGCTCTATATTTTCCTCTTCACAGAAGTTGGTAAAGTCGTGGCCTGTAAAAGCTGTACCTCGGTCTGTTATTATTCTTCTTGGATTTCCAAAGGTGCCTTGGTGAATACTCATCTTATTCAATACTTCTTGAGCTGATGTTGTTTTTGTTGGAAACAACCAAACAAACTTGGTGAAACCATCAACTACGGTGAGTATGTAGTTATACTGCTTACGTGTCTCTGTCATCGGTCCTATGTGGTCCAAGTGCAGGGTATCTAGTGGTGTATCACCCTTCTCTATTGGATTCAAAAATCCTTCCTGCTTCCCACTCTTCCTGGATGCCAACAAACATGGTATGCACGTAGCAATAAAGTCTTCTACCTTCTTTCCTAGCTGAGAAATGTAGTATTCTTTACCAATTAATTCCATGGTTTTTTTCTTAGCAAAATGACCATTCTCATGAGCTCTTTTGATGATCTCCAGCTCCATTCTCTGTGGTACCACCATACATTGTTCAGGTCCCTTGCATAGTATTCCTCCCTGTAAACAGAAGTCATTGAAGGGCTTTTCCTCTAGTAAAATCTTTATAATCGCCTTCAGACCATCGTCGCACTCTTGGGCACGTCGTAAATCACTATGCAAATCTGAAAAGATAGTTCCCACGTATGGGTTTCTGCTTAGAGCATCAGCATGTCTCATTCTTGATCCGTCTCTGTGTTCAATTTCATAATCATAATCTTGTAGAAACAAAATCCATCGTACAACTCTAGTAGATGTTGCCAAGTCTTTCTTGTTGAGTGTCATCTGAAATGCTTTACAATCTGTCACTATCTTAAAATGTTTTCCATACAAGTAGTGCCTGAATTTCTTTATACCTTCAATTATGGCTAAGGCTTCTAACTCATAACTCGTATATCGGCTTTCAGCATCAGATGTCTTTCTGCTCATATAATGTACAGGATGTAATTGTAAATCGCTGTTATCTTTCTGCATCAATATGGCTGCATAAGCAACACTGGAAGCATCTGTGTGAAGCTCTGTTTCAGCACTCGGCTCATATATTTTCAAGACAGGTTTGCTTGCCAACTTTTCTTTCAGGATCTTGAAAACAATTTTATGCTCATCTTGAAATTCAAACTTCTTATCTTTTTTCAACATTTCAGTCAAAGGTCGTGCAATCATTGCATAATTCTCGATAAACTTTCTGAAGTAAGAACAGAGTCCAAGAAAACTGTGGAGCTGCTTCTCATTTTTAGGTTCTGGAAACTTCATCACTGCATCCATCTTAGCTGGTGATGGCTGGACTGTACCGTCTTCAATTACATAGCCCAAGTATTCCACTCTCCTCACTAGAAGCTGAGATTTATTCCAATTGATTATCAATCCATACTCCGCAGCAGTTCTCAATACTTCTTCTAGTCTCTCAACTGCCTGTTCTTCATCGCTCGCTGGAATCAGTAAATCGTCTATGAAAATTATGACAATACCTCGTGTTATCAATTCTCTAAATATTATTGATATAAATCTTGTAAATACTTTAGGACATGTGGATAATCCAAAAGGTGCTTTTAAAAATTCATACTGCGATTTCATTGTTACAAAAGATGTATACTTAATCGAATCTTCATGAACTTTGAGGTGAAAAAATCCATTCTTTAAATCTAGCGCAGAAAAAACCTTTGCTCCTGCTAATCTGTCTACATGATCATCAATGAGTGGTAATGGATATTCATCTTTCATAATCTTCTTATTCAGCAACCTGTAATCTACACATATTCTAAGTTTACCATCTTTCTTTCTCACAAGTACTAGTGGGCTAGCATATTCAGAGAAACTCACCCGAATGATGCCTTCTTCGAGCCACTGAGTAATTTGCTCATCAATTTCTCCTTGCTCAGCGGGAGAAACTCGCCGTGGTCGCGATGCTACTGGGATGTCATCTTTCAGTGTGATCTTCAGTTCAATTGGAGCTTCCTTCGTCTGACATGGTTTGTACTCGTCCACCAACCTTGCCACTCTTTGTTTAACATCTTCCTCCAACACATGACCTAAAGAATCAACAGAACATTGAAAACACTCAATCTCACTGATCCAAGAATCAGAAGGTTTCATCCACACACACCCGTCTTTCATAATTGTGACCACCGTTTGTAAAAATTCGTGCCCTAAAATTAAATTATACGGCATAGAGTCTCTAGTAATGATGTAAAAACGCACGTCACTGTATCTTCGATTGTCGATCGCAATGTCTGTTGTGAAGCTGCCTAGCGTACGCACTGACGCAGCCCCAAGGCCCGTGAGAGTAACGTCTGGATCCTGGCAGCACTCAGGAGATCCTATCTCTTTGTAAAAGTCACTCGAAATCAAGTTCACTTCACTGCCTGAGTCTATTAACGCATTGTCTCCGCAACCTATATCTACGACCGCACTTTCACAATTTTCTACGCATTTTACTCGGTAGCCGCACATTAATTTTACCCATTTCACGGGTTTATTTCCGCGAAGTTCATCTTGTCTTTGTTTGTTTACATCGAAAACACCATATTCGCCGCCATGACAGTTTTCCGTCGCCGCCATCTTGGTGAGTGAACTGCCACTGTCATCGATCGCCGCGCCCTCTGGTGTCGCCATTGACGAAGTAATGAATGAACGTTTCTGCTTGCTGCCGGAACCGGAACTCTTCCATGATTGGTGATTGCTACTGGCCGCCGCTTCTGTTGCTTTTTTCGTTGGACACGCTGAACCAACATGGCCGAACTCATTACACTTGAAGCATTTGAGGCCTTTTTCTTTTGATGGACAATCGTGTGATGAATGCCCCATCTCTCCACAGCCATAGCACCGAATCATCCACTTGTTTCTAGGCTTTCTCGTCGTTGTGATTGCAGTTGCAGTAGGTTTTATTATATTCTTCGTCATCTTGCTTTGTATAGTCTCGTAAATCTTCAACTTTTCTTTCAAGTCGCCATACGTCTTAACGCCATACAACATGATTTTGTTGCTTTCGACGTCGGGTATTCCGTCGATAATGTACTTGATAGCCACGTAGTCGGGCATCTTGCCTCTTTTACCCAATTCTTTCATGGCGAACATAAAATCGAGACATTTTTCGTCAGATTTCTTCTTTTTACTACTCATTAGCTCGTGAATAGTCTTACTGTCGATGCTGTCGGGGAACTCCTTCGCCAACGCCGTCTTTAGCTCTTCCCACGTCTTAAATGTTTTTTCTTCCGCTCTTAGCCACAAAGCTGCTGTACCCGCCAGCGATCGCCTCGCCACCAGAAGTTTTTGTGTCGGTGTCCACTCGAATATTTCGCTGTTATCTTCGATATCTCGGATCCATCTTTGCGCTGAGTAGCTTTCGTCTTGTCCGTCGTACTTGGGGATCAAATTTTCCATGAGGTGAAACATACCCACATGTGGTGATTTGTTCTCCGTCGTCATCTTGCCGTCGTAGTCCATATCCAAATCGTCAGCGTCGTCAAACGATAAGGAACGGTGATGCTTGCTCAACAGTCGTCTTGGCATCATACGTAGTTATTCTTCGTTACGTCGTGTGAAAAAAATAACCTCGTCGTCGTGGATGCCGGTTGATGCGCACCTTGCCTCGTGGAGTAAACTGATTGCCGTCGTCGTAGAAAAATGATTTTTTGCTTCGATCCCGGACGAGCCCCCAATTTGTGGGATGCGGAGCAATAAAAGTGATATTTTCTTCGACTGCTTTTTATTTCAATCCAGAATACAATTTTGCAATTTTGGTACGTGGCGTTCGTCTTGCGTTCCCAGGGAAAAGAGACCAATTTCATTCATCATCTTATTAATTAAAACATTCATCCATTCGTTCCATAAGCTCTCAATCAACCGTTCATACTACGTTCCGTTTCACACTTTTCTCTTACGTTCCGTTATCATCTTTCATATCCTCACATTCCCAGATCCTACACGTAGAATACAATATATCACCCAGACAGAGATCTAACATCTGCGTGCCCCACACATTTATTCTCGGTAGAGATCGAACCCACGACCTTACGGCGCAGAATGCAGAGCTACTACTGAGCAGTTAGGCCAGCCAAATTGACGAACGTAAAGTACCCATCCATCCCAAATTCCTCTGAACCACCAACATTTTTAATCCATGAAATACCGCGTCCAAGAAATTTTCTCGCTCCGTTGGGCCATGAACGGAAAATGTGTCAGTTCAATTATGCTTTCAAAGCAAAGTGAGCTTTGTTTCGATAGGTTTAAATTCTAAAATAGCACTTTTGAAATTAACGCGATATACATACAATTTGCACGCGGATATTTCTAATCTTGAAGACGAAGTGACTTACCTACCTACTTATCTTTTTGTTCCATTCATTCATTCATTATCAGCCTGAAGAAGTCCGCTGCTGGGCATAGGCCTCCCCTACACATTTCCAAAAAGAACGATTCTGAACCTTTTCTACCCATTGACTTCCCGCGATCTTAACAATGTCGTCAGTCCATCTGGTCGATGGGCGCCCTCTTTACGTTTCGCCTTCCGATTCGTGGTCGCCATTCGAGAACCTTTATTCCCCAATGGTTGTCGGTTTTTCGAGCTATATGACCTGCCCACTGCCACTTCAACTTACTGATTCTAAGAGTTATGTTGGTGACCTTGGTTCTTTTACGGATATCCTCATTTCCGATTCTATCACGTGGTGAAACTCCCAGCATAGCTCTCTCCATAGCTCGTTGCGCGACTTTGAGCTTTTGTACGAGGCCAATAGTTAGCGATATTTTTGGTTAGCAAGCAATTACTTATTTTCGATTTAGTGAAAGTCGTAATCTCTTATCATTTTAACAAGATAAATGTAAATCCCTTATTGGCTGTAACTTATATTTTAGGATACATTTTATAACTACCAGACCACCAGTCCCGTAAGTAGGGGCATAAACACCAGTTGCCCCTGACGCCATCTTAATTCTCTACAATAGAGGCAAAGGCCTGATTGCTTTTACTACGAAATAAAAATAGCATATAAGTTCCAGTGTGGTGCCACTCCAACTTAGTGGGACATAGGTAAACTCAAACCCAGATCCTCAGCATCAAAGACTTCCATTCCACCATCAGGCTCCATAACATAATTCAAGAAGGAGCGCATTTCCTCTCTTCAAAGCCAACTCGCTGAAGAAGAGCCAGAATTATGAATTATTCACGCGTCCCTATCCCCCGAAGGATATATAGCACTAGTTTATGTGAAAGTCATTATGAAACAGCACTATGCAATATAATTATTAACTAGCTCTGATTATTTATAATGTAGTAAAAGTTCAGAGCTGCGCGGTATAATAATAATATCGTTTATTTCAATAATAATCAATAATCAATAATCATTTAATTGGTAAGAATTATTACAGGTCAATTATATTCATACGTTTTGCCTAACATAAAGAACAATTAAATTATAAAATTATAATTATAAATTATAAAAATAATATAAAATCAAATGGTCAAAAAAAACATTAATAATAAAAATAAATAACAAATTAATACATTATTAAGTAGGTAGTAGGTACATTATGTACAAAATTAAAATATTTTCTATTAAGTCAAGTTATTTCCATGAATTCCTCGTAACTATAAAAGGTGTTACTTATGAGCCAGCGTTTCAGTTTCAATTTGAAGGACCCAATGGTGGTAGCCTCACTAATTGCAGTTGGTAATCGATTGTATACTGTCGGTCCCATTATGTGTGTGAGCTTGGCGGACTTGGCCAGAGTCCGAGATACGGTTGCAAGTTTGTTAGCTCCTCGGGTATTGAAAGGGTGCCTATCCTTATTTTTTCGGAATAGACCCGGATTGCTATGCACGTGTACGGCGACCTGGAAGATTACGATGCATGGTAGTGTTAAAATTTCCAGCTCTTGAAAATACGGCCTCGCGGAAGTATCCTGCGGTATTTTTACCATTGCCCGTACGGCTCGCTTTTGCATGCGGAAGGCGCGCTGCCAGTCGGCTGCACGCCCCCACAGCTCGGCTCCGTATTGCAGAATAGAGTGGACAGTGGCAAAGTAACAGGAGCGAACCACGTCACTAGGTAAGAACCTCGAGAGTCGACCGAGCGCATAGCACGCACCACCTAGTTTTCCACATACTTTATTAATATGGGACTCCCAGGTAAGCGCCCTGTCGAGCTCGAAACCCAGAAACGTGGTACTCTCCACTTGTTCTAACTTGGTACCCCCGGCAAGGACCGTCAAACATCTACCCGGCTGCCCCGATAGACGAATATGCATAAAGTGCGTCTTTGTCAAGTTGAGAACCAAACCATTATCATCAAACCAGGCGGCCAGCCGCGAGGCAGTAAGGTTCAACTCCTTTTCCAAGCTGTCCAATGAGGCAGCGGATACTACTGCAGCCACATCATCTGCGTACATTAGTACCTCTGCGTTGGTTACCGCTTTCGGAAGATCATTAAGGAGCAGTGAGAAGAGTATATTAGACACCGCGGATCCCTGTGCCACTCCCATAGTCGTAGTAAGCGGGTTCGATCTCGTAATGCCACCTTCTCCCACGACAATCTGTGACCTACCGCTCATTATAGAAGTGAGAACGCCAAGGGCAGCGTTTTGTATGCCGTAACGGCGCATCTTGGCTGCTAGTACTGCGTGGTCGGCCACATCAAATGCTTTCGAGAGGTCACAGCAAATTATAGCAACCTGCTGCTTCCTCTCTCGAGCATCTATGACCCTGCGCAGTACTTCACGTGCCAATGACGTAGTAGATCGGCCCTCACGGTAAGCATACTGCCTATCTGATAAAGCATGAGTCGCTGCTAAGTAAGATGTGAGTCTCGAGCTAATCCCGTTTTCAAATACTTTGGCTATCGCCGGAATAATAGATACTGGCCTATATGAGTCTATATCTACTCTTCTCCCTTTACCCTTGAATATTGGAGATACCTTACTGAGCTTAAGACAAGCTGGGAAGGTGCCATTTCGCAAGCATGAGTTGAAGAGGTCAGCCAGTACGGGAGCGATAGGACCCGCTGCGGTACCTAAAAGTTTCATTGAAATCCCATACGCATCCTTAGACGGCTTGGGTGGTATCCGTTTGATGATAATGTTGTATACCTCAAGTAAAAAGGCAGACAACATAAAATGCACACATTACTAAAATGACACACCTTAGGTCCATAGTTAAAAAATACCTTAGAGACTAACAATATAAAATAAAATAAAATCACTAATCAAATCTTAGGGGCTTTTTTTCGTTAGCGCACCCCTAAAGCGACGATAGACGACTCCTGGCGGCCAGAAATCCGAATTGAGAAACATGTCCCCATGCTTCGCAGGCACCTGGAGCACGTACGATTTAAAGGCCGTGTCTCTCACTCCAGATGGCTCTAGCCGCTGCAGATGTAACTGTATTGGTGGCGGGTCTTTAATCCAGAAACGGATTCTCTCTTTTACATAACGAAAGACCTCATCACCTGAAGTATTTGAACCTTCCCCTTGGTACGGGGAAGGTGCTGACCGCTGTCCCATCAGATCCAAATCACACTCGACGAATAACTCATAACTGTTCGACTCATAACTGCCGAACAGTCGTGACGTGTTCGACTGTCACGACTGTTCGGCACTAATGCGACCGTGGCTCCATCCTCTCCTCCAAAACTCTGCCTTTTTATTTGAAGTCGGTTAAAAATACCATATCTCACTTCGAAAACCAAACTTTTTCCAAAATATTCGAGAAAAATATCACGAATGTTATTTTCATTTACTTATTTATTTAAAACTTTCACACAATTTAGTGCTAGGAGGACTTAATGCTAAGAGCATTGTCTGCCAGTCTTCCTGGGCGTGCAGAAAGATGGTGTGGCGTGATTTGTATGAAACTATGGTTTGGTTTTAAGAATAAGAAAAAGTTCATATATACCTATAATATAGAGGTATGTATAAACCTACGTATGAATTTGTTATAATTGCTTAAATAAAATACATAATATAATAATAATTATATCTACTTAAATAAAATACATAATATATAACATATGTTATATATTATGCATTATATATTATATGTTATGTATAAGCGATAAGGTCGCCCATTGTTTTGCCAAAAATCTTCATGAATCCTGTATTGTGTTTCTGTGTGGTGAACAATAAAGAGTTATCTATCTATCTATCTATCTATGTTCGGTACAATACATGTCGGAAAATGTGTAAAATCAACAAACATCGACTGTATTTGCTATTGCTTGTAGCTAAAGCCTAGTGATTTGCTCACCAGGGCATCGAACGCGCACAAACCAGTGCTACATCTCTCAGAAAATACAGACTATTTTCATAATTTGTCCCGCGAACCGTGGGTTTTTCTTTTGATATTTATGCGCCCAGTTTTTTCGGCGCAAGGCGTATTTTCAACATTTTTGCCAGTCTTCAATATAGTGGTTTTTGTAAGAGATTCATAATTTCGCGTTTTCAATGGTCTTTAAGAAGCTGAACTGAATACATAGGTACTAAATTACGAATCTTGCGGCAAGGTTGTAACCTTAGAAAATCGGGGCACTGGTTCTTTCAGACCAACAATGTGGTGAAAGGGGTCTATCTGTATTTAAAAGGCCGGCAGCGCATCAGCACCACCTCTGGTGTTGCAGGTGTCTATGGGCGACGGTGACTGCTCTCCATCAGGTGGCTCGTCTGCTCGTCTGCCAGCTATGGCATAAAAAAAAGGGTTTTAGTGCGCCTCAGAGAGAGTCCTTTCATGCATTCGATCGGCACATGTTTTCGAACTTTACCAACGAAGTAAACGTCTGCCAACATAATTTTTTTTTTTCCCATTAAAAGTACGAAAAATGTTATTGAAATGAAAATCGGCCTTCAATGTACGCATGTCTCAAATTGCCCTAAGGCTTCTTAAAAAAAGCAGCCAAGTGCGAGTCGGACTCGCCCATGAAGGGTTCCGTAGCAGCAAGTAATATAATATAGATGTTCTAGTAGTTCGTCGAAAGGTACATTGCGGTTTACGATTAAAGACGTACTTAAAAAAAAACTACATTATTTATTTTATTTGTTTGTGAAAAAATCTTAATGCAGTTCACAGAATACATCTACTTACCAAGTTTCATCAGTGTAGCTCTTATAGTTTCGGAGAAAAGTGGCTGTGACACGGACGGACAGACAGACATGACGAATCTATAAGGGTTCCGTTTTTGCCATTTGGCTACGGAACCCTATAAACGGACATGAAGTTGGCTTGTTGCAAACTTACTTTTATTTCTATTTTTATGAAACGACGGGATATTTACCATGATTAAATTTCATCCGTGATTTTGGTACATGCAACTGTGCCGAAATATCAGAAGTCAACTCAGAAAAATTTAATCATGTAAATATCTCGTCGTTTCATAAAAATAGTGTTAAAAACCATGATAGTTTCAAAAGTTTACTTTTATTTCTCATTCAAGCCACCGAAAAATATCAAGCTGACTATCCTACTAATTTATAAACGTTTAACTAACTAACCCCCGAATACTGAAACGCAACTCAGATTTAAGCACGTCTCAAGCGACGAATATTTGACAGATTTTCATTGAAAACTGTCAGATATTCGTCGCTTGAGACGTGCTTATATCTGAGTTGCGTTTCAGTATTTGGGGGTTAGTTAGCTAACTTAGTTAACTTAACTAAGTTTGTAAGTACCTATGGATGGATGGATGGATGTTTGTAATCCTTTCATTTAAAAACTACTGAATGGATTATAATGAAACTTTCGCTCTCAGGCGCGGTGAGAGCGCTGGTGGCTTAGGGCTGCTACCCTGCCTTTCGATCCGTAGGTCGTGGGTTCAAATCCAGTCGCGTACCAACGAGTTTTTCTGCCCAAAAATGTATGTACACTATGCAAGTGCTCTCAAATGGTGAAGGAAAACATCGTGAGGAAATTGGCATATCGTAGAACCTTTAAAAGAGTTCGAAAATATGTGTTAAGTGCACGAAAGGAGCCTCTTTGTGGCGCACTTAAATCCTTTCACCACACTTGGTTCAAAAGAATCAGTGACACGATAAGAAGAAGAAATGAAACTGCGATAATATAGCTTATACATCAGAATAACACATAAGCTACAATTTATAAAGATATTGTAACGGAGAACGGATGTAAGTAACAGGAACGGGGCGAGCGGAGCCGCGGGCAGCTGATAGTATTTTTATATTTTTCATGTGAAATGTATCATATTTGCGGCCTTTTGCCTGGGGGTAGTAGTGATTACTAACATCAATATTTTTTTTTTTATACAATTAGCTGATGGAACAGGCATATGACCCACTTAAGTGGTAGCCATAGCCTTTATCAGCGCATTGCCTCGTAGTTCACGCACGTCAGTGACGTGCCCTACGATGCACTGCCCATGCGTCCAAAAACAGGCCTCTGCATCTATTGTAAATGATTTATATTAGCGTCAGGAGCAACTGGTGTTTACACAAGCCCTATTTGCGGGACGCTATAGTGCCTGGGACAGGATTTTAGATGGAATAAGCTTGCCCAGCACCTATACCATCCTGACAGCTCAGTCGGCCAAATCCACAGGCAAGACGGTGAAGGAAAACATCGTGAGGAAACCCGCGGATTAGCTAGCTCCATGCGTCCATCAACTTGAATAGGCATTATTATTTGAGGCATTCATATTTAAGGCTCTTTCCTCTCGTTTTTCCTCTCTGTTGATGCTATATTTTTTGTAATAAAAAATAGCCTAGGGCGTGATTGAGCCAGGAACATGGAAATAATCCGAACTTCTAAAATTTCCCATTTAAAATTTTGTACGTAAAGCTTTGTTCCTATCAAAAATCAGGTCATACTCGGTGGACTTGGTTTCTATTGGACAGAGCTTGTGGCCTACAAGTAATTTCCTCGGTGACTGTGCATTGGCTGAGGTTATGAGTACGTGATCCCCTGAGGCGCACATCAGCGCTGGAATAATACATTTCCTTTTAGGAGATTGATTTGGCAACAGATGTGTACGAAACCTTTTTTGAGAAGCGTTGACCGTGAAAAGAGGTTTCACCCTTACCCTAGCAATGACCCGGAAGGTAAAGCGTAGCCAGGCCTATGGACCGATGACATTGTAACAAATTATATGCTGTGAGGAAGCTTGGAAAGTTGTCGAATGTATTTTTATATTAGAAAATTAATTTCTTTAAGACACTGATTTTGATCAGTTGCCCTACATATCTCTAGATCGGTTGCAACGGTCTGCAGATCTCTGCAGCTAATTGTAACGTGTGTGGTATACTTGTATTAATTTCAAGCTTCTTTGTTAATAAAGAAATCAAAATAAAAAATATAAATTAGGTTTGTTTGTCCTACCTGTATTTCTATTGTTATAGATAGATAGAAAGAAAATGCTATGCACACAACAAATTATAAAAGTACAGGTACATCAAAATACTTAAAACTATTTGCCTCATACAATGGGCGGTCTTATCGCTAAACAGAGATCTCTACCAGACAACCTTTGGATGGAATACCTACTAAGTATAGGTACTAAAAGTAATACTCTAGTGTAGTTATAGGTACCGTATTGTAACATGATTTTTTGGCTACGAATAAATAAATTTATGATTGTGATTATAGGTTTTTTTTGTTACAGAAATCAGAATATACAGCATTTGGAAAGCTCTTCGCAGGAAAATACGAAAGGTAACTTATTTTATTTGGTCCAATGAATAGCATTATCTCCTCCCGAACCTATTTCTACGGCAGATAACTAAAAGCTCCGGTCAGCAGTTTCCAAGCTCATGACCACTGAAAACAGAACTCTCTTTTTTCTGTGTCAATGACTACAAAAACTAATAAAGCGGTTATAAGATTTTTTTTTTATGTAACTAGCTGATGGAACAAGCATGTGGCCCACCTGATGTTAAGAGGTAACCATCGCCTATAACAAAGCAATGCCTCGTAATTCACGCACGTCGTGAACGCGCCCTACGATGCACTGCCCTGCGTCCATCAACTGGAGGCATACAGATATTCAGCCTCACGTGTCAGTAATTTCAACAACAAACAATAACAATATAGAATATTCAAACCAAATCAAATCAAAAGAAAGCCTACCACAAGGTCTGTCTGGCTCTGCCTCTGGGCACTAGTTTTGAGTTTGTATGAGTGCTCACCAGTGTATTTTACTGAGTGTGTGTTGGTTCGAAGTTAGTCAACACTCACACAGACTCAAAACCAGAGCCAGAGACAGAGCATGACAGAGCTTGTGGTAGGCCTACAGGATACATTACCACGTCTAAGGCAGGCCGCACACCAGGCATCCCGATAATTGTGGCGCCACATTTGAAACGCGACACATTTAACGCCCCCATATATCTATACGTGAGCACGCCACGCACACTGAGGAAACATCTGTAGCGGGCGCACTTTGTGGCGAGACGTTGTCCGCGCTACACGAATTCAAGATCGAAAACGTTCGTTATTTGTGGCGCCACATCAAGAAATCGTCGTCGTCAAACGATCATGTCGACATTCTTAAAGCGGTGCCACGCTACAACTGTGCTTTCGATGTGCGCTATACAATACATTTGTAGCAAGCTGAATTGTAGCGCATTGATTGTGGCGACGTAAATGTTCGATGCATGTAGCATGTGGCGCTGGTGTACGACCTGCCTAATACTCACTCATCCAAGTGATGAATACCCTAAGTATTACTCTATAGAACGAACGAGTAGCATTCTCGTAAATAACGCAAATTAATTTACCCATTTCTTGTAATAGTACATTATGATATTAGTGCGGTAGGTTGAAAATTACAGCCGAGGCGTTATTGCAAGCCCGAGCCGTAGGCGAGGGCTACAAGAAAGCAGAGGCTGTAATTATCAAAGCGCACGTATGTCATACGACGTTTTATAACATATTTGCAAGGAAATAAATAAAAATTAAACGAATAAATCTTTATAATCACTTTTTAAAGCAGTTAAAAAATTTGAAATGAAATGACATTAACAGATTGTAAATGTAATTTCATTCAGTTTCATTCGGTTTCATTCAGTTTCATTTAGATTCATTCCGATTCATTCGAATTCAATCTGTTACATTCGGTTTCATTTAATTTCACATAAAAGCATCTTGATAAACCGTACGTTTGACCTTATTAAAAAGCAACCTGTGCGTTTAACACGTTTTACATTACCGCACAAGTACGTAATGACATACATTACGATATTGAAATTGGTGAAATAAGAGACCCTTTACGAGCAAATGTGTTATAAATATTATTATATGACATAACTAACTTCAAAGGCATTGCGAATATCGTTATTTAGTCAATGGAAATGTATTGCAAACACGAATAAAAGCAAGTACACACTATTTGAGAAAAGCTATGCAATACGTGTTCACAAACAGACAGAGTAAACATTTTGAGGAAACCAACATGTCTTGAAGTGTTTATTTAACAACCTACCCGCGATTTCACTTGCTGGGTTTTCTAGATTAAAAAACTAAATACGCCTGGCAAGCCTTATTACTGAAGATAATATACTTAGTTTAAAAATTTACATAATTTTAAATACTAAAACATGCATATAAAACATTCTCCAGAAAAATCTAACTTACCTACCTTACTTAAAATCCAGAGTCGGAGTTTTGCTAACGCATTTCGTCTACCAAATGTTGTTTTTGTGTGAGCACGTGTCTCTCTCTTTGGTATGGAAAATTGATGAGACAAAACTTGTTTCGATCGTTTCTACATTACGTATTTTTACTGTCTCATCTTTTCTTCATACAATAAAGAGAGACAAATAGGCGAAACGAAAACAAGCCCCATTTTTGTTACAACATTTTGTCTACGAAAAATTGTGAGGAAACCGGCATGTCGTAGAACCTAAAAAGATTAAAAATATGTGTCAAGTGCACGAAAGGAGCCTTTAAGGAGCGTTGAGGCGCACTTAAAATCCTTTCACCACACTTGGTTCGAAAGAATCAGTGGCTCGATAAGTAGAAGACTAGTAGTAACATCTAAGAAGCGGTAGCACAACAGTATAGATAAGTACTCCGTATCGGTGTGTTCCCGCACTGAATCATTAGAGCTCGCGTGCGGAGAATAAAACAAACGTAATCCACGCCTCACAACAAAGGCGTACCAATAAAGCGAGCGGCATTCACACCAATGTGTATCAAAACATGACCTGAATAAATAAAATTAAAAAACACAGGCATAATTTACAAAAATATTATGACATAAGTCAGAGCCAGCCAATCAGACACGTTTGCATTATCATTTTTATCACTTTCAGAAAGATTCTAATCATATACGTCAAACGGCGTAAATGTTTCTTTGCGCCTATTTTATCAACCACTCTGTAACCATTCGTAAGGACCGCTACTTGGCTTCTCAGATGACCTAGACTAAATTAATAAGTAATTTTAAGTTTTATAAAGCTTCTAGAGTATTCTAAATGTTTGTGTGTCCAAAATAAATGTATTTTCTTTTTTTTTGATCAAATAGATAAATAAGGTCATTACAATAAATTCAATTTACAAGCATAGAAAAGAACCTCCTGTAATCATCGTTAAATAAATAAATTTTCTTTCTTTCTAATCATGAATGAATTTTACTTTCATAGCGTAAACGTATCGTATCCTCTACAACAAAATGGACACGATAGTAGTAAAATTCGTGATTGATTCGATCCCTGATGACATCACAAATGAATATAGAGAGCGCGCATGATAACCCTGCGCGTGTCTGATGAATAATGAACTAGATTATAATATCCCGATCACAAACATGAATGGGAATTGTGTCTCTTTGTCGCTCGTTCCGCGCTCTCGTTTGCACTTCAAGCCTTAAATGGAACGCCTCAGAGCGAGGTAACGCTGCATGAGTCATGTTTTATCGTGCGTTGTCACGTCAAAAATCTTTAGCGGACTCTAGTATGTTGCTCAATTCGGTGTGACACCCAGCCACACAACCGTTGACGCGAAGTAAAGGGCACTCCACACGGCCCGTGTCACTGCCAGATTATTTATTGCCATTATTTATCTGCCGGTCTGAATTGAGCGTCCCGCCCATGTGGAAACACCCTTAGTATGGTAATACCAAGCTAAAGCATGTTCGCCTGTCCGGTTGGGTTACGTGATTCTGTAGGCCGACCACAAGCTCTGTCTGGCTCTGGTTTTGAGTCTGTGTGATTGTTGTCTAAATAAATCCTACGTCGAAACATCACACACACAGTATAATACACTGGTGAGCACTCACACAGACACAAAACCTGAGCCAGAGACAGAGCCATACAGAGCTTGTGGTAGGCTTCTGATCACGTTCTGTCTAACATGCGAAAACCAGTCTGTGATGTTATTATATAGTAGTTTGGGTACATATTAATCTCTGTCTGTCTTGTGATCAGAAGGGCAAGTCTCACTTCATTTACAACATTTCGACTACGAAATTTTGTTTTCGTTTCGCCTATTTGTCTATCTCTTTTGTATGAAGCAAAGATGACGCAGCAAAAATACGTTACGGAGAAACGATCGAAACGAGTTGTTGTCTCACAATTTTCCATACAAAAGAGAGAGACACGTGCTCATACGAAAACAACATTTGATAGACGTAATGTCCTAGCAAAACTGAGCCTCGTGAATGGTGGGACATAGTTTTTTCGAAAAAAAAATGCATGCTTATAAGTATTAAATCAGTTATTTGGTGGTGCACGAAAGAGCCTCTTTTGGGCGCACATAAAATCCTTTCACCACACTGCACTGGTTCGCAAGAACTAATGACATAACAAGAAGAAGAAGCTATCTGGTTCCCAAAGCTCTGCTAAATTTGGAGCTGGACAGTGGTGTTACACTACCATAAAAATAAAGCTGTTTTTTCATTTACATCACTGTTCATACTCTGCTTTAAAAACCTATTGACGTTACTAAGGCTACTAGAGCTATAGCTAGCTTCATTACTCCATCACCCTTGTATCAACGGGTAGTTTGGGCAAAATGGGGAAAGTTTGCAAATGTTTTGTGTCAAATTGTCAATTCCTGTTTTACGGTAAGTGACTTATTTACGTGGTCTGTCGTAAAACGTGGCTTACGTGTTGTCTCTATGGGACTAACACGCTTTGAATACAAAACTAGGCAGATTTGTTAGGAATTTGCATTGTGTGTGTCGTAGGCTGTTGGATTTGTTGTCTCATAAAAAAATCGGTTGTCTGTAAAGTCGGTTTACTGACGATAGTTGTACGTGATAACGCCCACGCGGACGCATCGCTCACTCAAGTAGGAGAGAGACAGATGTTGAACGCTGCCGAACGCGGAGGCCGTGCGTGCCTCTTTGTCGCTCGTTCCGCGCTCTCGCTTGCACTTCAAGCCTTAAATGGAACGCCTCAGTGCGAGGTAACGCCGCATGAGTCATCAACAAGGACACAGTATTACATCATTATTAGAACAAGCCGTAGTTTGTTGTTTGTATTCTAGGCTTGACCGCGTGGAACTGGCATCTAAACTCAACCTAGCTTTAAAACGTTTTAAAGTGAGCCATAAGATACAACTGAATACACCAAATTTGATTTTGGCGCCTGCGATGTCGATCAGTGTATAGCTGTCAAATATCGAACTATCAAAGTTCATGGCAGTGTATCCGAATGTATGCAAACCCCTATGCCGAAACTCATCGCCATCGCCATCGGAGATCGCTTTGATGTGCGCAATGCTTACTTTGATTAAGATAGTGCGTGCAATCTACTCGACACTATTTAGCCCCAAACCAAGCAGAGCTTGTACTATGGGAACTACATAGTTGATATAATACTTAAATGCTTCTTTTTTTTAAATACATACTTAGAATACCAATACCTATAGGTAACACCCAGACAGAGAACAAAAAATAATAAATATACACCCTATATATTGCGCCTTCTCATCTGCCAAGGACATCCGTTGTGGCGGGCGCGGCGGCAGATCTGGCCAAGGATCTCAAGAGGCGCAAATATGCAGGTCTCGACAGAGCCTACTTATTTGCTCCTCTTGGGGTTGAGACTCTGGGTCCGTGGGGAACCGAGGCCTCGCGGGTCTTCAAAATTTTGTCTAGGCGACTGATCGAGGCGACGCGTGACCCAAGAGCTGGTGGGTATCTGGCGCAGCGTATAAGCATTGCTATTCAGCGTGGCAATGCCGCCAGCGTCTTGGGGACGCTTCCGTCTGGCACTGATTTGGATCAGTTGAGCTATCTCTAGATCGTTTGTAACGATCTGCAGATAGCTCAACTGTTTCTTGTGTATTTTGTACATTTTGTAAATATTTGTTTAATTGTAAGTTTCTTTGTGTAAATAAATTCCCTATATATATATATATATATATAGATACATATATTGACTGCCTTCACAGCTCAATTGGTAGTAGCTCTGCCTTCTGCGCTGGAGGGCGTGGGTTCGATCCCCACCGAGAACAAATATTTGTGTGGTAAACACAGATGTTTGTTCTCTGTCTGGGTGTTATATTGTATTCTATGTATGTATTTACACAAAAAAAAAAGTATTTAAGTATTATATCAGCTACCTGGTTCCCATAGTACAAGCTCTGCTTAGTTTGGGGCTAGATAGTGTTGTGTGGATTGTCCGCATTATTTATTTATTATTATTTATTTTATAATATGGTTTTTTGCACTTGCTAGCTAAATTCAAATCTAGATAGAAAAACAAACTACCCTCCCATGCACGAATGTTTAATCTTGGTCCCATTTCCGGCCACAGCCCCGATAGTCTGCCATTTGTGACGTTCGGCTGCAAACTTCAATTATTGGCCTTTGATTACGTCCCGAGGTAGTAGCCCTACCTATCACCTAGGTAGCCTACATGCATTCCTGTTACTTGCTAGCTAAATCCCTTGGTTTTACTCGTGGTTAAGAATCACTTAAGAATCGATTGGACACTCGGATACTATTGCCAATTTTTGTAAATTCAGTGTTTTTAGGGTTCCGTAGCCAAACTGTACAAAAACGGAACCCTTATAGATTCGTCATGTCTGTCTGTCTGTCTGTCTGTCTGTCTGCCGTCCGTATGTCACAGCCATTTTTCTCCGAAACTGTAAGAGCTACACTAATGAAACTTGGTAAGTAGATGTATTCTGTGAACCGCATTAATATTTTTTCACAAACATAGAAAACAAACAATAAATTTTAGGGGTCCCCATACTTAGAACTGAAATTCAAAAAACTTTTTTCATTAAACCCATACGTGTGGGGTATCTATGAATAGGTCTTCAAAAATGATGTTGAGGTTTCTTATATCGTTTTTTTTTCTAAACTTAATAGTTTTTGCAAGAGACACTTCCAAAGTGGTAAAATGTTGGTTCCCCCCCTTGTGAGTAGTTTTTTTTTATACGTCATAAATCGTAAACCGCAATTTACCTTTCGACGAACTACAAGAACTTTTATATTATGTTACTTGTTGCTACAGAGCCCTTCATGGGCGAATCCGACTCTCACTTGGCCGCTTTTTTTTTTACTTCAATAAGTAGCATCCTCTTCCGGTATTTTAGTTTTTACGAACCAGTGAGGCGAAAGGAAAAAAAATCAAGTGGATCGTTCACACACCTCAAATTATAAGTAATTTCGTGCACTGAAAACCAACGACTAACATAAATCTCAAACATCCCCCATTCTCACAAAGTCAAAGTCAAAATTCGTTTATTCTAGAAGAACAGAGAAAAAACTAAGCCCTAGTTTTTTGCCTGTTCCTGCCTTTTTATGTATGTATTTACAAAAAAAGTAAGTATTTAAGTATTATATCAGCTCTCTGGTTCCCATAGTACAAGCTCTGCTTAGTTTGGGGCTAGATAGTGTTGTGTGGATTGTCTTCAATTTTTTTTGTTGAACCTTTTGCAAAATTAAAATAAAAAACCCTTTCCAAGATACTCCAAATAAAGGACCAGAGTACTTGTTTATTGATTTTATAGTGTTTAACACTTAAGGAAATCACAAAGATTTTTATAATGTCCCAAAAGTTAAGAGCCGAGCGGGATTTGAACCCGCGACCTTCCCCTCGGTACGGGGCTGCGCTGACCACTGCGCCATAGCAAGTGAAAACTTTAGTAGTACGGGTGCGTACTACCACCATGCCTATTTCTGCCGTGAAGCAGCATTGCTGTGTTTCGGTTTGAAGGGTGTGGGTGCCGGTGAAGTTACTGGCACGTGAGGCTGAATATCTGCATGCCTCCAGTTGATGGACGCAGGGTAGTGCATCGTAGGGCTCGTTCCTGACGTGCGTGACCTACGAGGAATTGCTTTGTTATAGGCGATGGTTACCACTTAACATCAGGTGGGCCATATGCTTGTTCCATCAGCTAGTTACATAAAAAAAAAGTCGGGGTGTAGCTTCAGCACTGGTTTAATATATTTCTCAGCTGCAGATCTATTAGCATCAATTTGCCGCCAATCTCAAATCTAAATGGGAGCGTCCATTGGTTAGCATATCATTACCCGCATAGCTACGGCTTTGGAAAAAGCGCTACCGCTTTATGGCATTTGCCCGAACGCCAGCGATCGCCTGTCAACTTTTTTCTCTAACTAAGATGACAGTGAGGAGATAAAACTTCTCCCGAATTAAAAATTTTGAAAGATACAAACGTACAAACAATATTATCGGACAGAATCAATGAAAAAATATCAGTTATGAATGACGTGTTTAGACCGCCTAGGGTCATTCAAATAATCTTTTGAATAAATATATTATATGCATTTTCTTTACACGACTATTATATACTCTACCCAGTTTCTAATCTGTCCAGCCGCTAATTTATCCAGCTGAGAATCTGTGCAGCTGCTAATCTGTCCAATCTCAAAACCAGAGTGAGTGTGAGTGCTCACCATTGTATTATACTGTGTATGTGACGTTTTGACGTAGGATTTATTTAGTCGACACTCACACAGACTCAAAACCAGAGTCAAACAGAGCTTGTGGTAGGCCTACCGCTGCTAATCTGTCCAACTGGGAATGAAAAGCTAGTTCTAAGATCTGACACTGTTTAATTTACATACATATTAAGGCAATATATATACTGAATACTGAATCTATCCATTTGCACCGGAGGTGATACAGCGGTGGCCGTTTCTCAAAAGCGTCGGTTCCCAGGCAATCTGCCGGGAGAATTACATTACAGTTCCTGAAACACGGTGCCTCAGTAATGTAACGTCGTATTGCGCGCTCGAAGGAAATTGAGACTTTTCATTTTCACTAGCAGTTAGTGACCGAGCTTCGCTCGGTATTTTTTTGATAACGTACTTATGACTGTTTTTTTTTTTTAATTCACGAGTGCAATGAATGAGATAGAAATTTCCGGAAGTTGTCTACAGAGTGTTTACGTAGTCATTTAGTTCCAAAACTCGACAATAGATGGCGTTCTCTGTAAAACATAACCCTTGAGTTCTCAGGTTCTCACAGAGCTTAGTTTTTGCTTCTGAACAACAGATGGCGCTAGGAGTAATGATATTACGATAAAGTTGTTTGTTCTTAACTGGGAGACCCCGATATTTTTTTTAAATGAATCCTAGCTAGATCGATTTATCGCCCCCGAAAACCCCTGTATACTAAATTTCGTGAAAATTGTTCGTGCAGTTTCCGAGATCCTAAATATCTTATACCTTTAAACGAGAAAATCTTGTATATATATATATATATATATATATATTTAGGATCTCGGAAACTGAGCCAACAATTTTCACGAAATTTACTATACAAGGGTTTTCGGGGGCGATAAATCGATCTAGCTAGGATTCATTTTTAGAAAATGACGAGAAGTTGGTGTTTTGCAATAATCAAACATAAACTCAATATACGACTGTTCCTGCCATCTATTGGCGGTTGTGAGCAACTAACTGCAAGCCAGAAGGCGTTGTTAATTAAAAATAAGCCAATAAAGATACGACTCTTCCTGACATCTATTGGCAAATAATAATACCATTTTTTTTTAAACCCGAGCGAAGCTCGGTCATACCGGCTCGTATATACAAGATATAAGATTCTTGGTATCCGTTATAGAAAAATCTATTCAATTTCTAGTGTTATTGGTATCGCCTTGATTTAGAGATTTAGAACACTGGTGGTCTGCGTAGCGGCCCCGTCTTCCGATCCTAAGGTCGACCATGTCTTTCCTGTTCTTCTTCTTATCGTGTCACTGATGCTTTCGAACCAAGTGTGGTGAAAGGATTTTAAGTGTGCCTCAAAGAGGCTCCTTTCGTGCTACTTTGTCTTTCCTGTGGATTAAGCCGACTAAGCTGTCAGGATGGTATAAGTGCTGGGCAAGCCTATTACATCTAAAATCCTGTCCCAGGCACTATAGCGTCCCGCAAGTAGGGGCATGAGTAAACACCAGCATAAAGCAGCATTGCGGTGTTTCGGTTTGAACCACACTTAACATTCGCATTTCTGCCATTTCTATCTCATAGTTAAATAAAACAAAATAACCAATTAAATATCTCAAAATGTCACTATGACTCACAGACCCCAGTTGACCTCATTCAGAAGAATCATTCAATCTCGGAAGAATTGTTCTGAATTCGAATAGCAATAGAACATCCGGATAGCAATAGAACTTCCGGATAGCATAGCTATTCATTTAAATGAGAGATCATTGTTATTGAAATACCCATACCCAATACACCTAGTGCAGTAAGCCTACCATGAGCTCTGTCTGGCTCTGTCTCTGGTTCTGGTTATGAGTCTGTTTGAGTGTTGACTAAATAAATCCTACGTCAAAACGTCACTTCACATCACACACACAGTATAATGCCTTCACAGCTCAGTTGGTAGTAGCTCTGCCTTCTGCGCTGGCGGGCGTGGGCGTGGGTTCGATCCCCACCGAGAACAAATATTTGTGTGGTGAACGCAGATGTTTGTTCTCTGTCTGGGTGTTATATTGTATTCTATGTATGTATTTACAAAAAAAAAAGTATTTAAGTAATATATCAGCTATCTGGTTCCCATAATACAAGTTCTGCTTAGTTTGGGGCTAGATAGTGTTGTGTGGATTGTCCGCATTACTTATGTATTATTTTATTAATGCACTGGTGAGCACTCACACAGACTCAAAACCAGAGACAGAGCCAGACAGAGCTCATGGTAGGCCTACTGCACTAGGTGGACCAAAAGAAAATGGAGAAGGAACATGAATGGACCAATTATAATTATACACCAATAACAATGATGATGAGATTTGCTGACATTTTTTTCAATAAAAGTTTATACAATTTTTGCATCTATTGTTTATAATATATTTATATTATTTTTTCATACAACTAGCTGATGGCATAAGCATATGGCACACCTAATGTTGAGTGGTAACCATCGCTTATAAGTTATAACAAAGCATTGCTTTGTAGGTCACGTACGTCAGAACCGTGCCCTACGATGCACTTCCCTGCGTCCATCAACTTGAGGCATACAGAGGTTAAACTAGAAAAAAAATCGGTTGTCTGTAAAGTCTGTTTACTGACGATAGTTGAACGTGACGTCATCCAGCTGTCCACGCGGAGACGCATCGCTCACTCAAGTAGGAGAGAGACAGATGTCGAACGCTGCCGAACGCGGAGGCCGTGCGTGCCTCTTTGTCGCTCGTTCCGCGCTCTCGCTTGCACTTCTAGCCTTCAATGGAACGCCTCAGTGCGAGTTAACGCCGCATGAGTCTTGTTTTTTCGTGCGTGCAGGCTCCATCGAATTATAAGACGTTGTCACGTCAAAACTCAAACTCAATAAAAAATTTATCAATTCAATTCCAAGAATCAAGAAGCAATGGACCGAGAAAGCTGGAAAAAGGGTAGGGAGGCCTTTGCCCTGCAGTGGGACAAGATAGGCTGAAAATAAAATAAATAAATAAATTCCAAGAATCACTTTGAAACGTCAGCGCCAGTTACGAATTTTATACATACTTGTATAGCCGACTGTACCTATTAGTTGATGCAAAATAGCCGTCCGCATACATTTCTCATAGCTCCTAACAGGGGACAGTACATTTACTGGCAAATTAATATTCGTCCTCGTGTGTACACTGCGGGCCACAAAAACGGCATGGTGCATTGTAAAGTGTTCCTGTGGAGTCCCGCGCTACTTCGTTTGGTTTAAGCTTTTTCCATACAAACTTTAACCTCTTTAAAAGTTGAATTTTAAAAAATACACTGTGCACTTGAAACATATTTTTGAACTTTTTAGGTTCTACGATATGCCGGTTTTCTCACGAAGTTTATCGTAGCCGTACGAGTACTGATATAGTGCATTTAAGTTTTTGAACAAACTTTTTAACTCATTGGTACACGACTGGGTTTGAGCCCACGACCTTAGGATTGCAAAACGGGATGGCTACCATTGCTTTGTTGAAGTCAGTCAGTGCCAAAATTAATGATTGTCAGAAATAAGTTATGGTACATAAACAGTTTTTAGGGCCTTTTGAGGTTTCATATAAAAAAAGCAGCCAAGTGCGAGTCGGACTCGCCCATGAAGGGTTCCGTAGCACGACGAACTACAAGAACCTTTATATAATGTTACTTGATGTAACATAATTAGGTTCTTGTAGTTCGTCGAAAGGTAAATTGCGGTTTACGGTTTATGACGTATAAAAAAAAAACTACTGACTAGATCTCGTTCAAACCAAATATCGTTGAAAGTTTACATAGTAATGTACAACATATATTTTTTTAGTATTATCATTCTCTTACTTTAGAAGTTAGAGGGGGGGGGGGACCAACTTTTTTCCACTTTGGAAGTGTCTCTCGCGCAAACTATTCAGTTTAGAAAAAAACGATATTAGAAACCTCAACATCATTTTTGAAGACCTATTCATAGATACCCCACACGTATGGGTTCGATGAAAAAAAAATTTTTGAGTTTCAGTTTCAAGTATGGGGACCCCCGAAATTTATAGTTTTTT
This sequence comes from Thera britannica, assembly GCA_939531255.2. NCBI lineage: Eukaryota > Metazoa > Arthropoda > Insecta > Lepidoptera > Geometridae > Thera > Thera britannica. The sequence continues at coordinate 7,026,177 of OW618045.2, forward strand.
TTTCATTTTTATGTTAAAATCTTAATGCGGTTCACAGAATACATCTACTCGCCAAGTTTCATCAGTCTAGCTCTTACGGTTTCGGAGAAAAATGGCTGTGACATACGGACGGACAGACAGACAGACAGACAGACAGACATGACGAATCTATAAGGGTTCCGTTTTTGCCATTTGGCTACGGAACCCTAAAAACGGAAGGAACCGAGCCGTAGTCTGTTGCCCGTTCTTGCGTTGGCTTGGTCCCGTGGAATTGGCACCTAGACTCACCTAGCTTTAAGGCGTTTCAAAGTGATTCTTGCGATCGCAAGGATCACTCTAAGGATCAGGTAGGATCCTACTGAATACCTAAATACAATACAATACAACCATTTATTTGCGAAACACAGGTTATAATTACAGGATGGTACAAATTAAGAAGTTCAGCCATGTTCTGCCATAAAGCATGCAAAATATTTAAATGTCACAAGTATGCAAATATAATAAAATGTCAGCGCAATACCTTAATAATGAAAATTAATAATTAATGCAATATTTACTCAACTTTATCACACAAATACTCCTTAACACTATAATATTCCTTACACTTTTAAATACACTTTTGATTTAATTTTATATGTTAGAAATTGAACATGTTTCAAAATGCTTTGTATAATAAGTACAATATTTCATGGAAATTCTAACTAAACGGAACATGACACAATTCGTGGAACAGGTGGATATTTACTCTTCCGGTGTGTAAGCTCACTGCTATAGATCACTTCCGTGCCACGATATGCCAAACCATACTGTGTCAGTGTGTACAGACATCCCAATTTTTAACTGACTTTAAATAAAAAGGGAAGAGATACTCAATTCAGTTGTATTTTTTTTTTATATTTGCTATTGCATACCTTCGTCATTCAGGAGCCGATTTAAAAAAAAATCGCAAAGGTTCTATTCTTATTTGTATAAAGGTTATTACTTCCAGAATATTCCCATGGAAATTTCATCAAAATTGGTGCAGCAGTTTGGCTATGAAGTCAGTTTCTCAAGATTTTTAAATTTCACTTGATCATTCTAAGATCAATAATGTTTTGACTTGTTTATAATAAATAGTACTTACAATTGCCCTAAAAAAAGAACCTAAAAATTTCAAAAATTTGTGAACCTCTTAGGCGCACTTTAAATCCTTTCACCACACTAGGTTCAAAACAACCAGTGACACGATAAGAAGAAGTTTACCTTGCCCAAATTGCTCCAAATCAATAGAATATTGTCAAACCAATTTACTTGCACTAAAGTGTATGCCGAAGACCTAGTTAGTGGTACGAAGTGCTCCAATCAAGGCTTTTACGGTCTACCACCTTACTAGATTCCGTTCGCCGGTCGCCATTTTGATTAGTTAGGTTAGATGGTTGCCTAGCAACGGCAAAGTAGATTATCATTTGTGACTGATTCAAATTATAGCTCATTGAAATACGAAATTAGATAATTTTCCGAATTCAAGGTTATATTTGATTTGAGATAATAATTACAATTCTGAATATGTAAGAAAGCGTAGGTTTTATTGACTTTTGGCCTACGCACATCTAGGCGATGACGGTGGCGATCAGTGAAACGCTGTCAAATATCGCCGTCATATATGACAGCGTTTTACTGATTGCCAAAGCAGACCGCTTAAATGTGCGCGAGGCGAAACTTTCACCGTGAGACTGACATGCACTACGTAGTAGCATATTTTTTTGATACCAAAATTCATTGATGCATAACTGGTTTTGAACCGACGACATTAGAATCAGAAGATGGGGCCGCTACCTCTAAACCAATGCTCTCAATTAATTGGTAGTATTATAAGCATTTGTATAGATCGAGAAGTAATTTTCATGACCTTGAAAATAAGGAGCGTGTGGGCGGAATACAAATCCTATATATGAGTCGAAACGAAGCACGAATCCTCACAAATTATTATTATGAAAATGAAAAAAGAATTTCTGTTTTTTCAGGTTTGGATCGAAGAAAACGATTAACAGACAGTCGCGTGGTCATCACTCAACATTTTACCGAAAGAACCGTTACACCTGGTGGCGATGTAAGTAATGAATAGAAAAGGACTTAGCATCGACCCTTGTAGAACTCTTAGTTCTTAGTAAGTTTTTATGATATCAATATAAAATATAATGTGTTTTTTGGGTTGTACGATGCTTTTCATCACTATTTGTTAAGTAGGTATTGTTTGGCTACTCTCAAAAGCTTTCTTTTATTTGTATCATCTTCACTCTCTCACACTCATGCCGAATCTAGAAAATCTGCTAAAGAAGGCAATTACAACTGAGTATCTTCAACAAAGTTATGTTTCTGTTCTGATTTCAGATCAGCATGATATGTGCAGCCACGGCTGACAGACCACCTCAGTTCGTGTGGGAGCGAGACGGCATCGTGGTTTCTAGTAATACTGATGCTAGGTGAGAATTTCTTCACCACACTTGAACACTACAAGAACTTGTTTGTATTGTTTTAGTCATCTTACCATTATTGAAACTAAATAGGTACCCATTTTCTGGCATGATTGGATCTCCTTATTCAATTAGTTTTGGAAAGAAGTTCCTTATCGCGCGTTATAAAAGGGGGAAAAAAATCTTACGAAAAGTTGTCACGACACTTTTTGCTATAGTAACCTATTGTAAGCTGTGCGGCGTGCGCATGTTTCTCTGTCTGTCTCTCTCTCTCTTATAGAAAGCAAGCCAGATATTTTCATTTCCATTTCGCATTGAACAGTGTGGTGTCTCGACGATTATTTTTGTTGAGTGTATACAGGTTTTTTGTAAATAATAATAAAGGAACTTCGTTCCATCCGGGTGTCCCTTGACACCTCTCAAGTTTTTGTTTCAGGTATGCCCTAGGACAAGTCATGACATCAGACAACTCAGTGGTAGCCCAGTTGAACATCACTAGAGTGAGGGTTGAAGACGGAGGGTTGTACTCATGTACAGCCAGAGAAGGAGACCACATGACCAGCCATGAGAATAGGCTTGATGTTTATGGTATGACGTCATTGGTATAAGATACAAGTAATTATAGACAAGAGGTGAAATAACGTTAATAACCGATGTTTTTAGGTCCACCCTACATCAGATCTCTACCTCCAATCAAAATGCAGAGTGGGGAGACAGTCAACTTGAGATGTCCATTCTATGGATACCCTATCAGGTAACATAAATACTCAAACATCTAGCTAGGTAATACTTAAAGTAACTTGTGCTTATGAATGACGTTCAAATCTTATTTACAGCAAAATAGACTGGGAATTCCAAGGCAAGCCTTTATCAGCGAACAGTCTTTTTCAAACCCGATACAAAAGGAGCGTACACCCAAAGCGGAAAAGCAGACGAAACGCTCCAAGCGTCAACATAAATGGTGTTCTTACCATCAATGAAGTCAGTAAAGAGATGAACGCAGCAGTATACACTTGTATTGTTACAAGTCCATCTGGTGAAATGGCAAGACGAGCCTTTGAAATACAAGTTGTAGAAGCACCGGTTCTAGATGATTTACTCCTAGGAAACAATCTACAAGAAGGGCAGAATGCGAATATTTACTGTAACGTGAGGACTGGAGACTTGCCGATACATTTTGAGTGGTTGAAAGACGGGAAAAGAATCCCCAGTAGTTTGAAAGTAAGTTAATTATTTATCTGTTATATCCATAACGGAAACAAAAGAATAGGAGTGAAAAAAATATTATTTGTTTGATTGAATTAAAGAGTGATGATTTTTACAGGTCACAGAAAGAAACTCAGAGCTATTCAGTGCTCTAGTTATAAAGAAAGTGTCATTGGAGCATTGTGGTACCTACACATGTGTCGCTTCCAACCACGTTGCTAAAGTAAATCGGTCTACCGAACTCTATATCAAAGGTAAAACATTTCTTTTACCTTCATCAATGCTAAAATCTACTTAGAAAATGATAAACAAAACACATCGAAAAATAAAATCCTGCGTATTTATGTTTTCTATACATTGTATAATGTTATGTTCTTCTGTCTTATTTTGCATCGTTTTCTTATACTAATAATCACCAGTTGCCTCTGACGCTATACAATTCATCTATAATAGATGCAAAGGCCTGTTTACTTTTACTTTCTTATGCTGCTCAGATTCCAGAAACCTAAAGCAAATTAGGATACTTTAGTGCTCAAAAGATAGACTTGTTTAATGTTTTTTATTGTTCATTTATATTTTCAGTGGCTCCAAAATGGTTGGAGGAACCATCAAACTCCTCTCTTCTATTGGGCAGGAAAGGAACAGTATCCTGCAGTGCTAGTGGCTACCCACAACCTCAAGTGCATTGGATGAAGAAAGACGGTTCGTCTAATTTCATTCTCTCAGTGAAGAAAGTGGTTATCTGCAAACAAGTCCAGTTGGACAGTATAGTGCGTTGTGCTCTTGATCGAGATTTCTAGTATATGTACTATATCTTTACATTTACTTACTACAAATTTTACATAGTTTGACAAAACTTTTGGAAATCCTAGCCAGTTCAGGATACTACTGACTTTCAATGTCGAAAGATTGCTTATAATGTTCAATCAGATGATTAGATGTTCTTTAATTTAATGGTGCTTCAAATTTTTTTTTTATATCACAAGCCCTATGCAATCTCCTATATTTATATCCTTAGTTAATTTATTTTATTGTAAGTATCAAACCTTTTCCTTTCACCAGTTGTTCTTTTCTTTCAGCTCTCCTTGGCACATGGCAACCAGTCCTCGAACTAGCTGGTGGTGGAATCCTGAGTCTTCCTAACGGCTCCCTGGTTATTGACGAGGTGTCTCTGACAGACGAGGGTCTTTACTCCTGCAATGTTGAGAACAGCGTCGGCCAGCCTCTTAGCAAGACTGTGTGGATGAGTGTCAATAGTAAGTAGGGATAAACCAGTCTAAAAATGCACGCCCCTCCACCACGTTTTCTTGACGTTGGCTCACAGTAAAGTACTTAAAAATGATCTTTGACATGTAGGAAATAAAGAACAATTTACTTTGACTGACTGAAGTAGTAGGACGTGCAGTTTAAGATTAGACGATCTCTAACATGATATTTACTTAGAAAGTAAGTAAATTATGGATTACTGGTATACAGGGATACGCTAGATTGTTTTGGCAGGCACATTTTAATAGGTCAAGTTCGATTTGAAACAAAAAACCTACTGACTAATTTTGTATTACCATCTACAAAATACACAACAACGTACAAAATCTGCAAGTAATAGTTTCTTGGCTGTAATTTCCAGACTCGGTAGACATCACATGAAGAAAAATGTTTTGGATCGGAGACGTCAGTTCTTGTTTCTTTTTTAAACTGACAAAATCAAGGAAGACAGTAACGAAAATGTTAGCTGATCTCCCGCAGATTTCAAATTTTGAGAATCATCGTGAATAGGTCTAAGTCAGTTCTATCAATAGAACGATATCATTAACATTAAACCGAAAAAAATAAGTGACGTTATTAAACTAGTAAATAGCTCACGCTCACGAACGCAATCACAGAAATCCACATCCTTCATTACTGAAACCAATCAAGCCTCTAAAATCCAAACCTCTGAAGCGAACGCCAACCCGGTCGGCAGTTCCAACTTAGTTACAGCTTTGCTTCACTGAGCTAAACTAGAACCTTAGAGCTATAAACTAACTAACGACCTGGTGAAAACTTTTGTGCTACGTAATAGCCTAAAACTCGGTGTGTATAATACGAACATCTGTTATACCTAGCATCCATCGGTTTGTCTAATAAAAAAATTCGATTTCTATTCTATCTCTAAATGAATCAGAATGGTGACCAAGGGATGCTCAAAGACCTAGAGGCAAACCACCCACCCGTTGGTCGAACGACATTGTTGCGAGTGCAGGGAATGAGTGGATGAGACTCGCGAGGGACCGGAAAGTGTGCCGCAATAAAGAGGAGGCCTATACTCAGCAGTAGGTGCAGACGGGCTGAGATAATGATGATGATTCTATCTCTCTACTTTCTGTCAACTGCTAAAATCCAATTCTTACTTCCTTACTTCAGCTGAATAAAAGCAGGCTTCGCTACAAAAGTCACCATCATCATCATTATTATCACAGTTAATCAATCCACTGCAGGACTTAAGCCTTCTATTTTCAGAAACGATTCTAAGCCCTTTCCATCCACTGACTTTCCACGGTCCAATGAATCTTGTTTAAAGTCAAATATGTATTTATTCAGTAGTATCACAAGGATCACTTTGAAACGTTTTAAAGCTAGTTCGTGCCAGTTCCACACGACCAAGCCTAGAAGAACAGGCAACAAACTACGGCTTGATTCCTACCAGTTTTTTTAGCGAGTTTAGGCAACATATATTCGTTCATACCTATAATGGTTCATACCTTCACTGCATGTACTATAACTTATGTGCCCCTTCATGCATTACACGCTTCATCATTCGTGTCACTCGAAATCAGCCTACCATGCAAAATGTAGGAACATATATGCTGATTTTGGGCAGTATGGCGGAAATTACGCTGATACCGAAATTTGAGCGAATTGCACGAAATTTGAGGGATTACGAGACACTAACTTCGATTTAGTTTTTTCGAACAACTGTTTTTACATAATAATGATACAAATTGCCTCGTGAAGTTCCAAAGTGGTGCCATCTACAGTTATAAAGCTTAAAAAAGACCACATTAAAGTAAAAAAAATTATCTTTTTTAATACAGTTGCTCAAAAAGTGGCGTATTGCAGGGACGTATAGCGTTCGGGATGTGGGCTATTACACACGCGTGCTTTTTTTTTACCATTCCCGCACTAGTGCTTTTTCTTTCCCAACTGTCAAAATAATGTCTAAAAAGAAAAACCAACCATGAAGTTTTTACTAAAAAAAATCATCGAAGTTTTTATGATTCATGCAAATACGTATTATTTCTAAAAAGAAGCTACTAATTTGTTTCATTAACAGATTTAATGATTTGATTGAATGAGTTATGTTAGGTTTCATTTAATTTCATCTCATTAAATTTCATTTTCAATTATTCATATCAATAAAAAAAATCTACTGAAGACTTGGCTGTATGGGTATAGTTCCCTTTGCCTTCCAGAATGGGTGAAGAAAAAAAAAATCTCTGCTTATATTTTACGGTTGGCGCCATTTTTCAGAAATTTTGTTTGCGAGTTTATTTGTTTGTTGCAAAATGAGTAATTTCGACCCTAGTTTTTTGAATTAACACCACCGGAACTCAGTACAATTGCACATAATGCTTCGGAGAACATTTTACCGGAAAAGTCAAAAAGTCGCTACATGCATACATACGACGAACTTAATTGCGTGGAGAGAAGAGAAAAAAGCAAATGGTATTATTATTATTTTATTAAATTGCTTAATTTTTTCGCAACTGTATTAAAAATAGTCGTTCAGTACACGTGCGGAACCGTCATTGCAACTTGTTCCGACTGTCAACCCTCGCCTTCGGCTCGGGTAGACATTTGTCGGAACTCTTTGCAATGACATCTTGATTCAGATAACTTGATCCATAGTTGTTAGTAGGTACAAACTTAATAACTATGTTAGGCCTCACGATGTTTTCCTTCGACGTTACTTATAAAAATGTTCAAAGTTTTTAGTTGAGGAAATGGTGGCTTGGTGCTCAGTTTTCGACCAATGTTATGTTAAACTTTAATGTGTATTTTTTAGTTCAGAAGCCAAATAGTACATTGTTACCCGAGTGTTGAAAGTCACGTTTTTTGAGTCCCGAGACGGGTTTGGCGCCAGAGCGTTAGCGAGGGCGCCAATGGAGCTTGAGGGACTCAAAAGACTTTCACCCGAGGTAAACACTGTGCTTTTCATTACGAATACAAGGAAAGTAAAAATAAAAACATGAAAGAAAAATTAGTGAAAATGAAGATTGAATTGCCGCCTTCCCGGTTTTTTTTTTCTTTTTCTCTGACGGGCTTTCGGCTTCGGCTCTCCAGCATTATTCAGCCATTATTTTCATTTTCATAATTTAAATCTATGTAATTTTAAATAAGTAGTTGAAGCTATACACTAATCAGGTAATTTAGAAGATATATTATTTATTTAATCTTTATGTTATTTAAATTTAAATATTACATTGCGCTCTAATTAGACTTTTTAAACTTCTTACCGTTGTAATGGGTTTCCAATCTACTTGCTGAATAAAAAGTTGGAATTTGGTTGAACAACCTCCTTGCAGTTAGAAAGACTTTAGAAAGTTGGAACATGGTTGAATAAAATAGAACTTGTTTTTTTTTATAATTTGACAGCTGTCAGTAGAAAGCGATTCTCCCTAGGGCTGAAAGTTTTACTTTCAATTAGGCCCCTCAGGCAACTTCAGACCTACTTTCAGAGTATGAGTAATGAAAAGTAATATAAGTTAGGCAGCGAACAACTTTTCTTGTTGCTCTAACTTTAGTTTTTACTTGTTTGTTTGCCGTCATTTTCATTTTGCTTTATTTTTCGTCCGTAAGTCTATTTATGTGAGTGTGTGAGCTACCAGTTTGAGATTTTTAAAACACTTTTCCTTATATAGATAAAATATAAATAAATAAATAAATATTTTTGGACAATTCACACAACACTATCTAGCCCCAAATTAAGCAGAGCTTGTGTTATGGGAACCAGATAGCTGATAAAATAATACTTATACTATACTTTTTTTTTTGTAAATACATACTTAGAATACAATATGACACCCAGACAGAGAACAAACATTTATGTTTACCACACAAATATTTGTTCTCGGTGGGGATCGAACCCACGACCTACACACTATGACAGCTTTTTCATGAAAATTCTTGAGAGCCTAAGTAAACTGATGAATGAATGATGATGATGATGATTTCAAAAGTAATTGATCAATTTTCCTCTTTCATTGCTAATGATATGTCAAGCCTCCCTCTTCAGGTAAAAATAGGTACCACGTAGGTATTCTAGGTCGCAGTTTTTGATTTTAGGAGCATCTTTATGATACCACTTAACATCAGGTGGGCCATAGTTACCACTTAACATCAGGAGGTCCATCAGCTAAATGTTTAAAAAAAAAATTCAGGAACTAAAATCCTTTCATTGCGCTGTTTAAAAGAACTATTAACACGAGAAGAATTCTTCAATTCCAGAACCAGTACACTTCGAGGCGTCATCAGTCAACGTGACGTCACGGCTAGGTCACCCAGTGCTTCTGGACTGCAAGCCGTTAGGAGATGATCCTATCCGGGTAACATGGACTCATGATGGCAGCCCTGTTGAGTTCCAAACTCAGAGGTAGGTATTCAAGTCTTGACTCCCGAGTAAAGGTCTCCATATAAAAAGCCCTCCTTCACCTGCTTCTGGAGTGCAAGCCGTTAGGAGATGATCCTATCCGGGTAACATGGACTCATGATGGCAGCCCTGTTGAGTTCCAAACTCAGAGGTAGGTATTCAAGTCTTGACTCCCGAGTAAAGGTCTCCATATAAAAAGCCCTCCTTCACCTGCTTCTGGAGTGCAAGCCGTTAGGAGATGATCCTATCCGGGTAACGTGGACCCATGATGGCAGCCCTGTTGAGTTCTTAACTCAAAGGTAGGTTCAACTCAATGCTCCCGAGTAAAGGTCTCAATAAAAAAAGCCCTTCCGTCACCTATTATGGATATGATCGGAGCATCTCCGAGATACAGTTTTTTAAACTAGTTCGGAGTGTATTGCAAATCGGAATCAAACACATACCACCACTTTTGTTTAATGTATCTTTAGATTTATTTTTAGATGCTAATATACCTATATAAACATTCACTTATAAAGTCTAAAATGTTAGCTAGTGTAATTAGTAAAAAACTAGTTATTAGATTAAGTATTTTTAAGTTTTAGTTAAGTTTCAAAGTGGTACTGCAATAAATTAATTGAAATTTAATTGAATTGAATTGAAATCTAAAGGACTTACAAAGAATGCACCAGGTGATGGGTAAAAGCATCTCCTGAGTGCAAACGTAAGTTTTATCCCCAGTTGCAATCCGGCTGTTAAGCTTACTACTAAAACTTGCAGACCCGAAAATGCAGACCCAACTAGCAAAACTGTCCTAAAATGAGCTCATGTCTTTATAAAGCTCTATAAACATGGTTAGGGGGTTTAGCTAGGCAAGAGCTTATACGCTCTTGCCTAGCTATTTTACACAAAGCGAAGCTCAATACACGTGCGTTGCTTTTCCGTGCGTAGCGGTGGGTCCAAGCCTTAATTTGCTTTTCTTACATTTACTGTGACAAGTTTATTTCAGGGACAATACTAAACCAACCATTTTTTTAGGCTGAAACTGTCCGAAACTAAAACCACCCTCGGTCTGACAAGCGCCATCAGCCTCTCGTACTCGGAGATCAACGATGCTGGTCTCTACCAGTGCCGCGCCAGCAACCCTTATGGAGCTGCAAGTTTCAACGTTTATCTTACAATACTAGGTAATGCCTAAGACCTTACTTTATATACTAACAAGCGTTGTAACGCAAATAGAAAAGACAACTGACTTCTCACGATCTTTATCATAATTCCAGTCTAAGGCGCCTAGGCGCTACCTTTCATTCTTTGGCTCGTGTTTCATTCAAGCCTCTTGTGTCTGACCTTACGCTCTTCTACAGTAGGCCTACCACAAGCTCTGTCTGGCTCTGTCTCTAGCTCTGGTTTTGAGTCTGTGTAAATGCTCACCACTGTATTATACTGTGTGTGTGACGTTTCGACGTAGGATTTATTTAGTCAACACTCACACAGACTCAAAACCAGAGCCAGAGGCAGAGCCAGACAGAGCTTGTGGTAGGGCTACAGATCTCATCGCTTCACAGTTTCACCACCAAGCTATGCTGGGAGTCATCTTAGCATAGTTTCTCCTTGCTAGACTCCCATGCTATACACCGAATTGTCTTGTTGTGCCAATTCCAGATCTATTGTTCTATTGTAAAGGGTTCTATTGTATTGTTTGTGTTCTCTGCTACTATGATTTATTCGTGATGTAGCGTGTGTCTAAAATAAAAGCATTTTGTTTCTTTCTTAACGTTCTTATCACTTTCAGAGCCACCAACTCCTCCATCAGATCTCCGAATAGACACGGTCCGGTCGCGCGTCGCGTCTGTCTCGTGGCGTGACACGCTGCGTGCTCACGCCCGTCACTACTCACTGCAATACTCACACACGCACTACAGCGACTCTTGGGAACGCGCCATCACTGTCAATGTCACCAGGTACCGAACCACTTATAACTAGAGCTTTTTGTGTGTGGCTCGTCCGGGGAAGTACTAACCATGCCTATTTCTGCTATGAAGCAGCATCACTGTATTTCGGTTTGAAGGGTGTGGGTGCCGGTGAAATTACTGCCTAACTACTGAACTATTGCAAAATAGGGGTTCTCATGCGCATATCTTAAAAAAAACATAAATCCATTAGGATTTACGTTTAACATTAGTTAAAACTGGTTTTTTCCAGAAAAGACAGTGAAATCCGGCAGTCGATCGAGCTCCAGAACTTGAGACCCGCTACCTCGTATGCCGTGCGCGTGGCCACGGGGAACCAGGTCGGAACCAGCGTCTACACCTCGCCTATACACTTCACTACTCATGAAGAAGGTATACTGAGATTACTGAGCTTCCTATTAATTAATTAACTAATAATTAATTTTTAAGACAAGAGTGAACAGGTGGATTATGCTATGGCTCAGCATATCGTATGCTGCATTCTCACTTTCCATCAGGTGTGATGGCTGACAAATTAATGCTGAGCCATCTATATTACATTTTTTTTATTGATCAGCTGTAAGTTAGTAAGCTGAAGCTGTTTGTGCTGCTTTCTGTTAAAGGTGCTGGGCAAGGAGTATAAACTATCTGTATTATATAATTCCAAAATAGCAAAACAAAAAGCAGGCCTGTTCTACTTTTTGCCCAAATGGAAAATTTAACATAAATTCTGTCTAACTTTTGTATAATACAAACTTGTTTTGTTGCAATAAAGAATTAAATAAATAGCATAGCCGATTTGAATCCGTTCTACTGAGTTTCTCAAAGCGTTGACACATTGATTGTATTTCATGGTAGATGAACTGGAGGGGATTTGACAGGTATTTTTTCTTACAGCACCATCCTCACCACCTATAAACGTGCAAGTGGAGCCAACAGAGAATCCTGGAGAACTCCGCGTATCCTGGCTCCCACCACTCAAGGAGACGCATAATGGAGTCGTCATGGGTTATCACGTGAGGGCCGTGCCGCAGAATACTGGGGCTGGTAAGAAAGAAACTCTTACCTTTAGTCACTAGTTTTTGAAGAAAAACTGCTTAGAACCAAAGTTTATCAAGTTTAGGGTATTTGACTGAACTATAGATCAGAGCTGAAAATCTATTATAACCCGCATTGGAATTAGGGCATAATTTCAACATGAGAAAAAATACATACTACATACATAAAATCACGCCCATTAGGTAGAGATCATGGATTTTCACTTGCTACGATCCTGACTACCTCTTTCGCGTTATTCACCCTCCTATCATTCTTCATGCCATGCTCTTCGGTTTAGAGTACCCCTGACTTGGTTTTTCTCTAAAACGTCTACTATTGCTGCTGAGAAAAAATATATAGTGAAGAAACCAGACAGTATTCTTTCAGTAGTGTTGGGCTTCAACTTGTCAAGGAACCTCACTCACATATTTCCTTCCATGTGTACATGAGATCTGAGAAAATATTTACCGTGCGTATGTTATTTATCTGCCATTTTTTTTAATATTTTAGATGAGGCAGATTCCAGAACCGTCAAAGTGGCTCCTTTATCCGGGAAGCAGGAGACTTTGCTAAGTGGTCTTCTAAAGAATACAAGGTAATTGCAGGCCTTCAAAAAGAGTGTAGCTTAAGAGCTATATATCTCTTAGAAATAACCCACTACCAGTAGAGAGCTCTCGAACGGCGAAAAGCTAAATAACGAAGGGCTCCTTTCCATCCGGTGAGACATCGAAGGAAGTTATTGGACCGTGAGGGCTTAAAACCGTTCTTCCTAGAGATGTGTAGTAGTAGAGCTCTTTATGAAGGGCTCGTCCGGGGAAGTACTACCACCATGCTTATTTCTGCCGTTTAGCAGCATTGCTGTGTTTCGGTATAAAGGGTGTTCCAAGGGTGCCGGTAAAATTACTGGCACGTGAGGCTGAACATTTGTATGCCTCCAGTTGATGGCAGAGCAGTGCATTGTAGGGCACATTCTTGACGTGCGTGACCTACGACGTCAGGTTTTTTATGTAACCATCAGCTAGTTGCATAAAAAAATAGTATGGAGGAGGCCTGCTCTCGTTCCACACAAAGCACGGTTAAAATAGTAGCCGATCGTAAAGTGGTTGAGCACATCGTGTTGAAGGGACTATCGTGGGTTCAAATCCTACTCGGTTGATAGCTTTGGGATAAAACCTTTTAAATATTATTTCAGATACGCTGTTTCTGTATCGGCATACACAAGTGCTGGGTCTGGACCGTTTTCATTACCAGTTTTTCAAGATACTAGAGAAGGAGGTAATCTATCAAATCATAATAACCAACCTTTGCTTGCGTTGTATCCGATCAGCTGGAAAACCGCAGTCAGAAACTAGTCGCAAACACACTTTGTGATCAATATTTCTTCTTCTCTCGTGTCAATGGTACTAGACAATTATTTTGAGTATTTTGCCACCTCTACTACATTGTTTGTGGCGTTGGCAAGATCGTCTCTTGTGCAGATGTTTGGGCACAAGGGACAGGTTAGTAGATACGACATGGGCTGAATTTGAGCCCCGCAGTCGCAAAGAGTCGCAAGTCAAAGATGGGTCTCTCATTTCTCACTTGCAGACGTTTTTCTACAGCGGCTGACTTGAGTCCAGAGTCGATGATATCTGTAGCCAATTAAGCGAGCTGGTTTGATGATGGAATCAAGATCTGTACAACGAAACTCTTCAACTAATTCAACTGCTTGCAATTGCTTCTTCAACTGTAACTTGGTCACCATGCTAAGTTTGTAAGGTCCAACGCAAAACATTGTGATTGGGATAGCTGTAAGACTGGAGTGGACCCATGGTGTTTTTTTTTCCTTTTAGCACCAGAACAGGCTCCATCATCAGTGGAGTGCACAGCCGTGTCTTCTACTTCCATACGGGTCGGCTGGCAGCCAATTGTACTCCCAGGACAGGGCAGCTCTCTCGTGGGGTACACTTTGCTATACGGTACTGAAGGTATGCTATCCACTATCCAGGTGGTAGAGCTCTGGAGCAAGAGTTCATTTTGATAGTTCCACGGTAATGCTAGGTATTGTGCCTCAAAATTATTTTTCTTTATTCAATAACATCACAAAGGTCCCTTTCAAACGTCAAACACTAAGTGAATCAACGCGCCAGCTCTATGCATCCAAGTCAAGAAGTAGAACTCTATAGAAGAATATTATAGAAAATTCTTTATTGCACCCCTTACCAACTAATAAAGAAGTAATTTAAAAATACATAGCAACTGCAGCGTCACTGTGGTCACCTAAGATACCATTTATTTCTTTAAACTTATTTTTTTATAGTACATTTCATAGGTTTGGGACCCTCTTTTAAACTTAGAAATACCTGTGTTAGAGGGTCTTCTGTAATATAATCGTTTTAACATAAAACTATGTAAATGCTTAAAAGAGGGTCCCTAACCTATGAAATGTACTATACATTAAGTTGAAAGAAAATAAAATATTTGTATTTGTACCATTTAAATCTGGTCTAAAGTGGTGACCAATCTGCCTGCCAAGAGTGATCACCAAAGCAAACACACTCAATCCAGCAATGGCCTCATTCGGACTGATTATAATGAAAACAGTCATAAAAGTTATGGCTTGAATGTATAAGTTCTGTGCTTTCTTCTAGTTCTGCAGGATTGAAGGATCTATCTTTATTCCAGAAGGAGCATGGATGAACCAAACATCTTTACACACAGAACTGTACATCCAAGGTCTCCTCAAGTTCTCCAACTACACCGTCAAGGTAGCTGGCTTTTCCAACTTCGGGGTCGGACCATTTTCTTACCCAATCGTCTGTGCTACACTACAAGATGGTAAGAACAAAAGAAACTCAAGGCTGTTGCCTCAAAGCGGTCGAAATCTTAAACTGTTTGGTACACAACATACTTGAATATTATATCTAGGGATTCGTAAGGTGCATATCCATTTTATACCACAATTTGTCGTGTTAAGAGTTCCAGGCTGAGGCCCATCACCAATAATTACTTGCTAACTGGTTTCCTGGCAAATTTTTCCTTCACCGTTTGAGGGTAGGTACTGGTACTGTCATAGTGCATACATTGTTTCCGTGTCTGAATGTCAAAATGTACTGATACACATAACGTACTTCAGAATTAACCAAGACTCGAATTGTATTCTAGTGCCCGGTCCTCCATCCGACACTAAAGTCCTGGTGCTGTCATCCACGTCACTCCTCGTCAGCTGGATGAGGCCTGAGCATCCCAATGGAGAGATTCTTCACTACACCATCTACGTGAAGCCTACTTCAAGGTTGGAGATTTTCCCCAAGGCTCTTTTGAAACGTGACCAGTTTCTAAGCGGCCAGTAGATTTGCAAAAAATATTGCAAGAAAAATAACTGTTGTCATAATAACAGTTATTTTTCTTGCATTATTTTTTGCCTAGATGATTCTGATTCCACACTTTTCGATCTGCTTGAAGTAGGTACATTGAGGAAACTGGTTATGATATCCTTGACTTATTTTGACAGCCCTCACAGCTCAGTTGGTGCGTCCTTATTTTCTTCTTATCGTGTCCCTGGTTTTTTTGAACCACAAATGTGGGGAAGTGTGTGGGGAATTTAAAATGCACCTTAAAGAAGTTCTTTAAATTTCGCGCACTTGACTTTTTAGGTTCAACGACATGCCGACAACATGGCAGTTTCTTCACCACGTTTTCCTTCACCGTTTGAGAGCTCTTTTACTTTTTGTGATGTGATTATGATTATTCTAGCGCGGGAGTAGCACAGGCTCATAGAGCTGGTTCCTCCCGTTCGTCCACTGAGCTGGGAGGACTCACCACCGGCGTCACATACGAGAGTTGGGTGACAGCCAGTACTGCGGCTGGAGAAGGTGCTGCCAGCAGACGCGTATCACACACGCCTAGCTCACGAGGTAAGGTCTTCTGATAATGAGTTAAGGTACAATCTGATGCCTTTATTTCTAAAGCTTAGAACTTGCAATGTTTTGTTATAGGCGATGGTTACCAATTATGCTTGTTCCAACAGCTAGTTGTTTAAAAAAATTACGTGATAATGTTAGATCACTGTCTTGAAACTGCGTTGGATCTAGCTCCACAAGCGCCAATTACGGGTGCCAATTACGGACTGCTAGAGGACCGTTATGAGTATGAGTCAGAGTTTATCACAATTTTCTTTTTAATTCCAATCCATATAATATATTTCTTTCTAGTTGTTGCTGGAGTAGCCTCTCTCGGCGGGACAGTATCAGTAGGAGTAGGCAGTTCCCTCCTCCTAGTCTGCCAATGCGTAGGAGTGCCACCACCAAGAACAGTGTGGTACCACAAGCATAACATTATCACTCACCATCCGCGTTTCACGAGGAACCATGATGATAGTCTGCTGATCAATAGTAAGTTGTAAACTTTTCGACTTGTAACTACCCCAAAGATCAAAGATCTTGAGTTTCAAAACATCTAAACGTTTCAACAGATTTAGCATGCATAGGAGTTATAGACAAGATTATTCTCAAGTAGAGACCAGGCACCAGAAAGCGCAGCGTAGAACAGCTTCCCAATAAATGGAAAGAAATCTGATAAAGGTCGCTGACAGACGCTGGCAAATAGGCCACTCTGGAGGTCGAGTCAAATACTGCAACCTCACTTGCTGATAGATTAAAACACAACTACTACTTACGACTGCCCTGGCCTACCCTGTGCGAGGTATAGGTACTTGTTAAGAATTTTGTCTAAGGCAAAATTAACAAACTGTTTTCCCCCAGACATAGACCAATCCCTAAGTGGAAACTACACATGCCTCGCCAAAAACCTCTACGGGTCAGACTCAGTGGAATACACTGTTGTGGTTCTACCTCTGCCAGAAGCACCAATCTTGAGGGCGACGCCGTACAAGGACTCAATATTAGTGGAGTGGGAGCAACCTTACTACTCCATCAGTAATAGGAGTTCCAGTCAGAAAATCAGTAAGTATACATAATTGAAACCTCAAAGACAATCTTCGAGAAATTTCTGGAAATACCACTATAAAAAGTGTGAGAGACTCTCTGCCTTCATACAGATTGTTTCTCATTCTTATGTTGATGGTGGTTGAAGAAGCCTTTAAGTTTTTTTTAGACTGATCATGATGATAACTCCGTTGAACTGCTTGAGTAAGAGATAGTCCATGTTTTTACCAGCTCAGCTACTAGAGTAGTAGATCTTAGGTCTGAAATATTTCAGAATCGTTTTGGCTCCATATTTTAACTCTAACATCATTTATCTGACAGCTCATCACCATTTCACCCTTTTCCAGCTTACAGTCTAACATGGAAAGAGTCAAACGGACCATGGCAGGAAGCCTGGCCTGCCAACAAGCTGCCCAACTTGTCTGGAGTACAGAAACACGCTCTCACTGGCCTCAAGTGTGGGACGAAGTACTCTCTGAGAATCACAGCGACCAATCGTGTGGGGACGTCGCAGCCAGCGTATATGGATGTTAGCACTGTTGGTGGAGGTAGGATGGACTTTGGTAGAACACACAAACGAAATGCACTCTGCTCTTTATCATTAGCAAGAGTTTGTTGGTCAGGTAAACGACTTTTGCCTCGCCAGATAGTGGGTGTCAGTGAACTTAACAGCACGTGAGGCTTAACATCTCTGTATTCCTCAAGTTGATAGGCGCGGGACATCGTAGGTCACGTTCCTAAGGTGTTTGACCTATGACGCAATGCCTTGTTATATGGTTCTCACATAAACACAAGTGGCCGATATGCTTGTTCCATCATCTGGTTCTACAAAAATAACTTATTCGCTACTCCTAAATGAAAAAGAAGTAATTTTCAACTGGAAATGGTGAAAAGTTCCTGCTGTAACACACAAAACCTACACATCAAAACTTTTTTTTTAGTTTCAATTGGTATTTGATTACAAACCCGCGTCAATCTTTCAGTGCCTATAGCACCATCAAGCAACGAGTGGTTCTGGAGCAACTCTTCGCACATGTACGTGCAGCTGGCGGGGTGGGACGACGGGGGGTGCGAGCTGCGGGGGTGGGAGGTGGAGTACCGGCTGCTGGGCACTAAGGGCTGGATGAGGGCACATAACACTATGGTAAGAGTAATGCTTGATAAACTTTGCAGGCATAAAACAAAATACAGGGTTATTCATTATTAGCTGCAAATACTCAGGAATTAGGTTCAACAAATAAAAAAAAAATATTTATGAAATAATTTTTATAAGTTTTGTCATGAAAATCCCCAGAAAATCGATAAAGAATATCTTTGGGAATCATTGGCGCCTGACCTATTTTGACCTTTGGCCCGCGCCCGCGCGCCGTGAGCGACACTGCGTTCAGTCACCGCCTGGGTGGGTCATCGTCCTGTTCTCCGTGGCAATTATCATGCAATAGCCATAAAAAAATTAATAAAAATAAAGTTTTGATACAAAAACTTAAATCAGTTTAGGAATTAAATTGATTCGGCCAAACAAATATTCATGACCCAAAAATTAGGCCCTATCAGTTTGTGTAGATAGTAATGAATAACCCTGTAGATTCACCCCCTCATTCATAATGCCAGACTACTGTAACGGACTTTGTCAGTCTGGGTAGAATATGAGTGACTAAATCCATACAGTAGGTAGTACTGGTTGTGTCTATAGTAGGTACACAACCAGTACTTACCATCCATGGCATTAAGTTTCTTCCGAGCTTAAGAGCTTATTGAGCCTCCACTACTAGATCTGCTTTCTGAGTCCATGGATACGGATTAGATTTCCACTTAATATCTAGACGGAGTGCACTCCGGCTTCAAAATTACAATTTAAATGCAGTTAAACAACAAAAAAGTAAACAGGCCCATTTGCATCTATTGGTGATTTACATAGCGTCAGGGGCAACTGGTGATTACTCAAGCCCTACTTGCGAGACGCTATAGTGCCTGGGAGAGGATTTTAGATGAAATAGGCTTGCCCAGCACCTAGACCATCCTGACAGCTTATGCGACCTAATCCACAGGAAAGACATGGCTAATACGTGTAGAGCTGACTAAGCCATGAGCTTCCTCACGATGTTTTCCTTCAACGTTTAAGAGCACAATCATTGTGTCTATAGGTACATTTTCCGAACAGAAAATTCTTTAGGTACACCTATAGACTTTTCTGATAGTAGGATCAAACTCACGACTTTAGGATCGGAAGGTGGGGTTACTACCACGTCGTCAAACTGATATACAGCTCGTCCGTCTATACTCTAAGTCTAGAGTCTTAGGACAAACATTTGTATAATGAACGAAAATGATCTTTGTGTTTTGTGAGTTAAGACTAGGTTTCTTAGATTAACTACACTATTGCATGCAGTTCAGTTCACTATTTACTTTCAGTTGCCCGTCTATGTTCACAGTCATACAACGACCAGCCATCCTGGACCATACCGCTGTACCAAGCCAAGTACCGCACTGGTTCTTTCGCCATCGCTGACCTGCTGCCCGGCGCGTGGTACCAGGTCCGAGTGACGGCTATCAATGAAGCTGGTTCTGTCACCAGCGGGTATAGCTTCGCGACTAAGAACGAGGATGGAAGTACGTTGATCTTTTTAAATACTGACTGTGGTCATGGATAAGAGAGGAGTGAATGTAGAAATGACAGCTGACAGAGTGGAATGGAGGAAGAAGACATGTTGTGCCGACTTCACATAAAGTGGGATAAAGACAAGAAGAAGACTGTCTGTGGTCACATAGGATAGATAAATATACCCAGAACTCAGAATGATACTCTTCCAGCTCCTGTGGAGGCGTAAGGCGAGAGCTTCGCAAATAAGGATAGAGATTTAGTTGTTAGTTTTCAACCTGATGTGATCCTAGTATCCAATATGACTCTTTGACCAGCGTGGATGTCGTAAGAGGCGACTAAGCTTAGACTAGACTGTCCTCTCAGCTCAGTTGGTAGTAGCTCTGTCTACTGCGCCGTAAGTCGTGGGCTCAATTCCCACCGATAAATATTTGTGTGCTGAACACAGATATTTGTTCTCTGTCTGGGTATATTGTATTCTAAATTATGTATTTACAAAAATGAATTATGAGTATTATATCAGCTATCTGGTTCCCATAATACAAGCTCTGCTTAATTTGTGCTGGATTGTCCACAGAATTTACTATCCATGGATCAATCTATGTTCAGCATGAGCTTTGTCCCAATCTAGAGGTAGTATCTTGTATAGAACTCCTATGTTTCTATTTAAATTCTAAAACGGTCATACGTGAGAGTAAAAAAAAAGTAAAAAGGCCTTTGCATCTAATGTAGATGATTTATAGCGTCAAGGGAAACTGGTGATTACTCATGCCCCTACTTGCGGGACGCTATAGTGTCTGGGACAGGATTTTAGATGGAATAGGCTTACCAGCACCCATACATCCTGACAGCTTAGTCGGCCTAATCCACAGGAAAGACATGGTCAATACATGAGAACGATCTAACTACATATTTGCAGTCAGCACTCTCCCAAAACGGCAGAAGTTCCTGAGGAGCTGTTCTCCAAACATCTTTGGCCTCTTGACAAGCTAACATGAACCTTATTTCCAGGTGAAGTGGGTCCACCTTCAGAGTTCTTCGACCTGAACATGCTGGTCATCGTATGCAGTTCCATACTCCTCACAGTATGCCTGATGAGCTGTATCTACATACTAGTGAAACGACAGAGGTATGTTCATTGTAAAAGCTTAAAAATTCTGATAATTATGTGTCAATTAAAAAAAAGAGCACTGGTGGTCTAGTGATTGTATTTGTATTTATTGTTTTACTTTAATTATAATGGTTAACACCAATTACAATAATTAGTAGTAACAACAATAAGTGGTAGCGGCCCTGTCTTCTGATCATAAGGTCGGGGCTCAAATCCTGTACCAATGAGTTTTTCTGTCAAAGGTGAAGGAAAACATCATGAGGAAACCGGCGAGACGTAGAACCTAAAAAAGTTCAAACAACACGTGTCAAGCGTCACACAAAAAGGGCTCATCAGCGGCCTACTTGCGGAAACCAGTCCGCACTCCGCACACCAAGTGCGGATGATGAATTTGCATTTTTTTGGCCCACATGAAGTATTTTTTGTAAAAAAAGTCGTTACCAAAACACGGTATGAACCAAGTCGTAGTTTGTTGCAGTAGTCTTGTGGTAGCAACCCGACCGTCCGGTCACGGGTTCAAATCCGGTGGTGCATCTATGGATTTTTTTTTTGAAAAATATGTGCAATGCTAGCAAATGCAATGCTAGTGCTCTCAAACGGTGAAGGAAAACATCTTGACGAAACCCGCGGCTTAGTCAGCTCCGCACGTATTGACTTGTCATTATTGTTAAAAAATTATCTCTCACTATAAAAAAATATTTTTTTTAACTTTGTAATTTATGAATCGATTTGTATTTTTTTTCTTGTTACAGAAGTGGAAACCTAACCGAGTATAGAGACTCAATAACGATAGACAACAAGTCGGAAAGTGGAGTCCTAACCGCGACCACGTCTCATACAAACCTCGCCAATACCAAGGAAAACGCTATCAATTCACAGAACCGCATCTATAGCGCGCCTATTCATTTGCGAAACAACAGTAAACATGGCAAGTACTTTACTTCTTAATCATCATATTTTTGACTGGCCTCTAATTTATCCCTCATTTGTTTGTTTCTAGTTTCCTTCTGTTATAAAATTATATTATAAATACAAAAAAAAGTGAATTATTTAAAAAAAAACAACCGAATTGAGAACCTCTTTTTTATTTGAAGTAGGTAAAAATACATAAAAACTGACGCTTCTGTCGGAAACGTTTCTGAATGTTTTATAGTCTGTTTTAAGAGTCTTTCTGTATTTTTTTCAGAGCTGTATGAAATAAGTCCATACGCGCAGTTTGCGGTTGGGTTCAGGACCTTCGGCCATGTGGAGAATCAGGATTTGCCCACGAGACTCCACAAACAGAGATATGATACAGGTATTACTTACCACCCACCCGATGGACCGACGAAAAAGCATCTTTGAGGCGCACTTTAAGCCTTTTCACCGCACTGGTTTGAACTAGTGACACAACAAGAAGACGTACTTATCTTAACCTTTTTCTTTGGGACTGCATGGTGGCAGTGTGCTTTGGAGTAAGTGTGGGTTTGACAACGTGCTTTACAAATCATTGAAGTAAATAGGCACAAAAAACCTTAATTTATTATTTATTTTTATTTTCTTTTAGAACAAAATCTACAGCTCTAAAGATATTATTTA
Organism: Thera britannica; assembly: GCA_939531255.2. Taxonomy (NCBI): domain Eukaryota; kingdom Metazoa; phylum Arthropoda; class Insecta; order Lepidoptera; family Geometridae; genus Thera; species Thera britannica. The sequence continues at coordinate 7,048,623 of OW618045.2, forward strand.
AATACTCAAATTTCTTACATACAGCCAAACAGCCAATAACGGATTAACATTTTTAGTACAAAATGTTATGCAACACCCTTCGTAAATTTAAAGGACGATGCCCACTCGTCCGCAACGGATTAAACTGTAACTTTTTATTTTCAGAAACAAGTTTCCAAGTGTGCTCCGAGTCGGAAGATAGCGATAGCATATCCAAATCTACGATGAAAAGTGTTCCACGAAGCAAATGTTCAAAGCAGTATAAAGGTGAGTTTTTCATCAATAGATCCCCTCATTCCTAGTGCACACTTTTTAGCAGCTCGCAAAAAGTCCCTTGTTTGAAGTTGACTTTCATGAGCCTTATTCTCGGGCCGACCGAGATCATTTTGCAATTTTATTTTATTGCTTCTTTTCGAAGAGAGAATGGATGGTAATTCATCAACGACCTCATCGTAGAAGCCTCGACAGCTACGATATACGGAAAACGTAGAAAAAGTGCGGGATTGTGCAATGCCAATGTGTATATAAGGGACATTGAAAATCTCGGTCGGCCCGAGAATTAGGGCGCTTGTACACGCTAAGAAAAAACGCCGGGTCTACCCAAGAATTCGTGTCGTAACAAGAAAATAACTGTGTACACTGCTCGCAGCGGTGCACGAAAAAAATCTTATCTGCGCAAGACACGACGCGGCGAACGTTGTTGCGGAGCGGCGGAGTTTTCGTGTGTGGAACAGACAAAATTCTTGTCGTCTACACGAAGAATTTGTCTTGTCTGTCGCAGGAACGGCAAATTTTCATAGCGTGTACAAGCGCCCTTAGGCTCCATGTTAACAAATAGAGATGGCAAGACACTTTGGCCTGGTAAGCTAAATAACTGTTATAGGACTATGAATTTGAGCAACAAACAAGCAAAATACCTACGAGTCTTAACTTTAGAATGATCCAGCGATTAACTTTGGTCAAAAAAATATGGTTTAATATCTTGAAAGAAAAAAAAACACAAGCAAAGAAGAATGTAAGAAGAATATAAATATGACGTAGTGTACAAATCTTGTACCATAAGCAACCATAGTTTTTACTATAACTCTTTGATTTTTTTATTACAGAAGTATGCAGAACGCCACACCATAGATAACTAAACAATAAAACTTTAAAGTACTTAGAATAATATTACAATTTATAATATTTTTACCATGAATTAGCAATTTTGCCACAGTTATTCATTAGAAACTAATCCATAATACTGTTTAACATAGAAACATAGGTATGTACTATAAATTCTTATTTTGTATACTTGAGGACCATCCGACCGCGTGTTGTGTAAAAAAGTTATTGTTTAAAATGTCTCTTTTTACAAATACCTAAGTAAATAATTTGTAATTTATTAGTACAGCACGTACCGCTTTAGTGGATAGGTATCCCTAAATGGGATACCTATGGATGGGATCTATGGGGATATATGGATGGGAGGCCTGCGCACACCTAGGTCGATGGCGATCAGTGAAACGCTGTCTTTGACAGCGATATTTGACAGCGTTTCACTGATCGCCATCGCCAGCGACCTAGGTGTGCGCAGGCCTTTACTTTATCATAAACTAGCGATCCTCCCCAGCTTTGCACGGGTCTAATTTTTTTTGTCGTGCGAAGCTAGGACTTGTCGAATGCTTATGTTTAGCAGGGATAAATTTATCTTTCTATTGGTGAAAGATTTAAAGATTTTAAATCAGTACCCGAAGTCGGAGTTTTGCTACCACATTTCTACCAAATGTTTTCGTGTGAGCACGTGTCTCTCTCTTTTGTATGGAAAATTGATGAGACAAAAACTCGCTTCGATTGTTTCTACGTAACGTATTTTTGCTGTCTCATCTTTTCTCCATACAATAGGCGAAACGAAAACAACATTTCGTCTACGAAATGTGGTAGCAAAACTCCGACTTGGGGTAGTCCTGTAGTTTTTGAGTTTATTCCTCCTTAGAATTTTATAGTGTATTGTTTGTAAAGTAATGACTTCCAAGGTCATATTAAAATATATATATATTTTTTGTTACTACTTTTCTCGTGTTCAAGAAAGTTCTTTGTTGTAAGTAAAAAGCATAGAATTTTTTACACTACCAAGGTTTTTATAGATTATCTAGGATGTTTTTTAGTGCCTAGGTAGGCTAGGCTACCCATTCTATCTAGGTACAGATTTTAGAGATACTTAGCAGTTTGCAGCTTAGTTGTATTGCGATATTGTATATAATACGAACCAATAAAATTAAATTGTATTTATATGTAAATAATTCAGGCCTTATATATAAATATATAATAGGTAAGGTGCCTACATTCTTAGGTAATTATAGTGTGGAGTTTGTACCTACTGTACAAGACATTCTCTCGAAAGTTCAATCAAAAGTTTGATAATAAAAAATAAATGAAACTGACTGGCCTGTCAGCTCAGTTGGCAGTAGCTCTGCCTTCTGGGCCGTAGGTCGTGGGCTCGATCCCCACCGAGACCAAATATTTGTGTGGTGAACATAGATGTTTGTTCTCTGTTTGGGTGTTATATTGTATACTATGTATGTATTTTCAACAAAAAAAAGTATTATATTATATCAGCGATCTGGGTCCCATAGTACAAGCTCTGCTTAGTTTGGGTCTAGATATCGTTATGTGGATTTTCCGCATTATTTGTTTATTTTATTTTATAAACTAACAAGGAACAGCGATCACATTGTTACCATCATTTCCGACCACTATATAAATCTGTTGCCATGCTATTTTTACAAAGCGAAATTCTTATTCGCTATCTCATATTTATTACGTCAGCATTCAGCATTAATTGTTGCAATCGTTCCATGTGCAAGATAAGTTTTGTTTCAATTCTTTTTTTATTGCAATCGAAGCTCAAAGTAGGTAATGTCAAAACTGACAGATGCGACTAGGTTTTGATTGCAACAAAATATATAAGCAAGTACAGTCAGCTGTATAAGAATGTATACACAATTCAAAATTTTTAATGGATATTTATAATTACGAGTATGTACTCTAGAAATTACCATAGAACCAATTGTTGTTTGAATAAATATAAGTGTAATTTTATTTTCAAATTGTTATCCTATTATTGTCTTTTGTTTTAGAAAATTCTATTAGAGAATAATATACCCACAAAACTAGTGTTATATTTTATTCTAATTTAAGAATAATATACCTTTAGGTTATGGGTATACAACGTGTATCAAAATATGTGTACTATCCCGAAAGGGGGTGAATTTCCACCCCCCGGGGAACAACTTTTGTTCAACGACTTTTCGAACTTCGATTGGTATCTCTGAAAAAAACTGCAACGAAGTTTCAACATGAGCTGACTTTATACAAAGTGACAACCCTAAACTCAGCTACAGAGGTAGTAGGTAGTAGTAGTAGACCTACAGAGGTAGTAGGTCAAGGGGTCAAGGGGTTACAAGGATAGGGTTGTCAATTTATTTAGGCATTATGAAATTAAATATTTTTGTATGGGAAACTGAAAATAGGAATTTTTAATTTTCTCCCCCCCAACTGATCACCATTGTGGTCTGAAACCCCCCACCTTCGCATAGTACACATATTTAGATACACCTTGTATTATTCTCAAATTGCTGTGGTTTGACACTTAAACTAAAAGATTCTAGTTTGTGGGATGGTTATTTATAAGGTCGTTCATATTTAAGCTAGTAGTGATTATTATAATAATTATTGTACTAAATTATATCTAAAAAAAGACTGATTATTTATTATTAATGTTGTTCAGTTTATATTTTGATTTAGAAATAAATGTTAGCTAAAGACAATTTGTTTTATTTTGTTGCTCTTTTCCTTTTGTACTTTTTTGGAGGCCGTATAGATTTCATACCGAGAATAAAATGTTTTTTTGCGGTGAACGTAGAATTTAGTTCTCTGTCTGGGTGTTTGGGAAATTTTTATCATCCGCACTTGGTGTGCGGGCTGGTTTTTCCGCAAGTAGGCCGCTGGTGGGCCCTTTTTGCGTGAGCCTTGACACGTGTTGCTCGAACGTTTTTAGATTCTACGACACGCCGGTTTCCTCACGATGTTTTCTTTTACCGTTTTGAGAGAGCATAGTGCACATACATTTTTCGACAGAAAAACTCATTGGTACACGACTGAATTTGAACCCACGACCTTCGGATCGGAAGGCCCCCGCCTCCCGATTCGCTACTCTGACCACCAAAGCTCTGTCTGGGTGTTATATTGTATTCTAAGTAGGTACCTATGTATTTACAAAAAAAATGTATACCTACTTATAAGTATTATATCAGCTATCTGATTGCCATAGTACAAGCTCTGCTTAGTTTGGGGCCAGATAGTGTTGTGTGGATTGTGTACAATATTTATTTATTATTTAAATTTTCCTTGTTTTTAGTTTCGTGTGTTACATACAAATACATTCTTTATCTATTAGGTATTATGTCTTTCACAAAGCTTATTTTTTGTTTTTGTTTAAGAGCGCATCGTGCGAACATTTGAGATTTAAAAAAAAAAAATTCATGACTAAATAACTAAGTGACATTTTAAAAATCGCAAAACGATTTTCATTAGCGTGTAATGTAACAAGTGTTTATTGTACTGTAGGCCTACCACAAGCTCTGTATGGCTCTGTCTCTGTTTCTGGTATTGAGTCTGTTTGAGTGCTCACCAGTGTATTATACTGTGTGTGTGACGTTTTGACGTAAGATTTATTTAGGCAACACTCACACATACGAAAAACCAGAACCAGAGACAGAGCTAGACAGAGCTTGTGGTAGGCCTACTGTTGGCAAACGGGTTTTCGATCAGATAATGACGATTGCGTTGAAGTTTTCCTTAAAGTATTCTATTTGTGCAGTAATAGTCTTATTATATCACCTTTGGAATGTAGCCTAAGATACCTATCTACAGGGTGTATAATGAGATTATCTAAAACTAAAAGTCAGGGGTAGATTATTACTAAGAAATTTAAAAAAAACCTTGCGTATAAGAATCCGTATAAATCTGGAACAGTTTTTTTTTTTACTTTTACTTGTTAACAGCTGTCAGTGATTGAGAAATCAGCAATCCGTGAAACCGGCCCTTAAAAACCTGTAAACTTAGTAACTTAGTTACTCTGTTACCATCTGACATGAAAGTGACAGTGACAGGCTGACAGGTATATTGTATAAAGCCACTAATAGTTGCATATGATTATGACAAAAATTAAGTTTAACTATTATGAGGTCCTCAAAGTTGAAATTCCTTATTATTCGAATAAAAGTAGGTAAGTACGTGTAGACAATTCACTCAGCACTATCTAGCCCCAAACTAAGCAGAGCTTGTGCTATTGGCACCAGATAATAATATTAATGATACTTATATATATATTTTTTCTATCATAGCGTAGTTTTTGTGATATGCTTTATAAACGTTTGCCTACTGTTTTTTAAACGTACTCAATTACATAGGCAACGCTAGTTTCCTCCAAGATCTTTTTCCTTCTTCTCAATGCATTTACGTCACCAGATTTAGGTTTTCCCTACGATTTGCACACGTACGTAACAGGCAAATAATAAGATGCAAATAGGTAATTTGTATTTAATTTTATTTCGCCTCACAAATAGGCTATGTTGGTAAATAAGGCACGTGAGACTTGAAGTCTCACGTGTGGCCTTACGCACAAATACCGCTGTCAAATATGACATCGATATTTGACAGCAATTCAGCTGATCGCCATCGCCATTGCCTAGATACGTGCAGGCCTAATAGCCCCTTCCCACTGGTGCGTGATATCGCGCACCAGCCCGCACCAGCTCGCACGACACACCATGGGAATGGTCTCGTGCGCCGAGGTGCGCGGTAGCACAGGAGCCCTTTCTGTGTGCGTTGCCGTGCGTCGTCGTGCGCGGTGCGTGATGATCTGCAGAACCACGCACCGTAGGAAGGCAGCATTAGCCACTTTTAGTCGCTCAAGCCAACTTTTAATTAAATGAATGTTATTTAAAAACTTAATTTGTAAAAAAAAGTCTCACAACTCAGTTCTGTCTGGCCTTTCTGCCCTACCACAAGCTTTGCTTCTGGCTCTGGTTTTGAGTCTGCTGAGTGATGATGATGACTAAATAAGTCCTACGTCAAAACGTCACACACACAATATAATACACTGGTGAGCACTCACACAGACTTAAAACCAGAGCCAGACAGAGCTTGTAGGCCTACTGGTATCGTAAAGAGTTGTGAGATCCCATGTAATTAAATTGTTTAGTACTTAAGGGTCCTTCTGACTTAGAATCGAGAACTGTCAAAAAATCTATGCTTAAAAGTGCTTGAGACTCGACTCAGACTCAAGCACTGTTACTGAATCGGGCCCTAGTCTTACTTCATCATCATCAGCCTGAAGAAGTCCACTGCTGGACATAGGCCTCCCCTACACATTTCCAGGAAGAACGATTCTGAGCTCTTCCATCCACCGACTTCCCGCGATCTTAATAATGTCGTCGGTCCATCTGGTGGGTGGGCGCCCTACTTTTCGTCTTCCGGTTCGTGGTCGCCATTCGAGAACCTTTATTCCCCAACGGCAGTTCTTCGAGCTATATGACCTGCCCATTGCCACTTCAACTTACTAATTCGGAGAGCTATGTCGGTGACCTTGGTTCTTCTACGGATACCCTCATTTCTGATTCTATCACGTAGTGAAACTCCCAGCATATAATAGTCTTATTTACTAACAGGAAAATCATCGTAAAAGTACATAAGCCAAATAAAAAACAGTAATAAAATGAAAATATTTATTTTGCTTTGCACATTATCATTTTTTTTAGGGTTCCCGTATTTTTTTCTTAATAAACCTTATGAGGTCATTGATTTACAACGTAATTATCATAATATTCTTATTTTTAATGAGTATCATTATATTATCATAAAATAACTACAAAATGCATTCGTTTATCACAAAGCTTAAACAGAAAATAGATGTCAAGTTCTCACATTACTTAAAAATTATTTGGAACTAACATACTTAAATTATGCTTAAACTTAAGTACCTTAAGAATTTTTTTTTTTGTTCTGAGGCAGACGCTTTTTATATAAGTTCTTTAAGTGAAGCTTAAATAGCTGTCTTAAACTATTTTTTTTCTTTATTATTATTGAGTTCAATATGTACACATCCTTTCATCCTTATTTAGTTTCACAATTTTTATATGTACAACAATTGCGTAATTATTTTTGGAATTTTCCTCATTAGTTTTTTTATAATTTTAGATTCATTAAAAAGCAACTGAATTTCTTTCGAGCACGTACACACGGCTACATATCAAACTACCCTTTTACGTACTTTTAACTATCTAATTTTTGAACGCTATGACTCACTTTATTATATGAAGCGTTGTTATATCTACATAGTGTGTGTAAGCTGATGTGTAGCCAACTGCGTGAACTTGCCAACTAGTTATGTTGCAACAATTTGGTAATCTTCGATACAAAAGCTGAACCATCATTGGTGTTTTTAATTTACTTGACCACACTCTTGATCCAGTCTAAATGATCCTTGACACTCATATATATCCCGGGGGTGCCTTTAGTACCGCAATGGACATTCCCCGAGCTGGTAACCCCCCAGAGCTCAATGGTCTTCTTGACCCAAACGAGTGGTCCACCAGAATCACCGCTACACGTATCTATCCCGGCTTCACCTCCCGCACAGATGGCAATTTTAGGAATCTTGGTGTTTTTGTACCCGGCTTGGCAAACGTCGCTCTTTACGTAGGGTAGGGGGATGATTTTCTTGATGTGGCTGTATTCACCGCAGCGAGGGATGATACCCCATCCAGCGGCTATAAAGGTCACGTCGTCGGTTAATTCTCCGGTAGGCAGGCAGACTGGTCGGATGAAATCTAAGGGTGAAAAATATAAGGATAGTTTATTGAAAATTTTATGCTTATTTATAATTTAGATTTGTTTGCTATTTATGTCTTATGCTGCCTTCCTACGGTGCGTGGTTCTGCAGATCATCACGCACCGCGCACCTCGGCGCACGAGACCGTTCCCATGGTGTGTCGTGCGAGCCGGTGCGGGCTGGTGCGCGATATCACGCACCAGTGGGAAGGGGCTATTAGATTTTTTTTTAAGTGACATAGGACATTTTATTTTAGCAAACTAACGAAAATAAGAAGGCGCGTAGAGGGTTCGTAGAGGCTCTACGAAGTTTGAAAAAAAACCGGGCATAATATTGGTTTTTGAAATCAAAGACGGCGAGACAAAAAAACAATTTCTTACGAACTGACTATTAGCTCATGTTCAGCGAGGTTCGGAAGGCCCCAGAATTGGCAGACAAAAAAAGGTAGCCAAACAAAAATAGACTCTAAGCTCACCAGTATAAGGAGCCTCTTCTTTCAGTCTCAGTATTGCTAGATCGTGCTCTTTCCCGTCGTAGTCAGGGTGGACGAAGAACTCTTCAACTTCTATTTCGCGAACGCGCTCGGTGCAAACGCCTTCCACGCATTCAGAGTTTACGTCTATATCGTACTCCCCGAGACGGATTTTAATGCTAGAAATAAAAATAATACTGAACTTTAGTTATATTTTTTCATAAAGAAACTTACGATTAAACAAATATTTAGAAAATGTAAATAATAATAATGTAGCGGTATGCAGATAGCTCAACTGTTTCTTGTGTATTTTGTATTTTTTTTTATTGATTTTATAGTGTTAACTACGCTTAAGGTAATCACAGATTATTATAATGTCGGCAAGGTCGCAGTTTCAAATCCCGCTCCGCGATTGGAAAACTTTTGGGACATTATAAGAACCTTTGGAATTTTACTAGTGAAGTTAAAAAACTTGAAAACCGACTTCATGGCCAAACTGATGAACCGATTATAAAGAAGTTTCTATGGGACTAATCAGGAAGAAAACCTTCCAGGTAAATATTTTTTTTCAAATCGTCGTAAAAATGAAGTTATGTGATAAAAAGCATAAAAACAGAATTGAGAACCTCGTTTCTAAAAAGAAAAAGAAAAAAAATAAAAGAAGAAGTTGGTTAAAAATACGTCAATTCAAGCCTTTTTCTGTCGTGATTTCGTGAAGCAGCGTTGATGTGTTTCGGTTTGAAGGGTGTGGATGCCGGTGAAATTACTGGCACGTGAGGCTGAATATCTGTATGCCTCAAGTTGATGGACGCAGAGCAGTGCATCGTAGGGCACGTCAAATTAGGTGGGTCCTATGCTTGTTCTATTTGTTCTTGAAAGTTGGAAAAGTAAATAGGAACTTACGTCGTATATTTCGGTTTCTTAATACAGTGCGCGGCAGTGAGAACATGTCGGCTGTCGATAAGGGTGCCACCACACCGGACGGGGGTGAGATGATCCCCGATGAAGTACATCAGGTAGACGAGCCAAGGGTTGTGGTGAACAAGATTAGAACTCTTTTCTACACCGCATTCTTGACCTGGAATAAAAAGAAAGTCAACTTAGTTTTTTAAATATTAACAATTTATCTCAAGAAAATTTAGTTACACATTTTAAAAATAATACAATTTTAACTAAGGCTTTGCATTGTATACGATTTTTTGCGAGTAGAAAAATATTATATAAAAACTGTGGGGCATTATAACTGAGATGGGACAGGTTTTGGCTCACGCGCGTATGGACACGCGTACAGACATCAGACTGATTTGTGCATCAATTATTTGTATTTATTCTTTGTTCTTATTGTTTATTATTTTAAATAAATATTTTTACTTTGTTTGTGCTGTGTTTATGTGTGTTGTGTGTCCAAAACAAATGTATTTTCTTTCTTTCTTTAAATTCACCATGATTTGTGACTTAGGTACCTATTTCTATATTTTGCGACTTATACAATGTTTTGATTCTATTTTTATTTCTAAGTATTCATACCTACCAAAACCATTGAATTACAAATGCCATAATAAGCATAAAACCAAGGGATTTTCTCTGCCTTGCCGTTATGTCAAAATACGTCATGAATTACCCTGATCGGTACGAGGATAGTTTGATTTGTTAGTGGGAATTACAATTCTCGTATCGAGTGTGTGAGCTACACTGACGCAATTGTCCTGTGAATTTACGTTTTATCCAAGTTTTATCTGAAGGACAATTTTTTTTATTTTCTCTTTTATGTTTGCATATAAAACGGATGTCAAAATACACCGCTAATTATTAGTTATTCTGGCAAAAACTATTTGTTACATTTATTTATACATATTTTGCACATTTTTATCAATATTATATTAACAAAAATATAAACATAAAAATATACAAATTGTTAATGGAACAAGCTTATGGCCCACCTGATGTTAAGTGGTAACCATCGCCTATAACAAAGCATTGCCTCGTAGGTGAAACAACATGTTTAATTTAGTATTTTTTATAATTCTATTATTGATGATAGTTTATTATTATATAATTTATTTTTCTAATATTTTAGTGTTTAACTCATATTGTAAGTTAAATCATTATGAGTCTATAACAATTGAACATCCTCAGTGGGTACCTACACCCAATTAATTATAACTTATTGATAACCTCTATTTATATACCTTCAACAACTTTATTACCATGTTTAATACTGGCATTTTCCTTGAGCTATTTTCAAACAAAATTCCCACAGAATTTGACAGATAAAAATACTTGCATATAAAAAACTAAAAAAAACTTCGCCAGTGTGGAATTATGGCAAAAGATAAATCAGAGGTATTTTGTGATGTAGTTTTTTGAGCCAAAAAAAATGTTTTTGTTTGCTTGGCGAAAGCTGTAGAAAGCTAAATAGTTCTCATCTCTTAATCTTTTATTAAAAAAGTTTTAAAAAGGTTTGTGAACTGTTTTATAGAGACGTAACTGTTTTTTTAAGTAGATGAATGCTTTGTTTTCACCGAGCTTTTTAGTAAAAGACGATACAAGTTCTAACTATTACCGCTACCTTATTTAAAAACTAAATATAATATAATAATATATAGTATGATATCTTTAATAAACTTTTATTTATTTTAAAAGTAAGTACACTTACCACCCTGGATCAAATTAATCCCCGCGATAGCCACGAACAGGACAGCTACTTTAGCGCACATTTTTTCTGTAAATTTAGAACACTTTGTAAATCCTGACCCCACTAAGGATTATAGGATATTTGAACGGTTCAACTATTAGGACATAATCCTATTAAAGTTGACCGATCGGGAACTGAGCCACGACTGAATGGCGATTGATCAAATATCATATTTATATTAATTTAAGTTTACCTTGTACGATGGGTCAGTGTGTAGCGAAGTTACAAGCGCGCTGTACGATAATGACGTCAAATATTACTCAAAAAAGATCGAATTTGTAAAAACCACTTTATGTAACTATACCTAATTTTGTAACGTTTTATTTATTAAATCTTAGATAGGTTTATTTAATTATTGACTTATTTTTTGTAGATCTTATTTATTGAATAAAATAAAAATTATAAGAGAACGCAGTTCAAGGTCTTAAATCAATAAGGTTTAGGAAAATATTGAAATAATTAATTTCAGTAAAAGCTGTGCGTGCGTTCTTCGGAAGTTTATAATGAACTGACTCATTAATTTACGCATTAAATAATAATATATCAATATGAGGCAGGTGAGTATTTTGGTATGACCAACGGTTAGGCTAATTAAAAATACATGATAATAAACCACAAGATAAAGTCATTCATAATTATTTTAGAACCAGCAACAATTGGATTGGAAGCTAACATGTCAATTTGCAATGTCTGTACCTACCTACTATTTTCGTATCTTATTTTTATATGCTGTGTAGAAAATTTATTATAACTTTTAAGCGTTAGCGTGTACTGTCTTTGAAACTTTTGCTTTTGTATTATTGCATTACATGCCTCTGACTAAGTGAAGTGGCACCACACTGGAACTTTACTCTTTACTGCTATTATTCTAAATTATTATTTTTGATTTGTAAAAGGATCACATAAAATAATATAAAAAAAAATATAAAAAACGGTAGGAACCGAGCCGTAGTTTGTTGCCTGTTCTTCTAGGCTTGGTCGTGTGGAACTGGCACCTAGACTCACCTAGCTTTAAGACGTTTCAAAGTGATTCTTGTTATTGCATTGAAAAAAAAATTATTGAGTTTTTTTGAATTGTAGTAGTAGTAGAGCTCTTTGTGTGTGGCTCGTCCGGGTGCGTACTACCACCATGCCTATTCCTACCGTGAAGCAGCATTGCTGTTTCGGTTTGAAGGGTGTGGGTGTCAGTGGAATTACTGGCACTTGAGGCTGAACATCTGTATGCCTCAGATTGGAGGATTGGATTGGAGCACGTTCCTGACGTGAGTGGCCTACGACATCAGGTGGGTGGCTTGTTCCAATAGCTAGTAGTATAAAAAAAAAAGCGGCCAAGTGCGAGTCGGACTCGCCCATGAAGGGTTCCGTAGCAGTAAGCAATATAACATAGAGTTCTAGAAGTTCTAGTAGTTCGTCGAAAGGTAAATTGCGGTTTACGATTTATGAGGTATAAAAAAAAAACTACTGACTAGATCTCGTTCAAACCAAATATCGTTGGAAGTTTCCATAGTAATGTACAACATATATTTTTTTTAGCTTTATCAGTCACTTATTTTAGAAGTTAGAGGGGGGGGGACCAACTTTTTTCCACTTTGGAAGTGTCTCTCGCGCAAACTATTCAGTTTAGAAAAAAACAATATTAGAAACCTCAACATCATTTTTGAAGACCTATTCATAGATACCCCACACGTATGGGTTTGATGAAAATTTTTTTTTTGAGTTTCAGTTTCAAGTATGGGGACCCCCAAAATTTATAGTTTTTTTTCTATTTTTGTGTAAAAATCTTAATGCGGTTCACGGAATACATCTACTCGCCAAGTTTCATCAGTCTAGCTCTTACGGTTTCGGAGAAAAATGGCTGTGACACGGTCGGACAGACAGACAGACAGACAGACAGACAGACAGACATGACGAATCTATAAGGGTTCCGTTTTTGCCATTTGGCTACGAAACCCTAAAAAGGCGCGTAGACTATTCTTTCATCGATGACTTACTCGCTCTCAAGTTTTCCTTACAAAAAAAAATAAATCTAGATGCGATTAAGCTCCCATTGGGCTGGCTGATAACTCTTGCATCTGATGCATACAAAACTGTCAATATAGAATTATAGGCCTCCTGATCTTCTGATCTTCTGGTCTAAGTAGCAAAATGTCCAACAGAGCAAAAGGTCTAATGAGCAGTACCTAAGTCTAATCAGCAAAATGTCCACGTAGCAAAACGTCCAACTATCAGATGGTCTGTATAGCAGAACGTCTGGTTAGCAAAAAGTCGGTTTCTCAAAATGTTTGAATACTCCAGGCACAAAATTCAACACACACATTGCATCGGTAGGGAAACGGACACGGCATTATAATACAGACTTGCACATCATACTCTTTGATTGGTACTTGTAGCGTAAGGGCGCTTGTACACGCTAAGAAAATTTGCCGTTCCTGCGGCAGACAAGACAAATTCTTCGTGTAGACGACAAGAATTTTGTCTGTTCCACACACGAAACAACAACAACGTTCGCCGCGTCGTGTCTTGCGCAGATAAGATTTTTTTCGTGCACCGCTGCGAGCAGTGTACACAGTTATTTTCTAGTTACGACACGAATTCTTGGGTAGACCCGGCGTTTTTTCTTAGCGTGTACAAACGCCCTCAGTATATCAAATATCAAATACAAGAATTCAAACAATAATAAATAATATGTTCTCTTATTTTCTTCTTACTTTTTGTGTTTAGCAGTTTAATGATAAACACAAAGCTGCACTATGAAGACAGAAAAATACAGAAAATCAAAAACTAAGAACTAAAAAATACTCAGAATAGACTCAAAAATTTTTTTACAGGCGTCACGGCTCTTTTGGTACTAACCCTGCCCTCCGCCCCGTAGGCCGTAGGTTCGATCTCCACGAAGAACAAATATTTGTGTGGTCAACGCAAATGTTTGTTCTCAGTCTGGGTGGTATATTGTATTCTCAGTACGTATACGCAAAAACATGCAACGAGATCGCATGTGGCCTAGTTTGAAGAGTTGTCATCAAGTTAAACAAAAATTACCTTGGTAGTGTTAGCCGGTTGGGAATAGGACATCCCTACTGAGATCGGGCGACGAGACACATCACTAGTCGGGATATAAAAACATGGCTTCGTTATTTGGAGCTGATTGTTTTCCGTGTTATATTTTTATTTATTTTTATTTTTCTTTATTAGAAAATCAACAGCAATTACAGAAGTTGGAAAGCGGGGTATTATACAATCTTAAAAAAGGCCATTATCAGATTTTCCTAAGTATTAATTATTACAAAAAGTGCTTTACTGCCCTCTAGCAGTAGGTTATCGAGTGAATGTTCTGTGCTGTAAGATATATAAAGTTAACAGAGTTCTAAGGTTCTAACTACCTAATAGGGGGCGTCCCACGGATATATGCCAAATGGAGGGAAAGTACCTTGAATATTGTAGATGGAACAATTTACTGAAAGTAGACATTATTTTAATTTACAAAAAATTTAAAGTGCATTCATAGATATTTAAATAATTAAATGATTGAACCGGCAATCGAACCCGTTACACGAGACAAATAATAAGGCTGTAACTTTATCATACCGGCTTCATCATAAGGATCTCTTCTGAATAATCCAAAAGAATGATGAAGCCTTTCTTCATGTCTTCTCAAAGGTTGCCTGGAAGAGAAAATGTGGCCTGGAAGAGATATCTCAGGGCTACCACGAGCTCCATATGGTTATGGCTATGGCTGTCAAATTGTGTATAGATTGGCTGACCCACACATTCATTTTCTTCTTGGGTTTGAATGTGTTGACACTGTTGATACTATTTTGATAGCCATAACCATAACCATATGGAGCTCATGGTAGGCCAGAAGGTCACCCATTGTTTTGCCAAAAATCTTCATAAATCCTGTATTATGTTTCTGTGTGGTGAACAATAAAGAGTTATCTATCTATCTTTTTTCAGTAAAATGTTCCGTCTACAATATTCAAGGTACTTTTCCTCCATGTGGCATATCCGTGGGACGCCCTTTATATCGGCCTACCTTAGATGGTGTTAGCTAGTTTAGTAACTACTTATAATGAGTAATATACTCATAAATGCCTAGTTCTACGAAAAATCGTCATAACCGCAACCAAAACTGTATGTCAGATGTTAGGTTAGCAACCATGCTACGATATGTCAGATCTTTAGCTAGCAACGAAACACTCCATCATCATCAAAACGAAAGCACTGGTGGTCTAATGGTAGCGACCACGCCTTCCAATTCTAAGTTCGTGGGTTCAAATCTGGTTGTGCAACTATGTTCAAAAAATTATGCGTGTTCTCTAAAAAAATTATGTGTGCCTATTTACTCTCCAGTGAAGGAAAACTCCATTGTGAGGGAACCGGTGCAGTTTGTCGTAGAATCAAAGATCTTCTACATCATCCGGCAAAATAAGTCCACTGCTGGACACAGGCCTCCCAAATACCTAAATTTTCCAGGAAGAATGATTGCTCTCCATCCACTCCATTCTCGCAATCAAAAGCCAATCATTATTTTTAATCTAAATATTTGACCACCATTCAATAATTACAATTGCACATCGGCTTTCGGCTCTGTAGAGCACTATCTCTTTCTAACGCACACTACGCTCTATGAAGCCGAAATTAGCCGATGTGGAATATTTGTTGCCTACTACTTTACGAATGCTACGTAAAACGGGAGTCAGGGGGAAATCGGGGGGTGGCTCCATAGGCTTAATCCGAATGGGAACCCATGTTCCCATCTTATTAAGCTCTGCTTTCAGTTTAGACATAGACATTTATTTATTTACTACATAAGCACACAAAAACCAAAAACTAAAAGAAGAAAGATACAAACAATACATCGATACTGGAGAAGTGCGTCGTGTTTCTGTGTGCTACAGCAGCAAAAGGGCCTTGACTCAGCATAATGCCGAGCTTCTGTGAGGAAGCTATGCGCTGGTATTCTGTCAAGACCGTAAGCCAATAGGCCTTGTGAGACACATTAAATAAATAAATATTACCAGAAACCAGAGACAGAGCCAGACAGAGCTTGTGGTAGGCCTACTGTGTTAGGCAATAAATAAAGCACATCGGGTAATTTCGGCTTCATAGAGCGAAGTGGGCGTCAGAAAGAGATAGCGCTCTACAAAGCCGAAAAGTCGATGTGCAATATTATTGCCTAACACAGTAGGCCTACCACAAGCTCTGTCTGGCTCTGTCTCTGGTTTCTGGTTTTGAGTCTATGTGAGTGCTCACCACTACTTAGTTGTACCTTGTACATAGGTGTAATAGTAATGTTCAAAGGTCAATAATTTCCCCATTAGTTATTCGTTGCTCATGCTGCATGAGCATGAATAATATTGGTTACGCTAATATAATGTTGGAGCGCTAGGTCCATGAATCAGGTCTGGCAAGTAGGCATTTGTCGATGGTGCCGAATCCTGGGCGTAAAGCTCAATTTACACCGCCGCGAAATGGAACGAAATGGAAGCGTCAATTTCGCCTCATGACGCAGAAATTCACCGCACTAGAAGGGCAAGTCTTCATTCACAAAATTTCGTCGACGAAATGTTTTCGTTTCGCCTATTTGCCTCTGTCAATTGAATGGAGAAAATATGCGACAGCAAAAATACGTAACGTAGAAACGAGTTGTCGTCTCATCAACTTTCTATACAAAAGACAGAGACACGTAAACAACATTTGATAGACGAAATGTGGTAGCAAAATTCCTGACTTTAGCAGGGGCTATTTTATAAATTCAAAAACTCACAAACCTATGGTAAAAAATGAAGTTTAATAATACTGTGTTAAGCTCATAAAAAGGATAAAGAAAGAAGGATGTGATGGGACAGGAAATGTTTAACTACGTACCTATTATTCCTTACGGGTAAATAGGTAGGTACCTTAACCTTTTTTTCTAGTAGGAAGGTAAATAAACATGTTATTTATGTATGAGCTCTACGTCATTATAACGGGCGTTAAATCAGAATTTGTTTCACGTATTGAATGCATGTTAGAACAATTGAATAGCCTACCTGTGAGCTCTTTATTATGCTGCCTTCCTACGGTGCGTGGTTCTGCAGATCATCACGCACAGCCGACGACGACGCACGGCAACGCACACAGAAAGAGCTCCTGTGCTACCGCGCACCTCGGCGCCGAGACCGTTCCCATGGTGTGTCGTGCGAGCTGATCCGCCTCCGTGCGCGTTATCACACACCGGTGGGAAGGGGCACATCTAGGTGATAGCGATCAGCTGAAACGCTATCAAATATGAAAGCGGCAAATTCGGCAGACTTTTATCATCCGCACTTGATTTGCGGGTTGGTTTTTCACATCTAGGCTATGGCGATGGCGATCACTGAAACGCTGTCAAATATAACGGTGATATAAAAAATAGCGGCTGTGTGCAGGCCTATAATGAGCGTCCATGTTGTCTCGGCACCATTGGGGTGATCACGTATCTTTTGTTTCAATCAAATGCTTGTTGCAATCCTCAGTTTTTACATGATTATGAGCTTCGATTGCAATAAAAACGAATACAAACAAAGTCTTGTGCAAGCAAGGATTGCAATTCATATTCGTTTCAATAAGCAATCGAAGCTCAAAAACATGCAAAAACTGACGATTGAAACAAAGATTTCATTGCAACAGAAGATACGTGATCACCCGCAGATGTTATAATTGACAGGACACACCGATTATAAAATGTTTTTATTAGTATTAAAATAAAACAAACATTACGGGGACATAATATCGATTTATTGACAAATCATTACAATACACATTTCTCTTAGCTAATAACACTAACAACGCAAATCGGAAGTATACAATATTAGATGAAATTACTATACCAAACCTCTGCATAATATATACAAGTTTTTTTTATGAAACAACGGGATATTTACCATGATTAAATTTTGAGAGACTCCCGATATTTTGGCACAGTTGCATGCACCATGATCACGGTTGACCTGAAGTCCATGAGTAAAAGAAATGTTATTGACAGACTAATCGATCTACCCTCTTTCGCAATCTTTTATTGGTTTCGTCACTACTATTGGTTCCACCCTCACTTTTAACACACACAAAATAAAATCATGGTAAATATCCCGTTGTGTCATAAAAATAGTGTTAAAAACCATGATAGTTTCAAAAGTATTATACAAGTTAACATATTCTCGGTTTATAAGTTAGCCACGGTCTACAAATTAGTGTACTTAATTCTCCTCAAATCACCTAAGAGCATTTAAATTAATTAAACATTTCAAACTCCCCCCTATCAGTTTCAGTTCTGTCCAACCAAGGTTGCCTGGCTTTTATTTAATTCATTATTTCAATTGGTAGAAATTAGTAAATTCCAAAGTAAAAAATCGTTTTTTCAGTCACTTTGAAACGTCTTAAAGCTAGATGAGTCTAGGTGCCAGTTCCACGCGACCAAGCCTAGAAGACCAGGCAACAAACTACGGCTTGGTTCCTACCGTTTTTAAATAGTTGGTTACTTATTTATTATCAGTCTGTCGAAGTCCACTGATGGGCATAGCCCCTATGCATTTCAGGAAGAAAGACTTCCAAATACCGACTTCTCCGTCTATACACCACTATTTTGTAATTACCAAAAAAAAAATGCCGATATTGGCTGCTGATACTGAACACATCCACGAAAAAAAAAAATTAAAGTCATAAAAAAATATTTTTAAATAATCAGTATTTTTAGTCAAATATTGAGAAATGATTCAACAAGCAAAAATCATTTCATTCATAAACACTAAATACCAAGCGGAACCCAACAGCGTAAAATTTTTTCTCTCTAGTACTACGCAACTAATATGTCCATAATTTTTTGCAGGATTTCTGAAAATTTTAACATTTAATAACTTTGTCATTTTATCGAACCTAAAAATTCTGATTGCACATTCATAATGTTCTACCCTTACTACATTACCCTATTTTTTTTGGTAGTTACAAAATAGTGGTTTATAATGTCGTCGGCCCATCGGGTGAGGTGTCAATAGGTGTGAATCACCCAACAAATTGAACGTGGATAGTAGTGGTACGTAGTCGTTGGTAATCGATGAGTGTGTGTGTGTATCATCAAATATGATTAAATTACGGTTTGAATTTTGTTTTCATGAAATTGAAGTTATATTCGGAAGTCATTTATTATAAGTTATTTAATTCCAGGAAGTTGGTTGTTAAGGAAAAGGTAGTTGGTAGGCAAGGTAGGTAAGTACAGGATATTTATACTCTGCAACAAGATAAATAAAACTTGGTTTTCATTACTCATACTCTGAAAGTAGGTCTGAAGTTGCCTGAGGGGCCTAATTGAAAGTAAAACTTTCAGCCCTAGGGAGAATCGCTTTCTACTGACAGCTGTCAAATTATAAAAAAAAACAAGTTCTATTTTATTCAACCTTGTTCCAACTTTCTAAAGTCTTTCTAACTGCAAGGAGGTTGTTCAACCAAATTCCAACTTTTTATTCAGCAAGTAGGTTGGAAACCCATTACAACGGTAAGAAGTTTAAAAAGTCTAATTAGAGCGCAATGTAATATTTAAATTTAAATAACATAAAGATAGTATTAAATAAATAATATATCTTCTAAATTACTTGATTAATATATAGCTTCAACTATTTATTTAAAATAACATAGATTTGAGCAAACAATTTACCATTTTTTAAATTATGAGAATGAAAACAATGGCTGAATAATGCTGGCGAGCCGTAGCCGAAGGCCCGCCAGAGAAAAAGAAAAAAAAAACCGGGAAGGCGGCAATTCAATCTTCATTTTCACTAATTTTTCTTTCATGTTTTTATTTTTACTTTCCTTGTATTCGTAATGAAAAGCACAGTGTTTACCTCGGTTGAAAGTCTTTTAAGTCCCTCAAGCTCCATTGGCGCCCTCGCTTACGCTCTGGCGCCAAACCCGTCTCGGGACTCAAAAAACGTGACTTTCAACACTCAGGTAACAATGTACTATTACAGACGTGATTTAAATAATAGTTTTCATAAAAGTTATTAAGATTAATTAATTAATTAATTACAGGAAATAGGTACTGATAATGGAAAATTATCAGTACCTATATAATAATATTTAGTTCTTGTTCGTAACTGGGTCTCGAAACTTCGGCTAATTTCGGCTTCTTAGAGCGTATCGTGCGTCAGAAAGAGATAGCGCTCTACGAGAGCAAAAAAGCCGATGTGCAATGTTTGTTGCCTACAACCGTACGTAAAATAATTATTTTTTCATAGTTCATAACCAATGAATAAAAAGTTCTTTCACTCAGTTCTTAACCGGGTTATGAACTAACAAAATTTGTTAAAATGAGTTGCCATTACTAAACTGTCGTTTCTGGAATCTGGTTTATTTAATAAAAAAGCAGCCAAGTGCGAGTCGGACTCGCCCATGAAGGGTTCCGTAGCATCAAGTAACATAATATAAAGGTTCTTGTAGTTCGTCGAAAGGTAAATTGCGGTTTACGGTTTATGACGTATAAAAAAAAACTACTGGCTAGATCTCGTTCAAACCAAATATCGTTGAAAATTTGCACAGTAATGTACAACATATATTTTTTTTAGTTTTATCATTCTCTTATTTTAGAAGTTATAGGGGGGGGACCAACTTTTTTCAAGTATGGGGACCCCCAAAATTTATAGTTTTTTTCTATTTTTGTTTAATCTATAAGGGTTCCGTTTTTGCCATTTGGCTACGGAACCCTAAAAATACCATATTGTAGAATTTATATTTCGAAAGTGGAACCAATTTTTATTAGTTCAATTTATATTATCTCAGTCAGAGTCTAAGGGGCCCCTAGATCTTGAGGGCCCCGGGGCACCACCCCGTCTAGCCCACCGGTAGCTAACGGCACTGAGTCCTAGCCTTAAGACGTTTCATCCTTGCGATTCAAGTACCTATGACCTAGCTTTAAGACGTTTCTTAAAGATCCTTTTGATTCATATACCTAAGTAAAAACATTATATTTCGTGACTTTGACTTTCGGTCCTCAGTTTCTGATTGTGTCGCCCCTTTTCCACTCTCCACCTTCTCCCCTTTCCACTCTCATATAATGTCACTGGTTTTATTGAACGAGTGTAGTGGTTGGTAACACTGTACAGTCATTCAACTGACTCAATGAATTAGTCATTTTCACTATCAAATGTTTTAGTTAAGGTCATAAGCGGTCGGCGAAATTATTGATACCACATAAGGTTATTCGATTTTAATTAAACAGATTTTTACCGCGATTTACGGGCGATTTGAGTAAAATTGTACACTGAAATAACTGTAGTAGGATTTTATATTGTTTTTTATTTACGGCAAACTATATTATGTAGAAGAAAACAGTAATAATAATAAATAAATAAAAATTTATATATTTTTTTAACGAAGGCTATACTGTATTCGGTAATAGCTTATAAAACAAAATAAATGCATATTATAGTTTTTTTTTTTCGAATTATCATTGTTTTCGAATTATCTGAGGGTAGTCGAAGGTTCTAAATATTTGTAACATGCAAACATTTCGCAAGCTATAGGCAGAGTATTAATATAGTAATTTCATCTAAAATAATGTATGAAAATATGAACATAGACGTATTTCTATAAAGATATGTCGACAACATCAATTCAACGATCTAATCAAATTAAAACACTCTTAGAACTAATGATTCAAGTACCTAATCAGTACACTCCAACATAAAGGCCCTTTCCCACCAAAGCCTATAGTTTTGACAGATGCTCGCGATCTGACAGATTTTTTATCTGTCAATTATAATGACGGGATTATTTGGCAGGCATGATGGGCAAAGGCTAAAGATGTACAAAAGAAATACAAAAAAAATATACCACAAGGGAACGAAAAATCTGTTAAAAGCTAATGTTAAAATAATAGTTAGCAAATAAAGATTGCATTAACTACTTAAACATCTACGCTTAAAAGTTTAGTTTTTTTTTATATAAACATACATAATCATAGGATAAGATAACTTATCTTACTGTTACATAAATCTACAGACAGTCGATATATTTTTCAGTTAGACGAAGCTGTATAAAACACTAAACTACCAACAATGCAGACACAAGTTTTTTTTTACACATTTTTGTAGAGTTATATTATAATTATTTAAGATTTAGTAAAAGTTTTTTTAAATACAACGCTCGAAACACCGTTTTAGATATGTGACAGTTATGATAAATAATAAGAACCATTCTCACCAAGAACGACTTTAGATACAAAACTAAAATCTTTGAAGACAGATATTCGCTTAGCTTTGGTGAAAAAGACTTTTAAAATCGGGAAAAACGCCATTAAAAGCTTATCATAACATCAAATTTGAGTAAAGTTACTTTTTGAAATGTCAGTTTAATATGTTTAAGCAATATGGATATATTTCTCTTAACACTATTTTTTTAATTGAGATTAATAACAATCTTAGGCTTTCTCTACAAGCACGAACAATTAGTTCTATTTTTCAGACACTTTTTTTTCTGCAAACCTTTTTACCACTGACAGATAAAATGAACTGTCAGATTATGACATATTTTTCTTACAATATCTGTCAGTCTATCTGCCGGTGGAAAAGGTCCTCTAACGGACGAATTTTCACAATATACTTTTAAGGTCTCAACATACATGTCACCCGCGGTTTTCCCGTCACGTGATTTTTATGCTGTTTTTATACAACGATGTCAAAATATACACGACACAACCACGATAAAACCACCCTATGTTGAGTGAGACCTTACGTTTCAATACACCAATTAAACACAGCTATTAGTAATACAATTTCTAATTTTAATTAACGTCATTAGTCCAAAAAACTTTTATGATTTGATTAAAAACAATACAATCATATCTATTTCTCTACAAAAATAAAAGTCAAATAATCATGTCGATATAAGTATGATTACCAGTGTTATTTTACAGAATCATCATCCGAATGCCCTTTAAATAATATCATACAACAATAGAATGTATAAAACATGCATTTCACTTCTTCTTCTCGTCGTGTTACTAGTTCTCTCGAATCAGTACGGGCGGCGAAAGGATTAAGGATGTATTTGTATGTACACTGTAAATGAAACATACAATTAAAAATAAAATAATTATACAAATAACTTAAAATATTTTACAGTTCCTGCAGTTTTGAATAAGTGTAGTAATACCGGAGTGCATAGACATTTTTGCTTTGGATTAGGTTTGGAAGTCGGTCTTATTATTCCGCCAGATTTGACCACCAGTTGGTCAAATCTGGCGGAATTGTCGTTAGTAACATAAAAAGTTCGGCTTAATTTGGGGCTAGATGGTGTTGTGTGGATTGTCTACAATATTTATTTATTATTATTTATTTATAGTAGTAGGTACACGTGTAGAAACAAAACAGTGACGTTTTATAAGGACACTAATTATTGTATTGAATGAAACAAAGGTAAAATAAAACATTGCGAGGAAAACCGCCGGATACAGTAAGCAAGTTTGAAGGTAGATACAACAATGATGGTAATTGACTTCATGTGTGACGTTTAATGACGTATAATGACGTTTAAAAAAAGTTCATAATAGTAGCTTATTTTTATAAACCTAACAAAACAAAGGTAAAATAAAACATTGCGAGGAAAACCGCCGGATACAGTAAGCAAGTTTGAAGGTAGATACAACAATGATGGTAATTGACTTCATGTGTGACGTTTAATGACGTATAATGACGTTTAAAAAAAGTTCATAATAGTAGCTTATTTTTATAAACCTAACAAAACAAAGGTAAAATCAAACATTGCGAGGAAAACCGCCGGCTAAGGTAAGCAAGTTTGAAGGTAGATACAACAATAGTAAGTGACTTCATGTGTGACGTTTAATGACGTATAATGACGTTTAAAAAAAGTTCATAATAGAAGCTTATTTTTATAAACCTAACAAAACAAAGGTAAAATAAAACATTGCGAGGAAAACCGCCGGCTAAGGTAAGCAAGTTTGAAGGTAGATACAACAATAGTAAGTGACTTCATGTGTGACGTTTAATGACGTATAATGACGTTTAAAAAAAGTTCATAATAGAAGCTTATTTTTATAAACCTAACAAAACAAAGGTAAAATAAAACATTGCGAGGAAAACCGTCGGATACAGTAAGCAAGTTTGAAGGTAGTTAGCAACAATGATGGTAGGTGACTTCGTGTGTGACGTTTAATGACGTATAATGACGCTTAAAAAAGTGCATTATAAACGAAACAAAGGTAAAATCAAACATTGCGAGGAAAACCGCCAAATACAGTAAGCAAGTTTGAAGATAGGTAGCAACAATGATGGTACCTAAGTGCCTTCATGTGTGACATGTAATGACGTATAATGATGTTTAAAAAAAGTTCATAATAGTAGCTTATTTTTATAAACCTAACAAAACAAAGGTAAAATAAAACATTGCGAGGAAAACCGCCGGATACAGTAAGCAAGTTTGAAGGTAGATACAACAATAGTAAGTGACTTCATGTGTGACGTTTAATGACGTATAATGACGTTTAAAAAAAGTTCATAATAGTAGCTTATTTTTATAAACCTAACAAAACAAAGGTAAAATCAAACATTGCGAGGAAAACCGCCGGCTAAGGTAAGCAAGTTTGAAGGTAGATACAACAATAGTAAGTGATTTCATGTGTGACGTTTAATGACGTATAATGACGTTTAAAAAAAGTTCATAATAGAAGCTTATTTTTATAAACCTAACAAAACAAAGGTAAAATAAAACATTGCGAGGAAAACCGCCGGCTAAGGTAAGCAAGTTTGAAGGTAGATACAACAATA
Source organism: Thera britannica (assembly GCA_939531255.2). Taxonomy (NCBI): domain Eukaryota; kingdom Metazoa; phylum Arthropoda; class Insecta; order Lepidoptera; family Geometridae; genus Thera; species Thera britannica. The sequence continues at coordinate 7,073,438 of OW618045.2, forward strand.
GTAAGTGACTTCATGTGTGACGTTTAATGACGTATAATGACGTTTAAAAAAAGTTCATAATAGAAGCTTATTTTTATAAACCTAACAAAACAAAGGTAAAATAATTATAAGTTTAAAAAACTTGAGAAACCGACTTCATTGTCAAACGGCTAAACCGATTTTAATCAAATTTGTTTGGGACAATCTGGACGTAAGAATAACCAAATAAAAAAAATAATTTTCTAAATCGGTTCATAAATGACGGAGGCATGCAGTTACAAACATTAAAAAAATTATTTTAAAAAAATGGCAACACCGATTTTAATAAAATTAAAATGGGACCAATCTGGAAGCAGTACCTTTCAGATAAAAAAATAATTTTTCAAATCGGCTCACAAATGACGAAGTTATGCGGTAACAAACATTAAAAAAAAAAAAAAAAAAAAAAAAAAAAAAAACATACAACCGAATTGAGAACCTCCTCCTTTTTGATTGGAAGTCGGTTAATAAAACATTGCGAGGAAAACCGCCGGCTAAGGTAAGCAAGTTTGAAGGTAGATACAACAATAGTAAGTGATTTCATGTGTGACGTTTAATGACGTATAATGACGTTTAAAAAAAGTTCATAATAGAAGCTTATTTTTATAAACCTAACAAAACAAAGGTAAAATAAAACATTGCGAGGAAAACCGCCGGCTAAGGTAAGCAAGTTTGAAGGTAGATACAACAATAGTAAGTGACTTCATGTGTGACGTTTAATGACGTATAATGACGTTTAAAAAAAGTTCATAATAGAAGCTTATTTTTATAAACCTAACAAAACAAAGGTAAAATAAAACATTGCGAGGAAAACCGTCGGATACAGTAAGCAAGTTTGAAGGTAGTTAGCAACAATGATGGTAGGTGACTTCGTGTGTGACGTTTAATGACGTATAATGACGCTTAAAAAAGTGCATTATAAACGAAACAAAGGTAAAATCAAACATTGCGAGGAAAACCGCCAAATACAGTAAGCAAGTTTGAAGATAGGTAGCAACAATGATGGTACCTAAGTGCCTTCATGTGTGACATGTAATGACGTTTGAAAAAAATGCATGATGCGAGGGTACTTTTATTTACCTAACGAAAAATCGATCAATGCGGGGTAAACTGCCGAATACCAGTAAGTTCGAAATTATATAGAACTACGAACTCGTTAGTAACTCTGACTAAGTAGATGTATTTATGACGTGTAATGACGTTATATTACGTTTGAAAAACGTGCATAAACGAGCGTATTTTTATTTTATCAAGGCCTGCGCACACCTAGGCCGCTGGCGACCGCGATTACTGTCAAATTTGACAGCGATTCATTCATCATCATCATTCATCATCATTATCAGCCTGAAGAAGTCCACTGCTGGACATAGGCCTCCCCTACTCGTTTCCAGGAAGAACGATTCTGAGCCCCTTCAATCCATCGACTTCCCGCGATCTTAACAATGTCGTCGGTCCATCTGGTGGGTGGGCGCCCAACGCTTCGTCTTCCGGTTCGCCGTATCAGGTCCCCGACATAGCTCGTAGAGTTAGTAAGTTGAAGTGGCAATGGGCAGGCCATATAGCTCGAAGAACCGACAACGGTTGGGGAATAAAGGTTCTCGAATGGCGACCACGAACCGGAAGGCGATTCATTATCGCTGTCAAATTTCTAGGCTGTCTGGCCTAGGTGTGCGCAGGCCTTTAGAGATAAAATCGGAATTTGTGTGTGAGGAAAGTTTATTTACGTTTTTCGTTGCGTATGCTTATCCAGATAACAGTTATTACATGTACCTACTTTGACTATAATTTTCCACTTGCGTATGCATTTTGGAGGAAAGTAATATAATTTAATGAATTAGAAATTAATTTTACTTATCGTACGTTTGTTTCCCGGTCGATTCGCGGAATGAACACGATTTCGGAATGCGTACGTCAATCCTGATTCCGTTACGAGGAAAATTAATAATTAATTGAAATAAAATAGACTTGAAATTAGGCTTTTGGTAGACATCTCTTTAGCCGATTAGTTTTTGACATGGGCCAATACGCCCAATCTTTGTTCTACTAATATTAATAATTATAAGTTTAAAAAACTTGAGAAACCGACTTCATTGCCAAACGGCTAAACCGATTTTTATGAAATTTGTTTGGGACAATCTGGACGTAAGAATAACCTTCCGAATAAAAAAATAATTTTCTAAATCGGTTCATAAATGACGGAGGCATGCTGTTACAAAGTAAAGAGGAAAGTTTGTATGTTTGTTCCATAGACTAAAGAAACCTTTTGCTGCGCAGTATAGACATGCAGTAACAGACTTTGGAGAATACCGTGCGTGCTACAACTTTCTCTAAAGCCTTCTTTAAAGGATTCGACAGAAACTTCCAGCAAGTGACAACATCTTCTTATTTTACCAAAACCAGAGATTAAATTACATTTCAAACAAATGATATTTCGTCTCTATTTAAATGGGTTTCCAACCTCCATAGTTTATTCTCACTTATGTTCGGAATGGCTAACGGATTTCGCTGGAATTTGTATGAATGTAGATTATACAGAGTGGCCCAAAAGTCGTGAATCAAACACACAAAATAAATTATAACTCTGCAGGGGTTGACCTTAAGGGCCTCCCGTAGAACAACTTTTTGCAGCTGATGACCCCATCTAACCCGTAGTTGCGTTTGATCCACGACTTTTGGGCCACCTTGTATTTCTGGATTACCACAATAGCCGTCGTTCACACTTAAGTGATAGCAGCAGTGCAATGTCCTATGAGGCAATGCAATTGATTTCAGACTTACTTAACCACCATTTCATAAAAAAAGATTTATTAATTTTTATTAATAAATTTTTGTGAAAAAAATCAAATATTTTTACCCGTGGATTGTTTGTTTATGTATTTATTTTCCTTATTTAAGATTTTATATTAATTAGCTGACATTTTCGTAATGTTGGCTATTAATTTCCTCCCATGAATTGCGTCAGTACAAAAACCACATTCTAAAATATAATTAATTTAAATTTATTTTAAGGGTTCTGAGAATAAACTTCAATGTTGTAATTGTTTTGTAATTATCCTTTTACATAATCATTGTATGCAAAACTAGATTATTTTAAGTACAATAAAATAAAACCCATCATCATCAGTCATACCAGTCTACCTAGCCTATATTCAAATCGATGGTCAAGGAACACTATTTGTCCTGTTGTCGCTAAACTCCTTTCTTTCTTCTTTCGCATGTAATAATAAAATAATATATATATATTATGTTAGTATGTATGTATACAGGGTGTCCCATAAGTCAACGTCCAACCGAAAACGGGTGATGCACCAAGTCATGACAGTTAGCAGAAAAATATAAAAAAAAATATTTGTTACGTAACTTTCGAGTTATGAGTATTTAACAAAAACAGAAAAAACTGACACCCTGTGATGATCTTTTAAGTCCTGTGACTACAAATATTAACTTTTCATTAAACTTTTTTCTGCAACGTAAGCATGAATAACCCTTCTGTAAATTACAATTCAAAATTAAGCCATAACTGCCTCAGTTTTCAATGAAATCGTGGAGTTTTGGCCAACGTTTCATTTCAGATAATTACATCACCCAACTTTAACCGTCTGTACCGCAAAAAAAATGTACTACACTATCATGGCATGTAACTTTAAAAATTGGCGCATTTATCCAGGATTCTAAAATGGTATAATACTTGCTAGAGTACTTCTTAGTTTTGGAAATAAAAAATGTTTTTTCAACTAAACCGGATTTCCAATCAATTTTATTTCAATAAATAAAATGTTTGTACCCTTTAAATGATGTACTTAAAATGCTTACGCTGTGTTTTTAAGTGACTCACAATTCACAGGTACAAGTAATACCATTTCGACAATGCAAGTAAACAGATAGATCCACCATCTTGTCGAAAGAGTAATAACCATGGGTTTTCAAGTAATTTGATAGTTTTAGGTAAAAGTTTGAAATAAAATTCAATCATAGGATTACTTCAATCGTGGTTTTAATCTAAAGTTTGCCTTCGCCCGTCGCCGGTCTTATTACATGGTTTTTGACGTGATAACGTCTTATAATTCGATGGAGCCGGCTGCTCGTACGAAAAAACATGACTCATGCGGCGTTACCTCGCTCTGAGGCGTTCCATTTAATACTTGAAGTGCAAGTGAGAGCGCGGAACGAGCGACAAAGAGGCACAATCGGCCTCCACGTTCGGCAGCGTTCGACATCGGTCTCTCTCCTACTTGAGTGAGCGATGCGTCCGCGTGGACAGCTGTATGACGTTGTCACGTTCATCTGTCGTCAGTTAACTGACTTTACAGACAGCAGATTTTTTTAAGGAAATGTAGAGCTTGCATTACTGCTGAAGGCTAACAGTTTGAACATTTGCTGTAAATCCTTGATGTAGTTAAATTAAAATCACGATTGAAGAAATCCTATGATTGAATTTTATTTTAAACTTTCACCTAAAACTAACAAATTACTTGAACACCCATGGTTATTACTCTTTCGACAAGATGGTGGCTCTATCTGTTTACTTGCATTATCGAAATGGTATTTACTTGTACCTGTAAATTGTGAGTCACTTAAAAACACAGCGTAGGCATTTTAAGTCCATAATTTAAAGGTTACAAACATTTTATCTCATGAAATAAAATTGATTGGAAATCCGGTTTAGTTGAAAAAACATTTTTTATTTCCAAAACTAAGGAGTACTCTAGCAAGTATTATACCATTTTGGAATCCTGGATAAATGCGCCAATTTTTAAAGTTACATGCCATGATAGTGTAGTACATTTTTTTTGCGGTACAGATGGTTAAAGTTGGGTGATGTAATTATCTGAAATGAAACGTTGGCCAAAACTCCACGATTTCATTAAAAACTGAGGCAGTTATGGCTTAATTTTGAATTGTAATTTACAGAAGGGTTATTCATGCTTACGTTGCAGAAAAAAGTTTAATGAAAAGTTAATATTTGTAGTCACAGGACTTAAAAGATCATCACAGGGTGTCAGTTTTTCCTGTTTTTTTTTAAAATACTCATAACTCGAAAGGTACTTAGCAAATATTTTTTTATATATTTTTCTGATAACTGTCATGACTTGGCGCATCACCCGTTTTCGGCTGGACGTTGACTTATGGGACACCCTGTATATTATGTGTAGAGTATATTTATATACAAGGTGTATCTAAATATGTGTACTATGCGAAGGTGGGGGGTTTCAGACCACAATGGTGATCAGTTGTGGGGGGGAGATAATTAAAAATTCCTATTTTCAGTTTCCCATACAAAAATATTTAATTTCATAATGCCTAAATAAATTGACAACCCTATCCTTGTAAACCCTTGACCCCTTGACCTACAACCTCTGTAGGTCTACTACTACTACCTACTACCTCTGTAGCTGAGTTTAGGGTTGTCACTTTGTATAAAGTCAGCTGTTCATGTTGAAACTTCGTTGCAGTTTTTTTCAGAGATACCAATCGAAGTTCGAAAAGTCGTTGAACAAAAGTTGTTCCCCGGGGGGTGGAAATTCACCCCCCTTCAGGATAGTACACATATTTTGGTACACGTTGTATATATCACTATGGGTAGGTATACATGTAATGTAGTATGTAGGTATAGTAAGTATGGCTAAAATAGCCTTTGAATAATGTAAGTAATTTATAATTATATTTCTTGGTTTATTTTTCTTCTTTTGTATTAGGTATGTAGTTTGTTTTTTGTTTTTTTTTTATCCACGCACACAAATCACCCCGTGTAAGTAACATTAATCCAATCCATCCACGGTTGTCTGGTAGAGATCGCTGCTTAGCGATAAGACCGCCTATTGCTTTTACAAATAGTTGTTAAGTTTTTATGTACCATTGTTTCTTATGTATTTGTGAGCAATAAAGTATTTTCTATCTATCTATCTATCTAGCCAAAGCCATTAAGATCTTCTCTGTACAACAGATAAGCAATAAATATTTCTGATTTCTGATTTCATAATTTGTTTTTGATAAGGATATAAATAAAGCATATTTAAAAACTTAAAAAACTTCTATCGCAAAGGCATAAATAGATAGCCCATATCCCATATAGCTCAGTTGCTAATAGCGGGGTTGTTCTGCGCGGGGTGGGTTCGATTCCCACCAAGAACAAATTAATATTTGTATGGTGAACGGTTTTTTTTCCTTATGGGTGTTATACTGTATTCTAAGTATGTATGAATTAATAAAGGGGAAAACTATTCATTAAATACAGTTAAAACTCTGTTTATCTTTAAAACACGGAAAACAAAAATCTCCGCATTACGCCGCCATTCTTTCCATCCCCCGACTAGTGATGTGTCTCGTTGCCCGGTCTCAGTAGTGATGCCCTATTCCCAAAACCGGTTAACAGTTCTTACAAAAAAATCGGTTGCCTGTAAAGTCGGTTTACTGACAATAGTTGAACGTGCCAACGTCATACAGCTGTCCACGCGGACGCATCGCTCGCTCAAGTAGGAGAGAGACAGATGTCGAACGCTGCCGAACGCGAAGGCCGTGCGTGCTTCTTTGTCGCTCGTTCTGCGCTCTCGCTTGCACTACAAGCCTTAAATGGAACGCCTCAGAGCCAGGTAACGCCGCATGAGTCATGTTTTTTCGTGCGTGCAGCCGGCTCCATCGAATTATAAGACGTTGTTACGTCAAAAAACATCAGTCATATGGTTCCCATAGTGCAAGCTTACTAGTAGTAGAGCTCTTTGTATATGTGTCTCGTGGGGGTGCGTACTACCACCATGCCTATTTCTACCGTGAAGCAACATCGCTGTGTTTCGGTTTGAAGGGTGTGGGTGCCGGTGACATTACTGGTACGTGAGGCTGAACATATGTATGCCTCAAGTTGATGGACGCAGGGCAGTGCATCGTAGGGCACGTTCCTGTTACTCAATAACGCCAAAACGGCTAAACGGATCTGGATGAAATTTGTCACAGAGGTAGATTACAGTCTGGAATAGCACATAGGCTACTTTTCATACCGCTTTTTAACGGGACCGAGGCGTAACGGGAACGGGGCGGGTAAAGCCACAGGCGGCCATTAGTATAAAACATAAAAAAAGCTCTGCTTAGCTTGGGGCTAGATAGTGTTGTTTTGATTGTCCACAATATTTATTTAATATTTTCTGTCTACATTTAGTGATTAATTTAAATACCTAATTAGTTTTTGTCATGAATGAAATGCGGGCGGGCGTACGTGACATAATTACTGGGGCTTCCCCCTTACGCGCGATATTAGGTAATTAAATTACATCCTCGCTTACTTCCCTAAAATACTATTAAATACATAATCGTTAACGTACCTAGCAACAAAATAATACATTTTAATTTAAAGTTGCGTTTAAGGTCCCTCAAAAATAGTATCAAGGCACACAGATGTTCAGCCTCACGTGCCAGTAATGTCACCGGCACCCACACCCTTCAAACCGAAACACAGCGATGTTGCTTCACGGCAGGAATAGGCATGGTGGTAGTACGCACCCCCACGAGACACATATACAAAGAGCTCTACTACTAGTAAGCTTGCACTATGGGAACCATATGACTGATGTTTTTTGACGTAACAACGTCTTATAATTCGATGGAGCCGGCTGCACGCACGAAAAAACATGACTCATGCGGCGTTACCTGGCTCTGAGGCGTTCCATTTAAAGCTTCAATCTTCTACTTTTGTCTCTGATAACTGCTTCCACGAATAGAGACTCGATCTATTACGAGTATAACGCAATTACTTGCGCATTTAATATAACAAACAATAGCAAATACATTTTCCCTAACGACATATTCAAAAACTCTGACGTACTAATTGTCACAAACAAATATTTCTGCATTTTACTTGTTGTTTCCTCTACAGTTGACCCCTTATGTCAATGCCATCTTATAAAATCATAGCCTAGAACTAATAAGTCCTAGAATTCATGCGTGTTCATTTTCCTGCAGGAGTTTTCAGCCGCATCATCGCCGCTTCTCATTAATTTGAGAAAAAAGATGATAGTATAGGATCCCGCTATAGAAAGACCTTCACCAAGCTGGTTATTTAATGAAACGTATTTTATATTTAATTAAACATGTCAATAAATATATTCTATATGGGTTGCCTATCAAATTTCAGTCCAGGATAATTATGATCAATTAATATTTAAAAAAAAAACTGGTTTGTTTATTAAACAAATTCTATACCAATCGAAAGTATAGACCCCAGTATTTTTATTCAATAAACATACCTATAGCGGGATCTTAGACTATGAGGAGAAACGCATCCTTTTTTATTTGATTTTGTCTAATGCTTTTGTCATATCCGGTATTACTACACCTAAATAACTACTTAAATGCTATTTTATCGAATCGAACGTACCAAATACATCTACTAGCTGCGTTCCGTGTTGATTTACTAATAAGATGTGTAATCTTACTTAAGCCCGCCATTTTGTATAAGTTTCATAAACAAAATGGCGTCTTTCATAGTCATTTTCATATTACAATTGACATTTAACAAATCAATCATACTTATAACATGATATTACGGAATTTCTAGTACTTGTTATGTTTTATACCTTATTTATCGTATTTTGGGTGCCGATCGATCGTTGCATTGCTTGTTGCGACGTAGTGTTGCTCCGCGTTTGATTTGGTCCATCAGGGAACTGTGACATACTCTTGGATCGGGCTGGAAATAATAAAAAAGTATGAAACACTTGTATTCAGTATTGATAATAATAAATAATAAATAGTGTAGACAACCCACACAACACCATCTAGCCCCAAATTAAGCAGAGCTTGTACTATGGGAACCAGGTAGCTGATATACATAATACTTAGATATTTTTTTTTTGTTTGTACATACTTATAATTCAACACCCAGACAGAGAACAAACATCTGCGCTCACCACACAAATATTTGTTCTCGGTGGGGATCGAACCCACGGCCTGCGCAGAAGGCAGAGCTACTACCAACTGAGCTGAGAGGCCAGTCATTGAATGGATACCTGTGTTGTCTGGTTGATGATCTCTCTGATGGCGCCAGCACGTGGCGACATCTGGCGGCGTCGCGCTTGCAACGTCGCCGATAACTTGTCGAGGAATGCTGGTTGCACCACTGCTGGGAGACCTGCTGAATAAATAAATAATAATATAAATACTTTATTTGAACACATCACATTATCATCATTCCATGTACAAAAAAACGGTAGGAACCGAGCCGTAGTTTGTTGTCTGTTCTTCTAGGCTTGGTCGCGTGGAACTGGCACCTAGACTCACCTAGCTTTAAGACGTTTCAAAGTGATCCTTGCGATTCTACTGAATAACCACACTTTTGATTTTGAATTGACCTATTAGTAGGCACAAATAAACAGGTACCTATCGGCATTTACAAAAATATTAACATAGGTTATGCTACGGCGAAAACTCTTAATTGTAGAGGTTTTGGGAATAGGTCATGATGACCTATTCCCAAAACCTCGGTGCTCGGTCTCAGTACGGATGACCAGGTCAAGATAGTTTTCGCCAAGAATTCTATCGCTATAAGACAGCTACATTATCCCTGAGTAACTTAGGCTATTTATTCTACTAGCGACTCGCCTCGATTTCGCACAGGTGTAATATAAGAAAAAGAAGGTAAAAAGCTACTGCCTTCTTTGAATTTTCCAACCGTCCGAAGCTGGTATCTAGCAATTAGAATTCTAAAAGTTACCTTTTCCCTTGGGTGGTGTATCAGCTTGCGTGATGGTAGACCCCCTTCGATTAGTTCTGGGTGACAGTTGGGGTGCCAGCTTTGCGCTTAAACTTGCTATGAGACTGCTTTGTACTGTGAAAACGAGAGTTGCAAGACTTATTTATTTTTAGAAGTTATACCTTTAAACGAGAAAATATTGTGTTAAAATAATCCGAATCTCGGAAACGGCTCCAACGATTTTCATTAAATTTAGTGTACAGGGGTTTTCGGGGACGATAAATCGATCTAGAAAGGATTCATTGTTATAAAATGTTGTTTTGATATTTTTTCGATCACACCAGCTTGTGTTTTTAATATGTGTAGTGGAATTGGGTTGGTCTGTGGGCCAGATGAGCTGTGGGCAACGATAGCCATCGATTGGCACCCAGCGAGATGGCGATGGCTTAATAGTTTCTTGACGGAGTAGACAAGCGTAGTTCAAGATCGCGATGTGTAGAGGGAATGGTTTGAGACCTTTGCCCAGTATTGGGACTCGGAGGGCACATAACAATGTTTATAATGGCATTATACTTACATTCGATTTGTTGCCTATCAGCACTATGCGACCTGGCTGCTATGTTCTTCCTCAGCGCCAGAGGACTGAGGGTGTCATGTCTGGAGTTCAGGGCTCCTATGATCTGCGAGGGTTGGGCGTATATCGTATTGTTCTGACCGTATTTCTTCTCTTGCTGGAGTTTGAAACCTGAAACAAATACACGGTCAAATACCATATTTTTGACGTGACAACGTCTTATAATTCGATGGAACCGGCTGCACGCACGAAAAAACATGCCTCATGCGGCGTTACCTCGCTCTGAGACGTTCCATTTAAGGCTTGAAGTGCAAGCGAGAGCGCGGAACGAGCGACAAAGAGGCACGCACGGCCTCCGCGTTCGGCAGCGTTCGACATCTGTCTCTCTCCTACTTGAGTGAGCGATGCGTCCGCGTGGACAGCTGTATGGCGTTGTCACGTTCAACTTTCGTCAGTAAACCGACTTTACAGACAACCGATTTTTTTTCTTCTTTTTAAAGTCAAAAACCATTTACCTTTTCTGCTACCGACTGGCTTCTCAGCTCAGTTGGTAGCAGGTCTGCCTTCGGCACCGTAGGTCGAGGGTTCGATTCTCGCGGACAACAAATATTTGTGTGGTGAACGCTGGTTTGTTCTATAACTGGGTGTTATATTGTGCTCTAAGTAGGTATGTATTTTAGAAAAAACATGAATGTAAGTTTCAACGCTTACTTAGCAACAATTTCTTTCAAGCAGGATAATATCAGCACCAATTTATTGAACATTTTCTTTTGTATTGTATTCTATCGTCTACTGTTACTTTTTCATACCTACTCATCTTTGCTATGGAAACTTTTAATTGGCCTACTACATACATGTAGCATTGCTCCATGTTTAATTTTGTAATCTATATACCTACCTAGCTGTTAGTTTTGCCAAATCTTTGAAAAAAAAAAAGTTTCATATCAGCTATATGATTTCCATTGTACAAGCTCTGCTTAATTTGGGTCTAGATAGTGCTGCCATCTTTTTTCGTCTGTTTTTCAAAGTCAAAAACCGTTTATTCACAACCAACCTCCCTTTCCTCTGTTTCATTTATTTCCGTTTAAACAACTATCACAAGAATCTTTCGTTGTCCTTCACCGCACTGGCGCTGTACGTACCAGTTTGTCCGTAGTGCGGCAGGTCGTTGCCCCGGCCGAAGCTGGAGAAGCAGTTATCAGCATAGACGGGTGTGGAGGGACTGGATCCAAGCGGAGAGCTGACGCCTTTGCTCTCTCCGTATATACCTAAAAAATTAACAGATGTAGCCTTCACAAGAATGTGTAACTGAAATGAATTAGTACATTGTTACCCGAGGATTGAAAGTCACGAATTTAAGTCCCGAGACGGGTTTTCGAGCCGGGAGCTCGAGGGACTTAAATAAGTCTTTACCTCGTCACCCGAGGTACAACACTGTGCTTTTCATTACGAATAAGTACAAGGAAAATAAAAATAAAAACATGATAGAAAAATGAGTGAATTTTATTTTACATCGCGCTCTATCTAACTAGACTTTTTAAACTTCTTTTTTGTCATTTTGACATAATCTATCATTGCTACTTTTTCTGAAATTTGGACGTGTTCTGTTAATCAGCATCGTCAACCTGAAGAAGTCCACTGCTTGACGTAGGCATTTCCAGGAAGAAAGATTCTGAGCTTCCCCCATCCTACGACTTTCCGCGATCTTAAAAATGTCGTCGGTCCATCGGCTGGGTGGGTATTTACATTTCCTCTTCCCATTCGCAGTCGCTCATCACTTTATTCGGATATATTATTATTATAAATAAATAAATAATGTGGACAATTCACACAACACCATCTAGCCCCAAACTAAACAGAGCTTGTACTATGGGAACCAGATAGCTGACACAATACTTAAATACATTTTTTTTGTAAATATTATAATACAATAATATATATATAAACATTAGGCATGTTAATAAAGATGTGAAAATATTTTGTATTTATTTCTAAACCTTTTTTTCCCTGTCACTGACGCAACAGCATGGTTTCTCCAAACCCTGTCGTAGCATGTTTAATGTTACAAAAACATGTTACAAATGGAGTGCGATATTCCTTTTTAGGGTTCCGTAGCCAAATGGCAAAAACGGAACCCTTATAGATTCGTCATGTCTGTCTGTCTGTCTGTCTGTCCGTCCGTATGTCACAGCCATTTTTCTCCGAAACCGTAAGAGCTAGACTGATGAAACTTGGTGAGTAGATGTATTCTGTGAACCGCATTAAGATTTTTAGACAGAAATAGCAAAAAAACTATAAATTTTGGGGGTCCCCATACTTTAAACTGAAACTCAAACATTTTTTTTTTTCATTGAACCCATACGTGTGGGGTATCTATGAATAGGTCTTCAAAAATGATGTTGAGGTTTCTAATATAGTTTTTTTTCTAAACTGAATAGTTTGCGCGAGAGACACTTTTAAAGTGGAAAAAAGTTGGTCCCCCCCCCCCCTCTAACTTCTAAAGTAAGAGAATGATAAAACTAAAAAAAATACATGTTGTACATTACTATGCAAACTTCCAACGATATTTGGTTTGAACGAGATCTAGTCAGTAGTTTTTTTTTTATACGTCATAAATCGTAAACCGCAATTTACCTTTCGATGAACTACAAGAACCTTTAAATTATGTTACTTGATGCTACGGAACCCTTCATGGGCGAGTCCGACTCGCACTTGGCTGCTTTTTCACTATAAAAACAACGGAAACTCCAAACTTTATAAATATTCCATAGTGTTTTTACATTTCGTTTGTCAACGTATGTGATATGATAAAACTATGCCTATACTTCCTCTATTAAATATTTAGAGTCTAAATAATTAAGGAAATATGCGATAAACAACAGCGTGAAATTAAAATGACCTACTTCATCCTTTCCTAACAAATAGCGTGATATTAAAATGACCTACTTCCTCCTTCAAATAGCGTGATATTAAAATGACATACTTCCTCCTTTCCTAACAAATAACTTTTCAAAACCAAGTACAGCACCCCGAATCGGAGTTTTTCTACCACATTTGGTATATCAAATGTTGTTTTCGTGTGAGCACGTGTCTCTCTCTTCTGTATGGAAAATTGATGAGACAACTAGTTTCGATCATTCTACGATGATTCTTGATGTTGCGTGGTAACAACCTCTCTTCTTCTTCTTAAATTTAAGAGCTTAGCTCTTGTCGGGGTTTTGATGCATTTTTCTCCAATTAAGTCTTTCGAATGCGGCCTCCTTGACTTCCTTATACGACATGACAGCGACTTTTTCTTTTATCTGGCTCATGTAACTAATTCTTGGCCTTCCTCTTCCCCGTTTCCCTTCAACCTTTCCTTCAATGATGTTCTTTATGTAGCTGTCATGTCGTAGAAGATGGTAACAACCGCCTACAATAATTAATTTCTTCTCAGGTCACGTTTTAGAAACGTGCCCTGCGTCCAGCAACTTAAGGCAGACAGTTCCCCGTAGCGTCCGGGTGCGTACTACCACCATGGTTCTGCCGCCAAGCAGCATCGCTGGGTTCGCTTTGAAAAGTGTGGACGACATTACTAATTTTTGACTGGCCTCTGAGAGGGCGTGGGTTCGATCCCCACAGAAAACAAATATTTTTATGGTGAATACAGATGATTGTTCTCTGTCTGAGTTTTATATTGTGTTCTAACCATGTATTTACAAAAAAAATGCATATACGTATCATATCAGCTATCTGGTTCCAAAACCAAGCTCTGCTTAATTTGAGGCTAGATTATGTTGTATGGATTGTTTCAATATTTATTATTATTATTCAAATTGCACTGCTATTATTTTAGATTTGTAAAAGGATCATATAAAAAACGGTAGGAACCGAGACGTAGTTTGTTGCCTGTTTTTCTAGGCTTGGTCGCGTGGAACTGGCACCTAGACTCACCTAGTTTCAAAGTGATTCTTGTAATCTTACTTTAACGAATTTAGCGAAATATGATTTTATCTATTATCAATTGTTTATTCATATATTGGAATTGCTATTATTAATATTTTTTATTATTATAATTTTGAATGTCATTTTGTATATTGCTAATTTTTGTAAAAGAATGTAACTCTAGTTATTAATGTACCAAGGTACTGTCTATGTACCTATACTTATCTATATTTATAAAAGAAAGTCGTGTTAGTTACACTATTTATAACTCAAGAACGGCGGAACCGATTTAGCAGAAAATTAGTGGGGAGGTAGCTTAGAACCGGGAGAAGGACATAGGATACTTTTTATCCCGAAAAAGCAACGGGAACGGGGTGTTACGGGAACGGGCGAGCGAAGCTGCGGGCGGCCACTAGTTATTAATATATTTTTTTTAATATGTCAAGACCTGTAAATAATTTTAACAATAAATATGCTTATGACTTATGATGACTTACTGAATAAATACACTTTTGATTTTGATTGTTATTCCTTACCAGAATTGACCTCTCGATAAATATCGGAGTTGCTAGTATTGTGACTCGCTTGTCTCGCGTACACAGAGTTCTCGAACGCCAATATCCGGTGACCCGTCTGCCCGTAGATCGGGTTCAGGTTGCCGGCGCTGTTTACGCTGGCGTTGGATCCCCATGTGCTACGGGATTGCTGGAATAAAACGTTGAAGATTATTAGTTTTTGACAGGACATTTTGTGTCACCTCTGACACTTTATGTCGCCTATGGCATTTTGTGCCAGGACATTTTGTGTCACCTCTTACAATTTATGTCACCTATGGCATTTTGTGCCAGTTATGACAATCATGACGAAATGATGACATTAGTTGCTAAAGTTTTAATTAGATGACGTAATTTAGCCTTTGGGCATTAGATCCAGCCCGTGACTGTAAAATTGAAAAATCCCGCATTGCATAAGCCGTCCCGTAAAAATAGAATAGGACGGTTTCTGTACAGAAATCGTCCTATTTTATCACCTATTTTTAGCTGACGTAAGATAAAGGTCTCTCAACTCTCAACTCAACTGTATTTTATTTTGTTACCGAAAAACTGCGTCATTTATAAATCGATTTCAAACCGTTTTTGAAGTTTTTGAACTTTTTACTTGTAAATATGAACTGTCAGTGTGTTGGAAAGCCTGTTCTTTGTCTAGAGTCCATTGAGCGACAGACTCAAAGACACAAAATCAGTCACATACAGTTTAAATCCAGAAATCTGGAATAAGCTTCTAATATTTCTTTCTGTTTTAATTTATACCATTCTCTATATAACTTTTGAAACAAACATGGACACTATTTTTATGGACAACGGGATATTTACCATGTTTTTTTGTCAGTTATTTCGGCACAGTTGCATTGCTTTTATATCCCGTTGTTCATTCTTTACAATATCCAACTGTTACACCATCTCAGCTATATGCCACGTGTCCTACGCCGCGTGCCCTACCTGGAATGTGGAGAGCGGCGCCTGGTTGGGTGCCAGCTGCAGTTGCGAGGCGCGCCGGCACAGCCCGGGGGAAGCGGGCGTGTGCTTTAGTTCTGTCAATTGCTTCACTGTTTCCGCTACATTCGTCACGTGACCTACAAAACACGAATAATACATTATTATTTTTATAACGCTTTTATTAGCTTCACTTGTATGTATGTATGTATGTAACCGACCCCTTTGAGCTCGATTTTGTCCTACTTTGAACGATCAGATTTGATTCAAACTTTGCACAAAAGCGTGTTTTTTTAGTTTTTTAAACTATAATTTATTTTTTTATGGAAAAAATCGATGGGCAGAAGATCAGCTGATTATGTACACATTAAGTTGAGAAACATTAACTTTAGCGAAATTATTTGTCATGGTAAATATTTGTGTGGTGGAGCCTCAAGCGTGATTTTATGTATGTATGTATGTATGCATATTTGTCGTACCTGCGGCTTCCTCCGGGTTCAGTAAGAAAGCAGGAGGGGGTGGTAGGTTCTCCACGTCAGTTTGCCCTTGGGCGCTTTGGTTGCTAGCCTGGAATATAAAAGATACATTATAAATATGGACAAAAAAACATTTTTTTAAATTTTATTTGCGATTACCTTTATTTTATTTAGCGGCACATAACTTGAGCGCTGAGCGATACGCGCTGGGCATGCGTTGTAGTGTGCTATGTCGCGCACACTGGATGTGTGGATGTGTGCAGAGTGTCCTATTGGTACGGAGAGCGGAGTGCGACTGGAGAGCCAATCAGCGCTACGCACGCCCGCCCTTCATACCGCGAGCCCCCCTCAGGTACCTTATTTTTGACTTCTGCGCAATAACGGTCAGCGCTAAAGTTATGTGCCGCTACCTATAATATGATGTAATATTACCGGTGAGTAGTGAGGTCGTTGCGGCCGGGATATGGACGACGACCGTCGGACGGGCGGCGGCGGCTTGCCCACTGAACTCGAAGACCCACGACGAGACCACACTGTAGCTGGAATATACACCTTTATTAGTAACAGGAGGATGGAGAAAATTAGTTGGACAGAAAAAGTTATACTTGAGACAATTCAAAATCGAAGAGGAAAAATGTTTGGACATCTTCTACGACATGACAGCTACATAAAGAACATAATTGAAGGAAAGGTTGAAGGGAAGCGGGGAAGAGGAAGGCCAAGAATTAGTTACATGAGCCAGCATGAGCAAGATATAAGAAAAAGTCGCTGTCATGTCGTATAAGGAAGTCGAGGAGGCCGCATTCGAAAGACTTAATTGGAGAAAACTGCACCAAAACCCCGACAAGAGCTAAGCTCTTAAATTTAAGAAGAAGAGATTAGTAACAGTGGCTTGAATTAGCCCCATGTATCCCGGGAATAAAACTTACCAGTCATAGAAACAGGTCGTCGTTTCGGCACCGCCGGTTTTTTCCCAATGGTAGCGAAAGCTGGTGACTCGGTAGCTTCATCGAGAGATCTGACTGCCTCCTCTAGAGAGCCCAGAGAGATTGAAAAGTTCTCTCTCGCGGCCGCTATAGTGTCGTCGCGACGTAGAGTCACGATCTCGGATTGAACTAAGAAGCATGCAAAGCCGGGTTACAACACAAAACGAAGCGAAATCATAAAAGGGTACATCCCTATAGACATACATACATACATACATACAATCACGCCTTATTCCCATGGGGGTAGGCAGAGATCATTTCCACTATAGACATTCTTTAAGAATTTCAGTTATTTCAAATCTGTATGCATGTCTATGGAGAGTTAAAACATAATTATTAATAAATAAAATTGGAACAAAAATGGCAACACAAAATTTTTCAAACAAACAAATTGGTTCATCCCTATTGACATTCTCTAAGATTTTGGGTTATTTCAAATCTTTATGTCTATGGAGAGTTATAACATAATTAATTATTAATAAAAATTGGGACAAAAATGGCAACACAAAATTTTAAAACAAACAAATTGAAAACAAAAATTCTTTGAAGCATTTGTATTAGCTTAGTTCGTGATTATTTACATGTAAGTAGGGGTTTTTAGTGATAGCAAAAATAAAGATCTAGCAACAATGTATGGCCAACGAGTAATATAACTTCTACTTGCTTCTTCTCTACTTCTACTTTTTAGGCTAATCCAAACACAAGTGGGATTTGAACCCGGACCTTCCTCAAGGATCCTTTTCTTAGGGAAGGACGCGGGTTCAAATCCCGCTCGGCTCTTAACTTTTGGGACATTGTACATTTTTTTGTGATTTCCATAAAGTAAACACTATAAAATCAATAAAACATTATTAGTTACTATTCAGTTAAATCAAAAAGATTATTTTCAAACGAAGTCAGTCAATCTAAGATTAAGTCCACTCACACATTTCACTTTGTTTTTAGTTTTTATAAAAACAGAGCTATTATTAATGTTTTATAACTGAAAATTTTTTGGTTCAATATGATTTACCTTTGAGACATTCTATAAAAAAAGTCACAAAAAATACCAAAAAAGAAAAAACCAAACATAAACCACGCGAACACATAACAAACGCACTAGCACACTGCACAATAGACTCTACTACAAATACAATAAGGTCTGTATTGATACCTTCCGCTTGCTGGGCCTGTTGGAGGGCGTGGTCTTCCGCAGCGAACGCCCCCTGACTTCCGTATCCGCTTGATGACTCCAGCGACGATTCACTTGCACTACTCTCTGAGCAGACCTGGAATATAGATACACGCTTTTAACAAAAGTATATTCAAAAGTATACTCAAAAGAGTGCTCAAAAAAGTTCCTTCACCGTTTCAGTGCACATACATTTTTGGACAGAAAAAAAGCTCATTGGTACTCATTGAAAGAGAAATTTGAACCCATAGCTCAGAGGGCCCATCTTTATAAGTTTATGAAAACAGAAAATACTAGCAAAAATATATGAAAATGTTCGATTTTCAACTTGATTTTCAACGTATCACGATCACATACTACCTTTTGAAACTGAATAGACAGAATACACCGATAAGTTAACGTCACAAATTAATATTATGTAAAAATACCTAATTTAATCATATTTAATAATAATAAAATCAATTGTCAAAATGTTAATCAACCTCTTATGTTGGCTATACATTTAACTAAGAAGACAAAACATTATTGTAAATCTATTTTTTATGAAACGTAAGAAAACGAATCTACAAAATCAGCATAGCAATTGGTAAAGTTGTTTGCAGATAGGTAGCATAATTTAATGTTATTAATTAGTAGTACTAGAGCTTTTTGTATGTATCTCGTCCGGGTGCGTACTACCACCATGCCTATTGCTGCCGTGAAGCAGCATCGCTGTGTTTCGGTGATATTACTGGCCCGTGAGGCTGAACATTTCTGTATGCCTCAAGTTGATGGACGCAGGGCAGTGCATCGTAGGACGCTTGCTTCTGGCACTGATTTGGATCAGTCTTTCAAAATAGGTCTAGTCGTTATAGAGTAGCGTATAGGTGAATATAAAACATCTTTAGTATAGAGGCCTGTGTCCACCAGTGGACTTCTTCAGGCTGATGATGATGTACCACGCAAGCAGAGCCGCATGTAGATGCTAGTTTTTTTTTTTATAAATATACTTAAATTTTGAAATACACTATCTTACCCCAAAATAAGCAGAGATTCTACTATGGGAACCAAATAGCTGATGTTATACTTAAATACTTTTTTTTTTGTAAATACAATAGGTAAAACACCCAGACAGAGAACAAACATCTGTGTTCACCACACAAATATTTGTTCTCGGTGGGAATCGAACCCACGCCCTCCAGCGCAGAAGGCAGAGCTACTACCAACTGAGCTGTGAAGGCAGTATTATTTCAATTGACTCAATCATTTGTATATCACACATTCAGAAACAAAGTAAAACAAACCCCGAATACACAATGACAGAAATTATTATTAAAACATAACATTCAAATATTTGTATCAATAAAACAGTTATTGTTCAAGTTATAACAGCGTCTCGAACAATGGCGTTATGGGATATTATGGTATGTACACCGCAGATCGACTATGAGAGTTTGATACTTGAAGCACAGAAGGCATCCTCAATAGTAACACTTACAATACTAAAATTAAATTGTAAGATCGAAGAGAAGACAAAGCTTGAACGTGAAAGGAAAAATCATCTTTTTGGTAAACGGTAAACTTTTAATTTTCCCTCCAATTTCACAATTCTAAAATCTATAATAATACGTGAGAAATAAACTAGGAACTGTCTTGCAACGCCTATTATTTTTCTACGAGCAACGTCACCACAAAATGACTATTATCTAACTTAGGACTACTTAGATTAAAAAATCCCGATATAGCTGAAAAAAATCGTCTAAAAATGCCTCGAAGTCACCAGCGATTTTAGACGAATTTATTTTGTGTACGTGCCTTCTTAAAAAAACGCATCCAAGTACATAACACTAACAACGTGTTTATATATTTTCAAACACCAGCATACATATTTATTTATGTAGAGCTAAACGGCAAGAACTTTAAAGCTTAATCTTGAAAAAATATGTAAACTCACCACACCAAGTATCAAAACCTTTCAATCATCATGCCCATTCGCATACCGCTTATAATCGGCGATCGCGTAACTTATCGTGCATTGTGCGCGTAATCTTACGGAGAACGGCTTTGATACATCGTTTGTTTTGTTGTGAAATACTTGTTGCAAAAATGTTTTCGATGAAACTTCTGCTCAATGTTTTGTGAGTATTTTTTTGTGCAATGTGTCACTCGGAAGTTATACAGGAACCAAGAAGTCTGTTACACGCGACCAAGTCTAAAAGAATAGACAACAAACTTACGGCTTGGTTACTGCAGTTTTTTTGTATTATCCGTGATACAAATAAAATACGACTCATAGTATAATGAAGGTTGAAGATCTTTTTCTACAATTAAATAAATGAAAAATTGGGTGTAGCTGTGTTATGGACACGGCCATTTGTTGTACGTGAATCGGTCTCGTAAATTCGGGGCTTCCCCCATGGCCGCGCGCCAAGTATTACAGCCTTGCTTAGGGTAATAAATTATTTGATTCCTTAGCTATCCAGTGGCGTAATTTAAATTTGGATGGGGATGATAGATATGTAGCTGCAACCAATACCGTCTTTACCATAAGGGCACACGGGGCCAGTGCCCAGGGCTCCCATTCTCTGGGGGCCCCGAAGGACCGACAATTTCTCTAACACATTTATTCTGTTTAAAATATTTAAAGGGTCAGCAACGCGCGAGTGATGCCTCTGGTGTTGCAAGCGTCCATAGGCTACGGTAACCGCTTTCCATCAGGTGGGCCGTATGCTTGTTTGCTAACTTTGTTGTATAAAAAAAATCAAAAAAAAAAAATTCTCAAAAAAAAAAATTTTCGGGCACACTACATTTTTTTCACAATACAAGGCATATACTACGCCATTATATCCTACTGTATTTAATTACCTATAAATGGTAAAGTATAACACTTAGAAAATAAATGTTATATTTGCTGTTATTACTTTCCAAAAGGGCCCAAAATTCTTGTGTGCCCAAGAGCCCCAGCCTAGTTTAAGACGGCCTTGGCTGCAACGCTAAACTTAATCTTCAATTTTGTTAAAATTCGTTTTATTGAATTTCGTCCCTATGGAAGCAAATTTAAAGATGTAAAAAAATCACGTAAAAAAAATCGTGACTCCGAAAAAAAATACAGTGAACTTCTAACGGTAGGAACCAAGAATTATAGCATGTTTAACGCACCTAAGCCCAGAAGTACAGGCAAAAAACTTACGGCTTGGTTCCTAATGGTATAGATAGTGCAATTCACGAAGACGCGCCCCTCGCGGGGTGCGGGGAGTTTGCTCCGAGCGGCAGTCGCGAACCGTAGTCTATTCATTGTAGTGTGCGTGTGCACTCATAGGTAATTAGTGTGTACCGATAACACTCAAACATTGACGGAAGCTTGCACACATATACTATAAACGGTTAGGAGGAATAGTGGGGCGCGTCTTCGTGGATTGCACTATCTATATTTAGTATGATTTTTCTACAAAATAAAACTAACAGTGTGATTCTAATCTAAATAGGTTAGCCATGACTAAGCTAACTACACAAAGAAGGCTTGAACGCATGATTGAATTTGATAATTAATTAGTAGAATTTCTAAAATCAGTCATTTCTTTTTTAGTGTTCTACTGAACCTACGAGTACGACACAGTTTCCAATGGTAAGTTAACTGACCAATCAGCATCAAGGAGATAACTACTATGGAGGAGGAACTGACCAATCAGCATGGCTCATCAGCCTGAAGCCTCCCCTATATATTTCCAGGAAGAACGATTCTGAGCCCTCTCCAGCCATTGACTTCCCGAGGAGCTAACCAGGTTCGGTTTGAGGCTAATGGCGAAGTTGGTTACCGTATCATCATAGAGACTGAACGAGGGTTTGAATCCCAGTCAGTTGATATTTTTTTTGTGATATAACGTTTTTTTATTTCTCAATTATGTGTGACCGAAAGTAATAAAAGTCTACCGAACATGGAAACTACTGCATGGATTTCTACTAAACATGGCTAAGATTCATCTCATGAATTAACAGCTTTTGAACAAAACAAACGCATTCGAATCGAAGCTATGAGACCACAAACAAACAATTTGTTCAAACACTCTCCTAATTTATTATAACACTCTCTTTTCTGTCTGGGGTTACAAAAAGTATTGACAAAACTAAAAAAAATCGATCCTATGTGGTAAAATTTAAAAATAGGGAAATCCGTAGAAGAACCAAGCTCACCGACATAACTTGTAGAATTAGCAAGTTGAAGTAGCAATGGGCAAGTCATGTAGCTCGAAGAACTAACAACCGCTTGGGAATAAAGGCGCTCGAATGGCGACCATGAACCGGAAGGCGAAACGTAAGACGCCCTACGGGAAGTCGGTGGATGGAGAGGACTCAGAATCGTTCTTCCTGGAAATGTGTAGGGAAGGCCTATGTTCAGCAGTGGACTTCTCAGGCTGATAATGATAAGTACCGTTATTCTTTCAGTCCAATGCACGACATGGTAGAAGCGAAAGCGGCCTACAAATCCGGAGAAATACAAGAGCCTACGTCCCCTATATCCATTGATCAAATCAAACTGAAGTTAAAAGAGAGTGGTATCTTCGACGAGCAGCAAGCCAACCTCAATGATATGGAGAGGAAGGAATTGAAGAAGCTTTTTGATGTGGTCGAAATTATGGTAAGTGGATGCACTTTGAATTGTATATAGCCTTTAAGAAGTTAGTTGATGTTAAGTGGTAACCATCGCCTATAACAATCAAAGCATTGCCTCATACGTAAGATGCACTGCCCTGCGTCCATCAACTTGAGGCATACAGATGTTCAGCCTCACGTGCCAGTCACCCACACCCTTCGAACCGAAACACAGCGATGCTGCTTCAACGAACCTTTCATAATGAACTCTACTAGTTTCGTTTATTATTTCATTGAATCGGAATAAACCGGAGCAACTGAAGTTTCAAGTAAATTTTGATAAAAATGATTTTTATAACGTAACTTTATTGTCAGGAAGAGTCATATTTTTTGTTGTTAATTAATTAAAAATTTAATTTTTAGCGCCTTAATGTATTAAACGACAAAATGTTTTTTTTTAAATAAATCCTAGCTGGATCGATTTATTGCCCCTGAAAACCCCTGTATACTAAAATTCATGAAAATCGTTGGAGCCGTTTCCGAGATTCTGAACAAGAATACCTACAAGATTTTCTCGTTTAAAGGTATAAGATAAATACTTTTCAGACAACATCACGCAACCGCCAACCACAAAACGTACAGAACATGTTCTCATCTCTGCGTATGATGGAACGGGTGCTGAAGAAGCAGCTGAAAGAAGGACAGATCTCCGAGTCTCTAGCCACCAAGTTCCAGTGGGAGAAACTGTAAGTACAGTCGTTGGTAGGTCTTTTATTTTTAATTGTTTACAATCCACACAACTACGTCTAGCCCCAAATTAAGCAGAGCTTGTACTATGGGAACCAGATAGCTGATATAATACCTACTTTTATAATGTTTTGTAAATGCATACTTAGAATACAATATAACACCCAGACAGAGAACAAACATCAGTGTTCACCACACAAATATTTGGCTAGTCAATCAGTCTTCTTCTTATCGTGTTTCTGGTTCATCAAACCAAGTGTGGTGAAAGGATTTTAAGTGCGCCTCAGAGAGGCTCCGTGACGCATGTTTTTCGAACTTCGAATTCTAAATGCAGGTTTCCTCACGATGTTTTTCTTCACCGTTTGAGAGTACTGCCATAGTGCACATACATTTTTCATCAGAAAAAATTGATTGAGGCTAGATAGTGTAATAATCACATGAAACTTGTGAGTTGTTTACAATATTTTATGTTGATTTATAATTACATAACTGGGTGCTTCATAGATACATATTTTTATTTTCAGGTCCAATCGTTCGAGGCGAGAGGAGGACCACACTTACCATTTTGACAAGACCACCAACATGCGAGTGTTTAATATAAATTCATAGTTAATTACATATTATTACTTTTTTTTTTAGAAATATAATAGAAGTTTTATAATTTGACCATTTTATAAAAAGCTTGAAACAAAAATGTATAAATTCGTAGAAAAACTAAGGTCACCGGCATAGCTCGTAGAATTAGTAAGTTTATGTGTCAATGGCAGGTCATGTAGCTCGAAGAACTGACAATAGTTGGGAATAAAGGTTCTCGAATGGCGGCTACGAACCGGACTATGAAACTTTATATCGCTCACGTGGGAAGTTGGTGGATGGAGAGTGCTCAGAATCGTTCTTCCTGGAAATGTATAGGGGAGGCCTATGTCCAGCAGTGGACTTTATCAGGACAATGGTGATAATGCTCTTTTAAAAAATACTGAACGGTAAATTATATTAAATTGAATGGTAAATTATATTAAATTGAAACAGTAACTTATATTAAATTGAACGGTAACGTACATTAAATTGAACAGTAACTTAAATTAAATTGAATGGTAACTTACATTAAATTTAACGGTAACTTACATTAAATTGAACGGTAACTAATATTAAATATATTACCTTCTCCTGGTGAGGGTGGTCCGCGTTGTTCTGTTGCTGTTGTGCTCTGGAGGCCGCTAGTGTTGCCAGCTCTGACATATTCACGTATAGCGCTTGCGGCATATCTGGTGGCAAATATTTGTTTTATGACTTTATTTAATTGTTATATTTATTTTATAACATATTATAGTTATGGTAAACGATTAGGCTTTTGAAAAAAAAGATGATGTGAGGAGGTTGGAAGTCTTTGGCCTTTGCCCAGCATTGGGGCGATATAGGCTAAAAATGCATTATGGCAATAAAACACAAATACGTACTGGAAAAGCTATTCTAATTTTCTATCATTCTACTTATTCTATTCTATTCTATTCATCTATCCTATTCTATGTAATTCTCGTAGAGTGAAAAAAATTAGTGTAATTCACCACCGTTTGAGAGCAATCAACAAACTAACGAAGCAGTGGTAGGTTTTGACAATGTTTTTTTTTCACCTTTTTGTATTTATTTTTTTAACAACAAATTGGAAAATGTAATATATTGTATTTTAAATTAATTTAGGAAGGTACGGAACGGTAGACATAATTATTTCTACAAAAAAAGTGATTATTCCCAGTGTAAGTGTTAAATACCTTTAGTAAGATGTGGCGGCAGTGAAGACGGCTTCATAGGCTTGAAGACTTGCTGTCCTGTGTTCGCGTTGGGGTTCTTAGCCGGCACCGCGGGCCGCTCCAGCGATGAACATCTCTGAACACACAACATTGTTATAGTTGGCACTTTGGCACACACGTTTGTTTGAGAGAGCACTGGTGGTCTAGTGGCAGCCTTCATATCAAATCAAATCAAAAGTGTATTTATACAGTTCAATTCCAAGAATCACTTTGAAACGTCTTAAAGCTAGGTGAGTCTAGGTGCCAGTTCCACGCGCCTAGAAGAACAGGCAACAAACTAAGGCTCGGTTCCTACCGTTTTTTTTATATGATCCTTTTACAAA
The DNA here is from genome assembly GCA_939531255.2 of Thera britannica. Taxonomy (NCBI): domain Eukaryota; kingdom Metazoa; phylum Arthropoda; class Insecta; order Lepidoptera; family Geometridae; genus Thera; species Thera britannica. Next base: position 7,099,206 of record OW618045.2, read on the forward strand.
TCTAAAATATTGCAGTGAAGTTCTAGTGTGGTGCCACTTCACTAAGTGAGACGTGTGCATAACATATTCCTTCCGATCCTAAGACCGCGGGTTTAAATCCAGTCGTGTACCAATGAATTTTTCTGACGAAAAATGTATGTTCACTATGCCAGTATTCTCAAACGGTGAAGGAAAACATGTTGAGGAAACCGGCGTGGCGTAGAACCTAAAAAAGTTCGAGCAACACGTGTCAAGCAAGCGTCACGCAAAAAGGGCCCACCAGCGGCCTACTTGCGGGAATCCAGGATGATGAATTTGTCAATTTTTGAATTTTCCACACACGTTTGTCAAATCTTCATATAGTGTAACAAATTTATTCTTTCAAACAAATGTAGTGAAGGATTCAAAATAAAAATAAAATATTTCTTTAATCAATGGTCTCACAAGGATGACTTTGAAACGTCTTTAAAGCTAGGTGAGGCTAGATGCCAGTTCCACGCGACCAAGCCTAGAAGAACAGGCAACAAACTACAGCTTGGTTCCTACCGTTTCTCTCTACGAGTTGATGCACGCAAGGCAGTAAATCGTAGGGCACGTTCCTGACGTGCGTGACCTACGAGGCTATGCTTCGTTATAGGCGATGGTTACCACTTAACATCACGCGGTCCATATGCTAGTTGTATAAAAAATCCGTTTTTGTAAGAAACTGAATGGCTATTGATTTTTTTTATATTGCATTTATTAAACGCACAAAACACATAATAACCACAAAAGAACCAAAAACTAAAATATTACAATTTTGAGCTTGATTGTATACTGTATAGGTAGCGGCAGATAACTTTAGCGCTGACCGTTATTGCGCAGAAGTCAAAAACAAGGTACCTGAGGGGGGCTAGCGGGATGAAGGGCGGGCGTGCGTAGCTCTGATTGGTTATGCACGTATCGCTCAGCGCTAGAGTTATGTGCCGCTGGTTATACATGTGCGTACATAAAGATTATGGGGGGTTTACACGGGTGACTAAAGCCGCACGATTTTTGCCGCGCGGCGTAAATCGACCATCTAAATGGCAATTCGGCTAAGTTGCAAGTGACTAAAGCCGCAAGCCCCAAAGTTGGGTAGCACCCGACTTTGGCCGCGCGGCAAGCAGCCGCGTGCGACTGGTGACTAAAATCGACCGTGTAAACGATCAGTTGCAGGCGATCGCCCGCCACATGAAGGTGTTCCGCGCACGCACGTGTATTTATTTACTACAGCGTTTCTGTGTACATGTATCGTAATCAGGATCTTCTAAACTCCACTCAACCAATAAAGTATCCGAAGCACCCAAGTCCTTACGTCGAGAAATCCATCCACGTACCCAAACATTACGTTTTCTTCTTTCCTTTTGTTTTTCTTCACTCTTTGTTCTTTAAGCAATTGTTGAATAATTGAATAATTAATTAAATATTTCAATTCCGGCACAAACGGCTAATCTGCTCAACATTTTCGATGGAAATGACAGAGCCGCATGCTATTTTAGTAACCAGTGTAAATGGGCTAGCAATGCGGCTTGGTGAGGCAATTAGTGAAGCGACTCGCCGCACGGCGAAAATCGACCCGTGTAAACCCCCCATTACTGATGATGATACTCACAGTGGGCAGCGGCGGGCGGCAGTAGGGCACGTGCTCCCTCGAATCGTCATGCTCGAATGTATGCACGCTGAGCGCCGGTCGGGGGTGACCGCGCTCGTAACCTAAACACATACATTACCCCAAATTAAGCAGAGCTTGTATTAAGAGAACCAAATAGCTGATATTATGATAATAAATAAAATAAAATAATAATAAATAATGCGGACAATCCACACAACACTATCTAGCCCCAAACTAAGCAGAGCTTGTACTATGGGAACTAGATACCTGATATAATACTTAAATACTTTTTTTTTGTAAATACATACTTAGAATACAATATAACACCCAGACAGAGAACAAACATTTATGTTCACCACACAAATATTTGTTCTCGGTGGGGATCGAACCCACGACCTACGGCGCAGAAGGCAAAGCTACTACCAACTAAATAAAGGCCAGTCAATAATGTAAATACATACTTCGAATACAATATACCACCCGGACAGAGAACAAACATCAAACATCTGTTTTCACCACATATTTGTTCTCGGTTGGCATCGAACCCTCGACCTACGGCGCAGAAGACAGAGTACTTATAAATGATCTTATACTGACCACTACAATCTGGGTCTCTTCATGGCAAATGTGAATAAGTTTCTTCTAGACTATCCTGCTCCATCGTCACTTACCATCAGGTGAGATTGTGGCCAAAAAGGATGGTCCTTATCATGTAAAAAAAACAATCCTTTGAGCTACGTCGACTACCTTGGTAAATATAACTTACCAGCAGATATAGTGTGTGGCCGGCTGCCCATAATGGCGGATGCAGCCCTTTCGAACTGTGCCGTGTCTTTTAAATCGGGCCAAGTCGCCGATGCTGCTGTACAAACAATAAATATTCTATTAATTACATCATCCATTTATTATCAAACTATTAGCAGCCTCAATCGCCCCATTCCCATTCCTTTTTCAGGATAAAAAGTATCCTATCTCCTGGTTCAAAGCTATCTAAAAAAACTAAGCCAAAACGGTTCAACCGTTCTTGAATTATAAAAACTAACAAGACTTTATTGTCTATAATATATGTGTAGATTGAAGATGGAACAACTACAAATATTAGAGGAAACTTTTGCCCAGAAGTGGGACGATACAGGCTAGGGAAAAAAATTGTGGCACTCCGGAAATGCCGACATAAGTGTAAGCTTGAACAATTACTTTCCCCCACCCCCATTCGACCCACCTCCCCCAACATCCTTTCTGTTCTGATTCTGAGCCCTTTCCATCCATCCATCGACTTCCCGCGATCTTAACAATGTCATCGGTCCATCTGGTGGGTGGGCGCTCTACGCTTCGTCTTTCGGTTTGTGGTCGCCATTCACAGATTTCGGACGAAACGAAATCGTGGCACTCCCAAGAATGCCGGCAGAAGAGTAAACTGGAACAATTACATCCCCCCATCCCTTTTCGACCCCTCATCTTTTGCCGAAGTTTATCGTCAATCTTTGCCGAAGAGGTGACATGTTCATTGGTTTGTTCCCAACTCAAAAATGATCAAGCCCGCTTATAGAAGTTTTAGCTTCAAAAATATTTAGAAATGGTTCCTTCGAGCCGGATATAGTACCTGCATTCCCCATGACGTCACAGTCATCGCCGTCGATGTTGTCATCATCAACCGCACTCTTAGCCGGCGTCACGCATTCGCTGCTCACGCTCTGGTTGTCTGAACCCTATGGAACAACACCAAAAACGGTATAGATAAACCAGTCTAAAAAAAGAGAGCACTGGTGGTCTAGTGGTAGTGGCCCCGCCTTCCGATCCGAAGGTCGTGGGTTCAAATCCACTCGTGTACCAATGAGTTTTTCTGTCGAAAAATGTATGTACACTATGCCAGTGCTCTCAAACGGTGAAGGAAAACATCCTGAGGAAACCGGCATATCGTAGAAGCTAAAAAGTTCGAAAATATGTGTCAAGTGCACGAAAGGAGCCACTTTGAGGCGCACTTATTTCACCACACTTGGTTCGAAAGAATCTCTGACGAGAAGAATGTTTCTTAAATCAGCTTTTGATCAAAGTTTCAAACTTTATTGAATCAGTATTTTAAGCTGCCGCCTTTCACAGCACGCAACTCTCCACTAGATAATAAAAGCCGTGATGAATAATATGCCTAAGGGCCATCTCAAAAGTTCGTCACCATATTTTGCTAGGTTACGAACTTTTTGGGGTACCTAGTTACCTACCCTAAGGTATCATAGAAGATATCTATCACGCCTAGGGCCTAATCAATCACTCCTAGGCAAGGTAAACATCCCTTCAGTACTCCAAGCCTGAGATTTTTCCCGTGTGCCATACTAAAATGTGCTGCCTTGCAATACAAAAAAAACTATAAAAAATCAAAAGCCATTGTTCTTTAAATAAATATAACTTCTTTTTTTCATATTGTTTTTTGTTTTAGAAAATCTTATTATGAAAAATATACCTGCAGAATAATAGGATCTGCATTATTTTGCAACTGAACTTAGGACAAGTTCAAACTAACTACTAAAAATAAAAAGAAGCTCAAAATAAATAAGCATAGCATTACATTTTCAACGTAGAGCGATCGGCGTTGAAGGGCGTCCTGCGAGCGGAACCCAGAGTCTCCGCTGCACGCGCTAGCCAGCCGCGCAGACTGGATACAAGGCGAAACAAAGTAAAATAAAAATTAGCAAAAAAAAATATAACCTACAAAAATAAGTGTAACAAAATAATATAAAATAAGTGTAACTAAAAAGCAAGCTACTAGGAAACTGAAAAGATGATTATCAGCGTAAAAGTGGTCCTGGACGCAAAACAAAAACATAAAAAAAGTGTAACCTATAAAAAAAATAATATAAAATAAGTGCAACTAAAATAGCAATAATAAGAGAAACAAGCTAATAGGTAACTAAGAAGATTATCAGCGTAAGAGTGTCCTGAGTCCTGAGGCCTTATTGTCTAACTTGAAATCCATTCCCATTTCACATTCCAACCAATCACACAATACAAAAATGACGTATTTTGTCATGATACGTCATTTTCATATTGAGTCTACCGCAAAACAAAAACATAAAGTCAAACTTAAACTAAACTAGAGTAAAAATAAAAATTAGCAAAAAAGTATAACCTATAAAAATAAGTGTAACAAAAAAAGTGGAAAGTAATATTGAATGGGCGCAAAAAGCAAATTAAATAAGTGTAACAAAAATACAATAAGAGAAAAACAAAAAAACATAGTGTAATAAGTGTAGCTAGCTAAGTGAAAAGATTATAATCAACGTAGAGCGATCGGCGTTGTAGCGCGTCCTGCGAGTGGAAATTGAGTCTAGCGCTAGCAAGCCACGCGGTCTAAAACATGAAGTTAAAATAAGTGAAACTTAACAAATCAATAAAAATAATGTGCTAAATATGTAACTTAAAAAATAAGCGAAATATGTCAAAATATTAAGCAAAATGTAAACTATTAAAATATAAGCGCACAAGATAAAAAAAAATAAGTGAAAACTATGTATAAAAAAATACTAAAATGTAATAACGAAACGCAGCAAAAATTGTGTAACTAAATTGTAAAACAGCGAAACAAATAAGTATAACTAAATTAGGATAAATTAATTGAAGAGATGAGGGTAGGAAGATATTTAATGGTACCTGTGATAGGCAATTGGTTTCGTTGCCGGGCGCGGGTAGCGTGCCGACCGATGACGCGTTGGAAATCGGAGTAGAACAGCTTACTGTTGAGCTCGAAACTCCTGGAAATTGTATAAAATGTTCTCATACATTTTGTGAAGTAAATAAGTGTAAGTGTACCCGCAGGTGATACCCGCTAGGACTGCAGCGACTTGAAGAATTTCAATATTTTTCAAACAATTCAATATTTACTCTTTGTTCTGTTTACTATTCTGTTTTCTTTCTTTTTGTGTTATGTACTCTGTTTGTGCTGTGTTTATGTGCGTTGTGTGTCCAAAATAAATGTATTTTCTTTCTTTCTTTCTTTCAAACGAGTTTGGATGAAACTTAGTTCACAAGTTCTTAAATTTTATTGAATTCTTTTTAACGTCGGCGAATTTTGGTTGGATGGGTATTTCCCTCACAAACTTTGCTGCCTGAACCGCAAAACCAAAATCTGATCAGTTTTATTTTATTTATTTACTTATTATAGGCTTGAGGTTTCCAGTCGAATGAGGAGCGGACGAGACTTCAGCCCAGCAGCTAACGCGACTTTATGTCGCAGGTAACCTAATATCAATAGTTACCATGGTGGTCGGAACAGTGGCTAGCGAGCGACGCAATAGACGTGAGACTCGACTTGCGACTACCGACGGACGAGACTTCAGCACAGCAGCTAGCGCGACTTTATGTCGCAGTTAACCTAATATCAATAGTTACCATGGTGGTCGGAACAGTGGCTAGCGAGCGACGCAATAGACGTGAGACTCGATTTGCGACTACCGAGTCGCGACGCGCTCGGCGAGTGAGGCGCGGACGAGACTTCAGCCCAGCCGCTGTAGCACGACTTTATGTCGCATATAACCTGTAAATTATAACAATTTAAGACCTTACCAAATTACACAAAATGTTTTGACCTTACAACATAAATTTAGAATTTCCAACGCCAAACCAGGAATAAAAAAATTATAAAACGACCATATTTAAGACCTTAATTATTTTAAGTCGTAAATATGGTCGATTTACTGTCGTATTTGGAATAAATTAACATAAAAACCGCTTAATTTTTAATACAAAATCGTATTTATTGTACAGTCGTTCAATTTGAAACCGTCCGTATCGTTTGGTTGGTAATTCCCACCCGATCAATTATGACGACACAATTAAATTGTGTAATAGATTCAGTATGGGACACAATTACTTTTTAATATCAAAGCTGTTTGTAATTAAACTGTTTAAAATTGTGATAACGAATGTACCGTCACTTTTTTGTATAAAGGTTATCATTTGTATATTAAAATTTTAAGCATGGAGGTGTCTGATATCTACAGGAAAAAATATAAAGAATATATTATTTTAAATCATTATCATCTTCCCGCACTCATTCCACACTCCGGGCGGGTATTAACAAACTGGGAGTATCGCTATCCGTCTGATAAAAAAAATCCGACTTTACTTAGGCAAATTAGGAGTAGCACTTAAAATCCTTTCACCACACTTGATTCGAAAGAATCAGTGACACGATAAGAAGAAGAATTATGAATATCGCAATCCGTCTTTACCGAGAAAGAAAATGATCTATTTCCATGCTTTCTTATCTTTATTAGATGCTGGTATCCCCCGTATCCCGGTATCCCGTATCCCGGTATCCCCCGTATCCCGGTATCCCCCGTCCTTAGGTCGTGGATTTTTCTATCCAAAAATTCTCATCTCAAGTGGCCCTTGTACCTAGACAGTCTAATAAGCGGTCAGTCAACTTTTATACATATATAAGGCCGGATCATCCATTGATCATGTACTTATGAAATATGAATTATACCACGAGTTTCATCACAATGTTTTCCTTCACCGATTAAAAGCCCTGCCACTGCCACCCACACACTGTGACTCACATATAACTAAGAGTTTAAGAAAACATATACAAGAAAAGAGCCTTTTAAAATCCTTTTACCACACTGGTTCAAATGAACGCGTGAACTGACGATAACAAAGAAGAATAAAATCATAACAAATATGTTTACCTGTAAACTGGCTGCCGAAAGAGTCCTAGGCTCAGTGGTCTGTCTCATCAGCTGTTCGCTTCCTTCCTGAAGATGGCCCACTTCCGCTAGCATTGCCACTTCACTTTCCTGAAATAAGTCAAAGACAAACAATATTAATTCATTTGTATCGCAAGAACAAGGATGGCGTTTAGGTAAGAATGTAGGACGCCCTCCGGCAAAGCGAGCGACTATCTGCAAAATGTAGCTGGCAAGCACTGGAGGAGAAGATCCGAACACCAGGATAAATGGGAGAGACCTACGTCCAGAAGTGGACAGATATCGTCTTATTTAAGAGCAATCGATTGTCGGCGTAATGTATGCATTTTTCTCCAGGTATTTATTTTGAGGGCAAACTCCTTGGTCCGTGGACGAATATAGGTTGATGATAATGATCGCAAGGACTACTAGACGCGCGGAAATGCAACATCCATACATGGTTGATGTTCCAACTGTCCGCACCTCAACTTATATGTTGCGGACAGCTAGTGAGTGGAATTCCTTGCGGCCTCGTGTTATACCAAACATCTAACTTGGATGTTTTTACGGAAGATTTAATAGATATCTTGTAGCTAAGCGTGCTACACCTTCGACCGCATCATTACTGGCCAATTTTAAATTTTTGCAGTATTAAATTTTAAAACTAAAAAATAACTTTGCACAAAACAAGCAGGAAACTTACCACCACAGGGTTAAGAAGGGATACGAAGTGACAGAAGCGGCTTCGTTCCTCGATGAGAGCTGCCTTCACGGCTTTCTCCTCCATTTCTTCCAGCTGCTGCTTACGCTCTTGCACATCCTGGAATTTAAAAACTTTAACTTAGAAAAGAAAACAAGTAAAACCTTGTTAGTGGACTTGTAGTGGTCTCTTTATGAAAGGCTTTCACGGAAGTACTACCACCATGCCTATTTCTGCCGTGTAGCAGCATTGCTGTGTTTCGGTTTGATGGGTGTGGGTGCCGGTGAAATTAAAGGCACGTGAGGCTGAACATCTGTGTGCCTCAAGTTGATAAACGCTGGGCTGTGTGTCGTAGGTACGTTTCTGAAGTGCGTGACCTTGCGAGACGATACCAGGTCATAGGTTTGTTCCATCAGCAAGTCATGCTACTCCAACACTTACTTGCATGAGGACGTCAGCTCGCCTCCTAGCATCAGTAGGCTGCCGACGCGCCTTCCTCGCCTGCCGCTGGGCATCAACCACTTTCTTCCTGAGCTCTGTACGTCCTGCTCCAACACTTACTTGCATGGAGACGTCAGCTCGCCTTCTAGCATCAGTAGGCTGCTGATGCGTCTTTCTCGCCTGCCGCTGGGCATCAGTCACTTTCTTCCTGAGCTCTGTACGTCCTGCTCCAACACTTACTTGCATGGAGACGTCAGCTCGCCTCCTAGCATCAGTAGGCTGCCGACGCGCCTTCCTCGCCTGCCGCTGGGCATCAGTCACTTTCTTCCTGAGCTCTGTACGCCCTGCTCCAACACTTACTTGCATGGAGACGTCAGCTCGCCTCCTAGCATCAGTAGGCTGCCGACGCGCCTTCTTCGCCTGCCGCTGGGCATCAGTCACTTTCCTCCTGAGCTCTGTACGTACTGCTCCAACACTTACTTGCATGGAGACGTCAGCTCGCCTCCTAGCATTAGTAGGCTGCCGAAACACCTTCGCTTCTGCTAGGCATCAGCCACTTTCCTACTCAGCTCTGTACGTCCTGCTCCAACACTTACTTGCATGGAGACGTCAGCTCGCCTTCTAGCATCAGTAGGCTGCTGATGCGCCTTTCTCGCCTGCCGCTGGGTATCAGCTACTTTCTTCCTGAGCTCTGTACGTCCTGCTCCAACACTTACTTGCATGGAGACGTCAGCTCGCCTCCTAGCATCAGTAGGCTGCCGACGCGCCTTCCTCGCCTGCCGCTGGGCATCAGCCACTTTCCTCCTGAGCTCGGTGCGAGCGCGCTTGCACTCGCGCGCGTGCTCACGGCTGAGCGCACCCGTTGCGCAGCCACCCTTGCGCCAATCTTCCGTACGCTCAGACAAGGGGGTGATCAGAGTTTCCATTAGGGTCCTGGAAATTGAAAATTACTGCATAGTTTTCAAAGCACAATTGTTTTAATTATGGTTTAATTAGGTATGACGTCTTTCAAATTCAGGAGCACACAGGCTGACTGGCCCACCTCTTGAGGTCCTTAATACACACAATGAATAACAACAAACCACCAGTTTATCATTTTTACTTTACAGTATGGTTCGACATCTGTTTATTTGACTGCTTAATCGGGATGCTGTCTCATTCCCTGCTGGGTAAAGGCTTTCACTGCCTCCATCTATCTATCCGTTGTCAAGAAATCTTGTTTGCTCGGGGTTTATTCCTCCATGAAGCCTTCCATCCGCTGCCACATCGTCTTTCTGTGTCAGTTACCCAGTACGAATAGTTTGCCAAGTAGACATGGAACAGACATGGCTAGTTCAGTCCCAGTTCATGTATTGGATACAGACATCAGCGTTTTCAACAAAAAAAGTTGCAAGACCATCATCGTAAGATTTAAGAAGTCTACTTCTCCAGTCCAGCAGGGAATGAGACAGTACCCCAATGTAAACATTTACTGGAAGAAGTATTTCAAGCAAGTAGTGGTAGAATAACAAGATTTACCCAATGAACAGCTTCATCCTGGACTCGATAGCGCGGTGTCGCAGGCATACCCTGGTGAGCGCTGTACCAATCTCTTTCGTAGCACCTGCAACAAACATAAATATTGAGTCAATGACAAAGCACACGCAATGATTCTCTTATTATAGTGATGATTCAATAAATACATTATCATCGTCTGAATTCTTGGCCGGTGTGTCTACGGGCGTTCAATATGAGACATATACCTACTAGTAAACGAGCAAGAAAAAAAAGAAGGTTAAAGAAAAGGTGGATCAATTGTGTGAAAGACGACATGGGCAAGAAAGGAGTGAATACAGAAATGACGACTGATGGAGGGGAATAAAAGAAAATAAAAAAGCAGCCAAGTGCGAGTCGGACTCGCCCATGAAGGGTTCCGTAGCAGTAAGTAATATAATATAGAAGTTCTAGTAGTTCGTCGAAAGGTACATTGCGGTTTACGATTAATGACGTATTAAAAAAAACTACTTACTAGATCTTTTCAAACCAAATATCGTTGGAAGTTTACGTAGTACATCATTATATATTTTTAAGTTTTATCATTCTCTTATTTTAGAAGTTACAGGGGGGGGGGACCAACATTTTACCACTTTGTAAGTGTCTCTCGAAAAACTATTAAGTTTAGAAAAAAACGATATGAGAAACCTCAACATTATTTTTAAAGACCTATTCATAAATACCCCACACGTATGGGTTTGATGAAAACAAGTTTTTTGAATTTCAGTTCTAAGTATGGGGACCCCCAAAATTTATTGTTTTTTTTATCTATGTTTGTGAGAAAATCTTAATGCGGTTCACAGAATACATCTACTTACCAAATTTAATCAGTGTAGCTCTTATAGTTTCGGAGAAAAGTGGCTGTGACATACGGACGGACAGACAGACAGACAGACGACAGACAGATATGACAAATCAATAAGGGTTCCGTTTTTGCCATTTGGCTACGGAACCCTAAAAAAGTAAACAGGTCTTTCCATCTATTGTAGATGATTTATATGTATAACGTCAGGGGCAACTAGTGTTCACTCATGCCCCTACTTACGGGACGCTATAGTGCTTGTGAGAGGATTTTAGTTAGAGTAGGCTTGCCCAGCATCTATACTAACTATACCATCCTTTGTAAATCACAAAAAATGTAAAAGTCTCTTGTGTGGCATAATGAAATGATTGTTGATTTGAATTTGAATCATAATGTTTGGCCTTCACTGTCTTGTCTAGAGTTTGAGTATTAGTAAATAAATGCTTTGTTGCAACAAAAACGAAGGCTTTTTGTATTTTACTTGGATTTTCCTTAAGGAAATATCAACAGAATGCTGACGCACCTCATAATGCTTTGTTAAATCAAGGTTTCATCAATTAATTTATACCTGTTTATGGTACAGATAGGCACAGATTCTAACCTTGTCAATAGAAAAACGATAACAAAAAATCGGTTGTCTATAAAGTCGGTTTACTGAACTGACTGATAGTTGAACGTGACAACAACATAAGAAAATACTGATGGAATGGTTGCATTTTTAAAAAGAACATTTTAATTTTATTTGTTTGATAGATATTGTAACACCCGATTTCTAATAGGTAAACCCCATAGTAGGTAACGATCGAATAAACTCATACCTTTTCAAACGTTCCCGCCATTCAATTTGAAGCTTCCTTTCAGCGAGATAGTTTTTATATCAGAACATCGCCAAATGGAACGGCTCCGCATTATTTTTTTTTTCCGCACGTCGCCTTCGGCGCCGTGCGACGGAAACATCAGTCCTTCTGTCACAGTGTCCACAAAACATATTATTTTATTATCACATGAGCTTGAAGACATGATTTTTGTTCGTAGTTATCTTATTTACAACAGCTGGTTCGGGGTTGCCCGCTCAGTACGGTCCACACTAAGGGTTAGGTGAGTCGGCTTGACACCCAACCCCGAGAGCCCATTTAATTGTTTATACCTCCATATTATCCATCATTGAATACTTACTACGTCGTAAAATGCTTACGCGATTCCATATCTGAGCATACGGTCTTGTTCATAGTAAAATAATGACGATCCGAGTTGGCGGTCGATATTGCGCAGTTGAGTTTAGGGTAACCGCAAACCGGGAGCTGGCAACATGCCGGCGCGACGTGCCACAGACTGTCTATTGCGAATAGGAGTTTGTCGATCCGAGGGATTGTCTATTGATCGCCATCGAGTATCGAGAATCGATTATCCTACTAACATATTGCCATTGTTACGAGAATGTGCCCTGTTTTTACAGGATACAGGATTTTCAAAACGTTATGCATTCGTCCTAGACCTCCGTCCGCCTTTTCACGGCTGAATTCGGGCCGATTCGTTTGTTTTTTTCTCTCCATCGATTTCATTTGAAAATCGATTATAAGATCGCTAGCGCGAATCGCTCTACTCGAGTCTATGGTCTGGATTTTTGAAACAGCTGGCGGACAGAGAGAGCAACGACCCATTGAAAGCCGAATTGATTCTTCGTTATCTTATTTAACAGATTTCTGTCGATTTTATTGTCCCGTAGTGGATAAAGATATACCCTACGCATAATATTTAGCAGCCTCAATAGAGGCCGTCTGGTGGCTCCTGGAGACTCCTGCCGCATACGGGCCCCAGGCTCTGAATATTGGCACTCGTCCCTTCGGCAAGGGAGCACCGATTGTCACTCCCCGTGGTCGAAACTTTGGCTGAAAGACCAGCGCGCATTTGCCCACGCCAGCTCCGTTCCGAGCCCGCTACCGACTTGCGAACGTGATATTGGTTAGATCTCAGCCTCCGAGGTTAGTCCAGGTGCTCGTGGAAGCACCAACACACCGGCTGCGGCCGCTACCTTCGGCGCCCTAAGGCCCGCCGTTGTTCCCTGTTGCCACTATCACACCGTCCTCCCACGGACCAGATACCCTTACGACGGACCTAATCCTGTTCAACCACTGTAGGATAAACTAACGCAACTCCTTATTAGTAGCCAAACCGAATTCGAGGCAGGCAGGTCACCAACCCAACATATTTCTAGTTACGGACAATAAGTTTAGATAGTAATAAGTTATAGGCACCTAATAAGTTCTCAAGGATCCGAAGAAGCCTAGGGACATAGCGGGCCCCTTAGAATAATTAGAACCTAATATTTTTCTATGTTTGTTAACCGAATAAAGCACAAATAAAAACTTTTGTAATATAAGTGTTTCTTATCTTCCTACCCCGTAACTAGGAGATTTTCAGCATTACATTATGGCGCCCGAACATTGAGACTGGTGATCTTGCGATTGAAAGGTAAATTTCATCTTTTTTCTGGTCAAAATAAGCTCAGTAAGAAACTGCCTCGAACTCGGGAATGGCCCTTATTTTTTTTAGCCTTTAGTTAGATTCTGGCTCCCAAATAAGAACTGTGATCAGTGCTACTGCTAATAGGTCAAATACTACAGTGATTTGCTCTCAGATTGTTATATTTTTTGAAGATTATTATTTAGTTTGTTATTGTTTTCCTACTCGTACATTTCTTACATTCATTTACATCTTCATTGTCAATCTGTAGTCACAATCAGTTATATACCTGTAAGCTTTATAGAATTCGGTCCTACTAATACTCAGTTGCTTGGAACAGCCATAGTCTGATAGTTTTTTTTCTTTTAAACTTTAATATTTTGAGATTCTACTTACTACATTCAATTATAATGTTGGAGGAAAGGCCCATAGCTTTCAATGTGTTGTTGAAGGATGAGCTGGAGTATGAGGTAAAAATCCGAGGCGCTACGCCAGTGGGGGACACCCTCGTCGCGCTAAGAGCGCAGGTTCGAACCCTGAACAAGGAAATCCCTTCGGATGAGGTGGTGTCTACTGAATTTGATATTTCTTCTGAACTTTCTACCATTCGTACTAAACTCGAAGGTCTCACTGACCTGGTTGCAGGTGCAGGGCTCAAACCATGCTCCCTTAAGATCCTAAACAGAGTCCAAGCCTTGGGCCACCATTTGTTTCATCGATTCGGTCGTTTGACCATGCCCTCTGAGGGAAATGATCAAGTGTCAACGTATAACAACATACAGGAACGCTTGGACCGGTTATTGAGAAGGTTAGATAATATCTTTTGCAATTTCAAGAGTAGTGTCGCATCACCCTCACCTCCCCCTGAAGCTTTTGAGAATTGTGAGGAAAACCCTGGTTCGGTCCCTGAGACAGAGGTAAAGCCAACTGGCCGTGCCAGTTGTGATAAATATTCAGCTATACATACACTAAATCTCAAATTCAATGGTAAATCATGTGTAAAGGCTTTCTTACAACGGCTAGAGGAATTATGTCTGTCCCGGGGTATCTCTGATACTCGACTCTTCAACTCATCAGCAGAACTGTTCACTGATGAAGCACTGTGTTGGTACCGTGCAGTCAGTCTGGATGTTAGGAATTGGACCGAACTGAAGTCAGTACTACTCGAAGAATACTTACCGTTTGATTATGATCACAGGCTCATGCAGGAGATTAGGGCGCGGACCCAGGGTCGAGATGAAAGCATCATTAACTATCTAAGTGTAATGCAGAATTTCTTTACTCGATTATCAAAACCTATCTCAGATGAAGAGAAGCTTAATATTGTTCTTTATAATGTTAGACCTTTCTACACAACTCAACTAGCCTTGAGCCCCGTGGAGACGTGGGCAGACTTGAAAAGGAAGTGCAGGCTTCTGGAGAACGCTAAGCAGCGCTCAGAAGGTTTCGCAGAACCACCCAGGAGTGGCAACCTATGTTTAGCACCCGACCTAAGCTACAAAAATTTATCTAACAATACTGGACCCAGGGTGGCCTCGGTGCAGCTCGAGGGGGACTTCTGCGTCCGCTGCAGAGTTAAAGGACACAGCTTGACCACTTGCAAGGCACCCTTTTGCTTCATATGCTACCGCTGTGGAGAGAAGGACGTCACATTCAAAACTTGTCCCAAATGCTCCGCCGACAAAGCTCCTGGTTCTGCGGTACCAAAAAACTAGATAGGGTGGACCAGCGGCACCAGAAAACACCTCCAGGGGGGGACAGTCATACCGATGAGTGGAAAAACTGGTTGCAATACATCAAACGTTTCTTTTCGGAGGTGCGATCCTCGCCGCCGCTGGTTCACGAAATAAAAACCAACGATAGACGCCCTTATCTTACTATAACTATCTACGATCTCGAATACAGGGGACTAATGGACTCTGGTTCTGAAATTTCTATCATAGGCAGGGACGCAATCAGGCATTTTGATAACCTGGTTTCTGTACATAAATCCAGTGACCTACATTTTATTAAAACCGCTAACGATTCATTCGCCCCCGTAACCGGATATATATTACTACCGGTTACGGTCGCGAAGAGAACGGCTATTATCAAGTTTTATATAGTTCCGGGGGTATCCACTGAGCTCATTTTCGGTATAAATTTTTGGAAGGAATTTAACATAGCGCCCGACGTGCTTTCGCTGTTAAAAGACAGTGAATACTTCTCTCCGACAGAACAGGTAGATACTATTGCTACGACAGACAGGTTTTTAAGAGATTTTGATTCTTTGGATGAAGGAGAACGGAGCCAGGCACGCGAGATCATGCGCCAGTTTGATGATATTTCCGCCGAGAAGAGGGGCCTAGGAATGACACACCTCGTGACCCACAAGATCGACACCGGAGATCACCCTCCGATCAAACAACGCTACTACGTGATGTCCCCAGAGAAGCTAGCCGAAGTTAACAGGCAGGTCGACCAGATGCTAAGGGACGGTGTCATCGAACCCAGCAACAGTGCTTGGAGCAGCCCGGTGACTCTAGCTCCGAAATCCGACGGTACCTTCCGTTTCTGCCTGGACAGCAGGAAGCTGAACGAGGTGTCGAAGCATGATGCCTACCCACTCCCCTACATCAGCCATATACTGGATCAACTCAGGAACGCTAAATACCTATCCTCCATAGATCTGAAAGCGGCATACCACCAGATCCCGTTGGACTCCATGGAGTCCAGGGAGAGGACCGCCTTCACCGTAATGGGACGCGGTCTTTTCCACTACACCCGGATGTGCTTCGGCCTTACTTCCGCGGGCAGCACACAGCAGCGATTGATGGATAAATTATTCGGTCCTGAATTCGACAATAAAGTGTTCATCTACCTCGACGATATTATCATAATCTCTCATACCTTCGATGATCACGTCAATCTACTACGTAGAGTAAAGGATCGCCTGCGCGATGCTGGGCTCACTATTAACATGGGCAAATGTCAATTCTTTAGGAAA
Organism: Thera britannica; assembly: GCA_939531255.2. Lineage (NCBI taxonomy): Eukaryota > Metazoa > Arthropoda > Insecta > Lepidoptera > Geometridae > Thera > Thera britannica. The sequence goes on from OW618045.2 coordinate 7,115,424, forward strand.
CAATTAAAGTACCTAGGGCACGTTGTCGACGAGTATGGCCTGCGTACGGACCCGGATAAAGTGAAAGCAATCGTAGACTTCCCCACACCCATTTGCCGGAAAGACGTCAAGCGCTTCCTGGGCACCGCTTCCTACTACCGACGATTTATAGAAAATTTTAGCCATATCGCAGGACCCCTAAATTCACTTACTTCTACTCGTAAGGGAGCTCCCCCTTTCGAGTGGACACCCGAAGCTGATAAAGCCTTTAACAATTTAAAATTAGCCCTTACCACGGCTCCTGTCCTGTCGTGTCCGGACTTCTCTCTACCATTCTCGGTACACTGCGACGCCTCCGATTTCGGGATTGGAGGGACGCTTACTCAAGACCTTGACGGTCAAGAACATCCTATAGCTTATTGTAGCCGTTCCCTGTCACCAGCTGAACGAAACTACTCCGCCACAGAAAGGGAGGCTTTAGCCGTCGTACATGTGGTCGAGCACTTCCGCCCCTACATCGAAGGCAGCAAACCGGTTCGTGTGATAACCGACCATGCTAGCCTCAAGTGGTTTCTGAACCTCAAGAACCCCACAGGACGCTTAGCGCGGTGGGGGTGTAGACTATCGCCCTTTAACCTAGTCGTCGAACATAGGAGAGGTGTCCAGAATGTAGTACCAGATGCTTTATCCCGATCCGTACCCGTGTCCGCCATCGACACCGAAAACTCGACCGACGCTTGGTTCACCAATATTGTTAAGCGCTGCACAGACAAGCCACGAGCGTGTCCCAACTTTCAGGTTATGGATGGTAGGCTGTATAGGTTTACTAAAAGTAGTAACAAGCTCAGTGGTGATTTCCAGTGGAAAGAGGTAGTTCCCTCGGAACATCGAGTAGGAATCCTTACTGATAACCATTCTGAACCGATCGCTGCTCATCTCGGAGTAGCGAAAACTTATAAACGCTTGAAACTAAGGTACTTTTGGCCGGGTATGTATAAAGATACCGTAGAATTTGTTAAATCCTGCCCTACTTGCAATGCATACAAACACAGTAACCAAGCTACTCCCGGTTTTATGGGGGAACCCAAGGTCTGCTCCCGACCGTTCCAGTGCGTCAGTATTGATTTAGTTGGCCCACTGCCGATGTCGCGGCAGCAAAACACTTATCTATTGGTCGTGGTGTGCTGTTTTACTAAGTACTGTCTAATATTTCCCCTGCGTCGAGCCACTGGGAAGGTCATAGCCCAGCGACTCGAAGATCACGTATTCCTAGTACATGGTATTCCCCAAACCATTCTTTCCGACAACGGTTCCCAATTTGTAGGCCACGAAGTCCAAGCATTGTATACTAAATATAATATACCACAGGTACACCTAGGTCCGGTTTATTGCCCTCAGGTGAATACGGTAGAGCGATATAATCGTACTATCATGACAGCCCTGTCGTCATACGTTGAAAATGACCACAGGTCCTGGGACGTGAACGTGCATAAGGTGCAGTTCGCGATCAATACTTCCGTAAATGAAACTACTCTATTTTCTCCATTTATGCTAGTACACGGTAGAGAAGCCGTCATCGACGGCAGTGTTTATAAGGATTTCCAAGATATCGATGAGTTAATATTCAAATCCCGGGATAGCTATGCCACAAGTTTGGGACCGCTGAAGGATATATTCACGCGTGTACAAGATTCATTAAAAAAAGCTCACGTTCAAAACGCAAAATACTATAACCGTAGACGCCGAGAGATTTCGTTTGACGTTGGAGACGTAGTGTGGAAACGTACATACAAACAGAGCGCGGCTCACAAATATTTCGCAGCGAAATTAGCTCCTAAATACGAACGATGCAAGGTTATACGTAAACTATCCCCGTTAGTCTATGAGCTAGAGGACGCCACTGGCAAACTCATCGGCAAGTGGCATATCAAAGATTTTAAAAATTTAGACTGTAACCAGAACTGAATCCGTCCCTGTGCTGGCCCGGGGAAGTAGAATAAGCCAGCCGCTTTCACTCATTCCAAGCGTGTCGTATGAGGCGACTATAGGAACCTACGTTTAACGAACACCAACTGGTTTAAATGTATTTTTTAGTTAGGATATTCCATTACTTATTTAGTTACTATACCATGTTTTTTGTTCTATTTTTTTTTTATATTTTCATCTGTAGCGATTACTAACTTATCGAGTCTGTGGACTTTGCAACCGGTGCAAGCATGCACTTCCATAGCACGGTTATAACACCTACATTATTTTACCCCAGTTTTCGGGTAATTATTTTATATTTTTTTTTTCCTCCCCACATGATTATCAAGGCAAGTCCCGCCACATTTTTAATCGTTGTGAAACAATTATACGGTACCGCTAAAACCGGCCCGATATTGCCCGGTGACACACCGACAAGAATCGACCGGTACTGCCCGCGATTTTCTGGCTTGGAATATCTAGCTACGCTATTCCAAGTCGATCTGAAGATCAATCCATAGATAGTTTGCCGGGGAGGAATGCATTAAAATACCACTTACTTAATCATTTACCCATTTATTGCTACCATTATCATCGGTATTTACCTACCTCTTACAATAAATTTTACACATAACCTTAAATATTATACCTCGCGAGGAGTGAAAGGACGAGGGCGTCCTACGAATTCCCTGCGTGAATTCTTACGGGGGAAAGGGGGTGCTGTAACACCCGATTTCTAATAGGTAAACCCCATAGTAGGTAACGATCGAATAAACTCATACCTTTTCAAACGTTCCCGCCATTCAATTTGAAGCTTCCTTTCAGCGAGATAGTTTTTATATCAGAACATCGCCAAATGGAACGGCTCCGCATTATTTTTTTTTTCCGCACGTCGCCTTCGGCGCCGTGCGACGGAAACATCAGTCCTTCTGTCACAGTGTCCACAAAACATATTATTTTATTATCACATGAGCTTGAAGACATGATTTTTGTTCGTAGTTATCTTATTTACAACAGCTGGTTCGGGGTTGCCCGCTCAGTACGGTCCACACTAAGGGTTAGGTGAGTCGGCTTGACACCCAACCCCGAGAGCCCATTTAATTGTTTATACCTCCATATTATCCATCATTGAATACTTACTACGTCGTAAAATGCTTACGCGATTCCATATCTGAGCATACGGTCTTGTTCATAGTAAAATAATGACGATCCGAGTTGGCGGTCGATATTGCGCAGTTGAGTTTAGGGTAACCGCAAACCGGGAGCTGGCAACATGCCGGCGCGACGTGCCACAGACTGTCTATTGCGAATAGGAGTTTGTCGATCCGAGGGATTGTCTATTGATCGCCATCGAGTATCGAGAATCGATTATCCTACTAACATATTGCCATTGTTACGAGAATGTGCCCTGTTTTTACAGGATACAGGATTTTCAAAACGTTATGCATTCGTCCTAGACCTCCGTCCGCCTTTTCACGGCTGAATTCGGGCCGATTCGTTTGTTTTTTTCTCTCCATCGATTTCATTTGAAAATCGATTATAAGATCGCTAGCGCGAATCGCTCTACTCGAGTCTATGGTCTGGATTTTTGAAACAGCTGGCGGACAGAGAGAGCAACGACCCATTGAAAGCCGAATTGATTCTTCGTTATCTTATTTAACAGATTTCTGTCGATTTTATTGTCCCGTAGTGGATAAAGATATACCCTACGCATAATATTTAGCAGCCTCAATAGAGGCCGTCTGGTGGCTCCTGGAGACTCCTGCCGCATACGGGCCCCAGGCTCTGAATATTGGCACTCGTCCCTTCGGCAAGGGAGCACCGATTGTCACTCCCCGTGGTCGAAACTTTGGCTGAAAGACCAGCGCGCATTTGCCCACGCCAGCTCCGTTCCGAGCCCGCTACCGACTTGCGAACGTGATATTGGTTAGATCTCAGCCTCCGAGGTTAGTCCAGGTGCTCGTGGAAGCACCAACACACCGGCTGCGGCCGCTACCTTCGGCGCCCTAAGGCCCGCCGTTGTTCCCTGTTGCCACTATCACACCGTCCTCCCACGGACCAGATACCCTTACGACGGACCTAATCCTGTTCAACCACTGTAGGATAAACTAACGCAACTCCTTATTAGTAGCCAAACCGAATTCGAGGCAGGCAGGTCACCAACCCAACATATTTCTAGTTACGGACAATAAGTTTAGATAGTAATAAGTTATAGGCACCTAATAAGTTCTCAAGGATCCGAAGAAGCCTAGGGACATAGCGGGCCCCTTAGAATAATTAGAACCTAATATTTTTCTATGTTTGTTAACCGAATAAAGCACAAATAAAAACTTTTGTAATATAAGTGTTTCTTATCTTCCTACCCCGTAACTAGGAGATTTTCAGCATTACAATATTTTGTATGGATATAGAGAAAGAGGTAAATGGAAATCACAATTGAATTGATCAAGTTACATTTATTTGTATTATAAAACGTTGTTTTATAATAATACATTTTGTATTGACATTATTTCTTTCAGCAAGTAAACTGAATAAAAGTTGTTGTTCAATTAGTTATGAGATGTGGAAGATTTAACATTTATGTTTTAATTTTTTGAAATCATAGGTAATACGCTCGATAATTATTTCGATCGAATAGTAAAGCCATTGATTGTTTACTCATCGTTATTGTTAACTTATTGTTATACTTTTGTCATTTATAGCATAACCTACAATCGCTGCACTAGCGGACCGATGCTATTTATTTTAGGATAATATTTTTGTGTTCACCAAAAATCTTAAGGTTAGTACATCTATGTATGCATTTCTAAAATATTGATTCATCCCCGAAAAATAAACAAAGGGCGGATCCGACTTGGATAGGTTAGGTTATGTTAGAACATAAAAATTATGCACACACAAGGCGAGCGAGCAGAGCGAGCGTGCCGCGGTAGTAGCCGCCGCCGCCGCAGTGCCAGAGAATATTTTTTTCCCAATAACCTCAAAGGGGCTGCCAGTTTAGTACAATTGTTCATTTTTTTATGAATAAAGCTACATTAATTGGTGTTTGATTCAAATACATTTTGCAGTGCATTATCTGAAGTAAAACTAAAAAAATAAATGCTTGTTTTTAAAATTAGGTGTATTACTATTTTTACAAATTTGCAATAGTTGTTAAATAGATGCTCGTTATGACATATTTTAATTAACATATTATTTTGGTGCACATTCAGTATATTTGGTGGAACACAGGCAAAATTAGGTAAATGAAATGGGAATAAATTGAAGTACTTTTAAATACCATCTTTTATTTTAATTGATGAAAGCACGAATATTCGATAATAATCACTGAACATATACTCGTATATTTAATACCGAAAGAATCATTACTTTTATCGCCGCAATTATCGTTTCTATAAACAATTGACACCACATTCACTTTGACGAAAACAAGTGAATGTATTATTATTATTGTATAGCAGCTGTCCACACGGACGCATCGCTCACTCAAGTAGGAGAGAGACAGATGTCGAACGCTGCCGAACGCGGAGGCCGTGCGTGCCTCTTTGTCGCTCGTTCCGCGCTCTCGCTTGCACTTCAAGCCTTAAATGGAACGCCTCAGAGCGAGGTAACGCCGCATGAGTCATGTTTTTTCGAGCGTGCAGCCGGCTCCATCGAATTATAAGACGTTGTCACGTCAAAAAATTAACACAAACATTTTCGCATCCACATTTTTTGCTACCGTTCATCAACATAAACTACCGCTTGTGGAAATACGGTTGAACACTCATTATAGGTTGATATCCGTTGTTGGCTAATAGTAAAAAAAAAATGTCGGTTACATAAATAAGCAAACATGTTCAAGAAGGAAGTCTGGCTCTGACTTTAATCCTGATTCTGACTCTGACCCTGACCAGGGCTCGGACTCGGACTCGGACTCGGACCCGGACCCGAACCCTGACCGGCCATAAATAGAAGGCCTCAGAGCGAGGTAACGCCGCATGAGTCATGTTTTTTCGTGCGTGCAGCCGGCTCCATCGAATTATATGACGTTGTCACGTCAAAAACCCTATGTACTTTCTTTGTCAAAATAGATCAGTTATGTAACATGTTCTGTCCATCTAGTCGCAGTAACCAAAAAAGAAGAAGGGAAACATCGTGAGGACCGACATCGTAGAACCAATAAAGTTCGAAAACAGTGTCGAGTGCACAAAAGGAGTCTCTCTGAGATGGGTAGAAAAAAGGTGAAAAGTGGTAATCATCGTACAATAAAATGCTTTGTTATAGGCGATGGTTACCACTTAACATCAGGTGGGCCATATGCTTGTTCCATCAGCTAGGTGTATAAAAAAAACAACAGTAGGTACTGTAACATCGTAAGATTAAATTATCGTATTTGTACAATAATAAGCTCTTCCTATAAATCATAGGTTTTGATTTGAGTACGGTATTTAAAATATTAATTTGTATGTGTTAAATTATATCACATAACCTGCAGTCGCAAATAAAATCACAAGTAGGTCTCTAATACATTTATGCACGCGGGGAATTACCGCGGTCAGATTTCCTGATGTTTCACATTCAAGTTATAAATATAACATGGAACCAGGGGAGAATTATCCTCTGCTCCCCTAGTATAAGAGGTTTAAATCTTATACCTTTCAACGAGAAAATCTTGTACATATATCTTATACCTTTAAACCTTTAAACGAGAAAATCTTGTATATATATATATTTAGGATCTCAGAAACTGCACCAACGATTTTCACGAAATTTAGTATACAGCGGTTTTCGGGGGCGATAAATTGATCTAGCTAGGATTCATTAAAAAAAAATGATTATTTCTTTCCGAGTTCAATAATTAAACATGAACTGAATATGTGACTGCTCCTGCCATCTATTGACGATTGTGAGCAACTAACTGCAAGCATGTCCACCAGATGGCGTTGTTCAGTAAGAATAAACTAGTAAAGATGATAATAATTATGACTCTCATGATTTCTTTAAAATACAAATTAACGAAAAAAATTCCGAGCGAAGCTCGGTTACCAACTGCTAGTATATTGTATATATATACATATATATATATATATTTAGGATCTCGGAAACTGCGCCAACGATTTTCATGAAATTATGTATACAGAGGGTTTCGGGGGTGATAAATCGATCTAGCTAGGATTCATTTTCAGAAAATGAGTCTGTTCGTTAAAAAAAAACTAAAAACATATTACTGAATATGTGACTGCTCCTGCCATCTATTGACGATTGTGAGCAACTAACTGCAAGCGCATGTCAAGCAGATGGCGTTATGATATGACTTATGATTTCTTAAATATACAAATTAACGAAAAAAATTCCGAGCGAAGCTCGGTTACCAACTAGTAAATAAATAAGAGGTGGCTTACCTAATCGAACAACCGTTTATAGTAGTAGGCAACAAATATTGCACATCGGCTAGTCAGAAAGAGATAGCGCTCTACGAAGAAATTACCCGATGTGCAATATTTGTTGCCTACAACCGTACTTATCATTTTAGTTTTAGGGTTAAATATTGTAGATCAGTCGAAACTCGAAAGTGTCAAATCTGACAGAACATGTTCACTTCTTCTTTTCCCTTCACCATTTGAGAGCACTGGCATAGTGCACATACATTTTATCGACAGAAAACTCATTGGTACACGACTGGATTTGAACTTAGCCTTAGGATCGGAAGGCGGGCCGCTAGCACTAATCGACCAAAGCTCTCAGTGGTAAACTACTGATTTAGTAACTTGATCGATAGTACATTACAACTTGCTCAACCGTCGTTCGCGAATTATGAGTCACGCACGTCAGGAACTTGCCCTACGATGCACTATTCTACGTTCATCAACTTGAAGCATACAGATGTTCAGCCTCACGTGCCAGTAATTTCACCGGCCCCCACACCCTTAGAACCTAAACAGCAATGCTGACGACAGAAATAGGCATGGTGGTAGTACTTCCCCAGACGAGCCCTACACAAAGAGCTCTACTACTAGTCTATCACCTCACCTATCTATGTGTGTTGCGTCTTTAAGATCTAGATTGCGACCGATGTCCATGTCATCAAGACATGTACCAGTAAAGTAGACAATCATGACTCATGATTGTCTACTTTACTGGCTACTGCCAGTTTCATTTCGAACGCGCTGCGCGCTGGTCGTGTGTTTTGTCTTTAGTGGTCTCGGTTCGACTTCAAAATGAATGTGCTCATCATGTTTCTATTGGTTCTAGTGCCTGTTTCCTATGCACAAAGCCGTAAGTGGATAATTGCTATAAATACAGAATCCAAATAATTTTAAGACATTGTTTTCCTGTCATTTAGGTACATAGTACCTTCCGTTCAGTGTAAAAAATGTATTTAAAGTTTGTACTATAAAAAAATTAATTACTTTATACGAAAGTTTTGATTTTGTTCAAAGTTTTTTTACATTTTGGGAATTTTGCTGTGTTGTCCGGTATCGCTGCCCAATCCTACAAACCGAGACGCCTACTTTGCATCCCAGTATAATGTGGGGAATAAGTGCGACTTATTTTTAATAATATAACATATTTTGTACACATGAATTATGTTTGAATTATTTATGATTTCATTTAAAAATCCAACTTCCGGAGTTCTCACATAAAGTAGGATGGAACATCATTAAACTAAATGATGTTATCTGGTTAAACAGGTTTTGCAAATAAACAAAAAATGATCTACGTTTAAAATCTAGCAAAATGTAACAAAAACATCTTTGATTGTTGGTAGTTAGTTAATTTTCAGCCAACACAAAAAGTATGTGGTATGTCTACCAACTAATCTACGAATAATTTAAAATTAACTATCCCAATTATTATAGCCAAGATTACAGACGTAATAATAAAGCAATTAAAATTACATTACCTTTACTTATATAAAGACGTTACAATTATAATATGTGCTCATCAAAAGGTGAAGGAAAACCTCGTGAAGAAACCCGCGGCTTAGTCAGCTCCGCATGCTGACCATGTCTTTCCTGTGGAATAGGCAGTATAAAGACTTTGAAGGACTTCCTTACCTACCATCTAACCAACAGCTCAGTCGGCCTAACCCACAGGAAAGACATAGTCAACACGACATAGACATAGTCAAGCCCACTAAGCCGCGGACTTCATCACGATATTTTCCTTCACTATTTGAGAGCACAAGTATTGTGTACATAAATTTCCAAACAGACATTAATCTATAGATACACGACTGGAAATACCGGGAGTCAAAACATACAAATTTTAATCATGGTAACAATCCCGACGTTCATAAAAATATAACTTTTTACTTATTCATAACTGACAACATAGCTTCCAGGAATATGGTCGGAGGAAGGGTAAAACTTCAGTAAATGATTTTCTTTCAAAGTAAACATTTTGATTTGAGATCGGTTACGGCAACTTATTTACCAACAGGTCATCTGGTTTTTTGTAAGCTGGGTCGTATTAAAAAACTGGTACCGGTAGGTGATTGACGTCAGCGCAGGAAACGTCATTATTATACATACCTACTAAGCACATTGAAAGGACATTTACCTCTCCTCCAGGCAAACTTTTGTTCTTTTCTCGAGCAAGATAGAGAGCAAAAAACTCGTAAGGCCCCATATGATTGAGGCTCGACACAGACTCAAGCACTGTTTCTGAATACGGACCTTAGAGGACGAAGCACAAAGAGATGGCCAGGTGTCAGACAAACTGGATAGGCCCGTTAACGTCGCACTCCACTAAGCCGAAGAAAGTGGCAAGTGGAGGGAAACCGTAAGAAAGGTTCTTTTCTTGCACAAAGTCACGATCCTCAGCAGTCAGGGACCGCCGTATTTTTTTTTAGTGCCCTTGTTCTTGACTGGTATAAATCTGTCTGCTCCTCTTATTCACGTTCAACTTAGCTTAATAATCTATATATCTAGATTCTCAACTAGGCAGGATCCTTAGCTAATTTAGGTAGGGCCTGCTGTTTCTACTGCTGTTAGGCATCACGTGGTAGTGCTAATGAATTAAATAAAATGTCTGAGGTTTATTATTACAGGTTTTCCAAGTAGCCCATTAAAATGCATCCTAATAGATAAGATCTAACCTCCCGTATTATTGCAGAGACCACATGCAGCAGCGGGTCATGCATCTCGATATACAAGTGCCCGCAAATGTTGGATCTGCTAAACAAGAAGGACAGAACCCAGGAAGAAGTTCAGCTATTGCAGAAGTCACAGTGCGGGTTTGAGCAACAGACGCCTAAGGTAATTGATGAGATAAAAGAGCCTTCCGAGCTTAAGGCCGTGGGTTCAAATCAAATCGTGTACCAATGAGTGTTTCTGTCCAATAACTGCAATATGCCAGTACTCTCAAACAGTAAAGGAAAACATCGTGAGGAAACCGGCATGTCGTAGAACTTAAAAAGTTCAAAAACATGTCAAGTGCACGAAAGGAACTTCTTTGAGGCACATTTAAAATCCTTTCACCACACTTGACACGATGACGAGGTCTATTTGTGTGTCGTTTGTTTGTCTGTTATCTGTGGTCTCGTAGCATCTAACTAAAAATCCTTTCACCACACTGGTTTGAAAGAACGAGTGACATGATAATAAGAAAACTAATGTCCCGAGTTGAAAACAGTTTTAGTTAATACAATCAGTTTCATAGCTATGTTTGGTAGAAATCCATGGAACCGTTTCCATGTTCTGAGGATATTCATCAACACGGGCGAGAATTTTTAAATTTATTGTAGCATTTACTTGTTTTATAATCGGGGAACACACGCCAGGAAATTCATGACCAAGATGGGATGGGCTCCTTTGCGGGATTAATCAATAGATCCGTTTCCATCTACCATATTTTCCTGAATTCCAGGTGTGCTGCCCAGAGCAATGCTACAACCCTGACGCGAATCCGGGCACGTGCGTCAACATCTACCAGTGCATGCATCTCGCCATGATGCTGAAGCCACCACTCTCACGACCAGACAACACGGTTTATGTCCAGAATTCTAAGTGAGTAACTAATAACCATCCTCGTACATTTGGTATACTATATTCCAGAAATCTAGAAAGGGGAGGGGAGAAAAGGAAGGGTATAGATACTCGTAAATAGAGAAGCCCAAAAGCCGTTAGACTCGACATAGTTAGCATTCTTAAACTCTTCGCTAAGTCTTCGATTTCTAAACAAAGTGAAGACTTACCATCCAGCCCTCTAGCATAAGCAATTTTTATGCGTAACACTTCCGAGAACAGAAACAATTTTCCCATATTCCTTCTTCCCAAGCACGATGCTCAAGACACAAGAAACTTTTAATCCAACAGCCAACTATACTTACCTACACCCAAATGTCATTTCTAGCTACAATTTTTTTAGAGTTTTAGCCCAAACCCAAAAAAACAGCTTTAAGCAGATAGCTTTTTAGTCATAGCAAGTTGAATGAAAGAAGTATCATAAGTTTTATGGTGATTATAAGTATATTCTGCTTAAACTGAAGTTGAGTATCTACTCTTCTAATTAGTTCTGGGTCTTGGCACAAAGGCACATAAGAACGCCTACAGGAAATAATAACTCAGGTTAATTCTAAGCGATTATTAATTTAATACCTAACCCATAAATCATTGCATAATAGTATCCTTGTTTACGAGGAAAATGTTAGAACAAAACTTTAGTTTTACGCTCCTTCTACCTCTAGTCGTTTCTCTAGTTCAATCGAACCAGTGTGTTGTGGATTTTAAGTACGCCTTATAAAGGCTCTTTTCGTGCATTTAGGCACATGTCTTCGAACTGTTCTTATTTAAGGGTTCACGACATACCGGTTTCCTCACGATGTCAGTATTTCCGAAACTTTTCAATTTAGGATTTTTTAAGACAAGAGTGCACAGGTGGATTATGGCTAAGCATGCTTCATCTTAGGCTGCCGCCTCACTTTCCATCAGGTGTGATGGCAATAAAATACTTAGCTATCTATATAAAAAAAAATGTTTTCCTTCACCGTTTGACTGGTAGTTTCACGCTTAGTAACACCTATAACAGTAGTCGGCAGCCCTAGAATGTATAAAAGACATAAACTGTAAATGCACTAAGCTGGACAGTGAATAAAGATGTGAAACCAGTTTACGGAACTGGTATGGCAAATGTCAAGGACATGCGGAGCACAATCATGTTACTAAGGTATATACAAAAGAGCCAAAACGAACAAAAAGATTTTAGGCTGCACAAAAGAAAAAGCCAAAGACGATGGTCAAAGTTATTAATTGGTAGTTATTGCAAAATGAAATCAAAAACAGGACACAGATGGTTTGTTATTCTATAAGTAAACAATTATTGATGAATAAAATGTAACGCAAACTCATCGACATCTGCATCCTGCTCGTCCTAAACTACAGTGCTCGGACGTGGTCATTGGCTGAACTACAGAAGTCTAAACTCAAGATTTAACGTACAATCTAACATTCCAGATGCACAGGCCCTGATCGGTACAGCGTATGCTGCGGGCCCCCGCGCCGTCTCATCGAAGACAGAAACACGAAATGCACGGGGAAAGTGACCGCGCTCCTGCCAGATCCTAAAGGAGGGTGCTGCGGAGTTGACGCTAAATCTTCCAACAGAATCACAGGTTCGTGAGAACCAGACTTTACCTCATTATAAACACGGTTACAATCAACCTTTGCCTGCCTTTATGGCCAGCACATCATGTTTTTCTCTCCCAGTCCTTTCTGCCAGCTGTCATTTTTGTATCCACTCCCTGTTATCACCCACAACGTTTTAAAAGCACAGGTTGCTGCAAAGCCAGTTGGGCTGGGCCATTTGTTTATTCAGTGACCTTTCCTCACAAGATAACAGCAGCCATATCTTTTCTCTTGGATTTTCCAGGTGGAACGGAAGCTGCGATCGACCAGTACCCGTGGCTAGCATTGGTAGAGTACACGAAGGACGGTGGACCGATCAGGACCATGTGCGGATCATCGCTTATCAGCGGGCGATACGTGCTGACAGCAGCTCATTGCGTCACAGGAGCAATCCTGGCTTACGGGACCCCGTAAGTGTTTTGCATAGTTTAAAGATGAAGAATATCTAAACCGAAAAAATAAATGCCAGTGCTGTTAATTGGCGGCGAAGGAAAACATCGCGAAGACACATAACAAAACTCTTTTGCATGTGTTAAACAAGTTTAACAGCAGCGATAAGTTTGCAACCATGTCACGTATAGAAAACCAACTTCGACAAAATGTGGATATGTGCCAAATGACAAAGCCAAATGGACGTTCAACGTTCACTGGTATAAAAAGTTTAACTATGGGAGCAATACGTAGATAAATATAGAGTTAAACTATAAATTTTCTGGTTTTTTTTTTCAATATGTTCGGGACACTAATTAAATTTAGATTTTTATCCCTTGATTCTTTTCAGGCGGGGCGTGCGATTCGGAGAGCACGACACATCAAACCCAGGAGTAGATTGCATCAAGATAGAGGCAGCAGGGATTGACTGCAACAGCGGTGCCATCTCCATCCCTATAGAAGCGACCATTCCTCATCCTGAATATAACACCAGAGCCAAGCAGAGCAAGCACGATATAGCTCTAATCAGAATGAAGCAGTCCGTTCCATTCACCGGTAAGCTATAAACGTTTTCTTTTCCAACTTGCTGATTGAACAAGCATGGCCTCCTTTGTTGGAACCCTCGCCTAAAACAAAGCATGGCTTGGCCAGTCACGCACGTGTTAAACTTGCCCTAAGATACACTGCCCTACGTCAATAAACTTGAGGCATACATCTGGTGTAAAGCCTTGTGATGGCTGTATCCACTTAGACCCTTACACCCGAAACTCAGCAAAGCTTCTTAACGGCAGAAATAGGCATGTTAGTACTTCCCTGAGCGAGCTAATTGAGATAAAGTAGTTTATTTGCGAATTATTTCAAACTGATGAAGACTTGAATTATGCTCGTTACCAGTTTGCGAAATACTTAAAACAGAAGTAGCCCATTATAAAGTACTGGAAGAGGAAGGCCAAGAATAAGTTACATGAGCCAGATAAAAGAAAAAGTCGCTGTCATGTCGTATAAGGAAGTCAAGGAGGCCCCATTTGAAAGACTTAATTGGAGAAAACTGCATCAAAACCCCGACAAGAGCTAAGCTCTTAAATTTAAGAAGAAGAAGATACACCAACATAAAATTAGCAAAAAACGAAGAATTTATAGTAACAAACAAATCTACACAAGCTTTCATCATAAATTTCAGATTTCATCCGTCCGATCTGCCTACCAACGGTAGACATAACCCTTAATCCTCCCGTCAACTTCACCATGTATGCGGCTGGTTGGGGAGTGGTCTCCGAGGTTCAACCCTTCAGCAACGTAAAGCTTTTTGTGGGTCTGCCGTTCGTACCTGGTGATGTGAGTATTATATGTACAGATTGTTGTAGTATTTAAGAACAACTTATTGCAGTCTTCTTCTTATCGTGTTACTGGTTCTTTCGAACCAAGTGTGGTGAAAGGATTTTAAGCGCGCCAAAGAGGCTCATTTCGTGCACTATTTAGGCTCCTTTGTTGCAGTGCAATCTAGTTTATTTTGCAAACATTTAAAACCCCCGATCTAGGTAATGGACCCTCGGAAATGGCTGCTTGACCTACTCTGAATGATTATTTTCCATTGAAGAGGTATGAAATCTGTATCCTTAGAAAGCACGACCAAAACCATATTCCCTCGAAATTTTTCACACGAATTCTGTACATATTTTTATTAAACCAAAATAATGCTAACCATGCGATAATAATACGATTCCAAACGTATCGAAAAATACGTTTCCACTTGGTGATAGAAAGTTAGTAGGTATTAAGAATTTCGTTGCTTTATATTTGTGTAAGTACTTGTTTCACAATAAATAATTATTCAATTCTTGAATTTAATTTCAGGTATGCCAAGCAGCATACCGCGCGCCTGGCCGGAACACTGAACTCTGGAAGGGCCAGATATGCGCTGGAGGGCAAACAGGCAAGGACTCCTGCAGGGGCGACTCTGGAGGTCCTCTCATGTTCGAGGACGCGAGAAACAAAGGACTATACGAGGTGCTGGGCGTGGTTAGCTTCGGGCCGACCCCTTGCGGCCTTCCGAACATACCAGGAGTGTACACCAAAGTGTTTGAATACAACTCTTGGATCAGGAGTCAGATTAAGGCTTAGCTGGTTTGCGGCGTAGGATGAAGGCTCAATAATGCGAATAAGTATGTAGGTATAAAGTATTAAAAATACATGGAAGTACAAGTGGCGCCATCTTTTGATTAGGTGTGACTTTCAGTTGATTGTTCAAAATTGCTCAATGAAACGAATTTGATCAATCGTCATAACAAGGTAGATAAAAATTGTTTTATTAAGCCGAAGACAACAGTCGATATACCTACTTCTCGCTCGCACATTTTTACCCTTTGAAAGATATAAAATCACTGAACTTATTATCCCAAACACGAGAACCAATTACGCTAACTTTTCATTAAAAAAACGTGTTAGGATCAAACTTATATTCTTGCTAAACTGTGTGCAATCGTACACACAAGATAATCGCTCGCGATTTTCGATAAATAAGTTCTGTTTTCATATCTTTTTAAAAGGTCAGTGTGCAAGCGAGACGTTGTTAGGTACACGGTTTTAAGCGTCTTAACAGCCGTAAAAATTGCCCTACAAAATTCAGTGGAGATAATAGGTATTATGCAATTCGTATTTTTAATTATAATTTTGTAAGTAGGTAAAACTCTCTGCACAAAACCAATCCAATCGAATTATTTTTTATAGGAAAATTATGAAAACTGTGAAGGACCAAAAGTTTAAGCATGAATTTACTTTGATTAGTAAGTTCCTAACTCGGTGTTTTAGGAGTTGGTCGAAATAAATTAGTTATAAACTATTTTTCCAATGCATTTTATAATCATTCCCTAGTCCTAAAACATAATCCATGGTATCTGGGAACTTAGTATTTGTGATCGTTAGAACTATTATTTTCTCTTTAGTTATAACGTCGCACCTGTAGCATTTACCGCATTCACCAAATTTCAGGTAACGCCTGACAAAATTGTGTGAGCAATAGCTTTTTAAGAGTTTGCGTGTAAATTTTAAAGGCTCAATTTGAATTGAACTAACGTTCGCAGGTAAACAGGCATTTGCATCAATTCCAGTTGATTTATAGCGTCAGGGGCTGTTTTTGCTCATGCCCTTACTTACAGGACGCTATAGTGCCTGGGAGAGGATTTTTAGATGGAGCAATCACAAAATCGATGCTTTGCCTTCACCGATTTACTTTCGGTCTTAGTTAGAATATGGAGCTTGTTTTCCAAATAGTAATATGCCAGACAGATAAAAATAAATCTTTAATGGAGCTGGAAATAAATCTGATTTTAAAATGCTAACGTACTTTTCTAAGATTAAACTTTGATACTCGTGTAAATACGTCTTTGTTTTTCAGACCCTTTTGTAGGCATTATGGTGTGCTGTTATACCATAATAGCCTGTTTTGTATACAGACGCGATAGTTCTAATACCCACCCATAGGGGGCGCTTATCGCATCTCAATCATCATAATCGAACAACAATCAGAATATACTCATTATGGTCCTATAGCAGTCATTTAGCTAGAAGTACGCGCAAGTTAAGTATGCGCGTGACTGATGGGAGATTATTTCCAGACCATTTGTCTATGGCTATGTTTTCCGCCATCTAAGCTCTGAATGTACATACATACATACATAAAATCACGCCTCATTCTCATGGGAGTAGGCAGAGATCACGGATTTCCACTTGCTACGATCCTGACACACCTCTTTCGCTTCATTCACTCGCATAACATTCTTCATACATGCTCGTCGGTTTAGGGTAGGTACCTAGGTACCTAGGTACTCCTAACCTGGCCTTTCTCTAAAACGTCTGCGATCTGAGCTTTGAAAGTGTCAGGCATTATGACTAAGGGGTACTTATCAAAATAAACTTTATTTGGGTTTACTTACCCCTGGCATTGGTGGCCGCGTCTGCGATCTTCTGGAAGGCGTCCAGAAAAGCAGCAATCGCCACCAGCGCTGATCTGTAAAGTAATAAATAAATAAATAAATATAAATAAATAAACCGTTGACTGAGAACCGTTGGGGAATAAAGGTTCTCGAATGGCGACCACGAACCGGAGACGAAAAGTAGGGCGCCCACCCACCAGATGGACTGACGACATTGTTAAGATCGCAGGAAGTCGGTGGATGGAAAGGGCTCAGAATCGTTCTTCCTGGAAATGTGTAGGGGAGGCCTATGTCCAGTAGTGGACTTTTTCAGGCTGATAATGATGATGATGACCCGATGACGAAATTTAGGACGCTCGACCACCAGAAGGGCCGACATTACTAAGATCGCGGGAAGTCGGAGAACGGAGATCTGTTTTGATGGAGATCGAACCCACGACTTAGGCAGAAGACAGACCTACTACCAACCGTGCTGAGAGGCCAGTCAATATGGCTCTTTTGCGTCAATTGGCGGAATGAAATGGCTCCTGGACAAATTGGAGGCAGCGATTTAGCTGGTAAATGCATTGCACGAGGTCAATAATGACTGGCAGAAGTATTGACATGACACTTGGTTCTGTCCATCATCATCATCAATAATGATGAGCACTGGTGGCCTAGTGGGAGCAGTGGCCTTGCGATCCAAAGTCTTGGGTTCAAATGTGAATCAATGATGTTTTCAAATCAAAAATGTATGCACACTCCCGTACTCCCGAACGGGGAAGGAAAACATCGTGAGGAAACCGGCAAAAACATGTCGTAGAACCAAAAATGTTAGAAAGCGAAAAATTGAAAATTTAAATGCAAAAGCTATGTGTCTTCCCAAAAGGACAGAAAACTAAATATTTATTAAAGACGATAGTGACATTGACAGATAGTGAATACAGAGATGACGGAAGATAGAGGAGAATGAAAGAGGATAAAATATTGTACTTACTTGAGAGCTGAATGTAGTTTCGACGCCTTGGATATGAACTCCTCCCACATCGGCGTTGCATTCTGCGAAAGATGAAAACAACACATTTATGGCCAGAAAAAACTCATTGAACCTTCTTCTTCTTAAAATGTCATGTTAAATAGTATATTTTTTTAACACACTTAAATTCGAATTAATCTCAAATACAATTAGTCCTTTTGCGATTTTTAAAATGTCACTTAGTTATTTAGTTATGAATTTTTTTAAAACGCATCTCAAATTTTCGCACGACCCGCTCTTAAACATGCGCGGAAATATTGTCATTACTTTAGAATATAGAACACGCGAGGTATCATATTTACGTAGACTGAAAAACCAAAATCACTTCCCGGCGCGTTCTCGCTCCGGCAATGTTGTATGAAACGGTGTGCTGTTTGAATTTAGAACTCTTTCATCTATCGTACACATTGCGTTCTCGTGGCTGTATAGCCACAGATGCGTTTACTTTTCGGCACAAACTGTAAAATAAAAAAAAAATTGGCGGTAAAGCGGAGTTCGTTGTTATTTGGTTAATAAAAAATAAATTTATTATGTAAAAGACCCTTTTTTATATCCTTGCATTTTTTTAAGAAAAGCACTATATATAATATGCCTCGGCCGAAATGGCAATTGCCTATTTCGCTGCCTTTGCAATAATGTACTATTTCTTTACACTATGGAACTCGCGTCGACTAGTCTCGTCAGTAACAAACATGTTTCTTTATCAAGCCATCACTTCAAACTAACAAAAACTATTTGCTGCCCATTCAGACGTTTAAAACTAGGCCCTATTCCAAAGGTCATAAAGTTTGAAACTATTTTCATTTGCGGGGTCTATTTCGGGATGAGCCCCTCATAATCATTAAATATATCTGATGTTCGTGATGGTCCGTTATGTCATTATGTGTCATGCCGCCATGTTGGGGTGGAAGCTTTGAACTATGCCGACAATAGATGTAAGCCTACCACAAGCTCTGTCTGGCTCTGTCTCTGGCTCTGGTTAGCTTTGTACTGTGCCGACAATAGCTGTAGGCCTACCACAAGCTCTGTCTGTCTCTGTCTCTGGTTAGCTTTGTACTATGCCGACAATAACTGGTAGGCCTACCTACCACAAGCTCTGTCTGGCTCTGTCTCTGTCTCTGGTTAGCTGTGTACTATGCCGACAATAACTGGTAGGCCTACCTACCACAAGCTCTGTCTGGCTCTGTCTCTGGTTAGCTTTGTACTATGCCGACAATAACTGGTAGGCCTACCAACCACAAGCTCTGTCTGTCTCTGTCTCTGGTTAGCTTTGTACTATGCCGACAATAGCTGTAGGCCTACCACAAGCTCTGTCTGGCTCTGTCTCTGGTTAGCTTTGTACTATGCCGACAATAGATGTAAGCCTACCACAAGCTCTGTCTGGCTCTGTCTCTGGTTAGCTTTGTACTATGCCGACAATAGATGTAAGCCTACCACAAGCTCTGTCTGGCTCTGTCTCTGGTTAGCATTGTACTATACCGACAATAACTGTAGGCCTACCACAAGCTCTGTCTGGCTCTGTCTCTAACTCTAATTAGCTTTGTACTATGCCGACAATAACTGTAGGCCTACCACAAGCTCTGTCTGTCTCTGGTTTTGAGTCTGTGTGAGTGTGACTAAATAAATCCTACGTCGAAACGTCACACACACTGTATAATAAAATGGTGAGCTCTCACACACACTCAAAACCAGAACCAGAGACAGAGCCAGAAAGAGCTTGTGGTAGGCCTACTGGGCCTATTTCTACACGACATACAGTTCTCTTTTCGTTCAATAACATTCCTCCATCCCGTTCCCGTTACGCCCCATTCCCGTTACTTTTTTGGGAATAAAAGTATCATACATCCTTCTCCCGGTTCTAATCTACGTCCCCACCAATTTTCAGCCAAATCGGTTCAGCCGTTCTTGAGTTATAAATAGTGTAGGTAACTAACACGACTTTCTTTTGGTAGATAGATATTTTATGAATTAGATTATAGGCGATGATTACCACCTAACATCAGGTGTGCTTTTGTTCCAACGAAAAAAGTTTTGTTTTGTTTTTGATCAAATATTTAACAATGTACTCGTATCAAAATTCTGCTTGCAAACTTGAGATAAATAGCTGTGATCGGTCGATTAATAATCCGTGAAACCGGGTCTAAGTGTAATAATAAAAATATGTTCCACTTCCTTCTGTCTGTAGTTCTTAAATCAATTTCTTTGAATACAACTGATTATACGTTCGAGGTCAGTAATATAACTAATTTCATCATTATCGACAGGAAATTGAATGTATTTTAAAGATACCAATCTAATAAGTATTCAATTAAATTAAATAAGCATGCACGGTAAAGATCCCGTTCAGACCTGTTGAATCTATTTCTAATAGATTCAGTAAAGGCCTGCGCACATCTAAGCGATGGCGATCAGCTTAAACGCTGTCAAATATCTTCTTCTTCCTGCCCTTATCCCACTTTATGTGGGGTCGGCACAACATGTCTTCCTCCTCCATTCCCCTCTGTCAGCCGTCATCTCTGCATTCACTCCTCTCATATCCATGTCATCTTTCACACAGTTCATCCATGTTTTCCTTGGTCTACCTCTGCTCACATATCCATCCACATCCATACTCATTACTCTCCTATTCACATGACTTTCATCCCTCCTCATGACATGCCATGAAACGCTGTCAAATATGACAGCTATATTTGACAGTATATCAGCTGATCGCCATCGCCTAGATGTACGTGGCTGCAGTAGTTCACTAACAGTGTAAGTGGACAGTGTGAGTGTACTTATAAAATAAGTGAACTAATCATCTGATTAAATCATCTACTGGGCGATCAACAGGTCCGTTCCATCGCTTAGCTTGATTATCGGTAGAATGAGAAGTTTTAGTAGAATTTGCTTATTTTAATTCAGACAAGTGACAAAGTTTATGAAGTAGGCTAAAATAAAAAAAAAATATACCTATGAGCATTTTTTTCAGACTTTCTACCAAGTACTTACTACCAAGTACCAACCCTTATCATGACCTTTCTCTATTGATATATCTATTTCAGAATTTTCTATCACAATCTAATAATAAACCCCAGGACGCCTACTCTTCTAAGCCCACTACCAAGTGTTATTTGAACCTATAACCTTTGACTAGAAAAAGATCCACCTACGCTTTTGGATTTCCACGTTAGCGTAATTTGAATATTTCAAAAGCGAAAGGGGCTTTGATTTGTTTCGAGCTGATGTTTGGATGTTTCCATCTACGGAATAACAAATGCCAGTCGAATAAAGGATGGCAGTCTTTGTGTTTGACAAGCTTTAAAAAGAGATGAATATATTTTTATCAGATTTTATCTGACTCTGACTGATAAAATCTGTAGATTGCAAGAAGAAGGTTAGAAACCCATCACTATGGAGTATGGAGAGGAAATGTCATTGGTTTAACAAGGATGCGACCGTGCCGAATGGATTGGGTGATCCATTGGCGAGCTAAAACCGTCAAGCCTGCGAGCCAAGGGTATAACCCGCCAATGGAGCACCTAAAAGACCGCAAGAAGAAGGTTTTGTAGGTGCTCCATTGGCGGTTTATAAATACCTTTGGCTCGCAGGCTCGTCGGTTTCAGCTCGCCAATGGATTACTCATACACTAATTTCCAACATGTGCTGCTCACAAATGCGTTACGCCCTATCTTTCCTGCGGCAACAAGGAGTTTTAAAAGTCTATAGTTGATTGAAAAATTAGCCCCTATTCTCACTAAATCTCTTCAAATCACCTGGTTCTTCCATATTAAGTCACGCACAAGGTTGTTGTACTGTTTTTTGCTGTGGCAAAGAGCTCTGGCTGCTGTTTAAATGTACAAAGTGTACAAAGCTCCACTTTTATAGAACGAACTGCCAAGGAGTGGATGGAACTCAATACTCAATACATTTATTGCATAAACATGGTTAAGTTTAGGTACATACATAGTTCTTAGGTGTAAGTCAGTAACTCTCTTCCGGCCTCAGTATATCCGGAACGTTATAATATAGGATTTTTTAAGACAAGACTGAACAGGTGGATTATGGCTTGGCATTATCTTAGGCTGCATCCTCAATTTCCATTAGGTGTGATGGCAGCCAAATGCTTAGCTATCTATACAAGGTGTATCTAAATATGTGTACTATGCGAAGGTGGGGGGTTTCAGACCACAATGGTGATCAGTTGTGGGGGGGAGAAAATTAAAAATTCCTATTTTCAGTTTCCCATACAAAAATATTTAATTTCATAATGCCTAAATAAATTGACAACCCTATCCTTGTAACCCCTTGACCCCTTGACCTACTACCTCTGTAGGTCTACTACTACTACCTACTACCTCTGTAGCTGAGTTTAGGGTTGTCACTTTGTATAAAGTCAGCTGTTCATGTTGAAACTTCGTTGCAGTTTTTTTCAGAGATACCAATCGAAGTTCGAAAAGTCGTTGAACAAAAGTTGTTCCCCGGGGGGTGGAAATTCACCCCCCTTCGGGATAGTACACATATTTTGATACACGTTGTATATAAAAAATTAGACGCGTTTGTATAAGTTGTTTGCAAGTCAAAACTGGCATTTAAATCGGCGTTAGGGCACTGTTGATAAATCACACTAAGGTAACAAAATGTAGTAGAACCTTTAAGACCCCCTGTATAAATCAAAGGCTCTGTGTAGCCCAACATAGCTCGACCACCGCTTTAATTATTCCATAGACCCTCAGTCTCAAAGCAATTTGTTTGCTTTTGTCCATTAATGAAGGATTAACTGGCTAGTTGGTTTTGGATCGAATGTGATTATTATAGGATTGGGGATAAGTAGCTGGACTCATAAAACGTGATATTAGATTCAATTATTTATTACTGGGATCTCCAGCTTCTTCTTCTTCGTCGGGTTCCCATGACATTTTTGACGTGACAACGTCTTATAATTCGATGGAGCCGACACGCACGAAAAAACATGAATCATGCGGCGTTACCTCGCTCTGAGGCGTTCCATTTAAGTCTTGAAGTGCAAGCGAGAGCAAGGAACGAGCGACAAGGAGGCACAATCGGCCTCCGCGTTCGGCAGCGTTCGACGTCTCTCTCCTACTTGAGTGAGCGATGCGTCCGCGTGGACAGCTGAAAAAAAGCACAACGTCATAACGTTGTCACGTTCAACTATCGTCAGTAAATTGCCTTTACGGATCATTAGTTTTTTTTTCCTAAATGTGTGTTGCCTAGAAATGGGCCACAATAATTGCCTTTTCCGTGGCGCTAGTCAGATCTATCGTGTGCACTTGTGCAGGTGTTAGGGCACTCTGGAGATCTGGCATCTCCAGCTGATCTCATCCGTTTTTAAGATCAGATGTGACTATAAAAATTGGAGATAGCTGGCCTAGTAAACTCAATAGGACGAGGAAGTGAAATCAGAATCAATCCTGGAATTCCTAGTTAAACTAGAAAAAAAAGTCCTACTATCTCAAAGACAGCGTAACCGAGAACAAACAAAGGAAATGGATTAGAGCTCGGAAACATGAATTCCAGCAATCAACAAGCTCTGAATATCAGTCTACCCACGTTTCTAAACTCAAGCTCACCCACAGAAATATAAATAGTATTTATATTTTTCCTGTCAGCTCACCCTTACATTACAAGTGTTCATGTCATGTTTTAAAAGCAATTAAAACATAAATAAGCCTGCTAAAAATAGGTCAACAACAAATTCAAACAGCCTTTACGCTTGAAAATTTGAAACGTCAAAAACACGGAAACCCGTTCTGTAAAACAACCCAATCTAGTGTGAAAAGCCAGGCAAAGTGTGAAAACAAAACAAAATGCGAAAAGAGAATTGGAAAAAATAGCCCACGCAATTAACCCTATCATCACGAGTGGGTACTTTTTACCCTCGTTTTGTATGTACGGAGCAGACTGGGTCGGTTAGGCCACAGCTTAGATCTGGCCGCTGCTCTGTTAGGTCATAATTTTTGTGGCGAATATTAACATATTCTATTCTTGCGATTTTTGAACACAACTAATCATAAAAATAGGTAGGGTATCTTACTACTGAATGTTTTTTTAAGTTGGTCCTTCTAAAAGTATTCTTATACGTGGTGTTCAGATACTTCATTTACATCAAGGTTCATCCATCCATCCAACCATCTATTCTTATAGTTTTTCCACCATAAGGTTCCCAAATTATTTGTTCGTCATCCGCTATTTTGTGATCACCTGTTTCACACTACCCCTATGAAAGTGGACTGGCTGTCCTTTTCTGTCACCGGTGAGGCTTGGTGGGCCAAATTGTCAGGTCCGGGTCTATTCGACCGTAATAATACCAGAGTGACATGAAACTGCCTTTTAGTGTTAACGATTATGATTATGAGACAAACTGATTTAAAGTGAGCGTGGTTACTGGTTACTGAAGCTATTTGATTAGAAATTCCACCCTTTAGTAGAAAATAGGTATTCTGTAACGTTAAGTCGATTATAGATAAACTTCACTACCATTATTTTGGATTATTTTTGATTTGTAAAACGATCATATAAAAAAAAAAATAGGAACCAAGCCGTAGTTTGTTGCCTGTTCTGCTAGGCTTGGTCGCGTGGAACTGGCACCTAGACTCACCTAGCTTTATGACGTTTCAAAGTGATCCTTGTGATCCAACGGAATAAACACACTTTTTTTTAAATACTTAAAATACAAAATAATATGCTAATTGTGTAAAAAAAGATCGTGGCTCCGTTTAGGTAACATAATGTAATTTGTTCCATTTTCCTTAAAATCTCAAATTAGCAACACCAAATAGGTAAATTTATGTCAACCAATCCATCATACTTTAATGTTTTGTTATAGGTGATGTTTATCTACCACTTAACAGCAGTAGGCCTACCATGAGCTCTGTCTGGCTCTGTCTCTGGTTCTGGTTTTGAGTCTGTGTGAGTGTTGACTAAATAAATCCTACGTCAAAACGTCACACAGACAGTATAATGCACTGGTGAGCACTCACACAGACTCAAAACCAAAGCCAGACAGAATTCATGGTCGGCCTACAGGTGGGTCATCTCTTTGAACCATACACAAGAAGTAAAAAAAAATCTGCCTGCAGTATTATGAATCTGAAAACATAGCTACGAGTAAAATCGTATCGCACACTATAAGCCGAATCGCAACACGAGTCAACGACCCGAAACGTGCCTTGTTAGGAAAAGCGGGAACAGTTTTCCGGTTATATTTCGCAAACTGGAGGTTGCCTTGGAATTGGGCCTCTCGCTGATGCAATCGAGTGATCTTGCCCTCGTTTTCGCGGATGGAAACTGTGATGCGGAGTACAGGATTGTTTTCTTTTGGAACGATGTTGGCCATGTATAAGAATGTCTTTCTTGAGTGAACGTGGCTTATAACGGGCGGTCTAAACCTACCCATAAATATTTTTTTTTTTGTAAGATTTTTTTGAAAGCCTCTAGCCCGATGGCGATCAGTGAAACGCTGTCGAATATGACAGCGATATTTGACAGCGTTTCACTGATCGCATCGCCTTCGCGCTAGATGTGCGTAGGCCTTAAGTGTGGTAATAAAGCTTTTTTTCATTACTCATACTCTGAAAGTAGGTCTGAAGTTGCCTGAGGGGCCTAATTGAAAGTAAAACTTTCAGCCCTAGGGAGAATCGCTTTCTACTGACAGCTGTCAAATTATAAAAAAAAACAAGTTCTATTTTATTCAACCATGTTCCAACTTTCTAAAGTCTTTCTAACTACAAGGAGGTCGTTGAACCAAATTCCAACTTTTTATTCAGCAAGTAGGTTCGAAACCCATTACAACGGTAAGAAGTTTAAAAAGTCTAATTAGAGCGCAATGTAAAATTTAAATTTAAATAACATAAAGATAGTATTAAATAAATAATTATATCTTCTAAATTACTTGATAAATATATAGCTTCAACTATTTATTTAAAATAACATAGATTTGAGCAAACAATTTACCATTTTTTAAATTATGAGAATGAATGAAAAAAAAAAAAAAGACGGGTTGCACTCCGGGAGTGCCGGCAGAAGTGAAAACTTGCCGCTCGTATTAAAACTTATAAAGTACTCACTCATTTTCTTTCGCTATTCATAATACCTAAATAAATACAGTAGATCTATAAAATCATGTACCAATGACCACTACTACCTGCCGCGGGCGGCCGCTAGTTCATAAAATCTATAATAGGTATGTACCTATACCTACTACAGTCACGAAAAACGCCTTGGTATGCTTGCTACTAACTATTATCTATTCTGTGACGTTACCGTGTCATAGTAACTACTAGCGTATCTGTAGCGTCTTACGCTTTTTCGATCAAGTCACGTGATCCTGACGCCCTGACGCCCTGACGCGAGTTTAAGATTTTATACCCATTACGAAAGTGCTCAACGCCGCTAAAGAAGTTTTCACTTCAAAAAAAAAAAAAATGGCGGAATAATGCTGGCGAGCCGAAGCCGAAGGCCCGCCAGAAAAAAGAAAAAAAAAACCGGGAAGGCGGCAATTCTATCTTCATTTTCACAAATTTTTCTTTCATGTTTTTATTTTTACTTTCCTTGTATTCGTAATGAAAAGCACAGTGTTTACCTCGGGTGAAAGTCTTTTAAGTCCCTCAAGCTCCATTGGCGCCCTCGCTACGCTCTGGCGCCAAACCCGTCTCGGGATTCAAAAAACGTGACTTTCAACACTCAGGTAACAATGTACTATTTCTGTGTTAGTTTCATGACATGATTTTCGAAATTGCCTTCACGTCATAATAGTTCCTTTTTCAAATATCCCTCGGACGAGCCCTTCAAAAGCAGCTCTAGTACAGATCGGCTGGCGTAACTTGGCGGGTCTGAAGCTAGCCGTTTGGTCAATCTTCCATCAGTCATTGGCCATTTACGATCGAACAGCTCACTTCAGACCCGCCAAGTTACGCTAGCCGAAACAGAACTTTAGTTCTGTTTACTTTTCTGTGTTTAAAGCGGTTACACAACGTTTCATTTTCCAGTCTATTCGCGTTGTTTATGCCCCGGGAAGGTAAACAACATGATCGGATTCAGAATGTTGATCCGAATGATTTAGGGAGTTTTTTGATTTATGAAATCGTCTGGTGCAGACGCGAGGGAATTCTGCAAGGTGTTGTTTTGTTTATTAGTTGTTATGGCAGTATACGCATGAAGGAAGATTTGTTTGCGTGATTTTTTTATTTAAACTACAGATTATACTATACAACGTGTATCAAAATATGTGTACTATCCTGAAGGGGGGTGAATTTCCACCTATTATTTTCATTATTATTATTATTTCCAAATATTAGTGATATGAACAATATTCTACCTATTTTGTGTTATTCTACCGAAAGACATTGAGACTACTACTTATAAAGTAGCAAGTTTCACAGAGTTTATCTTATCTGCCGGATGCTATTCACATGCCTAAACTGTTTAGCAAAGCTCGACACTAATGCCCGTAGCACACCTCCGCTGCGGAACCGTTAAAGCGGCACTGCTAAACATTTTCGGAGGTGTGCTACGGCAAGTGAAAAAACCACCCAGACTAGTACCCAAAGTCCCAGTGCATTTACAACATTTCGTTACCAAAATGTTGTTTTCGTTTCGCCTAGGTGTCTCTCTCTTTTGCATGGAAAAATGATGAAGGAACAACTTTAACTACGTAACGTATTTTTGCTGTCTCATCTTTTCTCCCTACAAAAGACAGAGACACGTAGGCGAAACGAAAACAACATTTGGTAACGAAATGGGTAGCAAAAGTCAGACTTCGGGTACAGGACCAGGCCAGAGCGAAGAAGTGTGGCTGGCGTCGGAGCAGATCGACGAAACCGCGCCGAGAAAGAGATGGAATATAGTCAAATCAAGGCGTTAGAATAGGCAGTTTCGCTAGTGATTCGCATCTCCTTTCTGTTCTCTTTCACGGTTTCTGCAGTACCGCTGTAATGGTTCCGCAGCGGAGATGTGCTAATGGCATAATGCTTAGCTGTACTTCTGTGTAATTAATATCCTGCGTTACAAACTTACAAAGTCATGCTTCAACACCTTATCTGAGTAATTTCATAAGCGTAAGCTTGAATCCCTTAAATAACTATGAAACATAAACAAAATATGTTCATTCAACCTGTAGCGATAAAAATACAGTTAAAGAGCTCAGGTTTCTGGTTACAAAACAGGGTTGCGTGCGTAAATAACTGAAGCGTAATTGTATGCATTTTTCTCCAGGTATTCTTTTGAAGGCAACTAAGCTGAGTAGACAGGCCTCTCAGCTCAGTTGGTAGTAGCTCTGGCTTCTGCGCCGTAGGCCGTGGCTCGATCCCCACCGAGAAAAAATATTTGTGTGGTGAACGCAGATGTTTGTTCTATGTCTGGGTGTTATATGGTATTCTAAGTATGTATTTACAAAAAATGTTAAGGCATATGTGATTCACCTTAATATTTTTTATATATAGTCCCTTTTGCGCGGTTTCTGAGTGGTCTACTGGCCAAGGTTTAACGACTGACAGAGCTAGCTAGCTTGCCAGCTGAGTGGTCCTTCGAACCGGATATTATTTTACTAGAACCATTCAACCTATTATAAACTACATTGATCGATGATCGTTCTATTGTTTCTTATACAAAATTCAGTCGAGTTCAATGTTCTCTAATGATAATTATTGATGTTGGCGAATTTTGATCGAATTGAAACTAATAGAATGTATGATATCATAGCGAATTTTTCGCCATGGCGCCATGTCCATTTCTGTAATCAATTTATTGGACACTATCATTTACAGATCATCAATTCTGATCAAATAAAACCTTAAACGTTTTGTTGACTTCCTTCTACGGCATAATTAAATGGGTGGTGGGTGATTATGGTGACATCACCCTCATTTAAATGTCGCGTAACTACTTTTATTTTATGTCACTAGTTCTCGGAATGAGTATATCACGGGAAGTCTGGACACCGGTGACAGAAAAGTTGAGGAGCAACAGGCTGGCGTGGTACGGGCATGTCATGAGGAGGGATGAAAGTCATGTGACTAGGAGAGTGATGAGTATGAATGTAGATGGATATATCAGTAGAGGTAGGCCAAAGAAAGAAGGATGAACAGTGTGGAACAAAAGATGGATAAGACAGAAGTGAATACAAATAATATAACAGCAGATAGAAGAGAATGGAAGAGGAGAACATGTTGTGTTCTCGTCTTCGCTGACGTATGAATCGCAACCAACTAAATAGGAGAACTGTTTTGACAGATGAGCATGACAAATGACGAAAAAAAGTTCAACCGAGAAAGCGTTGGCGAGATGATATCGACACCTTTGAGGGAAGGTGGGAGGAGGCTCGAGAGAGAGGTAAGTGGAAGTCTTTGGGTGAGACCTTTGCCCATTAGTGGGACGAAAAAGGAGAAGTAAAAGTAAAATGTTTAACCACAATCTTACCTGGTGATAAGAGACACTGAGGTCAAGATCGAGATGAATAGAAATGAAAGCATTCGAGAGAGAATATTTCACCTCGTCATAAATACCACGAGGAGTCAGCAATCAACCTGTATTTGGTGACCACTCAAGACAAGACCTTACCAGCAAGCTCATCTGCTTACAATCTATATGATTATAAATATTGGTTCGCTTCTACTCTATTGCAACACCCGTAATTATGTATTGATTCTAACAACGGAAATAAGGCAATAAATATACTGATTACTGAAATACTGAATACTGAAATATCGAATACTGAAATATCGAATACTGAATACTGAAATACCGAATACTGAAATACTGAACACTGAAATACAAGAGTCAACCCTGCTTGTGCAAGATAAGGTACCGTTAGCTTACGTTAACGCACGCGTGCTACGCTACAGACGTTAGACCAATACAAGATAAGATATAACGACGTTATGTTGTTTATCTTTAAAAGTAGCTTCTGTTCGCGACTTTCCTCGCCTGCTTCCTGAAGCACTGGTTACATAACACTACGTTTTTTTTTCAAGTTAATTTTCTCTTATTGGTTTAGCTATTAGAGCGGATCTATATGACAGAACATACCCGAGAAAATCAACGTGCCTAGTGCCAGTATCATCTCACCATTTAATAGACCTTCTTATATTGTTTTAATGGGTTGAAATTCCAACCGCACCACCAATACCAATAGCACAAGAACGAAACCAATGTGACAAATAGCTCTAAACTTTACTACACTTGTGAGTTTTAAACTGGAATCACTTTATGGTGGAGTTCAAGACTATGCAGTGCACAATGTATATGCAGTGAACTAACTACCTACTGCTTACTACCTTACATGCTACTACTAATCTTGACTTGATCCCAAAATTTTGTCTGTTTTAAAATCGTTTAATATTTTTATTTTGAATCCCTAGTTCATTCGATATAAATTCTAAAAGGATGCCTTCATGAAGCGATTCCAGTTTACAGCTCGCAAGTGTATACCTACCAAATCTATAGACCTCTACAAGTAGTACCAATTTGCTCCAAAAACTTAAAACAAAAAAATCCTTTGTAAAACTAAACCATCTCGCTTCTCGACCTCGAGTGCCTCAAGGCTGAAGGGTTATCGGTGTCGACGACCGCACAATAACGCGGCTGTTGTGAGCTAATCTGCTGAATGGGGCTAGACGCACTTGACTGTATTAGAAGCACAGAGGTACGAGCGTCAATTCTCAGTTATAATGACGATTCAAGTTGAATCTTTGAGTCTCAGCAAGCTACTTTATTCTGATTTAAGTGCACGAAAGGAGCCTCTTTGAGTTCTTTCACCACACTTATTCGAAGGAACACGACACGACAAGAATGCAGGTTCTTCAGTTTCTTCTTGTCGTCAAAACGATGCCTTGACTTCTATTGCTCTTAGAGAATTTAAGCAAACCTGCTTGTGTGATTTAACTTGACGCTGTGGAACTTTTTAAATATATTTCTCGCCCCAAACTAAGCAGAGCTTGTACTTTTGTTTATTGGACTCGGATAGCTGATATAATAAAATGTTTTTTGTTGTAAATACATGCCTTTATTCTAAGCAATATAACACCCAGACAGAGAACAAACATTTGTGTGGTGAACATTGGTTACTACTGGTTCTCGGTGGGAATCGAACCCACGGCCTACGGCGCAGAAGGCAGAGCTGGAAGGAACATGCGAGAGCGGGATTGCCAGCACCTTAGTATTGTTTTTTCAATATAAAAATGCATAGCCTCGTGGCCTTAGGATGCTCCAAAGGCGGGGTTGTTACGACTAAGTAGACGACCACCAGTGATCTCGTTTCGACTGCCGTAGGGTTATTTTATTATGATAAAGTAATAAAGTTCTGATGTTTGGGTTGGGAGTTGGGACACTTTGCAGTCATAAGTGCGTTTAATACGTTTAATATGTAGAGTATGACGTCGGAGGTCTACGACTGTTTTAGTTCTGTTATACCTGAAACAAAATAAAACCCGTATTACATACTACCCACAAATCTAACCAAAAACAACCTATATTACATACTATCAACAAATCTAGTTTATAATAAAAGTGACATAGGTAACGGTTGTCGGAATCCATTTGGTTCTATTTCGGCGGCTACAAAATTATGGCCCGAGAGACCGCCCTAGCCCATTATAACGCAGATAATTACGCACTTCCGTGATAAATGTCGATAAAATCGGGATCAAATAAAGAGTTCGTGAGACTGATGGGATTATTTTTGTCTTTCAATTACTATAAATGGTTACATAAGCTCTCATTTATGTGTTATACCTAAATCGTTTGCATTGCACAGGACTGAAGCAAGCAAAATGGAACACTTTTTACAGGTCGCAGAAGTATTGGTAAGTTTTTCCTGATATCTAAGAGTCTTCTTATTGCTCCAAGAGCTTTTAACGGTGAAGGAAAACATCGTAAGGAAACTGGCGTGTTGTAGAACCTAAAAAAGTTCGAGCAACACGTGTCAAGGGTCACGCAAAAAGGGCCCGCCAGCGGCCTACTTGCGGAAAAACCAGCCCGCACATCAAGTGCGGATGATAAAAATTTGCCGAATTTGCTTTCAATAAAATGACATAATGAACTTAAATTCCCAGAGAGAAAAGCGGAAGTAAGTAGATACTGACAATTTAATGTCATTTAGGGAGATGAGCCACTTAGGGGAATGTGATGATAATAGAATTAAATAAATAATTTATACTGTGAGTACGAAGATTTTTCCCCATTTAGTAATAACGAGAAGATGACTCTAAAAGGCTCGTTTACTCAAACCATAATATATTAACTCTGCATAGGGAGTTAGGGACTCAAGCTCATAATAAAAACACTTGGTTTCGAGAACTATTCTCGGATTCGGGCATATATTAATTTATTTACACAATTTAAACAAATATTTACAAAAAACACAGGAAACAGTTGAGCTATCTGCAGACCGTTACAAACGGTCTATAGATAAGTCAACTGATCCAAATCAGTGCCAAACGGTAGCGTCCCCAAGACGATGGCAGCATTGCCACACTGAATAGGCATATATTAAGCTTGAATATTTAAAACTATGTGGTTCCTATAATCACGAATATCACCACAATTTTTAAAATTTAAAACTGTGGTGTTTTAAATTACTACATAATACTTTGCAAAATCCAATAACTTTCTCTATCATTGTTCGAAATGTTACAATACGAGTGATAAGGTTTATTCCTGCGTAAAATAGTAGCCCAATTCCACCATCAGTTTGAAGGATTTCATCCGTGCATCTGCAATTGACGTTTTTAATCCAATATAGGACGGAACGGACATGCATGTCGGCCGGCCGATGGAGCATTAATAAATTAAAGGCTCAGATTTAAGCTTTCCTGCATATTAAACTTTCATCGGAAACCAGCATTTCTTGTTTAACAAGGCTAAAAGCATATTTAAATAAAATTTTCGAACGAAAAACAAGGAATAAAGTCGAAGTTGCCTAGTTCTTCTAGAGTTGGTCTCGTGAAACTGGCACCTAGACTTTTGAAGTGATCTTTTTGATACAACAGTTTTTTTGTCCAATATTTCGAACATCTGCATGCCTGAACATCTGCACGCCTCAAGTGGATGGACGCAGGGCAGTATATCATAGGGCACGTTTTTGACGTGCGTAAACTACGAGGCAATGCTTTGTTTTAGGCGACGATTAGTACTTTAGATCAGGTCGGCCAAATGCTTGTTCCATCAGCTAGTTGTATAACAAATAAATTCAATTTTAGTAGGGTTATGATAATGAAGGTAAACATACGTAGTCTATATCTAGCGTTATCTTGCAATACACCATGCCGCCCTGCATTCCTTATCAGTTGGGGGCTAGATACGGATAATGGATGTGCATGATGCAGTCCAGTCAGGCCTGACCTGATTTTGTTCCGAGCTGGCTTACCAAGCCTTTGTAAGACATGGTTCTTTAGACTTGCAAAGTGGGACTTACGATGCCGATGTCATTGCCCTAGATTGCTGAAACTTTCAGCCTTTACGTCGGTGGTATCTGATGCTAGAAGCCTAGTAACACAAATGATAGCTACCGAGTGTAAAAAGACATCTCCTGAATACATAAGGTATGTGTAGGACTAACTTTAACATCGAGTAATAGTCTTATTAAAAATGCACTAAAGGACTGAAAGCCCTTTCACCTTACTGGTTAGAAAGATCTAGTGACACGACAAGAACATTACAATTAGATACTATAAGATGATACCGCCAGTATTACCCTGAAGTAGGTGGTCCAGCCATAAAATGGGACCCCTTCATCACTTCATGAATGTCGTAAGAGGCGCCTGAAGATATGCATCAGGAGGGAGATAAGCAGCAGTATCTCTTGAGACTAACAACGGCAATGCTATTACTAATCCACATGATGGGCCTTTAATATGGGAGGCCGCTGTGAAGCGAAATAAGTCTAGCAATAGGCTTATTAAGGCTGATGCCAATGTCACCGATTATATGGAGCAAAATTTTCCAATTCTCTATTTTTGTGGTAGTATTTATTTTATCATGCTACTAGTTCGAGGTATCCCAATATTACTAGTTCGGCGAGCGCTCCGAGCGATCGTAACCAGTAACTCATCGCAGTAACACAATTTGCAGGATACGAAGTGCTCGACTAAATGTGTTTGTGTCGTGTTCGCAATAAACGTGGCCTATATTTTTTAACTAGCTTAGATTATTTACTTCATTTTGTGTTTTTTTTGTGGCTAAGAACAGTTTATGTTGAAACTTGAAGCCCATTACAACGGGATATTCACCATGGTTCTTTTTAGGTTTTGGGGTCGGAAAAAATTAAAAACTCATTGATGGATTACGGGATATTTACCTACCATGATTTGTGAGTTTATGGTCACCTATGATAGTTTCAAAATTCGTTATGGCTTTCTGGACAATTTCTTTTGTTTCAGTTTTAGGATTTCTTTAGTAATGCCTTGTAAAAATAACACCCTATTGTATCTTGGAAAGTCAACTACCTTTCTATACCTTATCCGAGCAAATATTGTTGAATACTCTATATGGATTCATTTTGAAAGTTGAAGACAGTTACATTGTACCCCAACAACGGTACTAAAGAAATTCAAGATACTTCGAAATAAGTGCTTGTGCCATTAGAGAGTTCTAGATATTTTTAAATATAAACAGGCAGTTAAACTTTAATTCTACCTGTCAGAATTCAAATTCATTTTGGACGCTTTTTATACAAACTTCTTTTGAGAGAAAACAGATTTAATCCCGCTTAGTTCAGTCCTCAAACTTGATATATCAAACAATATGATGAAATCCAGGATTACCACAGAAGCCACATTGCAAAATGTAAACGATGTGATGTAATCTAGGGTTACCACAGGAACTACAAAGCGAAATACTAAAAGGTTACCAGGTGAAGCAGAAGCGATACGATCGAATAATCCAGCTGGCAAACAAAGGCAAGTGGCATTTATAAACCCCAAAGGTAAGATAAAGAAGGCATTTAATATTTGAGTTTTTGAGGTCATTAAAATCTTGTATATTTAAGATCGCGGCCTCCTCCACACAAAAGATCTTAAAACCGGATCACAGGTCATCACCACGACCTCATGATTAAGCCGATGAAAGCAACAACAAAGAATCTTTGAGCAATATGGAGCATCCCATTCAAAGAGTGACCTACTTTTAAGAATATTCCAGAACAAAAGAACAAGGCCTTTTTTAGACGAAAATGATTAAAATGGGAAAGTTTTGAAGCTTGATTTAATTAACCAGATTTCCCAATGAACTAATTAAAAATGGCCATTGTCTATTTAAACATCCGGCAGAAATTCAGTGGGCGATTATAGAAAGCTGCGTCCGCTCATTCAATAGCAAACAAATGGTGAAAACGAGAGTCGAACTATCATTTTATTTCCAATTCGGCCGTCTAAATTTTAGCAACATAGGTTATATGGCGTATACCATTAACATAACATTCTTGACAGAAGGAGTAAATCGAGAGACACATGGGCACGAAGAAGACAAAATTGAAGACCCATTTGATATACAAATGTTGATTTATTCAAACTAGCGAACATCCTGGAAAAGTCATAGGTGATAGGAAACAAAGATATAGAAAGCAAAAGTATACTCCAGTTTTCTTTTTTTACCACAAAATACGATTCCTGTTAATTACATCAAAAAACATAACGTAACTAAAATCGTCTTACAATAATTGTTTTGCAACAAACAGACATGCAAAGTCCCTTTTCCCGGTGATTTGCCGATTTGAAATATGCGTAATTTCGAAATCCCGAACAATATAAATAGGTATACTTACTTTTATTTGTTTGATTGAAAGCAGATTTTAAACGTAGGCAGCATCGTGTAGTATTGCGAACGTGACTGCAATATCGATGTACAATTTGGCATTCGATTCGGATCTGGACTGACACGTTTTTCGTGTTTGGAATCAAGATAATGCCGTTGTGTTGGTTCAACTGTATTGTGAGTAAACGTGAGAATTACGGTAAAATTCAATGAAAGTTCAGAACGAAATTAAAGAGAACATTAAAATGATGTTAGTGCTTATAGTTTTAATACTCCTAGGCACGGATAAAAGATTCCTTGGTAGAATTTATGTCACAGGCTGTCATGTTTTTGGGGACTTATTCCCCAAAAACATGACAGCCTGTGACATAAATTCGTAGATACGCGTGTAGATTTGCATAACATCAATTTGTAAACGAAAAATAAGGCTAATCATAAATTGCCCTGAACTTTATCGCATGGGTAAAATACATAACTCAAGACGAGAATATAATTCTAGAGTCGTAGACGTAGGTTTCATCGATAAAGTATTTATGTTAAGACATGGTTTATTAAGTCCCTTCACTAGCTCCTACAATAGAAGCGTAGGCTGCATTGAGAAACTCGAACACCTTATAGATCAAACGATAGGCCCTAATTTAGCAACCGTAATGCTTTTCAAATGCCACTCCCACTCTCCCTTTCGTACTTACTGATTTAGCGAAAATAAAAAGAGACGGAGGTAAGAGGATTATTTAGACTAAGAAGTTCACGAGTTCGTTATAATTTCTGTAAGGGTGCGAAATGAGACAGGTGATATGGTATGGAAGCAATAGCATGGATTTGTTCCGAAACAATGAATTGAAACGTGATTACAAATAAAAATATTTAGCCAATTGGAAAAGCTTTCATGATAAAGAAACTATCATTGATAAATTACAAAAAATGTAGCAGACGTTTGAGCAATCTCCCCATCTCAGTTGATAAAAACCAGTTACGCCACACTCCAAAATATGCAGTGCCCTGAGGCAGTCAAATAAACCATATGATTAACCAAGAACTTGATTATATCTGAACAGCCCACATCAGTCACAGACATAATCAGCTAATCATGAGGTTACGAAACAGTCGAAAACCAGAGCGACCCACTTTCTTCACACTTGACCTTGAATAGGTCGCCCACGCGATTTATGAATTGACAAATCGCGTCCGTTCTAATAACGAACCCTCCCTTGGCTATGGTTAATCTGGTAATTACGAACATGTTTATTCTTGCTATTACTTTGGAACTGGTTTTTGATGCTTGACAAATTGATTGATAACTAGAAACTCTTCACCAAAAACTGGAATGTGGGTAGACTCTCATCCTCCTTTCGCATTCATGGTTTTTAATGGTTCCGTAGTATTGAGTTTAGTATGATTAATTTTATTGTGTCCGTTGTTTTTGGTGAGAGTTCGGTGCTCGCTGTCATATTTGACAGCGTTACACTGATCGCCACCGCAGAACGCTTACACAGCATTGCCTTGAGCACATTTAAGCGTTCTGCGGTTGCGATCAGTGAAACGCTGTCAAATATGACAGCGATATTTGACAGCGTCTCACTGATCGCCATCGCCGTCGCCTAGACCTAGATGTGTGCAAGTCTTAAGTACTCAAGATAAATTACTACTACGGAGAGTAAGGGCGCTTGTACACGCTAAGAAAAAACGCCAGGTCTACCCAAGAATTCGTGTCGTAACTAGAAAATAACTATGTACACTGCTCGCAGCGGTGCACGAAAAAAATCTTATCTGCGCAAGACACGACGCGGCGAACGTTGTTGCGTTTTCGTGTGTGGAAAAGACAAAATTCTTGTCGTCTACACGAAGAATTTGTCTTGTCTGCCGCAGGAACGGCAAATTTTCTTAGCGTGTACAAGCGCTCTTAGTCTACGGAGAGTAAGTATATAAGACTCGAATAAGCCTAGCTAAACCTAATTAAATCACCAAATTGTTGACTGATACCGTAAGTATGTCGTATATAATCATAATTTTCTGTGCTGATACGCTTACCCGTCACTCCTTTGCATCTCATAACTTTGCTAAAATGTTGACGAAATACTGAACTAATCCAGCCAGCTGCTGGATACGCCTATTTATTCTTACGTCCATCTAAAATTAAAAAGCGTCTCAGTTCACGATTACGGGGTTTGGCAATCCGCCAGAGTTGTGATGATACAAGGTCTGAGGATGTCTGACCTGTAGTTTATTTTATGTCTACCACTAGTCAATCATCAAATCGCTCGTCAGCGGTAGCTAGCTTACGACTGAGATTCCCAGATTCGTTTTCTGTCATTTTGGGAAGACACATAGCTTTTTCATTTTAACTGTTTTTCTGTTGTTATTTTGAGTTCTATTTTGTAATTTCGGTGGGTTCGTCGATTGACTGGGGAATCGACGATGGACGGTAAAAACGGTAGAAACCAAGCCGTAGTTTGTTGCCTGTTCTTCGGCTTGGTCGCGTGGAACTGGCACCGAGACTCACCTAGCTTTAAGACGTTTCAAAGTGACCCGATACAACTGAATAAATACATATTTGACTTTGACTTTCATCATGAATACTCAGGCTATTTATTGAAATTATCAAAGGCCGTATCTAAACGCCCTTTAATTAAATGAAAGCTGCCTCACAAGGCTGGAATATTAATCCTATTGCCTTGCCTACGAGGTTCCCCATAAATCCTCAGGGAACAGTTCATCCTCCTTTACCGTAACTAACTCTAAGCGCCTGATGTGAATATCAACACTTTCAACCGAACAGGTGAGGTTGTAAATTATGTCATCGAAGGTTACGGTTAAACTAATAAGTATTTGCTTTCAGTGTTAATTCGTTTTAATCTATACTAATATTATAAAGAGGAAAGATTTGTATTTTTGTATGTTTGTAATGAATAAACTCAGAAACTGCTGAACCGATTTCAAAAGTTCTTTTACCATTGGAAAGCTACATTCACCCTGAGTAACATCGTCTATATTTATGCGTTTAAAAAATAAATGTCTACCCGTGAGAAGCCGGGACAGGCCGCTAGTAAGTTATAATATGCGTGACTGGTGGCAAAAATCCAAGGATTCCAGGGCATGTACCGACTTTATCATAATCATCCTGAAGAAGCTGATCTGTTGGGCATAGGCCTCCTCTACACATTTCCCAGCAGAACGTTTCTTAGCTCGTCTACCGACCGACTTACTGAACCATAAAAAAACTTTATGCTTTATAATGTTTATAGACTGTAGAATACCTGACCTAATAAATCTTAAAACTTAAGCCAGTAGAAACTTTTATTTCACTTTTTTTTTAACCAATTTACCTATTACATGCCGAGAAAAAGTACAATGGTACTGGGAAAATATGAATGTTCTACGAAAAAGGTTTACCGGTTTCTGAGAAGGGGATTCTAAGAGGGTTTTAGCAGGCTAGGCACTTAGGACGAGTGCGTGGTAAATGCGAATGTTTTTTCTTCCATATTCCACCAAATCTTTTTACAACTTAAATCATATTTTTTCATATTTTCTAATCCCTATTATGGACACAACTAGTTTAAGGTTAGAATATAACGAATTAAGGAGTCTGTGACTGGTATATTCAATAATGTGGTGTAATTTTTCAGTGATCCATTCAGTTACATAGTTTTTTTGAAAAATTACCAAAAATTTAGATTTTAAAAGCACCAGAGGTGTGGACCACCATCAGTGCACCTTTGTACCGAGCACGCCACTCAAATGTATTGGATGCGAAGCTTTGTTACGGTACAATAGAGCAGAACAAAGTCAACAGCACCATGAATATGCAACGGCAGGTGCCCGGCAGCGTTACATTGAAAGTGCTCTATTTAACGTACACGATACGATCCAAAGCATAAGAGATCACTAGCAGACGCAAGGTAAAATACCGAAATCCAAGAAGGAGAAATGTCACTTATGTATGTCTGATCAACCAACAGACATTTGGTCTCTGGATGAGTGGGGTAAAGAAGATAATTTAGACCCAAATCTTACAACTATTGGCGATCCTGCAAAATTTTCAACAAACACAACTTTTTTTTCTTTTAGCTTTATTCCCAGGCTACCCTATCAAGAAATGCAGCGTGAGTGCAATGCATTACTCCATTGCGTCCCGTTTATGAGATGAAGAAATCTGTTAGGAAATTGTAAAAAGACCCAAAGTCCTGGTATTCAGAGCACGTAATCAGATATGGAGCGGTGAATATACCAACTTTTGTTACGTAAATTATTGATTCAGTTGTCCAAATAATTACATTTGAATGGCTGTGTTCCCTTTACGTTCGGAAAAATTAAATAAAATGAATGGAGTTTGGAACTGATTGGAGTTTTGTTACACGCTTTTACACAGAAGTAGCTTTTATTGACCATCTAGCTATCCAAGATTCTTCAAACAAATGTACTTTGATAATTAAGAGCACCTATATTGGGGATTCCGTGTCTACACAGTGAAACAGCTGTGAACGGCGAGCTGTTCTAAATCGCCCTTTATCTTGCCCGAAAGGAGCCCCCTACCAGGACGCAATTTATCCAACAATCCTTTCATCCCTATACAAACACACACTAGCAGATAACTAAACACTTATATGTACCTACGCATTATATCTACTCTAGACGTCTATTAAGGTCACGAACATCGATTCTTGGACAGTTATTTTCAAGACATAAAAGATCACACTCACATAAGCAAACATCAGTACTACAACACATGTGCTTAGTATTTGTACAGATGTATTTGCCTATAAAGTCTTTAGAGAGCTGCTCTTGACATTACGCTAATGAGTGTTTGCATCAGTTTGTCTGGCATTGGGTGGAATTGTAGTCATGTTGTGATTATGGTGAAATAAAAGCAGTTTCATGGGTTGTCGAATTTATCTACAGGGTATTAAGTAAGACCGCCTATTGTTTTTACAAATAGTATTTTTTTAAGTTTTTTATGTACCATTGTTTGTGAGCAATAAAGTAT
This sequence comes from Thera britannica, assembly GCA_939531255.2. NCBI lineage: Eukaryota > Metazoa > Arthropoda > Insecta > Lepidoptera > Geometridae > Thera > Thera britannica. The sequence goes on from OW618045.2 coordinate 7,156,086, forward strand.
TTTGTATCTTGTATCAATTAAAATTCTCGATCATCGTAATTTGATATTCCTCAGAGTAAGAAGAATATTAGTTAAAGTGCTGTTAGGTGGGTAGTATAAGTTTCACTGGCCAACTCACATTCTATGATATAGGTTTGCGCTATATCCAGTAGAGCTCAACCCTAATAGAGATTCCAGAGGTTTATTTAACCCTGAATTGATTTTCCCTAAAACTTAAACGGATCAAAGACTCGCCGCTGAAGACTTTGATGAAGCCAAACCAATTCAAAATAGTGGGCAGCATATCTGCAGTAAAGAGACAATACCGCATGAAGTTGTGTAATAGACATGGTAGTAAGTTTCATAACGGAACAGCCGCAGTTACTCGTGTTACAACTAACAACCTAATTGCGAAGGAAAGAAACCCATCCGCTATGATGAAACCGAATGTATGATGGAAGTAAAGGTTTATAATAATTAGCGTCTATCGGAACCGCTGATGCCTTTGATCAAACAATGTTGGATGAGGTTGCTTCACACCGGGGTTTATTTATGGATAAGAGAAACAAAAAGATTTCCAGTCTTTTTTTACTCGTAATCGGAATTACGTCAAACCTTGGTAGCACTAGTGCAGATAAAGCTACTACCAACTGAATAGACTTAGTTTTTTACCCAGTCTTAAAAAATAAACTGTCGACAGCTGATAAAAGATTTAGATGGGTACAGGAACGCATTGTCAAGAAAATTATGGCCGGCTGTAAAGCGTCTATTGTGAGACATAAATAGCATTCAACGACTTATTCGTACCCGTAAGGAAAGAAACGCCCAGCCGGCTGTCGGCAATCTTCTGTGAGCCTGTGCCTGCAGCTAGATGAAATATAGACTGGAGTCTTATCTTATTGTATAATTCCCTTTTAAGATTAGAATTGTGTCATTGCCTTTGAATTTTAGGAAGTTGAGCAACGTTCAGGATTGGTAGCAAATAGAGGATCTATCCTATGAACACTTCCATTTCGAACAAGTCAAGAGAACAAGTCTCTGGTATAGAAGTCATTAAGCCGCTGTGGAGAGCTTTGGGAGGTTTAGCTTAGTCACTGGAGTCCTATCCTATCCTAGACAAGATACTTAGACTATCTTTAATAATATCATTTTTGCGTTCGTTATCTTCCAGCAGCTGTGTCGAAACTAGGTCATGCAATAATCAAAATCATTCCAACTTCATCCCATTCAATGCAAATTATAGCTCGTTTTTCAGAATCCTTCACGCGATTACCATATTTGCCAACACGTCATCGTAAAACAACCAAAGCTCGTTATGAAACCTCGAATTAAGTACGCTCACATTTCGGCCCAGTGGCCCAAGTAAAAAGTTATTCAATTCAAGCTTCGGGTTACCGTGTTGGCATTTTTGGCGTACTGCCAGCCCTCCCCGTTTGTTACGTTTTGTGACAACTGGGTAATATGGTTGTGTACGTTGTGTAACTCAGTTGTTGAAGTTACGTGGTTAGAGTATGTTCTATGTGCATTTTCATCATCATACCGCAAACCACTTTAGTGTATAACAGCTTTTTATTGCTATGCTGTTTCTAATCGCATTCAATACTGGCAGATACGCTGTATGTATCATTCATATCGTTCAGTTGAATAGCTTCTGCAAAGCTAAAGGATCCTGTGACAGCAATATCAATCATTTCAATACAATTTCATATTAAAACAAATTACAAGACAGCCATTGCTAATTTTGATTGGGTCAGCAGGGTCACTTCCACTAAACCACCAGCTGAATCTTCGAGTTAATCAATTCAAAACCAGAACAGCTGACTGGAGAATGATATTGCAATTCACAAACTGACAGAGTTTGAAGGTTGCGATAACTTACATCTTGCACCATCCGCAAAGGGTCACGATACCGCTACGCCAGCCACGGCGGCGCCACCGCATCTAAAGATAATGAGCGCGAATCGCGAACCGGTACCAATACCTCATACCCACTGTTAGTATCTGTGACAATACTGGTAGAAACTTGATCAGCTGTGACAATACCGACAGGAACTGTCGCTAAGCTGTGCCAGTACTGTTATATCGTTTCGGTTACGCAAGCGATGACATTTTGCAATAGAGATAGCTGGATTCATTGATTAGGGTTAGGGTTGATGCCTTGGTGGTCGGAGATTGATGGGTTACGTTCATTAATCATATAGAAATGTCTTTCCCAGGGGGAGACAAGAAACCGCAGCCAAATCATTGACCTAAGCAAGCATATACTAACGTCACTATAACACATCAATCACATGGTATATTAATTTACCAGCCCTTTCGTAATTTGGTTGTAATAGATTACTCAGTCAACAATTTCAAAGAAGCTGAAGACAAGAATAGCTCAGCACAGCCACCGAAGTTCAATGTGAACTTTAGAATACACAATTCGACTATTCCAGTTCTGCTTTCATACAATCATAGAGTTTCCTACAAAGAACAGCTTGTTAAAACTTCTAGCATGCTCTCAATCAACATCCCTGACATTTCCAGAACTATCGCTCACGAACTATAGTAGCACGTTCGCCGTGACTGGTAGTTCCGATCATTCATCAAATACCTAAGATTTGTTCCCGAAGTTAGCATTCTAGCTGGGTAGCAGAACAAAATGTCATAATAAAGTATCGTCACATTATGCTGCGATCGTGGTAAAAATATTGCTAGTAGCTTTTACTAGCTTTACGCATTGTACAGTTAGAACACAAAAAAAAACCCACGACATTGGCGTTCTTGTCTGATAAAGTCCAAGATTTATATAACTGGAGAATAAACTATCGATTTCAGTTCTCAATTTTGAAATCTAGTTGCGCAGAGAAATGGTGAAGGTATTACGAGTAATGATAAAGTTTGGTTGATATATTGAGGATTTGGTAACGAACGAAGCAGTTAACACGCGAAACTTGGAAATAACTTTTGCAAAATTCACAGATGTAAATTGTTTTTTATCTCTTGTTTACAATTTCTTACTGAACTATACTTAATAATTAATTTAATGGTGGAGCGAAACGGGATGAAGAATTCTGTCTCACATGATAAAAAAAACGTGGGTAACAGATACAACGTTTTCAAGACACGGTTGACCTAATATTGTGGCAAAAATGGTCGTTTTTGAATGAAATATTACAGCACACAGCTCTATGAAACAGTTCAAATTGATACACAAATCAACCACAACACAGCTGACGTCATGAGACGCAGTGCTGGCTATTATATTGAACGAGCTAGAACAAAGTTAGAAATTAGTTTTATCTGCAGGTTCCCACAGGATCTTGCTAGTTTCCTCAAAGTTCTCAGCGGGCGTTGAGTTTTATGGATAGCAGTTGTTCGAGCGTAAAGCGCTAGAACCAGAAAACTTTTACGATTATTACATTTTGTAAGAATTAATGATTTTTTGGATGGAGTTTGAGTGGAAACATAAGTTTTTTTGCTCCAGTCCTAGTTGTGTGCGAGTTGATTTAAAGTTCAGATGCGTACATTATGTATTTATTTGTATGAAACGAAACACCTATCATAGAAAATGAAATAGGCTTAAAACTGTAAAATCCCCAGATAGATGTTCCCACGGATCTGTTGAAGAAACTGATGTTATTTTACTTAATGTTCAACTTACGTACCTCAATAAGTAGTAAATTGACACCCAGCAGTGGGCTTTACCATTTACTTTCAATCCACCTAATGCGTTCTAGATACGTGAATCTGGCCGATCTAATGACTGGTTCGGTGTCAGTGTCCAAGTATGGAAAGTTGTCGTCTGCAATAAAGCCGTTTGCAAGCGTAGCATGTTCATCAGTACCATGGTATAGAAATGTATCAAGTTAAAGGCTGGTCAGACATGGCGACTCCTAACAGACTCTTGAGAATATATATCAATTTTAAGATCATAGTGTAGGCTCTTCCTAACCCTTTCCCGACCGGTCAAATTATTTTAGCCAAGGTATCATAAAGCAAAGCTCGAATTCCCATAACATTTATCCAGTTAGACTATCAGGGTGGATAATATTTGTGAAAGGATTTGATGAAAACCGTGCTCAATGGCCAATATTTTCAAAGCCCCCGAGCGGTTCCAGAAAATCTAGGAATAAAGATATTAAAGCTTTTGAATTTTATTTGCACTGGCGACCACGAGACGTGGCGATTCAATAGGAAGATGGACCGAGAAACGTGATCCATTCTTTGCCGCAATAATTCTGGAATTGCTCTTGAGGAGAACATAGACAAAATTGAAAAATAGACTACATAATGTGAGTAACAGAAAAGCATTTAAAAAAGTAGAACCCAGAAGGTGTAATTTTCTAACAAGACTACAGCAAAATAATTCAGAATTCCGAAGAATACAGCAAAACAAATAATTTCTCAAGATATAACATTTAAGCAGTAAATCGTCCCAAGGCAGCATCCGTTGCTGCCCTTTCTACAACCGGACTTCTTTCTATTTAAAGAGCATACAATACAACCTAAAAATAAACAATTTCAGATTATAATAAAGGCATCGGTATGCAAAACCACGTAGGATAAGAGATATCGCACAAATGCCGACATGTTTGATGTCATCACGCGAAATAAAGGTGCCTTTATCACTAAATATTCAACGACCTCAATTGGATGGGTGGAATAAATTAATGTGATTGTCTTATACCTTTCTGCTAGTATCTGAGTTAATTAAGCTCTTATCTATAGTGAGGCAAGGTTATTGTTTGTAAACTTTTAATTGGTACATTTAGAACAGAGCATGATGACGGAATAATGTATGCAAGCCGAATCTAGCCAGTATTGTATTGCCTTCTACACACGACTGATATCAGAACAATCTTCATCCCAGTCAGCACATTGCTTCTTTTCAATTATGGATTATCATTTACCATATCACCAACACATCTTTGAATTTGATCTCCAAAAAATCTAACTACTGAGATCATAGACTCAACTGCTCATTCAGAGTCAGTCAATTAAGAGACTTATCAAGGCCTTTATAATTATCAGGATAAGCTGATAAGATCATTAGTATGATATAAAGGTGGTCTACATAAGGATAATCCGTATAATCCTTACACGGTACCCACCATCTCATTTGTAGGGACAATTTGACACGAAACGGGGCTCAGACAAAGGGTTGTCGGGCATTTGGTATTCTCAACACGCAAACTTCATTGGAAAGAGGGAAAAGATACAGCGGAGCGTGAATGCTGAAAGTATAGTCTTTGTTGATCATACCTGGTATGAAATGCTGGTTCAGCTGAGAGTATTCTTCTGACCTATAATTAATTCAACAGTAGTATACCCTTTGGTATTTCTCTTAAGAGCGAGTCGAGTAAACCAGGCGGACGGAAAATAGGTATTTACTGCGGCTCGCTAGTTGTGTGCGTACTCACGCACACAATGATAGGTTCGCTCGACGCCGTTTACACCTAGTGTGGCAAAAGTAGGTAACCCATGATTTGAAAAAAATGTTGTTTGGTTGAGTGACTTATAGAGACGAAATTTTGTTTACGTTATGCCAGAAAGTAAAATTCATCTCTCTAAAAAAAACAATCTGAGGTCAGTTGACAAAATAATTACATTTTCATTTCACTTTTCTTTTAGGTTTTTTAATAATAGTAATAAATAATAAATATTGTGCACAATCCACTCCACACTATCTAGCCTCAAACCAAGCAGAGTTTATACTATAGGAACCAGACAGCTGATATAATACTTAGCATATATTTTTTTTTTTTAATACATACTTAAAATACAATATAACACCCAGACAGAGAACAAACATTTGTATTCACCAAACAAATGTTTCTTCTCCGTGGGGATCGAACCCACGACCTACAGCGTAGAAGGCAGAGCTACTACTAACTAAGCTGAAGGCCAGGTTTTCGTTTCATTTTCAACTATATTTGCATATTTGTGAATAATATTTTTGGTGGTAAGTTCATACCCCGCTAAGCAGCAAAAGCTGAGCCAGGGCCTATTTGGCATAACATGTACCTAGCGCGGGACGTAGTTGTTTTTTTTTATTATGTGCTAAGATAGCAAGTAATTACTCAATTATTTGTGTTAGAATTTTTTGTTCATATTTTAGTTTTGATTTTGTCAATGTTCCGCTCTGTGTACCTATGTTATGTTAAATAATATTTCTTTCTTTCATACTTTCATTCATTTTGGATCCAAGATGGCAGCTTCATTTTTATCCTAAATAAATGATAATTATGGGTATCGATTTAGAGGTTGTTGGGGGCTCTGATTGTGGATTTGACATTCATTTTTGAATCCAAGATGGCGGATTCTTTTTTTTTCATAAATATTTGATATGGGTATCGTTTAATGGGTTTTTGGGGGTGCTGATTCCGAATCTGCCATTCATTTTTGAATCCAAGATGGCGGATTCTTTTTTTTTCTTAAATATTTGATATGGGTATCGTTTTATGGGTTTTTGGGGGTGCTGATTTTGAATCTGGCATTCATTTTTGATTCCAAGATGGCGGATTCTTTTTTTTCTTAAATATTTGATATGGGTATCGTTTTATGGGTTTTTGGGGGCGCTGGTTCCGAATATGCCATTCATTTTTGATTCCAAGATGGCGGATGTTTTTTTTCTTTAATATTTGATATAGGTATCGTTTTATGGGTTTTTGGGGGTGCTGATTTTGAATCTGCCATTCATTTTTGATTCCGAGATGGCGGATGTTTTTTTTTCTTAAATTTTGATATGGGTATCGTTTTATGGGTTTTTGGGGGCGCTGGTTCCGAATATGCCATTCATTTTTGATTCCAGGATGGCGGTTTTTTTTTTTTTTAATATTTGATATGGGTATCGTTTTATGGGTTTTTGGGGGCGCTGGTTCCGAAGCTATTTTTTTTAATTGACTTAAATAAAAAAAAAATAGCTTCGGAACCAGTTGTAACGTAATGGTTACATGTTAAAAAAAAAAAAAAAAAAAAAAAAAAAAAAAAACCTTGCATCTAATATATAAAGTACAGAAAATCAAGTAAAAAACACAAATGCAAGTACCTGTAAAGATTCCTTTTTAAAACATAATAATAGTAAGCTAAAAATATTTAACTTAATAGCTACTTTTCATTCATAAAAAATCATTTATAGAAACAGAAAAATGTAATTATTTTGCTACTTTCGTAACAAAGAATAAATTTACAAAAGCAAACACCTACAAAGTTACCTACAACAGAAAAAATAATAATAGGCGAAAAAGAATCATCGTAATAGCTACTTTTCATACATAAACTTAGCAAACTAAGAAATTTCATGTACTTGTTGTACTCATACGTACTCTAAGGTACTTCATGTACTTAGATCGTATTCCAACAATCACGTTTATGTTGAAGGGAGCAAAAGGTTGTCTGTCTTGCTCGCTCCACAAGGAGCGCCCATTACAAAAAAACTGAACAATTTCTAGCGTTGCCAACTTACGACGATTGCACGATATTTTTCCGGTTGCCACCAAAAGTGTCTCAAACTGCATTATTTTCGTAGGCTTGCATAAATACTCAGTCGCCGAAGCACCGTCATCATACCACAGTTGAGCCTCGCCAAGTCGCGATTACTAGCTACTATATCCTCGTATAGGACATCAAAGTACCTAGGTATTATCGTGCATTGTTCGTATATAAAGTGAACGTGATTTCACCCATAGGAATCTATAACTAGCTCAGTCTTCGTAAGTGATAGGAAGCTTATTATCAAATCAGTGAAACCCCCATCTTGGGTAAGTGTGAACAATACGTTTCTCTAATCCACTGTAGGAATAGGTAACTTGTAGCATCTTGTAATAAGTAGGGTTCTATCGCTAATAGCAAACGCTTGCATTTTACCCGCACCGTACTTACGATCTCATGTTTTAATTTCATGTATGTGAATCAGCTTGCCATGTCATGCTTATGTACCTATTATAGCTGCTTGGAGGAATCTTCGTGTTTTCCTCTATGATTTGAAGGGCATCCAAATGCTAGCTACATTTTATTTAACTTGTCATAAAAATACGCCCGTCATATTATCACCCTAATTTTTATGGCGAGGTAGGTAGTTCATAAAAAATATCTGTATAAAATACTTGCCTTGTTATTTAGGATTTATATCAAAATGCATTTCATTTCATTTCATTACTTTTATTGTACATAGGTCACTTATGTGCTTTTATTTCGTTATCTAGTAACAAAACATGTAAACTCGCTCTGCTTATTCTTAGCTAGACCACCTCACATTATATACCTAGGCATTCCCCTAAAGAGCGGTTTTCTTCCTGAGGTGGTCACGCTTAATATTGGACAACAGATATTAATCTGGACGTCATTCCAGGGTTTCACGGCGCTACGCGTTTTACGCTTACGCTACTTCTCACCACCACCACTCCATGCTGCACTGATGAGCTGCTAGCGGAGTGCTACTACTTACCAGCAGCGGCCGCTTCGCTGCCAATCCCCTGCCCGCCTGGCCGAACACCTGCCAAGGACACCCTGGATCTGCGCTGATCGACCTTCTCGTCTCCTCACGTCGCGCTAATACCAGGGGAGTGCCGTACTACCCAAACTAGAGTTAAGCGGGCCATAGAATCCACGACCTTGAGTTTTTAAATAAATAATTTTACTGTGTTGACACTTGTTTACATTCATAAACCCGTAGATACGTCACACAGTGCCGCATTTTTTGGTTTTGGTTTTGTTATTTTGTTGATTGGTTGAGTGACTGAGGGAGATGAATATTGTCTATGTTAATTAAATCAGATCATAATTATTGTTCATTACTTTTTCTTCTACCTGCCATTATCTCCCTTTATGTGGCGTCAGCACAACGAGTTTTCCTTCTGCGTTCCCTTCTGTCATCCGTCATAGCTGCATTCCTCTCTTACCGATGTTACCTTTCACACATCTATGTTTCCTTTGGTCTACCTCTACTCACATATCCATCCACATCCATATTCATCACTCATAAAGTCACATGACTTTCATCTCTCCTAATAATAATTATTACTCAGAAATAAAAATTATAGTCAGTTTGCATACTAAATACAGTTTATTGCAGTTTTCTTTTGTTTGTTTTAGTTTCATTTTCAATTATTTTCCTTTTCGCTGTCGTTTTGACGATTTTTTTATTTATCGCTTCTAGAATATATTTAGGTTCTTTGATTTCCATTAGCCTATCTAATCTAGAATCAATAATCTCTGGCAGTAAACAATCAAAATAAAATGTTATCAATTTTCCTTCCATCATACACCAAAATTCTTTATCTTCCTCTACTTGTTCAACTTTCATGTCTACGTCAGTCCAAACAGCAAATATGCATGTTTTCTTTGTGTGACGTGTAATTGCCCTTGTGCCTGAAAATACCAATCATGTTTTGGCACCCCCAAAAACCGCTAAAACGATACCGATATCAAATATTTAAGAAAAAAAAACATCCGCCATCTTGGAATCAAAAATGAATGCCAGATTCAAAATCAGCACCCCCAAAAACCCATAAAACGATGCCCATATCAAATATTTAAGAAAAAAAAACATCCGCCATCTTGGAATCAAAAATGAATGTCAGATTCAAAATCAGCACCCCCAAAAACCCATAAAACGATACCCATATCAAATATTTAAGAAAAAAAAGCATCCGCCATCTTGGAATCAAAAATGAATGGCATATTCGGAACCAGCGCCCCCAAAAACCCATAAAACGATACCCATATCAAATATTTAAGAAAAAAAAGAATCCGCCATCTTGGATTCAAAAATGAATGGCAGATTCAAAATCAGCGCCCCCAAAAACCCATAAAACGATACCCATATCAAATATTTAAGAAAAAAAAAACATCCGCCATCTTGGAATCAAAAATGAATGGCATATTCGGAACCAGCACTCCCAAAAACCTATAAATCGATACCCATATCAAATATTTAAGAAAAAAAATAATCCGCCATCTTGGATTCAAAAATGAATGGCAGATTCAAAATCAGCGCCCCCAAAAACCCATAAAACGATACCCATATCAAATATTTAAGAAAAAAAAGAATCCGCCATCTTGGATTCAAAAATGAATGGCATATTCGGAACCAGCGCCCCCAAAAACCCATAAAACGATACCCATATCAAATATTTAAGAAAATAAAAACATCCGCCATCTTGGATTCAAAAATGAATGGCAGATTCAAAATCAGTGCCCCCAAAAACCCATAAAACGATACCCATATCAAATATTTAAGAAAAAAAAAACATCCGCCATCTTGGATTCAAAAATGAATGGCATATTCGGAACCAGCACTCCCAAAAACCTATAAATCGATACCCATATCAAATATTTAAGAAAAAAAATAATCCGCCATCTTGGATTCAAAAATGAATGGCAGATTCAAAATCAGCGCCCCCAAAAACCCATAAAACGATACCCATATCAAATATTTAAGAAAAAAAAGGATCCGCCATCTTGGATTCAAAAATGAATGGCATATTCGGAACCAGCGCCCCCAAAAACCCATAAAACGATACCCATATCAAATATTTAAGAAAAAAAAAACATCCGCCATCTTGGATTCAAAAATGAATGGCAGATTCAAAATCAGTGCCCCCAAAAACCCATAAAACGATACCCGTATCAAATATTTAAGAAAAAAAAAACATCCGCCATCTTGGATTCAAAAATGAATGGCATATTCGGAACCAGCACTCCCAAAAACCTATAAATCGATACCCATATCAAATATTTAAGAAAAAACATAATCCGCCATCTTGGATTCAAAAATGAATGGCAGATTCAAAATAAGCGCCCCCAAAAACCCATAAAACGATACCCATATCAAATATTTAAGAAAAAAAAGGATCCGCCATCTTGGATTCAAAAATGAATGGCATATTCGGAACCAGCGCCCCCAAAAACCCATAAAACGATACCCATATCAAATATTTAAGAAAAAAAAAACATCCGCCATCTTGGATTCAAAAATGAATGGCAGATTCAAAATCAGTGCCCCCAAAAACCCATAAAACGATACCCGTATCAAATATTTAAGAAAAAAAAAACATCCGCCATCTTGGATTCAAAAATGAATGGCATATTCGGAACCAGCACTCCCAAAAACCTATAAATCGATACCCATATCAAATATTTAAGAAAAAACATAATCCGCCATCTTGGATTCAAAAATGAATGGCAGATTCAAAATCAGCGCCCCCAAAAACCCATAAAACGATACCCATATCAAATATTTAAGAAAAAAAAGGATCCGCCATCTTGGATTCAAAAATGAATGGCATATTCGGAACCAGCGCCCCCAAAAACCCATAAAACGATACCCATATCAAATATTTAAGAAAAAAAAAACATCCGCCATCTTGGAATCAAAAATGAATGGCATATTCGGAACCAGCGCCCCCAAAAACCCATAAAACGATACCCATATCAAATATTTAAGAAAAAAAAACATCCGCCATCTTGGAATCAAAAATGAATGGCATATTCGGAACCAGCGCCCCCAAAAACCCATAAAACGATACCCATATCAAATATTTAGGAAAAAAAAGAATCCGCCATCTTGGATTCAAAAATGAATGCCAGATTCAAAATCAGCACCCCCAAAAACCCATAAAACGATACCCATATCAAATATTTAAGAAAAAAAAACATCCACCATCTTGGAATCTAAAATGAATGCCAGATTCAAAATCAGCACCCCCAAAAACCCATAAAACGATACCCATATCAAATATTTAAGAAAAAAAAGAATCCGCCATCTTGGATTCAAAAATGAATGGCATATTCGGAACCAGCGCCCCCAAAAACCCATGAAACGATACCCATATCAAATATTTAAGAAAAAAAAGAATCCGCCATCTTGGATTCAAAAATGAATGGCAGATTCAAAATCAGCGCCCCCAAAAACCCATAAAACGATACCCATATCAAAAAATTAATGGCATATTCGGAGCCAGCGCCCCCAAAACCCCATATCAAAAGTTTATGACAAAAAAAAATCCACCATCTTGGATTAAAAAATTAATGGCAGATTCGGAACCAGCGCCCTCAAAAACCTATAAAACGATACCAATATCAAATATAAAAAAAATGAATCCGCCATCTTGGATTAAAAAATGAATGGCATATTCGGAGTCAGCGCCCCCAAAACCCCATATCAAAAATTTATGACAAAATAAGAATCCGCCATCTTGGATTAAAAAATGAATGGCAGATTCGGAACCAGCGCCCTCGAAAACTTATTAAACGATACCAATATCAAATATAAAAAAAAATGAATCCGCCATCTTGGGTTTTCGATTCGCCTGACCAAAAAAACTTGGAACAATACCAACATCAAATTTGAAATACGAAAATAATCTATACCTACATATGTACATATTTTTATCGAAATTTTTTTTCCGGAACAGAGCGCCACTTTTCTTCTTAGAATATCTTTCTTTTCGCTTTCCCATTGTTCCCTAAACAGAGTAAATATTTATAGGTACATCACATTTTTTTGAGCAATAAAAAGCATAGATAATAAAAAATGGCTTACCTCACTTTACCTGTTTGCAGCTGTGTGTACATACACATAAGATCGCGTTTGCTAGTTGGCTCGCGTCGCCTCGCAAAGAGACGTGCTCCCACTCTGAGCTCTCGTGGTGGACTGAATTTCCGCGAGCGTTCGTCGCGTATATATTCAACTTCGCGCGTCCATAGTAAATTTGTATGGCGGATTTGAGATGCTTTTTTAAAAAATTCATAACTAAATAACTAAGTGATTTATTAAAAATCGAAAAAGGACTAATTGTAGACTAAACATTTGAGATTAATTCGAATTAAAGTTTGTTCATAAAATCAACAGTGTAACATGACATTTTTTAATAACGCCGACATACGATTTGTCAAATTTTACCTATCTGTGTTTATTTAATTATATATAATTTTTTTTTTTTGTTACGGAATAATTGTCAATACGTTCAGTCTGGTACTTTATACAAAGTTTTAGATTCATTATTGCAAGTATATTCATAATATCGATTTAACCGTGACTATCGTTTTCAACTATTTTGCACGACTCGCTCTTAAGCTAATTCATTTCACGCATGGTGTGTTGTTAGAATACTAAACATTGCTAATATCCGGTATTGTTTATTTATTTCCCATTCTACAATCGACGTTATTTCTTATTTCATAGACTACAAGTTTCATTGATTGTGGAGAGTTGTTGTTTTTAGAATAATTTGACAATGTGTCTTTCTTAATCAACTTTATAATTAGGCTCGTAGACTATATTATTGGTTGGCATATCTTGTGCAGTCCTCTGATTGTGCAGTGGTGGATGTTTAGGTTTTATAGTTCCGGCATCAATGAAAGTGTTTTCATTGAAGGTTAAGTGGTTACTTGGTAAGTGTGTCAGTAGTTTTATTAGCTCCTAAAAGATCTCAACTGAGTTCTGTTTTCGGCACGGAGCCTTTATAGTTATGTCTCTTTTTCTGTTCATATTATTAAATGAGTTAATCTAGACCTGAAGGTCGTTGAATAACTTTGCCCTAATTCAGTGTTTCTCAGCCATATTCAAATTTCGCAACATTCTCAAATTTTGCCCCAATCAGCTTCTACCAAGTCTTTGTTCGCCCTTTTAGGTCACGGATAATCTGTTCTTTCAATTATCCAAATAGATTCTGGCGCTACGGTGTGATTTGCAAAAAGTTCACAAACTTTCAAATTGATTGCATAGGACAAAAACATCTTAAGAGGCACACCATGTTACCCAGCTGTCCTGGAACACATTACTTGCACCCTTGCAGTGCGTTCACCCGTACTTGACACTGTGCCAAGTTGTGCAGGCTTCTACGTTCTTACTCAAGGGGGTTTAATGGCACTTTGGCTGCTTTCTCGGGCTTTGCTGCTTTTTGTTCGACCTTTGATGGGTTCTTTAGGTAAAACAAGCTTTATAACGTGCTTTAGAATCAAGTTTGGAACTGTTTGCATAATTGGTATATTTGATGACCTAGAAATTAAGCATTTAGCTCTGTTTGTCTTGATAATCTTCCCATACATGGTCATGACTTTGACTGCTCGATCATAAATCATGGGCACTAGGGCATGTAAAAACCGGGTTGTTTTAAAAAACCGGTTATCTCGGTTTATAATTTAAAATAACCGATTAATCGGTTAATCGGTTATTTTTCCAGTTTTTCATATGGGTGTCGTAGGACAAAATAAAACCATATTTTTTTATAAAAATGAACTTATTATTTGAATAAGCAAGCACCAATTAAATTAGCTTGTTCAATTTTAAAATATTTGAATGTACAGAACTCACTCATCATGCTAAATAAAGTTGTAAAATTCAACAACATGATGAATTAGTCCTAATAGCTACTAAGTTTTTATTAACAAAATAAACTTGCAAAATACACAAGAAACAGGTCAAGAAGGTCCAAATCAGTGCCAGACGGAAGACTCTAAAAGACGCCAGTGGCATTGCCACGCTGAATAGTTATGCTAACGCGCTGCACCAAATACCCACCAGCCCTTGGGTCACGCACGCATCGCTTCAATCAGACACCTAGGCAAAATTTTGAAGACCCGCAAGGCCTTGGTTCCCCACGGACCCAGAGTCTTAATCCCAAGAGGAGCAAATAAGTAGGCTCTGTCGTGACCTGCATATTTACGCTTCTAGAGATCCTCGGCCAGATCTACCGCCGCACCAGCCACAACGGATATCCTTGCCAAATGAGAAGGCCCAAGTGTGTCGAAACACGTAGCGTCCCACTCAATGGGCCTCTCCAACTCCCAAAGAGCAAGTGTCATACCATCGTCACGCAACGAACCATTCGGTTCGAGAACGGCTGGTACGTTGATGGTGGTAAAGGCCCACCTGATGATGTCGTTAAAGCTGGCATGACGAGATATCCGACCGATAAACCGTGACGAGTTACGCACTGGCACTGATGAGGTGCACCCAACAGTAGGCCAGTTGCAATACAGAACGTTACAGGATCCATTAAAGTACCAGTGTTATATGAAGGAAGCGCTTGTAACCAATACCCTGACTCCAATTTAGAAAAAGTTGGAAGACGGGCACGATTTGCGGAGCTGGAAACCTAGAACACGTAACAGACAATTTCATGCTAGCTCACACAGAGGCCCGTCTCTTTGCTGTTAGGACGAAAGAGATTTGAGGGGAGCAGTATTGGGGCATGCACTATGCTAAGCATTTCAAGATTCGGCTAGATACGAAATTTGGAGAGCAATACCAGATGGAGCCGAAAGAGACCGAAATAGACCGAAATAGAATTTTCTTAACGAAATATTCAAAACCGATGATAAAGTAGTCTTTTGAATGTTGTCTAAGTCTTGACAACAGCCACAGTTGACGACATCTAGTATCTATGTAAATATAGGCACAAAAAAACAAAACAATTAATTGTAAAACCCATAATAATATGGCTATTAATTTGGAGTAATCAGTCCGAAGTTCAGTTACAATATTGAATTTTCTCATCTTCAAATGCTAAAAAGGACTCATCAAGTATTGGTGAACCAAGGAGTCAAAGTATACACTTATCTACAACTGTGATGTTTGGAGACAAACTGTTAAATTTACTAATTATGTAATTAAGAGGACTTATTAAGTATTATAGCCGTTCTAAATAAAGTTTGCAAGGTGTAGTTTTAAATAAATTGGCATATATTACTCATTAAAAAAATAACCGAAAACCGGTTATTTTAAATGGAAAAACCCGATTAAAAACCGACCTAAAATCGGTCGGTTAACCGGTTTTTCGATTAATCGGTTAATCGGTTTACATGCCCTAATGGGCACCCGTATTTTATTGAATGTCATGTTTGATTCTAAGCAGATGGCGGGACCATTGAAACAGCTGAAACGATATACAGTTATAGCGTTATGATTGTGTCGTGTAGAAGCCTTTTCAATAGCATAAAGAGAGCTATTATTCAGCTCGATGCTCCCGTGTTTGAAGAATTTATTATGTCATGTGTCGTGAATACGTTTGAATACACCTCTATTCATGCAATTATAGGTAAGTTGCTAGTGAGGGTTTTTTGGTTCTTGAATTAGCTTGATAGATTGATGTTTTATCAGAGTGACTTTGATTATCTTTCCAGCCAAATCCAAGTTAAAACATAGTTTAACTTGCGATAAGCAAAACCTCCACCCCATTTCTATGAAGATTGTCATGAATTTTGTCAATTACAACCAGACCAGAGGCTACTTTTCTAGTATTATGCAGTATTCATTATTCCTTACTTACTTTTTCATTATCTTTTCAAAATTGTCCAACTGTTGTTTTCATACAGTCCAGACTAATTTTCAATAAATCCTCCGTCTGGTTCCCAAAACCAACAAACAAAAGACAATCTACACTCCAATGCCTCACAATAGGTACATTCCCATTCCCTTTGTACGCAACGCACCCCCTTTCGAAGCGTATGTTTTCGGATATACACTCCTACACTTTTTGTTCTTTTATGTCGATCGTGAATAGGTTTTTTGGTATGGAAAGTTCAGTGAACTTGGACTAATGATTGGCTGCCTTGTTAGCTTGAAAATTTGTTGGCATGGTCGCAGTCACTACGTTTGTAATTACCATCGATGTATGTAGTTACGTACAAATTTCATCAACAATATATTTTCTATTACGGCTGTTATAATCGCCAATCCATGATGTCTTCAGTAGCCGCAGTACCCCGCAGTACCCAAATCTGGATGCAATTTTTTTTTCACTTTAATGAATTAACTAGCATTCTTCATACAAACACAGATATACCAATGTCACCAACACGCGTATATCATGAAGAGTAAACCATTTACAAACCATTTATCAGCACCCCTTTTACTTCCGATTAAGCAATTTCGGATATGGATATCGATTAAATATAACAGAGGGCGATCAAACAGTGTTACATTTTATATCGAACTCGGGGAAAGAACACACAGCAGATTTAGTTGTTAGAGATAAAAATCTGAATCACCGAACCTTCGGGACCATCGAATGACGTAAAACATAATAACGAGTGATGAAAGACACGGTGAATTAAGAGCGACCTACACATCACGCCAAACCTAATACTACTTTCAGATTATGCGAACATGTTGTCCTTCAATAAGGATGGCGGAACGATAAAACCCAATCGGTTATCGATAAAATCGAAGACAGATGCGAGATGCAATAACTGTCAAACGCCCATAACACAAAGATGCTGGGAGGATGTCGCATCTCATTAGAAGACGGGAACTCGCAGGGTCGCCGGCAAAAACTAACGTCAGTGTGAACGAACTCCAGTGTTGTACCGATAATATTTAGTTTGCATCGATATCGATGGTTTTTTATCGAACTCGTAACTCGAGTTTTATGTTACCTACTCGCTTGACTATTGCTTGTTAAAGTGGAAGTTTTGTGGCAATTTATTTTGTCGATGGAATTGTACGTACAGCTGTTCTATTTACAAACATTTGGTTTAATAGGAGAGTCCTGCCCAATTGCCGCCATTTCTAACTCGTTTATAAGCGATGTAACTACATAAAATTGGTTCCATCCTTCTCTCTAATTTATACTATGTAGGTAGGTACTTTATTAAAATTACAGCTAGTTTGTAAAACCAGCTAAACAAATTAGGTAGGTGGTAAAAACTCATCGACAATTTTTTTATTCCTTGTCTATTTGAAAGCAGACGTACATCACTAGTGCGATCGACGCGTGACGCTGCGGCTCACGATATATAAACGCACTGGACTGTATCTAGCTAGATACGGACCAGCTCTAATGTAGGCTTATTTCTGTAGGCCATTAGCGTGAGTATGAAAAATGAGACTACATTTTGGTGCAGCATCATAGATTATGATTTCAGAAGTTTAAAAGGAAAGTAACAGCAAAATGTGAACATGTCGCGAAAAATTAAGTGTCTTAAACTATACATTGTCAGGATATTCCTAAAGAGCTATCTGAACCAGTTGAAATTAAAACGCTCAGCATGGAGGCAGAAACATCTTATACAGCCGTTCGTAAAATATTAAAAGGTAAGGCCACATCTAGGCGATCATCTGCGATAAGTGACAGGGATACCTGTGTCGCTACCTCCTCAGTGCTCTCACGTAAAGAATGAATCATTGCACACTTTGACAGCACGACTCAAATTACTTAATCAGAATAAAGCCAGGTATCGCTATAAGAAGGTAGCATATTGTTGGTAGCTTCTACAATCCACTCTCCAAGAACGAATAAAAAGCACTCCCCAAGAAAAATGTTTAAACAGCTAATCAAATCCTCAGCCAATTTTACAGCAATTTGAAACTCGAAATCCAATTCTATCGCATCCCCCTGAGCAGAGTCTGATTCACTGGAAGTCAGCGATCAGACGTAAAATGAGCTTTAGTGTAATGTCATTTAGGTTGAATTATGAATTTGATTCTACAGCAAAGCAGCTTTAACTCAGTAATGGGTTGATGATACGGCTGATTATGACAATCATCAAGGCTCGGATGTTAGCAATTTCTCATAAAAACGTGCGCTAAAAGTGTTTCAGTGCGTGTCAAATAAAGTTTAGACACCAGCGCCGGCTGCACGTTTGAAAATCCATTTAATGAGCCACGCAGTTGTTTATCCCTGACCACACAAGGCTTACTTTCATGTAGGATTCGTGGGCATCATTATAAGTTGCTAGAACTTTGGCTCTTCAACGCCCAAACAAAATGTTTACACCTCATGCAAAAGTCCCGCGCGGGAAAGCCAAATAACCTATTTATTGTGTGTTTTAGCCAATCATCTGCCACCCCAGGGGTCGTCAACATTTCCTTATTCTGTAGGTCGAGCCCACATTTATCACGACACACTCACGACGGATTCATTTCCTTGCTACTTTCCATTCGAATCGCATTACCAATCAGGGAAAGTGGGTCTCCTGGCTAGGGCTCTATCTAATTGGCTGGGTATTGTAGCTCTTCACATTACCTGTCCTTAGTAAATGTAGGATACGATTAGACTGCTATTGTGATGTAATAAAATTCTGAACTGGAATATAATTTTAAATTAGCGCCCGACCGACCTGCTGACAGGAAATAGAAGTGTCAATGTCAACTGTCAAGCTGAGGTAGCTACTACTATTATTTCTTCTATGGCTGAGGATCAAGCATGGTGATGTTCAAAAATTCCATGTATTAGTATATCAGCTTAGACTGCTTTGTCATTTCCATCTATATCTTTAGACAAGAATAAATGAATGACCCTGACTTCACCCACTTTTGGGTCTTTATCTGTGCCATTTACCAAGATCCTGTGCTATTTATTGGATTTAAGATGATGATGATTTATAAGAAATTCGAGTATGCCATCCAATACGGCAAGTAATGGCAACCCTACCAAGTTGATGTATCGACTGATCTTGATTCAGAAGTTATTGCAGTGCGGTTGAGTGGATGATATGATATGTTTATTGCGGATTGGTGAAAGCTGTTGAACTAAAAATTTACTAACACGCTGATGAAACAAGCATTATGGCCTACCTGATGTTAAGTTGTAACCATCGCATATAACAAGCACTGCCTTGCAGGTAACGCACGTCAAGAACCTGCCCGACGACGCACTGCCCTGCGTCCATCATCTTAAGGCATAACAGATGTTCAGCCTCACGTGCCATTAATTGCAGTAATTACTTAAAGTATGTAACGTAGAGCTACTCGTATACTTTAGTTACAAAATAATTAAATCAATAAAAAAATCTATGCTGTCATAAAATCTATGCTTGAGGCTCGACTCAGACTCGAGCATTGTTTCGGAATACGGGCCTTAGAATACAATAGAACACCCAGACAGAAAACAACCATCTGGCATCACCACTCAAATATTTGTTCTCAGTGGGGATCAAACCCACGACCTACGGCTCAGAAGGCAGAGCTAACTGAGCTGAGAGGCCAGTAGAAAAAACAAAGAAAATCTTTAACTAGTAATCAGTAACATCTGAACCAACAATTTCCAAGGTAACCAGTAACCACCTCCTGGTTCCACCTCAAGGCAAGTCATAAACTATTTAAGAAACTGCAACCAGTACCCGAAGTCGGGGTTTTGCTACCACATTTCGTTACCAAATGTTGTTTTCGTTTCGCCTTTTTGTCGCTCTCTATTGCATGGAGAAAATATGAGACGGCAAAAATACGTTACGTAGTTAAAGTTGTTGTCTCATCTTTTCTACATACAATAGACGGAGACAAATAGGCGAAACGAAAACAACATTTGGTAACGAAATGTTGTTTTCGTTTCGCCTACGTGTCTCTCTTTTTTGCATCGAAAAATGATGAGATAACCACTCTGACTACGTAACGTATTATTGCTGTCTCACCTTTTCTCCATGCAAAAGACAGAGACACGTAGGCAAAACGAAAACAACATTTGGTAACGAAATGTGGTAGCAAAACTCGGACTTCGGGTACAGACCAGTTAATAAAACGTTATAAGCATCTTGTTTCCTTCAGCAAATTGGTTCAATAAATCCATTTCATTTTATTTATTTTAAAACAGTTATTTATTAAACAAATTGGACCGAAGATCGTTTAGCGGTATCCCGTAGTTATCATCATCATTATCCACAGCCCGACTTCACCCACAGCTGGGTATAGGCCTCTCTATTGTTAACCAGTTTTGGGAATAGGACATCCCTAATTGGAACAATCAACGGGACACATCCCTAGAGTAGTTGAAGAAGAAGAAGAAGAAGAAAAAAGACGGCGTATGGCGTCATAATGGGTAGTTGTAATTGTTTGCAGTGTAATAAAGTAAAACAGAATTGTAGCTACATATAATCAATGGAGAGATTTCGCCGTAACACTATGTATGTGCCACTCTTGACGCTCATCCAGGTCTTGCCCGCTTGCTCATAAAAAGTTGGAATTTGGTTCAATAACCTCCTTGCAGTTAGAAAGACATTAGAAAGTTGGAACATGGTTGAATAAAATAGAACTTGTTTTTTTTTATAATTTGACAGCTGTCAGTAGAAAGCGATTCTCCCTAGGGCTGAAAGTATTACTTTCAATTAGGCCCCTCAGGCAACTTCAGACCTACTTTCCGAGTATGAGCAATGAAACAATATTTTTTCAACTCAGGCCAGCAGTTCCCGAGATTAGCGCGTTCAACCAAACAAACAATCAAACTCTTAAGCTTTATAATATTAGTATAGATTCGTTTCTTGCCAATTACTGGTATGTTCCAGATAGCTTCAGATAGCTAGTACCTAGGTCGAAGTTGATGGACGAAATTAGCTAAAATTACGATAAGATAACTTTTTATTTGGCCCAAAAACACGCAAATACAGCACAAATTATCAATAAAAAAAAATTAAAAAACACGAAACGTCAACTGATAAGGCTAGAACATAGTATCTCTGTCCGTATAATTTTGTTCGAATTGAGTTATTATGAAAATTAACATTTGATACTTAGTTATTACAAGACAAGGTCAATGTTTCATGAATATTTAAATAATAACCTGCGACATTCATTTGTGAGTCAAATTTCCTGATCGATAAACAATTCTTGACTTGACCCTGTCGAAAACTAGAAATGATAGTAATATCTCTCTCTCTCTCTTGTGTATGACTTCGCGCAAGATAGGATTTGATTATTTGGAAAAATGGCGGAAAATGTAAATAAACTGACTTGGAAGAATTTCCCAATCACAAATATGAATTTTCATTGAACCCGTACATACAAGGTATGCTTCATTTGGGATTAGATAGAGTTACATTGTCGAATGTCTGCTATATTCATTTATCAGGTAAAATAATTTTCATCCCACCAGCTCTGAAAGTGTGTCTTTGCTGTTTAATTTCTGACTGGAAAAGCCGTTTTTATCCGCTAGAGGATAAAGTAAAGGGTTTCCGCCACGGGCCATAGAAAAAAACCCCAGTCCCGGCGCAAAAGAATTGTATCTCAGATTTTAGATAATTATAAGTAAAAACAATATCAGGTGTCACTATTTCCTGATTTCGTGGCTAACATGGTTATTTTGCCCAGAGAAGTTTCATAGGCGCCACATGTAAACATGACACTTTGTAGGAAAAACTACTTGTTACTGTACTAATTGACATTGAATTGGCAAAAAATGAATAAAACACACACATATGCCCTAGTACATAATGTTGTTATTGAGGAACAAGGACGACATAAGTTTATTCATACATGTTTCAAGTGTGCATTAAGAACTCAATACTCAGTCATTTAAAGCGCGCTCAATGCGTTCTTTTACTTAAACAGTAATTATTAGCGTATATCTATGCATATATTCATTGTGTTAAAATAAATACTTTGTTTAAATGGAATAGTTTTTTAAACATACCTCTTGGGGCGGTTCAATAGCACGTACAATATGTACCACGAATTCTCGACGTGATTGAAGAAAATGTTCAAATAGAACATGTCTTCGAAGTCGCCGAAGTGACCGTGTACACAAAACACAATTGTCTGCCATATCACAAGAAAAATCAAAAGTCCAGGGATTAATGCCAAGTCGCCGTAAAAACAAAATAAATCAGGAGGAACCAACCACGAGTCGTATCAGTGTGTACGTATTATATTCATTTTTTGCAACTACCCGCACGTTTGTGTTATTAATGAGTGAATTAATACAGTAAAATGAAGTTTTTAAAAAAATGACATAGGTCAGGTACAATATATTACATATGTGATAATGTGTTTATATGATGTGTTTTATTAGTTTTTTGCCAATTCAATGTCAATTACACACAGTAACATGAAGTTTTTCCTAAAAAGTGTCATTTTTGCATGTAGTGCTTATGAAACTTCTCTGGGTAAAAAAAACATGTTAGCCACGAAATCAGGAAATAGCGACACCTGATATTGTTTCTACTAATAAGTATCTAAAATCTGAGATACAATTCTTTTGCGCCGGGACTGGGGCAATTTTGGCGGAAACCCTTTGAATTTAGAATATCGTGTTCAATAAGTTTGTGAATACACAACCTATTTACTTCTACCTCCATGGTGCGGAATTTATCATACAACCTTTTTTATTTTGTTAAAAACTCGCACTCGTAACCTTCTTGGTGTATTTGTGAATTCAAAACACCATTAAACCTATTTACTTCTACCTGCATGGTGCCGAATTTATCATACAACCTTTTTAAGTTTGTTAATAACTCATACTCGGAACCTTCTTGGTGTGTTACTTTTAGTCGCACCATGTTCTTTTTTGCATTAGTCATTTCCTCGCTGAGGTGGGATGAAAAGTTACGTGTTTGCACTCAAGTGCAAAGATTTTTCACCTTGTGCTTTTTTGATTCCTTCGCCAACGCTTAGGATTCTAACTTTTAAACCACTCGCTACGCTCGTGGTTAAACTTTAGAATCCTGCGCTTGCTCAGTCATCAAAATTGAGCACGCGGTTAAAAAGCAGCTTTGCACTCTTGTATAACAAATAACTATTGGAATGAACCACTATTGTTTGAACACTATGTTTCGAAACGTTAGATTTACACAAAGGTTAAAAATATACTAACAAATTAGCTCAAATTGCAGGTTTTACTACATACGCAATAAAGTTGTTTAATCTAACGATAAAAATCATGCATTTCTGCAAACAAGGAAATCCTCGTCTCAGTGGTTTTGTAGCACAGTAGTTGGGTATGATTTCAGTCGGGAATATTCGTATTCCGCCCGAAATGCTAAATGAACCATGAAACTCCGAGTACGCATGGCTTCTTTTAATGAAAACGGATAACCGGTCTAATGAATATGCTGGCTGAATTTATTTTAATTAAGCCAGTTCTCGTAATAAACGTAGCACTTTTATTTCTGAGAATATTCGACTGATGATTTTCTTTAACTTTCTATTCCCTCGCTGTTGTGGCGAAAGGAAATTGATTCTTGGATTTGAGGATTTAGCAACAGTAGGGTATAGGTTTCTTCTTACAGGTATAGGTTTTTCTTGACTGGCCTCTCAGCTCAGTTGGTAGTAGCTCTGCCTTCTGCGCAGTAGGCCGTGAGTTCGATCCCCATCGAGAATATTTGTGTGGTGAACACAGATGTTTGTTCGCTGTCTGGGTGTTATATTGAATTCTAAGTATGTATTTACAAAAATGTATGTTGGTATTATATCAGTTATCTGCTACCCATAGTACGAGCTCTACAATATTTTGATTTATCTAACAGAAAAAATTAGCAATTTTAAAATCGTTCTTCCTTCATCTGATTGATCGATGGGGTTAGGAAATCACGCGATGAAGATGGAGAAGGCTCCATATTCCTTCTTGGAAATGTCTGGCCAGCAGTGGACTCCTTCAGACCGATGCTGATAATAGCAGACATCTTTCAAGGCCCAGAATAATCTGGCATCCGTATTGTTTGTAAGCCGGAGCTATAAAAGTCTAAAGAGATAAAAGCTCTCACAACACCATGTTCCCTACGCGTGAGGCTCTATAAGAATAAGTATAGCTGAAAGGGTGTTTTATTTCCTTAGATTAGAAACATAAGAAATTGGTTTACAGCTTAGCTGGTTGGAAAACAAATCGTTCTTTGTTGAGTTTATATACGGGATATTTGAATAAGCTTCGGGTTAGCTTAACGTAATTTGTTTTGATCTACCTGATCTGTCTCATATATACTGCATACATATTCGTCCAAATGGTTATAAAAATAGTCATATTGACAATCCTAACTATTTAGCTAGTAGGTAATCGGAATCGGGTAAAACTAAAAGAGTTTAAGTAATTTTTTGTGAATTTCAAGCCGATATTGTGAAAACACAGTGGATGCTCAAATGTAGCCGATAAGAGCACAGGTTACGTGGTAAAAATAAATGACCAACTTAAATCTAAGAAGCTTTGCCGGGTTGAGAGCAATATCACAAAGAAAGGGACTGGGACTCAATCCGAAACTACCGATAAAATAACCCACACAACAAAAACGGACCCACAAATAGCATAATCGTGACACAATGTACGTGACTATCACCACACATTAGGAGAGGGCAAGAAATTGAGACGAGATAGAGTCATTAGGCTCGAGGAAAAACTTGATATGCGTGAGAAACATAATAATTTATACATTGCCATCGGTGTGGGATGATACACATGTACTCGCAATAGATTTCTCACTCACTAATGAGATGCTAGAGAAGTATCAAGAAGATTGACGGAAAAAGGTCACAAGGTACGTGGATGTCTACACCTTGCTCCAAGCGGAATATTGACATGCTTAGGAAATTAGCTCTCGTTTCTATATTAAGTACTTTTTAATTTTTACGTGTGTCAACCATGAAATTAAAATATTCAGAAGTGCCCATTATTAAGAACAGTAATGTGAACAAATTACCTACTAAATATTAAATTAAAACTTACTGCTTTGCAAGGGCTGATGTAGTAGGTGGTAGTAGACAGTAGATAAAATAATACGTAGATGTACTGGAACTATTCGTTTACCTGTAACAAGAAAAGTTTATTTTATTTTTTAAAATTTTTATAACTCTTCGAATGTGTCAACCATTTTAATAATTTGAAAAATAACGACATAGAGGCCAAAAGGCTCGAGACATCGAGTCAAACAGTGGAAGTTATTCAACTGATGATACAACGGTAAACCTAAACCACATGATAACCAAAAGAGAACGAATGACAGAACGAAAACTTAGACAATTAGGTTAGATTGTCTAAGAGCCTGTCCAGATGAAGCGTTTTACGCGCGAGTGCCCTCGCGCGTTTCAATTTATATTGCGTCCAGATGCCGCGTTTTACGCGCGCTCCTACCAAATAGTTGCTCGCGTTTTACGCGCGATTGAGGAATCGCGCGGCATCTGGACGCAATATAAATTGAAACGCGCGAGGGCACTCGCGCGTAAAACGCTCCATCTGGACAGGCTCTTAGAACGAAAACGATAAAGGACGGACTGTAACGTCAAACCTGTAGATGAAGCCAAGGTCACGTTAGTGCCGAACAGTCCCTAAGAGTTATTCGTCGAGTGTGATCAGACCAATCACTACCGATCATCAGGTCAGGATCCGAGGATCAGATAGAACAGATCAGGATCCGGTGGCGCAGCGGTCAGCGCAGGCCTGTGCCTAGAGGAAGGTTCAAATACCTCTTAACTTTTGTTACATTATACTTTTTGAAAATGATAATTTTAGCCAATTTACAATAATTCAGTTGAATCACAAGGAGATTTTATGGAACTGCCACCTAGATTCACTAGATGGCAGTTCCATAAGAGAACAAGTACTTAACAAAGTTACGGCCTAAACTTTCAATGTCAAGTGTTTATTTATTCTAGAAAGTAATCCAGGCGTGATTTATTCAGAGCACCACGATCATCGCCTTTGTTAGTCCATACGAGCTTCTTATGGCACATTGTTTGAGATTTATATGATGATGCCTATCGATTTCTTTCGCGTCTGCTTTCAAGTGATCATAGGATTTATTAGAATGCGTACGATAATTTACAACGTTGTTTTGGTGGATGGTTTGTATTAGTTTTACTGTTATTTCATCTACACTAATATTATAAAGAGGAAAATATATCCTGTACCTATTTTTGTATGTTTGTAATGAATAGGCTCAAAAAGTACTGGGCCGATTTAAAAAAATATTTCACCAATAGAATGCTACATTCTTCCAATTTGACATTAGGCTACATTTCATTTTGAAAAAAATTAGGGATCCTTGGTAAAATTTGAACAATGTAACCGAAGGTGTAGAAAAATGAGTCTTAAAATGTCTTTCGTCGAATGCGCTGCCGAAACTATTAGCGATAGAACAAAATAATGTACAACAATATTGTCTACCCCGTGCGAAGCCGGGACGGGCTGCTAGTGTTATATAATGTGGTAGTTTTTCACATTTTAACACATCTCTTAGCAAGAGAAGCTTTTGGAATATTATACGGATGCCATGTTATATTCTATCGTTTTGTTTCACTTAATAATGTTTACTCCAGCAAACAAGTTTAAAAATAAGTAATATTTCAAAGTTTTCGTATATTTTCAAATTAGCTTCAAACTTCTGGCAACGGAATGCTAGTTTTCCATTTTAGAGAAAAATGTGTTTAGGAAAGCGAATACATTGGATATAAACTTTAACTCAAGCACGAAATTCAAAGGAGCTTAGAAGTTTTATGGCACTGAATAGGAAGTACCGTAATCCATAATGGTATACCGAATCAGCGAAAAGTGAAACAATGAAAAAACAAACATCAGTATTCACCACACAAATATTTGTTCTCGGTGGCGATCGAACCCGCACGACCTACGGCGCAGTAGGTACCCCTTTTCACGCTAAATCCTGTTATTCTAACCCCTGAATCTGACATGAAGATCGCATGCAATGAACCTGTAACATTCACCCTTAATTATATAGAAACAGCCACTTTAGCAGCTAATGGGAAATTTCAGAGCAATCAGGTGCCGGAGGGTTCGCGGGAGAAATTATAAGGTGATTATGAAATTTAGGTCAACCAGGGGGAATGGCATAGTCAAGGTATAATAAGCGCTCAACGTTTATCATGATAGCGTCGAGGCGGATATCAGCTGTGATACGATTAAAAAATATAACGAGCTTATAAGTAATCTATACCCTTATTTGCGCGTCACAGCAGACCTCGCATGAGATGGAGAGACGAGCTAGATTCTTATGAGCTCTGTCAACTTAAGGTAGTGACTGGCGAAAATAGGGAGGCCTTTGCCCAACAGTGGGACACTACGGGCTAGTA
The DNA here is from genome assembly GCA_939531255.2 of Thera britannica. Classification (NCBI taxonomy): domain Eukaryota; kingdom Metazoa; phylum Arthropoda; class Insecta; order Lepidoptera; family Geometridae; genus Thera; species Thera britannica. The sequence continues at coordinate 7,183,774 of OW618045.2, forward strand.
GTGTCCCACTGTTGGGCACAGGCCTCCCCACCCTTATTTTTACTTACCCTTATTTTTACTCGATCATCATAACCAGAATATGACATAATACACTTTCATTCCAACTGCTAACACTTTGAGTTGGTTAAAATACCACCGAAATGACACAACAAAACTCAAAATAACACCAGAAAAGTCATTAAAATGAAAAAAATACCCAACTGACTTTCCAAAATGACAGAGAACGAATCGATACGAATGTTTGGACATCTTCTTCGACATGACAGGTACCTATAGAACATCATTGAAAGAGAGGTTGAAGGAAAACAGGAGAGATGAAGGCCAAGAATAAGTTACGTGAGCCACATAAAAGAAAAGGTCGCTGTCATGTCGTATAAGGAAGTCAAGGAGGCCGCATTCGAAAGACTAAATTGGAGAAAACTGCATCAAAACCCCGACAAGAAATTTAAGAAGAAGACAAGTTGGTAATTTAGAACTCATTGATGACGAAATATAGCATCCAGAAAACGCTTTCTGTATGCTGTAAGAGAACAGATAACACTAAACAGGCACGTCAGCCAGATCCACTCCAAATTATAATTTAGGCGAATAGATCCGGAAGCAAGCGACCGGTGTTTACGTTACGGTAAAGTCTAAAATAGGCAGATATCTGTTTTGTTTCGTTTCGTATTAGCAAATGGTTCTTTTTTCAGAGTTTAAGATAAAGAAGTTCCGTCTCAAACCTCGTTGAACGTTTAACTATTCACTTTTTACTGTACTTAAGTAAACTGTGTGTAATAAACTTTGTATCTTAGAGTTAATCGTCAAGTGTGATTAGGATCCAATGGCGCAGCGGTCAGCGCAGTGCAGACCCGTACCAAGGTCGCGGGTACAAATTCCGCTTTTTGGACGTCATAAAAATCTTTGTAATTTCCTTAAGTATAGAAAACACTATTAAATCAATAAAAAATATAATTTTCTTGTAAGACCAGTACAACGCATAATTATCAAAATTGACACTTTAACACAAAATGAATTGCCTGAATTAAAGTGTACCAAATAACACAGTCAGCCCAATTACATTTGAAACCCCTAGTATGTTTTTAAAATGAATGTGCTCGTCACGCTATCCATTAACAAAAAAACATTACATTTCCACTTAAGAACGTTCATCCGTAAATTGATGATTTCAGACGGCCAATAAAACAATATGTGTAACTTGCACAGAAGATAATTTGACCTCATATTATTGGGAATGACCAAAACTTAATCATATGGGAAAAACATTTTCAAATGGTTGTATAGTTTTTTCATAAGATTCATCTGTTTTTCCTAAACTTTCGGTTGATGGTTTACGCAGATGCAATTCAATGATAAAACTATAAACGACAAACTTATAAAATTTTCGTATAAAAAAGCTAATAACATTTTATTAGTTCTTAGTGGCAGAATAAACACGATTCCTGTAAGTTTTCATTCATGAAAAAAATAATCAAAGGAGTAATTTTTAGCCACTTTTGGAGATATTAGACGTGTTAGTTTATGATGAAATCCGAGGTATTTTTGTTATTTTTTTTGCCTAGTAAATGAAGAAGTGTTCGTTTTAAAACATGTATGATTTTTTTTTTTATAACATGAATATTTATTTTACTATGAATTATTTCGTATTACTATATAATCGGCGCGGAATCAAGTCAACGCTCAGTGCCGGCCGAGGCCTTTCAGAGGTAGGACGTGCGTCGCTCCCGGTCGCTGCAAGCAAGCAGCAAGCCTCAAAAAAATGTATTGTAGCTTCACGAGTTTATAGCGCTACTGGGACGTTTTGATACTTTTTATTGTTTTACAAAACTTTGGTGAGTTTTTTTTTGTATTTTAAAGTAATGGTGTTGCATTAACTTATTAACTTTAATTACCCCCGGTTTCTGGTACGCAAAAAATAGTTAATTATTTTTAATTTGTATTTCTTTTTAATTCAGGTTTCATTCTTTACTTTTATTTCAGATATGGCATAAAAAAGCCGCTTACAGGCTACATCACGTAAAAAAAGTAACGAGTACCTACGTCACCAATTGCGAAAATTTGGTCAAGGCTAATGAAGCTAAAAGGTATGTTACCCAGGGGTTACTTTTTACAACGTAACATGTTATAGTCAATTCCCATTTTTATTAAACGTACACGGAGATAGAAGTAGTAATAATTTGCATTATGAAAATCATTATTGCTAACTTATCATAAAACATAACACGCCGAAAAAAAGGTCGAAATTAGCGGGTACTTTCAAATAGTCATCCAGTCCGCAAGTCCGCACGATACCAAAGCTAGTGTTCGAAGCACGGAGCCACTTGCACCGAGTTGATGAGCTATCTATGATTGTAAAGTAATCAATTAATTTTTCATTACTCATACTCTGAAAGTAGGTCTGAAGTTGCCTGAGGGGCCTAATTGAAAGTAAAACTTTCAGCCCTAGGGAGAATCGCAGCTGTCAAATTATAAAAAAAAACAAGTTCTATTTTATTCAACTATGTTCCAACTTTCTAAAGTCTTTCTGACTGCAAGGAGGTCGTTGAACTAAATTCGAACTTTTTATTCAGCAAGTAGGTTGGAAACCCATTACAACGGTAAGAAGTTTAAAAAGTCTAATTAGAGCGCAATGTAAAATTTAAATAACATTAAGATAGTATTAAATGAATAATATATCTTCTAAATTACTTGATTAATATAGCTTCAACTATTTATTTAAAATAACATAGATTTGAGCAAACAATTTACCATTTTTTAAATTATGAGAATGAAAATAATGGCTGAATAATGCTGGCGAGCCGAAGCCGAAGGCCCGCCAGAGAAAAAGAAAAAAAAAACCGGGAAGGCGGCAATTCAATCTTCATTTTCACTAATTTTTCTTTCATGTTTTTATTTTTACTTTCCTTGTATTCGTAATGAAAAGCACAGTGTTTACCTCGGGTGAAAGTCTTTTAAGTCCCTCAAGCTCCATTGGCGCCTTCGCTTACGCTCTGGCGCCAAACCCGTCTCGGGACTCAAAATACGTGACTTTCAACACTCAGGTAACAATGTACTATTATTCGAAATACGTACATCAGTACCTACCTACTGCATATTTTATTGGGACCTATTGCATGCATTATATTATTTTTTTAATGATTTTATGTAGTTTCTTCTGAGTTCGCATTATGTAGTAAAGGACTGAAATTTGATAGGCAACCCATATAGAATAATTATTTATTGGCATGTTTAATTAAATATAAAATACGTTTCATTAAATAACCAGCTCGGTGAAGGTCCTTCTTCTAGGGATCTTGGGGACTAATGGTTTCGATTTCTGACCTATTCCTTGTTTATCATTGTTTTCTTTCAATTTATTATGGTTACAGGTGCTTCGCCGGATGGACTAATTGAAGATGATGGTATCACCGAAATAAAATGTCCTAGTCCGGCATTCGGAGTAGAGGCAGATATCGCTATTAACCAAAAAAATGTTATTCTGGTAAATAGATGTATCCGTGAATCGACGCCATGACTGGTTTTATCAAATACAAGGGCAGCTGCACGTAACGAATAGAAATTACTGTCTATTTGCTGTGTGGACAGGCAAAAATTTTAAATTAAAGACAGAAAAAATAATTAGGGACGATACATTTTGGAGCGAGAACATGGAGCATCGGCTAGTCAGTTTTTATAATAAATTTCTATTACCCGAAGTTGTTGATCCCCGAAAAGCTAAGTCCATGAAACTTAGAGACGATAAATATTAAAATTGTATTTTACACGAAATTATTTTGATTTATTTTAACCTAACATACCTGCCCGTTTTTGCGTAAGTAGGTACTCATTCAACAAAATGTTGTACCTACTTACGAAAAATGAATACATTCCCTACTAAGAGCTGGTAAAGTATCAAGGTGATTAATTCAATGCGGCGCATGATACGCGCTCCAACACAGACGGCTGTGTGCGTGCTAGGTGTAACTGTATAGCTAGGTGAGTATATTTACCCAAACTTGAGTCACGACGCTCGGGATAAACGCTCTTAACATCGATTCTGAAATACAGAGGCACGTGAAAACTGATAAAAGGTGGCTAACCTCGTTCCTCCATTTATTTATTTTATTTATTCGTTCAATAGTTTTAGTAAAACCAAAATGATTTTAAATTGTAAAACAGAAAATACTTTATTGCACATTATACGACCTATAGATTTACGCGCATATTCATAATAGTTCGTAGCAGTTATTTAGCTTAGCAGGCCGATAAGTCTCTCGCCATACTATTTGTTGACATGAAAGTTACAATGAGAAGAGACTTAGCGAGCTGATAAAAAATGTCAGACATTATAAATGAAGAGGTTAAACAAACCAACGCAAAATCGAATACAATAGACGGAGTCAATCATCCAGGCAACTATAGTACAGAAGCAAATTTTATATATCGATAGGATGAACTGAGAATTAATATAACAGCGAACGACAAAGTTGATGGCAGTACTAAATCAAATACCTCTATTGATTGAAGTAGATAGCAAAGTTTAATTAAAACGCTGTCCTGTAACTGCACGTCAAAGGAAGATGTTCTCAAGCTTGAAGCCTTTTTGATAGTCAATAACAAATCAAACAACGCAAAAGAAGCAAGCGAAGCAACCCTGCTGAGATCAGCCAATTTCAATTCAAGTCCTCTATTTTAATATTAAGTAAACACATTTTGATATGACATCAAAGTGTTTTGAAACGATCAAAATTGCTATGACGATCTTATTTTTTTCCAAAGCACTATTTTTTTATGGTAATTTATGAATGAGTGAGTGTTCGAGACTTCTGAGGTTTTACTGTTATCTTGGCTTGAAATGGTTGTGAATCTTTATTTACCCATTGTTATGAAAACAAACAGAAAAATGCCCAAAAGCTCATAACTATTAGGAAATAGTATTCAGAAAGGTTTGGAAAGAAGTATTCAGGAAACCGAAAAAAATACAGAGTAAAAGCAACAACTCTGTGAAGCATATGGAAAAGCTAATTTAAATTGATTATGATGATTTTTTGAAGGAAGGGCTTCAAACACTCAATACCTCATTAGGTGTTTGCATAAAACGAGGAAGCAAAACCTTCCAGTCAAATCCAAACGCTAAGGCAAGCTCAGTGAAATAAATTAGACAAACTGTGCTCCGTTGCTTACCTCAACAGTGCCACCGCAACGCTATTTCCTGACAAACTTGCTGCCTGACTGATGGGGCGACAACATACGACGACGTTTTGGGACGTTTCTGTTTAGTTTTATGGATATGTATTGCATTTGTGAGACTAAACTGTTTCAGATGCTCGGAAAACTTCGAATTTTGCAGATACAACACATGAAGATGTTAATAGTTCGGAGAATACCCACTTTATGTTTGCTATAGAGTCTATCATTCTCTCTGATGATACCGTATTGTCTGCCAGGGTAAAAAAAAGCAGCCAAGTGCGAGTCGGACTCGCCCATGAAGGGTTCCGTAGCATCAAATAACATAATATAAAGGTTTTTGTAGTTCGTCGAAAGGTAAATTGCGGTTTACGATTTATGACGTATAAAAAAAAAACTACTGACTAGATCTCGTTCAAACCAAATATCGTTGAAAGTTTGCATAGTAATGTACAACATATATTTTTTTTAGTTTTATCATTCTCTTATTTTAGAAGTTAGAGGGGGGGGGACCAACTTTTTTTCACTTTGGAAGTGTCTCTCGCGTAAACTATTCCGTTTAGAAAAAAACGATGTTAGAAACCTCAACACCATTTTTGAAGACCTATCCATAGATACCCCACACGTATGGGTTCGATGAAAAAAAAATTTTTGAGTTTCAGTTTCAAGTATGGGGACCCCCAAATTTTTAGTTTTAGAAAAAAACGACATTAGAAACCTCAACATAATTTTTGAAGACCTATCCATAGATACCCCACACGTATGGGTTTGATGAAAAACAAATTTTTGAGTTTCAGTTTCAAGTATGGGGACCCCCAAAATTTATAGTTTTTTTTCTATTTTTGTGTAAAAACCTTAATGCAGTTTACAGAATACATCTACTCACCAAGTTTCATCAGTCTAGCTTTTATGGTTTCGGAGAAAAATGGCTGTGACACGGCCGGACAGACAGACAGACAGACAGACAGACAGACAGACAGACATGACGAATCTATAAGGGTTCCGTTTTTGCCATTTGGCTACGGAACCCTAAAAAAGAGTATCAACTATTGGCCTCCCTCATCAACACAATTCCTACTTCTGGACGTTGATCTCTCCTAAAACGTGCACCGACTTCTACCTTCACCAATATTTCAAGAAAGAAATGCTCTATCGAGTACCTACCTGTCTGAAAACCGTGTGTATGACTTAGAACATTAAGACTTATGTAAGAAGTCCTCTCTACAATGGCATACAAGGTCATTTCAATACACAGCGCGTCGTTAGATTGTATTACTCTATCAACGTACCATTATATTGAACTGTTAAAAGCAACAGCAAATTATATAGAAACGCTAATGGCTTAATGTATTTAAGAAGATGGGAGGAGGCTCGAGAATGAGAGCAATGGAGGCGTCCTTTCTTGCTATATTGCACACACACAACATTTATAATACTTTAAATTAAGACACGTACGTACAAAAGCGAGCTTACCTTAAAAAGAGTACACAAAAAGAGTAAGAGTTACAGGAAAACTTTAAGATGTGATATAATATGAAAATAGATGTGGGTTAGGTACGTGCACAAGGATGTTCGAAAAATATGAATATTAAACATAAGTATTGGGTATTAATTAAACAATAAATAAAATTAATAAACCAACACTCGATTTACTTAAACATACAAGGAAGTGTTTGGATATGATCAATGGAGCCCTTTGCCCAGCAGTGGAACGAAAAAGGCATGAAAATTCTGTTAAAGTAAAACTAGACAAAGCTCTCGAAGAAAGTTCGAAAGTTCACGTCTCTTAAACTCATAACGGCAACAATCAACGACCATTCCTAACCGACAGACTCAGGTCCCGTTAGAATAATGGAAATAATTTCGGCCAGTTGTTCCTCAAATTGGCTACTTTACTACTGAGAAGTTAGCAAGAGGAAATGTCGTATAAAATGAAGATTGGCAGTCCCGTGTGGAGTTCATTATGATTGATGGTTGTCTCATTGCGAATTAATAGGTGAATGTTTCTTTTAGAAATTACTTGACTATGTTTCTCCATTATTTGCACCTATTTTGCTACCTTTTTTTGTTTTTTGTTTTAGTTACTTCTCAGCGTTTTTTATAGAACTCGTATTTTAAGAACGACAATTCTTTAATTAAATGTCTTTCTTTAAATACTGTACTGAGAGTATAGTAGAGCATTTTGATCTTGACGTACTAGCAATGCGCACTTACTGAATAGGAAGGTAAGGCAGATTATTGATGGTTTGTAATAAACTTCGTTCGTGCCTACTCTGATTCACAAGACGATGTTTTATGAGAATTGTAACCTACCTATATCAAATGTATTATTAACTTTCTTGCCTTACCTACACTTACCGTGTGGTTTACGATCTCTTTAATCCACAGTGATCATCGTCAATAGCCTCGTATCAGTATAATATAGTCGGCCTAGTAGTATCAGTATAGCACTCCGGATCATAGACCTCGACGTCATATTTTTTCAAGAAGAATGATTTAAGCTTTCTACAACCTACTGCAGTTTTATGTTGCGAATACGGAACAAAATATTTACCAACAAAATTTTCCGTAACCCCAAGCAAAAATATCACTCAATAAACTCAACACCCCGTCAAATTGTTCTTTTTCCCAACGTATGGTGTGCGGAAACCATCTCCCAGCGCGAGTCCGCAACTAATGCAATAATAGAGCAATTTCAGCGGAGCACCAAACCAGTAATAGCAGATATAGTATAGCTATAGCGCTGAAGGTAGGTAAATAAAGTGGAGTGTTCTTAAGCGGATAAGAATGTACTTTTGATGTAAAATTTAAGCTTTAACCACGAAATTTCAACTAAAAAAAATATCTTACAGTAAGAGTAGCATTGCAATTTGCATATATCCAAACTATGTGTGAAATTCATTTTTTTTTTATTTCGTCATTAAAAAACCATTAACAAAATCATAACTAAATTTTCTTCTGAAGGAAAACCATAGCGAAAATATTTACTACCTGACCTTTTACTATCAACAGCCTATTCTTCAAACTCAAGATTCCATTTCCGCCTGTTACTAGTAATTTGACCACATCCGAAAGACGGACATGCTTTTTCTGACTGACTGCTTGTAATTTGACCGTGTAACCCCAAAGGCAACCTGAAGGTTTAACTCGAATAGAGCCAATTCGCGAGTAGGGCTTCGTGCAACTTCCTGAACTTCCGTGTTCGCGTACAAGTGACAAGACAAGACAATTAACACGGCTTATGAACTCCTCGTAAGGTACCGGGACGGGCACGGCTCGGGAGGAATTATTTAACAACCTTTAAAAAAAACATTATAGAAACAGACTAAAAACTATTCCCCAGTCACAAAAGAACACTTGTATCCAAAACCATTGCTACGCGGCGTGAACCAGAACAAAGAATACATTTATATGCATAATGTCCCTGAGCGCCATAGAATAGAAACCGATTATAGCAGGTTCCGGCCCAAATAGTATGTACAGCTAGCCCCAAATAATCGTCAAGAAATATTTTCTTGAAGGATTACTCAACATGAAGATGAATCTACATTTAACAGGCAAGATAAAGTTCCGATAATCAAGAATATTTGTGTAAATTTTTAGACTTGCTCGTGAAGACATGAACATCGGCGTTAGTTTAATGCGTGCCGAGCCCGTTCCGTTGCACCATCATACTGCTTTATGGTTCCTCGCCACGGAAGGGGGGACTAGTGCCCTATTTACGGTTCAGCACCTGCCCCTCAATGTATTCTTGGAATTGTTTCTGTGGTTTATTGCAAGGTGCGTATTTGCAAAATGCATTCGTCAGTTAGCACTCTCCACTCAGCAATTTGTCTTGATTGTTTTCAGACCTATAAATAATTATGGAATCTGATGTTATGATCATTTGTGAATTGTCGCGAAAGAAAAATCTTTTAATGGTTTCTTGGGATTTATTCCATCCCGAGAAGAGAAAGAACTGGTAAGCATCTCAAATCCCCAATTTTGTCGCATTCCAGATTCGTTTTAGAGCCAGTTGACCCGTGCAATTTCTGACGGTAATAACTTTGAACTGGGATGGATAAAAATCTCAATTACAAGGGGTAAGCTGGTTCGGGACTTGGTTTTATACCTTTTAGTTTGGGATCTGGAAACTTGTTGACAACGATCTTCGGATCGTTTGTTATTGAATCAGAGAGCTTATACCCTTGGGGTATGAAGACAGTTTCACGGCCATAGCGGCTTTTATTGAGCCTAAGCCAGACGGCTGATAATTTAAGCCAGCTTATAGGAAAATCGAGCTTATACCCTTGGGAGCATGCAGACAGTTTGAAGACCATGTCTGCCTTTTTTTGAGTTGCTTGGGATGTCTGATTTTAGTCAGTTTACAGGAAAACGCCTCCAAATCACGTGCATCAGCTCGATAAAGCACGGGGTTGCTGGACTAGAAGTGGGTCGAACAGGCACAGCTGATCAGGGTTGGCTTTTTACTTTTGAGGTGACTTACGTTGCGGGCGTGAGTTCGTGATATAATGGAATGTTATGTGACCCATCCGCATAACATTTATATTGTATAAAAATCCTTTATATAAACTCGCAAAGTAGGTTCTTCTCTCAGTTTGATATAGCTTTCTTTCTTTATAAGGTTTTAGATGATGCTTACGAACATGCTTTGCACTGTGCATAATTTAATTCAACTTTTCTAATATTAAGTTCCCTGTCAGAGGTTCATAAAAACGTCAAAATGTCGATTTATCGAAGCATCATCAAGGACTCGTAAATCCAAAAACGCTATTTAACTGGAATCTAAATTATTCGAACGAGTCATGAGTGAGGGTAATGGCCTGCGCACACCTAGTTCGCTGGCGGTAGCGAACAGTGAAACGCTACCGCCAGCGAACTAGGTGTATTCGAGCCTTAAGACGTAAGTCAACAAGCCCATAACGTTCGCTATGAACGCCATGCTACCGGAGTTATTGTTACAAATCCTCAAATTAGATTTGGGTTTAGGTGAGGCGTCAACCGATTTCATAATCCCCGATTTTGGGTCGATGATGCAGTGTTGTTAGATTAACCGATACGATATTACTTTGCTGAACAGAACTTGCGTGTTTATTTCTTGCACAAGAGATTACTTTTCAAATAAATACTCATCTATTATTAAAGGCTGGTGTTGGTGCAGGGAAAGTTTGAGGGCAAAAGAGCTCGCGGCGGTCATCCATGAGATGGACGGGCCAAATCAAAGCAGCCATAGACATAGACATCCCTCTCAACGAATGCACCAGAAGAGCAGCAGTGCGAGAGGAGTACCGGAAAATTGTTAAGCAAGCCAATGCCCGTCATGTCGACCACGACCACTCTGTCAAGAGTGTGGCGACTAATAGCCCCTTCCCACCGGTGTGTGATATCGCGCACGGAGGCGGATCAGCTCACACGACACACCATGGGAACGGTCTCCTGCGCCAAGGTGCGCGGTAGCACAGGAACCCTTTCTGTGTGCGTTGCCGTGCGTCGTCGTCGGCTGTGCGTGATGATCTGCAGAACCACGCACCGTAGGAAGGCAGCATAAGGAGATTATTAAAGGCATTTTAGAGCTCTCCTCATTGACCCTAAAACTAGGTGGTGGATACAATTATAAAATCGTGATGCCAAATGTAAAATTCGTTATGTATAAAAACGATAAATCTAAAAGGGATATCGTATTGGGAAATAAAACAGTCGATCGTGTAAGGTGGGACGAAGTTAGGGAACAATTTTGAAATAAAAATTCTTTGTCAGGAAATTGCGAATCACCAATAAAAACTCCGAGTTTCTTGCTTGTTTTGAATAGTAAATGATGGAATGAAATGTTTATTTTTGTCAAAAGTATGGTTAGAAATAAGTTCTTAGACAATGTTAGTCAGTTTCACATATTTCACCAAAGCATTTAAAGCCACGAATTATCATACTTCTTTAATTTTATTGGCATGATGGATGCAGGGTGGCACATGTGCATTGTATGGCACATTCCTAAAGTCTATGAGCTGCGAGGCAAAGCTTTGTTAAAGGTGAAGGTTTCTACTTTACACAGACAATCTGCTTTGAAGGCAAGAGGTATAAAAAATAGTATCTATCTACTAAGCAGCCGCTTTTACTATTGCAGGCGGAGCTAACACTGAGTAAAGTTACCGAAATAGCCTAAAATCTAGAAACAATGGTCCTACAATGAGTCAGGAAAGTTCGATTCGATACACTACTCGAAACTACTGGGTTTATTACAGTAAATCGGGTCAAACTAGTGCTGGATATGAATATATTTAGGTCGTTGATTTTGTCACAGATTTCAAATAACTCGTCAGAAACTATTTATGAGGTCCAGCAGTAGAATTCTTTAACATGATGACGATAAAGCACTGTCAAGAAAGACATGAAGTGTGTTATAAATAGTTAATAGAAGTAGAGGTAGACCAAAGAAAAGATCAATGGACTGCTTGAAAGATGACATGAGTAAGAAAGAAGTGAACACCGAATGATATAGTGGAAGAAGAAAACCTGTAGTCCTAAATCCTTAGCATGGAATTTGGAGAAAAGACCTATAGTTCCAAATCCACTTAGCGTGGGATGAGGACAGGAAGATAATGAAGTACTACCATAAACACACATAAACCCTTAATATTTTACACAAACATGTTACAAAAAAAGCCAACCGGTGTTAATTAATGACCGTCATTACAGCCAATTACCGGTCCCTAACAAACACATGTTACACTTTTTATTGAAAGTGCTAACTTGCGGGTTTAGCGGATAATGTTTTATGGCCTACCTCTCTTTGTTTTTACGAACGGTATAAAACGTTGCAATTATGGTAAAATACAGTATCGTTGACGTCAGTTTTCATATTGAAGAGTTTAAGCTAAACGACTAACTAATAAGTTTTAAATTGATCTTCTTGTCGTGTCACAAGTTCTTCAGAATAAATGTGGTGAAAACGTACATCTCAAGATTTGAAATAGGTAAGTAAATTGTATGCTGGAGTGAACTTCTTTAGCCTGATGATGATAATGAAACTGATTTGGACTGATACGGATTTGTTTTTTCATGCATGATTTTTCTAAAATTAAGAAATAAATTTATAAAAATATGAAAACTTTGTTTGTTCCCAAGTTCCCAGTAATTGAACAGTCTATTCTAGATAAAGCAATATTCAAATTGATACCATTACCCAACATGAGCAATAGTGTCGCGTCATCTAATTCAATTGAAATCATCTAATCATCTACTGGACGACAAGTAACGCCATATTCACCATAACATTATCCGTTCCTTTAATGCCTGTTTAACCTAACCGTTCTTTCTGTGAAGTGTTTTACACGGATGGTTAATAAGTTGAAAGTCACGCAAGCTAAGACGATAGCCATGCAGTTTCTCTGAAGGATCAGTCTGAAACAAGGTTATCTGACGGTAAACCAAGGTGGTTGACAAACTCGTAGCTCGAGCGGAAGCAAGCTCAAAGGTACCGTAGCGTAGAACGCAAGCGAATACTTGAGTGGAGACTGGAGACTCCGTTAATGTTAGGAGTAGTGTAGGAAACTACGGCAACAAGGTACAAAGAGACGATCAGCGAAATAAAGCCAGCAAAGATTAGATGAGAAGAGCCGAAGACCGGTTTCAATGGCGGATCTTGAGAGAGATCTACGTCCATCAGGGAACTTTGGTTGATGACGAAGAAGATCAAATATGAACTGTAGCTGTAATCTAAATCATTGGATTCGGGATCAGTAGAGTGTTGGTGAACATTAGCCTAAGGACAGTGGAATAACTGAGGGGGAAATTTCGCAATGGTCCCTTTCGAGACCCGACCCTACGTAGTAGTTCTTGCAACATAGTTCTGAAGATATCACTTAAACCACCGAGGGAAGCAAATCACATAAGGCGTATTTGCTACGAGTATGATATGAGTTCGAAAATCCCGATGTAGAAGAACAGGCAACATGTTCTTCTAGGCTTGGTCGCGTGGAACTGGCATCTAGATGCCAGTTCCACGCAACCAAGCCTGAGTCTAGACTCACCTAGCTTTAAAACGATTGAAAGTGATCCTTGCGATACAAGTTGATACATCTGAATAAACAAATTTATAATTGACGAAAAAAATTTTGTCTCAAAAAATAATCTTATCGAGTCACTAGTTTTTTCGAACTACTTGTGGTGAAAGGATTTTAAGTGCACCTAAAAGAGGCTTCCTTTCGTGCACTTGACACATTCTGTATCGATATATCAAGGATACGATAATGGCCTGCGCACACCTAGTTTGCTGGCGGTAGCGAACAGTGAAACGCTGTCAAAAATCGCTTTCAAATCTTAAATCTGACAGCGATATTTGACAGCGTTTCACTGATCGCTACCGCCAGCGAACTAGGTGTGTTCGAGTCTTAAGGGTTTTAATATGTCGGAAAAATTATAAGTACTTATTACAATTACAATACAAGTTATAGCTTAGCGGTGTCACGTTGGCTTCATTCCCGCATTCCGGTCACGTCATAAACCGTTGCTAATTACCGCTACGTTAAGTAATAAATGGATCTCAACTGAAATTTTGTGAATGAAATTGAGTGTGTGATCCTTGTGATTCTACTGAATAAAGATCAGATTTGATTGAATCAGAAAATCGTTCGCCAATCACCGCCTTTGTTACGAAAGAATAATTAAAACTTCCTTCATAGCTATTAATTCATGAGACAAAGAGACCAAAAGGTCAAAGATATTGATGATAGTAATAACAAATCATTTGCCAAAAAATATCAGGTATTCATTATTATAGCTGAAACAATAACAAAATAAGTAGGTTGATATGAAAATAAATCAAAATGTACCACCTACACAAGTAATTCTGGTTAATAAACGTGAACATGGAGAACTTGTAATGGATAAACTATTAAGAACGTTCATCCGTAAATTGATGATTTCAGACGGCCAATAAAACAATATGTGTAACTTGCACAGAAGATAATTTGACCTCATATTATTGGGAATGACCAAAACTTAATCATATGGGAAAAACATTTTCAAATGGTTGTATAGTTTTTTCATAAGATTCATCTGTTTTTCCTAAACTTTCGGTTGATGGTCTACGCAGATGCGATTCAATGATAAAACTATAAACGACAAACTTATAAAATTTTCGTATAAAAAAGCTAATAACATTTTATTAGTTCTTAGTGGCAGAATAAACACGATTCCTGTAAGTTTTCATTCATGAAAAAAATAATCAAAGGAGTAATTTTTAGCCACTTTTGGAGATATTAGACGTGTTAGTTTATGATGAAATCCGAGGTATTTTTGGTATTTTTTTTTGCCTAGTAAATGAAGAAGTGTACGTTTTAAAACATGTTTGATTTTTTTTTTTATAACATGAATATTTATTTTACTATGAATTATTTCGTATTACTATATAATCGGCGCGGAATCAAGTCAACGCTCAGTGCCGGCCGAGGCCTTTCAGAGGTAGGACGTGCGTCGCTCCCGGTCGCTGCAAGCAAGCAGCAAGCCTCAAAAAAATGTATTGTAGCTTCACGAGTTTATAGCGCTACTGGGACGTTTTGATACTTTTTATGGTTAACAAAACTTTGGTGAGTTTTTTTTTGTATTTTAAAATAATGGTGTTGCATTAACTTATTAACTTTAATTACCCCCGGTTTCTGGTACGCAAAAAATAGTTAATTATTTTTAATTTGTATTTCTTTTTAATTCAGGTTTCATTCTTTACTTTTATTTCAGATATGGCATAAAAAGCCGCTTACAGGCTACATCACGTAAAAAAAGTAACGAGTACGTCACCAATTGCGAAAATTTGGTCAAGGCTAATGAAGCTAAAAGGTATGTTACCCAGGGGTTACTTTTTACAACGTAACATGTTATAGTCAATTCCCATTTTTATTAAACGTACACGGGGATAGAAATAGTAATAATTTGCATTATGAAAATCATTATTGCTAACTTATCATAAAACATAACACGCCGAAAAAAAGGTCGAAATTAGCGGGTACTTTCAAAATATAGTCATCCAGTCCGCAAGTCCGCACGATACCAAAGCTAGTGTTCGAAGCACGGAGCCACTTGCACCGAGTTGATGAGCTATCTATGATTGTAAAGTAATCAATTAATTTTATAACACATTTGCTCGTAAAAGGTCTCTAATTTCACCGATTTCAATATCGTAATGTATGTCATTACGCACTAGTCTGGTAATGTAATGTAAAACGCACGGGTTGCTTTTTAATAAGGTATAACGTACGGTTTATCCAGATGCTAAATGTATGAAATGAAACTGAATGAAACCGAATGAAACTGCATGGAACCGAATGAAACTGAATAAAACCGAATGAAACTGCATGAAACCGAATGAAACCGAATGAACTTAATGAAACTGAATGAAACTGCATGAAACCGAATGAAACGGAATGAAACCGAATGATACCGAATGAAACTGAATGAAAATGAATGAAACTGAATAAAACCGAATGAAGCTGCATGAAACCGAATGAAACCGAATGAAACCGAATGAAACCGAATGAAACTGAATGAAGCTGAATGAAACCGAATGAAACCGAATGAAACTGAATGATACCGAATGAAAATGAATGAAACTGAATAAAACCGAATGAAACTGCATGAAACCGAATGAAACTGAATGAAACTGAATGAAGCTGAATGAAACTGAATAAAACTGAATGAAACTGAATTAAAATGAATGAAACCGAATAAAACTGAATGAAACGGGATGAATTGGAATGAAATTAAATGAAATGACATTTACAATCTGCTATGT
The DNA here is from genome assembly GCA_939531255.2 of Thera britannica. NCBI lineage: Eukaryota > Metazoa > Arthropoda > Insecta > Lepidoptera > Geometridae > Thera > Thera britannica. The sequence continues at coordinate 7,199,723 of OW618045.2, forward strand.
CATTTCATTTAATTTCAAATTCTCTAACTGCTTTAACAAGTGATAAACAATTTATTCGTTTAATTTTTATTTATTTCCTCGCAAATGTGTTATAAAACGCCTCTGCTTTCTTGTAGCCCTCGCCTACGGCTCGGGCTTCAATAACGCCTCAGCTGTAATTTTCAACCTACCGCACTTATATCATAATGTACTATTGTTCGAAATACGTACATCAGTACCTACCTACTGCATATTTTATTGGGACCTATTGCATGCATTATATTATTTTTTTAATGATTTTATGTAGTTTCTTCTGAGTTCGCATTATGGTTTCGATTTCTGACCTATTCCTTGTTTATCATTGTTTTCTTTAAATTTATTATGGTTACAGGTGCTTCGCCGGATGGACTAATTGAAGATGATGGTATCACCGAAATAAAATGTCCTAGTCCGGCATTCGGATTAGAGGCAGATATCGCTATTAACCAAAAAAATGTTATTCTGGTAAATAGATGTATCCGTGAATCGACGCCATGACTGGTTTTATCAAATACAAGGGCAGCTGCACGTAACGAATAGAAATTACTGTCTATTTGCTGTGTGGACAGGCAGAAATTTTTAATTAAAGACAGAAAAAATAATTAGGGACGATACATTTTGGAGCGAGAACATGGAGCATCGGCTAGTCAGTTTTTATAATAAATTTCTATTACCCGAAGTTGTTGATCCCCGAAAAGCTAAGTCCATGAAACTTAGAGACGATAAATATTAAAATTGTATTTTACACGAAATAATTTTGATTTATTTTAACATACCTGCCCGTTTTTGCGTAAGTAGGTACTCATTCAACAAAATGTTGTACCTACTTACGAAAAATGAATACATTCCCTACTAAGAGCTGGTAAAGTATCAAGGTGATTCATTCAATGCGGCGCATGATACGCGCTCCAACACAGACGGCTGTGTGCGTGCTAGGTGTAACTGTATAGCTAGGTGAGTATATTTACCCAAACTTGAGTCACGACGCTCGGGATAAACGCTCTTAAATTAAATGCAGTTCAAAGTCGACAAACCAAAATTTAAACTTTCCAACAAAAGCAGAAAACTGCAGTTTATCAAAGCAACAATTGTATAACCCAGTGAACTTGTCTTGTTCTAGGTAAAGTATTGTTTCAATCCAACGGTGTGTTCCATATCCCACGCGTTCTTGAAACATTGACCTAACCCTCCTTTTAGCTTCGTCGTAGTCGGGTAAAAAGTCGATTCAGGTCAGAAGGTCAAAGAAGTAGCTTTAGGTTTAATAACACCAGAGGTGGTGATGATGCGCTGAGTGATAGACCCACCTTTTGAAGGACCCCATGTCGAAGCTCCAAAGGAAAACCGCAGAAGGCAGTGCATTCCACAACATTTGAGACATAAAAATCTAATAGATTTATTATTGAAAAAATCTCGAGAATGCTACCATAGTTTCAAACCATCGTTGTCAGGGGAATCACAGTCGTACAAAAACATAATAACTCGATATCACTTCTCAAGTTGCGATTTGAGCAAATAATTCGCCCACTCATCTTCTTTTCTGTAAACAAGTGGCCTCCCAAGAGACGAATCAGATTAAATGATCGAGTGATAGGTAGCTAAAGAGATTAAATGAATGTGCGTGGGTGACCAATAGATAATAGACCGAGTAAACAAAGATTTCTCTAATTAGGAGAATCGGTGTCATATGTTTGTTTGAGCTTATTCTTGATTTGTTGGTAAGCCGATTATATTAAGATCCAGATTATATTACGTTTTAATTATTTCATAGTTCAAGTAAATGGCAAACTGGTGTTTTACTTAAATCAAAGATGAATTTACTACGTAGTATCACAAGGGAAACGCCCTAAAGTTAGGAGAGTCTAGGTGCCAGTTCCACGAGACCAAGCCTAAAAGAACAGGCAACAAACTACGGCTTGGTACTAGCTTGAGGTATACTAAATAGGTAAATATATTGGACGTAAAGCAGAGCTTGTGCTATGGGAACCATATAGCTGATATAATAATTAATACACTTTTTTGTAAATGCATACCTACTTAGAATAAAATATAACACCCAGACAAATACAAACATTTATGTTCGCCACGCCACACAAATATTTGTTCTCGGTGGGGATCGAACCCACGCCCGCAGAAGGCTGTGCTATGATGAGGGCTATACACAAAGACAGCACCCCGTTATAAGATTAATGGTTCCGCCATAAAATACAATTATGAATATCTTGCGATGGTTGTTTGATTAGACAAATTTGGCAATTTGAAAATAAACTAGTTGTAAAATTGAGTTTATGATTCACCGAAGGTCAATGGCATAACATTGAATTTATTGCGGATATTAAAACTTTGAGAATGTTTGCTTATAAAGTTTCATGTTTAGAAATACTTAGGATCAAGGGCAACCATTGGGTATATTTTTATTGCCATTTTATTTAATTGCTTAACTTAATTATGTATTAATTACTAACTATGCCAGCTGTAGAAGGTTTCATTACTGAGAAAGTAGATAGGTATAATATGGCTACATTCAGGAACAAAAGCTGATTAAAATATACAAATAACTAGCTGTGCCCGCGACTTCGTCCGCGTGGTATAGTGTCTATGGGTAGCATTTTTAATTTGCAGCGGAAGAAAACAGTAATTAAATAACAACGTCATATTCGCGTGCACGTGACACAGTCGTCTGCCCTCTTCTCTTACTAAACTTAGACATAAATGGCGTCGTACTACGCCACACTTTCATCCCCCCCGCACCTCCCCTCCACACTCCTCCTGTACTCCCCCCGCATCCCCCCTCGCTCCTCCCCTCGCTCCCTCTACCCCCCCAGCACAAACTTTGAATGTCATATTTTTTTATATCAAATCAACAGGCTAAAAAATAAGTTTTAAGTTTCTAGCTCTAAAAATGACGATACTTCCATACAACTTTCAACCCCTATTTTCAACCCTTTACAACCCTTTTTTCGCAATAAAAAGTAGCCTATGTCTTTCCCCAGGCCCTCAACTATCTGTGTACCAAATTTCATTTCAATAGGTCCAGTAGTTTTGGCGTGAAAGCCACACAGACAGAGTTACAAACGCATTTATAATATTAGTATGGATAAATATTGCGGATAACATATCTGGCCGTACGAAATACCTTATCGAAAGTAACTCATTTCGTTCTCAATTTCTTCCTCAATTTGCATACAGGATGTCTGATCTTCATTTACGTACTAATACTTACCCACATCAACTGTATTAAGGGGCCGGCGGAGGGCGAATTTTCATACAAGCGTAATACCAAAATGATTACTAATTTAAGCAAATTTTAACTATATTATTGTAATAATTGTATTTTTATAGAATTTATCTAGGTTCCTGTACAGATTTTATTTGAAATTACTTACCTCAAATGAAATTAACGCCAATCACATTTTGCAATGAAAAAAATGTGTAAAATGCGATTGGTGATTATTTCATCGCTGTCAAATTTGACAGCGATAATTGACAGCGTTTCACTGATCGCTACCGCCAGCGAACTAGGTGTGCGCAGGCCTTTACTTGATATACCTAATACCTACCTATTACCTACGCATAGAGATATAATGATTGAGTAAATCGATTGGCATGAACATCAATGCGTGATTGCTGCCTTATGTGAAAATCTTCTATTCAGCTCACTAGACACGATAATAGAGATTGCACCGAGTGCAACCCCATGTCTCATCCATTCTCAAATAAACCTTGCTTGCTTATCGAAGCTACGATGGGCATTTCTACTGGGCACTGCCCAGTAACCAACAGATAAATTTACTTGGCTACCCAAAGAGGCAGGCGTTTTGCGAGCAAGGGGTCAGACAACAGAATTTTTAGGCCCTTAGACTTTCATTTATTTATTTTTATTTCTTAGGAAATCCAAACAATACTTATACTTATTCTAATTTCTATTCTTGATTATTCTATTGTTTTCGCATACTGAGACTATTGGAGCTTACTTATTAATTTACAAGATAAAGATGATGAGAGATTCATGATTGGATGGTACCTACTAGTACTAGACCACAACTTAGGAAGTGCCTGAAGCACAAAGGCACAAGAAAATACTACGAGCGGTCACAACTGTGTTCATCTTTTAATTTAAAATGTATTCCTCTTTCTTTCTTTTTCTTCAGTAATTAGGACTGATCTGACCATCTCAAAATATTATTTATGCGCTCATATCTTCGTGTCGTCTCCTGGCTTTAATGCCCTTCAGAAGGTAGTACCTATGATGGATTTCCTCACTGAAGGTGCTTAAGGTTGAACGAAGCATTGAGTATTGTTATGCAAAACGATTGCGTAACATGATCTCATTTTAATAATAACTTAGAATGGTGTCATTATGAGCCATTATCTTGGCATTACAGTCGCACTTTCATTGTGCATTCTTTGAGATCACAAAGCGGCTCCTTGATGGATGAAATTTCGCCAGAATATTTCTGCCGTGAAGCAGCATTGCTGTGTTTCGGTGAAATTTCGCCAGAAGTGTTGAATCAGTATATTTCTGCCGTGAAACAACATTGCTGTGTTTCGGTTTGAGGGGTGTGGCGTATAGGCGATGGCTACCACTTAACATCAGATGGGGTACTAGTTCCACCAGCTACCTTGTAGGAAAAAGTTTTTTGAAGAGTAGTAGAGCTCTTTGTGAGTGGTTCGCCCGGCTGCGTACTACCACCATGTCTATTTCTGCCGTGAAGCAGCATTGCTGTTTCGGTTTGAATGGTATGGGTGCTGGTGAAGTTACTGGCACATGAGGCTGAACATCTGTATGCCTCAAGTTGACACCGAACAGATTATCGTAGGGGTTTCTACATTCTTAACGTGGAAAGTGAATGCAGCTATGAAGGCGGTCAATTAAAGAAGGTAGTTATGTATGACAAAAAGTTACTAGTAAATCTCAATTTATTGCACTAACATACAGCTATTATTGAACACTATTGCCACAGCTATAACAGAGTTAGTGATTATGAAAATGCCATCACGCGTGAATGGCTGAACCGATTTGGCTGAAAATTGGTGGGGAGGTAGCTTAGAACCAGAAGCAAAGGACCGGGCAAAGGATTTATCCCAAAAACGTAACGGGAACGAGGCGAGCGAACCCGCGGGCGACCGCTAGTATAATATCAAACTAGAACTTAATTTCTAAAATTTTCTCTATGTCGCAAGCTGCTCCGTTAATTATTGTAATCAGCCCCGTATCTGTCCTCAGCTAGAAAAAACCACCAAGCGGAAAATATACGTTTTCACATTCGCTTTCATTATGTTAATTAATCAGTAAAAAGTTTTATTTACATAAAAGGTATTTGGGTCTTCGTAATAAAAGAGGCACATTATTTGATATAGAACTATTTTAAGAGAAAACTTTAGCTAATTTATATTTAATGACCCAGATCAGATTAAAATTAATGTGCAGAGTGAATCCACGGATACTTATATTTTTCTCCTGTTTTTTAAATTTTCCGCATACCAAATAAAGGCGTTTTGATATATTTAGATTTAGTTTATTTATTACCAACATGCACATTGGACATACATTTATTTGCATAGGTTAGGTCTACAGTAACTATTAGGCGAGTACCTACATGCACCCTGTGGGGCGTTGTAAGTTCACTACTAATTAAAATTATGTATTGTAAATAGGCAACAAATTTGCACATCGCATCGGCTAATTTCGGCTTCATAGAGCGTAGTGTACGTCAGAAAGAGATAACGCTCTACGAAGCCGAAAAGCTGATGTGCAATATTTATTTCCTACCATGTATTATATAGTTATGATTCGTTAGTATGTAATAATATGGTAATACTTCTCCGGACGAGCCCTCATCAAAGAGCTCTGCTACTACTAAATCTAGTATTAATTTACGGAGAAAAAGCTCAAATATTGTTTAGAGAATGTTGGATTTTTAAAACAACGATCAAGTAAGAATGGAACTATAGTAACAACGATTATTACATCATCATCAATACCTAACTTAAACATAACTAAACAAATCGCTGCCTCAGTCTCGATTAACTTTGGCTTTACTCTGCTTAAAACGTATGTGAAAACCAACATCTTAAAGCATCATATTATATGCATAGAACACACATCTTAATTCTTAGCCTTCACGCTTTCAGAGCACATTGTATTGTATATTATACCTCTATGTATGTGTGCAGACGTAAATGTAACAGAGCACTCAAGGTATCGTAGCTTGACGGGTTATCAAATATGATCCAACACGAAATATGTTCAAATCAAACACGAATTTCTCCAAAGCAAGGTAGCTTGTAACTTGTAACAACCCCTAGTAGGTTGAATAGATTACTAATGGCAACGCTTTTTGGGGTGCAAAGATGAGGGTGGGTATCGATCTGTACATCACAAGGTTAGGGTTACAACTCCTAGATTGCTTTCACTTATTGAAATAGTGGAACCGAGCAGGCATGGTTCACTGGGCCTTTAAGATGTGTGATGTGTAAAAACAATCCATGCAACACAATATGGCCCTAAATTAAGCAAAGCTTTTAATATGGGAACCAAATAGCCGATATCATCATCAACCTATATCAGTCCACTGCTACGTAGGTCTCTCCTAAGACGCGCCAATGAGCCCGGTCTTCGGCTCTTCTCCTCCAGTGCTTGCTACATTTTGCAGATCGTCGGCGCACCTTGGCGGAAGGCGTCCTGCTCTACGCTTACCGAAACGCGGTCTCCACTCTGGTATTCGTTTGCTCCAACGATTGTCTGTTCTACGGCAAACATGACCTGCCCACTGCCACTTCAGCTTACTAATCCTTTGAGCTATTTCGACTACCTTGATTCTCTGTCGGATAACATTGTTCCGGATTTTATCCTTCAGAGAGACTCCAAGCATAGCCCTCTCCATAGCTCGCTGCATGACCGACTTGAACAGCTAATATAATATCCAAGTATATATTTTTAAAACTTACAAATCTTTTGGCGTAACCTGGAGCTCAAAAATTTAATTCTATTTAATGTTGATTCAACCTTCATTAAACATTTAATTTTTTCCTTCGGGGAAACAACACCAGTTGGCATCTCTTTGTTTGATTTGAGGATAATAATGTCAAAACGACCTGACTAGGCTACGGCCGTTGAACTGTAAATGTGCTGAACAGTTTAATTGCAGTAACGTGAAAACACGTTATCTTTTTATTGGCAATTGGAGAGCCGGTTTTTGTCATATCCGGATTATGTGCCTTAATTGATAAAAACTAGTGGCAAAAACGAGTTTGAAGAATTGACACAGAAACTTTACTTAGTACCTACCTATTACATCAGATACCTGTAGAAGTACTGAGGGCCTCAGTAGGGTAGATATCAGATGAAGTAGGGGTAGTATAGAGGGCGTTCGTCAAAGTCAAGTATGTTATGTAATCAGGAAGACCACTTGTACAATTATACTTCTTCTCGTTCATGTTCCGGGGCGGGTGAGTCTAGGTGCCAGTTCCACGCGACTAAGCCTACAAAAACAGGCAACAAACTACGGCTTGGCTCCTAGTCGATCAACTAACTTATGCAATGTTCTGCACTGTCGTGATTTGCATGGGCGATCCATGGTGGTTCAGGCTGTCGGTATAATATAAATACATAAATACTGCGCCATGAATTTAGCAGAACCCATCAAAAGCACTACGTATTTACATAATCCTAAAAGATAAATTGTATAAAAATTACATTACTAAAATTAATTTCCATACAATATATCTTTCCACAGGCGTGTTCCAAAGAAAGTAGATCTCGTCTAAATTCGAGATGTAGTGGTAAGCAATAAATGTTGCACATCGTCTTTTCGGCTTCGTAGAGCATTTTCTCTTTCTAAGGTACTTATCGTACACTACGCTCGAAGCCGAAATTAGCCAATGTGCAATATTTGTTGAAGTCTTCTAACCTGATAATAATATTTTTTTATGATAGACTGTGTATTTTTAATATAGTACACCTAGGAAAAACCTAGGCAGTTCTAGCTACGACGTAGGCGATCAACCCACTTTGCAAGTGGGACGCCGCATCGTCTAGTTCCGTAGACGGACAATAGAAATGGGTTACAGTCTTGTCGGTCGTCGTTCTTGATAGGTGCAGTTGCATAACCTAGGTCTACGTCATTGGTTTAACCACTTTTTTTTAGCTTTTTAATCAATTTATTTAAACTTACTTTACCTCGATACCTAGTAGTTCTTGCTCATCGTTCGTGATATACACAAGTTTTAGTAGTTCGTGATATACTTTGTAGATTTTTTGTGGACGGATATTTTTGATGCTTCTTCCAAAAAGGGGGCTACATGATATCTCTGGCGTATGAGATCCAATTTCAATAATTCTTTTTTTTATTTGAAAAGTAGTAACTTTAAGTTAGTCTCATAAAATTTTGTGAAGATTTGATGAGGGTCTTCGGCATGATGAGCAGAATAGCTCATCAAAATGCAGTAAATTGCTCACTTTTAGTGTGCTCGCAAGGTCTACATCTCACCTCACAGAGCCACAAGTTTAGATACCATTTAAAAGTTTTTAGGTATAGTAGAAGTTAAAAGGCATTTTTCAACTTTATCATGAACTAGCGGCCGCCCGCGGCTTCGCTCGCCCCTTGGCCGTTACGCCCAGTTGATTTTTCTAATAAGTTTTTCCTCTTTTTCTCCGCTTAAGGAAATAATTTTCCAATTTCTTTTCTTAGTGCACCCCTATGCTATAAAAGGAACATACGGTCCAAGTTTCATGCTTCTAGAACTTACGGTTTAGGCTGAGCGTTAATTGTCAGTCAGTCAGTCAGTAACGTAAGAGTTTTATATATTTAGATTAGATAGATAGAAGAAGAAGATCCATAGATTTCTTTGAAACATCTAAAAGCTAGCTAAGTAAACAGTATACATAATTACAGGCCATTAGAGAAGGAATATTTATTCTAAACACCTGTACCCATTAAAACTAACATTTCTTGTCATTAAAATATTACACGTACGTCACAGCATTTCTTAAGACGGGACCATCAGCAACCCAGCTGGCAGGTAGGTAGCATCCGTAGTCATTCCTATAATTAGTGTCTGTATGGCATTTCCGCTTACTGTAGTTTTTAGAACGGACGTTTAGTTCCTTAATAGTTTTTTAGACGTCGATTTTTGACCGACTGCTGAATTCTCAGTGATGTTAATGCCTGTAATAAGGCCTGCCTGTAGACAAGGCCGTATGAGCTAGTGACCGCTCTGGCGACGAACTCAGTCTTAGACCTCAGTCTAAGATCTCTAACTAGAGAGCACTGGTGGTCTAGTGGTAGTGGCCCCGCCTTCCGATCCGAAGGTCGTGGGTTCAAATCCACTCGTGTACCAATGAGTTTTTCTGTCGAAAAATTTATGTACACTCTGCCAGTACTCTCAAAACGGTGAAGGAAAACATCGTGAGGAAACCGGCGTGTTGTAGAACCTAAAAAAGTTCTAGCAACACGTGTCAAGGGTCACGCAAAAAGGGCCCACCAGCGGCCTACTTGCGGAAAAACCTGCCCGCACATCAAGTGCGCATAATAAACTTGCCGAAGGTCTCTAACTCTAGCTCGCAGGTTCAAATCCCGCTCAGCTCTTAACTTTTGAGGCCATATTAATAAACGTAGACTAAGCTAAGATTAAGTTTACTCCAGGTTTTAGAGCAGAAGTAAATAATTTTGATATTAATAAACAAAGAGTAAGGAGGAAGTAAGCTAATCCGAGTCTACTCTCGGACTAAAAGTTAATCCCAGATGGCACCTAGGTTAGAGACAGAATAAGCATAGAGTAACATGACAATGCATGAATTTTGTAAATTTTTACATAATCATAGCCTTGAAACGACTGTTATTTTCTTGGTTATTTGATAAAATTGTGCAAATAGCTACGTAACATGGATAGAGACTATTATGTTGATGATTTGAGAGTGATAGAAGAATTAGATGAGTTTGAAAACCAAATTCCATCAGTGTGATGAATAAAAGTTTACAAGATTCGTAAAAATCCATTAGAAGATCTTGAAGAAACTGAATGTAACTCTTAGCCACCTGACGTATTTTTCAGTTACACTACCACCTGGCGTCGGTCCTGGAGACCGCTAGCCTATTTTTCATGTTTTATAATCATTTTTTAAAATAGTATGCTAAATAAAAGTCACATCTCTGTATTTTCACAATGTTTTTGTTTATTATAAGTTTTTGAACAATGCAAAAGTATGCATTTACTTACATGCGTAATTACTTGCATTCTTCCATACAAAACGCGTGTAAGCTAAAGTAGTTTCTGTGCCTTTCCAATGGAACATCGTCGTCAGAAGATGAATCTTCCATCGGTGATGGTATGGTTTTCATTTTCAGTAGGTTGTCGCATTCAATGATGTGATCACCTGCAATCTTCATTCAGTAGTAGATTCTTTCGATCTACTGCCCTTTTCACCATTGACATGGTGAAAAATCAATTAGCTGGTGATTCAAGAAGTGGCTTTATACCACCCCTTAAAATAAAGCAGTAACGTTTTGTGGACCTCTTCCCATGCTTTCGTTTTATTTTTGTATGTGTTTAGAGATTTGTCCTCTATAATACCCGCGCATTTCTTGAGAACATCACGATTTTAAAATATTATTTTATGTATAACAAATTGACATCAATCAACCTTTGACAAGATATCAACAAACAAATCAATAAAACAGTCTGTCAAACACAAAATATTAACTTGTCAGTGTCATCATTTTCATTCTTTGGCTGATTTGGCTCACTCTTTTTACTTTTCAATTTCAAGGGTTGCCATATCGCACGTGCTAATCCTGAATTAGCGAATGTATTGTTACTCCGAGGATACTCCTTGTTTATTAATAACATTGAAATGTCATAGGTAATACTCGGTTAGTCTAAGATTAACTAGTCTAAGAGTAATCGCGAATTATGCTAGGATTAAGAGATTCTTATTAATAGGGCCCTTGGGATATTATAAAAGTCTTTGAACTCTAAAGGCCCTGCGCACATCTAGGCGATGGCGATCAGTTGAAACGCTGTCAAATCGCTGTCATATTTGGTCACAGGCCTTTAAGGAAACGCGAACGCAAAAACTTGAAATTGGAACGAACTAGCACATCTCACCCCAAGCAACCACGAATCAGTGACGATTCGAGAACCTAAAGACATGTGACAAGAGACACAAACCATGTCGCGTGACGGTGATCAATGCCTGTGGAGTATTATTGGCATCTGTGAAACATCTTTGCCTCACGGAATCGTAAACATCGGTCTACGTAATCCTCGATTTTAAATAAATAAATATTGTGGATAATCCACACACCACAATCTAGCCTCAAATTAAACAGAGCTTGTACTATGGGAACCAGATAGCAGTGTTGGTCACTTACATACATTTTTTGACGTGACAACGTCTTATAATTCGATGGCGCCGGCTGCATGCACGAAAAAACATGACTCATGCAGCTACCTCGCTCTGAGGCGTTCCATTTAAGGCTTGAAGTGCAAGCGAGAGCGCGGAACGAGCGACAAAGAGGCACAATCGGCCTCCGCGTTCGGTAGCGTTCGACATCTGTGTATTTTCTTATGACGTTTATCACATCACGTTCAACTATCGTCAGTAAACAGACTTTACAGACAACCGTTTTTGTTTTGTTAATACAAGCATAGAATACAGTATAGCATCCAGACAAAGAACAAACATCTGTGTTCCACACAAATATTTGTTCTCTGTGGTGATCGCAAGGTCAGCCTCAGAATAGTTTTTTTAAGAGCCGTATCACATACATTGACTTATTAGCGTTGCGTTGCGAATGTGCGTTTGTGTTTGAAGGCCTACGCACATCTAGCGCGATGGCGATCAGTGAAACGCTGTCAAAAATCGCTGTCACTTGAAAAAATACGCCCGCCGCCGTAGATAAACAGGCTTGGGCACGGCTTGGCCGACGTAAAGCCAGATTTTTTTCGCGTCTAACGCCCAGAGGTCTAGACGTATGACCCTTCATATTCATACCAACTGTAACAGAATCTGTGCCCTCTTTCGCTGAGGTACATTGTCTGCAGTGCTCTCTATTAGAAAAGTCAATAAATCGTGGAACCTTACGCAAAAGGTCAAGGTGACTGTTCCAATTTCAAAAGGATATAGGTACTAAAGTATCCAGGCATTGAGAGATTTCCAATAATTGCAGAGCTTTTTGTTTGATACCGATTGAAAGTTTGAAAAGTGACCTTGGAAATACGGAGTCAAACTTTTGAGGCATCGATCTGCTTTTTCGCTTACCTTACCTACTCAGTTCTTTTATTGTTTTTCATGAATGTTTCGGAAGGCACGGAAAACTATCGGACCAAGTAGGGGTGAGATTTCAGTGGATGTTAAAGGCAAATTCATCATCCGCACTTGGTGTGCGGACTGGTTTCCGCAAGAAGCTGCTGGCCCTTTTTGCGTGACGCTTGACAAGTATTGTTCGAAGTTTTTTTAGGTTCTACAACACACCGATGTTTTCCTTCACTGTTTGAGAGTACTGGCATAGTGCACATAAATTTTTCGACAGAAAGACTCATTGGTACTCGACTGGATTTGAACCCAAGACCTTAGGATCTTTTCTTCTCTCTTACAGAGGACGTTACTTGCTTAGGACACCTAGGTTGGCAAGAGAGCCAAAGTAGGCTGATTTCATTGCTTTTGTCACAATAATTGGAGTTTAATGTCTAACTTAGTATAAATTAATTGATACAGTATGTGTTAGCTGCAATGAAACGCTACCATTCGCTCCAGTTACTGGTCAGTGGTCACTTACATAACGCGAATCAATTTACCATCAGCAAAAAAACGAAGCATAATAATATGCCTGTGTTATAGCTAGGTACAATGGAATATGGATGCCAATTATTCAGTTTCAGCAATTAAGGCCGCGTGCAAACGGAGACACTTTGGGACCGACACGGGACACTTTCACAGGACACCGTAGTTGCTGAGACAACGCACGCTGCATGTACAGTTCAAACATTCATTATAGTCCCCATACCACCACCACGTGACTGCGGAAAAAAATACGATCCGATACCCGGTGTAAGAACGGACATCTACAAGCGCTGGACACAGAAAAGATGTAAGACGCAGACGGGGCGCAAACATTGAGTCTAGAAAAGACAGGGCGCGGACATGACGCTCGCTCGCCTGCGCCCTATAAAAACATCCAGAAAAGACGGGGCACGGGCGCGAGTGGACGAAGGACGGGGGAGAAAACATTTTTTTTTTTAATTCTTATAATTTATTTTATGTGTTATCTCTCGCGGCGCCCAGCGTCACCTCCGTTCCTCGTCTTTGGATATGTTTTCGACGGCGCTTTGTCCGCGCCCTGTTTTCGTCTTACGTCTTTTCAGTGCGTCCAGCGCCTAAAGAGCGTTCGCCCGTTGCGACTGCGCTGTCGTGCATTTCCATTGATAAACAGAGCGTGCTGCTCGCTGGTCAAAGACTATGCTATGCTTTTTCCAACTTCATATACGCATCATGATCAGTCTGAACACTAGTCCACTTCGAGGAAGAACGATTATGAGCCCTCTCCATCCACCATCCAAAATGTCGTCAGTTCATCGGGTGGGTGGGCGTCCTAAGTTTCTCAAATATGCATAGTGACACGTTAGACTCCGTTAGAGTATGTTTTAAGCTGATATTTCTAAGAGGCTTAGTATAACGTAGTTTGGTTGACTGCTATACCTCGCTGGCTCACTTGGTAAGACTGAAGACATGCATTTGAATGCCCAATTGGACCAAACTATCAACTTACTAACTTCAGACTGGTATATTATATCATTTAAGACTGGTTTACCTAATGTCTAGAGGGACTAAGTCGCGTTATGAATAGTCGTAGTGCGAAATAGACATAACGTTAGTTAGACTTACTGCGATAAGTATAGGTTAGAATATTGCAAGAAATGATCTCTAAATATTAAGAAAATTAAAAATAGTCTTATTATACCTACCTTATAAGGACAAGAAGATGTAGATAGGTATTTCTTTTTTTTTCTTTTTCACCACCATAGTCTTTCCAGTATCATTACTTAGATTATTATGTATGACTGATGTCTATTTGGTTTGTTTGTACCTAACTAAAATTAAAGACCATCAGAGCTTCACCTAAAAAAATACTGCCAATTGACTGCAACTTTTAAGAGCCCAATAAAACATAAACTACCTAGTAACTACAGATTGTTATGAACTTTGTTTTATCTGACCTTTAAGAATGACCTTGGCCAATGGAATCGTGATGACATAATTTGATCAATAGTTTCTAAATAGTCTTGATCTCATACTATTGCATCATTACTACCTTGTATGAATAAAATATTTTTTGTACATGGACATTTTTGCAAAGATGTTACCTTGTTACCTAAGCAAGTAGATGGTGACTTACCTAATAGATTATGTACGGCACATTGTTAGTACATAAGATGATCAGTGATTGAACAAAACGAGGTGGTGCATTTTTATTTTGTTTTTATGTAATGTTGCATATTTCACTGTTTATTTATCTTTATTTGCATTAAGAATGATGTTATTGGAATAATAATCAGTGGATTTGCATTCTATTTACTGTAGCCAGTTAAGTATATAGAGAATTTACCTAGTTGCTCACAAAACATACTTAAACTACTAATTGATTTCTTCATTATCTCATTGATATGCTTGGATGTTACAAGGCTATTTACGTTAGACTTCTAGTTAGGTAGTTTAAGTTATGAGTTTTTAAATAAAGCAGACATTTTAGTGTTGCGAGTTTTAGCTGGTAGAAATGGAGAAACTAAACCTTGATATGGACTTATGAAGCTATTAATACCTACTGAAGACTGGAACTACAGAAAACGGCTGCCTGCAGGAAAAATAAACTAGAGCATGTATTACTGCTCCGCAACAGAAGAAGCGAAGTCCAAGACAGGGCTCAGGGAACTGATGGAGCCTTTTCCCTCCACGCCCACATCTGTGTCACTATCAGATCCACTGGAAAATTGTTGCCATCAATCCAAGGTCCTACTCCGTTATTTTAAGGAGTCGGGCCTCCTGGGGTGAGGTTACCAGGGGGACAATGCACAATACAGCCCATCATGGGAAGTCAGTGCAGACCTTATTCCCCCAACTCAAATTAGAATCAGATGCCATGGCATTGGTGGGAATTAATGTATGACCATTTTTTGTCCTTCATGGGACTTCCCCATTTATAAAACATACGTATTACAGCCGCTGTGACGATTTTACTCCTGAACACTAGCTAGATTAATAAGAGCAACCTATACTTTCATCAGTGACCATTCAGGCCTCAGTGCCTTTGTAAGACAATTATTTACAAACACGAGATGCATCCGCAAGGCGAATTTATGTTCCATACTTACATTAAATTCCGATAATGACCACTTAAAAAACTATCCCAGAACAAACGGAGCGTCCAATCGCAGTTCGTTCAATACGAATGCATTACCAGAACGATTTCATAGCAATATCGGGGGCAAGAGACCGGTCTCGCACCAGACAGACTTGCGTAGAGACACGAACGCTGCCATACCAACTTTTAAACGCTAGGTCATACACAGGCTCCAACAAACAAAGAATGCATGACCTACCTTCATATCCGACACGATTTGCTGGTACAGATTCCATAGCGGTGAACAATCCTTCTCCGTAGTGCCCTCCATTGTCAAATAAACACAACACAAACACAAAAAAATAAGATCAAACTCTCGAGAGGATCACACGCGAAGACGCACCAACGACGTACACATTTTTCATCGTCAACTGTTGCATTTTCGAACACAAAATTTTTGTATCTTATCCCACGGTTACCTACATTTCACTTCACGGTTTGAGCACATTAAAAATATTACAAAATCACAAGCAACAAATCAATATTTATAAACATGAATAGGTACCCTCCATGTAAGCGTACTTGTAAGGGGCTTGTAATTGGATTCACAACACAAATGATCGTATTTCAGCTGAATCTCAAATTATGGAAGATTTTTGGGACCACATTCATTCAAGAAATATAAATTTTCACTGTTTTTCATACGCAAACACGCGAAAACCACACACTATGTACCCTCTTCTCAAACAGCAGACGAGCGCATCGGCCGGAATCAGTTTGTTTGTAGCCGAACCGAGCCCGAATGAGCCCGACCAAGCAGTGTGACCAGATAAAGTTTTACGAAAACACTGAGGAACCTTCAAAAAAATACCGAAATTACGACCAAATAGACCAATCAAAATACTGCTGATAACACATATTTTTTATTTGAAAATCATAATCACAATAAAAGTATGATCTCGATCTCGGCAGCAGGCAGCACTGCTGCGTAAACCTTTTTAACTGCTGAGTCTTTTCATAAAAAATCTGTACGCGTGGTGGGCGAGGTTAACATGGCAGTACAGTACCATACTGTGGAGTCATCCATCATCCCCGTCGTGCATACAGAATTAGTAAAAAAATCTGTGTGATTTTGCATGCTTGGCAGCATAAAACCTTAAAATATCAGAATAAAACCTTAAATTTAGACAAGGGTTTTTTAATTTTTCTTCGCATGTGAAAACCACAAAATTTCACAAGTGCATCGCACGCATTTCACTTATTTGAACGGAATTGGGTAAGTGTACCTACCTGTACCCGAAGTCCGAGTTTTGCTACCACATTTCGTTACCAAATGTTGTTTTCGTTTCTTCTACGTGTCTATGTCTTTTGTATGGAGAAAAGATGAGACAGCAAAAATACGTTACGTAGTTACAGAGTTGTTGTCTCATCATTTTTCCATGCAAAAGAGAGAGACACGTAGGCGAAACGAAAACAACATTTGGTAACGAAATGTTGTAAATGCACTGGGACTTAAGGTACTGATCAAGTAAAAATCTTGATTACTTTTTTAGAAAATGTCATTGATCCAATAATTATGGAAGACTATAGTTTTATTTGACACAACTAGAGTAACATGAGTGGGACCCCAGTTGACTACGTTGTTTGTACATGTATGTTGTTTCTGCTTCGCCTTTGGTCGTATAGCCAGTTTTTGTTGTGAAATACCGACTACTGAAAAAATACCAAAAATACTGATGATCGTATTAAATGGATAGAAAATACCGTAAAAGTATTAAAATACTAAGTCTGGTCACACTGGCGGCCGACTAAAACCGCGCGCGCATCGAGCCGAGGAGGAAGTAGAGATGGGGTGCAAAGCAATGGATGGACAAAGCTAATTTCGACTCGAGAACCCAAGTCTACGCCAAGTTTAAAAACGAATCTTCTAAAATTAGAATAAAAATGGGTGCGGCTTGACCTATTCCCGGCTTTCAAATTTCTTTGACGAAAATTGACGCGTGCAGTGTTTTTAGATAAAATTGTCTAAGCATGAAATTGTCTAAGAAGCATGCATATTACACTGTGGAAGCCTACTACAGCTATTTCAGTGTACATTAATACTTTGTTCGCCCTTGGGTAAATTAGGTTTGGAAATCGTACCCCCTTTTAAGTTATTTTGTATCTTTAGTTTATATTATTCTTTTTTATGTGCCTACTTTCTCTAATTATGGACTGTGTATTTTCTGTATGTGTATATGGTTGAAATAAAATTATATTGAATTGAATTGAATATTTCAATTAAAACATAAATAGCAGGCTTCACAGTAAAAATGAAGTCGGAGGGCAACGGAAATAATGTTGGGTTAAATTCAAGGAGACGAAACTCTTCAGTTCCTGCTGAGCTTAAAAAAAAAAAATCGCGTAGTATTTAAATAATCATAATTTGTGGAGGCTCACCTCGCAATATAAGAAAAGTGTCCAGTAAAATGTATTTTATTAAGTAAAGCAAGTAAAGCTAAAAAAAATAACTTGGCAAAAAAACATTGCTTCCAGCGCCAGTACAAAATAAAATAAAAATAGTGAAACTGACAGTGACAATGACAGGACGTAATTAACTTTGCAAAAAGACGCAGTATCCAACGCCAGTACAAAAAAATCAGCATTGCCAGAATGTTACTTCTGTAACATTTTACGTTACTTTTGACCTTTTCATGTTACCTCCATGTTACATCGATTGTACAGTGGTGGTATGAAAATGTTCGTCAGTTTACAACATGATTCGTTCAACGTATCGCGATTACATATTACCTTTTGAAACTGAATAGACAGAATACACCGTTAAGTTAACGTCAAAAATGATGTCAAAATGTGTTCATGATCAGGGCACTGGTGCAAGCGAAAACTGACTGTAAGGTGACGACATTTTCATAGATTGTACACGACTCAATATGAATAATATTGAAAAATATTTTCCAGCAAACAAAAAACATATAACCTACTGGAACGGAAAGAATCTTAGAATGTTTTTGTCAAAGAGCTTATTATGGTAGTGTATCGTTATCCACATAATTTAGGATAATGTTACTTTTCTTGTGAAAATGTTACTTTTTGATCTGTCTCATGTTATATTTTACTATCTGCCACTGGCAGCACTGGTGGAACTCGAACAAAATCACGTAAAGGACTTGGCCGAAGGACTTTGAATACAAGCCAAAACAAAATAAAATAAAAAAATCTAAGAAAATCGCTTGGTTCTCGGTTTTGTTTTTGATTGATCTCTCGCTCGGTTTTCCTTGAAGAAATTTGCGCGAGCCCAAAGTTCTACCGCAAGTTTCTTTGCGTTTTTCTTATTATTTAGTATTAATGTGAATTACAATGTCCAAAATAGTGAATGATATGGGCATTCGGCCCGGTGTTATCCACAGAATAGCACTTGAAAACTTCGTGTAAGTATTCGCGCCGTTGGAACTTTCAAAACTTTCTTGACTCTCGCTCTTTATTTTTCTTTGTCGAACTGGGTAATAAGTGTGCACTTATTTGTGCGCATTCCTATCCATTGTCCTTCTCTTTCTTGATATACCTATTATGTGGATCATAAAGAGGCACCGGAAATGTGTCGCAAGATTTTTGCTATTCCCTTGAAGATAATCTCTAATTCTTATTTCAGAACCTACAAGCAAGTGGTTTTATTTCCTGGGCCATCGTTGAACATGATAGTCGGTCCAAATGGCACTGGGAAGTCAACATTTGTTTGTGCCATCATCCTTGGGCTTTGTGGAAAAACCAGTGTTATTGGACGTGCCAAAAAGGTGACTAATATTTAGCTTGTCTAACTTATAGGTATGAATGACAAAGTAATGTTCAATAAATGAGTTTCTTTATTATTATTACATTTATTTTATATAGCTCAATCCATACGTAACTAAGATAAACAAACAAGATAAGACTAAGATAAGTAGATAGAACATTATTTAATGTACACCTTACAACTAACAAAAAGAGAATTTAACACAAGTAATAAGCAACTGAAAACCATTGCCATAAGCCCTTGTGCTTTCATGGCAAAAGCTGAGTGGATACCTTTTCTTTGTCACATATTACTTGTTGTGGTAGGACCGGGAAGAATGGAAGGGGGTTAGGGAGGCCTTAGTCCTGCAGTGGAACGATGCAGACTAAAAATAAATAATATTATCAGAAAGCTATTTTTTTATTTTTTTTTACATTATATAGACCATCCTTTGGCTACTATCTCACCTGATGGTAAGCGATAATGTAGCCGACGATGAAGCAGGATGGTCTAGGAGACACCTATTCACTCTTGCCTTGAAGAGGCCCAGATTGTAGTTGTCAGAAAAAACTGCCGACGGCAAAAAGTTCCATTCCTTTGAGGTTCGCATGATAAAGGTGGAGCCAAAAGGCTTAGTGCGTATTATTATTATAATTGCTTTTTCTTATATTTCTTGTGATGTAAAATAAATGTTATCTATAATTTCTTAGTTGAGAATCAAAGGTATGATCTCTTAAAATAGATTTCAGAATATGTAAGAAGTGGCTGCCAGCAAGCCAGCATAGAGATAGAACTATATCAAGCACCGGGGCGGAGAAATATAATCATCACTCGCAGCTTCAATCTCCAAGACGTTACCACTTGGTCCATTGATAACAAAACTGTCAGAGAAAGACAGGTGCAAGATTTGATAGCTACTCTTAATATACAGGTATGTATTTGACAGCAGCTCAGTTGGTAGTAGGTCTGGTAGGTAGGAACTGCCACCTAGTCTCATCTAGCTTTAAGACGTTTCAAAGTGATCCTTATGATACTACTGAATAAATGCATTTTTGACTTTGACTCTGCCTTCTGCGCTGGAGGGGTTTGTTTCAACACCGAGGGGGAAAGGGGATTCATCCAACACCGAGAACAAATATTTGTGTGGTGTGGTTAAACTCTAGATTTGAAAGACCTGCATAGGGTAGACCTCATTATATCATCTCCCAGGTCTTTCATATCTATAGCAATAGATATTTATAATAATCATACCAAAACCTCAGCCTGCCTCTATGTTGGCTATACCCTATGCATGCCCATGTGATACCTACTTCCACCTAAGAACTATGAAAGTATGTGCAAACTAAAGCATGTATAAAGCAATGAATGTTTTGAATATTAAGCCAAATCCAGGGCCTAACTTAGCCTCTACTGAAGATAACCCCTCTAATACCAAGTACTCAAAGACTTTTCATTACTCATACTCTGAAAGTAGGTTTGAAGTTGCCTGAGGGGCCTAATTGAAAGTAAAACTTTCAGCCCTAGGGAGAATCGCTTTCTACTGACAGCTGTCAAATTATAAAAAAAAACAAGTTCTATTTTATTCAACCATGTTCCAACTTTCTAAAGTCTTTCTAACTGCAAGGAGGTCGTTGAACCAAATTCCAACTTTTTATTCAGCAAGTAGGTTGGAAACCCATTACAACGGTAAGAAGTTTAAAAAGTCTAATTAGAGCGCAATGTAAAATTTAAATTTAAATAACATAAAGATAGTATTAAATGAATAATATATCTTCTAAATTACTTGATTAATATTAGCTTCAACTATTTATTTAAAATAACATAGATTTGAGCAAACAATTTACCATTTTTAACCGACTTCCAATCAAAAAGGAGGAGGTTCTCAATTCGGTTGTATTTTTTTTTTTTTTTTTTTAATGTTTGTTACCGCATAACTTCGTCATTTGTGAGCCGATTTGAAAAATTATTTTTTTATCTGAAAGGTACTGCTTCCAGATTGGTCCCATTTTAATTTTATTAAAATCGGTGTTGCCATTTTTTTTTAAATAATTTTTTAAATGTTTGTAACTGCATGCCTTCGTCATTTATGAACCGATTTAGAAAATTATTTTTTTATTTGGAAGGTTATTTTTACGTCCAGACTGTCCCAAACAAATTTCATTAAAATCGGTTTAGCCGTTTGGCAATGAAGTCGGTTTCTCAAGTTTTTTAAACTTATAATTATTTAAATTATGAGAATGAAAATAATGGCTGAATAAAGCTGGCGAGCCGTAGCCGAAGGCCCGCCAGAGAAAAAGAAAAAAAAACCCGGGAAGGCGGCAATTCAATCTTCATTTTCACAAATTTTTCTTTCATGTTTTTATTCTTCGACTGGCCTCTAGCTCAGTTGGTAGTAGCTCTGCCTTCTGCGCCGCAGGTCGTGGGTTCGATCCCCACCGAGAACAAATATTTGTGTGATGAACATAAATGTTTGTTCTCTGTCTGGGTGTTATATTGTATTCTAAGTATGTATTTACAAAAAAAAATGTATTCAAGTATTATATCAGCTATCCGGTTCCCATATTACAAGCTCTGCTTAGTTTGGGGCTGGGTAGTGTTGTGTGAATTGTCCACAATATTTATTTATTTATTTTTACTTTCCTTGTATTCGTAATGAAAAGCACAGTGTTTACCTCGGGTGAAAGTCTTTTAAGTCCCTCAAGCTCCATTGGCGCCCTCGCTTACGCTCTGGCGCCAAACCCGTCTCGGGACTTAAAAAACGTGACTTTCAACACTCAGGTAACAATGTACTATTGAAGATGGCTAAGGGTAGTCAGAATCTATCTATCTATTTTCTACAAAAATAAGCAAAACTATTATTATTCAGCCGTTTTTGTCCCACTGCAGGGCAAAGGCATCCCTTCCCTCTTTCCACTCTTTGCGACTCAATGCAGTGACAGGCCACAATCTAAGGTGGGTGTCAAGTTCGTCCCGCCATCTCATTCTTGGTCTTCCAGGTCGCCGCCTTTCATTTTGTGGAATCCACTCTGTGGTCAGCAAAACTGCCAAGTATTTATTTGATAACAAGAGAAAGATCACTTTGACAGCATTTATGATCCCAAATGCAATTAATTCCAGGTAGATAACCTCTGTCAGCTATTACCTCAAGACAGAGTCCAGGACTTCTCCAAGATGAACCCTCAAGAGCTGCTCCGGAGCACGTTGTCAGCTGTGGGCGGACAGGAGAGTGTCACACAGCTAGAAGAGTTGATAGAATCAAGGAACAATCAACGGGGGTTGTCGACTAAGCTGCAGAATAATGCACAGTTACTACAGGAGCAGGAGAGATTAAATGAGAGGTGGGTGACACTCTACAATGTAGAAAATGTAGCCTGCATTATGCAGGGTTTATTTTGTAACACAATACCCCTACAAGCCGGAAAGAAAATCGGCAAATTCATCATCCGCACTTGATGTGCGGACTGGATTTCAGCAAGTTGACAGCTGGCGGTCCCTTTTTAACCGACTTCCAATCAAAAAGGAGGAGGTTCTCAATTCGGTTGAATGTTTTTTTTTTTTTTTTTTTTTAAATGTTTGTTACTGCATAACTTCGCCATTTGTGAGCCGATTTGAAAAATTATTTTTTTATCTGAAAGGTACTGCTTCCAGATTGGTCCCATTTTAATTTTATTAAAATCGGTGTTGCCATTTTTTTTTTAATAATTTTTTTAATGTTTGTTACTGCATGCCTCCGTCATTTATGAACCGATTTAGAAAATTATTTTTTTATTTGGAAGGTTATTTTTACGTCCAGACTGTCCCAAACAAATTTCATTAAAATCGGTTTAGCCGTTTGGCAATGAAGTCGGTTTCTCAAGTTTTTTAAACTTATAATTATTGCGTGACGCTTCACACGTGTTGGTTTCCTCACGATGTTTTCCTTCGCCGTTTAGAGAGTACTGGCATAGTGCACATACATTTTTTGATAGAAAAACTCATTGGTACACGAATGGGTTGAACCCACGACCTTAAGAGCGGAAGGCGGCGCCGTTACCACTAGACCTCTTTCTGCTCTCCACTTTCTAGCCCCAAACTAAGCAAAGTCTGTACTTATCAGATTCATGAGCCATTCTACTAATATTACAAATGCGAAGTTATAATGTTTCGGTATTTGTGTCTCAATCACTCCCTAACCACTGGACCGATTTTGGTGGAATTTGGTACAAATGTTGTTTTTAACCTAGATTTATTTATTTCTATTTATTGGAGAACCAACAGCTTTAAAGAATACATGACAAATGTGATGTAATAATGAAGAATGTGTAAGGTCTCCGATGTGGGAGCCAATTTGTAATAAAATAATCAAATTGTAGGGCTATCACTAAAAAAATACAAAGAACAAAAATATTCGGGCGCCAGATAGCCTACTACTAATAGAAAAATAAATTTACCTGGATAGAGAGAGAGTCAGACGCGTCACTAGACCTTTAATCTAAGGAAAGGGGGATAAAATAGAACACTGTAAAATTTGGGAAAGATGGGGTTTATTCTAAACTTTTGTTATGTCCGTGGAATCTTGATAGTTGTAAATTTAAGTTTATATCCAAATGTTACTTCTTAATTATAATTATTTTATCTAGAGTTTACTACTTAGCCTAAAAGTTGTACGCTGTTGTTACTGCATCGAATGAATGTTTAAATTAAAAATAAAGAACTGTTTGAAATACCTGTTGGTTTGAGCTTTACAAACCCATAAGCCTAATACGAATCGTCCCTATAGTAAAACCATGGAGGCCGAGGTGAGTGGTCCGGTAGGGGACTCCGGTTGCGAACCAGCTTGGCTCCTCCGTAGTGTTCAGCAAGGGGTCAAAATGAAGGGTGAATGAATGTAAAAAGGGGACTAATATGACTCAGCTCCAACGCGTGGTCATTTCTATAAATTTATGTTCCAAGGATAAATTTGAAAACTAAAAAAATAGTTTTTTAAAAAAAGGGGTTTTAAAAAATAGACTATTAAAAAAATATACTATTAAAAAATATAAAAATAGCGCCGAAGAGCTAGAACAAAGAGAACAAAGAATAATTACCAATTTATCCAAATAAGAAACGAACGTGTGCTTTTGTTAAGGAATTTGTCAAAATACATACCGCTATTTTTTCTTATAAATGTCCCTTTATGAACCAGGGCGGCGTGATGAAGAAACGATGAAGATCGTGTTTAAAATCTAAAACAATTAAAGACTTCCATTAAGCTAACATTCGAGGTAAAAATACCACGAGATTCCAAAACTCAAAACTCACCAAAAGTACCAAATTAACGGATAAAAATCCAGAAAACTAATTCCAGTATTGTTTCACAAAACATGATAACAATATCTATTAAAATCAATGTGATTTTCACAGATTAATAATTTTTAAATAACAAAATGTTTTACGTGTGACATCTTGTCCACGGGCGAGAGGAAAAGCAAAAGCTTCTTCTCCTTGATTTACATCAAGCCAAAAAAATCCTTTCGAATCTGTCAACTGAACAGCGCTGCTTCTTTTTAGTGTCAGCTGTCACTGTCATTACTGTATTATGACAGACACGAAGCTAATATTCCAAAGAAGAAGAATAAAGGCATTGAATCCTACTTTATGAAACGTAAACAAACGAAATATTACTAATTTCTTGAACAAAATTTATCAACACCTGTAACGGCGAAAACGACTCGTTACATTACATACTATCCCAAAAAAAATAAAAGAAAGACTACTTTCTTTTATGCCAAAACATAAGAAAAGCATCAAAACAAAGAGTAGCTTACTAACAAAACAAATCCAAAACGTTCAAAATATTTTCAATTTTATTTAATTGAAACTCTACCAAAAATATTCTAAAGACTTTACCAAAAATATTCTAAAGACTCTACCAAAAATATTCTAAAGACTCTACCAAAAATATTCTAAAGACTACCAACAATATTCTAAAGACTCTACCAAAAATATGCTAAAGACTCTACCAAAAATATTCTAAAGACTCTACCAAAAATATGCTAAAGACTCTACCAAAAATGTTCTAAAGACTCTACCAAAAATACGCTTAAGACTCTACCAAAAATATTCTAATAATACAAAATTGAACAAACCAAGAAAACAATCTTAGGCTTTTTGCTGTAGAAATCCGACTAGAATCTTAAGACTCTAGGAATCATTCAAACAACAAAGCAAAAGAACAAAAGAAAATGATAGATTTTCTTAAAACAATACTATAACTATAAACTCTATAATCTACTTTAAAGTGCGGTTGGACACCTTCGTCGCCGACTCATAAATTCCTAAACTCTTTTTTAAAGTGCGGTTGGACTCCTTCGTCACCGACTCAAACTCCTCCTTTTAAAGTGCGGTTGGACACCTTCGTCACCGACTCTTAAAACTCCTAACTTCTCCACTCGCTAAAACGAGGAAACCCTCACAGCAAAGGCTGTGCAAGTTCAAAAATCACAACACCAAAAGTGTGTGGAAAAAATGAGAAATGTACTGTGATCGGCGTAACCCTACCAAAATTTCCGAACACAGACATCCTACCAAAAACGTGTAAAATTTGTCTATTGTGATTGGCATAACTCCACCAACTTACCAGGCACAACAGAACAAAAACATAGAACCGGAGGAAAATCCGAGAACTAAGGAAACAAAATATTTGCATATTGTGATTGGCATATCTCCACCAACTTACCAGGCACAATAATACAAATCAAATTATAGAACTGGATGAAGGTCCAAGAACTATCTAAACAAACCAAACTATAGAACCGGAGGAAGATCCGAGGACTATCTAACAAATCAAATTATCACTTTAGGGGTCCGCACCAAAAGGCAGAAAAAATCCCAATACGTGAATGTCAAATCAGGGTGGTACCAATTGTTGTCAAATCCGGGAAACTAAACTATGAACAACACAAAAATACCCAAAAAAACATAAACATTTAGGTTGTGAGAACAACACGAAACGTTCTAAGCAAACAAATATAACTAAGTTGTATAAACAACACAAAACAAAACAAATTCAAGGACAAAATATCCTCTAAACAAATTTACAAATGTACATAAGATCTTTTGATGTTGGAAAAATGAATGTGGTGAAACAAAATTACCTAAGCTTTAATTTAGAACTTTAAAATCTCAAAATTTAATGTTGTCGAAGTTAACCATACACTACATCATCATACAGGGCTAAAACTCATACTCTTTTCATACATCAATTCTCATTCATCACACTCAGAAGCCAAACTACTAACGTTATCAAACTCAAGTTTAAAGTGTAAATCCAAAAATTAGTATTTTATAATATCTTTAACATGGTAACGACCGGAAGTATTTTTACTTAAATCTTTCAAAATATAGACGTTATCAGAAACTTTATCAATAATTTCACATTTAACAAACTTAGGTGCAAACTTAGCCGAAAAATATGCCGGGGCACTAGATTGAACAAAACTCCTTCTCCAAACAATATCACCAACAGCAAAAGAAATGGCTTTCCTCCCTATATTATAATAACGCGCATTACGCTTATAAGCTTTTAATAAATGAGCTTGAACTTTAACATAAACATCACCAAGTGACTTAAGAGAATAAGCAAAAGAATTCCTTTCTCCCATCTCAACTTGTGACAAATTTTCTAAAGAATTACTAAAACGATGTAAAGAGGCATCAAAAATGAGTTCTCTTCCAAACATGAGACAATTAGGGGTAAAATCAGTGGCAAGACTAACACTGTTATTCAAAGCTAATTGAACATGAGGTAAAAATTTTGACCAAGTGCGTTGATCATCTCTAACAAAACATGAGATACAAGTTTCTACCGTTTTATTATACCGTTCTACAGGATTATTCTGAGGGGTATACAATGTATTATAAAAGATTTTAACAATATTGTAACTTTTCATAAATTCTACAAAATATTTAGAAGTAAATTGAGTTCCATTATCACAAACTAAGATTTTAGGACAGCCAAATTTAAGAAATATTTCTTTTTCAAATAATCTACAAATTGATAAGGTCGTAGCTTTAACCAAAGGAAAAATCCAGCAAAATTTAGTGAAAACATCAACTACTGAAAGTATATACTTATGACCAGAATAACTTTTAGGCAAAATTCCTATTATGTCTGCAGAAAGCATGACCATGGGATGATCTACTTTTTTAGGATTAACCATAATACCAAAAGGGGGGGACGTACTATGCTTATACGCTTTACAAATATCACAAGATTTAATATAACCTTGAATATCATTAAACATTCCATTCCAAAAATAGTGTTGTTTTAATTTCTTTAAAGTTTTATGAATTCCAAGATGACCTGAATTAATATCATCATGATTAGATCTAATAGTATCAATTATATTTTCCTTAGGAATAACTATTTTCCAATTCAAACGACTATTGGGATTAAATTTACTTTTACAAAACTTATACAAAACATTACTTTCGACTCTAAAATTTTTATATCTAGTAGGAAATTTTTGACAATTAATGAACACTTTTTTATACCAAGAATCTTCAATATCTTCATCGGGGGAAACGATTTGAATGGGGGCAATTAATAATGATGTGACTTCAATTCTTGACAATGCATCAGGAACTAAATGTAAGGAACCCTTTTTATGAACAACATTAAATGTAAATTGAGAAATTCTAGCAGCCCAACGTGCTAAACGTCCGCTTGGATTATTCAATTTTAATAACCATTGTAAACTAGCATGATCAGTAATTACTGTAAATTCCATTCCTTCAACGTAAGGTCTAAAATGTTCTATTGAATCTAAAATCGCTAACAATTCACGTTCCGTGGTACTGTAATTACGTTCGCATTTGTTCAATGAACGGGAATAAAATGCAATCGGATGTTCATTACCATCCGCGTCTTCCTGACTCAAAACACTACCAATTCCAACAGAACTAGCGTCGCAATGTAAAAAGAATGGTTTTTCAAAATTAGGGCATTGTAAAACGGGTGAGGTAACTAAAACATGTTTTAATCTAAGAAAAGCAATTTCCGCTTCATCATTCCAAATAAGAGATCTTTTAGAATTCTTGCTACCAGCCGTCAATTTAGTAAGAGGAGAAGCAATATCAGCAAATCTATCAATGAATCTACGATAATATGAACATAAACCAAGAAAACTTCTAAGTTCTTTAACAGTTTCAGGGCGAGGAAAATTCTCAATGGTATCTAATTTAGAAGGATCGGTATGTAAACCTTTACTATCAACAATATAACCAAGATAACGAAGTTTTTCTTTGCAGAAGGCACATTTCTTTAAATTAACTGTTAAACCAGCATCTTCAAGAGTTTTATAAATTTTATTTAAATATTCTATGTGATCTTTGAAGTTATCAGTAACCAAAATTAAGTCATCTAAGTAACAAAACAATACATTTTCAAATTCAAATCCAAATAATTTATCCACCAGCCTCTGTAATTCAGCGGGGGCGTTAGTTAATCCGTAAGGCATCCTAACAAATTCAAATAATCCTTTTCCAGGCACTACGAAGGCACACTTTTCACGCGAGGATTCTTCCAGCGCTATCTGAAGAAAAGCTTTAGAAAGATCAATAGTTGTAATGAACCGAGCTCCTCGCAAACTATCCAGTATCTTAGAAGGATACGGAAGAGGATAAGAATCTCTAATCGTAATTGAATTTAAACGACGTGAATCTAAACATAATCGTGTACTACCATCTTTCTTCTCAACAGCCAAAACAGGTGAACTCCAAGGAGATTTAGAAGGTTGAATAATATTTTCCTTAAGTAAAACTTCCACTTCATCAAAAAGTTCCTTTTGTTTAGCAGGACTTAACGGCCAATATCTTTGTTTAAACGGTTCTCCAGTAACATTAATTTTATGTTGGATCAGGTGAGTAAGACCTAAACCTTTCTTTTCATATGAAATATCTTCAAAAAGTGAAATTGTTTTATCAAGTTGTTGTTTCTCAAAAGGAGCTAATTCAACAGCTGAAGTAACTGAACAAGTTTGAATTTTATTATAATCATCAACAAAAACTATATTTTTCCATAAATCTTTAGCAAGGTCAAATTTTATCCAAAAGTCAAATCCTAAAATAAACTCATAATCGAATAAAGGTATAACCATGAATTTAACAATTTTTGTAACATTATCGCAAGTAACTGGAAGATTAATAGCACCTATAACTCTCTGAGCAGATCCGTCCGCAGTATAAGCAGAATCGTGAACAGACTGAGGTATATGTTCCATCTCATAACCCAATTCCAAAAATCGCTTGTGAGCATTCGCACCAAGAACGCAAGCATTAGCACCACTATCTAATAATCCTGAAAATTTTTGATTACCAATAGAAAATTGTAAAAAAGGTCTTGAATCGTTATTCTTAACAAAAAGTACAGGTGAAGCCTTATAAACGCCAAAAAAAGTTTTTAAATATTTTAACCAATCAGAAAATTCTTTTTTAATAATGGTATCATCCGGTTTAAGACTGTGACTAACAATTTTCTTCATCGAGTCAGCCGAAGTTTGCTCAGAAACTGGTACTCGATGATGCCTAATCAGTTTTTTGACTCCGAAGAGTTTTTCTTTTCCGAATTGCACACATCGCAAAACTTTGTGATAACACCCAATTTTTTGCATTTAAAACAAACCATACCAGGAATGGTGGTACAATCTTTGTAGGTATGTCCAGGAGACTGACACTTCAAGCAAAGGGGGTTTTCAGTTTTAACAACACTAGACTGAATCTTCTCCACCTTGAAAGGCTTAAACTGTTCCTTAATAGACTTCCTATTAACAAAAATCTCTAATTCTTTTCCTAAATTCATAAAACAATCTAATGAAGAAATATGTCTACCTACCACATAAGGTGTATAGATCGACAGCATGTTGTGCTTAGCAATGGTAATGACCACAGACTCCGAAATAGGGGTAGCAAGACGACTAGCCATATCCATAAGTTCAGTAATGAAGTCCGGAAGCGACTCACTAAGTTTTTGTTTTCGAGTACGAAGTTCATACTCCAAAAAGTAATCGAATTCAAGCTTATCAAAACGCTTGAGCAACGCAACCTTAAGCTCAGACCAAGAAGCTATATTAAATCGAATGGTACGGAACCACTTGGCGGCAGAACCAGAAAGTAAATCCGAAAATGAACCAACCAACAAAGACTCATCGAAGTTTTTGTACAAAAAGTATTCCTCAACCTGGGTAATAAACTCACGAACACAAGTTTTCCCTTCAAAAATAATCCGGCTTCTCTTCAAGTCGGGCAACTTATTACTTGAAGCAGGCAAATTTTTTCGAACAAAATCATTCATCGCATTAAAAGATGGTAAGCTTTGACCAGCAGCAGTAGAACTATGAGCAGGCAAATCAGTATTCAAGAAAGGATCCGGGAACCCCGTCATTCCTACACTCTCCATGTTCAATGGAAGCTCCACAGAAATCGGTGCGGGCTTATTAACTATCGAACCCAATGTAGTGTGACTATCCACAGAAGTAGATGGAAACTGAACCGCTTTATCCATGATAACTCACAGACAAAAACTCCAAAATCAAAATGTTGTAGAATATTTCAATGTAAAAGTTAAGTCAAAATTTTTAAATATTTAAAGTGTGAAAGTTTATTTGTTATTTAAGTTTTAAATTATTTAAGTTAAGTTGTTTAAAGTTAAATTATTCAAA
This sequence comes from Thera britannica, assembly GCA_939531255.2. Classification (NCBI taxonomy): domain Eukaryota; kingdom Metazoa; phylum Arthropoda; class Insecta; order Lepidoptera; family Geometridae; genus Thera; species Thera britannica. The sequence continues at coordinate 7,230,526 of OW618045.2, forward strand.
AGATGCAATAACCACTCACAATAAAGTTATAACTAATATTAACCTATAGAAATGTAAAGGAACATTTCTTAAAGATACCTTAAGAATACAATAAAGGTTCACTTAAAACATCCGTAAACAATTATCCTTATTTTTGTATGGTGATACAAGAATATTTAGACAGCTTTGTCTAAGTCATTAACATCAAGCGGGTAATGTATAACAAATTCATAAAGTTCACTGTAGAAAAGTACACATAAACGGATAAATAACCTGAGTTATAGTAGTTCTGTTAGAGAAATAACATTGCGCAAAAAAGGCACAAATGTATAAACAAAGTTATCAAATTATAATAATAATTGCACTAAAAAGTTTCTAAAGAAATATTACCAAATATATCAAAAATTGGTTTTTACAAATTCACCAAAAAACTGTAAATGTTGTAATAAAGTTTACAAAAAAAGTAAGATGCAGTAACAGACAGTAAAACCTCAAGAAACCACTTCAAGTCCCTGTTCGCTGTGCGACAATTTGTGATGTAATAATGAAGAATGTGTAAGGTCTCCGATGTGGGAGCCAATTTGTAATAAAATAATCAAATTGTAGGGCTATCACTAAAAAAATACAAAGAACAAAAATATTCGGGCGCCAGATAGCCTACTACTAATAGAAAAATAAATTTACCTGGATAGAGAGAGAGTCAGACGCGTCACTAGACCTTTAATCTAAGGAAAGGGGGATAAAATAGAACACTGTAAAATTTGGGAAAGATACTATACTAAACTTTTGTTATTCTAAACTTTTGATATTATTCTAAACTTTTGTTATGTCCGTGGAATCTTGATAGTTGTAAATTTAAGTTTATATCCAAATGTTACTTCTTAATTATAATTATTTTATCTAGAGTTTACTACTTAGCCTAAAAGTTGTACGCTGTTGTTACTGCATCGAATGAATGTTTAAATTAAAAATAAAGAACTGTTTGAAATACCTGTTGGTTTGAGCTTTACAAACCCATAAGCCTAATACGAATCGTCCCTATAGTAAAACCATGGAGGCCGAGGTGAGTGGTCCGGTAGGGGACTCCGGTTGCGAACCAGCTTGGCTCCTCCGTAGTGTTCAGCAAGGGGTCAAAATGAAGGGTGAATGAATGTAAAAAGGGGACTAATATGACTCAGCTCCAACGCGTGGTCATTTCTATAAATTTATGTTCCAAGGATAAATTTGAAAACTAAAAAATAGTTTTTTAAAAAAAGGGGTTTTAAAAAATAGACTATTAAAAAAATATACTATTAAAAAATATAAAAATAGCGCCGAAGAGCTAGAACAAAGAGAACAAAGAATAATTACCAATTTATCCAAATAAGAAACGAACGTGTGCTTTTGTTAAGGAATTTGTCAAAATACATACCGCTATTTTTTCTTATAAATGTCCCTTTATGAACCAGGGCGGCGTGATGAAGAAACGATGAAGATCGTGTTTAAAATCTAAAACAATTAAAGACTTCCATTAAGCTAACATTCGAGGTAAAAATACCACGAGATTCCAAAACTCAAAACTCACCAAAAGTACCAAATTAACGGATAAAAATCCAGAAAACTAATTCCAGTATTGTTTCACAAAACATGATAACAATATCTATTAAAATCAATGTGATTTTCACAGATTAATAATTTTTAAATAACAAAATGTTTTACGTGTGACATCTTGTCCACGGGCGAGAGGAAAAGCAAAAGCTTCTTCTCCTTGATTTACATCAAGCCAAAAAAATCCTTTCGAATCTGTCAACTGAACAGCGCTGCTTCCTTTTAGTGTCAGCTGTCACTGTCATTACTGTATTATGACAGACACGAAGCTAATATTCCAAAGAAGAAGAATAAAGGCATTGAATCCTACTTTATGAAACGTAAACAAACGAAATATTACTAATTTCTTGAACAAAATTTATCAACACCTGTAACGGCGAAAACGACTCGTTACACAAATTAGATTTAGAGAGCCAATTAGTGGTTCTCACGGGTAGTGGAATTTGCAAAAAAGGAGCCTATAAACTCCTTTTTATCAGGAAAAAATTACAACAACCACCACGCGGCTGTAGCCGCGGGCGGCTACTAGTTTAAAATTATTTAATATCGTAATTTTACAGATTAAAAGTCCTCATCGATGCAATGCAGCAAAGGAAAGACATAGAACACCAAATCCAAGTCTGCGAGAAGAAGAAACTCTGGTTAGAGTACCAGGAGTTAAGAGAACGGGTTATAGAATCCACCAATGATAAGAAAAAGGCTGTTAAACTGGTGACCTCTCATAAAAGCAAAATGGAACCGTTACAGAAAGTTATTGATAAAGCTAAGAGCGGTATCAGTAAAGTTGAGCAGCAGAAACTTATGGCGGTATGTTATCTTATAAAATTAAATAAAAAATTTGGACAATTCACACGACACTATCTAGCCCCAAACTAAGCAGAGCTTGTACTATGGGAACCAGATAGCTGTTATAATACTTATATGCATTTTTTTGTAAATGTATACTAAGAATACAATATAACACCCAGACAGAGAACAAACATTTGCATTCACCACACAAATATTTGCTCTCGGTGGGGATCGAACCCACGGCCTACGACGCAGAAGGCAGACTACCAACTGAGTTGAGATCATTGTTTTATAATTATGCATTTTTCTCTTGCTAACCCCACACAAGTTCCATTCCATTAATGTTCCAGTGAGTGAAATAAGTTAAAGTTAAATTGGTTAAGTTAAAAGTTAGTAAAATTGGTCCAGTATTTCTAAAGTTATTCGTAAACAAATATAAAAGCACAGCTTGCTTTTATCTGAAAGGTACTGCTTCCAGATTGGTCCCATTTTAATTTTATTAAAATCGGTGTTGCCGTTTTTTTTTAAATATTTTTTTGAATGTTTGTAACTGCATGCCTCCGTCATTTATGAACCGATTTAGAAAATTATTTTTTTATTTGGAAGGTTATTCTTACGTCCAGATTGTCCCAAACAAATTTGATTAAAACCGGTTTAGCCGTTTGACAATGAAGTCGGTTTCTCAAGTTTTTTAAACTTAAATTATTAATATTATACAACCATCTTTTTAATGCATACCAAAATTAAAAAATATATTAATTCAGTTGTATCACAAGGATCACTTTGAAACATCTTAAAGCTATATAGGTGAGTCTAGGTGCCAGTACCACGCGACCATTACTTGAAGAATCGTGCGCGATTTCGTTCGCGTAAAGATATTTTGATTATAGAAGGGCAAGTCCTACGAAATGTTGTTTTCGTTTCGTCTATTTGTCTCTCTCTATTGTATGGAGAAAAGATGAGACAGCATACTTAACGTAGAAACGATCAAAACGAGTTTTTGTCTCATCAATTTTCCATACGAAAGAGAGAGACACGTGCTCACACGAAAACAACATTTGATCGAAATGTGGTAGCAAAACTCCGACTTCGGGTACTGGTGATTTTTATGATGATTGCAATAATTATTATCTTATTTATCATATTTTTTAGGGCAGAGAAATCCACACACTCCGTGATAAAGCGAAAGATATAATCAGTACAGTTCGGAACCACGAATTCACACTGAAAGATATTGAGACATCGTTCCAAGATAAGCTGGAGAGGCATAGGTAAGAACAATTAATAACAAAATTCGATATCAAAAAACCTATGAAAATAATCATTTTTGACGTGACAACGTCTTATAATTCGATGGAGCCGGCTGCACGCACGAAAAAACATGACTCATGCGGCAATAGTTAATGCATTTTGATCTTTTGACAGTTTATTAAAGGTATTGTTCAATTGACCTTCCAGAAATCGTGAGCAAGAGCTCGTGGAAGCGAGGGCTAAGCTTGACAAGCTGAGAACTGACAAGCAACGACTGGAGGAGAAAGTTGGGGATGGTAAGACCCTTGTTATCTAAAGTCACACTTTACTATTTCAAACTCTGACCGAAAAAAGGGTTATTAATTAGAGAGCACTGGTGGTCTAGTGGTAGTGGCCCCGCCTTCCGATCCGAAGGTCGTGGGTTCAAATCCACTTGTGTACCAATGAGTTTTTCCGTCGAAAAATTTATGTGCACTATGCCAGTACTCTCAAAACGGTGAAGGAAAACATCGTGAGAAAACCGGCGTGTTGTAGAACCAAAAAAGTTCGAGCAACACGTGTCAAGGGTCACGCAAAAAGGGCCCACCAGCGGCCTACTTGCGGAAAAACCTGCCCGCACATCAAGTGCGGATGATAAACTTGCCGATCTTAGGTTTTCCTTCACCGTTTGAGAGTACTGGCATAGTGCACATACATTTTTGGGACAGGAATTTATTTGTGCAGACTGAATTTGAACCGACGACCTTAGCATAAATGAATTTTAGACAATTCACACAAAACTATCTAGCCCTAAACTAAGCAGAGCTTGTACTTTGGATAGACCACTAGAGCTCTCATGTTCTGAGTATATTCTTATAGCTAACTTTTATTGCATCTTCTACGACATGACAGCTATATAAAGAACACCATTGAAGGAAAGGTAGAAGGGAAACGGGGAAGAGGAAGGCCAAGAATTAGTTACATGAGCCAGATCAAAGAAAAAGTCGCTGTCATGTCGTATAAGGAAGTCAAGGAGGCCGCATTTGAAATACTTAACTGGAGAAAACTGCATCAAAACCCCGACAAGAGCTAAGCTCTTAAATTTAAGAAGAATAACTTTTATTGATTATATCTTAATTATCATCGCAATTGCCTTCATAGCTCAGTTAGCAGTAGGCCCTGCCTTCTGCGCTGGAGGGCGTGGGTTCGATCCCCACCGATAACAAACATTTGTGTGGTGAACGTAGATGTTTGTTCTCTGTCTTGGTGTTATATTGTATTCTAAATATGTATCCAAAAAAAAGTATATAAAGTCTAGTCAGCTAACTAGTTCCCATAGTACAAGCTCTGCCTAATTTGGGGCTAGATAGTGTTGTGTGGATTGTTCACAATATTCTTTTTTTAATAATAATACGGACAATCCACAGAAAACTATCCAGCCCCAAACTAAGCAGAGCTTGTACTATGTGAACCAGATAGCTGATACAATACTTATATATTTTTTGTAAATAAATACCTACATAGAATATAATATAACACCCAGACAGAGAACAAACATCTATGTTCACCACACAAATAAATATTTGTTCTCAGTGGGAATCGAACCCACGACCTACGGCGCAGAAGGCAGAGCTACTACCAACTGAGCTGAGAGGCCAGTCAAAGAGGAATTTATTTATTTATCAGATGCTAGAGTCAAAATGGAGACGGCAGAAGTAACGAAGGCTCTGTCCAAGACGAACGCAGCTATCGATGTGCTGAAGAAACAGAAACTGGAGGTGCAATACGACTTGGAGAATAATATCACTCCGCAGATACGGCTCTATCAGAACAAGTTAGTAGAGTCTGTTCAGAAAGAGAGCCGTCGTGGAATATGAGGGCGCTGCTGTGCTTAATCACCTTTTTTGTTTCGTGTGCAATACAATAGCGCGTCTGTTGCGTTTTGATCCTATCACAACTAGTGTATTATTCCTTTATTTAATTTTTATGATGCAAAATGCTGACAGAAAGAAACGGATGAGCTGCCATATAAAAATCGAAACGTTAGTTCACAATTTGGCCACGATGGCTCTCTTTCTGAACAGACTCTAACATCGTTTTTACCACTATTTATAAAAATCAAAAGTGTGTTTATTCAGTAGGATTTTATTTTATTTTATTTTATTTCATTTCCATAGCTCAAGCTCTGCTTAGTTTTGGGGCTATATAGTGTTTTGTGGATTGCTTGCAATTTTTTTATACAACTAGCTAATGGAACTAGCATCTGGTCCACCTGATGATAAGTAATAACCATCGCTTATAACAAAGCATTGCCTCGTAGATCACGCACGTCAGGGACGTGCCCTACGATGCACTGCCCTGCGTCCATTAAATTGAGGCATACGGATGTTCAGCCTCACGTGTCAGTAATGTCACCGGCACCCACACCCTTCAAACCGAAACACAGCGATGCTGCTTCACGGCAGGAATAGGCATGGTGGTAGTACGCACCCCCACGAGACACATACAAAGAGCTCTACTGCTCTCCAAATATTTATTTACTTTATTTATAAAGTAGCGGGATTTGAACTCGCGATTTCGTTAGTGCCGAACAGTCCTTTAGAGTTATTCGTCGAGTGTGATTAGGATCCGATGGCGCAGTGGTCAGCGCAGCCCCGTACCAAGGGGAAGGTCGCGGGTTCAAATCCCGCTTGGCTCTTATTTTTGGGACATTATAAAATCTTTGTGATTTCCTTAAGTGTAGTAAACACTATAAAATCAATAAAATTACTTTTTTTATTTTAACCAGAATCCGCAGCCTAGAAGACGTGGACAACAAGCGTCTAGAAGCGCTTCGTAACTACAGTGAGGATGCCTACCGTGCCGTGCTATGGCTGCGAGAGAACAAGGATATGTTCGAACAGCCGGTTCATGAACCTATGATGCTAGAGGTACGTTCAAATATCAAATATACAGGGTTATCAGCTACAAATACTCAGAAATAAGGTTCAACAAATAAAATAAAATATATTTATGAAATGATTTGTTACGAAAATCCTGAGAAAATCGATGAAGACTTTCATTTCGAATCATTGGCGCGTTGTTACATCTAAAAGTCCATTCATCAAAGGCGAGCCGCCTGACCTTTTTTGACCTTTGATCCGCGCCCGCGATCGACACTGCGTTCAGTCACCGCCTGGGCGGGGACAATAGGTCGTAAAGAAATTAATAAAAATAAAATGTTGATACAAAAACTTAAATCAGTTTAGGAATTAAATTGATTCGGCCAAACAAATATTCACGACCCAAAAATTAGGCCCTGTCAGTTTGTGTAGCTAATAATGAACTTTCTGATTTTTTGACTTGTGTAAATCTTGTTTTGATGATTTGTTCTTTTCTACCTTCAGATAAACTTCACAGACCCAAAATTCGCGCGTTACCTTGAAAACACGGTGTCCGCTCGCGATCTGGTGGCGTTCACGTTCGAGTGCAGTCGCGATATGAACCTATTCCTTAAGAAAGTGCGACAGGAGAGCGGGTTGAAGCGAGTCAACGCTGTTTGCAGTCAGGGAGGAAAGCTAAATGTACAGACCAATAGTATACAGCAGCTTAGGTAAGTTACTATCTCTAAACTTAAGGGCCTATCTTTATATATATAACTAGAAAACGCCCGCGGCTTCGCTCGCCTCTTGGCCGTTACGCCCCGTTGATTTTTCTTGATCACGGATCACCATGATCACGGATGAACTGAAGTCCACGAGTAAAAGAAATCAAATCATCAGAATCAAATGAAATCAGATCATGGTGCATGCAACTGTGCCGAAATATCGAAAGTCAACGCAGAAAAATTAAATCATGGTAAATATCCCGTTGTTTCATAAAAATAGTGTTAAAAACCATGATATATATATATATTCATAAATTTTATGTGCACTACCCGCTAAGAATGTCCGAATTACACAAAGGTTAACTGGAAGAATGCTCTTTAGCATTAAGTTCGCCTATGTACAATGCATTTTTTTTTGTTTTAGTGCAATAAAGAATTTTCTATCTATCTATCTATAGTTTCAAAAGTCTTATTCTATCTATCTAGCCTTTTCTATTCTTATTTCTTTTTTTTAGTTACCTGGGATTCTACACTTACGTTGTAGACACACTCTCGGCTCCGGACGCAATTATAAATTACCTGTGCAAAAACTACAGCGTACACAGAATACCGATTGGCAACGATCACACGTACAATAACTCGGGACGGGTGCCCGCTAATATTACGTTGTTCTTCACGGGTATGTATCTATATTTCACTATTAAAAGTCTAAAGGTTAACTAAGGTATAAGGTTAGGTTTTATAAATTGTAGTCTGTATATAGCGTACTAGCGGCCGCTCGCGTCTTGGCTTGCCTCTTTTCCCGATACACCCCGTTCCCATTACTTACTCGTACATCTGTTCTGCGTTTCAATATATTTATAAATTGTAGCCTGATGTTTAAGCTATATTATTGTTAAGTCTTATTAAAACCAATTCAGTAGTTTTTACGCGAAAGAGTAACAAACATCTATCCATACTTACAAACTTTCGCGTTTATAATATTAGTTGGATTGTACGACTTGTCTAACCCGAGACATATGGATTATTTTTTTATCAAGCATAGATTTTTTGACAGTTCTACTTTGAAAGGTGTCAAAAACCTATGCTTGAGGCTCGATTCAGTCTCAAGCACTGCTTCTAAATAGGGTCTTAGGCCCATATTCAGAAACAGCGCTTGAGTCTGAGTCGAGCCTCAAGTATAGATTTTATGACAGTTCTCCATTGAAAAGTGTCAAAAATCTGTGCTTGAGGCTCGACTCAGTATCAAACATTATTTCTGAATACGGGCCTTAGAGTACGATATAACACCCAGACAGAGAACAAACATTTGTGTTCACCACACAAATATTTGTTCTCGGTGGGGACTGAACCCACGGTCTACGGCGCAGAAGGCCGAGCTACTTAACAACTAAGCTGAGAGACCATTCGTCATGTCACTGTTTTTTTTTTCAGAGAATCACCGGTTTTCTATCCGCGTTTCGGCGTACAGTGGCGCTAAATCATCATCCACAAATGAGATCCGTAATGCGAGGCTATTGGCTAATACAATAGATGTGGAACAAGTGGAAAACATGAATAATCAGTAAGTATGACGCAAAAGTTATTTTTCTCAAGATTGATCTTGAAAAATATAAAATCACTTATTTCAAAGATTTTTATAATGTCCCAAAAGTTAATGCCGAGCGGGATTTGAACCCGCGACCTTCCCCTTGGTCAAGCTTCTTTTACCTTAAAAACATGCTATTTGTGACTATTTTTATGAAACAACGGGATATTTACCATGATTAAACAGTTCAACCGTGATCATGGTGCATGCAACTGTGCCGAAATATCGGAAGTCAACTCATCAAAATTAAATCATGGTAAATATCCCGTTGTTTCATAAAAATAGTGTTAAAAACCATGATAGTTTCAAAAGTTATATGCTATTTGTGATTTTGAGGCATCTTAATTTATTTTGAGAGTCACCTGTATAAAATGTTTGCCCTTTTTTTTGCCCCAGAGGCTTATAATAATACCCTAATTTAAAAACTGTATCTAATTATAAGTGAACTGTTTAGTTTTTATAAGAATAAACTTCTTTAACCCTAAAACATGCTATTCGTGATTTTGAATGCTATTTTTAGGTTATCAAATTTCGAACAAAAAGCACAATCCCACAAGTTGAAAATACAAGCACTGAACGACAAGATATCTAACATCGAGGTTTCTTTGAACGATTTGAATATCAAGAGGAGGAATCTTATTGATGGTGTGGAGAAGGTAACTATAACTACATTCTGAGCCGTAGGTCGTGGGTTCGATCCCCACCGAGACCAATTTGTGTGGTGAACATAAATGTTGGTTCTCTGTCTGGGTGTTATATGGTATTTACAAAAAAATATGTTTTAAAGTATTATATCAGCTATCTGGTTCCCATCGTACAAGCTCTGCTTAGTTTGGGGCTAGATAGTGTTGCGTGGATTGTTTATAATATTTAACTCCACCAAGCTAAGTTTGCATCTCGCTTTTTTCTTGTATATTTTTGTACCTATAGCTAAATAAATAATAGAAAATATAATGATGATATAATACTTATTAACATACTTTTTTTGTAAATACATACTTAGAATCCAATAAAACACCCAGACAGAGAACAAACATATGAATTCAGCACCCAAATATTTGTTCTCGGTGGGGATCGAACTCACGACCTACGGCGCAGAATGCCTTCTGTCTAGGTCTACTACGAACAGAACTGAGAGGCCACTCAATACCGGCACAATAAAGCTGTGGGTCATCTTAAAACAAATAAATAAATCTTTTTTTTCGGTTTGCAAATATACATTTACGGATTTACGCAAAGAAACTTATAATTAAACAAATATTTACTAAATCTACAAAATACACAGAAACAGTTGAGCTATCTGCAGTCCGTTATAAACAATCTAAAGATAGTTCAACTGATCCAAATCAGTGCCAGACGGAAGCGTCACCAAAACTCTGGGTTTTGTATCCGTGTAATTGGCTCACTAGTTTCTAGCGTATTAATATTATTAAGTTATTATAAGCTGTTGGTTTTCCATAAATAAATAAATCGAATTACTTCTAGGTACGAACAATAAGCGCCCAAATCCGCCTTCAAAACAAAAAAGTGGAAGACATTGAGAACGAGCCTTCGTTGAACGTGGTCCAAGAAAGGGCCAAGTGCAAACGGAAGCAACGCGACATCGTGATGAAGCAATGCTCCATGCATCAGGAGTTGGCTGATGTCATGAAGAGTTTGCAGGGGAGGCAGCTTAATGGAGATATGTGGAAGGTCAGTGGTATGGCTAGTACCATAGCGTGCTTGGGATGTGCCCCTGTATAAAAATGTATTTGGGGCCCTCATGAATGGTAAAGATTTCTAACAAAAGAAAAAAAATGATTGCATAAAATTAGAACAAATATTTATTTATCACTAGCAAACCCGGCGAACTCCGTTTCGCCACCAGATGTTGGTTTGTCCTGAATTTTACCTGAATTTGTTTTGCTATAATTCTCACGGAGCCCGAGACCTTTCCAACGAATGCAAAACCGTGGAAATCGGTTCGTTCGTTCTGGAGTTATAGCGTCAGGAAGGAAAACCCGACTTATTTTTATATAGTAGATAATTATCTAGTATCTGTCACTTTTTCCAAAATTTTTACAAACTTCAAATTAAATATACACTCTCCTTGCCTTTTTCGGTAAACTGATTTAGGTAATTTTTTATCAGTTTAAAAAAAATGGGAAGTTTTTGTTAATATTTGCTAACGCATGTTATCACCTCATTTCTGATTCTATCACATAGTGAAACTCCCAGAATAGCTCTCTCCATAGCTCATTGTGTCATATTGGGAACCAGATAGCTGGTCTTTTGTTGTTAATACATATTTAGAATACAATATTACACCTAAACTCACTCGGAGATCATAGGTTCAAGGTTACCATTATCACCTCGATTGCCATCTACAAACTTACCGTAAGTATAAAAGTTCTCAATCTCTTGCAATGTCCTTCCATTAGTTTCTGGAATAAACTTCCATATAACCAAACCACAGAAAATACCATTCACAACGAATACTAGAAGCGTACCCCATAAATTAATAATTACTAATAAATACGGTGTAAATTTCAACGCTAAAGTGTGTAGTATACATGAATTTGTTACAAACAAAACTCCTCCTAAACCTCGGTACTTGACAGGCATCAATGCTGATGCAACAGGTCCAGCGGTTGGTACTATCCCAGAACTTATTGATACTAAATACAAGAATATACAACCAAAACATGCCATAGAATCTAAAGATATCAACCCTATGCTTTGGAAGTAAGACACAGTACTAGCTGCAACCAAAGATGTTGAAGCAAACGTAATACTAGATAGAAGAACAGTCTTCTTATTAAAATACTTGTGTATAACAACAGCTGATACGACACCAAGTAGAATAGTTGTGTTGGTAATGAAGCTTGCTAGAAAAATAACGCTTTTGTTACTGGTCGCCCTTTGAATTATTTCTACGGAGTATATCATCATAATCATGCAGCCAATGCCTTCAAATAAGTACTGAAGCACAAATATATGAAAACACGGAATATAAAAGTCAGAGCTAGTTATTTGCCTCCAAAAATGTTTCACTGTACTTTTTTTGACCGTTTTTACACGTAACAAACTTTCTTTCTTCGCGTTGAGAAGTTCGTTTAACTCCTTCTTCGAGCTCTCATCAGTTCCTCTCAGCCATGTAAATGACTCAATACATTTATCAAGTTCGCCTCTATGAGCCAACCAGTACGGCGATTCAGGCCACATGCAAGATATTAGCAACGCGAAAACCATCGGTATACACTAGGGCATGCAGTATCGGAACCATTCTCAGAACCGGGAATTTTCGCCCGATACTGGGCTCGGAACCGGGAATTCCCGGGAATTTCGATACTTTCGATACTGACTTAATTTTTTTAATAAAACTGACCGTATAGATATTACAATGAAAGAAAAACTACTGAAAAAAACACTTTGTGTTATTGAGAAATAATAGGTCTTTACTTTACCTATGAAATTGCCGTTCTTCAGTACTGGTCATTTCAAATAGAAAAAAAGTTTGGAATGGCTTTGTATTTTAAATTCAAATTAATTTTGTTTTAAAAGCATGACATTCCTTTTACAAAATCAGTCTTTTGTTTATTGATTAGCGTTGTAATTTCATTACTTTTGAACATTTTTCGTCATAATGGATACTTTAAAAATTCGTGTAATTATGGAATATGAGTTCCGTCGTGGCACCAATGCGACACAAACGGCACGTAACATCAAAAACGTTTACAGAGAGAACTGTACAAACGAACGCACAACCCGTTATTGGTTTTCTCGGTTCCGTTATGGAAATTTTGACTTAAAAAATGAAGCTCGTGGTCGTCCGGAGACTTTGGTCAACAATGAGGAATTAAAGGCGATTGTGACTCACCACAGCTTTTTACAAAACGGCATGAGCATTACTGCAGATGTGTACTGTGAAGAACTGGAGACAATGATGGAGAAGCTTGCACATCGGCAACCAGCTTTGGTCAATCGGTCGTCCCCACTGCTCCTTCACGACAACGCGCGCCCCCATACTGCACATCAGACAGTCTCCAAGCTGCAAGAGCTGGGATTGGAAGCTCTCCCTCATCCACCATACTCACCAGACCTTGCACCTACCGACTATTACCTTTTCCAAAATTTAGAGAACTTTGTAGTGGGTAAACAATTCAATTCCCGAGAGGCAGTACAAAGTGCCTTTGAAGAGTTTGTTGCCTCCCGTCCAGCTGAATTTTACAAGAAGGGCATTAATAAACTGCCAATGCGTTGGCAAAAATGCGTCGATTGCATGGGTGATAACTTTGAATAAAAGAAATAAAAAAAGTAAAAAAAAAAAGTACTTTTACTTATTCCATACAAAACGGCAATTTCATAGGTAATGACCTAATAATATATTTTTTTATTCAGAACCGTAAATTAACCTACACACAACCACAAAATACACAAAATATTCTCATTTATTTCGCGTATTTCTTCATTGATCGAGTGAGCGAAGCGAACGAAGATCTTACAAACAACTTGGGCAATTTGGCATTTTATGTGCGCATGTATGTATTTGTGTATGTTTGTCCGACGATAAATTTCGAACCGTTGATCCGATCTGCATGAAATTTGATAAGTCAATAGCTTGTCCTTGATAAATTTACTGGTAAGTATATGAGTGAAATCGGATGAGAGGTTATAAAGATATGGGGTTTTTTAAGGGTGCAAAAATACAAAAAGTGACACAAAAAAATCAAGTTACATGTCATATGAAAGAACTTTGCTTGGACATTAGTTCAGTTTTCGCTATACAAAAAAAAGGTTAAATTAGGATAACCAACGATCCGAGAGCCCCCATCTCTAAGAATTTCGTTGAAATCAAGGTTTTTCAACTGGTCGGTCAATTCTTTTGCTTTTTCAAATTTTTTTTTCTTGAAATAAATTAAAGAGGTACTCAGCTGTCATAAATGGTGAAAGCGGCCTGGTCTGATGATGGAGCCAATTGACCAATTGAGTTAAAACTTGTTTACCATACAAAGTTAGTGAGGGATAGTCAGAGGCAAGGTCAAACAGTAAATCTGTACAGAAATCCTTCTCAAAGTAGATAGAACATAATGCGTGATGGTGGCAATTTTTTCTGATTAGGTATTTATTTAGGTACCTATGTACTTAACTTTTCAGAGCATTTGGGGCGAACTACTAGTTATTATAATACTAAAACTCCCTGTGCGTGCACGCAACAATCAGAGCTAGGTTATATCAAAGTTAAATCGAATATCCATCAAATAAATCAACAGTTAGAACTAACAGTAACAAACTGTTCTGACTGGTCCGAAATTGTTGAGATATTTCCTGAATGATGTAAATTATAGGTTTGTAATTTGTCAAAATATCTAGCAATGTATGCAGAAAAGGGAAACTGAACGCATGGCTAGTGTTTTTTATCGACATTTATTTATATCGTACTAGAAAACAGCAATAATTAATCATTGTCATCAGTATCGAAAGTATCGAAAGTATCGGGAATTCCTTCGTGGAGAACCGGTACTGGAAAAGTTCAAAATCAGCGATAATTCCCGGTACTTTCGATACTGATACTTCCCGGGAGCATGCCCTAGTATACACATAACAATACTGATCGTTTTCCAATGCAGGTATTGGATTAACAGACCTGTCAATGCCATGGTTATATTTCCAGCTACGTAGTACATTTGTATGTACGCGTCTCTGTACTTTGGAGCTATCATTTCGGTCATACTCAGGCAGATCACAGCGTAGATGCTACTTGTCCCAAGCCCGTGGAAAGATTCACTGATAAGTATAGCTGTAGTTGTTTTTGCGGTGTATGCTAAAACCCAACCGATAATAGAAATAAGACAGGTGGTTATAAAAGCGAATTTTCTTCCTCGCCACTGCATGATCGTGGGCATTAAAATGCTGGGAAGTCCGGCGAGACCGTGGATTGCACCTGGAAGAAACAGATATGTTTGACACATTTTTTGGAACGAAGTTCCTTATCGCGCGTTGTGAAAGGGGGCTAGACGGAAAAAATTCTTACGAAAAGTTGTCACGACACTTTTTGCTATAGTAAGCCTCTCTCTCTCTCTCTCATAGAAAGCAAGCCAGATATTTTCATTTCTTTTTCGCATTGAACAGTGTGATGTCGCGACGATTATTTTTGTTGAGTGTATGTGTATACAGGTTTTTTGTAAATAATAAAGGAACTTCGTTCCATCCGGGTGTCCCTTGACGCAAGTTTTTAATTATTTAACTAGCGGCCTATCCCAGCTTTGTACGGGTGGACATTTATTTTTTTAACACATAAATATAGCCTATGTTACTTAGGGTGAATGTAGCTTTCCAATGGTGAAAGAATTTTTGAAATCGGCACAGTAGTTTTTGAGTTTATTTATTATAAACATACAAAAATACAAATCTGTCCTCTTTATAATATTAGTATAGACAACGGGAATTTCCCGGACCATGATTAAGTTTTGTTAAATCATGGTAAATATCCCGGTTAAATTAAATTGGGGACATTTAAACGATATGTCAACAGGAGAATTTTGTATGCGGTTTGTTTTATAACATTCTATACATCGAATTTGGCTGGAATATAGTGAAGCATCTTGCAATCGAATCAAAACGGTCTCTATTCATTAGAATCACAAAGGTTACTTTAATTTTGATTGCTAATAATGATGTAACACAAACAAGCAAGGGTCATGGCATTCAAACTCTAGCTTCTTAGTTTAGAGACGTATATTAAAAAAAAATCGTGGAACTGCCCTCCCCGACTTTTGTTGAAGTTTTTCGATCTTTGCCAAACAGGTGTCGGTTACGTGACAGTGAAGTAACGCATGATAAGTTCATTGGTTTTCCCCACCTCAAAAAATGCTCGAGCTATAAACAAGTTTTCACTCCAAGGAATACAGCACATACCTATCCACGATGCGGTTTCGAAGTCCAGTTCCATAGAACTATCGTTCTTCAGTTGGTGAAGTAGAACGGTGGGGAATACCAACGCACCGCCCACAGACATGCCAGCGAGCAGTGTGGCACTGCCTACAAATAACTGAAACACAAAGGCAAAAAAAATCGGTTGTCTGTAAAGTCGGTTTACTGACGATAGTTGAACGAGACAACGTCATACAGCTGTCCACGCGGACGCATCGCTCACTCAAGTAGGAGGGAGACAGATGTCGAACGCTGCCGAACGCGGAGGCCCGTTGTGCCTCTTTGTCGCTCGTTCCGCGCTCTCGCTTGCACTTCAAGCCTTAAATGGAACGCCTCAGAGCGAGGTAACGCCGTACGAGTCATGTTTTTTCATACTTGCAGCTGGCTCCATCGAATTATAAGACATTGTCACGTCAAAAAAAAAAATAGCAATATTTGTTACAAGAGTGCAACACGTAACTTTTCATCCCAATCCCACCTCAGCGAGAAAATGACTAAATTCAAAAAAGAAAATGGCGCGCGTAAAGCAAATTAAAACTTCAAGGAGGTTCCGAGTCTGAGTTTTTAACAAATTAAAAAAAGTAGGATAAATTCGGCACCTTGGAGGTAGAAGTAAACAGGTTCAATGATGTTTATTAAATCTTTTATTGAACTATAACTTAAACAACAAAAAAAATCATTACATTAAAAAAAACTAAAACTAATTAAAACTAAACCTTAAAAATCTAGCAAAAGAAACTTAGTGCACCCTATGTTTTAAATTCAATTTTTCTTTATCCTCTATAGCAGACAAATCAAGATAAAACGGTTTATTCACTCAGATATCGAAGAGCAAAATTACTCTTTCCGGGATGGGGGTTATATTCATTTATTTATTCTTACCTGTCTAGCAAATGGTGAAAAATCCATGTTCTTAAATCGAAATTACAAGTATGTTATAAAAACAACCGCCAAGTAACAAACGGTGACTAAGAACTGCAAATGTTTACTGAAGTTTGATATTTGCTCTTTCTTGCCTGTTCTTTACAAATATGATTGAACAAAAGTGCTTAAATAGCGATGTTTTTATAAATTTCATAACGAAGATAATTTTACTTTTAGGGATCCCTAGTAAATTCCTATAAAAAGAACGAGAAGAAAAAAACTTTAACAAAAAATTCGTGTGTTTATGTTATGTCCCTCCCTGCCTGTGGGCGGACAGACCCCGACTTTTGACGAAGGTTATCGATCTATGCCGAAGAGGTGTCGCGTGACGCGTGACGGTAACGGGTTTATTTGATTCTTCTACTTCTAAAAATGCTCAAGCAATGTAATTGTTCGTTGAATTTATTGAAAAAGACGACAAGACTTTTTATGTTGTTACATTAATTTAGTATTTAACCCGCTTCAAAAAAAAGGAGGGGTTTCACAATTTGGTTGTATTTTTTTAATGTTAGTTATGGCATAATTTCGTTATTTATGAGCACCGATTTGAGTTTATTTATCTGAACTGTAATATTTTCAGATTGGTCCGATAGAAATGTCATCAATGTCGGTTTAGCCGTTTTGTTTAAATGTTTGTTACTGCATACCTCCGTCATTTAGGGACCGATTTAATTAATAGAGGGGAATAAAAAAAAAAACATTTTGACACATGCTTTATACAGGGTGTCCCATAAGTCAACGTCCAGCCGAAAACGGGTGATGCGCCAAGTCATGACAGTTATCAGAAAAATATAAAAAAAAAAATTTGTTATGTAACTTTCGAGTAATGAGTATTTAAAAAAAAACAGAAAAAACTGACACCCTGTGATGATCTTTTAAGTCCTGTGACTACAAATATTAACTTTTCATGAAACTTTTTTCTGCAACGTAAGCATGAATAACCCTTCTGTAAATTACAATTCAAAATTAAGCCATAACTGCCTCAATTTTCAATGAAATCGTGGAGTTTTGGCCAACGTTTCATTTCAGATAATTACATCACCCAACTTTAACCGTCTGTACCGCAAAAAAAATGTACTACACTATCATGGCATGTAACTTTAAAAATTGGCGCATTTATCCAGGATCCCAAAATGGTATAATACTTGCTAAAGTACTCCTTAGTTTTGGAAATAAAAAAGGTTTTTTCAACTAAACCGGATTTCCAATCAATTTTATTTCAATAGATAAAATGTTTGTACCCTCTAAATGATGGACTTAAAATGCCTACGCTGTGTTTTTAAGTGACTCACAATTCACAGGTACAAGTAAATACCATTTCAAAAATGCAAGTAAGCAGATAGAGCCACCATTTTGTCCAAAGAGTAATAACCATGGGTGTTCAAGTAATTTGTTAGTTATAGGTAAAAGTTTGAAATAAAATTTAATCATAGGATTTCTTCAATCGTGATTTTAATTTAACTACATCAAGGATTTACAGCAAATGTTCAAACTGTTAGCCTTCAGCAGTAATGCAAGCTCTACATTTCCTTAAAAAAATCAGCTGTCTGTAAAGTCAGTTAACTGACGACAGTTGAACGTGACAACGTCATACAGCTGTCCACGCGGACGCATCGCTCACTCAAGTAGGAGAGAGACCGATGTCGAACGCTGCCGAACGCGGAGGCCGATTGTGCCTCTTTGTCGCACGTTCCGCGCTCTCACTTGCACTTCAAGTATTAAATGGAACGCCTCAGAGTGAGGTAACGCCGTATGAGTCATGTTTTTTTCGTACGAGCAGCCGGCTCCATCGAATTTTAAGACGTTGTCACGTCAAAAACCATGTAATAAGACCGGCGACGGGTGAAGGCAAACTTTAGATTAAAATCACGATTGAAGTAATCCTATGATTTAATTTTATTTCAAACATTTACCTAAAACTAACAAATTACTTGAAAACCCATGGTTATTACTCTTTCGACAAGATGGTGGATCTATCTGTTTACTTGCATTGTCGAAATGATATTTACTTGTACCTGTGAATTGTGAGTCACTTAAAAACACAGCGTAGGCATTTTAAGTCCATCATTTAAAGGGTACAAACATTTTATCTATTGAAATAAAATTGATTGGAAATCCGGTTTAGTTGAAAAAACCTTTTTTATTTCCAAAACTAAGGAGTACTCTAGCAAGTATTATACCATTTTGGAATCCTGGATAAATGCGCCATTTTTTAAAGTTACATGCCATGATAGTGTAGTACATTTTTTTTGCGGTACAGACGGTTAAAGTTGGGTGATGTAATTATCTGAAATGAAACGTTGGCCAAAACTCCACGATTTCATTAAAAATTGAGGCAGTTATGGCTTAATTTTGAATTGTAATTTACAGAAGGGTTATTCATGCTTACGTTGCAGAAAAAAGTTTTATGAAAAGTTAATATTTGTAGTCACAGGACTTAAAAGATCATCACAGGGTGTCAGTTTTTTCTGTTTTTTTTAAATACTCATTACTCGAAAGTTACATAACAAATATTTTTTTTTATATTTTTCTGATAACTGTCATGACTTGGCACATCACCCGTTTTCAGCTGGACGTTGACTTATGGGACACCCTGTATTTCGTTAAGTTTTTCGTAGTATTTAATTATAATCATTTATTTTGTTTGGAATGGGCAACAGAAAAACACCATATTTTTATAAAATCGTTTATTGACACCGCTGAATAATCATCTACAATGGATGCAAAGACATTGTTGATACAGTTGTAAATAAATGTAAATATTAAGAGTGCCAGAGTACAAGTTTCTATACCTATAACTAATATTACAAATGCGAAAATTACGATCTTTCTATTGAATCAAATATTATTTTGTCACGCATAACTTGATCCAAAGTTGTTAGTAGGTACAAGCTTATATATATACGCGTCACGCGACACGTGACACTTCGGCAAAGATCGTCAAACTTCGCCAAAAGTATTTTTTTAACGATATTATATTACTATCGCTTGCTGGTGTGAACTAATTTCGGTTATAACTATCTAGCTCCTCAGGACTCACTTGCAAGCGTTACTAAAGTGTGACGTACTGCTTAAAGTGCGCCCTGTCACTGTTTGACATTACAGGCTGGTAAGAGATGACAGTTGCTTAAACACTGATTATTTTTTGAAAAACGCTTGTAAGTAATGGAGTAGATGTATAGATAATGTGCTAGACCTGCGACGCAATGCCTTGTTAGACGATGCTTACCACCTAACATTAGGTGGTTAACTTTTGTATCAACAGCAAGTGAAAAAAAATGTATTCATACAATGTTTTGGGTACACTATCAATAAGACAATATAAATATTTCGAGAACCTTCTTGAGGTACTTTTAGATTGAGGTGTTTTCTGGCGAATATAAATACTTTCTTTTCTATTAACTGATCAGTACTGGATCATCATTAAAACGTCGATCAACTTCAAACTTTTTATATGCATAGTAATCTTCAATCTCTTGCAACGTCCTACCTGTAGTCTCCGGTATATACTTCCATACTAACAAACCACATACAGTTGCATTTACTGTGTATATCAAAAACGTGCCCCACAAATCTATATAAAAGAACAGATATGGCGATATTTTCATTGATGATGATAATAGTATGCAATTGTATATAACGTACAAACCTCCACCTAGGTTTCTATGCTTCACAGGCATTAATTCTGCAGCTATTGTAAAAACTATCGAATTCAAACCGAGACAATTCGGTATCATGAATGCTACTAAGAAATACAAACATATAAGTGAATCTTTTGGTAAAAGCTCTAAGCTCTGTAGTAAGGTTACCAAGAAATTTCCAAACAAACATACAGCAGCTGCGAAAGTACTGCATAACAATATCGTTTTGTTATTGTAGTAGCGTACCAAAATGCTGCTTGTTCCAACTCCAAAAAATAGTATCAGGTTTATAGCGATCCCTCCTAAGAAAGCAGCGTCTTCGTTGTTCGTTGCTTTCTTTATCATGTCAATTGAATATATCAGTACCACTGCGCTACCACTCCAATACATCATGTTCAGAAGTAAAAACATGTGGATACTTGGTAAAAAGAAATCTCTGCTCGTTACTTGAGTCCATAACGTCTTCATCGTCGATTCTTTCACTCGGTCTGTCGCAGACAAGTTCTCTTGCTGTGCTCTGATCAACTCCCTCAATTCTTTCTTCGATTTATCATCAGTGCCTCTCAGCCAGACGAAAGCTTTTTCACATCTATCAAACTCTCCTTTACATGCGAGCCATGCTGGTGATTCCGGCCACATGCAAGCCGTCATCAAGGCGATAGCTACTGGTATGCACATTATAAGGCTAATCATCTTCCAGTGCACGTACTTCACTATAACCCCTACCAATGCCATGCCTAGCGACTGCGTCGTCCCGAATATTTGCATCGATACCATCCTATACTTCGGCATGACCATCTCGCTTAAACTCAAAAGGCTAACGGCAAGAAGACTGTTGGTTCCCAACCCGTGAAAAGCTTCGCTTATGAGGATATTGGCTGTAGATCGAGCGGTGAAAGCCAAAACCCAGCCGGTGATGATGAGCAAGCATGCCAAGATGAAGGCAAACTTTCTTCCTTTCCAATGCATGATGGCTGGCATCAGAATACTTGGGATACCCGACAGCCCGTGAATGGAACCTGGAAAGACATAACGTTGTCTTTTAATTTGCAAAGATCCTGAATCACGGCGACATAGTGAAACCGCACAATCTTGAGTTTAGAAACCTTTTCTTACGATGATAAGTAATGATTAATTACTTAAAACAGAATCCGAATATTGAGGGAGACCATTAATTTTTATGCAAGTTTCTAAGAACATTGCTAAAAATACTTATGCCTAACCCTTTACGGACACGTGAGAAGTAATCGGTCTATAAAAATAAAATACAAAAGAAAAATCATTTATTCATTTGTATTTGAAGTCTGTAAAAATAACTTGCGATAAACTTTGAAAGCCAGGTTAGTTTAGGTGGCAGTTCCACGTGACCAAGCCTTTATGAACAGGCAACAAGCCGAAAGATCTTTAAGTAACTTACCTACCCAAGAGGCGGTTCCAAAGTCGAGTTGTATGGAACTGTAATTGGCCCTGAACTGCTGCAACAGTACACTAGGATAGGTGATCGCTCCTCCTGCTGATAATGCAGCTAGCTGTGGGCCGGAAGCTACCATCAGCTGGAAAATGGAACAGAGAATAAGTAATGAAAATATTAAATAAGATACCTAAGGACATTCGTGAACTGCCAATTAGACAATTAAAAAAGAAACTTTATGTGTGGTTGCTAATAAAGGCTTTTATAGTATTAGAGAGCTGTTTGAGTAAGGTTATTGCTAATTAATTATTTTTTGGCTATTATTTGACTTTATTTTAAATTGTATTTATGAGTTTTATATTAATTTATTTTTAATAATACCTATGTAACCTTTTGCAAGTCAGTCTCTGCTCTGGCGAAGTATGTGAGCCAGATTTATTCCTTTAACACCACCATTTACCATACAATGGAAATAAAGATATTTCATTTCATTTATTTCATGAAAAAGGGCACCAATGGTCTATTGTGTCTATTGTCATAAATAAATAAGTTTTCATTATTTCTTTCTTTCTTTCTTATTGTGACTTGTGTGTGAGTGTTCCCGCTTTCGTAAGGGCGTCGATTTTTGCAAAAAAAAAAGCAGCCAAGTGCGAGTCGGACTCGCCCATGAAGGGTTCCGTAGCATCAATTAACATAATATAAAGGTTTTTGTAGTTCTTCGAAAGGTAAATTGCGGTTTACGATTTATGACGTATAAAAAAAAAACTACTGACTAGATCTCGTTCAAACCAAATATCGTTGAAAGTTTGCATAGTAATGTACAACATATATTTTTTTTAGTTTTATCATTCTCTTATTTTAGAAGTTAGAGGGGGGGGGACCAACTTTTTTCCACTTTGGAAGTGTCTCTCGCGCAAACTATTCAGTTTAGAAAAAAACGATGTTAAAAACCTCAACATCATTTTTTAAGACCTATCCATAGATACCCCACACGTATGGGTTCGATGAAAAAAAAATTTTTGAGTTTCAGTTTCAAGTATGGGAACCCCCAAAATTTATAGTTTTAGAAAAAAACTATGTTAGAAACCTCAACATAATTTTTGAAGACCTATCCATAGATACCCCACACGTATGGGTTAGATGAAAAAAAAATTTTTGAGTTTCAGTTTCAGGTATGGGGACCCCCAAAATTTATAGTTTTTTTTCTATTTTTATGTAAAAACCTTAATGCAGTTTACAGAATACATCTACTCACCAAATTTCATCAGTCTAGCTCTTATGGTTTCGGAGAAAAATGGCTGTGAAACGGCCGGACAGACAGACAGACAGACAGACAGACAGACAGACAGACAGACAGACAGACATGACGAATCTATAAGGGTTCCGTTTTTGCCATTTGGCTACGGAACCCTAAAAACTTACGGCTTGGTTGGTCGTTCTTTTGTATGATCCTTGTTACAAAATAATGATAAAGCTATAAAAACTTTTGTCACAAAATAAAATGGTGCCAGTAACAACAGTGTGGCCGTCGTTTTATTTTATTCTGGAGCTTCATTGCTATTATTTTAGATTATTTTAGATTTGTAAAAGGATCATATAAAAAACCAGTAGGAACCGAGCCGTAGTTTGTTGCCTGTTCTTCTAGGCTTGGTCGCGTGGAACTGGCACCTAGACTCACCTAGCTTTAAGACGTTTCAAAGTGATTCTTGTAAGCCAACTGAATAAATACACTTTTGATTTTGATTTTCTGGTTTTGAATTTGCTCGAATTGTCCAAGATAAAAACAAATAATATTCTTAGGTTTAAAAACTCAGCATAACAATGAGATAAGTACTCACCTGTCTTATAAAAGGCTTCGCAACCATATTTCCCACTCAATATAACGAAATTTATTATTTTATCAATGCCTAATTACTTTGCAAAATGATAAGGATATATTCGTATCCAACTGCTTGGCAAAGAGTCAGTAATGAATGAGATTATGTGGACGTTTATATTAAGTGTATTGTTTTATAAACTCTAGCGATACGCCCCGGCTTTGCACATATGGAAATCGCACATATCAAAATTTAAAGATAGTTTCATACTTTTCACCTCTTTTTTCCTAAATTACACCCTTGCCAAGCCGGGGCGGGGCGTTAGTAATAAATATACCCTATGGTACTGAGGGATAATCGAGCTTTGTAATGGTGAAGAATTTTCGAAATCAGTCTAGTATTTTTTGAGTTAATTCGTTACAAACATACAAAATAATGAAGACAGTTCTTCTAGAACCTTAGTTTCCTCGTTTTGGTTTGAAAGCCGGTTTTAGATTTTTTTCTTTAAACCTTTGACACCCTTTGAATTTGTACCAAGCCCTACCTTCCACTTAAATAGCCCCGTACTTTTGGAAAGTCCTGAAACCTTTGTTAAGGGTGAAGATTGAAAAATCTCTCCGCAGAAATGCCGTATGTTTAAGCCTGAGTGGAGCATAAAGATTGTTCGTAGTTTTTGTGGGTAGTTTTGCCAAAAAGGAAGGTACATAAGTCTGTTTTTCCATTTCAACGGTTAAGGCTGTGCGTATATAACAGAATAATGCATAATGTATACAAAAAAAAAACATTATACATTTGTGAGATTAGAGATATTTTGATTGATGAGGTTGCGGCCAAGCATTAGTAGTTAAAAAGGTTAAAAAAGTTAGTTATTTTATATTATTTTATTATTCTTTTGTTACATGGTTTTTAAATGACAACTAATGAGTATGAATTACTTATTGTATTCACAGAAAAATACAATTAATTACTTCAAAAGTTTGGACAAGTGCGAGTCGAAAAATCATGTAGCTAAGGGGCCTCTTCTCGAAACTTTATATATAAGCTCATAATCTTGAAGAGATTTGTGACTTCTGAAATGACGGCTAATAGAGGAGAGTGGAGAACGAAAACCTTAGTGCTGATCATCGAGTTACTATGTACTGCGTACTGGAGAAGCTATTCGGAACTAAAGTCATTTCCATTTTTAACAAGTAGCGCTTAATGCGCTTATACTAATTGTGGCGTCTAACCAAACGATTGAAACATGCAGTGCCTAGGCCTAGCGCGTCATAGTTGTTTTCTCAAAAGCAAAGACTATCAAGCATACAGAATGGACATAAGGATGACTTAGGTATGACTAGATCCTGTATCACGCTGTATATCTTGAAGCAAATCTACATTTATTTTTAACTCATTGTTTGCTAAAACACTGTTCTCAAGGAAATTAGCGTTATTTGGTCATATAAATATAAATTCGTCACTGCTAAAAGCATTTCTTATTTAATTTTCTCATAGAGGGGGATGAAAAGCAAAGTTTGCCACACGGTACCAAATTTATTTAACCTCGAGCGACGTTCTTTGAATACCTCGCTACGTTCAGGGTTCTACTCTAGAATCCTTCACTCGTTACTGTATTTACTTTTCACTTATAAAACCACACCTAGAATATATTATTAAAATGTGGGGCAGTGCCGAAAATTTTACATTAAAAGACCTTAAGATAAAAGAAGGAAATCTTTACAAAATATCTTTAATTACGATTTAGGAAGTCCACCAACCAAACAATTATATAAAAAAAGAAATTATGGTATAAATATGCTAAA
This sequence comes from Thera britannica, assembly GCA_939531255.2. Lineage (NCBI taxonomy): Eukaryota > Metazoa > Arthropoda > Insecta > Lepidoptera > Geometridae > Thera > Thera britannica. The sequence goes on from OW618045.2 coordinate 7,255,792, forward strand.
CTCGGTTGTAAGTTAGCTATTGCAACCTTGAACTATATTCGGCCTCGCTCGCTTCGCTCGCTCGGGCGTCGAAATATCTCGGGTGCACTCTATCCACTAGCGCCCTTTGCAATCTGCGTTCGCACGGGCGTCAAAAAAAATCTTGTTTTGCAATAGCTCTCTTAGTGCCCTTGTGTAACAATTTACTATAACCACATATTTTAACTGACTATACATTAACTTTCACAATAGGAACCGAAGCGTCATCATCAATTATCCTTTGAACAAATTTTCCATGAGTATAATAATCTTCTATATCTTGTAGCGTTCTACCTTTTGTCTCCGGTACATACTTCCATACCAAACACGAGGAAATTATAATATTCAATGTAAAAATCAAAAACGTTCCCCACATGTCAAAATAGTGTATCATATTAGCGATGGGCGATTGCTTCAAAAAAAACAATCGAATAAATCGAAAATTGCGGTACTGCGCATTCGATTGTCGATTTAGTAGTTCCTCCCCATGATTATTCGAATAACAATCGACAAACTACTAACTACTATACAATATGTAAGTATGCGTGCGGTGCGGTGAACTGCGCTGCGGAAGGCCACGCGGGGCGGTGCATGCGGGGGCGGGACGGTGTTGCGTCGATTGTTTCTAAGTCATAATACTTGCATTTAATGTAGGTAGAATATTTCAATATTATGAATATACATTTTATAGAAATGTAAAATTGACCTTGTCAAGTAAAAAGTATAGTTACCAAAATTATGTAAGAAGGTAGATTTCTAGCTATAAGTTGATTTTCTGTAATCTATAAGTACCTTTTTTACTTAATTTTTATTCTAGTCTATGTTTTCCTTAGTTAGAAACTCTTTACCTACCCTTCTATTCGTAATTTGTTATACTTTAAAACAAATTAATTAATGTAATAACTTAAATCGCATAATAACTGCATTAAGTAGTGGCGCACGGACTTAATCTATAGATTTGTAGCGCAGCGCACGCCCGACGCACCATCTTTTGTAACTACTGATTCAGTAGTACGCACGAAAATAGTAGTTAGGTGCGTTGCGTGAATGCGTGACCGCGCGGCAAAAATAGTAGTTAGGTGCGCTGCGTGGTTGCGTGGCGTGACCGCGCGGCAAATAGTAGTTAAAGTTGGTGCTAGTCGTTGTCGCTGCGCGCCGCACGCCGCACGCGCCGTCAGTCGATAACAATCGACTAGTTTCAATTGTTATCGACTTTTATCGACTGAACCGAACAATCGACTAATTCGATAAAATATAGTAGTAATCGCCCATCGCTATATCATATACGGTGATGCCTTTAATGTTGTGGCATATAGTCCACAGTTGTATATAATGTACAATGAACCCCCTATGTTCCTATGTTTGACTGGCATTAATTCAGCGCCAATGAAAAATACAACACCGTTCAGACCTAAACTGTTGCATACCATGAACGAAATCAAGCAATACATGCACCATAAAGAGTTTCTAGGTAAAACACCAACACTCTGTAAGTATGTTACAATGCAAATACTTATCAAGCTTAGCGCGACACCAAATGTACTAGTCAATAATACAGTCTTGTTATCAAAGAACCTAACTGTTACATTGGTTATAAAACATCCTACCAAAATGATTGAATACAGAATAATAGCTGAGTAAAACGTAGCGCTTTCGTTCTGGCTAGACTTTGATACTAATTCTATAAAATATATCAAGACTACATCGCCTCCGCTCCAGTACAAGAGGTTGAGGAGAAGATAGATGTGTAAACTGGGTACATAGAAATCTCTGCTAGTGACCTGGCTCCAGAACCTTTTCAGGGTCATTCTTTCCTTGTACTTGCGCGTTTTCAAATTCTCCTTCTGTGCTGTAATCAGCTCCTCTAACTCTCTCTTTGATTGGTCGTCTGTTCCTCTCAACCAGACGAACGCTCGTTCACATCTGTCGAACTCCCCTTTGCAAGCGAGCCACGGTGGCGATTCAGGCCACGTAAAAGCGATCGCGATAGCAACAGTCACTGGTATCAGCATGATAATGCTGATAGTCTTGAAGCTCAGAAACTGTCCTGCTATGCCTCCTATCGCCATTCCCAATCCTTGGTTGATACCGAAGAGTTGCATCGATATGATTCTGTATTCTGGCGCAAGCATTTCAGACATGCTCAGCAAGGCCACTGGTAGTAGACTATTCGTGCCTAGGCCGTGGAAGCACTCGCTGACTAGAATCATAGTGGTGCTTTTCGCGGTGTACGACAGAACCCAGCCAATGGCTATAGAACAGCAGGTGACGATTAAGGCTGACTTCCTCCCACGCCACTGCATGAGGATTGGCATCAAAACTGCTGCTATACCCGCTAAGCCGTAGATTGATCCTGGAAAGAAAAAAATCTAGTTAAAGGCATTTCATTTAAAGACACTTAGAAAGATGGACACCAAGAAGTCTGGTCACGTGCGGATTATAAAGCAAAGAAAAGTAGCCTACTTGGGACGTCTTACGGCTTGAGTATTACCATCTGCTCCAAGTTTTTATGATGGGCAAGTTGTAACCATCTGCTCCAAGTTGTTATGATGGGCAGTATGGAAGAACATCATGGCTTAAGAACTTCGGAACATGAATGGATGGGATCAAGAAGGTAGAAGACCTGTTTAAGCTTGCCCGAGATATAGAAGGCATGACTCAATTCGTCTAAATTAGATGCCAAGGCCTGTTTAGTTAGATAAGGAAAACATTTCAAGTATGACTTCCAAACCTTCAGTAGTAGAACGGCACCTTAAGAAAAAGAAGGTTACGTACCGACCCAAGAGCCAGTGTTCATGTCAAGGCGAATGGAGCTGTCGTTTGACTTCAGTTGTTGCAGCAGCAATGTTGGGTACGTCACAGAACCGCCGACCGAAATTGCGGCCAGCTGCGGCGAGGAAGCCACTAAAAACTGAAATATATGTTACAAAACATTGAATAAAAGTGATAAAAAACATTGAATAATACACATAAAAAACTATACCCGACCTTTCACAATGAAAAGCTTTTACAACAATTCGTGAATGAGCTGTAACCCGTTGAGGAGTTCCCTGGTTAGGATCCAACCTAGAGTACAATATCCATGCCATAGAAAAATTATACCGTGTTTTAATAAAATGCTGTGCTGAGTGATTTTTTTCCTTTGTAATTATTGAGAAAACTGAAAATCTGGTGCCAAAACACAAGGAGAACGCAAGGAGAATCCTCTCGATTTTTTTTATTGGGGCTGTTTGAACAAGAAACCCATAAACTCATTAGAAGAATTTCGACTTCGCGTCGCCGAAGCAGCCAGAATTATATCATGAAAAAATTATAATAACATTACAAAGATCTTTTATAAAAAGGTGTAGAGCTTGCATAAGGGCAGGGCGAGCCAGGGAACAGTAGCATAAGCATCTACTTTAATGGTAAAATTACTGAGCTATAGCTATCTAATGTGTAAAAGTAGGCGTTTCATTACAAAATTGCAACAGAAAAAACATAGAATACAATATAACAAACAGACAGAACAAACATCTGTGTTCACCACACAAATATTTGTTCTCGGTGGGGATCGAACCCACGACACACGGCGCAAAAGGCAGAGCTACTACCAACTGAGCTGTGAGGCCATTCACACAGAACAAACAAAGGAACATAAATACATATCGTACAGTTCGGTCATAAGAATGTAGTTAACATTGCCCTATAGTATAGGATCCCGCTATAGAAGGAGGTTAGGTTGCTTATTTTTTTCCGGTCACAACTCTCGGGTAGCCATGGTATAAACAGGTAAATCGATACTAGCATTTTGCACCGGTATGTTTATTGAATAAAAATACTGGGGTCTATACTTTCGATTGGTATAGAATTTGTTTAATAAACAAACTAGTGAAAAGTTTAATTTTTTTTTTAATTATTAATTAATCATTATTATCCTGGACTGAAATTTGACAGGCAACCTTTAAAGAATATATTTATTGGCATGTTTAATTAAATATAAAGTACGTTTCATTAAATAACCAGCTCGGTGAAGGTCCTTCTATAGCGGGATCTTAGACGAAAATGTGGAAGTTACTTACTTGGCGAAACAGAGGTAAAATGGTCATAATTTATTTTTTATTATACTTAAAATAGGCCACATCTTTTTAGAATGTTACAGCTTGTAACACAGACATTAAAATAAAAGTATTCTCTATTGTTTTAAAACCATCTGCATAATAATCTTGAGACAATTGCATTCTTAATTACTTTGCCCTTTTGTAATACAGGGTGGGTCTTTTCGATCGCCCTCTGAGGGCAAAATCTAATTAATTTTCATTCATAACTTGATGCTCGGTAGAAGCAGTTATGTTTTTTTTATAATATAGTTGATGGAACAAGCATTATGATGATGTTACCTGATAATCATCGCCTATAACAAGGTATTGCCTTGTAGGTCACGCCTGTCAGGAATGTGCCCTAAGATGCATCGCCCTGCGTCTTGCGGCATACAGATGTTCAGCCTCGCTTGCCAGTAAATTTTTCATAAGATCAATCTTCTCGAAATATCAATGATTTTTCAGATTTTCTAAATCAAGGAGACTCCACATAATTTATTTTCATAATTACAGTATTTTCGTTTTTGCCCTCGCAGGGCGATCGAAAAACACACCTGTTTTATCTTGTTTTATTTCTTGAACCTGTCACGTTTTAAACCTACCTTTACAACTTTGAAATATTTGATCATTTTGTGGGAATGTAAAAAAAATACAATAATACAGGTGGAAAATACTTTAAGAGTTCATTATTATTATTGTATTTTTTATGTCACGTCACCTCTTTTTAAGGCCTTGGAATTTTCAGGTCAAGAGTGAACAAGTGGATAATAGCCAAGCGTGCTCCACCTTAGGCTGCATTTTCACTTTCCATCAGGTGTGATGGTAGTCAAACGTTTAGCTATCAACAATTTAAAATAAAAGGCTCTGCCTGAAAACCAGCGCTGCTTGTCATGGTAGATATACCTTGTCAGGCGGCAAAAAGCTGAGTCGGGGCCTATTTGGCATATTTTATCAACAATTAATGTATAGTTAACGTCTACACCTAGGTATGTATGACAAATTAATGTATTTTTCATCCCACCATCTCGGAAAGTGTATTTTTACTGTTCAATATCTGAGTGGAAAACCCGTTTTTATCCGCTAGAGGATAAAGTAAATTTGAATTTAGAATATCGTGTTCACTAAGTTTGTGAATACACAACCTATGTACTTCTACCTCCATGGTGCTGAATAAATCATACAACCTTTTTTAATTTGGTAAAAACTCGCACTCTTAACCTTCTTGGTGTATTTGTGAATTCAAAACATAATTTAACCTATTTACTTCTACCTGCATGGTGCCAAATTTATCATGCAACATTTTTAAATTTGTTAAAAACTCATACTCGGAACCTTCTTGGTGTGTTTTAGTCGCGCCATGTTCTTTTTTGCATTTGGTCATTTCCTCGCTGAGGTGGGATGAAAAGTTACGTGTTGCACTCGAGTGCAAAGATTTTTCACCTTGTGCTCTTTTGATTCCTTCGCCGACGCTTAGGATTCTAACTTTTAAACCACTCGCTCCGCTCGTGGTTAAATATTAGAATCCTGCGCTTGCTCGGTCATCAAAATTGAGCACGCGGTTAAAAAGCAGCTTTGCACTCTTGTATAACAAATAACTATTGTTTCTTTGTTATATTTCTGGTCCATTGTCAAATGTTGTTTTTGTTGAAGTAAAGTGCACGAAAGGAGCCCCTCTGAGGCCCACAAAATCCTTTCATCACACTGGTTTAAAAATAATCAGTGACACGCTATTAAGAAGATTGAAATAATGGTTCATAATAATAGTGTTTGTAAATAATGTAAGTACGTCCGTTTTAACTGGAAAACAATTGTAGGAAGCAAAGTATTTTCAAAATGTTCAATTTTATAGTGTGGTCAACCTACTAGTATGTACACTACTACACAACAAATAATTATAAGTTTAAAAAACTAGAGAAACTAGAGACTTCATTGCCAAACGGCTAAACCGATTTTAATGAAATTTGTTTGGGACAATGTGGACGTAAGATTATCCTTCTAAATAAAAAAATAATTTTCTAAATCGGTTCATAAATGACGGAGGCATGCACTTACAAACATTAAAAAAAATATTTAAAAAAAAATGGCAATTTTAATAAAATTAATATGAGACCAATCTGGAAGCAGTACCTTTCAGATAAAAAAATATTTTTTCAAATCGGCTCACAAATGACGAAGTTGGTAACAAACATAAAAAAAAAAAAAAAAAAAAATACAACTGAATTGAGAACCTCCTTCTTTTTGATTGGAAGTCGGTTAAAAATGAAAGATTTAATGATAGATAATAGTGTACAGTAGGATACAGCTCAAGTTATCTAAAAACAAAGAAAAATTACGCTTACTGCAAGGACATAAGAGCTAGCAGTGTCTAATGCGTATACTTGTGTACATATTTTAGTTAGAATTTTGACTTTTTTTTGTTGTATTAAATTAAATGTTACTAGCAGTTGGTAACCGAGCTTCGCTCGGATTTTTTTTCGTTAATTTGTATTTTTAAGAAATCATAAGAGTCATAAATATTATTATCTTTATTGGTTTATTCTTACTGAACAACGCCATCTGCTGAATATGCTTGCAGTTAGTTGCTCACAATCGTCAATAGATGGCAGGAGCAGTCACATATTCAGTTTATGTTTAATTATTGAACTCGGAGTGAAATAATCATTTTCTTAAAATGAATCCTAGCTAGATCGGTTTATCGCCCCCGAAACCCTCTGTATACTTAATTTCATGAAAATCGTTGGCTCAGTTTCCGAGATCCTCAATATATATATATATATATATATATATACAAGATTTTCTCGTTTAAAGGTATAAGATATTTCGTTATTAAAAAAATCATCATTCATCATAAGCATTTTTATGTTCCCATTAGTCAAAAAACAAAGGTAGGTATATACATAGTAACTATAATTAATTTAAATTATCATTTCATGTAAAAATATTATAATTTGTTTCTAGGACATTTATTTTACGACCTATTTAGTTATTTTCTCACGTGCCATTGTTTTTCGACAGGTTTTATAAGTATTTTTTTTTTCGCATAAGTATCTAATCATAATTGTATAATTGTTTTTTTTTTAATTGAAAAATTTAAAGATGAAAAATGCTGCACGGTCTTTGACTGCAGTAATGTACTTTTAGAGGCTCAAGGAAAGATGCTACCCCTAACTTCATAATCATAATCGGCAATTCCCCTATAACTAGATCGAGCACTATGAAGGACTTGGGAGTCACATTCGATCGAAAGCTCACCTTCCATGACCACATGGTCACTCTGGCCAAGGAATCGTTTAGACGCCTGGGGTTTGTCCTCAGGAACGCCCGAGATTTTCGCAGTGACCATGTAATCCGTTTACTCTTTGGGGCACTAGTTCGGAGCAAACTTGAAGCCAGTGCTTGCGTTTGGAACCCGCATGAGAGCACTTGCGCTCTTATGCTTGAAAAGGTCCAAAAAGCTTTCTTGCGGTTTCTATACAAGCGCCGCTATGGGTACTACCCGTATCTGTACCCAACCAAATTTCTTCTGGGTTGCCTGGGGTACAACTCGCTTGAGGTTCGGAGAGCCAACGAGCAAATTACTATGGCCTGCAAAGTGTTTCGTAGCAAAATTGAAGCACCGGACCTGAGTGATGAGCTGTGCCGTTTTTATGTTCCGAACAATTATTGTCGAGGGCGGAAGCACAAGTTGTTTTCGGAGCCGCTATGTCGTACTGTGGCCCGGGCCTCGTCACCAATTCCGCGCATTCTCGCCGCACTCAATGCTCTCCTTGATACTAGTCCTGGGTGTGATCTGTTTGAGGATGGCTGGATGAAAATAATGTCTGAATGTTTGAGATTCTGTGAGCGTGATGTATAGCTGTGTGTGAATTTCCAATTTATAGTGTAGTATATTATTGTCCTGACATTTTGTTTTATATTTTTACTATTGACATTGTATTTTAAATTTGACCAAATTGTTTACATAGACTTTATTTATTTTCATTTTTCTGTCTGTCTATTGCCTATGTCTTTAATTATTGTAATTGGTGTTAACCGTTATAATTAAAGTAAAACAATAAATACAAATACAAATAATTTACTTTCTGGAGGATGATGCAACAACAAACTCACGTACCATATTAAAATAAAATAAAAATAAAAAAGCCTTTATTTATTCCTAAATAACTAAATATACAAATTAATGGTTAACACCTTAAATTAAAAAAATATTTATTTAGGACCCCTCTCGGGTATAGGCCTCCTCCAGATTTTTCCATTTGTCCCTTTGTCCCTGGAAAAATATAATGTATATAATATGGTCCACGTACCATATTATATACATTATATTATTATATATGTAGGTTACCAAATACTAAAGCTACAGGTTAGCACAGTGTGAGTGAGGAGAGACGACTTGCGACGCGACATCAAAGTCCTACGCGTCAGCCCGATTTCCGTGGCTAAGCTAGCTTTTATAGCTATAGATAGCTTAGATTATCGAGACCGAGACATCGAGACTCGCAGTTTTATTAACAACCTAAAGAACACAATTGTGAGCCAGATAAAGGAGAAGGTCGCTGTCATCTATACTAATATTATAAAGAGGAAAGATTTGTACCTATTTTTGTATGTTTGTAATGAATAGGCTCAAAAAGTACTGGGCCGATTTAAAAAATTCTTTCACCAATAGAATGCTACATTCTTCCAATTTGACATAGGCTACATTTCATTTTGAAAAAATTAGGGATCCTTCGGTAAAATTTGAACAATGTAACCGAAGGTGTAGAAAATATCTTTCGTCGAATGCGCTGCCGAAACTATTAGCGATAGAACAAAATAATGTACAACAATATTGTCTACCCCGTGCGAAGCCGGGACGGGCTGCTAGTATAGTATAAGGAAGTCGAGGAGGCCACAATCAAAGACTCGGTTGGAGGGAAATGCAAACCTCGAAAAAAACTAAGATTTCAAAATTTTAAAGAAAAAGAACTACAGAATACTATCAATAAATAATATCAAGTAAACTATAAAGAAGGCATTTATGTCTCGTGTGGGGTTGGGATCAAAATAATACCTCAGAACAAGAAAACATTTGTTTATTTGGCTGCTAAAACTTGCCCTGTTAAAGGCTCTTCACATTCGCCATCTCTAACAGGCTCTTTAAATTTTCCATTCGTATAAAACTCTTCTATCTCTTGCAAAGTCTTGCCTTTTGTTTCTGGCACATATTTCCACACATAAGCTGTACATATTATCAAATTAACTATGTATATAAGAAATGTTCCTGACATCTTTATGTAAAGCAGTAAATACGGTGATGTTTTTAGTGCTGAAGCATACAAGCCACAGTTTAGAATAATATACAGGGAACCGCCAATGCTTCGGTGTTTGACAGGCATGAGTTCAGCTGCTATGTAAAACACCACTGCGTTCAAGCCCATACCATAAAATGAAACGAATCCTACCAAAAAACACATACATAGCAATGAATCCTCGGATATAATTTCTAAGCTTTGAAGAAGTGTTATAATACAAACAGCTACCAAGTTTATTAAACATCCAAATGTACTAAAAAACAGGACGCTTTTATTATTGAATCGTCGTATTGCAACGTTTGTTACTATTGATCCGATAAATAGAGTCGAATACATAATAATGCTTGCATAAAATACTGCGTTCACATTGCTGGTTGATTTCTCTACTAACTCTATGAAGTATATAATTATTGTCTCGCCACCACTCCAGTGCATCATGTTCAGTAAAACGTACGTATGAAACGCCGGCATGTAGAAATCTCTCCTCATCATCTTGTTCCAAAAGCTTTTCCACGTGAACCTCTCCTTTGAACGCCCCAAAGTTTCTTTTTGAGCTTTGATAAGCTCGGACAGTTCCATCATTGATTGGTCGTCCGTCCCTCGCAACCACGTGAATACCTTCTCGCATCGATCAAACTCTCCTTTATAAGCTAGCCAGGCGGGAGATTCTGGCCAGAAGAAAGCAACAAATATAGCCACCAATACCGGCGCTAACATTATAGAACTAACGGTTTTGTAGTGAAGGAATCTTCCCAAAATACCAGCTATAGCCACTCCTAGAGTTATGTTAAGACCGAAGATCTGCATTGATATGAATCTGTATTTAGGGGCTAGCATTTCGGTCATGCCCAAGAGGCTTACAGGTAAAACACTGTTTGCGCTTAAGCCATGAAATGATTCGCTGATGAGAATCATTGCTATGCTGTTTGCTATAAGAGATAGAGTCCAGCCGGCGATGACGAAAAGGCAGGTGATGATGTAACCGATTTTCCTTCCTTTCAATTGCATGAGCAACGGTAAAAAAATGACTGGAATCCCTGATAAACCGTATATGGACCCTGGAAAATAAAACTAATTAGGATTTTTAAAATTGGCAGGAACTAAAACCACACGGACGAAGTCGCCTAGTAATAATAGCTCTTAATTAATATACATTATTATAAAGAGCTTCTTTGAGGAGGTTAGTAGACGGAGGTGTGAAAACGCCCTAAGCCCCAACCCCTAAGCTAAAACCCCAGATAAATCAATTATTTTATCCCGCAATCAATGAATAAATAAATTAGAAATTTTGTCGACAATCCACACAAGACTATCTAACCCGAAATTAAGTTAATTAATTAATTTAGTTTACAAATTTTATTTTGGTAAGAACTTGTGCAAAGAAGATATGTTGTAGAAATAAAGTGTTTACGTTTAGGTATCAGCAAAAGCTTCAGACAACCTTTAAAGTCAATATTCAAAATGTGTGTCAAGTGCACGAAAGGAGCCTCTTTGAGGCGCACTTAAAATCCTTTCACCACACTTGGTTTGAAAGAAACCGTGGCACGATAAGAAGATTAGAATAGTAAGAATCACTTTGAAACGTCCTAAAGGTAGGTGAGTTTAGATGTAATTTAACATGTTAAATTACACTATATTACTTGGATAGGTACGTTTCATGAAACGTACCTATCCAAGACGTCGTAGCCACATCCAATTCTACGAAGGTTTCGTTCTTCAACTGTTGCAGCAAAAGGGTTGGGTATACCATAGAACCACCGACTGACAACGCGGCTAGCTGAGGTGATACCGCTACCATCATCTGTGACAAAGAAGAATTATGTTCCCGTTACTTTTTCGGAATAAAAAGTATCTTATGTCCGTCTTCTGGATCAAAGCTACCTCCCCACCAATTTTCAGCCAAATCAGTTCAGCCGTTCTTGAGTTATAAATAGTGTAACTAACACAATTTTATTTTGTACATATAGTATAAATACAATCCATCCCACGGGAACCATAAATTTTACCGGGATAAAAAGCTATAAAGGGATAGCACATGTTCTACTGCAGACTATAATATATCTCTGTGCCAAATTTCATCCAGATCCGTTCTTCCGTTCTGGCGTTATTGAGTAACAAACATCCAACCAAGGGATTAAAGCGGGGATGGACGAAGGCGGCTACAGAATGGTGGCCAAAGGATCCTCAAAGACCTAGAGACAGACCACCCACCTGTTGGTCGAACGACATTGTTGCAAATGCTTTAGTGCACCTACACTTCACCAAAAATCTACCATCAAAATTTCCATACTCCTATAGGACCATTTGTTGAGGCTGTGCGATCATTGTCAGTCAGTAACGTTTATTTTAGAATGTGAAGAAAGCGGTTTTATATTATTTTTAACAATTAAAATGTGGGTCAACATTATTTACTTACTTGTCTGGCCACAGATGAAATCGTCATTATTTTCTTGAAATTCGTAAATAGCTGGCTTTAAAAGTTTATTTCGTAGCTTAAATTATTTATGCGTCGTTCTTGCCTAATAGTTCTTCACTTCAATAATTTGTATGACACAATTTGCAAGTACAGTAGGCCTACCACAAGCTCTGTCTGGCTCTGTCTCTGGCTCTGGTTTTGAGTCTGTGTGAGTGCTCACCAGGGTTTAATACTGTGTGTGCGACGCTTCGATGTACGATTTATTTAGTCAACACTCACCCTGACTCAAAACCAGAGCCAGAGATTGTATGCCAGACAGAGCTTGTGGTAGACCTACAGTAATAATTTAAAACAATGACGGGATTTCTTATTAATAATGTATTATATTCACACAATTTTCAAACATAATGAAGGAGTAAATTTTAAGAGACCTCTTTTATACCATGATTCAACCAAAAATAGATCTTAAGGCTACATCTAAGCGCACATCTAAGCGTTCTGCGGTGGCGATCAGTGAAACGCTGTCAAATATCGCTGTTATATTTGACACCGTTCCACTGATCGCCATTACAGAGCACTTCGATGTGCACAACGCTGTACACAGAAACAATTAAGTGTCTAAATAAATTCAATGACTCCATAGTAATAACGATTATATTTGATTAAAGAATTATAATATTATTATAATTATACTTGAGTTTCGTATTACTCGTAAATTCAAGGGGTTCGAGTCCTCAGCTCATCAATTTTGGATATTATTATAAGTATGTATTATACATAAGTATTATATCAGCTATCTGGTTCCCATAGTAAAGCTCTGCTTAATTTGGGGCTAAATAGTGTTGTGTGGATTATAAACAAAAATGTATTTCATACATACATACATAAAATCACGCCTTATTTTCATGGGGGTAGGCAGAGATCACGGATTTAAATGTATTTCAAGACAATAAGGCTGCAGGTCTGTCTAATAATATGTCTGCATGTTTGTTTCAGGTGAAACTGGAATTCAGCAGAAATGCTATAGTTCAGCAAGAGGCTGAAATGCGGGATTTGAAGAGTGAGCTGCAAAACGTACAGGTAACTAATATTTAGTAGCATCTCTTTGAGTGTGGCTCGTCCGGGGAAGAACTACCACCATGCTTGATTCTGCCGTCAAGCATCAAAGTTCTTGGTGGGAATCGAACCCACGGCCTACAACGCAGAAGGCAATTTTCTTCGAGATAAATCGAAATTGCGTACTGGCCTAATACATGCAAGCAGAGCAGCCGGCAAAAGTTGTATGATTATCCCCCTTATTATGGCCTTAAAGGCCTGCGATCACTTATAGTCCGCTGTCAGTGTCAAATAGCTCTACGACTATAAAAATAAAAAATCGGTTGTCTGTAAAGTCGGTTTATTGACGATAGTTGAACGTGACAACGTCATGCGTCCACGCGGACGCATCGCTCACTCAAGTAGGAGAGGGACAGATGTCGAACGCTGCCGAACGCGGAGGCCGATTGTGCCTCTTTGACGTTCGTTCCGCGCTCTCCCTTGCACTTCAAGCCTTAAATGGAACGTCTCAGAGCGAGGTAACGCCGCATGAGTCATGTTTTTTCGTGCGTGCAGCCGGCTCCATCGAATTATAAGACACTAGCTGCCCGTCCCGGTTTCGCACGGGGTAGACAATATTGTTGTACATTATTTTGTTCTATCGCTAATAGTTTCGGCAGCGCATTCGACGAAAGACATTTTAAGACTCATTTTTCTACACCTTCGCTTACATTGTTCAAATTTTACCAAGGATCCCTAATTTTTTTCAAAATGAAATGTAGCCTATGTCAAATTGGAAGAATGTAGCATTCTATTGGTGAAAGATTTTTTTAAATCGGCCCAGTACTTTTTGAGCCTATTAATTACAAACATACAAAAATAGGTACAAATCTTTCTTCTATATAATATTAGTGTAGATTAGCACGTCAAAAAACAAAAATGTGTCTAATTCTTTCCCCAGGCGACCCTAGAAAACATAGAAGGCTGCCTCAACCGCGCCAAATCGAACGCCAAAGAAAAGCTAACGGAAGCGAAGCGTTCCTGCAACAACAAGCTACCTCAAGACCCCGACTTTCCTTACAAAGCGGACTTTGATGTGCTGCCCTCTGACGTCACAGCTCTGGTGGAGCATTGCTATGAGCTACAGACTAGAATGGACTGTATGGAACAGGGAGATGACCAAGTAAGGAAGCTGTTGTGATTATTGACTGGCCTCTCAGCTCAGTTGGTAGTAGCTCTGCCTTCTGCGCCGTGGGTCGTGGGTTTGATCCCCACCGAGAACAAATATTTGTGTGGTGAACACAGATGTTTGAGAACCTAACACAAGCACAAAGTGTCGCCTTAAGTAGAAACTGTAAGAAAAGTGCCGATGGACACATTCTTAGTAATATTTATTTCTATAAAATTAAGTCAAATCAAAATTGCTCATTAGCCAGATTGTAATGCGAGGGTGCAGTGTTAAAACCAACAAATGCAAAAAAAAACTAAAATTTGTTTATAACTCACGATCAAACTTAATTTATCGGGATTTGTCGAAAACAAATTTTCGATATGTTTTGCATTTATCGGGTTTTAACACTGCACCCTCGAATGTTATTTAGGGTACCGCATTGAAGTGGTATACATATTTAGTGAAAAAATATATAGGTATATTTGTTAGTCTTTGTAAGGAATTCCACTCGGAATCTGACAAATACTATTAAAAAAAAAAAAAATGTAGGTAAAAAAATACTTAAAAGTAAATTTTTTGTTGGTTGTTCCAGGTGATAAAAGAATACGACGAACGAGAGAAGACGATCGCAAAGCTAAGGAGAGATGTCAGCAGTTCTAGTGATATGAACAAACTTCTAGAAGATAAAATGAAGAAACTCAGGTTGGTTCCTTACTTGAGTAGGTAATTAATAGTTATAAGTTAGTTTGAACCCTGCTCTAACTAAAGGCTGGTTTACACTTTGATTAGTGTGAGTGCAGGTGATTAATGCGAGTACAAGTGTGTAGTGCGAGTAGTGTCCAATTCACTGCGAGTGTCTTCGGTCCAGTTTACCAATTTTTACAACAACAAGCGTCCGACGCTACACACTAAACGCTAAACACTCCTGTCCAGACGTGTTTAGTGGCAGGCACGCTGCGAGTGAGGGGGAAGGGAGGGCGCGCGGGATGGCTACTCGCAGTCCACTCGCAAAAAAATAGAACACGCTTCTATTCACTTTACTACACAGCCCACTAATTACTTGCACTAATCAGTCGCTGTCCACACCTAGTCACTAAGCACCTGCACTAATCACCTGCACTCGCACTAATCAAAGTGTAAACCAGCCTTAAGACTAGGAAAACTTAAAGGCTCCTCATATAAAATGATGAAATCTTGAATGATAAAATGAACAGAAGAATAAATATTTTAGACAATCCACTCAACACTATCTAGCCCCAAACTAAGTAGAGCTTGTACCATGGGAACCAGATAGCTGATATAATAATACATTCTTTTTGTTGTAAATACATACTTAGAATACAATATAACACTCAGACAGAGAACAAACATCTATGTTCACCACACAAATATTTGTCCTCGGTGGGGATCGAACCCACGACCTACGGCTCAGAAGGCAGAGCTACTACCAACTGAGCTGAGAGGCCAGTCAAATAATCCAGGCCAGTTACTATGTTAAATTTTTGAGTTGACTTCCGATATTTCGGCACATTTGCATGCACCATGATCACGGTTGAACTGAAGAAAGAAATGTTATTGGCTGACAATCTCAAAAAATATTCTTTTAGTAAATTATTGTGCCGAAATATCGGAAGTCAACTCAAAAATTGTATCATGGTAAATATCCCGTTGTTTCATAAAAATAGTGTTAAAAACCATGATAGTTTCAAAAGTTATAGAGTCACAATGTGTATATTACAGGGATAAATGGCTTCCTCCGTTGGAGTTTCTTCTCGGCAACATCAATAAGAGTTTCGGCGATATGTTCGCGAAGCTAGGATGCGCCGGAGAGATCAAACTGGATAGAGCCGGTACTGACGTAAGTGTATACTAAACTTCACATACATAAATATATAGCCAAATTCGATGTAAAATGTTTATATTTATGGCCTCTTAAGGGGCCGGCGGAGGGCGAATTTTCATACAAACGTAATACCAAAATGATTACTAATTTAAGCAGATTTTCACTATATTACTGTAATAATTGTATTTGTATAGTATTTATCTAGGTTCCTGAACAGTTTTAATTTTAAATTACTAACCTCAAATGAAATTGACGCCAATCACATTTTGCAATGAAAAAAATGTGTAAAATGCGATTGGTGTTTATTTCATATGAGGTAAGTAATTTAAAATAAAACCTGTTCAGGAACCTAGATAAATACTATACAAATACAATTATTACAGTAATATAGTGAAAATCTGCTTAAATTAGTAATCATTTTGGTATTACGTTTGTATGAAACTTCGCCCTCCGTCGGCCCCTTAATATCTGTCTAAGCAAAAATGCAACACAGATTTTACTACTTCTGTGTTATTTGTATATTTAGGAGGACTACGACAAGTACGGCATCAGTATCCTGGTGAGCTTCCGCGCGTCGGAACAGCTGCAACAGCTGACGCGACACGCCCAGTCCGGCGGGGAGCGCGCGCTATCCACCGCGCTCTATCTCATGGCCCTGCAGTCACTCACCACCGTGCCCTTCAGGTATAACCCACGCTTATAGCAAGTACGGCATCAGTATCCTGGTGAGCACCGAGAACAAGAGCACTGGTGGTCCAGTGGTAGTGGCCCCGCCTTCCGATCCGAAGGTTGTGGGTTCAAATCCACTCGTGTACCAATGAGTTTTTCTGACGAAAAATTTATGTGCACTATGCCAGTACTCTCAAAACGGTGAAGGAAAACATCGTGAGGAAACCGGCGTGTTGTAGAACCTAAAAAAGTTCGAGCAACACGTGTCAAGGGTAACGCAAAAAGGGCCCACCAGCGGCCTACTTGCGGAAAAAACCTGCCCGTACATCAAGTGCGCATGATAAAACTTGCCGATAAAACTTGAGCACCGAGAACAAATGTTTGTGTGGTGAAAACGTAGATGTTTCTCTGTCTGGGTGTTATATTGTATTTTAAGTATGTATTTACAAAAAAAAAATGCATACAAGAATTATTAAATAATAAATAAAATATTGTAGACAATCCACACAACACTACCTCGCCCCAAATTAAGCAGAGCTTGTACTATAAGAAGGCAGTTTTTTTTCGTAAATTCATACTTATAACGCCCAGACAGAGAACAAACGTCTGTGTGTGTCCACACAAATATTTGTTCTCTGTGGGGATCGAACCCATGACCCATGCACAGAAGGCAGAGCTACTACCAACCGAGCTGAGAAGCCAGTCAAACAAAAATGTCTACAATATTCATAAACATTTACTTTCTCAGGTGCGTAGATGAGATCAACCAAGGCATGGATCCGATAAACGAGCGAAAGATGTTCCAACTACTGGTCAAAGTAACAACAGAATGCGATAACGCACAGTACTTTCTGCTAACACCCAAAGTAAGTAATTTCATGCTTTTAAAAATAGTTCTAGGGATTTTTTTTTAAACAGACTTGAAAAATGAGATTTTGGATTTTATGCGAACCTCCAGGGAATGGAAATCATTACCGTCGGCGGTTTTTCCTGATCATTACAATCTGGGCCCCTTCAAGGCAAATGTGAATAGGTGTCTTCTAGACCATCCTGCTCCATCGTCGACTACATCGTCACTTACCATCAGTGAGATTGTGGCCAAAGGATGGTCTATGTCAGGGATTCCCAAAGTGGTCGATATCGACCCCTTGGGGTCGATATTGGTTTCCTAGGGGTCGACATAAACGAAAACTGATTTTGGGGGTCGACGAGGTCTAACAATCGACCCCTATTAAATTAACACAAGTTCTTATTTCAAACTTTCAAGTAAGGTATGCAGGTACTGTATTGTTTATGTTGTGTTACGTGTACTAAGAATAATTAATATTTTTATAAGAAATAGCATTGATTGCATTGTTGTAGTAATGTAAAGTCTCAAATTCGTACAACGTACGTTTATTTTGTTAAATTTTGATGAGAAAATGGAGTCAACTTTAATCACCTAACGAAGTGCAAAGTTTTCCAATTGGTACCTTAGTACCTAGGTATTTTGTATCAATAAGAAAAAACTAAAGATACACCCCCTTATTCATAATAGTCTGCTGACTTAAAGCATTGCTAATTCTCACTCTGTCTTATATTGACCTAAATCGAGAGAGACCTATGAAAAATAAAGAAAGAAAGAAAGAAAGAAAATATGTTTATTGACCATAAAAAAAGATACAAATAATAAGTGCTTACGCAAAGTTTCACATGGTCAATTAGGTCCCTGGCTCAGTATTTGTCGCACCGTGTAGGTCCCATGGCGTGACACTGCACAGTGCAACCCTGGTATTCTGTCAAGGTCTAGAGCGGGTCACATCACGGACAAAGTAATTAACACTCTGTAGATGTTTTAAGATGTTTTAAGTTAGCGGACCATTGCAAATAAGGGGGTTGATCTTAAAAGTAGGTAATTTGGTCATAGGGGTCGGAGGAAACTGTTCATTTTGAAAAAGGGGTCACTTGTCCAAAATAGTTTGGGAATCCCTGGTCTATGTTATGTACAAAACAAGATAGAAAATTAATTATTGCACAAATAACATGTAAGGCGCCACCAACCGTTGGGGAATAAAGGTTCTCGAATGGCGACCACGAACCGGAAGACGAAAAGTAGGGCGCCCACACACCAGATGGACCGAAGACATTGTTAAGATCGCGGGAAGTCGGTGGATGGAAGAGCTCAGAATCATTCTTCCTGGAAATGTATAGGGGAGCCCTATGTCCAGCAGTGGACTTCTTCAGGCTGATGATGATGAGGATGAGGAACATATAAGGCGAGCTTGATGCTGGATAGCATTATCTACCAGCTAACCTTTCAAGTAATAAGGAGGTCTCTCAATTGTTTTTTTTTGTTGTGTGGCTATTTTTCTAACATTCCTGAAACTAGTTTTAATTTAAAAATCCGTATTTCCAGCTGCTAACAAGTCTGGAGTACAATGAGAAGATAATGGTGCACACGATAATGAACGGCCGCAGCATCATGAACTACAGGAAATGGAAGTACGACAAGTTTCTTGCAAAGGCGCATGAGTACCGGATGTAGCCGCCCTCTTGGATCAACAGGGCTATTATTACCTTAGAACGTGTAGCCGCCCTCTTGGATCAACAGGGCTATAACCTAACATGTAGCTGGCATCTTGTATCCACGAGGCTTTACCTTAAAAAATGAAGCCGCCATCTTGGATCCAAAGGGCTATTACCTAAGAACATGTTGCTGCCATCTTGGATACACAGGGCCATCATGTAGTCACATGACTATAAACTTAGAACGTGAAGCATCCATCTTGGATCTATAGGGTTTTTATCTAAGATCATGTAGCTGCCATCTTGGATCCACAGGGCTATAACATAAGAACGTGTAACCACGCTCTTAGATCCTCAGGGCTATTATCTATTAAAATGTCGGCTACATTTTGGTTACACAATCATCACACCATCTTGGTTACACAAGGCTATTACGTAAGAACATGAAGCCGCCATCTTGGATTGGCAGGGCTATAACTTTAAAACATATAGCCGCCCTCTTGGATCACAGGGATATAACATAAGAACGTGTAGCCGCCATCTTGGATCTACAGGGCTATTATTTAAGAACATTTAGCTGCCATCTTGGATCCGCAGGGCTAATAACTGAGAACAAGCAATAGCTATAGCGATCAATTAAAAAGAGTCATTGTACGGGCCTCTAAGAGGCTTTTTACGTGCACTTGGCACAATGTTTTTGATTTTTTCTGTTTAACGACATGCCGGTTTTTTCCCGGTGTTTTCCTTCACTGTTTGATAGTATTTATTTATAACCGTATCCTTACAGGAGAGCATGTATAAGGTAGTAGTTCTGGTACTACTATCGCTATAGCTTGTTCTTAGGTAGTAGCTCGCTCGAAGGACCCTCGAAGTATTCAACTATACTATACATACCCACCGATCTACCTCTCACCAAGATAAATAAATACTCATCGGTAATCGCGCGTTTCCACTGCCTAAACTCAAAAACATGTGGCGCAACATTTTCTTATCGAAATATGAAAAATCGCAGTCAAATGTTTCTACCGAGAAAACAAGCTATGTATTTCAAAATATCAATAATGTTCATCTTTTTAAAAATACAATGTTTGTTATAGCATAACTTCGGAATTTATTAATCGATTAGATTTTTTTTTAGTTCAAGATTGGTTCCATAGAAATTTTATTAAAACTGGTTTCGCAAGTTTTTTTTAAACTTCACTTGTTTATTGGTGGAAACATACGATTATTAATAAATAAATAATTATCATGTCTGCCATATTGTTGCTATTTCTTGATTCTTCCATTTTGGTACTAGCGTACAATTTTTTTTGTTATTTGTACAAAACAATATTCGTTTTAAAATTAAGGGAGCGACTTCAAACTACGAACTGCAATGATCTCTGAATACTAATGGCCTACGCAGACCGTTACGGCATGGCAAGGGATTTATATTTGTACTAGTGGTCATTCAAACGTATCGCTATAGAAATGCGACTTAAGTTGCTTTAAAATGATGCCGTGGCGTCGGAAAGAGATTTCATTGCCCGGCATTGAAAATCGCGCCTCGGGCTCCCGCGACGGGATGCCGTGGCGTACTACGGTAAGTAACGGCATGCCAAGGACTTCGGCGCTCGTTTTGACATCCGGCGGAGTAAGGCGGCGTGGCATACCGTGGCAAGGCGCTGGAATGCCGCGGGATCTAAGCGGCTACTGCGCTGACAGCAAAATCTCTTGCCATGCCATCGGTCTGCGTAGGCCTTTAGTATAACTGAGTACTTTTAAGTATTTGCTTGTACGTTCAGGTCATAGGCTGGTATAGTCAGCATCAGAAATTGATGACCTCATGATTCTTCTATACAGGGTTATTCATAATTAGCTGCAAATACTCAGGAATTAGGTTCAACAAACAAAATAAAAAATATTTATGAAATGATTTTTTTTAAGTTTTGTTTTGAAAATCCCGAGAAAATCGATAAAGAATATCCTTTGGAATCATTGGCGCCAGACCTATTTTGACCTTTGATCCGCGCCCGCGCGCCGTGAGCGACACTCTGCGTTCAGTCACCGCCTGGGTGGGTCATCGTCCAGGGTGTCGATTCTGAAAACACAAATCACTCAAGCGATCGCGTAAATCGATGTGAGTTGTCAATTTTTGTTTGAAAAATTTGAAAATGGAACGCGGATTCAGCGATCATTCGACGATCACTCAATCGAACCGTGTTGCTGGAATTGACGCCCTGTTCTCCATGGCAATCATTATGCAATAACCGTAAAAAAAATTATCAAAATAAAATTTTGATACAAAAACTTAAACCAAAACTTTAAAAAAATCATTTCATAAATATTTTTTATTTTATTTGTTGAACCTAATTCCTGAGTATTTGCAGCTAATTATGAATAACCCTGTATAATAGTTTGATTTTACTACCGAATCATTCAAAAGATTTTTGTTGAATGGGCAAACGTATTTTATTTTAATTTTTTACCTTTTTCAAGTCACATTTTTTGAGATTATGTTATGTTAAATTAAATGTATTTTAATATAGTTAAGACAAAAAAGTTTGCATTTGTGCAAAAAATGTCTGTTACGGTACGGTCATGGACCAAATATTGTGTTACTTAATTTTGAATCTAGTACAAAACGATTTTGTATGTTTTAGTTTTATTGTTTTTTTATAACTAGTATGATTGCATTCGATTTGATTTTTATATTTTTTAATTATTTTTATTCAATTTGCTGATTGATCAAGCATATGACTCACCTGATGTTATGTGCCTAAGACCGACAACAGTGGCTCATACAGAGAGTCCTAAAGAGACCCAGCAGCGGGTGAAGTCGGGCTGTGGATGATGTTAAGTGGTAACTAACGCCTATCACAAAGCATCGACTTATGCACACACATACACTGCCCTGCGTCCATCAACTTGAGGCATACAGATGTTCAGCCTCACGTGCCAGTAATGTCACCGGCATCCACACCCTTCAAACCGAAACAACGATGTTGCTTCACGGCAGGAATAGGCATGGTGGTAGTACGCACCCGTACAAGCCACACACAATGAGCTCTCCTACTACTATAGTATACTATATACTATAATTTTTATTTCGATTTTATTTTAAATCAAAATATGCATGTACTAAAATCACATTTCATCCAAAGGTATAGATAGTGCAATCCACGAAGGCGCGCCCCACTATTCCTCCTAACCGTTTATAGTATATGTGTGCAAGCTTCCGTCAATGTTTGAGTGAGTGTTATCGGTACACACTAATTACCTATGAGTGCACACGCACACTACAATGAATAGACTACGGTTCGCGACGCGACTGCCGCTCGGAGCAAACTCCCCGCACCCCGCGATCCCCTCAACCGACAATTGGTGGGGCGCGTCTTCGTGAATTGCACTATCTATACTTCTGTAAAAAGTTTTAATTAAGATCTGTGTAAAAGTTAGATTACACTGTTGATAATTTTAAATGTTTTCCAACATACCAGTTTTAATTATTTTTATAGTGTTTACTACACTTATGGAAATTACAAAGAACCGCGGTCGGTCGCGTTAGTGCCGAACAGTCCTCGAGTTATTGGTCGAGTGTGATTAGGATCCGATGGCGCAGCGGTCAGCGCAGCCAAACCAATGGGAAGGTCACGGGTTCAAATCCCACTCGGCTCTTAACTTTTGGGACATTACAAAAATCTTTGTGATAGCAGTTTTAATTGTTATGTAATTATAATGAAACAATTGTGATTCAATAAATTTTAGTTTTTTTAATAAAAATGCAGTTTTTTTAAGCACCTTTTCATAAAATATTTGTTATTACATCAGTACGTGCTATATCATTAGTCTTGAGTATTAGTATTCATCATCATCAGCCATAGAAGTCTACTGCCGGACATCCATAGAAGCCGTAGAAGTCCGCGCCACGACTGAATTTTAAAGCCGAATACACATTTGCGAAATGTAACATGAAAGGAGCCTTACATAAATGTGTACGCAGGGCGCGCACGAACCGAGCATGCGCGGCGAACATAGCTCAATCTGTCAAGAACACGCGAAGAAAATGGATAGTTCGCGCGCGTTCCGCAGTACAGACACGCACAACCCGTACACTGCGCGCCCCTTTGAGTTTGGCGAAAAAATCATGGTCCTCTTGACTATGTGACCAGACGACTTAAGGCCTGGCTGGTATGCCAATATTTAGTGCCGAATTAGTGACGCAGATTGGTATAGGTTTCAGAATTTGTGCCGTTCTGGTTCTTGAGTTATTCCGACAAATGGCGGATTGCGGCGCGCACGAGTTGAAATGCTCTGTACGTGAAGAAAGAATAAAGAAAGAAAATATATTTATTACACAACATACACAGAACGGAACACTGATACATAATATAATAATACATAATAATGAATAGGAACAAAAAAATTAAAATAAAATACAGTCCAACACAAATAGTAAAGTAGGTAGGTTAGTTACATCCCCACTCCACTACCTGCGCTGTAGGTACGTACGTGCGCGGATTGTGCACGGTTCGTGCGCGCAAGGCGTCCACACTATGGGAACTCTTGTTACATTGCATGATACATTGCGACAATGTGGAAGGCAAATTCTTTCATTGCGTGTTACATTGCATGTTACATTTCGCAAATATGTACCTGCCATTACTGTAATAGCGGGGAACTAAGCTTCTTTACGTACAAAAAACAGTAGTACCTACTATAATATGATTCTGTGACGCCGCGTCTATCAGACTTCAGTGGTGGCGCGAACTAAAGACTTCCCCTATACATTTCCAGGAAGAACGATTTTAAGCCCTCTCCATCCATCGAATACCCGCGATCTTTACAATGTCGTCGGCCCATCGGTGGGGGTGTTAGTATTATAGCTGCTTATAAATTACTTAAACTCAGTTTAGTTATTGTGCAATATTACTAATGGACATGTTAAAAGATACAGTGCTTAAACTATTGCCATCTCTTACCACTGGGTAATAACAAAAAGTGACAGAGCTAATTTAAGCAATTATTAAATTTAAATTGTGTTTATAAGTATGGCTGTTAATGTATAAATATCACTGAGAAGCTATGTACCCGACAAATAACTTTGCGGTTCTTAGTTTACAGACAGTTTTTTTTTTTTAATAGGATCAATATTAATTCCATGTTTTTTTTTGTATGCAAACTGTTTTAAGCTAAATGTATGTAAAAATCAGTGCAGCAAATTTAAAATGAAGCTCTGCACAATTTTATTTTGGTATTATCAAAAGATGTCTGCGTATTTTTATTTATGGTTTAAGTATTTTTTTTTGAGCTAAAACCCGCCAAGTTATTTGTCAATTTACACCCATTTATGGGAATGTCGAAGTCGAATGTCGAAGCATTTTTGATATCACTTCTCCAACTGAACCCCCTTCCCCGTCCATTGTTCATCTAACTTTACATCACACTCCAAATCTCTCAGCGCTGATTTGATGTCAAAGCCGAAGTCGTCGCTGAATTTCTCGTAGGCCGTATTCAAAAGCGCCTCTATTCCCAGCTCGTGGTACTTTTCGTTTTGTTCTCGAGATCTGGCTACCATGTTCCTAATGGCCCAGCATGCATTTTTCTGGAAAAGAAAAAATAGAAAATTTAAACAAAGAAAAATGATAATATATATTTTTTTATTTATTTACCATTTTAACCTATATATATTGCATTTATTTGTTAAGAATAGCATCTAAAAAACCACTAAGGAAGGAGGGAAGGGGGTATTTACTTAGTTTGGGGCTAGGTGGCTCATTTATTTATTTATTTTATGTGTACAGATGCATTGTCAGGGTGTATCTTCATGCATTCTACGATGGCCGCCGTTACTTAAGAACTGTTGACTATGCGCGGGTTCTAATGATGTTTTCCTTCACTGAACTGACCTGTACAGATGCGTTGTCAGGATGTATCTTCATGCATTCCACGATGGCTTCAGGGCCGCCGTTCTCGAAGAATTGCAGACTATGCGCGGGTTCCCGCAAGGTTAGTGCTGCTATGCCTTTGAGGAGTAAGGCTGCGGTGGCTGCGTTACTCTGCAAATAAAAAAAAAATCGGTTGTCTGTAAAGTCGGTTTACTGACGATAGTTGAACGGGATAACGTCATAAGAAAATACTCGCGGACTCGGATTCGGACTCGGACTCGGACTCGAACTCGAACTCTCGGACCCGGACCCGGAACAAGACCGAACCCTTACCCTTACCCTCATTTACCCTTACCCTCGACGACCCTTACGACGAAACGACGTAACGACGCATGAGTCATGTTTTTTCGTGCGTGCAGCCGGCTCCATCGATTTATAAGACGTTATCACGTCAAAAATCTATTAAAAAACATTTTTCATAAATAAGTAGGAATTTTATTTATTCAAAAATGTTTCAATGTACGAGTGAGTAATGTTTAAGTTATTTGAAAGAAATAAAGAACAAAGAAAATACATTTATTTGACATAAAGGCTCAAATACACACTAGTCCAGTCATTATAGTAAGTTATTATAATACAAAATTCTCCACAATTTTTGTTTACAAACATTTTTCATACGGTGAACCGTTTTCGAGATGGAGGGCAAAGAGCGCGCGGTCACAGCCCGGTCGTCGGTTAACCTGAAGTGATGCTGTAACCACGCGCTCTCTTCCCTCTATCTCAAAATCGGTTCACCGGAGAAAATAATAGGTACAACATTACCTGTGTATAATATATGTATACCTACGACCAACAACAGAAACTAGGTCCCAGCCAGCGCCGTCCCTTGCTGAATGGTTACAAGACATAAAAATCAATCAAAATCAAATAGCTCAGTTTTTTGCTGCCTCATGGCAGTAGCTACCATGCCAAGCAGCGCTGGTTTTCAATCAGAGGCTTGAAAAAGAGGCGGTATTTGACGGTGGTTAGCCTCTTAAAACAACTACTACATGCCAAAAGTCATAAATCGCGTGGGATTTAGAAAGCACGACGCATTTTTTTCCTTCCCTGATATCAACTAATTTCGTTATGTTTCTATCAATATTTCTAAGTGCTTACCGCATGTCTGCTGAGTACTGAGACGACAATCGGCGCGATGCCTTTCTTTACTAGATCTCGCTTCACGTCGTCGTTGCCAGCTAAAGCAGTCGCTCTGGAAACATAACAAAATTACAATTAAGTATTATTGAAACATGTTTTATACACGACGTGGTCGCTAACTATTGGCCTCGTACACAAGCTCAAAGTCGCGCAACGAGCTATGGAGAGAGCTATGCTGGGAATTTCACTACGTGATATAATCTGAAATGAAGATATCCGTAGAAGAACTAAGGTCACCGACATAGCTCTTAGAATTAGTAAGTTTAAGTGGCAATGGGCAGGTCATATAGCTCGAAGAACCGACAACCGTTGCGGAATAAAGGTCTCAAATGTCGACCACGAACCGGAAGGCAAAATGTAGGGCGCCCATCCACCAGATGGACCGACGACATTGTTAAGATAGCTGGTTCTTCAGGCTGATGATGATGATTACTAATGTTTTATAATTGAATTCATTGGTCATGGAGTCAGGAAACGGGATTTTATAGGCATTTCGCTAAAAATTGCGTGACTATAATCGTTATGAGTTTATGACTTGACCTAATTCCATTGGAAATGTCTTCCGCGTAAAGTTATCCCCATGGTTACTTTGCTTTCTTATCGATTCAACGGATACACATTGGGTTAGATGAGGAGAGACTTCGATTTGAGACAGTCTTTTTGTAAAGATTCCAAAATAAAATAAAAATGGCTGGCAGGGAAGATATGGACAGAATAATGTCAACAGCTGAAAACGGAGACTACCTATCATTCGGAGATCGAAACTACGGCCTGACAACTGTCCAGAAATGGCATGAACATAACCAAAGAGTTCTACAGGGAGATATCATCAATATCACCGATGAAAACACTTCTATCACCAAGAACTGCATCGTGAAAGTGAATCAGACATCTTGCGAGGACTTCAGCGATAGCACAGACCAGCTTAAACATCGAGCGAGACATATAAATTACTGGAAAGCTGAGCTAGAACGAGCTATAAGAGATATAGACGCCGAAATAAATATTTTGGAGGGTCAAAGACAGCAGTTGAAAAATGCAATGGATACGCTGAACATACCTCGTTACATCAACGAGGAATGTTTAGATTTGAGACGTATGAGAATGCAGTCCGATTTGATATACGATATGCCGCAAGAACAGCTTTTTACCGAATCAGCGGTGATCGAAAACGTAAGGCGTCTACACGGAGAGATGCTTAGAGATATCGAGAACCAGATGAGAATGAATGTCGCGGCTAAAAACGCTTTAGAAAGAGACTGGAGTAACAAATGTCTGGCTTTCAAGTATGAAACTGCAAACTACGAATTGCAAACTAAATCGGAGAACGTAAAAGAGTCGTCTGGAGCCACAAGGTTATCGGAAGGGCAATCGGACGTTCAATCCTGGGAGCATTTCACTGTAGACGGTCTAGTACAGTTTAAAAATGCTATATTACGCTCTCAGGATCTACGAGCCAAAGTCGACGCAGTTTTGATAAACACAGCCAGAGATCTGCGTTCTCAAGACATAAAAGTCAACAACGCATTGACTGAACGCATTGCTCGAACAACAGAGGTGAAAATTGATCTAGAAAACCAGCTACGATTGATCCTGCAAAAGATTGTTGAAACTGAGAATATTCTAGAAACGTTGCACGATGAAATGATGAAAGTCTCTCAGAGAATCCAAGTGGCTCAAACGAGATTGAACACTAAGAACTGTAGACCCAAAGTCGAGAATTGTAGAGAAGGATCGCTGGTAGGCCTGATAGAAGAAGTCAGAGATTTGAATGAAAGCATGAGTTTGTTGCAAAGACGTCATTTGGAGACGGAGAAGTTGAGAGCAGAGTTGATACATGAACGATCGATGCTAGAAAACGAAATAATTGTGAAGAGTAAGACTTTGCATTTGGATAACGAGAGATGTCTCTTTGTTAGATCACATTATCAGTCTGCGGAGAAAATGTGCGGGTTTTAAAAACGTTCTAAAGAAATTCATTTTGGTGTAGCTGTTTTAGAAACTTAAAAATTCATAGATTTAATAGTGTTTTTGGCAAAGTAAAATGTTTGGCAATCTAGAGGTAGATAAGTGTTAAGACTCCACCAGGTTTGTGCATTTATTAAAAGTGTGTGTGTAGTTTAGTACATTAAGTAGTATTAATAAAGGCATATCTTTACTGCACTGTTTCATAGCTAGTTTTGTTGAAATTAATTTCATTAAAATATGGACAATCTAGCAATAAAAACAATACACTTTTCTACATCGTGGATAGAGCACAGAATCGTTCTTCCTGGAAATGAATAGGGAAGGTCTATGTTAGTGGACTTAATCAGGGTGACGGTGATAATACAAAGGTTGCCCAGTAAAAATTGCTGTTAGCAATAAGGCCGCTCATGTATTAGTATCTATTTATTTTTAAGTAACTTAATCCTACTCCTTTGTTTCCTTTTTCCTTTCCTTATCCCACTTTATGTGGGGTCGGCACAACATGTTTTCCTCCTCCATTCCCCTCTGTCAGCCGTCATCTCTGCATTCACTCCTCTCTTATCCATGTCATCTTTCACACAGTTCATCCATATTTTCCTCGGTTTACCTCTGCTCACATATCCATCCACATCCATACTCATCACTCTCCTAGTCACATGACTTTCATCCCTCCTCATGACCTACGATGCACTGCCCTGCGTCCATCAACTTAAGGAACACAGATGTTCAGCCTCACGTGCCAGTAATGTCACCGGCACCCCACACCCTTCAAACCGAAACACAGCGATGCTGCTTCACGGCAGACTTATCTTTGTATAATGATCAATACACGATGTTTTTTTGAGAAGGGCGGTGATGGCCAAGTCCGAATGCACAAGAGTTAGGAAAAATTCGTGAAAGGAGTCATGCCTTCAATTTATAAAAAAACAAGCGGCCGCCCGCGGCTTTGCTCGCCGTTACCGTTCCCGTTGAAAAAAAAAAACCTTTTAAACCTTTTCTGGACCTCCAAGACCAAAACCAGAAATCATTCAAGACCAAAATCAGCCAAGTCGGTCCAGCCGTTATCGAGTTATAGCGTCAGGAAGGAAAACCCGACTTATTTTTATATAGTAGATCATAATTACGTATTTAATTTTTTCAATACTTTTTCCGTCAGTTATTGTTTTTTTATATAATAATAATAATGCTGGACAATTCACACAACATTATCTAGCCCCAAGCTAAGCAGAGCTTGTGTTATGGGTGCTAGATAACTGATATACATAATACAATACATTACATGAATAGATATTTTTTATTTTATATAGAAAACGACCAGAACACCCAGAACAAATACCTGCAGATCGTACAAATATTTGTTCCAAGGCGGGAATCGAACCCGCAACCTCTTGCGTCGCAGGTGGACATTCGCCAACCGCACCACAGAGGTCGTCAATCGTCAAATATATCGAGGGCATGACTCCTTTCACGACTTTTTCCTAACTCTCTCGGACTTGGCCATCACCGCCCTTCTCAAAAAACCTGTATAATGCTCACAATTTAGCCGCCTGCTGTATAACCGCGGGCCGGTCGTAGTTCTTGACAATGGCGTCCAGCAGTGCGCAATCCCCGGCCGCCGCGCACAGCTCGTTGCGGACCAGCAGCGACGACAGCGACACCAGCAGCTCCGACACCAGCGGCGGCTCCAGGTGATCTGGACAACTAAATAAGTTAAAAAAATCGGTTGTCTATAAAGTCGGTTTACTGACGATAGTTGAACGTGACAACGTCTTATGCCGCTAATATAGTGTTTATAGCAACTATATTAGCGGCATTAGACGTTGTCACGTTCATTTAACACCACATTCACTTTTCATTGCACTTCATACTTGACGAAAACATGTAAATGTATTATTGTATAGCAGCTGTCCACGCGGACGCATCGCTCACTCAAGAAGGAGAGAGACAGATGTCAAACTCTGCCGAACGCGGAGGCCGTGCGTGCCTCTTTGTCACTCGTTCCGCGCTCTCGCTTGCACTTCAAGCTTTAAATGGAACGTCTCAGAGCGAGGTAACGCCGCATGAGTCATGTTTTTTCGTGCGTGCAGGCGGCTCCATCGAATTATAAAACGTTGTCACGTCATAAAAGCGGCCAAGTGCGAGTCGGACTCGCCCATGAAGGGTTCCGTAGCAGCAAGTACCATAATATAAAAGTTCTTCAAAAGAGGCAAATCCCACTTCATTTACAACATTTCGCCTACGGAATGTTTCGTTTCCCCTATTTGTCTCTCTCTATTTTATGGAGGAAAGATGAGACAGCAAAAATACGTGACGTAGAAACGACTTTTTTTTTTATGTAACTAGCTGATGGAACAAGCATATGGCCCACCTGATGTTAGGTGGTAACCATCGCCTATAACAAAGCAATGCCTCGTAGGTCACATCAGGAACGTGCCCTACGATGCACTGTCCTGTGTCCATCAACTTGAGGCATAAGTTAAAAAGCGGCCAAGTGCGAGTCAGACTCGCCCATGAAGGGAGTCAACAAGTAACATAATATAAAAGTTCTTGTAGTTCGTCGAAAGATAAATTACGGTTGACTGTTGATTTATGACGTATTCAAAAAAAACTACTTACTAGATCTCGCTCAAACCAATTTTCGGTGGAAGCTTGCATGGTAATGTACATTAATTTTTTTTTTTTGTTTTATCATTCTCTTATTTTACAAGTTACAGGGCCACACACATTTTACCACTTTGAAAGAGTCTCTCGGGCAAAGTATTCAGTTTAGAAAAAAACTATATTAGAAACCTCAACATCATTTTTGAAGACCATTATTATTATTATCATAGATACGTTTTTTTTTTATACAACTAAATTGACAAACAAGCATACGGCCCACCTGATGGGAAGCGGTTACCGTAGCCTATGGACACCTGCAATACCATTGGCATCACAAGCGCGTTGCCGACCCTTTAAAACTTATAAGAACCCCATGCTATAGTCCTTAGGGAAAACCTCAGCAGGGAGATCATTCCATAGCCTGAGTGTTCGCGGGAGGAAGTTCCTCTGAAACCGAACGGGAAACGTATGGGTTTAATTAAATGTTTTGTTTAGAAAATGTTCATTGTACCATTCAATAGATTCTTAATAGGCTCCAGCATCATAACGCCCAGTTCCCTCGCGTGTTCATGCGCCTTCCCAAACTCATGCCGTATATCGTCATCTAACGTCAGCCTTCTGATCACCACTAGGGTTTGAAGCAGTAACTGAAATTAAATAAATATTCAATATTGTAGACATTTCAATACAAACTAAAAAAATTATAACTAGTCACTACATAGTATAGAGCAAAGTGGCTGTCGTTGTCTGTCCTTTAGTATGCTTAAATCTTTAAAACGGATTTTGAAGCTGTTTTTGACGAGACAACGTCTTATAATTCGATGGAGCCGGCTGCACACCCGAAAAAGCATGACGTCATGCGGCGCCGGCGTTACCTCGCTCTGAAGCGTTCCATTTAAGGCTTGAAGTGCAAGCGAGAGCGCGGAACGAGCGACAAAGAGGCACAATCGGACTCCTCGTTCGGCAGCGTTCGACATCTGTGTATTTTCTTATGACGTTGTCACGTTCAACTATCGTCAGTAAACCGACTTTACAGGCAACCGTTTTTTTTATGTAACTAGCTGATAGAACAAGCATATGGCTCACTAATGTTAAGTGGTAACCATCACCTTTACCAAAGCATTGCCTCGTAGGTCACGCACGTCAGGAACGTGCCCTACGATGCACTGCCCTGCGTCCATCAACTGGAGGCATACAGATATTCAGCCTCACGAGCCAGTAATTTCACCCACACCCTTCAAACCGAAACACACAAAACATGGTGGTAGTACTTCCCCGGACGAGCTCTTCACAAAGAGCTCTACTACTACTGAAAATAGCTCTACTACTACTAAATAAATATTGTAAATGGTTTAGACTGGCACAGGATCGATGATGGCACAAACTAAGGGAGGCCTATACCCAGCAGTGGGTGAAAACGGACTGTGGATGATGATGATGATGATATTGTAGACAATTCAATAGAAAATAAAGAAAAATGATAACTAGCCAAATTATAAATCAATATTGTAGAGATCAGTCCACACTATCTAGCCCCAAATTAAGCAGAGCTTGTACTATGGGAACCAGATAGCTGATATAATACTTATATACATATATTTTTGTGTAAATACATACTTAGAATACAATATAACACCCAGACAGAGAACCAACATCAGAGTTTACGACACAAATATTTGTTCTCAGTGGGGATCGAACCCACGACCTACGGCGCAGAAGGCAGAGCTACTACCAACTGAGCTGAGAGGCCAGTCAAAAAAGCTGTACTTAGACCAAAAAAAAGCAGCCAAGTGCGAGTCGGACTCGCCCATGAAGGCTTCCGTAGCATCAAGTAACATAATATAAAGGTTTTTGTAGTTCGTCGAAAGGTAAATTGCTGTTTGCGATTTATGACGTATAAAAAAAAACTACTGACTAGATCCCGTTCAAACCAAATATCGTTGAAAGTTTGCATAGTAATGTACAATATATATTTTTTTAGTTTTATCATTCTCTTATTTTAGAAGTTAGAGGGGGGAACCAACTTTTTTCCACTTTGGAAGTGTCCTCGCGCAAACTATTCAGTTTAGACAAAAACGGTATTAGAACATCATTTTTGAAGACCTATTCATAGATACCCCACACGTATGGGTCCGATGAAAAAATAATTATGAGTTTCAGGTTCAAGTATGGGGACCCCCAAAATTTATAGTTTTTTTTTCTATTTTTGTGTCAAAATCTTAATGCGGTTTACAGAATACATCTACTCGCCAAGTTTCATCAGTCTAGCTCTTACGGTTTCGGAGAAAAATGGCTGTGACATACGGACGGACAGACAGACAGACAGACATGACGAATCTATAAGGGTTCCGTTTTTGCCATTTGGCTACGGAAACCTAAAAATGAGTCTTAGGTAGTACCTTTTCATTGTCATTGACATTGAGTAATAGCTTGAGATTCTCCGGTATGTTTTTAGCAAATAGTTTTTGTCTGTTCATTTCGTGTTTCAAACAACAGTTGGACGTCCATTTCAGTGTTGCCAGTATTATGTCTTCGTTTTCTACATTGTCTAATATTCTGTAACAAGATTGTGAACGTTAGGCTGGTACACATGGGCCGACGACATTATAATTAATAGCAAGGCGTAACTGCGACTAGCTTCTCAGCTCAGTTGGTAGCTCTGCCTTCTGAGCCGTAGGTCGTGGGTTCGATCCCCACGGAGAACAAATATTTGTGTGGTGAACACAGATCTTGGTTCTCTATCTGGGTTTTGTTATTGTATTCTAAGAATACAATACCTGCCTATCAAATAACCTGTTAAAATGAAATGATATATATTTATTTGCAAGTATGCTAGATTATGTAAAAAAGCGGACAAGTGCGAATCGGACTCGCCCATGAAGGGTTCCGCAGCAACAAGTAACAAAATATAAAAGTTCTTGTAGTTCGTCACAAGGTAAATTGCGGTTTACGATTTATGACGTATAAAAAAAACTACTTACTACATCTCGTTCAAACCAAATATCGTTGGAAGTTTGCATAGTAATGTACATCATATTTTTTTTTTAGATTTATCATTCTCTTATTTTAGTAGTTACAGGGACGACGACACACATTTTTCCACTTTGGAAGTGTCTCGCAAACTATTCAGTTTAGATAAAAACGATATTCGAAACCTCAACATCATTTTTGATGACCTATTCATAGATAACCCACACGTACGGTTTTAATGAAAAAAAAATTAAGTTTCAGTTTTAAGCTTTTAAGTATAGTAGGTACCCCCAAAATTTATTGTTTTTTTTTTCTATTTTTGTGTAAAAATCTTAATGCGGTTTACACAATACATTAACTCGCCAAGTTTCATCAGTTTCGGAGAAAAATGGCTGTGACATACGGACGGACAAGACAGACAGACATGACGAATGTATAAGGGTTCCATTTTTGCCATTTGGCTACGGAACCCTAAAAATAGTTTGAATAGGGGTGGGTAATCTTACGTTTTGATCATATCAATGCCTCTAGCATCCAACAAGTCAGGTTGACTGTCCATCAAAGCGACCAGAGCATTCAGCGTACTCTCAATAATCTTTCTGTCCTTGTCTCTCAACTCTTGCTGCAGCACACTTGACTTGCTGTAGAGCAAGTCAAGTAGTAATTTGTAGGCTCCGTCGTTGCCTGCGCGAACTCTGTGTGCTATATCTTTTTCGCATTCTGTCTGAAATATACAATAATTTAAATTTACATATATTTAATAATATTATAAAAAGTATTCTAAGTATGTAACAAAAAAAAAATATTTAAGTACATAATTATATCAGCTATTTGGTTCCGATAGTACAAGCTCGGCTTAATTTGGGGCTAGACAGTGTTGTGTGAATTGTCCACAATATTAATTTATTATACTTCTAACAAAATGGAGTAATTTCCAGGTTCTTAGGAATTTTCATCTTTTTAGTTTGCTGTTTTCAAATATTTGTAAAATTAACTTGTCTGTTATATTATTTGAGCACTGGTGGTCTAGTGGTAGCGGCCCGCCTTCCGATCCTAAGATCGTGGGTTCAAATCCAGTCGTGTACCAATGAGTTTTTCAGTCGAAAAATTTATGTACACAATGCTAGTGCTCTCAAACGGTGAAGGAAAACATCGTGAGGAAACCCGCAGCTTAGTCACCTCTGCACGTATTGACCATGTCTTTCCTGTGGATTAGGCCGACTAAGCTGTCAGGATGGAATAGGTGCTGGGCAAGCCTATTCCATTTAAAATCCTGTCCCAGGCACTATAGCGTCCCGTAAGTAGGGGCATAAGTAATCACCAGCTGCCCCTGACTATATAAATCATCTACAATAGATGCAAAGGCCGGTTTACTTTACATAATATTGTTACCTTTACAACTTCTAAATCCGTCAACAGCTGTTCAGTATCTTCGGTGCTGCAAGGATCCTTAAGCTTGGCAATAGTGGAGCTGATGAGATGGTCTTCTCCGGAGCAGAGTGCCAGGTCTTTTATAATATGGGACAGGTCCACACCCTGCAATAAACAGTATCAAAGTCACAAATACACAAGTGAAGTTTTTTTCGGTGCGTTTTTATCATCCGCACTTGACGTGCGGGCTGGTTTTTACGCAAGTAGGCCGCTGGCGGGCTCTTTTTGCGTGACCCTTGACACGTGTTGCTCGAACTTTTAAGTTCTACGACACGCCGGTTTCCTCACGATGTTTTCCTTCACCGTTTTGAGAGTACTGGCTATTGCATAAATTTTTCGACAGAAAAACTCATTGGTAGATGACTGGATTTGAACCCACGGCCTTCGGATCGGCTACCACTAGACCAACTCTGTTCAGAAATAAAGATGTTATGCGATCAGAAACATTAAAAAAATACAACAAATTGCTCTTTTTTTTAAGTCAGCTAACACACACATATATTTGTCTGGGTGTTATACCTATTGTATCCTAGGAAGGTATGTATTAAAAAAAATGTGCATAAGTATTATACCTATCAGCCATCTGGTTCCCATAGTACAAGAAGTGCCTAATTGCTTTTGGGGCTGGATAATGTTGTGTGGTTTGTCCACAATATTTAGTATTGTCCACAATATTTAGTATTATCCACAATATTTATTATTGTCCACAATATTTAGTATTGTCCACAATATTTAGTATTGTCTACAATATTTATTTTTGTCCACAATATTTATTATTGTCCACAATATTTATTTATAATTGACTAGCGGCCGCCCTTGGCTTCGCTCACCCTGTTTCCGTTAAAAAATAACATATTTATTTTTTTAAACCTTCTCTGGACTTTCCAAATACTTCAAGATCAAAATTAGCCAAATCGGTCCAGCCATTCTCGAGTTTAAGCGAGACTAATTAACAGCAATACATTTTAATTCATAACTAGCTATTCTGTCCTATAAGGTCATGTAAAATTTTGATTAACAATGTTACTTAAAAACTAACAAAAAGGTTTGCCTAACATTGTCAATGATAAAAAAATAATAATGTATGTAAATTAACTAATTGTAATGTTTGTCAGTAGGTTGTCCTATACAGGGTTATTCATTATTAGCTGCAAATACTCAGGAATTAGGGTCAACAAATAAAATAAAAAATATTTATGAAATGATTTTTTTTTTATTTTGATTTAAGTTTTTGTATCAAAATTTTATTTTTATTAATCTTTACGGCTATTGCATAATGATTGCCATGTAGAACAGGACAATGACCCACCCAGGGGGTGACTGAACGCAGAGTGTCGCTAACGGCGCGCGGGCGCGGATCAAAGGTCAAAATAGGTCAGGCGCCAATGATTCCTTTATCGATTTTCTCGGGATTTTCATAACAAAACTTTAAAAAAATCATTTCATAAATATTTTTTATTTTATTTGTTGAACCTAATTCCTGAGTATTTGCAGCTAATAATGAATAACCCTGTATACAGGGTGGAATTTTGTAATGCCACCTAGAGGGAAAGTACTCTTAATACTGCAGATAGAAAATTTTACTCAAAGAAAATATTACTTTATTTTTAAATAGAAAGCAAACTGCATTCAAAGATTTTCGAAAATTTTCTTCTTCCACACCCGGGAATCGAACCAGCTAATAGGCTAGGTTACTAGAAATGAATTCGTTAAAAGATTAAATTTGTGTATCCAAGAGAATGGAGCCCATTTCGAGCAATTAATTAGTTAGTTTGCCATTTTTTGTAAATAATTAAATTAATTTAAGATTTCCTGGTTTTTCTTTCATTTAATTTATCATGTTTGTTGGAGAAATTTCATCCTTATGATTTACCCTAACGATCGATGCAATAAAAGTACAGAGTATAATTTTTTCTGATTTTAGCTGGTTCGATTCCCGGGTGTGGGAGAATTGATTTTTGAAAATCTTTGAATGCAGTTTGCTTTCTATTCCAAAATAAAGGAATGTTTCCTTTGAGTAAAATTTTCTATCTGCAGTATTAAGAGTACTTTCCCTCCAGGTAGCATTACAAAATTCCACCCTGTTTAGATAGATCTGAGTTGAAGCAACATCATAGATTATTCTTGACTAATCAAAATCAAATCAAAAATCAAATCAAAACATTTATTTGCAACCTTGTAAACTAAAATAGGTTACACATAACTTATAACTAAACATTAAATATAAACATAGTGAGTAAGTAGGTATAGTTGCAAATTGGTCCCAACTCAGCATGTGCAAGTTAGAATAACTTACGCTGGTCTTCCGTTGAAGCCGTTGAGGAATAACACTTACAAGATACATAATATAAGTGGATGTGTTATTTAAATTAAACAGCATAAATTATGATGGAAGACAAAGAAAAATACTAGAACACTAATAATAATTGAGATGATGTTGTAGATTACTTAGATCCTATACCTAGATTTCTAGGTACTATTTGGATGCAATTCATGGTAATTATAAAATGACTCACTATGTGTCATGCACGACTGATGAGAGGATGGTCACAGTAACTTTGAAAGAACTGGTTATTCTTTGTTATTCATGACATAATCTTCTATTTTTTTTTTCAAACCAAATTGAAATAAATGGTCAATTACTAAAAGGGTGGTTTAAATAGTGGGTTATTAACCAAATGTTTGCCTCTGTCTACCTTTTTAAACATCATCATGGATCTTAACTACGAAGAAATCTGAAATATCTACCGTGCCTAGAAACTGCAGATGAGTTTATTCCTTTTGTTTTTGTAATGGGACCATAGCATCCTAAAAAGGTAACAAGACCTGACCTAGTAGATTGAAAAACCTGTATTGCTGAAGGTTATGGTACGTGACAGCGCAAGAAATCTAGAAGACTATGTTGCTAGGATATTTCTCAGTATACCTCAAAACTAAATTTTGGTATTTACCTGAGCTTCAAACTGAGCTATAGCATCTTGCATGGCCTCCTCAGGACTCATGTCGAATTCGGAGAGGTTCTCGCGGACAACTTCATCGTAGGTATCTTGGGTTATTACTCGCACCATGTTTATTTACTTGTCTCTGCGTAAAGTAGTAAAAACTAAGAGATTTGATAATATTTCTCTTGAAATATTCGCAAACTGTACACATACGGCCGGCACCAATGGGAGGCAATAATGTACGACCCGTTAATGCACAGCAGTGTTGCCAGATGCGAAAGTTGAAAATGCGGTAACGGTACTCCAAAAACGCGGATTTTCAACAAAAAAAGCGGAATTTCCTGTTTTAGCGCTAGATCGATTTTTCTCACTCAGTTCATAATCGTATTA
Organism: Thera britannica; assembly: GCA_939531255.2. Taxonomy (NCBI): domain Eukaryota; kingdom Metazoa; phylum Arthropoda; class Insecta; order Lepidoptera; family Geometridae; genus Thera; species Thera britannica. The sequence continues at coordinate 7,294,191 of OW618045.2, forward strand.
CAAATCAAAGAAATTTGTGAAGTAAACTTCCTTTTCATTGCTCATACTCGGAAAGTAGGTCTGAAGTTGCCTGAGGGGCCTAATTGAAAGTAATACTTTCAGCCCTAGGGAGAATCGCTTTCTACTGACAGCTGTCAAATTATAAAAAAAAACAAGTTCTATTTTATTCAACCATGTTCCAACTTTCTAAAGTCTTTCTAACTGCCAGGAGGTTTTTTTTTTAAACCTGCACTGGCCCACTGCTGGGCAAAGGCCTCCCCCAAAGTCTTCCAACTATCACGATCTTCGGCGACTTTCCACCAATCCTTCTCCAGAGCTTCCAGATCGTCTCGCAATCGTTTTTTTGGGTGGCCACGCCGCGCGCCGTCACCTTCCTTCCTCCGGCACCCAATGAGTCGTTATGTTTGCCCACTTTTTAGGGTCCATCCTGCTGACGTGGCCCGCCCACTCCCACTTGAGCTTGGCTGTTTTGCTCTCTACATCGGCAATGCCAGTCATTAAACGCAGCATTGTATTTCGCACCCGGTCGATGCGTCTAAGGCCGAGAATTCTGTGTTCCATTGCCCTCTGGAAAATCTGCAGTCTAGACTAACTGTCTAGGCTAGTCTGTAACTCAGTCAATGACCAAGTCTGGCAAGGAGGTTATTAAACCAAATTCCAACTTTTTATTCAGCAAGCAGGTTGGAAGCCCATTACAACGGTAAGAAGTTTAAAAAGTCTAATAAGAGCGCGATGTGAAATTTAAATTTTAATAACATAAAGAGTATTAAATAAAGAATATATTTTTTAAATGACTTTATTATTATTTAGCTTCAACTATTTCTTTAAAATAACATAGATTTGAGCAAAAAAATTATTTTTTTTTTTTTTTCGTCAACCTATTTTGTCCATTTATTAAAAAAATGGACAAAATAAATTTATTAAATTATTAAAAAAAAAAAAAAAAAAATTTATTAAAAAAATTTACCATTTTTTAAATTATGAAAATGAAAATAAAGGCTGAATAATGCTGGCCAGCCGAAGGCCTGCCAGAGAAAAAAAAAAGCTGGAAGGCGGCAATTCAATCATCATTTTCACCATCGAGATCTAAGTACTACGTGATGATTTTCACTAATTTTTCTATCATGTTTTTATTTTTACTTTCCTTGTATTCGTAATGAAAAGCACAGTGTTTACCTCAGGTGAAAGACTTATTAAAGTCCCTCAAGCTCCATTGGTGCCCTCACTACGCTCTAGTGCCAAACCCGTCTTGGGACTCAAAAACGTGACTTTCAATCCTCAGGTAACAATGTACTATTACTTCACAGAACAGAAACAGAAGGTGGCTCAGGGAGGCACAAAAGATATCACTCAAGTTCAATCCACATTCTTCACAGTCAGTGAAAAACTTGTAGCTCGATCTGAACTTGCGCGTGTGCAACTTCATAACACTGTGTACCAACATGACAATAGTGATTTGACAACATAAATTTCACGGACTATATGGGACAGCAATATACTAAGAAAAGAGATACAAGTATTTCTGTCTTGCTTTCTCGTATAGCGCTGTCTCCTACCCAACCTATCTCCCTATTACCCAAAGGTTAGCTGGTAGATAATGCTATCTAGCATTAAGTTCACCTGTGTACAGTAATTTTTAATTTTGTGCAATAAAGAATTTTCTATCTATCTATCTATCCTATTTGGCGTAGTTTTGGCAGGAATGTAGAGCCCGCTATAGTCATTTTTTAGGTTCTTCTATTTGAAAGAGTAAACGGATCGGTGCCCATAAAAAAGTCTTTAGTGGGAAGATAATATTTTAATCCTCATGTCCTATCAAAGTCGAAAAAAGTGGAACCCCGCTGGCTAAAAGCGGATGGCGGATCCATTGTCAAAAAGGCGGTGTAAAAAGTGGAAAAGCGGTATGATCTGGCAACGCTGATGCACAGCCACAGCAACAGCCAGGGAAGAGGAATCACAATGGAAGCCGCGATAAGGCGTTGCCGCTCTTACTTAGCTGTGTATTACACCAGTGATCTTATCTTTGTCTATCCCACGGAACGTAGCTACGAGTAGAAGAGAAAGTAGATGTAAGTTTGGCAACACCTTACTCCTGTGTAAATCGTGTCTGTTGATTTCCGACATGTTGGACAAAACAATGTGGTGCAGTGCTGAGAAAACTCAATAAATTGTGTTAAAACTAGAGCGTTTCTACAAAATCAATTCACCTAGTGAAAAAATGTGTTGTTCTGCTGTGTATTGTTCTTCTAGAACAACAAAAGGAGGTGTAAAAGACCCGGAATAGTCATTTAATACGTAAGTCTTAGTCAATATATTTCATCTTTTTACATGCTAAAAGAGCGAGATTTTTTACCAGAAAAACAGTAATAATTAAATTTTATTTCATGTTAGTCTTATATTCATAAGTGTTATTGATGAAAACTAAGTGTAAAACCATTAATTATTGTAAAATAAAATGTATTGATTTAGGCATCTGTGCTAGTGATGTACTATACCAGCCAATTTGGCTATATCGATAATATTTTAGCTTCCGTTTTTTATGCATATCCGCTCGCTTGCCCCGTCAACCATACTCAACACAAAAAACATAACACTCGTGAGCGTTATAAAAACAACTTTGGGCACAATGAATGGTTTTGTGAAACCCGAGCCGAACGGTGCGGTGCGGTGGCAGGTATAAAAAAAGCAGCCAAGTGCGAGTCGGACTCGCCCATGAAGGGTTCCGTAGCACGACGAACTACAAGAACCTTTATATTTTTATATATTATGTTACTTGATGTAACATAATAAGGTTCCTGTAGTTCGTTGAAAGGTAAATTGCGGTTTACGGTTTATGACGTATAAAAAAAAAACTACTGACTAGATCTCGTTAAAACCAAATATCGTTGAAAGTTTACATAGTAATGTACAACATATATTTTTTTTAGTATTATCATTCTCTTACTTTAGAAGTTAGAGGGGGGGAGACCAACTTTTTTCCACTTTGGAAGTGTCTCTCGCGCAAACTATTCAGTTTAGAAAAAAACTATATTAGAAACCTCAACATCATTTTTGAAGACCTATTCATAGATACCCCACACGTATGGGTTCGATGAAAAAAATTTTTTTGAGTTTCCGTTTATGACGTATAAAAAAAAAACTACTGACTAGATCTCGTTCAAACCAAATATCGTTGAAAGTTTACATAGTAATGTACAACATATATTTTTTTTAGTATTATCATTCTCTTACTTTAGAAGTTAGAGGGGGGGGGACCAACTTTTTTCCACTTTGGAAGTGTCTCTCGCGCAAACTATTCAGTTTAGAAAAAAACTATATTAGAAACCTCAACATCATTTTTGAAGACCTATTCATAGATACCCCACACGTATGGGTTCGATGAAAAATTTTTTTTTGAGTTTCAGTTTCAAGTATGGGGACCCCCAAAATTTATAGTTTTTTTTCTATTTTTGTGTAAAAACCTTAATGCGGTTCACAGAATACATCTACTCACCAACTTTTATCAGTCTAGCTTTTATGGTTTCGGAGAAAAATGACTGTGACACGGCCGGACAGACAGACAGACAGACATGACGAATCTATAAGGGTTCCGTTTTTGCCATTTGGCTACGGAATCCTAAAAATGGCGGGGCAATGTGGGGGTGCGCGGAGAGCGCATCGGGGCAAGCGAGCGGATATAACTCAATGCTTTGAATGAGTTTACTGCGGGATAAATGTTTGTAAGATCTGCAAATATTTGTAGCGGGTCACTCGTAGTTCCGGATACCCACGATAAGGGTATCCTAGTGTAATCCTACTGGGGGATCATGACTACTAAGTACTCAATACTCAATACATTTATTGCTTTACACGTGGTTTAGTTTCTGCATACATCGTTTTTAGGTGTAATTAGGTATCACATGGACTCTGCATGGGTATAGAAAACATGGAGGCAGGCCGAGGTTTTAAGGTAAGTTAGCTTGATATCTTGATATTAGGATTATGAAGTGACTGTTGTAATGTTGTAGAATCATAATAATGTGAAACATCTTTCGTTTTGTTTTTTTTTGTACACAATATTTTTTTTTAATGCTAAAAAAAACCGCGCACAGTCAAATTGGCAGGAATAAAAATCTGATACCTACTTACCTACTACTCTGCGCTGTGGATGTTATGTTCTCTTAGGTTTATCACAATTTTATTTTGTTTATTAAATACTAAGTAGGTACTTAGTCGTTGGGTGCTGAATAAGATTTAAAACTCGATTGAGAGACATAGCTGAAGAAGTAAACTTCTGATTCTAGAATTAATTTGTTTTTTGTTTCCTCGCAAATTAGAGAATAGTACTAAGTATACAATGCTCGGCTGAAATAGTAATTAACGGCCTCGTTTATTTATCTCATTTATAATTTTTTTCAGATTCCCTAAATGTCCCAGAACGGAAAAAGATGCAAGAAAGTGGTGTGGAAACACAAGACCTTTCTACAACACCCAAGCGAGCAGTGAGAATTTTAAAAGTTTAAACCGTTTCATAAATTTTCATACCGTGAAAATCCCTCATTGTGTATTGAATTATATTATTGTAATTTAGTTGAACAAATCAAAGAGTTTATATCCAATTATGATGCCTTTTTCATTGATTTCGGTATTCAATAAATAATGCTGGACAATTCACACAACATTATCTAGCCCTAGAATAAGCAGAACTTGTGTTATGGGTGCTAGATAACTGATATATCTACATAATACAATACATTACATGTATAGATATTTTTTATTTTTATATAGAAAAGACCAGAACACCCGGAATAAATACCTGCAGATCGTACAAATATTTGTTCTAAGGCGGGAATCGAACCCGCAACCTCTTGCGTCGCAGGTGGACATTCGCCCACTGCACCACAGAGGTCGTCAAATCGTCGTAATTCATCGATAGGTTAGTTAATGTCGTTACTTCTCTAGTCACGCACACTAATACATATCTACAACTGAACACTAACAAAAAACGGACACGCTTTGAAATTTATTTATCCATCCCTAGTAAATAAAACATCTTTGGCAACAGCAGGATAATGTACAGCAGGTTAATGTACACACCGTTATTACGATGCCAGGGTTTGGATTAACGGGGAGTACAATAAAAGGTCGCGTAATAACATGCTGTACAATGTCGTCACGTGTTGTTATTGTACGCCCTGTTATTACGATGCCAGTTAAGCCTCGTGCACACTGAAGCAATTCATATTCAATAATTGATTTTTGCTGTTTTGTTCTGGCAGCGGATACTTGTACTTGTCCTTGAGACTTTATAGGGCAGATCCGACTTGGATAGGTTGGGCAAGGTGAGCGAGCAATGTGAGCGTGTCGCGGTAGCGGCCGCCAGTGCCAGAAAATGTTTTTTTTACAATAACTCCAAAGGGGCTATCACCATTAGGACAAGAAGTATCCATTGCTTTAAAAAAATGAGTTATAATTGAATTGCTCTAGTGTGCATGGGCCTTAATGGCTTCTAATTAACATGCTGTACAATAACATCACGTGACAATTTTGTACATCCAGTTAATTCGCAGCCAGTTTGTGTACGGCAGGTTAAAACGAATCCGAAAAATAAAAAAAGGTTTCGTTTTCACTGGGTGTACAAAAACATGCTGTTCAATAACTGGACGTACATTAACCGGACTCACACATGATTATTTAGCCCTACGCCAGTGATGCCATATTGCGGTTTCACATTCTCCCCAAATCTTACCCAAAAAACCCCTTTTCTCAGGTTATAAAGAAAAAATCCCCACATAAAATGCAGAATCTTTATAAAATACAATCAATTTCGGTGTCTTTTGTTAAAATTGAAGTCAAAATAAAAGAGTTAGCATTAACTTCCATTGTTTCAACATCTTCACATACGTCATCTGCAGTCCCCTACATTTTTTAAGAGTAAAACTTGTTTAGCATTCCTAAGGGTTGCATCCATCTAGTAATGTTTACCTTATTTTTAAAATGGATTCGGCAGTGCGGATAGATAAACTCACTCGGTTGTCATCATGGTTAGGATTGTGCTTTGCTAGCGAATCGTGCGTGGAAAATTTTGCATACGAAGTAATTGTACTGAATAAAAATCTCCTAATTCCCTTCAAACCCAGATTTTTTCCTCCAAACATCCCCCCATAGCTATAAAAAACCCCCATGTTTGGGGGGATTACCCCCAATCTGGCATCACTGTTTTTAGTGTCTATAGCGAGAGGCGGGTCCGGTTATTGTACGGCCAGTTAATGTACACCCAGATAAAACAAAAACAGGACTATGTTTTTTTTCGTGTGTTAGCATGTGCCTTGTGAAATGACTTTTTTGAGAGAATTTCATAGCACATTAGTGGGGCTTGAAAACGAATACGTAGGTATAGCTTTTCTCCAGTGTTTATGCCGAACGGATAGTTGTTGATTCAAAATGTTAATTCTACCTTCTGCAACAGGTAGCGTATGCCGGAGCAATCGACTAACCGGCATGTGAGCACACTGCACACACACTGCTTCTAAAAGCTATATACCTAGCACCAACTGCTCTAAAGGGCCGATCTGGGGGAGGCACATCGTTCCAGCGCCCCGTGGCATCAAATCGAAAAGAACTATGAAAAACGAAGAAAAGCCGACGGTACCTGCCTTCATGCTCGCTTTAAGTTACTCACCCATTTTCACTTAGAATACTCCCGCCGTAATACTAGAATCTAGTAGGTATTAGGTACGGCGAAAAATATCCCTTAAATTTATATGAAACTAGAAAAAATAAACGATTTTCATGAAATTTTGTATACAGGGGTTTTCGGGGGCGATAAATCGATCTAGCTGGGATTCATTTTCAGAAAAGACTCCAAAAAAATCAAAAATTTTAGCGCCATCTGTTGCTGATTAGTCGAACTCACGAAATAGTGTCACGGAGAACGCCATCTATTGATCTTCTACGTAAGCACTCGAGACAAAAGTTCCGGATATATAGGTAATTAAAAATTCTTTATTTAGACATTATGGAGTCCATAGTGTTAGTAACAAAAACATATGGGTTAATAACTTCTAACTAGTAACGATTTTGTTTTTCAACAATCGCTTTTAGGATGCTGTTGCTACTCCCGCGCTGTCTTTTTGCGCCGGATGGCGTCGAAGGTAGGTATCTGTGCACATCGTGGTGAACATACCGGACGCGCTGCAGTAGCGCGGAAGCCGCAACAGTGCTGTAAATGCATTATCTTATACCTTTAAACGAGAAAATCTTGTATATATATATATATATATATCTCGGAAACTGAGCCAACGATTTTCATGAAATTAAGTATACAGCGGTTTTCGGGGACGATAAAACGATCTAGCTAGGATTCATTTTTAGAAAATATCGGCGTTCGGAGTTACGAACAAACTACTTTATCGTAATATCAATACTCCTAGCGACATCTATTGCTCAGAAGCAAAAACTAAGCTCTATGAGAACCTGAGAACTCACAGAGAACGCCATCTTTTGACGAGTTTTGGAACTAAATGACTACATAAACACTCTTTAGACAAGTTCCGGAAGTTTCCATCTCATTGCACTCGTGTTTTTTTTTAAATAACCATTTCTTATTTTCTTATTATTAAGGTCGCTCGATTCCCATACAAATTGAAATACACAACTATGGGCGTGAGAGTACAGTTGTGAAAAAAGCAGCCTGAAAAAAGCAGCCAAGTGCGAGTCGGACTCGCCCATGAAGGGTTCCGTAGCACGACGAACTACAAGAACCTTTATTATATGTTACTTGATGTAACATAATAAGGTTCTTGTAGTTCGTCGAAAGGTAAATTGCGGTTTACGGTTTATGACGTATAAAAAAAAAACTACTGACTAGATCTCGTTCAAACCAAATATCGTTGGAAGTTTGCATAGTAATGTACAACATATATTTTTTTTGGATTTATCATTCTCTTATTTTAGAAGTTAGAGGGGGGGGGGACCAACTTTTTTCCACTTTGGAAGTGTCTCTCGCGCAAACTGTTCAGTTTAGAAAAAAACGATATTAGAAACCTCAACATCATTTTTGAAGACCTATCCATAAATACCCCACACGTATGGGTTCGATGAAAAAAAAAATTTTGAGTTTCAGTTTCAAGTATGGGGACCCCCAAAATTTATAGTTTTAGAAAAAAACTATATTAGAAACCTCAACATAATTTTTGAAGACCTATCCATAGATACCCCACACAAATGGGATCGATGAAAAAAAAATTTTTGAGTTTCAGTTTCAAGTATGGTGACCCCCAAAAGCTATAGTTTTTTTTCTATTTTTGTGTATAAACCTTAATGCGGTTCACAGAATACATCTACTCACCAAGTTTCATCAGTCTAGCTCTTATGGTTTCGGAGAAAAATGGCTGTGACACGGCCGGACAGACAGACAGACAGACAGACAGACATGACGAATCTATAAGGGTTCCGTTTTTGCCATTTGGCTACGGAACCCTAAAAACAGTGGTTGGTTTTTATTATAGGTCTTTATAAACGTGGAAACATATTTGGTTGAAGAAAACTGTCGATTTACAGTGAAAATAACATCAAAATTTAGTTAATTTTTGTCAATGTATGAGTAAACACGGATAGTGGCTGACGGCTCTGACGTCATTGCAATTATGTTGGAGCGAGACGTTGCCAGCTCGCGACATCCACATCCGCACTGTTGCCATACTTCCCAGTCTTTTCATAATTCACTCGGGTCAATTATTTTATATTTTGCTAAGTTTAAGCCCTGCCCACATCTTAGTGATCTGCGATGGCGATCAGCTGACGCTGAGAAATATGACAGCGATATTTGGCAGCGTTTCACTGATCGCCATCGCCATCGCCTTGATGTATGCAGGCCTATATTCGTACCGTATATTGACAATCATCCAAGGACCATTACAAGTAGAGGAAAAGGTGCAAATATGGGGTCAGCTTTAAAGGTCAATAATATAAAAAATAACATAATGAAACAATCATATTTATTTTTTAATTAACAACTAATTATTATTATTCTAATATTTGGTGTCATTAAAAACTTTTGGCAACACATTTAAGATAAAAAAAAAAAAAAAAAAAACAGGTCAGTTTCTCCGTCTTGCCCAATGGTGCTGGTAAGATGAGATACCCCCCTGAAGTAAGATGGGGTGATGAGATGATTATTTGACCTGGCAGAACTCGCAGACTTCGTCATCATCATCATAATATATTCCTGCGCAGCTATTACGAGCCCATCTTCCACATAATAAGCATGATATCCACTCTACAATGGAAATGGAATATACTTCCTCACAATACATTCATGGAGTGATGCTCATCTTCAGATGAACCTATACCTATACCGATGCATTTAGATCTTTAACCGCAAGTCCATAATAACCTTTCTTCCATTTCTAATAAATAAACACAAAGCTCATTCTCTTTAGACACAGAAAAAACAGGTTGCCTAGGACCCCCAACGGTTACCCTATCTCGCCTGCAAAGCCATTTTACAAAAAAAAGTAAAAAAAAACAGCCAATAATCAGAAACACAATTTTTACCTTATTATTGGGTAGTTTAAGCGGTAAACGATGAATAAACGAGCGTGATTGATAAATAATATAATAATATAATTTGAACTGTGTCTTACCCGCTAGCCCACTTTGCCACCTATCCCCTAAGTATATTATATTCCTGAGGCAGCAAGGAGTTCGAAAGTCTATGCCAGCAGCACGTCATAGAAACAATACTTTTTAATCTCTTTGATGTCAGTTTCCAACCTCCTTGCGCCCTCCCTTGCAAAAACACAATGTTGTCATTGTGTTTTACTTTATTATTTCGTTGGTTTGCTGTGAAAAAAAGAGCGCTATCTACTATCTAAATCGGATATTTTTTTTCATTCGTGACGCCATGGAGTCACGAACTTCGGTAAAAGATTACAAAAATCATCTATACTCTGGTCCCAGGAAAAGTCGCTAGCGAAGTCTGGGACAAATAAAACGATGTCATGAAGATATAAAAACGTAAGTATGTGCTTACCTACGTACGCAAGTAATTATTGCTGTCGTATTTTACACAAACTTATCGCAGATTATTGAACTTACGGCTAACTATCAAAAACTCTCTATGACTTGTTGCAGGCGAACAGAAGTGTGGTGCAAAAAGATGAAAACAGACGATTCCAATCCACCACCCACAACGGGGAGTAGATCCTAATCGGCGGTGATAGAGAAAACCCTGTACACACACATGCTTTTCATCTATAAGTAAAAAAAAATAAGTTTGTAATGAATAAACACAAAACCCAGTGGTGCCGTTTTCAAAAATTCTTTCACCATTGAAAAGCTTCATTCACCCTGAGTAACATAGGCTATATCGAGGGCGTAGGTGGAGAATTAGATAACTAGCACTTTTTTCAAAATCGACTTTATTGCGTTTTCTTAGAGTCTAAAGTAGGCTGCATCGTTTGGTCTGACTCACGTTCAAATATCTCTATCCGTCACATAAATAAAAAAAAACATAGAAAAATTCGCAGAACTGCATAATACAAAATAGTCAAAAAAAATATGAGGAGAACAACTGACATAAAAAATGCATAATTTTAACGAAATGCAGATTTGCTATCGAATAAAATGCATAAAGTGAGTTGTTCATTTTTACCTCGACGCAAAATGTGACGACGCAATTTGATGTGAAGAAAATGTGTTGTGTTAAAAATGAACAAGTCTTTTTGTCATTTTTTTCCTATTGTATATTGTTTGTCGGCGCTCAATTAAAATTCATTAAGTACCTAACTCATGTTGGAACCAAAACGTTTGGTACGAATGGGTGGTATACTCACCTGGTATGGTGGTAATGGGCCGTGCGTCTGCTAGTCCTATGGTGGAAAGGAGATGGCGGTATGAGATCATGAAGTTCCCGGGCACATTCTCCAAAATGCAGCCTATAGAATATTGATAAGCAAGCAACTTTACGACGGTGTTCCAGACTCTGGATCTTCGTCTTCGCCATGTGTTGCTCGCCTATTAGCCTAATAGTTCTACGTTAAATCGAGTCTAAGGCAGCAAGCTGGTGCTTGGCAGGGCCATCCCAGAGGTGACAGCAGTACTCCATACCAGACCGGATTTGTGCTTTATACAGACTGAGAAGCTGTCCCGGTGTGAAGTACCGCTTCACCCTGTTTAGGATGCCAAGCTTCATGGAGGCTGTTTTAGCCCTAGACTCGATGTACTAGCCAAAGTTGAGAGCAGGCGTATGCGAAGCACTGAGGAGTTCTAGGTGATTCTGTATCTCTATAGGTACATATCAGAAAACAGGGCCCTGTAGAAGTCGACTTTTCTTTGCTGAAAAAAGGCAGGCTTGCGTTTTCGATGCGTTGAATTTGAAGGTTGAAGGGGAAGCATCAGAGAATGGAACAAAGTATTCCATTGCTCTTTTGATCACCTCCGTAACGGCATTAGCACAAACTGTCGGATCGCTAGAAGAAAAGCAGGTTTGCCGCCAAGGATAAGACGCAAAGAAATGGCGCATCTCATCCCAGTCTGCTGACTTGTATCGCCATATTCGCCTACATCCTCTAGGAGAGGGATCGGAAGGCGAGTATGATGATACAGACCTCAACACACAGTGATCTTAAGTGCCCAAAGGAGGTATCACTGACACGGTGTGACAATCTGGTTCATTTGTCAGCAGAAGATCCAGGCAGTTGGCTGTGTGGCTCTCAACGTCCGGTCTACTGGTTGCTTCACCAACTAACTGTGTGAGGTTAAGAGTGAGAGCGAGCTTAATATGTAGAGGCATATCAAACTCACTCTCACTCTTAATCAGCATGGTCCAGCATGGTCTGTGATAGATAGGAGAGCTTATTTTGTTTCATATTTTTGTTTTCAGTAGAAGAGCCGGTATCTTTATATCAGTTTTATTTTATTAATTAGTTGTATTTAATTTTGAGTTTTATTTGTAAATTACCTGTGTTTTATTTGAAGCTTCACTAGTCCTTATGTCGATAAAACCCAAGTTTTTTGCACAAATAATAAGATTTTATATGGTGTCCTAAGTAAATAATTTGGTGAATGTAGTTTATTGGATATGTAGTAAAATTAGATATCAGCACTTAGCGTGTGAATTTTGAACCTGATGTCAATTTTTAGAAGTGAAAGAACTGAACAACTGACATGATAAAGAAAATAACTACACCTAAGTTCCAAAACCTCAGAGAGGGGAAAATAGATAACTTTTTTTGGACTGTTTTCTCATTAATTAAAATACCTGAGGTCTCATTTATAGATTCAGAACATAAACATAAAAGTGCTGTATAACATGTCAAAACACCGACAGTAAATTTTGTTCCACGTAAAAACTTATCGCGGTTTTTGTCGAAAAAAAACACTAAATCGACGTTTTCTTGAGATTTTGATTTTGGCAGCTATCTAATTCTCCACCTACGCCCTCGATATTTATGTGTTTTGAAAAAAAATGTCCACCCGTGCGAAGCCGGGACAGGCCGCTAGTTCTATATATTTCGATACATATTTTGTTTTTTTATTGTGTAGTCTTGTTTAGCCCAGTGGATGCAAGTGTATGTCAATAAAAGTTTGGTGGTTGAGAAATAAATAAGTTACATGTGTACATAATAATAATATCTAAAAAATAAAATATTGACTTACAGAGTATGTACATCATTTTTACGTGAAATTATGACAAACAATAGGTATATAAGGTCTTTTATTGAAAACTAAAAAAATATAGGTAACCTAATTTCGAAACCCGATCAAAGCTGGATATTCTGCAGAAGGAATATAACAACTAGAATAAATCATTTTGCAAAATGAAAAATTTGAGCCAAAAAAGTCATTGGTAGACAAGAATTGAACTCGGTATCGTAGCTCTGCAGCCAGGGGCCTAGCCACTGGTCCAATTTGAGCGATGTCAGTATGTTGAAATTAGCTTACCTATAGTTTGAAAACAACAAAATTAGTGTTGCCCAAATGCAAGAACAAGACGAGACTTAGCCAGTCTTGGTCTTGGTCTTGCGCCCCCAGTCTTGGTCTTGGTCTTGGTCTTGCAGCAAGAGTCTTGCAAGTCTTGCAATTACCTATTAGTCTATTACTATTTATTAAAGTTTACTTTAAATCTTAGAAAAACGTATTAGAATTGGAACATTGTGAGCTTGAATTAACATAGCCATAGTAAAGATCAAGCAGATTAATAAATAACTGAAGATTTGATAAGAAATTCGAAAAATCAACTGACCTGTATCATAACCATGTACTTCCGAAAAGCGGCAAATTTCTTTGAGAAGTAAGTACAAAACCTTTGATGCCGCATTATCAAAGTGCCGATGGTTAAAACATAACTATGCATGCACTCAGTTTGATTTTAATAGATATTTTTTTATTCGCTATGTTTATGGTATTAGTCGTAATGCGCATAGGTCCAGTTTTTCATATTCTTTGATACAGTTTTTTGCGTCTCATAGAATTCCTAAGCGTACCTACCTATACACCGAACTGTTACACCTAACTACTCAGTGAAATAGCGCTAAGTCCTAGCTGCAAGACGCAAGAGTCTTGCAGGCTATGTCTTGTTCTTGCTCAAGTCTTGCACGGTCAGTCTTGGTCTTGGTCTTGCTAAAAATACGCGGTCTTGTTCTTGGTCTTGGTCTTGCAAAAACGCAAGAACAAGACCAAGACTGCAAGACCAAGACTGAATTTGGGCAACACTAAACAAAATGCTTGTCTGTGTGCGTAATTAGTCTGCTTCAATCCCTGCGATTTTGATTTTTCCAAATATAAGTACTTTTCAGACCAAAATAAACACGAATTATAGCTAGGGACATAATAAATAATTCGCTATAAACGGGCCACATACTACTACAAAATAAAATACACGTTTTCATTTAAAAAATAAATAAAATGATGAAATTAGAACATCTACGCCATCTCTTGACACTGATGCGCCTAGCGGACCACCACGGACCACCTTAAGTAGTATGTTAGTAAGATCGAAAAATATGATTTCATCATTCACACGTTATTAAAAAATACCGAGCGAAGCTCGGTCACAAACTGCTAGTTATATTTAACCCGCAAAGCATTGCGAGTCTTTTGGGTATAGCTGGTCCACAGACTCGCAGAGTATAGCGAAGTAGGTACAGTATGCCTTGAATAGAGTAATTTTCACTGCATCTGTACAACGCGCAAATCTGCGTGCCAGCATATTCCCTCGGACTGACAATGATCTGCGTTCCCTTTCCATGTCAGCATCATCTCTAAGGTCCTCGGTAACCAGATGTCTTAAATATTTAAATCAGGGATCCCCAAACTATTTTGGACAAGTCACCCATTTTCCAAAATGAACAGTTACCTCAGACCCCCATGGCCAAATCTACTTTTAAGATAAACCCCCTTATTCACAATGGTCCGCTAAATTAAAACAGCTGCTACAGTGTGTTATTTTTCACAGGTCTCTCTCGAGTTCCATAGAAGGAGACAGAGTGAGAATTAGCGATGCTTTTAGTTAGCACTTGGTTAAGTGAGTAAAGTTGACTTCATTTTCTCATCAAAATCTAACAAATTAAACGTACGTTGTACGAACTTGAGACTTTACATCACTACAACAATGGTATTTCCTACAAAAATATTGATTATTCTTAGTACACGTAACACAACATAAACAATAGAGTACCTACCTACCTATCTTGAAAGTTTGAAATAAGAACTTGTGTTAATTTATAAGGGTCAATTTTTAGACCTCGTCGACTCCCAAAATCTGTTTTCGATTATGTCGAGCCCTAGAAAACCAATATCGACCCCAAGGGGTCGATAGCGACCACTTTGGGAATCCCTGATTTAAATTGATGCACTCTTACAAGTGCAATCCGTTCAATAAGTTATTGAACGGATTGCACTTGTAAGAGTGCATCAATTCAATAACACAGGTGGAACAAACATAGAACGTTTGGCACTAGCCTTATAAACCATGACCTCCAACTTTTTCACATTATAACTGAGCCCGTGAGCAGTCACAATCACAAACGACTCACACACTGCGATGAGCTTTCGAAGTGCACTGATCGATGGAGAGAGCAGCACCATATCATCGGCGTAGCTGAGCTTACACACACATCGCATGCATGCTGCTCAGTCTCTTGATCAGCTCATTCACGTACAGGCAAAAGAGCGAGGGCGAGCTCAACCCCTCCTGCCGCACCCCGCACTCCAGCCTGGATGACTCCGAAAACTCACCTGCCCATCTCACACGGTTTATCTGGTTTAGGCACCAAAACCGAAAAATCGAAACCAGCTCTGGTGCCCGTGTCCTTAAGCTTCTGCCACTGAATATCGTAGGAGACAAGGTCAAAGGCTTTATATAGGTCCAGGAAACACGCATAGACTGGAGTCTGTCTATACGTATAATACTTTACAGCGTGCTTAAGACTGAAAATGGCAGCCTCGGTTAAAAGACTGGGCCTAAACTCAAACTGAGCATCATGTAACCTAAGATGCTAACTCAAATAAGTGTTAAGCACACTGTCAAATACCTTCGCCACAACCGCAGCCAATGATATGGGTTTATAGTTTGATTTATCTGAGACATCCCCAGTCTTATTCTTAACAATCGGTACCTCCAGAATTTGCATCAAGTTATGAGGTAAGTACGAATGACTTATACAAATATTAAAAAATAATGCTAGTACTCGCGGAAGATAAAAACCATCATGCCTCAGATGTTCGATGCTGAGCCCGTCATGCCCCGGAGACTTCCCTCCTAACTCCTGACATGTAAAATTTTCATGAAATTAAGTATACAGAAGGTTTCAGGGTTAGTAAATCGATCTATGACGCTAAATTTTTTTTTTTAAATGATTTTAATAATCAACTAAAACAGAAACTTATTTTAACTATTCCAGCAGAGGGCGCTGTTAGTAAGATCTAATAATATTATTCATATATTTCATCATTTCATCAGTATGTAATTCGTATTTAAATATATTTTCTAAAAATACAATTTACAATAAAAAATGCAAACGGCAAACTATAATCTACGCATTCCGACGCCATCTTCTTCTTTTCCACTAGCGATGTGTCTCGTCACTTGGTCTCAGTAAGGATGTCCTTTTCCCATAACCGGATAACACTAGGAATATGGCTTTTCTCCAGTGTGAACTCGCATGTGAGCTTTTAAATTACATATTTGAGTAAATGTCTTTTCACATCTATTGCAGGAATATGGCTTTTCTCCAGTGTGAATTCGCATGTGACATGTTAAATGATCTTTTCGAGTAAATGCTTTTTCACATCTATCGCAGGAATATGGCTTTTCTCCAGTGTGAATTCGCATGTGCTTTGTTAAAATTTGTTTATGATTAAATGTCTTTTCACATCTATTGCAGGAATATGGCTTTTCTCCGGTGTGAATTCGCATGTGACTTGTTAAATTATGTTTATGATTAAATGTCTTTTCACATCTATTGCAGGTATATGGCTTTTCTCCAGTGTGAATTCGCATGTGACATGTTAAATGATATTTTCGAGTAAATGTTTTTTCACATCTATCGCAGGAATATAGCTTTTCTCCAGTGTGAATTCGCATGTGGTTTGTTAAAACATGTTTATGATTAAATGTCTTTTCACATCTATTGCAGGAATATGGCTTTTCCCCAGTGTGAATTCGCATGTGTATTGTTAAACCACCTTTTCGAGAGAATGTTTTTTCACATCTATTGCAGGAATATGGCTTTTCTCCGGTGTGAATTCGCATGTGACTTGTTAAATTATGTTTATGATTAAATGTCTTTTCACATCTATTGCAGGAATATGGCTTTTCCCCAGTGTGAATTCGCATGTGTATTGTTAAACCACCTTTTCGAGAGAATGTTTTTTCACATCTATTACAGGAATATGGCTTTTCCCCAGTGTGTATTTGCATGTGAGTTGCTAAATTTCCTTTTAGAGAGAATGCCTTTTCACATCTATTGTAGGAATATGGCTTTTCGCCATTGTGAATTTGAATATGTACTTTTAAACCATCATTTGTATTAAATCTCTTATCACATTTTTCACATGAATATGTTTTTACTCTGGTGTGAATCTTTAAATGTATCACCAAGTTCAATTTCTTTTTGAATATTTTGTTACATACATCACATATGAAACACGAATTTATATTATTGATATGAATACTACTACTTTCTCGAACAGCATCTGTTTCATTTGAATCATCATTGACTTTTAAATCTATGGGAGACTCTACCTTGAACTCCTCAATGTCAATTTCTTCGTGTTCAAGGGTTTCTTCTTCTCTTTCTTCTTTGTACTCAAGTATTTGTTCATCTTTTACAAGTACAGGAGTGCTTGACGCATTTGTTAAACCACTAAGAGATAAGTGCACTGTTGGAGTCAAGGTTAAGTTCAGTATTACATTCTGAGGATGCACTCTCAGTGCATTGTGTGTTACCTGAAACAACAGACAGCATCATGGTATAATAAACTTTGCAATATAGAACTAGTGGCTGCCCGCGGCTTCACCCCCGCGTTAGTGATGATTGCTACTACCAAACTTTAAGGCGTTTTCCCGTTTTGGAAGCAATATTTTTTGTTCCTACATTTTTTAAGGGTAGGAGGTAAATAATATTCTTATGTACTAATCCGGATTAAGACATATAGTTGCCAAATTAAATCCACATTGATCCAGTAGTTGTGTTGCTGGTAATTGGCAACACTGAGTCACGGGCAGCGGCTGATTAGCCTGTTCCACTCTATTAGGGTGGTACTGTGAGGAACAAAAATAACCTCAAAACAATTCAATGGGAAACCACTAGCACACTAGCAATCAGTATGGAACTGTGCCTATGTATTAACAAAAACGAAACCAAATAGATGGTGGTCCATTGTTTCGCCACCATCAATCGCTCCGATGCACTGATAAAATATGAAACTGTCAATCAATTTATGTATCTCGGATCAGTCATAATTCATTACAATCAAAGGACACATTGAAACAGAGGCCCTAAATGCATAGGTATAGATGCCAAAACAGCCATGACACAACTACAGAAGAGATGAAAGCGCTAAACTACTGGGGATCTTCTTGTGTATGCCACGCACCTCTGGAGTGAAGCCATAGAGAAATGCGGTGAAGCACTAGCGGTTTCACTTGACATTTCAAAGGCATTTGACAGGGTCTGGCACGCTAGCCTTATTGGCAAGCTTTCTGCATACGGACTACCAGCCCAATTCTGTTCTTGGCTTGAAGACTTTCTGAGGGAACGATCCATTCGAGTAGTTATCGATGGCTGCTCGTCGGATCAATTGGCCATTAATGCCGGTGTACCTCAGGGGTCAGTACTATCTGCCACTCTGTTTTTGCTGCACATTAACGACCTGCTCATACCCGGTATCATGGGATATGCAGACGACAGCACAGTAGTGGAAAGATACACTTCTAATGCTCAGGCCTAACAGAATGTGATTCATCAAGAGAGAGAGGCAATGCTGCAGCGCTTGAATTTGAAACTCAAATTGGTGTCTAACTGGGGTGACGCCAATTTGGTCAAATTCAACGCATCGAAAACGCAGGCTTGTCTATTCTCAGCGAAGAAGAGTCAGTTTCTCCAAGCTCCTGTTTTCCGAGATGTACCTATAGAGATACGGGATCACCTAGACCTCCTTGGTGCCTCACTTACGCCTGCTCTCAACTTTGGCTCGTACATTGAGTCTAGGGCTAAAACAGCCTCCATGAAGCTTGGCATCCTAAACAGGGTAAGGCGGTACTTTACACCGGGACAGCTTCTTAGCCTTTACAAAGCACAAGTCCGGTCTGGTATGGAGTACTGCTGTCACCTGTGGGACGGCTCTGCCAAACACCAACTCGCTGCCCTAGACTCAATTGAACGAAGAGCTTTTAGGCTGATAGGCGAGCAGCACATGGCGCAGGCTAAGATCCAGAGTCTGGCGCACCGTCGCAAAGTTGCTTGCCTATCGATCTTCTATAGGTTACATTTTGGGGAATGTAGTCAGGAACTGCACGATCTCATACCACCATCTCCCTTCCACTATAGGACTAGCAGACGCACGGCTCAGTACCATCCATACCTGGTTAGCATACCACCCATTCGCACTAAGCGTTTTAGCTCCACCTTCATTATGCGAACCTCCAGGGAATGGAACTCATTGCCGACGGCTGTTTTTCCTGACAACTACAATCTGGGCCTCTTCAAGGCAAGAGTGAATAGGTGTCTTCTAGACCATCCTGTTTCATCGTCGGCTACATCGTCGCTTACCATCAGGTGAGATTGTAGCCAAAGGATGTTCTATTTTATGTAAAAAAAAAAAAAAAAAAAAAAAAAAAGCGCAGCAACATCATTTGTAAAAACAATACATGTAGTTCATACTCTTGTATTTTCTATTTTATTTTGAAACATGGATCCTTTAGGCCACTGACAGACAACAAATAGACGCGTATGAGATGTGGTACTGGCGACGTTTACTGCGGATAGCCTGGACAGCCCATAATTAATGTATCAGTACTCAAACAACTAAAGCTTTTTGAAATAATTTGCTAACATTGCCTGCAGAAATACCAATAATTTTTATTGAAATTCACTTTTAAGAACCATAACCTTGACAATCTAAACAAGTTCAAATTGAAATCCTCACAAGCTGAGTCTTAACATACTTGATTCTTGACACTTTTGATGTGTGTAGATTGCCACCTGGATTTATGTATGGGTTACTTTAAACACCGAAAATTGAACAGGAATGGAAAAAAGCTAAGCATACAAAACCGTGGGCAACCACCAATCTATTATTAGTGGGTTAGCCTACTGAGTATAGGGCTTCACTTTACCTCATTGTTGATTTGTAGCAGATCTTGTAGTATTCTGTTGGATGTGCAAGCCATCTCGGAGAACATGTGAAACCTTTGCAGCAGCCGGTGACAGACATAGCATATTGTGCTAGGCATGCCATACTCTGTTTCTATGTCCGACTGAAATATTACACAAATAGAAAAAGTCTCATTTTACTTTTATCAATACATACCACAAGAGTAGTATGGACTGAAATGACCAATCTAATTTTTCAGCAATAGTAAAGGCACTTATTACTTACTTGTGTTCAGCATTTAAATTCTAAGGCAATTTATTATCATTATTATTAGTTTTCACTTTAAGTGCTCGGTTCATTGCTATGAACCAAGAAAAACTGAAATGCATGGGCCTAAGCCAACCTTAGTACCAACACGACGTGATTGAGTGATCACAATCTTGTTGTAAACATCAGTTTGTAAAATTTTACGGACTATTCAACTATTAAGAGGTTGTTGTGTCCCACTGCAGGGCAAAGGCCTTCTTGCCTTCTTTCCATTTGTTTCTTATTTGTGCTACTGTGGACCAATCCTTAAGGTAGGCATCCAATTTGTTCCTCCATCTTTGCCGTGGTCTGCCGCGAGGTAGTTTTAGGTGTCCAATTGGTTGTGGATTTAGCCCATAACACATCTGACTGAGGATTTATTTTAATATGTTTATAACCAGCATAACTTCTTCAAGAAGCAGAGAAGCTTCCTGGGCTTAGAATGAGTAGCTCTAATGTTGTAAAAGTGTTAGTTCTGGTTCTGGTTCCCCCAATGGTTCTAAGATCCTGTCCCAAGCACTACAGCATCCCATAAATAGGAGAATGAGTAAGAACAGCCCCTGATGCTTTATAAATCATCTACAATAGATGCAAAAGTCTTAAGTCTATTCTGAGAGTAAAGTTTATTTTACTCTCAGAATCAGTCTTTTTGTAGCCGATAGGTATATAGTACAAGCTCTGCTTAGTTTGGGGCTAGATAGTATTGTGCTTTATAAATTGCCCTCAATATTTACTTATTTTAATTATACGAAATCGCAGCTCAAGACTGTATATACCTAGCACGTCGGCATTAGAGGCACATAGCTACATAAGTAAGTAAGGGCGCTTTCATTTTATATATTCTTTAATACATAGTAGACTCAACTCATCAATAGCAGTAGTAAGTAACGTACCTCGGAGTTTGTAAGTTTTTGGTAAACCTTGTAGATCCTGCTAAGGTCCAATAGCTTAATGTCGCCGACCAGACAGACTCTACACAAAGCCATGGCGTGGGATCTTTCAGTCAGAAGTCAGACGCTACGCTCGCTAGGCGATGAGATGCGCTAGCATCCTAATAGTTTGTTTTGTGGCAATGAGTATGAATATTATTTAGCGCTGCGATAAGTGATATTGCCATTGGTACCTCTTCTCCTTCTTAATGAATCACAGCAGAATCAGGGAAGAGGAATTAAATCCATGCACAGAATAGAATAGTAAATAGTAAGAGATACTAATGAATGACATCTGTCCATTTCGACTCAAATTTTGCCAGTGTCAATGAGGATAAAAATAAATAAAATACTTTTTCATCAAGTCAAGTCAGTCATAGACAAGCCGACCCTAATAGGCTTTGAAAACAAAATGATGGTCGTTTGTTTTCAAAACCATCAGAAACCTTTTCGATCATATCGGAATATCACATAATACACTTTCATTTCAACTGTTATACCTCAAGTAAAGTAATGTTGGTTAAAATACCACCGAAATTACACAACAGAACTCAAAATGCGATCTGGTGCGCGATATCACGCACCGGTGCGGTGGGAAGGGGCTTTTACGAGCATCAATGAGTCTGCTGGGCTGTCAGTTTAAACTGGCAGAGGCGTTTTTAGTTTTGTCCGCGTGATAGTTTAGTGGTCAGGTCATTGCTAACAATGCTAACATCCATCCTATCCTGTGGAATGTTTGTTTTATTTACCTACATGATTTTATACAAATCTACTGCATTTAGACAAATATCGCAGAAATACCGATTGTATCGAGAGACTGATTATAACAGGCAAAACTCAAAAGACCTAGAGGCCAAAGCCCTAAGCGTTGGTCGGACCAGGTATCTGAGCAGCTGGAAATGCCGATGCATCAGGCGCTCTATCAGGCCACCGACCGCTCCAAATGGAGAGATATTGTACACAGAATGGGAAAGGATCACGATCCTCAACAATGAGGGACCGACTATGGAGGAGGACTGCATTTAGGTAGGTATTATGAATAAGGTAGGCACTGATGCCAACGAGCTTAGGTACCTGATGGTGGATTCAGGAGCTGTTAGTAATAATTATAAACATGTTTGTATTTTGTAGTCAGATAGTCATTTAATGGTAGGTAGGTAGGTACATATTTTGCACTGCCGGTCTACTCTTGAACGCGTTGCGATCCCAATTTTAAGTTTTGAAAGAATTCTGACAGGAAACCAGGGAAGCAGGAAACCCATAGGATTTCTGTCAAAATTCCGTGAAAGCTTAAGATTGGGATAGGAATCGCGTTCAAGAGTAGACCGGCAGGTCAAGTTACAATTTTATCATGTTAAACAATACTAGCAGTTGGTAACCGAGCTTCGCTCGGAATTTTTTTCGTTAATTTGTATTTTTAAGAAATCATAAGAGTCATATTATCATCTTTACTGGTTTATTCGCCATCTGCTGGACATGCTTGCAGTTAGTTGCTCACAATCGTCAATAGATGGCAGGAGCAGTCACTTATTCAGTTTATGTTTAATTATTGAACTCGGAAAGAAATAATCATTTTCTGAAAATGAATCCTAGCTAGATCAATTTATCGCCCCCGAAAACCCCTGTATACTAAATTTCGTGAAAATCGTTGGTGCAGTTTCCGAGATCCTAAATATATATCTTATACCTTTAAACGAGAAAATCTTGTATATATATATATATATTTAGGATCTCGGAAACTGAGCCAACGATTTACATGAAAAAAAAAAAAATATATATATATAATATATTTATATTAATTTATATTAATAAAAATAATTAAATAAAAAATTACAGAAATATTTTGAAGAAATAACATAATAATTCTGGTTTCAGTTTTCCGATATTCAAAATAAATGTATCGATGTAACAGGAAAAAGAAAACACAAGAAGAAAAAGCAACAATATTTGAAACAGTTAAGTATACAATTTTACGAGTTGTAATCATTTGATTGGGTAATTATAGAAAGATAGATAAGAAAAGCTTTTTATTTCGACCACCATAAATATAACCTGACGTGCTACCGATCGTTATACATCAGTAGGTAGGTGAGAGCGCTGGTGGGCTAGTGGTAGCGGCCCCGCCTTCTGATCCTTAGGTCGTGGGCTTAAATCCAGTCGTGTACCAATGAGGTTTACTGCCCAAAAATTAATTTACACTATGCCAGTGCTCTTAAACGGTGAAGAAAAACATCGTGAGGAAACCGGGCATGCCATAGAACTTAAAAAGTTCGAAAATATGTGTTAAATAAGTGCACGAAAGGAGCCTCTTTGGGGCGCACTTAAAATCCTTTCACCTTACTTGGTTCGAAAAAACCAGTGACACGATAAGAAGTAGGTAGGTAATCATCGATGTCGATACATTTGTCTTGTATCCACCTTGGCACATCACTAAAGCCCGATTTACACATCAACAAGTACAGTGGCGAGTTAACTTGCATCATTGGCAAGTTAAGTTGCTTTTTGCGTATGAACGGCAAAAACGAGTTAAGTAGTAAGTTGTTGATTTGAATAGAACTCAATCCTATTTTTTGGCGAGTCAAGTACGAAGTACCCCCCCTCTCGCGTCTCCCGCACTCCGCCAACTTAACTGGCCGGCTCGGCCCACGCGGCGCCTGCCGTGTAGACGGGCGAGTTTAGTACAGTTCACAAGTTCGCACAAAGCGGCAAACAATCTCAACCGACGCACGACGCGGCTAGTCTTCTTCTCCGATTGGCAACTTATGACTTGCACTCGCCTACGTTTGAACTATACTTACTACTTAATACTTATTACTTAACTGTCAATTTTTTTAACTCGCTACTGTACTTGTTGATGTGTAAATCGGGCTTAAGTGAGTGGCTATGTCAAGTAATAGCCATTGTATTATGAATCTTATACCTTGTGGATAAAGACTAACAGAATTGTTTTCTATAACGCCATCTAGCGTCAAGTAGCTTTGTTTTGTTGTCAATCAAGTAACAGCCATTGTATTATCAATCTTATTATAACTAAATAGAGACTAAAAGAAAAAAATAGCAGCGTTTTACCTGAAATAAAACGCACATTATATACTTACCTCAATAAAAGCTTTATATTGAGAAGGCGACATCCGCTTCCGTCGAAATTTTACCAGTTTTCATACTTTTATACAGCCAACGTCCGGTCAAGTGGCGCCACCTGGCAGCCGCGCGCAATTTTACTTCGTAAAATATGCAGCGCCATTTTGAACTCATTGGCTTTTTTATTTCACCAGGCAGCAATTAAAGTGAAAGCTTTTATTGAGGTAAGTATATAATGTGCGTTTTATTTCAGGTAAAACGCTGCTATTATATCCTGAACGCTCAATAAAAGCTTTATATTGAGACCTGTTTGTTATCGCCTGGTGACGCCACTTGTAAGAACTGGGTTACTCTAGCGCCAATGTGATGTTATATTTTATACTCAATAATGTAGGTAAGTTTGCCTACAACAGTAAATAACACCGTATTTTAATCATTTGTGCACAAAATAGTACCTGATTATATTATATTATTAATAACAACATGATTATTTTCATACTATCAGACATTGTTATAATCTTAAATTATATAAGAGATTGTAAGTAATCTTAAAAAATCAGCTAAGCATAGTAACAGACAAATTACCCCAAGTTCCTGGCTTAAGTCCAGCTATGGACTTCTTTAGGCTGATCATAATGACGATGTTATCATAAAGTCATGTTAATTGAATGCATTCAAACAAGCCGCGCGATAGGCCTGGTTAATCTCTATACCTAATTGTGCGTACTGGTCGCGTAACTTTGTCAAACGCTATGTAGCTAGTGTAAAGAGATGATAGATAGCGACAATCAAACTCAACAATTATTTACTTCCTGTAGATATCGTCAAGTTCTTTTTAAAACAATGCTTAGAACAATAAATCGTAGCTCAAAATGCTACCTTGCAGTGCTGTAATAACAGCCTCCTTAATAAACATTTAGATTGTCTGCTATGAAGTTGCGCAAAACGAGTTTAGCTTAATATTTTACTGTTTTATTGTAAAAAATCAATAAAAAGGTATGTAAGGGGCTATGTTACCTATGTACTCTAATTATAAATTCATGTTAAGGAATTTGTGATCAGTAAATACTGATAATATGTAGTACTGTTACATAATTATTGCATAAATAATAACCGCAATCAGTTTCTAACTATACTTGGATGAAATCATTACTACTAAGTATCTATATCCAACCCAGAATACAATCAAATGCTAATAAGATCTGTGGTGAATAAGGACTTATCCTGTAAGGACCTTTATGAGCTAAGAATATTACTGCAATGTACTATCAGCAGTACCTATACCTATCATTAGCAGTATAATATATAATAAAGCTTATTCTTTATTCTTATACTTTTTCTAGCAGTATCTTAGTGAATTACTTTTGTTAACGTCCCATCGGAAACTCTGGTTTGTCTAAAGTCTAAACCATCATCATTGACTCAAGAATATTCAGAACTTAGAACATAACAGACAAGACAGTGTCTGCGTTATAACGTAGGAAGGACAGATTCATGCGATAGTGTCGTATTGTATAGAATATACCAAAAGTAAAACATGAAAGACAAAAAGACAGTGTCTGCGTCAAAGGAAATACGGATTTATATGAGTGTTAAGATAAGATAAGAAAATTATTTATCGGACAGTAAAAGCAGTACACAGGCGAACTTAATGCTAATTCTGGTTTAAGATATTTTTTCTCAAAAAGACAATACTAGGTCACTTACATGAGAACATTCGTCGTAATTAGCATTAGTGTTGTATTGTATTGTACAAAATACAAAAAGTTGAGCATAAAAAACACAAAGACGAGTGTCTGCTTCATAACATAGGAAATATGAATTTTTGTGATAGCACTAATCAAGTGTAAATCACATAGAAATGTGGTCATCATTATTAGTTGTGATCCCAAAAGTAGCTTTTAGTGCTACACTAAAATGTTTACCAACCACACGTTATTACATACCTACTTAAGCAAATTTTTATCAAGCAACGGTAATAATTATCAACGCAACGTACCTATTAAGCATCGGTATCGGTCCGTATTCTATTTATTTATATAAAGAAATTATTTCGGAAAACTACAGTTTTTCGCTAGGAACAATAGCATACACACTTTGGGGAGTGTGTACTTAGGGTGGTAGATACATCCACGAACATGTGTGGGTAGTTCCATAGTACAGTGACCGCGTTGTAAACCTTGACGGTTCTTTACTAAAATAATTGCAGGTAGACAGCATGTCATCGGCTCTCAAAAAAAATATTTTCTTGATTAAAGACTGCATGTGCGATTTCAGAGACAAATAGGTCAAAAACTGAAGTTCCTTACTTTACAAGCATTATAGAAGCATAGGTTGGCCGTTACTCAGGAGGGTGGTAATGACGTAAACACATCGACATACCAACACCTGCTCGCGCAGATAGACCGGCAGGGAGGCGATAATGTACATCGTGTTATTGTACACACTGTTATTACGATGCCAGTTAAGCCACATGCACACTGGAGCAATTCAAACATGATCATTTACTTTTTTGTTCTGGCACTGGATACTTATACCTTGTCCTTGATACTCTATAGGGCGGATCCGACTTGGATAGGTTAGGTTATGTTAGAACATAAAAATTACGTAGTAGCGGCCGGCGCAGTGCTATTTTTTTTTTTTTTTTTTCGATAACCTCAAAGGGGCTGTCTGTTAAGTACAACTATTCATCGCTAGATAAAAATAATAATAATTGAAATATTAATCTGCGACAGTGTACATGTGCCTTTACAATTTTCCAGTGGAAAAAAGGGGCATCGTTTTAACAGTGCGTACATTAACTGGCCGTACATTAACTGGCCGTACATTAACCGGACTCGATCGGCAGTAATGCGTTTTTTGTGCGTGTACCACACGCCACTAATGAACGGGTTATTAGTGTCAAAAACCAAACGGCAAAGTACAAATAAGGTACAAATTGGTACAACTTTGTCAAAACTGAAACGTCAAAAGACACTGTCTTGCTAGGAAAAACAAGGTCCTCCTTGGTATATTTTCTCAATGCGAAAAATGATCGCATGAAATTGCTATAAAACATTCATTTCATTTTAATTGCTCCTGAACCCTTATTTTTGACACATCTTTTAGAAAAAATTATCCGAGAGGTACCTAATTTATCGATGTGTTTTAATTTAGCACCATGATGAACTACAAGGCTGGTAAAGTTTAAAAATCTGAAGCTTTTAAGCAGGTAGGCAACTTCTACACTTGATTTTGAAATGTTCGCAAAGAATGTCTTTGTTTTGTCCCATTCAAGACAAGTGATCGTAGAGATTCACAAAAAACATTTGTTTAAAAAACGTGCTTAGCCTGAATGAGGTTATGTGAAACGCACCTATGTGTGCGACTTGCAAAAACACAGTACTGAGTAAATCTACGAGTAGGTTCGGTTAAGGTTAACTCGGAAATTAAGAAATTCCTATCTTTGGCAAACACTTTAAGGGTTGCACTTTTAGGATTGGGGCCAAAAGCAGACAAGGGTCTACTTACACTATGACAAGCATTTCCTAGGCTTTTGATGTAAACACTTTATTGGATGGAAGTGTGTAACTGGCTTTCCTTACCTTGAGTATATTTCTTTTATTTAAGTATCTATGTACTATATCAGCTATCTGGTTTCCATCGTACAAGCTCTGCTTAGTTTGGGGCTAGATAGTGTTATATTTATTTTTATTTTATATATGCCTAAGCCAGCACTTATACCATCTTTGAACTTCTCGAGGTCATTGTAATCTTCACTTTCGAGTCGCGAGCGCGACTCGTTACTTACCTTTCCGATTGTAAAAAACACAGTTCGTTTATTGCACATTCGAGGGTTGACCCCTGTGCGAGTTTAAATGTGGCTAAAATTTTCACCCCGCGAGGCTGTACTTGATATAGGCACATAATTTGAGAGGGCAGGTTTGCTAAAATTGTATCAAATCTGTATGATGGAACACAGTTAAAACACTTAACCCCCGCGAGAGGCAGTTGTAAGATTGATTTTCTCTTGTGAGAACCACTACATTTCAGAGACTAGATTCACTTACCTATAGTCCACAGAGTTCCACGCGATGGAACACATTTTCGCTTTACGCCTAACCCCCGCGAGGGGTGGCTGTTAAGTTGATAGCGGTTCTCTTGCGAGAATCTATTTGATTTAGCGAGACAGTTTCACTGGAAGTTTAGAGGGTTCAACTCGATAGAACACAGTTTACAAACGCCTAACCCCCACGAGGGGCCGTTGTTAGGTTGATTGAGTTTCTCTTTTCAGATTTAACAGGAACAGGCCAGTTTCACAGGAAGTCTATAGAGTTCCATTCCATAGAACGCAGCTAATTTAAACGCCTTACCCCCGCGAGGGGTGTAGCGCGAGGGGGCTGGTAGGTTCTCAAGACCAAAAATACTTTCCTACTAATAAAGTAAGCCCTTTTACTTGAAAAACGATGGTGTGATGAACATAGTTTTAAAATAATAAAGTGGGTATTAAGAAAAAAGTTTCTTAAGATTTTTCTAGAAGTAAACGTATTTGTATGATAAACCCAAGAGAGAATATAACAAAAATTATTTCTGCTTTGGGAAGGTAGGCATAATTTTTATCAAAAACAAAATAAAATTGAATATTATTTTTACAATGCAGTAAGCTTAACCCTATAGGTAGGTATGGCCCGATGACGTCAGGTATCATACGTTTTACCCCTCTTTGTTTGTTTCCAAGTCTATGAAACCTGGAGTATGTTAAGGTATAAGACTTTAAGCAAAATGCACTGGATGCAAAATAGCAGTCAACATGAAGCAATGAACGAATAATAATATTCAATTAAGGGTTTAATAAATAACTATTCCTTCTACGATTTTGATTTAACCTCCTCAAAAAAAAACATTGTAACCTCCGAACAAAGACCCATGTTCATCACACGTATTTCGGTGGGGATCGAACCCACGATCACACAGAAGGCAGAACTACTATGAAAAATAAATATTAGTAAATTGTTTGGAAAACAATTCTAAAAATACGTTCAAACGACGCCATGCCTATTTGTTCATTTTATAGCTATGGCAGCGGTTCCGGCTTTTGCCTCAAAGAACGGCACGTATACCAACCACAGCTTATGTGCACAATAAAATGCACTGCTGAAAATAAAACTTAACTATATAAATAAACTGGATTTTTAAACTATAAGAACGTGATCCGAACGAAAAAATCGTTAAATAAAATTAATCACGTTCATTTTTTTTTATTATTATGAGGGTACTCACGGTTTTCCCTCCTTGCACTGCTCAAAGAAGAACACTTCACAAAATAAAATTAATTATTTATTCACTTTTGTAAGAACAAAGATTTAAAATATTATTAGCAACCACGGTCGTCGCAGAGATAGCTGCTGGACACGTGTTGCTTCGACGGAAAACAAAACGCCAATGAGTTCAAAATGGCGCTGCATATTTTACGAAGTAAAATTGCGCGCGGCTGCCAGGTGGCGCCACTTGACCGGACGTTGGCTGTATAAAAGTATGAAAACTGGTAAAATTTCGACGGAAGCGGATGTCGCCTTCTCAATATAAAGCTTTTATTGAGCGTTCAGGATATAATACTGAATGAGAAGTGCCATCTCTTGGCAAATAGAATTTTATTTTAGCACTGTTTATTTTATTAAGTTTAGAACCATGTCACGATAGCTTTAAGGTTTATTATCAATTAAATTATTTTTTGGTTTTAGGTTCTTTTTAACGTTTTTTTTCGACCAATCATAACTTTTATTTCTATGTGTGTTTGTTTTTACGTGTATGAGTTTGGCGACACTGGTTCTCTTAGTAATAAGTCATCATGTTCTCTCTACTTTGCGTAAGCAAAAGCGTGTTTGGTGCTCTGTGATTTAATCAGTATGTAAGTAATTCGTATTTAAATATAATTCACAACAACAGTTTACCAAAAAAAAATACCGAGCGAAGCTCGGGCACCAACGGCTAGTATATAGTATATATACAAGATTTTCTCGTTTAAAGGTATAAGATAAACATAAAAATAAAAAACAAACAAATATTACTACTGCAGAAGCCCTGACTTGCACGATTTTAGGCTCATGGAAAGTGGATGGATTTTAGCCGTCTAGCGTCTCGGGGAAAACACCAGATAGGCACCAGAGTCACTCTATATCTATAGAGAGTTTAGGATTACCACAGTTTACAAGATAGTCACAAAATAATAGTTCTAGTTATAAGCTAGGAATTCGCGGTATTACGCCGTGCGTGAGTGAACGGGCGTGCTCTCAGTGAGAGGCGAAGTAGTAGGTACACTGCGGGTCGCAGCGCCTTAAGCCGGCTGTAAGTACACATGGGGCCAAGGTGTTGGGCCAACGTGTAGAGAGATAACTGGCGGTATGTTGGCTTAATTGGTCTAGTTGGCGCCAACATTGGCAGGCCATCCGAATAGTGTCGGTTTTTTGTGCACACATCAAAGGATCTTGGCGCGCTCCGCAAACAGCGTTCACACGTTGGTGTCTTGTTCAGTTCGTTGTTACTCGTCAGCGGAGACAGTATCGTTGCGCGTGAGTGAAATTTACGTTCCCATGTTCCGATAGCGATGGCGGCGCCGGTGTGGATAAGCAATGAGGTTTTACAATTCATAGAATTGTATCGACATGAAGGAATAATTTGGAATCCAAAAAAAACCATCCACCACCTTCTTTTGCGCCATTTCTTCACCTGTATGTAAGTTTGTATGTAAGCTTGCTTGTATGTAACCGACCCCTTTGAGCTCGATTTTGTCCTACTTTGAACGATCAGATTTTATTCAAACTTTGCACACTGTCTGTCACCTGTGACAATGCATTAATATGAAAAAAAATTAAAAAAAAACAACTAAAAAGTAAAAAAAAAATATGGTTAAAAACTAAAAAAAAAACGCTTTTATAACTAATTGAACTAAAAAGGTAAAAATATAACTGTAATAATCAATTGAAAAATTTATATTATTGTACAAAAAGCGTGGGGGGCTTGATTTTGATTGTTGTAAATATTTTATCAATAGTTTATTATATCTGAAGTTATTATAAAAAG
Organism: Thera britannica; assembly: GCA_939531255.2. Classification (NCBI taxonomy): domain Eukaryota; kingdom Metazoa; phylum Arthropoda; class Insecta; order Lepidoptera; family Geometridae; genus Thera; species Thera britannica. The sequence goes on from OW618045.2 coordinate 7,325,369, forward strand.
CACCCCGCGCTTTTTGTATAATAATATAAATTCAATTGATTATTACAGTTTTATTTTTAACTTTTTATTTCAATTAGTTATAAAAGCGTTTTTTTTTAGTTTTTTAAACTATAATTTATTGCCATTATAGTTCTATAATTTTGCTTTCTGCTAGTAAGGTTTGTACATTTTTTTTAATGTAAAGGATAGACAAACGAGCTTACGGCCCACCTGACGGTAAGCGGTCACCGTCTCGCCCATAGACACCAACAACACCAAGGGTGCTAGGGTACATTGAGGTTTCCTATGGATAGGTAATTCGGTTTCTCGTCTGTTTTTTCTTTTATAGAGTTTGTTTGTTTTGGGGGGTTCTGGTCGTACTCCTAAAATAGTGTAGGTAATTTTAATTTATTTATATAAGTTGATATTGTTATTTAATCTTAAGTTTGTGTATTCATTTTCAGAAATTACTCAGAAGAGACGTTATTTTAAAAAATCTAAAATTTTATCGCCATCTGTTGCTGAGTAATCGAACTCACGAAATAGTGTCACGGAGAACGCCATCTATTGATCTTCTACGTAAGCACTCGAGACAAAAGTTCCGGATATATAATTAAAAATTCTTTATTTAGACAATTATGGAGTCCATGGTGTTAGTAACAAAACCAGAAAAAGTGGGATGAGTCTCTATACCAGAGGAAAATTTTGTTTTTCAACAATCGCTTATAAGATACTGTTGCTACTCCCGCGCAGTCTACATAGCAGCGACGCTGTCTTTTTGCGCCAAATGGCGTCGAATGTGTCTGTGCGCATCGTGGTGAACATACCGGACGCGCTGCAGTAGCGCGGAAGCCGCAACAGTGCTCTAAATGCGTTATATCTTATACCTTTAAACGAGAAAATCTTGTATATATATATATATATATATATTTAGGATCTCGGAAATTGAGCCAACGATTTTCATGAAATTAAGTATACAGAGGGTTTCCGGGGCGATAAATCGATCTAGCTAGGTTTCATTTTCAGAAAAGACTGGGGTTGAAAGTTATATAAATAATAAAAAAATTAGCGCCATCTCTTGCCGAGTAGTCGAAATCACGAATTAGTGTCACGGAGAACGCCATCTATTGAACTTCTACGTAAACATTCGACGCAAAAGTTCCGGAGATTTTCATAAAAATTAGTACCTATACAGAAGGTTTTTGGGGCGATTAATCGATTAATATAGCTGAGATAATTTTTAGAAAATCTTTTTTTATTGTTTTTAATAATCAACTTTATACAGGGTTATTCATTATTAACTGCAAATACTCAGGAATTAGGTTCAACAAATAGAATAAAAAATATTTCTGAAATTATTTTTTTTAAATTTGATCAAAAATTTTTTCAAGTTTTTGTATTAAAATTTTATTTTTATTAATTTCTTTACGGCTATTGCATAATGATTGCCACGGAGAACAGGACGATGACCCACCCAGGCGGTGACTGAACGCAGAGTGTCACTCACGGCGCGCGGGCGCGGATCAAAGGTCAAAATAGGTCAGGCGCCAATGATTCCTTTATCGATTTTCTCGGGATTTTCATAACAAAACTTAAAAAAAATCATTTCATAAATATTTTTTATTTTATTTGTTGAACCTAATTCCCGAGTATTTGCAGCTAATAATGAATAACCCTGTATATTAATCAACTTATACATAAGCTTATTTTAGCTATTCCAGCAGGTGGCGCTGTTAGTAAGATCGAAAAATATTATTAACACATTCGCGTGCAGAACGTATGGATACGTAAAAAAATCGAGATACGATGCCGCACAACGCATCGATACGTCAAATTTTGTGTTTCTCTATCATCCAGAACGTAAGGAAACGTCCGTTTCTCATATAATGCTCCTATAGTGACGTCACAGTGCCACAACATATCAAAATTTTGATTTCGTAGTGTCACACAGCATCGACATTTTAAGCGTTTTGTGGGTGCTTCTCACACATACAAAGACACCTACTCACAAACGCAGAACGTGCATAGACGTCAACTGGAGTATGCGCCGCCATACTGTCAGTCGGGCTGTGCACCGTTACGCGACGCACGTGTACAGTGAAGTAAGCTCCCGAGTTACGAAACTTTTAAATCGTAAGTTATCACATAATATTTTGTACTGGATTTAAATAATAGTGTTTATTATATAGAATACAATAATTATTTTCATGTTTGAGCAACCTGAGTAGTTTTATTTTAGTTCTTATTATAGAAATTCCATTGTTTTAGATGAACAAAACAAAGCGAGTGAGAAGAAAGAAAACTAATAAAAAAGGTGACAAAACAAGCAAGGATCCATCAGAACCATGTTCTTCGGGCATAACAATGGAAAAAAGAGCACGAAACCACTCAAAAATGAAAATATTTGAGCCAACTTCCTCTGGTGGTACTTCGCCGGACCCCTATGCTACTGATGGTTCTGTTTCCGATGTTGATTATGATCCAGCGGGTGACCAAAAGGACCAACATGATTGGAGTTCTGAGCACTATAGTAGCGATGAAACCAGGTCTAATTACTCGGAAAATGAAAACTATAGCGAAGAACAAGAAGAAAGTAATATAAGTAGTGATGAAAGTATTTTTGATACCCATAAAAATAAGCGAAAGCGCAATAGTTCCACGAGTGCTAAGAGTCAACACAAAAAAAGGAAAGTTACCGACGATGAAGATGCTGACACTATCTCTATTAATTCATCTACCCTTATAAATAATATTGGTGACGTTTCAAGCTTTTCTTCATTGCTCACACCATCCTTACCACCCAAGATGAACTCTGATAGCTGCGAAGGCAGCCAACAACGTGGAGCGCCACTCTTGTCTATGATGCCGGAGAATCTTGCGGCCCCTGAAGATATCCCACGTGGAGAGGCGCCGACCTTGCCTCCAAATCCAGACCTTGAGGATCCAGAAGGCAACCCACATCGCGAGGTACCTCCCTCGCCTCAGAATCCAGACCCCGAGGACCCTGAAGGTAACCCATATCGCGTGATGCCGCCTTTGCTTCAGACTCCAGACCCCGAAGACCCTGAATGCAACCCATATCACGTGGTGCCACCCTCGTCTCAGAACCCCGACCCTGAGGACCCTGAAGGTAACCCACATTGCATAGTGCCGCCCTCGCCTCATAAACCAAACCCTGAAGGTAACCCACATTGCATAGTGCCACCCTCACCTCAGAAACCAGACCCTGAAGATCCCGAAGGCAATTCACACTGCGGAGCACCATCATCGCCTCAGAATATAGACCCTAAGAACCCCGAAGACAACTCATATTGCGGGATTCCGTTTTTGCCTCAGACTCGAGACTACGAAGACCTTGAAGGTAGCCCACATAGCGAGGTGCCGCCCTCGCCACGGATACTAGTACCTGCGAGCCCCGAAGGCAACCTACATCGTGGGGTGTCACCCTCGCCTCAGATAGTAGTATCTGCGAGCCCCGAAAGCAGCCCACATCGCGAGGCGCCGCCTCTGATATCAGATCTTGTGAGCCCTGAAAGGGATCCATCCGTTGAAGCCTCGCCCCGACAGGAATCAGCATGGGAAGAAACAATTGCAGAAATTCCGTTTTTTGAATTTGATGAGATTTCTGCAGGAGTTCAATTTGAAATTGGCCCCAATTCATCAGTTGAACAAGTATTTGGTAAGTTATTACCGCCAAACATTATAGACTACATAGTTGAGAAAACGAATGCTTATGGGCAAGCACTATGTTCAAAAAGAAGACCAACTAGAAAGAACAACTATAATTTCAGAGATACGAATCGGCAAGAAATGCTCAAATTTCTTGGATTATGTCTTTTGATGGGACAGGTTAACGTTCCGCAAAAACGGAAACTTTTCACGCGTAGTGATCCTTTGTATTATCATCCTATATTTCAATATTCGATGTCAGGCCGACGATTTGAGCAACTATTAAACTGTGTGTATGTGGCCGAACTCAATTCAAAAGGCAAAGAAAAGATTACCCAATTTATTGAAACTTTATCGAGACATTTCCAGGAATGTTACAAACCTAACAGAGAACTTAGTTTAGACGAATCATTGTTGCTGTTCAGGGGACGAGTGATTTTCAGACAATACATTAAAAACAAAAAAGCCAAATATGGCATCAAATTTTACGAACTGACGTCTGACGATGGATATATGTTAAATATTACCATGTACACTGGCAAAGACACAGATAGCGAAACAATAAGAGGAAAAAAGACTGAAAAGATAGTTATGACGCTAATGCAACCATATTTATTAAAAGGACATTGGCTGTTTATGGACAACTACTACAATTCCGTGGAGCTTTCACAAAAACTTCTCAACTTAAAAACCCACACAACTGGAACATTACGTGCTAACCGTAAAAGCAACCCCAAGGAATTGATTAAAAAAAAACTGAAAAAAAATCAACATGTATGGGTTCGCAAAAACAAAGTTTATGTCTCCAAATGGGTAGACAAGCGGCCTGTACTTATGATAAATACTGCAAGCCATCCAAAACTTGTAACAGTCTCAAACCGCTATGGTAAAACCAGCACGAAACCAGAAGAAGTATCGCTATACAACATGCATATGTCCGGAATAGACCGAGCGGACCAGATGGTTTCATATTATTCGTCGCCAAGAAAAACCATTAAATGGTACAAAAAAGTGTTCTTTCACTTACTGGATTTAACAGTTTGGAACAGCTTCTTTCTTTACAGAAAATATTGCCAAGATAAATGTGATTTTCTGAGTTACCGCGAAGAATTGATAAGAAGTCTTATCAATATACCAAAAACGACAAAAATTGAACAGGTCATGTCTCAATTAAATAAAAATGATAATAGACAACAAGAAAGAAGGGAGTTCATTCTTCCTCCAATCACAAATTCACAGGGAAACGGTGGTCATTGGCCAGAAAAAATACCCGTTCGTGAAGGCTCCAAAAAAAAATCAAATTATATGAAGTGCAGAATGTGTACTAAAAATAAAATAAGGCGAGAAACGGGACTGAGGTGCAAAGGATGTGAAGAAAAGCCACCCCTATGTGCTTTGTGCTTCGAAGAATGGCATAGCCAGGTTTGAAAGATACAAAAAGAGCTGAGGTATAACCCAGCACAGATGTTCAAATCAGAAGACTGATTATTACGATCTCTATATTTTATAGGGAAACCCAAAGTAAAAACTAAGTCAAAGCTTAAGTCATTATCTTAAGGCTAGTTATACTATTGATAATAAGTAAAAGTAAAAGCAATGTGACCTTGAGTTAAATTACATCACAAGACTGATTTTTTTCCTGGTTTGCATAGAAGTTTTTTGTTTTATTTGTTGTGTTAGTTTCAGAAAGGTTTTTTTTAATTATGTTGATTTTGTCAAAAAAAAACACTTTATTTAAACAATATTAATATGATTAATATTACAAAAATTGTGATATTACTTTCAAAAAACTAGTTATAAGTAAATACAAAAGAGCAGTTGCTTTGTATTTTTTTATCTCTTTCTTTATTTCAATAATAATAAATACATACATACGTAAGACAGTGTTTGTTTTAATGTTTTACAGTCAATGTTGCGTGAAATATTATAGATTAGATGAGACAAAATGAAGCAAAAAGTATCCATGCATCGACGTTATGACACGTTGCGAATAATATATCAAGTAAGGTAAGATAAAATGAAGCGGGACGTTTCTTTACGTCGACGTAATCAGAAGTTGCGCAAGAGATAATAGTTAAAAAAAGACGTTATGGGGTACAACGTATTCATACGTCGACGTAATCAGACGTTGCGTATAATATATAGGTAACGAAAGATAAAATGCAGCACAACGTATTAATACGTTGACGTAATCAGACGTTGCGTGTAATATGATAGGTAACGAAAGTTAAAATGCAGCACAACGTGTTAATACGTCGACGTAATCAGACGTTGCGTGTAATATGATAGGTAACGACAGGTAAAATGCAGCACAACGTGTTAATACGTCAACGTAATGATACGTTGCGAGTAATATAACAGGTTTCGAAAGATTAAATGTGGCACAACGTCTCCATACGTCGACGTAGTAAGACGTTGCGTGTAGTATAATAGATTAGGAAATATATAATGTTACAGAACGTATATGTACGTCGACGTACGGATATGTTTTGTATAACTTAATACGTTTTTAAGGATAAAATGTGGCAGAACGTAACTGCACGTCGACGTATCGTGACGTTGTGTTTAATTAAAGAGGCTGAAAAATGATTAAATGTTGCGCAACGTCACCATACGTCGACGTATAATGTCGTTCTAATCATAGTTGATTACTCAAATAAATAAAGGTACTAAAGAACGTTTTTAAACGTCAAAATAAATGTATGGGAGAAAACAGTGCTCCATCAGAAGTTTCGAAAAAGTGAGCACCGCGCGCGAACGTGTTAAAAAACCGAGCAAAGCTCGGGCATACCAGCTCGTAATATTTAACCCGCAAAGCATTGTGAGTCTTTTGGGTATAGCTGGTCCACAGACTCGCAGAGTATAGCGAAGTACAGTATGCCTTGAATAGAGTAATTTTCACTGCATCTGTACAACGCGCAAATCTGCGTGCCAGCATATTCCCTCGGACTGACAATGATCTGCGTTCCCTTTCCATGTCAGCATCATCTCTAAGGTCTTCGGTAACCAGATGTCTTAAATATATAGGTAAATCAGGGATCCCCAAACTTTTTTGGACAAGTGACCCCTTTTTCCAAAATGAACAGTTACCTCAGACCCCCATCGCCAAATTACCAATTTTAAGATCAACCCCCTTATTCACAATGGTCCGCTAAATTAAAACAGCTGCTACAGTGTGTTATTTTTCACAGGTCTCTCTCGAGTTCAATAGAAGGAGACAGAGTGAGAATTAGCGATGCTTTAAGTTAGCAGACTATTATGAATAAGGGGGCGTATCTTTAGTTTTTTCCTATTGATACAAAATAGCTAGATACTAAAGTATCAATTGGAAAACTTTGCACTTGGTTAAGTGAGTTAAGTTGACTTCATTTTCTCATCAAAATCTAACACAATAAACGTACCTACTTTGTACGAACTTGAGACTTTACATCACTACAACAATGGTATTTCCTACAAAAATATTGATTATTCTTAGTACACGTAACACAACATAAACAATAGAGTACCTACCTACCTATCTTGAAAGTTTGAAATAAGAACTTGTGTTAATTTAATAGGGGTCAATTTTTAGACCTCGTCGACTCCCGAAATCTGTTTTCGATTATGTCGAGCCCTAGAAAACCAATATCGACCCCAAGGGGTCGATATCGACCACTTTGGGAATCCCTGATTTAAATTGATGCACTCTTACAAGTGGCAATCCGTTCAGTAACACAGGTGGAACAAACATAGAACATTTGGCACTAGCCTTAAAAACCATGACCTCCGACTTTTTCACATTATAACTGAGCCCGTGAGCAGTCACAATAACAAACGACTCACACACTGCGATGAGCTTTCGAAGTGCACTGATCGATGGAGAGAGCAGCACCATATCATCGGCGTAGCTGAGGTTGTTTACACACACATCGTTAATGAAGCAGCCCACATGCATGCTGCTCAGTCTCTCGATCAGCTCATTCACGTACAGGCAAAAGAGCGAGGGCGAGCTCAACCCCTCCTGCCGCACCCCGCACTCCAGCCTAGATGACTCCGAAAACTCACCTGCCCATCTCGCACGGTTTATCTGGTTTAGGCACCAAAACCGAAAAATCGAAACCAGCTCTGGTGCCCGTGTCCTTAAGCTTCTGCCACTGAATATCGTAGGAGACACGGTCAAAGGCTTTATATAGGTCCAGGAAACACGCATAGACTGGAGTCTGTCTATACGTATAATACTTTACAGTGTGCTTAAGACTGAAAATGGCAGCCTCGGTTGAAAGACTGGGCCTAAACTCAAACTGAGCATCAGGTAACCTAAGATGCTAACTCAAATAAGTGTTAAGCACACTGTCAAATACCATCGCCACAACCGCAGCCAATGATATGGGTATAGAGTTTGATTTATCTGAGACATCCCCAGTCTTATTCTTAACAATGGGTATCACCAGAGTTTGCATCAAGTTATGAGGTAAGTACGAATGACTTATACAAATATTTAAAAATAATGCTAGTACTCGCGGAAGATGAAAACCACCATGCCTCAGATGTTCGATGCTGAGCTCGTTATGCCCCGGAGACTTTCCTGCTGACTCCAGACATAAAAGATTTTCATGAAATTTAGTAAGTATACAGAAAGTTTCGGGGGCAATAAATCGATCTACCTATAAAGATAAGATTTTTTTTAGTGTTTAATAATCAACTAAAACAGAAACTTATTTTAGCTATTCCAGCAGAGGGCGCTGTTAGTAAGATCGAAAAATATTATTAATATATTTCATCATTTCATCACCTACGTATTTAAATATAATGTCTAAAAAAACAATTTACAAAAAAGAAATACCAGCTCGTCTCTAAACACGGCAAACTATAATCTACGCATTCCGACGCCATCTTCTTCTTTTTCACTAGTGATGTGTCGCTTGGTCTCAGTAAGGATGTCCTTTTCCCAAAACCGGCAAAACTAAGAATATGGCTTTTCTCCAGTGTGAACTCGCATGTGAGATTTTAAATTACATTTATGAGCGAATGTCTTGTCACATTTATTGCAGGAATATGGTTTTTCCCCAGTGTGAATTTGCATGTGAGTTGCTAAATTACTTTTTTGAGAGAATGTTTTTTCACATCTATTGCAGGAATATGGCTTTTCTCCAGTGTGAATTCGCATGTGACTTGTTAAATTATGTTTATGATTAAATGTCTTTTCACATCTATTGCAGGAATATGGCTTTTCCCCAGTGTGAATTTGCATGTGACTTGTTAAACTACGTTTTTGAGCGAATGACTTTTCACATCTATTGCAGGAATATGGCTTTTCTCCAGTGTGAATTCGCATGTGAGTTGCTAAATTATCTTTTCGAGAGAATGTTTTTTCACATCTATTGCAGGAATATGACTTTTCCCCAGTGTGAATTCGCATGTGACTTGTTAAATTATGTTTTTGATTATATGTCTTTTCACATCTATTGCAGGAATATGGCTTTTCCCCATTGTGAATTTGCATGTGACTTGTTAAAATACATTTTAGAGCGAATGACTTTTCACATCTATTACATGAATATGGCTTTTCTCCAGTGTGAATTCGCACGTGATTTATTAAATTATGTTTTTGAGTAAATGTCTTTTCACACCTATTGCAGGAATATGGCTTTTCCCCAGTGTGAATTTGCATGTGTCTTGTTAAATTAAATTTTAGAGCGAATGTCTTTTCACATCTATTGCAGGAATATGGCTTTTCGCCAGCATGAATATGCATATGTACTTTTAAATCATCATTTGTATTAAATCTCTTATCACACTTGTCACATGAATATTTTTTTACTCTGGTGTGAATCTTTAAATGTACCACCAAGTTCAATTTTTTTTTGAATATTTTGTTACATACATCACATATGAAACACGAATTTATATTATTGATATGAATACTACTACTTTCTCGAACAGCATCTGTTTCATTTGAATCATCATTGACTTTTACATCTATGGGAGACTCTACCTTGAACTCCTCAATGTCAATTTCTTCGTGTTCAAGGGTTTCTTCTTCTATTTCTTCTTTGTACTCAAGTATTTGTTCATCTTTTACAAGTACAGGAGTGCTTGACGCATTTGTTAAACCACTAAGAGATAAGTGCACTGTTGGAGTCAAGGTTAAGTTCAGTATTACATTCTGAGGATGCACTCTCAGTGCATTGTGTGTTACCTGAAACAACAGACAGCATCATGGTATAATAAACTTTGCAATATATAGAACTAGTGGCTGCCCGCGGCTTCACCCCCGCGTTAGTGATGATTGCTACTAACAAACTTTAAGGCGTTTTCCCGTTTTGGAAGCAATATTTTTTGTTCCTACATTTTTTAAGGAGGAGGTAAATAATATTCTTATGTGCTAATCCGGATTAAGACTTATAGTTGCCAAATTAAATCCACATTGATCCAGTAGTTGTGTTGCTGGTAATTGGCAACACTGAGTCACAGGCAGCGGCTGATTAGCCTGTTCCACTCTATTAGGGTGGTACTGTGAGGAACAAAAATACTCCTAACTCAAAACAATTCAATGGGAAACCAATAGCACACTAGCAATCAGTATGGAACTGTATGGATTAGGGCGTGTAAAAACCGGGTTGTTTAAAAAAACCGGTTATCTCGGTTTTTTATTTAAAATAACCGATTAATCGGTTAATCGGTTATTTTTTCCAGTTTTTCATATGGGTGTCTTAGGATGAAATAAAACCATATTTTTTTATAAAAATGAACTTATTATTTGAATAAGCAAGCACCAATTAAATTAGCTTGTTAAATTTTAAAATATTTTAATGTACAGAACTCACGCATCATCCTAAATAAAGTTGTAAAATTCAACAACATGATAATAGTTGATAATTATAAGTCCTAATAGTTACTCAATTTTTATTAACACAAAGAAACTTGCAAAATACACAAGAAACAGCTGAGCTATCTGCAGACCGTTACAAACGATCTAGAGATAGCTCAACTGGTCCAACCGGTCCAAATCAGTGCCAGACGGAAGAATCTCCAAGACGCCAGTGGCATTGCCACGCTAAATAGCTAATGCTAATGCGATGCACCAAATACCCACCAGCCCTTGGGTCACGCATCGCTTCGATCAGACACCTAGGCAAAATTTTGAAGACCCGCAAGGCCTTGGTTCTCCACGGACCCAGAGTCTCAATCCCAAGAGGAGCAAATAAGTAGGCTCTGTCGAGACCTGCATATTTAAGCTTCTTGAGATCCTCGGCCAGATCTGCCGCCGCGCCAGCCACAACGGATATCCTTGCCAAATAAGAAGGCGCAAATGTGTCGAAACACGTAGCGTCCCACACAATGGGCCTCTCCAACTCCCAAGGAGCAAGCGTCATACCATCGTCTCGCAACGGACCATTCGGTTCGGGAACGGCTGGTACGTTGACGGTGGTAAAAGTCCGCCTGATGATGTCGTTAAAGCTGGCATGACGAGATATCCGACCGGCGGCCTTATAACACGATAAACTGTGGCGAGTAACGCACTGGCACTGATGAGGTGCGTAGCACAGTGAACCGAACCGTAGGCCAGTTGAATACAGAACGTTACGGGATCCATTAAAGTCCCAGTGTTATATGAAGGAAGCGCTTGTAACCAATGCCCTGACTCCAATTTAGAAAAAACTGGAAGACGAGCACTATTTGCGGAGATATAAGCCTAGAACACGTAACAGACAATTCGTGTTATTTTATAAAGTAATACACATACACAATATTACTTATGGCTCGCAGACTTGGTCTTTGAAGTCCAAACTCAAGGTTTGACAGCAGGCGATGGAGCGCAGCATTCTTTGGGTAAAATTAATTGACCGTATTCGAAATACCACACTGCGCTTCAAGACTAAAACCACTGACGTAGAGGAAAAAGCTGCAAGGCTGAAGTAGGACTGGGCCGGCCACGTCTGCCGCATGCCTGACGCACTGTGGGCCTAAATCTCCACATTGTGGAGCCCTGAAACAGCGAGGAGGCGTCGCGGTAGACTACGCAGGCGATGGTGGGACAAACTGGACGCTTTTGAGAGAGACTGGCAATTGATGACACAAGATAGTGTAGAGTGGCGGGATCGGGGGGCGATCTTTGTCCAATAATGAGGCATTTTTGCAATTTTAATGTATTATGTTGTATTATAATTAGGTGGATTACTATAGGCGTTCTAAATAAAGTTTGCAAGGTGTAGTTTTAAATAAATTGGCATATTTTACTCATAAAAAAAATAACCGAAAATCGGTTATTTTGGATGGAAAAACCCGATTAAAAACCGACCTAAAATCAGTCGGTTAATCGGTTTTTCGATTAATCGGTTAATCGGTTTACATGCCCTAGTATGGATGTATTAACAAAAACAAAACCAAATTGATGGTGGTCCACGGCTTCGCCACCATCAATCGCTCCGATGCACTGATAAAATATGAAACTGTCAATCAATTTATGTATCTCGGATATATCTTATACCTTTAAACGGGAAATCTTGTATATATATAAATATATTTAGGATCTCGGAAACTGCACCAACGATTTTCACGAAATTTAGTATACAGGGGTTTTTTGGGGGCGATAAATCGATCTAGCTAGGATTCATTTTTAGAAAATGACGAGAAGTTGGTGTTTTGCAAAAATCAAACATAAACTCAATATACGACTGTTCCTGCCATCTATTGGCGATTGTGAGCAACTAACTGCAAGCTAGATGGCGTTGTTAATTAAAAATAAGCCAATAAAGATACGACTCTTCCTGACATCTATTGGAAAATAATAATACTATTTTTTTTAAACCCGAGCGAAGCTCGGTCATATCGGCTCATCAGTCATAATTCATTACAATCAAAGGACACATTGAAACAGAGGCCCTAAATGCATAGGTATAGATGCCAAAACAGCCATGACACAACTACAGAAGAGATGAAAGCGCAGAGGCGTCTCTAGCTCATGTAGCGCCCGTGTGCAAACATTACCCAAGCGCCCCCTAGTAAGTGCGCGTTCAAAATGGAATGGATACATAAGTACAAGTAACAGCACATCAAGTTACAACAAACTGTCAAATTTCCCCAATGGGTAATTAACTCTATTGCTTGGAGATTTTTAAGAAGAAATAAGTTTGGTTACCACAATGTCCTGTTGACTATATTCAGAATTATTATGCAAGGTGTTCTGGTGTAAACCCTAACAAGCCAGGTTTAAAAAAAATCAACGCACAGCCTAAGCCGTAAGTTCTAGAAGCATGAAACTTGGAGGGTGTGTTTCTATTATAGCTTAGAAATGCATTTAGAAAGAAAATTTGAAAATTCTTTCTTTATGAGGAGAAAAAAGGGGTGCCGAGTGCCAGCTGCACTCGTCGGCCCCTATGATGTTATTCATCAAATATTAGAAGAGCTCAAGATGCTATACAAAATCTATGCAGAGCGGAGCTTTTTTTACGTTGGTCATTGAAAGTGCGGCGCCCGGCCAACGCGCCCGCCAAGTTGAGCTCCTTAGCGGTCCTAAGGGGTGCCGAACGCAGAGCGGAGCGCTTTTTACGTTGGTCATTGAAAGTGCGGCGCCTGGCCAATGCGCCCACCAAGTTGAGCTCCGTAGCGGTCCTAGGGGGCGCCGAACGCAGAGCGGAACCCTTTTTACGTTGGTCATTGAAAGTGCGGCGTCCGGCCAACGCGCCTGCTGATAGTGGCCGAGCGCCCCGCCGCGCCCCCTAGGAACGCTGCGCCCGTGTGCACCGCACACCCTGCACAATAGGTAAAGACGCCGCTGTAAGCGCAGCAACATCATTTGTAAAAACAATACATGTAGTTCATACTCTCGTGTTTTCTATTTTATTTTGAAACATGGATCCTTTAGGCCACTGACAGACAACAAATAGACGCGTATGAGATGTGGTACTGGCGACGTTTACTGCGGATAGCCTGGACAGCCCATAATTAATGTATCAGTACCTACTCAACCAACTAAAGCTTTTTGAAATAATTTGCCAACATTGCCTGCAGAAATATCAATTATTTTTATTGAAATTCACTTTAAAGAAGCATAACTTTGAAAATCTAAACAAGTTCAAATTGAAATCCTCACAAGCGGAGTCTAAACATACTTTATCCTTGACACTTTTGATGTGTGTAGATTGCCACCTGGATTTACGTATGGGTTACTTTAAACACCGAAAATTAAACAGGAATGGAAAAAAAGCTAAGCATACAAAACCGTGGGCAGCCACTAATCTATTATTAGTGGGTTAGCCTACCGAGTATAGGGCTTCACTTTACCTCATTGTTGATTTGTAGCAGATCTTGTAGTATTCTGTTGGATGTGCAAGCCATCTCGGAGAACATGTGGAACCTTTGCAGCAGCCGGTGACAGACATAGCATACTGTGCTAGGCATGCCATACTCTGTTTCTATGTCCGACTGGAATATTACACAAATAGGAAAATGACATAATACTCTCATAATCTACCTTTGTAGTAGCCAATACATAGTGCAAGCTCTGCTTAGTTTGGGGCTAGATAGTATTGTGTATATTGCCCAAAATAGTTATTAATTTTGATATGATCAGCAGCTCACGACTGTCTATAGTACCTACGTCGTAATGGTTAGAAACGTACCTCGGTGTTAGTAAGTTTTTGGTAAACCTTGTAGATCCTGCTAAGGTCCATTAGCTTTATATCGCCGACCAGACAGACTCTGCACAAAGCCATGGCGTGGCGTCTTTCAAACACGGCAGTACTGTACTATCGTAGCACCGACGCTATCACTACACTAATTATTTTTTTCTTTTTAGCAAATCTCAGTTAAAAACTTACAAAATAAACAAAACTTAACAAAAGCATAGATAAGGTTAGCCTCAACAAAGTACTCTGTGGTTAGCATTACGGATGTAAGCCGCGGACGTCGGACGTGTCCGATAGTATAGTTTGCACACTTCAGTGTACATTCATTAGCTAGTTAAATATCTATCAGTCGCGGCTGACAGCCGCGACTGATACTACACTACTGATAGTATCTAGATAATGAATGTACACTGAAGTGTGCAAACTATCGGATGTAAGCCGCGGACGTCGGACGCGTCCGATGGTGTGCACACTTCAGTGTACATTCATTATCTAGATATCTATCAGTCGCGGCTGTCAGCCGCGTCCGTCGGACGCGTCCGCCTAATATGTTTTCGGAGGCGAAAACATATTATGTAGCCTGTAACTTATTTGAAACCTACAAATTGGAGATAGGCGGCGCTTACGCTTTGACTATTGGACGCTGTATTGACTCCCTACACCTAGTCACCAAGTAGTTTTAGTTCGGGTAAGCTCCGCTTGGCGCCACCGTCGCTTACGTAGAGCGAGTCGCTCGGACGGGTTCCTCAGTTGGCGTTTGACTTTCGTTGCGACTGGTTGGATGCAAGTAAACGACGAGGTCGTTCGAAATTTATTTTTCATAGTAAAATATAAGAAGTGCAACTCAAGTCAAACTGTAAGTAAATTAATTTAATATTGCAGTGAAGACTACCTTATATAAAAAATTTTAATTTGCATGGTAAAATTGAAGTGCAACTCAAGTCAAAACTGTAAGTAACAGCATTTAATATTGCAGTGAAGACTACCCTAAATTAAAATTTTAATTTTTATTGCTTCTCGTTTTAGTGAAACTATGAGTGACGACGAAGCACAGGAAATTGGCTCCCCAGTTCCAGGAACGAGTGGCGTGGGAAGAAAAATTAACTACAAGCGACCACGGCGGGTGTACAGTAGTAGTGATGACGATGGTGATAATGAAGATACCACTGTTTCACCAACGCCAAAACGTGCTTGTGCGAGGGATGACATGTCCGATCAGAGGTTGGATTATCTACAAAAACAGGTTAGCGAGCTAAAATATCTGTTGACTAGAAATTACCATGACGTGCCCAGACCTACGACCGATAATGACGGTCTGCTTGATAGCTTGAAAGATGATGATTCAGTAGCCTCGTGTCTGATTAAACCTGATGAACCTGATTTTGGATGGGACGATTGCACGACGTCAGAGGCTGTTAAGCGCACTGCTGATTCAAAGCTTAGTTACCTGCGTAAAATTCAACTTTTTGATAGCACAGAGTGGAATAGCATCCGTTACGCGGAGGCTCAGAAGAAATACATTTCCTCGCCGGCATTTACCAATCTGGCACTGAATGATGAACTTTTGGCATTTGAAACCAAATTCTGCCAGTCGAGGTCACTTGATCAAAGTTTCGGAGCCCTGACTAATATGTTGATTACACAAAAGGAAGCTTTGCAGACGGCACTGAAAGATTTGCTAGCATGGAGTGCCGCTGGCGACACGTGCCTAACAAAGGCTTCGTTGACTACCAAGGTTCATGAGCTGTTTTCTAAAACTTGTCCTTACATGTCCGTGTCCAAAGATATTTTGCAGTTAGTATGCGGAAGACGTGCGAATATAATTGAGCACCGAAGAGAAAACGCCTTGTCCGCTGTCAGGGACAAGTATAACAAGGCTATTTTACGAAAAATACCTCCTAGCTGTGAGAATGTTTTTCAAGCGAAGGAGTTCAGTGAGGCTGTGATCAAGCTTGGAGGTGGCTCTAAAGTATTTCGCAGACCGTTCCTACCTGCCGAGGGTAGCCAGGTCACACACAACCGGTCGTACGTGCCTACCGAACGTAACCAGACCGCACCAAGGCGGCCAACTGACCCCGCGGTGTCCTTTCGAGGGTATAACCAGCCTAACCGAAACCAGCAAGCTACCGCTTCTGGAAAAGGAAAGTCATTCGCAGGAAAACGTCCGTATTCCAATGCAAAAAATAAGCATAACCAAAGACAAAGAAACGACCGCAGTGACAATCAACGAAGACAATGACTATGCCGTGACTTTCAAAGCCGGTCAACTGCGCCATTACCATCATACCTGGCAAACCATGGGTGCTCCAGTCCATATCATAAAAATAATACAAGGTTATCGAATACCATTTTTAGAGAAGCCACCTTTACGACTTGTTTACAAAAATCAAGCTCAAATGCGGTCATCACCAGAGCTAGGCGAAGAGATACGGCAAATGTTGGCAGATTCAGTGATCGAAGTAGCTCCTCGGAACCCTGGTTTTCTCTCAACCATGTTTCCTGTAAAAAAACCAGACGGCTCGCAAAGACCGGTTCTAAATCTGAAAGCCTTAAACCTCTACCTCTACCTCTACCAAAGAAGTTTCGGCTAATAAATATGCAGAAGGTACCCCATTTCCTGCAAACCAAAGACTTTATGATGAAAATCGATCTACATCAAGCTTATTTCCACATACCAGTAGCGAAATCACACCGTCGGTTTTTGAGATTCAGTTTCAACGGTACAACTTACCAGATGACCTGTCTAGCTTTCGGTCTTGCGAGCGCTCCAAGGACATTTGCAACCTTGTCCAATTCGGTAGCGCAGAAGCTAAGAGAAAAAGGAATAAGGGTGATAGTGTACTTGGACGACTTCCTCCTGGCGAATCATTGTCCTCAAGTTCTTCGACAACAAATGAAACAAGCCACCAACCTTATGACCAAGCTCGGATGGGTAATAAACAAGGGAAAATCGTCCAGCATACCCACGCAAGAAATATAATTTCTCGGAATACTCTGGAACACCCGACTAAACCGAAAAAGTCTTCCAGTAAAAAAGGTAACCTCTCTGAAAAACCTACTTCTTCGCGCTCAAGGACAAAAGGCTCTAACTCTATTAGATTTACAAAAGATTATGGGAACCCTACAGTTTTCCAGTTTTGTGATAAACCACGGCATGCTGAGGTACCGAAATCTGCAGTCGTGCCTAAACCAAGCCCTGAAAACGGATGTGGCGATCCCACTGAGTTCGGCTGCCAAAGAAGACATCGATTGGTGGTTGCAGAACACCCGTACAACAAGCGATATTTGGTCAGCCCCAGTGTCTTACTATATAATCACAGACGCGTCAGCGAGCGGCTGGGGAGCGCACGTCAACGGCATTCACATTCAAGGCCCCTGGTTGCCAGAAGAGCGTCATTGCCATTCGAACCTCAAAGAATTACTGGCTGTTTACAAAGCATTTTCCCACAAGGACGTAGCCATAGACTGCAGCAACAGGACTGTTCTGGTTCAAAGCGACAATCGAACCGCTTTAGCATTTCTACGCAGACAAGGAGGTACGAAATCCATCGGTCTGATGCGACTGACAAGAATGATTTGCCATCTCTTGGAACGATACAACATCAATCTAGTAACCAGCTACCTCCCGGGCACACTCAATGGTATAGCGGACAGTCTCTCCAGGTACAAGGCTCTAGCAGAATGGCACCTGTTGCCTCAGGCTTGTCAGCTGATCTTCGAAAAGTGGGGCACCCCTCAGGTGGACCTGATGGCATCCAGAAGAGCCCACGTTGTAGCGAAATACGTGACTCTAGACTTGAAAGATCAACAAGCTATATCCCACGATGTTTTCAGCCTAGTTTGGGATCACAAATTGGCGTGGATCTTCCCGCCACCTTGTCTAATGCACAAAGTCCTATCATTTCTGACCGAAGCCAAGGGGGTATACATAGTGATCTGCCCGAGATGGAAGAACGTGTTTTGGAGAACAGACCTAAAGAAAAGAGCAATAGCCCCTCCGTTTACAATCAAGAACCTAGAAACAGTGTTGATAGACACCAGAACGAATCTACCCCCTGCACAAGTAAACAAGCTAGTATTAGAGGCATGGAAATGTCGGGGTGGGATGATCTCTTAGGTGATTGGACGCCTTTGGAAATGAATATCATTGAGTCTAGCTGGAGACCTAGCACATTGAAAACGTATAAACCTGCCTGGACCCGCTGGCTAAAGTGGTGTAAGGTATCTGGGATAAATAACAAAACTCCAGGAGGCCAAGGCCTCGCTAAATATCTTATTTATTTACACACAGTAGAAGGCTTAAGCTATAAGACAATACTGGTACATAAATCAGTCATATCATCTTTTTGTCAGCCGGAATCCGAAGGAAAACTAAGTTCTAACATATTGGTACGACAAGCATTGAGAGGAATAGCAAATCAATCTGCAGCAAAAGATAAAATCAGGCCACCGGTATGGAATCCGCAGGTAGTGGTGGAGTGGTTACTACGGTCAGATCCCAATCTTGGCAGTATGTTTGAAGTCGCTCGACGATGTGCCACGTTGCTTCTTCTAGCTTCAGGAAGGCGGGTCCACGACCTCACGTTGTTGTCTGTAAAAGAAGATAAATGTATTATCGAGGATGGATCTATAACGTTGTGGCCGCTTTTTGGGTCAAAAACAGACACAATTAATCACAGACAGTCCGGTTGGCTACTTTTACCCGGAGATAATTGGAAGATCGATCCTGTGTTTTGGATTAACAAGCTGATAGAAATTTCTGAACAAAGACGTCTGGAAGGTGATAAATTAGATAATCTATTTGTTACAACAAGAGGAAAGGCCAAGCCTGCAAGCCGGACAATCATCGCTGGCTGGGTTAAAACAGTTTTGGTTGACGCAGGAATTCAAGATTCACCTGGTTCAATAAGGTCAGCGGTTGCGTCGTTGAATTGGTTGAATGAAATGCCATTGGAAGACATTTTGGCTCGTGGAAACTGGAAATCTTCCAACACACTTCTTCGATTTTACAAACGTCCTGTCAAACAAGGCATCTTATCAGACACACCATGTCTGGCTAATAATTTTACACCTTTGTAATGAGTTTCTGTAAATAAACATGATTTTGATTAAAATGTATCCTAATTACATAGTTATTTTATGTTTGGTTAAGGATATAATAATACTTTATGTTACTTACCTTTGTTGGAAATAAATTATTTCTTGAAGTCACAGTTGGCTTTATATTTTTACACCTAGTTTAGCGCCACCATGCGAGAATAAACAGGTCTCAATTTGTAGGTTTCAAATAAGTTACAGGCTACATAATATTAGAATTTTTCCTGAAATAAAAATTACTTATTATGTACCTAACTTATTTGAAACCTAAGTAAGGGCTGCATGGTGATTGAGACTTACTGAGGAACCCGTCCGAGCGACTCGCTCTACGTAAGCGACGGTGGCGCCAAGCGGAGCTTACCCGAACTAAAACTACTTGGTGACTAGGTGTAGGGAGTCAATACAGCGTCCAATAGTCAAAGCGTAAGCGCCGCCTATCTCCAATTTGTAGGTTTCAAATAAGTTAGGTACATAATAAGAAATTTTTATTTCAGGAAAAATTATAATATTAGGCTTGTTGAAAAAATATCGATACATCGATATATCGATATTATTTTTTCAATATATCGATATTTTTGAGCGATATTTAATAGTTCGATATATCGATATAAAAATCTAAGTATCGAAAAGGTATAAAAACCGATATTTTTTTCAGACCAATAAACATTTATAAGTTTTAGGATTAAAAAATCCCAAAAAGAAAATACTTTTTTTATACAAACATTATTTAACAAATTATATTTTATGTATTTTCTGTTTTTGGTCGACTTGATTTGCTGTTTTATAGTTTGGTTTTTAAGTTGGCAACTCTGTTAGTCAATTTCAATTTCAACAGCACGAATATTCTCTGTCAAGTCAAATCATACCGATATATCGATATTTTTTAATATCAATATCGATATTGATATTTTTAATAAAAAATATCAATATCGATAGTATCTAGATAATGAATGTACACTGAAGTGTGCAAACTATCGGATGTAAGCCGCGGACGTCGGACGCGTCCGGATGGTTTGCACACTTCAGTGTACATTCATTATCTAGATATCTATCAGTCGCGGCTGTCAGCCGCGTCCGTCGGACGCGTCCGCCTAATATGTTTTCGCTAACCTGGCCTAAAACTACACAGAGGAAGGAACTTTCTACAATCTTAAGCTAAGCTTTAACCAGGGCATATGATTATACCTATAACCAGGGAAGAGGGATCCCCGCAAAGAGTATAATAAGTAGTAGGGAGGATCCCCGTAAATCCATGCTTAAAACCTCCATAATTATACTCCTTGATATAACCGTAGACAGATCGGGTCCGGTTAATGTACATCCAGTTATTGTACAGCATGTTATTGTACACCATGTTAAAACGAAACCTTTTTTAGTTTTTTGGATTCGTTTTTACCTGCCGTACAATAACTGGCTGCGAATTAACGGGGTGCACAAAATTATCACGTGATGTTATTGTACAGCATGTTAATTGGATGCCATTAGGGCCCGTGCACACTGAGGCAATTCAATTATTTCTTTTTTTTTGTAGGCAATGGATACTGCTCCATATGAGATTAGCCCCTATGGGGTATATGTAAAAAAACATTTTCTGGCACTGCGGCGGCTGCTGCCGCGGCACGCTCGCTTTGCTCGCTCGCCTTGTGCGTTATTTTTATGTTCTAACATAACCTAACCTATCCAAGTTGGATCCGCCCTATAAAGTATCAAGGACAAGGTATAAGTATCCAGTGCCAGAACAAAACAGCAAAAATCAATATTGAATTGCTACAGTGTGCACGAGGCTTAACTGGCATCGTAATAACGGGGCGTACAATAACAACACTTGACGACATTGTACAGCAGGGAACAGGAATCACAATGGAATCCGCGATAAGGCGTTGCCGCTCTTACTTAGCTGTGTATTACACCAGTGATCTTATCTTTGTCTATCCCACGGAACGTAGCTACGAGTAGAAGAGAAAGTAGATGTAAGTTTGGCAACACCTTACTCCTGTGTAAATCGTGTCTGTTGATTTCCGACATGTTGGACAAAACATTGTCTTGTTGTGCTGAGAAAACTCAATAAATTGTGTTAAAAATAAAGCGTTTCTACAAAATCAATTCACCTAGTGAAAAAATGTGTTGTTCTGCTGTATATTGTTCTTCCAGAACAACAAAAGGAGGTGTTAAAGACCCGGAATAGTCATTGAATACGTAAGTCTTAGTCAATATATTTCATCTTTTTACATGCTAAAAGAGCGAGATTTTTTACCAGAAAAACAGTAATAATTAAATTTTTTTTCATGTTAGTCATATATTAATAAGTGTTATTGATGAAAACTAAGTGTAAAACCATTAATTATTGTAAAATAAAATGTATTGATTTAGGCATCTGTGCTAGTGATGTACTACACCAGCCAATTTGGCTATATCGATAATATTATAGTTTCCGTTTTTTATGCATATAACTCAATGCTTTGAATGAGTTTACTGCGGGATAAATGTTTGTAAGATCTGCAAATATTTGTAGCGGGTCACTCGTAAGTAGTTCCTGATACCCACGATACGGGTATCCTAGTGTAATCCTACTGGGGGATCATAGATAGATAGATAGATAGATAGATTAATACTTTATTGTACACAAAAGAATACATTTAAAAGAAACATTACAAATAAAGGTACAATGGGCGGCCTTATCGCTAAGAGCGATCTCTTCCAGACAACCTTTGGATGGAGAGGATTAACAAAAATTAGAAGAACGGTGGTGTACAAAAATAAAACCTGATGTACCTAAAATTTAAACTACCTATTATAGCATATAAATAATAAAATAAAACATTAATATATAATTATAGTTATAATAAATACCTACTTATGACACATATTAACACAAATACTGAAGGATATTAGACAAATTTACGTAGACAACAAGGAAAAGTAATGATTGCTGACATTAGTTTTAAAGACATGAATAGATTTAGATAGACGGACAGACTGTGGCAAAGAGTTCCATAGGCGTACAGCTTGTATGGTAAATGACTTACCATACATTTTAGTAGTATGGACTGGAGTTGAAAGCTGCAAGGTATCGGAAGATCGAAGATTTCGATCGTTAGCTTGATACAGGAACTCAAAGCGCTCCTTAAGATAAGGTGGTGAGAAAGGATTAAAAAGAATATTGTAAAGAAGGGACAGAATATGTGCATTCCGGCGAAGACGGATAGGGAGCCACTTGAGTTTCATGCGAAATTCTGAGATATGGTCATACTTTCGTAAGCCAAATATAAACCGAATGCAGAGGTTTTGTAAACGCTCAAGTTTATTTAGCAAGACTTCGGATAGGTCGAGATAGCTGGCGTCGGCGTAATCTAATTATAGGGAGTAAAAGTGATTGCGCAAGCATAACTTTGGTAGCGGTAGGGAGGAAGTTCCGAAGTCTACGTAATGACCCAGCTGATGCAAACATTTTTCGACTGAGTTCATTTATCCATGGCTCCCAAGTCAACTTAGAGTCCATAATGATTCCCAAATTCTTAACTGACTGACTGATTGGTATTGGAGTTCCATCAAATATTATGGGCGAGAGTAAAGATACATTAATTTTAGGAAATTGCTTACTACTACCCAACAATATCACCTTTGTTTTATTTGGGTTAACTGTGAGTCCAAAAGATTTACTCCAGCTACAAATTCGGTCTAAATCAGAATTAAGGAGGCTAATAGCTCCGTTAATGTTATCGGCCGTGGTTTGTTGATTTGGATCATGACTACTAAGTACTCAATACTCAATACATTTATTGCTTTACACCATGGTTTAGTTTCTGCATGCATCGTTTTTAGGTGTAATTAGGTATCACATGGACTCTGCATGGGTATAGAAAACATGGAGGCAGGCCGAGGTTTTAAGGTAAGTTAGCTTGATATCTTGATATTAGGATTATGAAGTGACTGTTGTAATGTTGTGGAATCATAATAATGTGAAACATCTTTCGTTTCGTTTTTTTTTGTACACAATATTTCTTTTTAAATGCTAAAAAAAACCGCGCACAGTCAAATTGGCGGGAATGAAAATCTGATACCTACCTATCTACTCTGCGCTGTGGATGTTATGTTCTCTTAGGTTTATCACAATTTTATTTTGTTTAATAAATACTAAGTAGGTACTTAGTCGTTGGGTGCTGAATAAGATTTAAAACTCGATTGAGAGACATAGCTGAAGAAGTAAACTTCTGATTCTAGAATTAATTTGTTTTTTGTTTCCTCGCAGATAGAGAGAGCGAGAGAGCAATTAGAGAATAGTACTAAGTATACAATGCTCGGCTGAAATAGTAATTAACGGCCTCGTTTATTTATCTCATTTATAATTTTTTTTAGTTTCCCAAAATGCCCCAGGACGGAAAAAGATGCAAGAAAGTGGTGTGGAAACACAAGACCTTTCTACAACACCCAAGCGAGCAGTGAGAATTTTAAAAGTTTAAACCGTTTCATAAATTTTCATACCGTGAAAATCCCTCATTGTGTATTGAATTATTATTATTGTAATTTAGTTGAACAAATCAAAGAGTTTATATCCAATTATGACGCCTTTTTCATTGATTTCGGTATTCAATAAATAATGCTGGACAAGTCACACAGCATTATCTAGCCCTAGAATAAGCAGAACTTGTGTTATGGGTGCTAGATAACTGATATAGGTACCTACATAATACAATACATTACATGTATAGGTATTTTTTATTTTTATATAGAAAAGACCAGAACACCCGGAATAAATACCTGCAGATCGTACAAATATTTGTTCTAAGGCGGGAATCGAACCCGCAACCTCTTGCGTCGTAGGTGGACATTCGCCCACTGCACCACAGAGGTCGTCAAATCGTCGTAATTCATCGATAGGTTAATTAATGTCGTTACTTCTCTAGTCACGCACACTAACACATATCTACAACTGAACACTAACAAAAAACGGACACGCTTTGAAATTTATTTATCCATCCCTAGTAAATATAACATCCTTGTTGTACAGCATGTTATTTCACGACCTTTTATTGTACGCCCCGTTAATCCAAACCCTGGCATCGTAATAACGGTGTGTACATTAGCCTGCTGTACATTATCCTGCTGTGCAATAACGGGTCGTACATTATTGCCTCCCGACAGATCTGTCTACGCTTATAACCAGGGAAGAGGAATCCCATTCCTCTTTCCTGTGATAGTAAGTAAATAGTGTTAATAAATCCATGCTTAAAACCCTTTTTTTTTCTTTTCGCTCCTTTCGAAGCAGGCTATAGTACCAAGACCATACCGCTACCGCCTAGTCTTGCGTTTTGTTTTTTCCCTTGAGGCTCTAGATCACCTTCTATCCGTAACACTGAAAAGTTTCTTTCAGCTTTAGCTGACACACTGCGTAAATATGATGGTTTCAGGAATGTGGTTCTCATGGGTGACATCAATATCGACATCAAACCTAACAATAACGACAGATCAAGTGACCAATACTTAAATCTTCTTGCTGAATACGGATTATTACCTGCTCATGTATTACCAACACGCCTAGAAAACTGTTTAGATCATGTAATTCTAAAGAAATCAAATTGTGTCCAAACGTTTGTTATAGAAACTGATGTCACAGATCACTATCCAGTTATCATAAATCTCTCAAACATTAACTCTGTTGAAAAACCACAAAAATATAGGAAAGTTATTAATTATACAGCAGCTACTGAATATTTGCAGAACTGGGGATTAGATGAAGTTATGAAAACTTCTGACCCTGAAGAAGGAACTAACCTTATAGTAAACAAAATATCTACTGCAATCATTCTACACACATCTATAGTCCCAATAAGAAACAAAAATCGGACACTGAAACCTTGGATGACCCCCGGTCTTCTAAGATGTGTAAGGCATAGGAATAGACTCCACAAAAAATGTAAAGATGGCCCTGAGAGCAGCATTCTTGTGACCTCGTATAAACGATATCGTAACTATTGCACGTTACTTCTGAGAAAAATAAAAATATCTTATGAGAGATCACAGCTAGAAGAATCTAGCCATAATCCGAAAAAAACCTGGGAAACAATTAAATCCATAACTAACGCTAAGAAATCCAATGTTCCACCAACAGAATTGTTAAAAACTGATGCAAGTAGAAATGAAATTAATAATGTAAACCAATTTTTTGTAGAGGTAGGCCGTAACCTTGCTAATAAAATTGATACTAATCTTGATGACTCTGTGTTGAGAGATGCTATTCCAACTCAGACTCACCACCGATCGTTTGTACTTCTTGAAACGGACTGTGATGAAGTTAATGCGATCATATCCAATCTCAAAAATGTTACTGCAACAACTAACGATGCAATCTCATCAAAATTTTTAAAAACTGCTAAACAGCTTGTCACTCCCGCTCTTACTTATATTTTCAATTTGTGTTTTGAGCACGGCGTCTTTCCAACAGCTCTAAAAAAATCAATAGTTCACCCAATATTCAAGAAGGGAAATAGAGACAGTGTCAACAACTACAGACCAATATCAATACTCCCAGCCATTTCAAAAGTTCTAGAAAAGCTCATTAACAAACGCTTAACACATTATCTTGAAAGTGAACATTTGTTATCACCACGCCAATTCGGGTTTAGAGCTGGTAAATCTACAGAAGATGCTGTTTACTCGTTAACACAATTTGTTACTAGTAAACTAGACAAAAAAGCAAAGTGTATTGGAGTTTTCTTGGATCTTGCTAAAGCCTTTGACACTGTCTCTATCCCTATTCTTCTACAAAAAATGCATAATATTGGAATCAGAGGAATTCCCCTGAAACTATTTTCAAGTTATCTTGGAAACAGATACCAAAGCACCAAAATTGGGGAAGCCACTTCTGATGAACTATTGCTACAGTGTGGCGTCCCTCAGGGTAGCATCCTCGGCCCGAGCCTATTCTTAATTTACTTGAATGAGCTTTGTTTGCACGAGCCTTACCATGGAGAAACTTTTAGCTTTGCTGACGATACAGCGCTGGTGTATTGGGGAGACACTTGGGATCAGGTACGTGAGTGCGCTGAAAAAGGCTTGCAGAGGGTCATTTTGTGGCTGCGTAAAAACCAACTTTCTTTAAACATAGACAAAACGCAATATGTAAAATTTTCTATTAAAAAATCCCCAAGTCCAAATGATATGACCATCCGTGCCCACACTTGTAACGATTACGCTTCCCTTACCTGCCCATGCATCGTTCTGGAAAACGTGGAAACTATCAAGTATTTAGGTGTCACCTTAGATAGTAAACTTAACTGGGGCCCCCATATTGATCAATTATCAGCTAGAACTAGGCGTCTTATCTTTACGTTTAAGCATCTGCGGCACGTAGCAACATCCAAACTTATGAAAACAATTTATTTTGCCCTAGCACAATCGGTTATAGGTTACTGTATCTTGGTCTGGGGGTGTGCATGTAAAACCAAACTCATAAAGCTAGAACGAGCGCAGAGGTCGCTACTAAAAGTAATGAACTTTAAGCCCTACCGTTATCCTACACATCTTTTGTATAGTGAATGTGAAATCCTGTCCGTTCGCCAACTATTTTTGCAGAGACTTATTACTAAACAACATATATCTACACCCTATGACTCTAATCTTCAAAATGTTACGAGAAAAAAAACCATAATATTTAAAACTAAAAAATGTAATACCTCATTCGCCAGAAGACACCCATATTTTTTAGGTCCCCTTGTCTATAATAAAGTAAACCGTATCCTAGACATATAACTATATAACCTCAATTATTTTAATTTATCAAAAACAATCCGCAAATGGCTACTACAACTAAATTATGATACAACGGAATCACTTATAATATCTTTGAAATAAATTAGCAAATAAATATAAATTAAAAAAAAATCGGTTGTCTGTAAAGTCGGTTTACTGACGATAGTTGAACGTGATAACGTCATAAGAAAATACTCGCGGACTCGCGGACTCGGACTCGAACTCTCGGACCCCCTCCGGACCCTCATTTACCCTTACCCTCATTTACCCTTACCCTCATTTACCCTTACCCATTACCCGACCCGGGCTCGGGCTCAGGTAAATGGAACGACGAAACGACGTAACGACGCATGAGTCATGTTTTTTCGTGCGTGCAGCCGGCTCCATCGATTTATAAGACGTTCTCACGTCAAAAAAACAAAAAAAAAAAACCTATTTGATAATATGAACGACCTACACAATTACAATATTTACAACTACAGTATTTGATTCATCTTTCTAGCAACCGTTCATTATCATCTAAAAATTGCAAGCGGTCTCTCGGACTATAACCACAACTAATTACACACACTATTTTACTTCCATTCTTTGGCAACGCGAGCTTGATACTGTACCTACACTACTACTACATGCATCATCATCAACACACACTATCATGACCTACACTAAAGTTACACCCACACTAAAAGCAGCGTTTTTTTCTCTCCTGTGCTAATTAGTGCTTAACTCACACCGACAATAGTTTATTAGCGACCCAGGTACCTACCCTCATTCCTCCTAGTATTACCTACCAAGTGTAGCACGGTGCTACTTTGTACCTGTGTGTTTCTGTGTGATGTGATGATACCTACCTCGAATAGTAAGATATTTTACATTTGATGTTGTTGCTGCCTGCCTTATACAGGGTTATTCATTATTAACTGCAAATACTCAGGAATTAGATTCAACAAATAGACTAAAAAATATTTATGAAATTATTTTTTTTAAATTTGATCAAAAATTTTTTCAAGTTTTTGTATCAAAATTTTATTTTTATTAATTTCTTTACGGCTATTGCATAATGATTGCCATGGAGAACAGGACGATGACCCACCCAGGCGGTGACTGAACGCAGAGTGTCACTCACGGCGCGCGGGCGCGGATCAAAGGTCAAAATAGGTCAGGCGCCAATGATTCCTTTATCGATTTTCTCGGGATTTTCATAACAAAACTTAAAAAAAATCATTTCATAAATATTTTTTATTTTATTTGTTGAACCTAATTCCTGAGTATTTGCAGCTAATAATGAATAACCCTGTATGAATAGCGGTGTAAACCTACCTGCCTAGCCAGGACTTAATTATTGGTTTCGCTTACCTACTTACCTACTGGATGTCCTCTCGATATAGTTATGTACCTTTATAGTTCAATATAGTATAAGTTTTTCTTTTGATTATGTAAGAACCTGCGTAGCCTACCTGGGTTTTCTATCTATCTTAGATTAAATCAAAATCATTATTTATACTCCTACCTAATACTAGCCTACCCGACTCCTACCCGTCCAATGACAATTACGTCACAGTACATGTTTACATATTTTACTAACCGAAGGAAGGATCGAAAACCACAACACAGGTTTTTCAAACTAGCGTGGTTTTTGATGCCACCAAATCAAGTACATGTCAACTCTTACCTACACCTATTATAGCTACCTATCTAGTATAATGCTACCAATTAAGTATATCTACTAGGTATTATTATAGTTACCAAAAGCATAGACTAAATTCACTCATAAATACTATGTAACTGACGTGTGGCAAAATAATTTTCATTTCATTTCATTTCATTTCATTTCAATTTCATTTCATTTCAATCTTAGCTAAGCTGCAAACACACACATACATACATAGTGATGTCTGGTTTGTATGTTTGTATAATATAATCGATGATGAAATAAATCGACCAAAAAATATAGTGATGTAATCGAAATCGTAAACAAAAACTGAATTTAAAATTAACAAACGAACTTCACATTTAACTAACAAGATAGCGATGAAAATAGTAAAAACTAGTTCTGCGTAGTGAGATTACAGGCACACTATTTTATTCTTCCTAGCGTGTCGATTTTTCATTAAATAACTTTTACAAAGTAGGTGGCTACATTAATAGCACTTGTTGTCGCTCTATTAAGGTCTTCCCTTGTGCAGGTGTTTAGTTGGCCACAAGGGGCATGTAAGCAAGTGCTTCATGGACTGTGATGGAGCGCCACAGTTACATGCAGCCAGACCAAGGTCCTTAAATCCCCACTCATAGAGGTTTTTCCTGCAGTGGCCTACTCGAGTGCGGAGTTGGTTTAGCGACTTCCACACGGGCCAGGGCAGATCGTGTCTGGGTGGTAGTCGCTTCTGAGGAGAAATGTAGGTAATCAGGTGGTGGGGGCTTTTTCTCCTACCACAGCTCACATCTAGTGACCGCTGGATGGGCGTTTGTGGCCTGTGTGGTGCGCTGAAAGCTGTTGAGATGAGACGAGCTCGGTTAAGCTGGTGCCCGTGTAAAGAGTGGCGGCTGTCATGCTCTTGTTTGTATTTTTCTGTTGAGCATGTAATATCTCGCCGCACGCATGACGCATGGTGGTGAGATGCCTGCCAGAGGGTACAGCATAATTATGGAGAGGAGTTGGCTTGAGACACCCTGTTATGCATATTGTGTCATTTCATTATGCGCTACCTCAACCAATTATGCATATGCCTAACCTGTGCCATACTGGACACGCGTATTCGCCTGTGGAGAAGCACAGTGCTGTCCCTGTCATCCGTAAGACATCTCGTGCTGCTCCCTATTTTGTAGATGTTAGGCACCGTAGTAATTGTTACGTGAGCTAACTTTCATTTCCGTTTTTTGACAATGCTGTTTGTAGCATAAAGATCTATCCAGCGTTACCCCTAGGTATTTTGGGAAGCTTTCATGTTTACTATTTACTATTTTAATGATCGATAAAGATCAATCAAGCGTAGCACATCACTAGATAAAAAAATAACTGACACTGACATTGACTTGCGTGACCATGACACTATACTGACAACAGTAAATTAAAATTGACAATGCTGCTGTCACCTGAGTGCGTTCTCGTTCTGCAAACACGACAAAACATTAATTTGATATATATTTTTGGTTCAAATTCATGTTCTTGCAAAATACTATTGAATGGTTGATGATATACTAAAATACCTTCTGTCTACAGTGTTTATTTCTTGGTGAGTCCGTGGGCGCGGATTCGTGTATATGAAAAATAAATACCTACGTATTTTTGAGAACGCATCGTCTAACGTATCGTAGGATTCGTAGGGTGTCGAACGTATCTCAGATGACGCATACTTCTAAAAAGAAAAATAAGTAATTTCTGAGTGTTGTACGAAATTTTTCGCAATTTCTGCGTAATTAGTTAGTGTTATTTACTTTACGTGTGCGTTTAGTATTTATAGGATTTGTGCACACCAAAATGAGTTTTCTTGGCAAAATCTTCGGTGGTAAGAAGGAAGAAAAAGGCCCCACAACACACGATGCTATCCAAAAGTTACGAGAGACTGAGGAATTACTCATCAAGAAACAAGAGTTTCTAGAAAAGAAAATAGAAATTGAGATCGGAACGGCGAGAAAAAATGGCACAAAGAACAAGAGAGGTCAGTATTTTGGTCGAGAAACTCATCACCTTACCAACATGCCCTCTTTTGTCATGTTGACCTTGTTTTGACCAAAGATATGTTATTGTAATATAAATACAGCACATTTTAACTTGATTTAATTCCTGTTTTAGTAAAATGCATAGAAAGTACTAAAAGTACAGTTTGGTACTCTTTATTGTACCAAACTGATCTTGCCCACGTTTTCTAACAGCTGCTCGGTGGTGTAGGTACTTAGCTACTTACCTATTACAGGCAGGTAGGTTTTATTTAACTAGTAGGTGCCTAACAGCTTATAGTCTAATGTCACTACAATTTTTATACATAAATAGGCTAATGTGGCATTAATTACCTGTGGTTTTAAAGGCTGGTGTGAGGTCGAAACTATATTATATATTTGCTTAGCATATTGACATGTGTTGATAAAGACAACTAAGCTAAGCACAACACAGTCAAATTGCACAGTTTAAGATACAAATATTCAAAAATTTTAAAAATGAGTCACTACTTTGTTTTGGTGCAGTGTTCTTTAGGAAATCTTGGTAATTATCCCTCTAATATTTTAAGTGTGAAACTCAAACTCATAAAATTTTATTAATTTCAATTCCAAGAATCACTTTGAAACGTCTCAAAGCTAGGTGTGTCTAGGTGCCAGTTCGAAAGAAAGATTGTATGGATGGATGTTTGTTACTCAATAATAGCCAAAGGGCTGAATGGATCTGGATCAAACTTGGCACAGAGATAAATTATAGTCTGCAATAGCAGGCTAGGCTACTTTTTGTCCCGGTAAAATGTATGGTTTCCGTGGGATGGATTTGTTTGTAATCTAAATGTATAAATATAGATTAATCTATTCCATCTAAAGTCCTGTCCCAGGCACTATAGCGTCCCGTAAGTAGGGGCATGATAAATAATCACTAATTGCCCCTGACGCTATATAAATCATCTACAATAGGTGCAAAGGCCTGTTTGCTTATTTTTTATTTATCTATATGTATAAAAGAATGTTGTGTTAGTTACACTATTTATAATAATTATAAATAGTGTAACTAACACAACATTCTTTCGTTCTTTAATTATTAAAGAACGGCTGTACTGATTAGGCTGAAAATGAGTGGGGAGGTAGCTTAAAACCAGGAGACAAACATGGGATACTTTTTATCCCAAAAATGTAATGGAAACTGGTTGTAACGGGAATGGGGCGAGTGAAGTTTTTGAAGCCTTGGGTGGCCGCTAGAATAGAATAGAAAGAATAGAATTCAGTTGAAGAAAAGAGTACATGAGACAAAGTTCTTCTGCAGAACTGGTGTATTTTGTAATCCGGTTGTAAGAGCATAGATGCCACTACAGGCGTACGAGACTGAGAGGTCTCAGAGAGATAGTTTGACTGGCCTCTCAGCTCAGTTGGTAGAAGCGCTGCCTTTTGCGCCATAGGTCGTGGGTTCGATCCTCACCGAGAACAAATATTTGTGTGATGAATGAAAATGTTTGTTCTCTGTCTGGGTGTTATATTGAATTCAAAGTATGTATTTACAAAAAAAAATATATAAGTAGTATATCAGCTATCTGGTTCCCATAGTACAAGCTCTGCTTAGTTTGGGGCCACATAGTATTGTGTGGATTGTCTAAAATATTTATTTATGGTCATTAGCCACAAAGGCAAAATATCTGTCAATGAACATGTAAACATGACATGAATTAGTAGCAAATATCTAGACATTGCATTATTTTAGTTATATC
Organism: Thera britannica; assembly: GCA_939531255.2. NCBI lineage: Eukaryota > Metazoa > Arthropoda > Insecta > Lepidoptera > Geometridae > Thera > Thera britannica. The sequence continues at coordinate 7,357,872 of OW618045.2, forward strand.
CTCTCAAATCTACAAAGAGTATTTTTGTATGTAACAAATAATCTCAAAACAACTGAACCAATTTCAACAATTCTTTCATCATTAGAAACTAACATTTACCTTGAGTAATAAAGGCTATATTTACTACAAAATGGCAAGGACAGGTTAAGTGTGTGTCCCGAGTGTGTGTCCCGACTTCGTACAGGTGTAGTTTAGAAAAAAAAAAAAAGCAGCCAAGTGCGAGTCGGACTCGCCCATGAAGGGTTCCGTAGCATCAAGTAACATAATATACAGAAAATAAACAGGAAACAGGCTCTTGTAGTTCGTCGAAAGGTAAATTGCGGTTTACGATTTATGACGTATAAAAAAAAAACTACTGGCTAGATCTCGTTCAAACCAAATATCGTTGAAAGTTTGCATAGTAATGTACAACATATATTTTTTTTAGTTTTATCATTCCCTTATTTTAGAAGTTAGAGGGGGGGGGACCAACTTTTTTCAACTTTGGAAGTGTCTCTCGCGCAAACTATTCAGTTTAGAAAAAAACGATATTAGAAACCTCAACATCATTTTTAAAGACCTATTCATAGATACCCCACACGTATGGGTTCGACGAAAAAATTTTTTTTGAGTTGCAGTTTGAAGTATGGGGACCCCCAAAATTTATAGTTTTTTTTCTATTTTTGTGTAAAAATCTTAATGCGGTTTACAGAATACATCTACTCACCAAGTTTCATCAGTGTAGCTCTTATGGTTTCGGAGAAAAATGGCTGTGACATGGTCGGACAGACAGACAGACAGACAGACAGACAGACAGACAGACAGACAGACAGACATGACGAATCTATAAGGGTTCCGTTTTTGCCATTTGGCTACGGAACCCTAAAAAAGAGAGGAAAAATGTCCTTCTGCCCTTGAATTTCCACCCTTGCAAAGGTGGCTAGTTATTAATAGGAACACAAAACAATTAGTCGAATTATTTTGACGTGACAAGGTCTTATAATTCGATGGAGCCGACTACACGCACGAAAAAAAAGACGTCATGCGGCGTTACCTCGCTCTGAGGCGTTCCATTTAAAGCGCGGAACGAATGACAAAGAGGCACACACGGCCTCCGCGTTCGGCAGCGTTCGACATCTGTCTCTCTCCTACTTGAGTGAGCGATGCGTCCGCGTGGACAGCTGTATGACGTTGTCACGTTCGACTATCGTCAGTAAACCGACTTTACAGACAACCGCTTATTTTTAACATTAATTCCAGCCGCCATCGCCGCCCTAAAACGCAAGAAGCGCTATGAGAAACAGCTTACGCAGATCGACGGAACCCTCACGCAGATCGAGGCACAGAGAGAAGCTTTGGAAGGTGCCAACACTAACGCCCAAGTGCTGAATACTATGAAGGATGCTGCCAATGCTATGAAGCTCGCTCACAAGGATATGTACGTATCTAAACTGTACTGGTGAGCGGACCGGTTTCCTCAAGTAGAACGCTGGCGGGCCATTACAATCATAATATGGCCCAACCAACCACTATACCATAGACCACTTTCAAAATTTTGCTGGTTTCGGTGGACCCCCCATGCAGTTTTATTTTCACAATATTTCTAGATGGCAAAAAAAATTTGGATATTAAATCGCCTCCTGATCAAAACGTCTAAGTAGCAAAATGTCCAACAGAGCAAAAGGTCAAATAAGCAGTAAGACTATTAGCAAAATGACCACGTAGCAAAACGTCCAACTATCAGATGGTCTGTATAGCAGAATGTCTAGGTAGCACAACGTCATTTTTAACCGACTTCCAATCAAAAAGGAGGAGGTTCTCAATTCGGTTGTTTTTTTTTTTTAATGTTTGTTACCGCATAACTTCGTCATTTGTGAGCCGATTTTAAAAAATATTTTTTTATCTGAAAGGTACTGCTTCCAGATTGGTCCCATTTAAATTTTATTAAAATCGGTGTTGCCTTTTTTTTTAAATATTTGTTTTAATGGTTGTAACTGCATGCCTCCGACATTTATGAACCGATTTAGAAAATTATTTTTTTATTTGGAAGGTTATTCTTACGTCCAGATTGTCCCAAACAAATTTCATTAAAATCGATTTTGCCCTTTGGCAATGAAGTTGTTTTCACAAGTTTTTTAAACTTATAATTATTTTAATGTGTACACTAATGATAGAAAGTAAGTAGTAAGGCGGGGCCGCTACCACTAGACCACCAGTGCTCCTCGAGTGAACTCCTCAGAAACTACTACGTACACTACGTTCTTAAGCATGTACCTCTTTTGGTTTGGTGTGTTAAATAGTTACCTTTATATTCCAGCGACGTGGACAAAGTGCACGACATTATGGACGATATCGCGGAACAGCACGACATATCGCGCGAGATCACGGACGCTATCAGCAACAATGTTGCCTTCCCCAACGATATCGATGAAGATGAGCTGGAGAAGGAGCTTGAGGAGTTGGAACAGGTCAGTATTTTTTTTTTTTCCTTATTTGGATCTTATTACCAATGGAGCAGAAACAGATGGAAAACGATGAAATTCGCAGGAGTTAAAAACTTTGTCGCGAACATCAACGCCCCCCTCCGCAATACCTATTAAATTTCAAGGTTTCAAATGCTTAGAATAAAAAGATAAATGGGTACATAAATGAGGTAAAATTAATATAGAAAAGTAATAATGTAGTAAGTAATAATATCATCCTATACCCCGAGTCCCAGTTGAGCTACAACATTTCGTCTACCAATTGTTTTCGTGTGAACTGTGAGCACGTGTCCCTCTCTTTCGTATGAAAAATTGATGAGACAACTCGTTTCAATCGTTTATACGTCAACGTATTTTTGCTGTCTCATCATTTCTCCATAGAATAGAAAGAGACAAATAGGCGAAACGAAGTGAATGAAATGGGACTTGCCTTTCTGGTCACTAAAAATAATATGTTTTAGTAACTTGAAACCTAATTCACTAGATCATACAAAAAAAACAAAGTGATTCTTGTAATTGAACTGAATAAAGACAATTTTGATTTGATTTGATTTGAACAATAAAAAAATAATGTAATAATAATTGCAATGTTTCAGGAGGATCTTGACAAAGAGATGCTGGGCATCAATGTACCGTCTGACAATCTGCCCGATGTGCCCACTTCAGATCTGGTGCGCGATAAGCCTAAGCCGAGCAAGTCTAAGCAGACTGGTATGTTAGAATTTAAATTAGTTTTTTTTTGACGTGACAACGTCTTATAATTCCATGGAGCCGGCTGCATAAAAAAACATGACTCATGCGGCGTTACCTCGCTCTGAGGCGTTCCTTTTAAGGCTTGAAGTGCAAGCGAGAGCGCGGAACGAGCGACAAAGAGGCACGCACGGCCTCAGCGTTCGACATCTGTCTCTCTCCTACTTGAGTGAGCGATGCGTCCGCGTGGACAGCTGTATGGCGTTGTCATGTTCGACTATCGTCAGTAAACCGACTTTACAGACAACCGTTTGTTTTAAATTTATTGGGGTAAACCAACAGTAACACTATAAATAAAATAAATAAATATTGTGGACAACTCACACAACACTCTCTAGCCCCAAATTAAGCAGAGCTTGTACTATGGGAACCAGATAGCTGATATAATATTTATATACATTTTTTTTTAAATACATACTTAGAATAGAGTGGAACACCCAGACAGAGAACAAACATCTGCATTCACCACACAAATATTTGTTCTCGGTGGGAATCGAACCCACGACCTAAGGCACAGAAGGCAGAGTTACAACCAACTGAGCTGAGAGGTCAGTCAATGTAAAATAAAATTAAATAATCTTAATATATAAAAATGAATTGCTGTTCGTTAGTCTCGCTGAAACTCGAGAGCGGCTGGACCGATTTGGCTAATTTTGGTCTTGAAATATTTGTGAGAGTCCAGAGAAGGTTTAAAAGGTGAATAAATATGTTTTTTTTTCAACGGGAACGGTAACGGGGCGAGCGAAGCCGCGGGTGGCCACTATTAATTAGAAAACATAATTATTTAATAGTAGTAATAAAAGAGGCTTAATAGGAGTTGTTGAGAACAGAAGAGGAAAGATGATTGGCCATCTTGTACGATATGACAGCTTTATCAGAAATATTATCGAAGGCAAGGTAGAAGGAAAGAGAGGCAGAGGAAGACCAAGGATGAGCTACATGAGCCAAATAAAAGCAAAGTTCGCCGTCATGTCGTATAAGGAGGTCAAGGAGGTTGCCCTCAAAAGAAATACCCGGAGAAAAATGCAAACATTACGCCGACAAGAGCGTTGCTCTTAAATAAGAAGAAGAATGAAATTTAAAATTATATTTTTTGTGTTTTTCAGAGGATGATGATGAACTGGCACAGTTGCAGTCCTGGGCCACATAAGGTAACGCGCCGCGCGTTTGTGATATATCTAACGAGTGCAGTCTGGAGCTGTAGCTAGGCTTGTGGGAAATATACATTTTAAGGAACTAGACAAGTGGCAATTCAAAACCAAAATACTACAAAAATAAAACCTCTCCGCTCTCAAGTTAGTTATATCTTAATTGTACTATAGTCACTGTCGGCCTTTTTCAGGGCCAGAATACTCTGCTATGTCGACCTTTCTGAGATCAAATGTCGTAAAAGCCAACTCATTCCGTGATCAAATGTCGTACAAGCCAACTCATGAGTTGGCTCATTTGATCTCGGAATGAGTTGGTTACGACATTTGATGGGTCGATGTTTCTATGTTATTTTATTTTTATCGATATGCGCCTATAACCATCTTACGCATATCACTATGCGGCTCCATAAGAGCCACAAGTGCGAGCGAGATAGACAGTGAAATGATGTATGGAATGTAATCTAAGGAAAATTTCACAAAATATCAAAATCAAAAGGGCTCTTTAATATGTAGTTCAACTATTTAAATCTAGGCCAGTTTCTTGTGACCAAAGCCATGAAAGTTTATGGAGTTTATAAAATTAGCTCTAATTGGTTGTCAATTTTGCAATGTTGTCATTATCATTATTTTCTCGTTTGCGTTTTTGATTGTCACTTGTCTATTATTAAAATCACGGAAATAGAAATTGCACAACCTACGTAAATAATCAAGCTACTTATCCACCATAGCGTAACGAACCTCACTGTGTTATATTACTATGTCAAAGCAACATATCTGGAGCCTAATTCTCGGCTCATCTCGGATGATTTTGCAATTTTATTTTATTGCTTCTTTTTGAAGAGAGAATTGCAGATTCCTTGATTGCAATTCATCAACGACCTAATCGTAGAAGCCTCGACAGCTACGATATACGGAAAACGTAGAAAAAGTGCGGGGTTGTGCAATGCCAATGTGTATATAAGGGACATTGAAAATCTCGGTCGGCCCGAGAATTAGGCTCCTGTCAGATAAAAATGTCTCACTGATCATAACATTTTTTTTTTGCGAATTTAGTTGCTTGGAGATTGTAGATGTGATAGAGTCGATTAGATCCTTGATACTGTTAGGTAACGCTTCAGTGGATAAGTCTTTAATCGACAAAAAGTAATATTTTCCACAAATCTACTACAGAATGGTTATGTAAAAATATATTATGTATCTAACCCTTAGGATTCGCTTATATGTATGTAACTAGTATATAGCTTAGATCTTACACGGCAATCACAGAATTATAGGACTGTGGGTAAAGTTTCAACTTAGGTATGTTTTCAATACTAAAGCCGGGTTTAACAATCTGAGAGTGAATACCTAACACTCTCCGTTAGATTAAAATTATGTATTTAACGGCTATTTTTTTACTACAGATATATTTATCTTTCAGATAAAAATATATTTATCACTTGTTTCTACTTTTCATCGACTAGGACTGTAATTTTTATTTGATGAATTGCGTTATTTCGATTTAAAAGAGGGTCCCAAACCTATAAAATGTATCCTTGTTGAAGTTAAAAAAAAATATCTGTATTTGTAGATGGCCATCTATTGGCCACCTTGTACGACATGACAGCTTTATCAGAAATATCATCAAAGTAAAGAGGGGAAGGAAAAGACCAAGGATAAGCTACATGAGACAAATAAAAGTGAAGATCGCCGTCATGTCGTTTAAAGAGGTCAAGAAAATTGCCCTCAAATAAAAAACCTGGAGAAAAATGCATACATTACGCCAACAAGAGCATTGCTCTTAGAAGATTTGTAGATGGAAAAATTAGCCCTTAGACTTGTAAAAAACTAACAATAATATTTTAACCTAACGGATATCGTCACTCTTAGATAATAAAATCCACTCTCAATAAATCAAAGCGTTTATTTACACACATTTGTATCAAAATATTAAACCTAGGGCTGTATTCATATTGGTTGTCCAGCACTCAACTAGCAACCGCTAAGTCTGTTGCTGTCTCTATTTGTTGACTTCATGCCAACAAAGAGAGACAGTGACAAGAATATTTTAGCGAGTCGCTAAAAGTGTCAGGGAATGCTTTGTTATCATGTCCGTACCGCTTTAGTGGACGTGTAGCTTAATCTTGAGCTGTGTGTAAATAAAAACATGAATCTGTTTCAATGTATTTCTTCCTAAAATAAATACTTTAAAATAAGTGAATTGCACTCTTATGAAACGCTTAGTGCTAAAACTAGTTAACTAAAATGTAATTACATTTTTTCTTATATTAGTCAAATATTGAAAGCGTTTTTGGTCGGTTTGGCATCGAGGTAATCTGAATATGTAATGCAGGTTTTTAATATATAAGTTACATAATTAAAATGTTTTATTCGTTATCATCTGGAAGAAGTCCAGCAATGGACTTAGGCCTTCATACATTTTAAGAAATAACTTTTTTGGAGTCAAAAAACTTCTTTATTTGATCATGAAACTACCCTCCGTTTTCATTGACTGTATCAGGTAGATATCCTCTTAATAATATAAATAAAAATAAAATAAATTTAATATCAAAGCATGTTATTGTTAATTTCTTTGTATATTTTCAAAACAATTAATTCACATTCAACTGGGGGAGTTGTAAAGTTTTATTGTTTATTCATAATTTAGTGCTTATAACGTACATACATTAAGCTATCACGTTGTTTATATGTTTTAATATATTTTTATTTTAAGAAATAGTTTGTTTTATTTTATTTCAAATGTTTGATAACAAAATAAGTGTTTTGAGTTCAGTTTGGTTTTAAGGCAATTAACTTTTAGACTTTTGTTAGTCTTAATGGAGGAGGAAGACATGTTGTCAGACAGGAAGAAGATACTCCTATACTAGACTAGACCCCGTTCCTCCTTATTATAAAACGTGATCATCATCAGCCTGAAGAAGTCCACTGCTGGACATAGGTCTCCCCTGTACATACCTACATTTCCAAGACGAACGATTCTGAGCCCTCCACCCTTAATGAATATCCTTATAGAATTCCCGATGAAATTAAAGATTTACCAACTAGACAATTTTAAAAAAAGCTACGATTATGGCTCATTGACAGAACTCTATACAGCGTAGGTGAATTTATGAATGGATAATAACAATTTGTATAATGTATATTTCATTTCCTTTTGTATTGTAATCTTTTCTATTATAATGTATATTTCATAATGCTTTTACGACATTATTTGATGACATTATTTGTAAGTAGGTACATAAACAAAGACATTTATTATTTAGTTAAGTAAGGTGTAATTTACTATTTGTGACTAAATTTTTTTTTGAACCTATAATTTTTGCATCCCAGCAATGTAGTGGGGAATGTGTGCTACTTATATATTATATTTAAGATCTTATGTACATACACCATTCAGGCAAATAAATGATTATGATTATGATTATGAATGACGTCGTCTTTCCTCAGCGAAGTCTTAAATATTTTTATTCAATAAAATTCAAGGATCACTTTATTAATAAGGTCAAATTTATCCATAGAATATAGTTAGAGCTCTGTTTATCTTTAAAACACGAGAAACAATAATCTAAGCTTTAATTCGGTTCAAAAGGAAAGTTCCATTTCATTTAAAAATTTCGTCTATGAATTGTTGTTTTCGTTTTTTTCTTTCTATTGTATGGAGAAAAGATGAGACAGCAAAAATACGTTTCGTAGTTAGAGTTGTTGTTTCATAAATTTTCCATACAATAGATAGGGACACGTGCTCACACGAAAACATTTGGTAGACGAAATGTGGTAGTAAAACTCCGACTTCGGGTACAGTTTGTCTTGGTCTCTTAAATTTGTGAAAGTTCAAATAATTAATTGAAATAATTGAGAATAGCAATATTATACGCCCGAAATGGGTAGACTTTTGTAACAAAAATACATAATGTAATGTACCTAAAATCTACTTACACAGCCTTACAATAAATTTTTCTTATTCTTATACCTACTTCACTTGCCTTCTACCTATCAACCGTAGAAGTGAGGCGGTGTGCATATCTTTCCATAGAACATACATTTTCACCAAGTTTCTATTCCTAAAGCGTTCGTTCCCTTTCTCGATGTATCCTGGCTCCAAAACGGGCCATGTTATTCAACTAAGTACTTATTACATAAGTGATGTACATAAATCTTCATGTCGAACATAATTTGGGATTCACAATGGCGTGTCTTGGAAATGTGGCGCGAATTTCGATGATGGCATATAAGGACGGACTGTTAATACTTTCTCCGTCCTTATTCTGGTTTGTTGTTGTGTGTGAGCGATGGAAAGGCGATGTGGGCTTATAGGTTAGGAAGTGAATTTTTGAGATTGACAAAATAAATCTGAAAAAAAAACAAAAGCCAAAAAAATATGAGTAAGTATTTAGCACCTAAGAGCACTGGTGGCCTAGTGGTAGCGGATCCGCCTTCCGATCTTAAAGTCGTGGGTTCAAATGTACGACTCTATTTTTTTAACTGACTTCAAAAAAAATAGGAGGGTCTCATTTCGGCTGTTTTTTTTTTCAATGTTAGTTAGTGCATAACTTGGTCATTTATGAACAGATTTGATTTTTTTCCTGTTCAATGTCAAAGATTTCTTCTGTATTCAGTAGTAACTCAAGGATAACTTTGAAACGTCCTTAAGCTAGGTGCCAGTATCACGCGACCACAAGCCTAGAAGAACAGGCAACAAACTACGGCTTGGTTCCTAACGTTATTTTGTGTGATCGTTTTACAAATAAAAAATAATAACAACAGCAGTGAAGTTCCAGTGTGGTGTCACTTCACTTAGTGAGTCTGCGCCTGCTAGTCCTATGGTGGAAGGGAGACTTTACATAGCTGCTACTAACAAAGCGATACAAACTCGACGCAAAGACGATCCCAGCGCATTTCACCAGAGTAACCCTCCAATAAATTAATAGGTTGCTGCAATCATTAGCTTATATCGAGTCCTGCGCTGTGCTGCTTCAGTCGTGGTGACTCTCTGCTGATTGGGACAGTCGTGTCAACATGAAGGGACCTATTGCTTTGGTAAGTGCTTTTATCTGCAAGTAATAAACAGACTTTTGCATCTATTGTAGATGATTTATATAGGGTGCAACTGGTGATTACTCAAGCCCTTGGACGCTATAGTGATAGTGGGATAGGATTTTAGATGGAATAGGCTTGCCCAGGACCTATATCATCCTGACAGCTTAGTCGGCTTAATCCACTGACTGAATTAACTAAGCCATGAGTTTCCACGATGTTATCCTTCACCGTTTGAAAGTACCTAGTTATATCTATAAGTACCTGCACTAAATACCCATTAATTATAATTAAAGGTGACCTACAATTTTGGTCCCAAGTGGGAATCGAAATCACAACTCAGGCCATTTACATTTTATTAAGCCAGATCCATCCCACTGCTGGGCAAAGGCCAGTAGGCCAAGTTCCATTTATTTGTTTTTAAAATTATTTTACATAGATTCATAATAAAAGTTGCGATGTGTCGCTTTAATAAAGGCTACTTATCGACCAATATGAATTAAGACCATGCATTTAGAAAGATGATAATAATGATTAACTTATTTTAATACTTAGGTAGGTACTTATATATATATTTTTTGTTACCTAGCCTAATCATCGGCAAAATTATTATAAAAAAATGAAAATTGGGTACCAGCCACAATAGGGCACATCGGAGAGCAGAACAACGAAGCCCTCAAACAATAAACAGTAATATTATGTCCATCCATTCACATTCACTGTAGCCGAAAAGGCTTTCGGCTACGGTGATAGGAAATCTTCATCATCATCAAATTCCACTGCTGGAAATAAGCCTCCTCATTCGTTTCCAGGAATAATGATTTCAAAAACCCTTGCTTCTCAATGACTTCCCGTGATCTCAACAATGCTTGGGTCTGGTCAGGGACGTCCTACGCCTCTTCCGGTCTAGTCATATTAGCGACTAAATCATTTGATCATCTTTGAATTTTTTATAATTTCCCAAACGAGATCGGGCCTGTGAGTTATTCGTGGAGTGTGATTAGGATCCGAGGGCGCAGCGGTCAGCGCAGCCCCGTATACAAAACGGAAGGTCGCGGGTTCAAATCCCGCTCGGCTCTTAATTTTTGGGACATTATAAAAATCTTTGTGATTTCCTTACGTAAACACTATAAAATCAATAGAAACTTCATCATATTTATTCCTACAGGTAACACTGCTCATTGCACTCCAACAATCCCAAGCTACCTTCGACGTCGAAGGTCTTAAAGCAAAAGCAGCCACCAATCTCCAAACCCTCACAGAAGTAGCTGCAACAAACCTTCACGCATTCTCCGCAAAAGCTTCCGAAAAACTACAAACGCTACAAGAAAAAGCCGCAACAAAACTCCAAGAACTAACAGAAAATGCATCTAATAACCTTCACGAAATTGCAGATAGTATTGATTTGGAAAAGTTGAAGAAATTAGACTTTCTGCATATACTACCTAGAGTTCATGATCGTGTTTTGCATAAAAAGCACGCCGTACAAGACAAAATCAAGCATCTAAGTAGTAAAACATTGAGAAATAAGCATCTAAGTACAGTAAAAGGACTGCATTTGAGCGGTGACGAGCTAAAATTAGCGTTTGAAGGAAAAATTCAATATCCATGGCTTGTGAAAACGAGAAGGATAGAATATATTTACGAATAAGTGTAATATTTACACTTAATTAGTGCAACTTGTTTGAGTGTTAATTATTTATTGGTTTCGTGTAAAAATGGTTTAAAATTGATTTAAATCAGTTGTAGTGTGGTTTTGTTGTAGGTCCCGTACCATGCCTGAGAAGTGAAATTTAAAAAATCTAAATAGGAACTGTGGTGCATGCTTTTAACTATTATAATAAAGTATTTTAAGTTAAATGCCCATAATATTGTTACGTTTGTGTAATTTGCCTTGCAAATATTTATTACTGCACGTTTTTTAATAAAACAAGAAATATACATTTTCAATTTTATTTTGTACCCATACCAAGAGCTCTTAAAAATACATACAGTACCTACTCGTTCTTAAGTAATTTTAATTTTACTTTATTTTAAATTAGATTTACATAAGGTGATACAAAACACATTTCAAAACATGATTTGGTAAACAGATTATTTTTATAAACTAAAAGTACTTACCTAGATACCTAGGTACCTAACGGTTTACTTACAAAAGTTCGTTGCTCTACCTAACCCAATTAAAAGAAAGTAGGTAATTCACCTCACATTTATTTCTAGTATGGTTAGGTATGTTTTTGGAAGATATATTTTTAACTTATACAAAGTTACAAATTTTAAAATAATTACAGAACTATCAAAATATCTTTAGCTGTTAAAAAAATACTTCAAGAATGAACTTAGCTTCATAACTAGAAACATATTAGCATTTTTAAAAAGGCTTAAAACTCCTATCAAATATTAGTGTAAGCTTTTTCATAGTTAATAAAAATAATAAAATAAATATTGTGGACAATTCACACAATACTACCCAGCCCCAAACTAAGCAGAGCTTGTAATATGGGAACTGGATAGCTGATATAATACTGGAATAAATTTTTTTTTGTTAATACATACTTAGAATACAATATAACACCCAGACAGAGAACAAACATTTATGTTAACCACACAAATATTTGTTCTCGGTGGGGATCGAACCCACGACCTACAGCGCAGAAGGCAGAGCTACTACCAACTGAGCTAGAGGCCAGTTATAAAGATACTTTAAGGCCTGTATTCAGAACCAGTGCTTGAGTCTGAGTCGGGCCTCAAGCATATTTTTTGTCATTTTTCAATGGAGAACTGACAAAAATCTATGCTTGAGTCAATCACTCTCAAGCATAGATTGAGAGCCTTGAGTCTGAGGCTCGACTCAGGCTCAAGAGTCAAGCCTTTAGTTACCAAAACTCAAATCACTCAACAGCTTCTCAAATACATCATCAACATCATTAGTTTTCGGCAAAAAATCGTCCACCGCGCCATTTTGAAAATCTCCAAAATCATCCGCCAATCCCAACTCTGTCAAAAGTTTAAGATTCTCCGATCTGTCATTGTCAATGTCACCAGTTTGGTCAGATCTGTCGTAAGTTTGGTCAGATCTGTCGTAAGTTTGGTCAGATCTGTCATAATTTTCGCTAGATCTGTCGTAAGTTTGGTCAGAACTGTCGAATTCTGGTAAAAGTTGTTGAGATTCTGTTGATTTTTCATTCGGTCGTCTGTTGGTAGCTTTATGTTTTTCTCTTTCGCTTTCGGAAATAATATCGTGGTACTCTTTTATTTCTTTGGCGAATTCAATATCTTCTTCGTCGTCTGGATTATCCTGTAAGAATATAAATAAATCAATATTGTGGACTATCCACCACACTATCTAGCCCCAAACTAAGCAGAGCTTGTACTATGGGAACCAGATATATGTTATAAGTAGGTACCTACATTATACTGTGTTTTTTGCTCTCGGTGGGGGATCGAACCCACGCCCTCCAGCTCAGCCGGTCTACTCTTGAACGTGATTCCATCCCAATTTTAAGTATTGACGGAGTTCTGACAGAAAACCCATAGGATTTCTGACCGGCAGAAGGCAGAGTTATATACTCTCAACTGATCTTTGAGGGCCTCATACCCTTTCGCCACACTGGTTTAAAAGAGCTAGTGACACGGCAAGAAGAAGAAGTTCGACAATACTGGCTGAATCCTAAGTTACCTGAATAAACTGGCTGGTGGATTTGTACTGGAACGCATTCTGAGATAAGTCCACTTCTACTGGGAAAAGTGTTGAATTCTCTTTCAACTGTTCCAACGTTTCGCTGTAAAATAAGTATAAATACCTACATACATAATTATATTTGGACGTGCCTCTGTCTACACGCTTAGAGATCTTTATGGATGATCATTATAAAAGAGGGCCTAAGTCTCATTCTGATTTGGGGTTGGTCCATCATCTCAGAGTAACATAATCAATAATATTTCTGCCTTCGTTTTTAATAAATCTAAGGTTAATCTCATTAAGGTGGTTCGATTCCGATACAAACTGAATTTACACAACTATGGGCAAACAAAGTATAAACGTACACTGAAATAGCTGTAATAGAATTTTACAGTGGTCTTTATTGCCGGCCAGTTATATAAAGTTGGAGAAAACTGTAGGATAACAGAAATATTAATAAAAAACCAAAAAAGTGTTTTTTTCGTCATTCTTTCTAACGGGTACTAGCTTTTAGCATAGAGTCAATTTTGTACATCACTGTTTCAAAATAGACGTAAAAGTCTGTTAGTTCTTTTTCTGAAGCCCCGACTGCCACGACCAACGGCTGACACTCCAGCTTTATATAACTGGCCGGTAATAAGGACCACTGTGAAAGCCTGTTACAGCTATTTCAGTGTACATTAATACTTTATTCGCCCATAGTTGTGTAAATTAAGTTTGTATGGAAATTGTACCCCCTTAACCAATATATAATGTCATTGTTACTTGTATATTGTGTGTTTCATAGTCATAAATAAAAAAAATATAAAAAAAATTGAGCACCTCTTTTTTAATATGAAGACGTTAATTTTTTTTTTTTTTATCAGGCAGTATCTTACTTCGTATGGTGAAACCCGCCCACATACCTACTATTTTGCGTATTTTTACATACTTGTGGTATAACGCCAGTCCTTCTATGAACCTTCTGAGCTGATAAGCTACATCCTGAGTCTTCTTATTTTCCAGCAATTCCAGCTTAACGAGCACGTCCGAACGAAGGCGAGCGAATCGACATCTTGCGTCTTGACGACAACGGAGAATCAATCTGTAACAGTAAATTCGGCCACAATAATAAAGTATTGGTGAAAATAGAGTAAAATATGGTACATACATACATGCATGTACGTATGCTCGGGATTCTAGTAAATTACAACTCCTTAATAGAATCCCGAGTGTTCGCGAGGGCAGCGGTTATTTTAACAAAATAAATACATGATTACAGAGTAGTAACTATACTCCAGCCGAATTTAGTGAAGAGTATATTTAAATAAACCAGTCTTAAAATATCAAATTCTCCTTCCGGTGTTAAAATTTGTAAATCAAAATCAAGTGTATTTATTCAGTAGTATCTCAAGGATCGCTTTGAAACGTCTTAAAGCTAGGTGAGTATAGGTGCCAGTTCCACGCGACCAAGCCTAGAAGAACAGTCAAGAAACTACGCCTTGGTTCCTACCGTTTTTTTATATGATTCTTTTACAAATAAAAAAAAATAGCAATGAAATTTTACAAAAGCTAAAATTACCTGTATTCATAGTTCCCAGTCTCAACTCTATACAAAGGTTCTTGCAACGCGTTATATCCATACTCTTCATCATCCATTTCCTTAACTTTCAGACAGTATGAAAGGTATTCAAACTTAGTGTCAGCGTACTTGCGAATTGTGAGCTTCGTGTCAGGTATAGCCTTGTTTAGGTATGTGCCCATGTCGGATAGAATCTGGAAAAAGTGAGGGAATGGTGCAGGAAAATATTAGAAACTCAGTTGGTGTTACGAATCTGGAATAAGAGAGGGAATATTACAGAATAATATAAGTTTAAAAGACTTGAGAAACCGACTTCATGGTCAAAATAATTAACCAATTTTGATGAAATTTCAATGGGACCAATCTGAAAATATTACCTACCTTTCAGATATTTTTTTTTTTTTAAATCGGCTCGTAAATGACGAAAAAAATTTGCTATCGCATAATTAATTATATTGGTACACGACTGAATTTGAACCC
The DNA here is from genome assembly GCA_939531255.2 of Thera britannica. Taxonomy (NCBI): domain Eukaryota; kingdom Metazoa; phylum Arthropoda; class Insecta; order Lepidoptera; family Geometridae; genus Thera; species Thera britannica. Next base: position 7,372,992 of record OW618045.2, read on the forward strand.
TTACCTTTGGACCTTAGGATCTGAAGGTACTTCTTCAAAAAGGGCGTTTTAAAGGGTCTGCAACGCGTTTGTGATGCTTCTGGTATTGCAGACGTCTATAGGCTACGGTAACCGCTTCCCATCAGGTGGGCCGTATGATTGTTTGTCAACTTAGTTGTATAGAAAAAACGACCAACATACCGGTTTCAAAGCCTTCAACATCTTAATCCCGTCTCTCTCTAATTCCCGATGGTACTGTCCGAATTTGGAGAAGGCTTCCGAGGCTCTTGCCTGAGGCTCCCTTACGCCTATACCCGCGAATATATCGCCCATGTTCTTATATGTGACAAGAAGGTCGAAGTAGGCTTTTAGCATCCTGGAAACAGGACATTTGAAAGCTATTACCACAGTAACTGACACAAATAAGTGTCAGTGTCATGCTAATTGACAGCTTTGTTGTCAAAATGACGTTTCTACTGCTTCTTGTTATGTCATTCCGCCATGTTTTGGGTGCGTTGTGTTGCTCTTTTTGATCAAGAAAATCTCTACATACAACCAAACGAAGTAAAATTGAACAAAAATAACATTATAAACCGAATTCTACATTACTAAGCTGTATTTAAGATTGGTGTACAATGACCTGGCGTGGGCTCCATAGTTCTATGAAACATCTCATTTACCGAACAGAAAAATCCATAGGTCTATCAGTATTCGAGCCCGCGATCTTAGGACCGGAAGGCGGGGTTCCACTAGGCCACAAATGCACAGAAGAAGAAGAAGACTCACCTTTTAAAATTCTCTACCAGCCGTTTATACGTGGTTTCTGTATCCTTAAGTTCATCTAACTTGGCTAGCACGCCTACCACCGTATCAGAAGAAGAAAATCCACCTTTTAGCATTCTCCACCAGCCGTTTATACGTGGTTTCTGTATCCTTAAGTTCATCTAACTTGGCTACTAACGTATTAGAAGAAGACCCACCTTTTAGCATTCTCCACCAGCCGTTTATACGTGGTTTCTGTATCCCTAAGTTCATCTAACTTGGCTAGCACGCCTACCACCGTATCAGAAGAAGAAAACCCACCTTTTAGCATTCTCCACCAGCCGTTTATACGTGGTTTCTGTATCCCTAAGTTCATCTAACTTGGCTACCAACGTATCATTGCATAGGATAGCTCGGGAGAGGCCCAAGGCATCAGCGGCTCCTGAAGACATGTTCTCAACCAGACGATGCTTCATTTTCTTCATGATTATGTCCAGGGATTTCCCCTGTTTTGGATCCGCGTGTAGTTTGTTGTAGTTTATTGTTACTTCATCCTGGAATAGAATTTGTAATGGAAAATTTAAGTACCTACCTATATACCAGCGCTGCTTGGGGTGGTACCCGCTAAGCAGCAAAAGCTGAGTCAGGGCCTATTTGGCATAACACGTACCTAGCGTGGGACTTAGTTGTTTTTTTATTATGTGTTAGGATAGGCAAGCCTATTTAACGTTAGATTCGAATATTATGTGGATTTCGGTTTTCACACACAACATTTCAATAGGTAATAATTTCAAAGGTAGGATTAGTAAGCTGAAGTGGCAGTAGACCGGTCATGTTTGCCGTAGGACAGACAATCGTTGGAACAAACGAATACTAGAGTGGAGACCGCGTTCAGGTAAGCGTAGTGTAGGACGCCCTCCGGCAAGGTGGGGCGACGATCTGAGAAATGTAGCAAGCACTGGAGGAGAAGAGCCGAAGACCGGGCTCAGTACAAATACAAATATATTTATTCGAGAAAACAGTTAACAAAAATAGATATACAATGGACCCCGCACTAGGACTAGCCTGTGTCGCGGGAGACCTAAAAGAGTTTACAAAATGTGTAAAGTGGCGAACAAAAAGACGTGATTTGAAAGGGTAAGGAACAGTAAATAAATAAATGCTAATAACTTGGGTCTTCCGTACGTCCGTTCGCCACGGGAGCCGACGAACCAATCAGTGGCGCGTTTTGGGACAGGCCTACGTCCAGCAGTGGACTGATATAGGATGAATATGAATAAGCAAACCCAAACAAGCGTAGTTATATTACCAACCTTAGCGGACTGTATCATCTTGGCCACTTCAAGCTTTGTCTTCCCTTTGACAGTCTGCCCACTCACTCCTACCAGCTCGTCTCCACTTTGCAAAGTACCCTCTTTGGAAGCCGGTGTGTTGTCAAAAATCTGAAAACGTCATTCCTTGTTCACTTTCAGCGGTAGGAGCCAAGCCGTAGTTTAAACAAAAATAAATAAATAATACAAGATCATTATAAAAAAAGGATGACTACCATGCTTGTCGATCACATAACAATGTTTGGAGTGAAAATTTATTTGAGAAGGCTTGAGCATTTTTGGTGGCAAAACAACAAATTAACTCGCGTCGCGTTACCGACACCTCTTCGGTAAAGATCGTCAAACTTCGCCAGGCGTCGGGGTCTGTTCGCCTACAGGCAGCCAGGGAGGGACACATACACATAATTTTTTTTTTTATAATTACCTGTACGATGTACAAACATGGACAAAAGGGGGCGCCACCCCCTATACTGATCCCTATAAGGTTTTTCTCATCCTTATTCAGTACGACACTTCCTGAAGTGACCGTCATCCCCCTGAAAAATATTTTTTTTTTAAATTAACTACAAATTAAATTATATATTTTCAAAGCAATAAATAAAATTATAAAAAGCAACTACAAAATTCATCTTACCAAAGTTTTGAAGAGTATGTTTGATAGTGCCTATACCTAACTTATCCTAATCTACGGTGTTTTCAAATTGAAGCTTAATTCAATAAGACGTCTTGTAAAAAAAAATTAACTATTATGTACACACCTACAGGGAAATAAAACACTGTGATTAAATGTATATTTTAATGGGAACTACCTTTAAAACTCATTATATGTTTATAATCTAGCATCTAATTTATCTAGCGTCATCTATTTTGCAAAACCTGAAACAAAAACACACAAAAACAGTAAATGTGATTTTTTTTACTAGCTTAATGTTTCGAATGTTGTGCCTAGTGTACACTTGAGAGCAATTAATCCAGGGCGTCGATTCCAACAACACAAATCACTCAGGCGACCGCGTAAATCGATGTGAGTTGTCGATTTTTGTTTGAAAATGGAACGCGGATCTAGCGATCACTCTATCGAGCCATGTTGCTGGAATCGATGCACTGGTCACCATACCAACATGACGGAAAGAAGAATAATAATTACCATATTTTGTTAAATATATTCCAGTCATACATTGCAACGCTTTACCAGGCAGAGGTAGAGTCTACTCTAGATTCCAAAAATAATTACTTAAATTCAAAAATAAGATGATGAAAACTAACAAGATCCAAAACCAAGACAACGAGATAAAAAAAAAATTAAACCTACTCCCACAAAACTATTCTCAATTCTCTTAGAATTAAAAAAAAAAACATCGGTAAGCCGTATAATGAAATTACTGGCACGTGAGATATATTTGTATGCTTCAAGTTGACAGACGCAGTAGGGTAGTGAAAAAAAAATGAAAAAATGTTTATTTGCAGCAATATCAAATTTACAGAGGTGTACTATTTTACAACTATTAAAACTAGCCGACATACTTATGCATTTACCTACTCACAGTTTAAATTTAATATAGTGCATCGTATGGCACGTACCTAACGTGCGTGACCTACGAGGCAATGCTTTGATAAAGGCGATGGTTACCGCCTAAAATCAAGTTGGCCATATGCTTGTTCATGTTCAATCATCTAGTAGTGTAAAAAAACCAACTGCTCTAGTCTATAAGATGTCAAGGTCTATACCAGTGACCCAGATTAGTTGCTCCTATGTATATTAATATTGTTCTTTACGTAAGAATGTTATGATATAAGATTGAACAAAACCATGTTGCGTTCTAGAAAATATTCACAGGGTGTATAAAAACAGTTCTTAAAAGAATTGTCTACTTGTAGTCAATGAGAAGTGTTGACTACAAGTTGTCTACGTGTAGTCAACATAATTTTTTTTAACTTTTACTAGTACATTTTTAAGTTATTTCAAGAGAAAACTGAGAACGCTCTCTTCCAGTGCATTTTTGAGTTATTTCAAGAGAAAACTCTTTACTAAGTAGTAAATTTTTAAGTTATTTAAAAAACATAGTGTTGACTACACGTAGACAATTTGTAGTCAACACTTCACATTGACTACAAGTATAGATAATTCTTTTAAGAACAGTCTAAAGGAGTTAGGAAGAAAACGCTTTCTATAGCGTAATGCTTATCTACTATACATTTGTTTCTATACAATGAAGATATTATCTATAATAGAATATTTATGTTCATTGCGCAAACTTACATCAAGTCCTGATGGTAGATCATGTATCTCTCTTGCCGTAAGTCATTGTAAATGCAATCCGTAGCAACAGTTGCTAGAACTTCAATCTCTTGAGGCAATCTAGAAAATCAAGTATTGGTTCTTATATCTAATGGCCTTACTTATAAAAGAGCAATGGTGGTTTAGTAGCAGCGGCCCCGTCTTCCGATCCTAAGGTTCTGGGTTCAAATACAAACATGTACCAGTGAATTTTTCTGTCGAAAGATTTAAGTATGTACACAGTGCTAGTGCTCTCAAACGGTGTAGGAAAACATCGTGAGGAAACCCGGGGCTTAGTTAGCTGCGCCACGTCTTTCCTGGGGATAAGGCCGACTAAGTTCGGCAAGTTTATCATGCGCACTTGATGTGCGGGCAGGTTTTTCCACAAGTAGGCCGCTGGTGGGCCCTTTTTGCGTGACCCTTGACACGTGTTGCTCGAAATTTTTAGGTTCTAAAACACGTTGGTTTCCTCACGATGTTTTCCTTCACCGTTTTGAGAGTACTGGCATAATGTACATACATTTTTCGACACAAAAACTCATTTGTACACGAGTAGATTTGAACATACGACCTTCGGATCGGAAGGCGGGGCCAGTACCACTAGACTACCAGTGCTGGCTGATTATATAAGCCGTCAGGATGGTATAGGTGCTGGACAAGCCTATTCCATCTAAAATCCTGTTCTAGGCACTATAGCGACCCGCAAGTAGGGGCATGAGTAGACTTTGCCCCTGACGCTATATAAATCATCTAATGATGCAAAAGGCCTTTTTAATTAAAAAAATATGTCAAATTATGAACAAATATTAATAAATAAAATAAAATAAATTAAATTAACAAATATTTTGGACAATCCACATTCACACAACATTATCTAGCACAAAATTAAGCTGAACTTGCATTATAGGAACCAGATAGCTGAAGTAATACTTATTATGCATTTTTTTTTGTAAATACTTTCATACTTAGAATGCAATTTAACGTCCTAACTCCATTTTTATCATATAAATTAAAAAAAATACTTACTCCTCAATTCCTTTGACTTCGGAAATATTCTTCGGGTTTTCTTGATTTGAATCAGTAGCACTTAACATGATAAAAAAATATTAGAAGTATTATAGGTAGGTTTACATATTTTGTTAATAATTAAATTTGGTATTTGGTAGAATAGACTTACGTTTCCTCAATTGACACTAACAGGCTGTTTTTTGGTATTTCCATTGGTTTGCTACATAAAAAAGATTTTTGAATATAGTTTTCTATTGCCGAGAATATTGTAAACGCCTCTTAAACTTACCTACATATTTTAAGGTAAAAGTAAGTTAATTTTATATAAGTACCTACCTACCGAAAACTATGTACCTACTTAGGTAGATATTATTATCACAATTTTCCTTAAATTTTGTAGTGCCGTGGTCCCGAACTAGTTACAGGCTGATGATGATGATGAGGTGTAGGTAGGTAGTGTTGTGAGTTGGTGTATGATACAAAATGGAAAACAAAAATTACATTCTATCTTCAAACATGTTGGCGATTGGAGCGTGCATCGGGTATATCCTTGGATAACTGGACATATTCGTGAAAATCTGATCGCTCGACCTCCACATCGAAACACTATTCATTCACCAGTGAATTTACAATTCTGACGAACACTGCTAAAGCTCAAACAAGATAACTGCAAAGGAAATAGATAAACACAAAATGATAACAAAAACTCATGGTACCAAGGACATTTGTTGCAAACAATGAATCTACGTACATTTTGTCCTCTTCAAAAAAGAAATCTTCCTCGTATTCCTGCATCATTTTCTTCTATAGTTTTGTTTTTCTAACAATATTGTGGAAAACTAGACGTCAGCTTGGCAGAATTATTGATTTTTCCGCGCTATTTTACGTGGGCGCTGTCGGTAAAGCAGAGCGTAGCGGCAGCCAATCAGAGAGCCAGGGTGAGTTGGCGGGACATTGTCGTTTTAATCGGGGTAGTAAAGTCGGCATGAATCAGGATTGCGTTCTACCATCGATTACTATTACTTCATTACTAGTTTAGGAAATGTTTTTATAATCGATACGTTTTATCTGGCTGACAAAATATTTCAAAACTAATGAATTTTAATTTGCACCCAAACAAGGGATTACGCAAAATATGCTAGGTCAAATAAAATTACTCACAGTATTTTGTAAAATTCATAGACAAATTGCTCAAAACTTATGAATAGGACGTGTTCGTCATTAACCCTATGTTGTAACTTGATAATAGCAATATAGCATCGTTAGGGTTACCACTCACGTGTTTTGTTTTTAGAGCTCCTTAGAGAGTAGAAACCTAATTCATAAAGTTTACAGTCTACTGTGCCTGGGAATCAGAGTCTCGTCTTTTTTCGTTAGTTATATTATTCCCAATCCATTCGTTTGTTTTTAAATCTGTTCGTCGTCGTAAATTTTTTTATGTTGTCAAGTCACAGCCATTCAAGCTGGAATAATGAAATTTAAAAAAAATGTCTAAGTAAGTAAATGACATTAAAATAGGTGTATTTAGTTTATTAGATTAGTTTAGGTTAGTGTATTTAGACTTATTTTGAGATCCAGGTCTAAACTTAACGTGCATGTTACACAGCCCGGCCATTGAACAACCCTGTCCGTAATGACACAGCGATTAAGTAACGTGGACCGCTTTTAAAATGTAAAAGTTGCAATAATCAAGTCGGTGCGGGAGCGAGCGGTCCGATACCTTTTGTGTGGAGTTTTATAACATTTAAACTCTTGAAAAGTAGAATTTGTGGAAAAGGATTCAGTGACAGTGTAAAGATGAAGAGTATAATCGTGAGTTTTTTTATTATCTTAAAATAGAGGAACATAACTTTACCGTGTTTTATTTTATTTGAGAGAACATAATATAAAACCCGTCGATCGAGAAAAAAGATGTTGAATGGAAGCAAAAAAAAATTGTCGCGACTCTAATCAGTGTTCCCAGCGTAGACGCTTTTGTCTGTCTACGGTTCCCAGGCTTGCGTAGCAAGGAGTTTCAAAGTCTATGTCCCAGGCAGGGTGGATGTCTCCTGACTTAGTGTTTATTTTTTATATTCAAACTTATAAACTCAGGCTATATTTGATTATTTTAGTCAACTATGGTGATAAGTTATACACTTAATTCAATATACTTAACATTGAAATAGGTGTACTTATCACCCCCTGAAAACGAGCACTATTAAACTCCGCCGCCTAACTCTGACATTGACATTTTGTTTCAGCTGTCACTTTGCATCGTTACTCTGCTTTACCGACATGCTTCCTCCGATGGTGTCGGGCCAGTAGCCGGTTTCATCCGGACTAATATTGTTGGCAATCCGGTTATCCACGACCGGAAACTGTGGATTTTTGATCCGGATGTTTCACTGAAGAGACGAAAGACTTTCATCGAGCTCCACGGCGATAAAGGGGAGAAACTGATTGAAAGATTGGGATTGGGGATAGACGGGGGTGATGAAGAGAGATTGATATTCCAGAGGCAAAGGGATGAGGGGCATTTAGGAGGTTTGAATTCTTTTTTCCCTTAATTTAAAGTAGGAATCGATTAGTTTGAAGTAGGAACCTATTAAATCGAAATGGAAAACATTAACATAAACAATTATTTTGTTTGTTTATTCTGTTTTGGTGGGTTTGTTTGTACCTACCTACCTACCTACCTATGTGATAAATGAAGGATATTTTTTTGGCTTTAATCGTATAGGTAATTAATAGTTGTAAAAAACTTGTAAATACTTTCTTATTTTACACGTACTAGGTATTTACATATAAAATTAATCTAATTTACTAATATACATATTATATGTATATTATTTTTTTATGGAGGGGTTGGCAAGGGCTTACCAAATAAAACCAAATAAAGTTAAACTCTAAAACTGTTTACTTATTTATCCTTAGCTTACAAAGTTAGACAGGCAGATACCTACTTATATTCTTTTTGGCTAACCCTAACACCACTCTACCTAGGTATTTTTGAAGTTTTTTTTTGTCTAATTCCATCTAAATGTTACAGGTTGCAAACACACAGGCAACTTTCTCTGTCTGTATTAAGTTGTCAAGATATCAGGTAGAAATTTATCGAGGCCACTGTGATAGAACAGTCAGTGGCAAAAGTAAATGAACAATTAAATTTTCTGCTATTTTGAATAATAAATAAAAATTGTTAATGTACCTACCTACTTTTGTCGCTTATTGGTTAGAATCCTAAATCAATACCTTTTCGGCTTTTATCATGAAATTGTAAATCTATAGGTATCGCTGATAATAACTTAGTTCAAATCTTTATGCAACAAAATAATATATCCGAAACCGGCTGTCTAATAAATTATAGTTTAAAAATCTAAAAAAAAACGCTTTTATAACTAATTAAACTAAAAAGTTAAAAATAAAACTGTAATATTCAATTAAAAAATTTATATTATTGTACAAAAAAGCGTGGGGTGCTTTTTATAATAACTTCGAATATAATAAACTATTGATAAAATATTTACAACAATCAAAATAAAGCCCCCCACGCTTTTTGTACAATAATATAAATTTTTCAATTGATTATTACAGTTTTATTTTTAACTTTTAAGTTCAATTAGTTATAAAAGCGTTTATTTTTAGTTTTTTAAACTATAATTTTTTTTTTACTTTTTAGTTTTTTTTTTCATTTTTTTTTCTTATTATTGCATTGTCATCGACCTTTGACAGGTGTGCAAAGTTTGAATCAAATCTGATCGTTCAAAGTAGGTTTTTTTTTTTTCATGTTTTTATTTTCATTTTATTGCATTGTCATCGACCTTTGACAGGTGTGCAAAGTTTAAATCAAATCTGATCGTTCAAAGTAGGACAAAATCGAGCTCAAAGGGGTCGGTTACATACAAACTTACATACAGGTGAAGCTAAAAAAAGCGTTATAAAACAAAGCCTTTTGCAATTTGTGGATGGTAGGTACACTGTGTTTATCTATTTTTGTCGTTGACTATCCTGTATAATCGGAACACTAAGCAGTTTGCATGCTGATAGGTGTCTGGCCTTGGCTTGCATCCTTTCGTTTCAACTGAGGAGCAATGTTCTTTTAACTGATTACTATTTAATTTTATATCAAAGGTGACGCCACCGCCATGGCGCCATCATAGTGCAACTTTCATGAAACTTCATCTTCTTCAGAATCTAAGGCCTTACCACACTATCTCATTTAGTATTCTGAAGTCTTGACAGGAATGAGTTTTTGCAGTAGTCACATATAAAGTCGCAGTAGCCAAAAAAGAAGAAGTGAAGCACATAATTATTAATGTTATTGTGTTTGCTTTAGTAATCAATAAATAATTTTCATTTAATTTCATGAGTAACTACTGCAAGAAAACTCACTCTCATGCTAACATAGAGCAAGGTATTACCATGGATGGACGAATAATATAATTCGTCCATGGTATTACAAAGATAGTTTTTAAGTAGTGCTGCCACCTAGTTCTGCTGGCGTAAAATAACTGCACATCTAGCTTTCAATTTCTAAGCATACTACCGTATCATAATTAGTTTAGTTCAAAGTTTCTTGACATAGATGGCGCTTGTAGTTGATTATATTTGATAACTTTCAAAGCGCGTTCGTATAATTTCTATTTGAAGTTTAGACGAGATCATTTTTATTGTCTAGTTTCGCTATTTTACTTACTGAATTTCTTTAAAATAAAACAAATAATTCACTTTCATTTCATTTATTAAGTAATATTACAATATCGAGACTTGAAAACTTACATTTAGCATGACAGTAGATAAAAAAAAATATCCTAAGAAGATGTAAGAACACCTAGCTTATCAAAAGAATACATAATCAATAAAGTTCTGAGTACATTAGGTGTTGTACGATATTGGAAGAATAAAACTAAAACTGGATGTGACATTGACATAATTCACATTGATTTTGATGTCATAGGTTCCTTTCAAAAGTAGCTATACAATTTGAAATAAAAACCAAATTAAACTGTCTAATTTAAAATGCTTTAATTACAATCATATTTTATAATGTTCTATAACCAAATCACGCTCAAAAATGAGAAATGTCACATGTTTTCAGGTTTTACATCAAATAACTTATTGCGTAGGCAAATAGGAAGTAAAATATATAAGTAGGTACTATGCCTAGTCTTTGATAAATATGTCGAAGAATCAAATTGATTTTGAGACTCCAAGAAATTTATCAACTAACATAACATCTAAGTAAATACTTATCTACTTATAGGAATTAGGATTAACTTTTGACAGTTTTGACTTTATTGAAAACTATACCTTTATTACGAAAACCCTTAAATTTTATTTAAAATAACTAGATATTATAAAGACTACATTTACTATGACTGTTATAAGGTAAATGCATAGAATACCAAGATGATTAAAACTGATATGAAAAATCTTACTGCCATTTTTTTCATATCAGTTTTGATATGAAAAAAATGGCAGTAAGATACATTGTTCATTATCTTTGTAATTGGAGGGTAGAATTTTTCAATGAGTATGACTCACTCGGCTGTCTGTCTCAGAAATTTTGTACGGGACAGACAGAGACAGATTCATCAGAAGCAGACTCGCACTGTCTGTTCTAGTGTAATTAGTTCTTTACCTACCTACCTTTATATAAGGAGCCTATTGATAGGCTTCTGGCGCTTCATGAAACGCGGGACAAGTGTAGTGAAACTCTGCTTTAAGGCACCATAGTTTATTTTATAAAAGTTCACATTTCACAAAAGGGTGTAAAGCTTTGATAGACATACTTTGTTTTGAAAGGCTTAGTACAGCTATTGTATGTCTACTGTAATAGGACATTAAAACTAAAGTATTTTAACGCCATCTAGCGGCGATGAATCGAAATACGAATTTGTTTCTATAACTATAAGAACACCAAGAAGAATTACATCTTAATATGGCATTATAAATCATAAATATAACATTTATAATTAATCGTAAAGAGATCAAAATTAAGTTCTTTTAGCGTATTTAATTATTTCACATAAATCGTGTCGCCTTAACTACTAACATAAAATAATGAAGATTAAATTGCTAATATTTACTTAGTTAAGCGTCTAAGATAGAACACAAAATAGTTTGATAAAAAAATGGAACACTAAATAATTAGGTGAGTAGATAAAACCCAAACTCATAATAAAGTGTAACAATCTTTAGCTTTTTTCAATTTTAGTAAGATAATACTAATACAGTTTAATCTAAGAAATAATACGGCAGCTTTCTTTTGTAAAATAGCTTATCAAATAATATTTTCAATTATTCCAATTAGTGTCATTAATTGATGAACAATTTAAGATAACTGTTTTATTGATTTTATAGTGTTTACTACACTTAAGGAAATCACAAAGATTTTTATATCTCGGCTCTTAACTTTTGGGACATTATAAAAATTTAAGATAATTTCCATTATATTTGTAGAGGTTTTATAAAAGCTTTTATGAAAAAAAAAATTGTTGATTTTGGTTATTTACCAGTAGATTTAAAAAAAAATACTAATCGTTAGCCAACTTAATGTCACTGTACATAATCTAACTAAAATTGAAAATGGAAAAGTCAATCAATTTAACTGTATTCCCATCGTTTAAAGGTTTCTTCTGTTGATAGTTTCCCAGCTGTGGGCTTGTTGGATGCTTCTTGATCAGCCGTAGGTACTTCTCAGTGTCAGGATCTGAAAAAAATATTAAATATATAAACAAAATGTTTATTTATTTACACAAAGAAACTTACAATTAAACAAATATTTACAAAATGTACAAAATACACAAGAACAGTTGAGCTATCTGCAAAAAAAACTGAAATAAACACACCAGCCTTCCACAAGCTCTATCTGTCTGGCCCTGGTTTTGAGCACTGGTGCTGACTAAATAAATCTTACGTCGAAACGTCACACACACAGTATAAAACACTGGTGAGCACTCACACTGACTCAAAACCAGAGCCACACAGAGCTTGTGGTAGGCCTATAGTAATAAAATGAAATGGAAAAGTTCCGTTGCTTCTAGAAACGACGAAAAACAAATCTAAAAATAGTATAGGTAATACTTTATATTTATTAGCTATCAAATTTTATTGAATGTAACGATATGTCAATAAAATTCACAAATCATTCTCCAAGTACCATTGACGTGAGTGGTTAGATGATGTCTAAACTTTTATTATTAGTGATGTGATCAAACTTATTAGAAAAAACTTAAATACGCATAAGTAGCTATACAATTATTGTAAGAAATATTTAAATGTTTTATATAATTATCAATAAAAGTTACAAAATGCTTAAATAATCATAAGTAGCTACGCAATTATTACTTAAGATGTTTACATGTTTTAAATCATTATTAATAATTTTAAAGTTAAAAAATACGTTTGATAATATTACACGTTACTTTACGTCTGAAAAACAGAAAAATATTAAAACTATATGATTAAAAACTTTAGACCTAACACTCCTAAGTGCTAAATTAATTATATCTAATATTTTCGGTATATTCTTCGTTCTAAAAACCTTAACAAAACATATACTTTGCATTTATTTTAATAAGTTAGCCTAATAAGCATACGGAAACGGCACATCACTATCCTCACCATAAATAAATAATAGCTCCGGGCGTCTGTTTACAAATATAACACGGACTGAATAATAACAGTTACCGATCGAATGATAAGGCGGTTTCTTACAAACCCAAAAAAGGAGGCACCGTTACGTTGCATAGCTTGCATAGATGGTCACTGGCTATTGAACGAACATAGCATGATATTTTGTTTCTTGTTCATTTCATTTGGAACACGGAAATGCAGTTCATAAGTTGATTAACACGTGGAATTGTATGTGAATTGTATTGGCTTTGAATTGTTTTGGCTAGACTTAAGAATGCTCAAAGTAAAGGTAAAAACGTCTTGATAAGTTATTTTTGTCTCAAAATCTCTGGTGTTAATATTCTACTTTTGAAACTATTGTACGATATGTTATAAACTTCAATAAGAAATGTGATCGGTATTTGAGTGATTGTGAGACATTGAAAGATTGGCTATTGTTTTTTTTTTAGCATGAAGAAGTCAACATCTACCTGGGCGTCGATTCTAGCAGCACAAATCAATCAAGCGATCGCGTAAATCGATGCGAGTTGTAAATTTTTGTTTGAAAAATTTGAAAATGGAACGCGGATTCAGCGATCACTCAATCGAGCCGTGTTGCTGGAATCGACAGGCAGTACATCGATTTCCCTAGTAATTCGAAAAAGAACGAGTTAGTTATGGACCTGTATGATGCAATCCCGCTTTCGCCTGTCAAAATCTATTAGTGGTTCCCATTCTATGCCAGGTTCGTCATGGCTAGTAGGTACTTATACCCTCATTACAAGTACCAGTAACGAGTACGGCCCATTACAACCCATAGCAGGTGAGTATACCACCCATTCATATCAAGCGTTTTGGCTCCACTTTTATGATGCGAACATGCAAGGACTCACTGCCGTCGTTTGTTTTTCCGGATCAATACAGTCTGGGCTTCTACAGGGTTATTCATTATTAACTGCAAATACTCAGGAATTAGGTTCAACAAATAGAATAAAAAATATTTATGACATTATTTTTTTTTAATTTGATCAAAAATTTTTTCAAGTTTTTGTATCAAAATTTTATTTTTATTAATTTCTTTACGGCTATTGCATAATGATTGCCACGGAGAACAGGACGATGACCCACCCAGGCGGTGACTGAACGCAGAGTGTCACTCACGGCGCGCGGGCGCGGATCAAAGGTCAAAATAGGTCAGGCGCCAATGATTCCTTTATTGATTTTCTCGGGATTTTCATAACAAAACTTAAAAAAAATCATTTCATAAATATTTTTTATTTTATTTGTTGAACCTAATTCCTGAGTATTTGCAGCTAATAATGAATAACCCTGTATAAAGGTCACAGTGAATTCGTTTCTTGTAGACTATTCTGCTACATCGTCGCTTACCATCAGGCTAGAGATCATGGCTAGGTCTATTAAATATAAAAAAAAAGAGTAATAATGTTGTATTGATGATGATTTTTATCTAAAAGTCAATGACGTCAATTTCTCATTTTTTACGTCCTTAACCACCGACCACCTGCGACTAAGGCTCGACGCAAATGGGAAACCGGCTACATCCACTCGTGGCCAGTGACAAACAGTTCACACGCTATTCATATTTTATTTAGGAACTCGGGGTTTCATAGAAGAGGAGGTAGACCAAAGAAAAGATGGATGGACTGCGTCAAGGATGACATGAGCAGGAAAGGAGTGAGCACTGAGATGACGAATGATGTGAGTGGAAAAAGAAAACCTGTTGTGCCGACCCCATGTAGCGTGGGATAAGGGCAGGAAGATGATGATTTAGGATTGTGCATCGTAGCTAACGACTGAACGGTGGTGGCCACTAGCTACAGCTAGTAACTGTGATTCACCATTAATCACCATTGCTACGGACCGCGAAACACCGACACTTAAGGCCAACACACATCTAGGCGATGGCAATGGCGATCAGCAGAAATGTTATCAAATATGACGGCAATATTTGATAGCGTTTTAGCTGATCGCCATCGTTATCGCCTAGATGTGCGTTGGCCTTAAGTGTCGGTGTTTCACGGCTTAATGCCGCTAAGGTGTCACTCTCACTAAGCCTCTCCCGCGTTTATCAAGTTTTAGTGGAAACCTCGCTAATTCTCGAAGACGATCGTGAGACTGTACAGCAGAGAATGGACTGTGCCTGTCTCCTCTTCGTGTCTTTATCCCACTTTATGCGCGGTCGGCACATCATAATTATGTAGTGGCGGTCACTGATCCTGCAAAAGCCGCGCGTGACGGCCACCAGTGGCTGTGGCCGGTGGCCCGTTTGCGCCGAGCCTTAACCATCACCAAGCTGAACAAAAAATCCCAACTGGCAAGTTGAACGCCTCCTAATCTATAAACTAGATCTGAATACCTATAGGTTTGCGTAATACGATCTACTGTAGAGATTACATGTTTTTGACCGCGTTATCAAAGCATCCGAGTTTTGTGTCTTCTTACATCTTTCTGTGCTCCTAGCAAGTTTGTTTAGTGTTTGTCGTAAAAATTATTTGTGGTAACTGTTTTTTTTAAACTGTGTCAGTGGAAGTGATTCGGTAGATAAGTATTCGTAGTGCGATGTCATTTAGGGCACGTCATCTGGACGTGCACTGTGAGGAAATGTAATTGTTATAGGCAGAGGTAAGCGCACAACATAAGGTGGGCCATGTGCTTATTACATCATTTTGTTTCATTGTTTTTGACGTGTCACCGGTCGTTTTGAACCAGTGTGGTGATATTTCAAGTGCGCGTCAGAGAGGCTCCTTTCGTGCAACTTGTCTTTTTGAAAAAATCCATCGTTATTGAATCTCGATGTAAAAACGCCATTATGATAATTTTCAAATTAAAAACTTTCCGAATTTCGTAACTTTAGTATTTTCTACCATTTTCCAGAACTATTTAATAGGTTGTTTTACTTTTATCATGGTATTGTAATAAAAATCCTTCCACAATAGATCTAGGCTTATTTATCTACAACAGTTCATCTTTGGAAAGTATTAGCTTCCCAAATTATTTTGATTGCGAAAATGCTTGCAAATTGAACTAAATTAATGCAATATTGATCAAAGCAATTTCTGATAATCGAATGAAAACCTAATTTAAATGGTAATCATCTGCAATTGAGGTTTTGGTAATTTATTCAAAATGGCGGTGCATTTTCATAAAATAATAATTGAAGGGTTTTGCAATACAACTGCAGAATAAATGTTTTTGTCTCCTTCAATGATTCTGTAATTTATCGATTTACATTATTAATAATTGAACATATTCTAGGTTTTAGCCATAGATTTTTAAACTCCTTGTTGCAAACCACATAGGTTTCCAACCTCCTTGGTTTTAGCTTTATAAAGTCACTTACATGACTTCTGAGATACATTCTACCTTGGTTAAAAAATCCTTGATTCTACCTAATATGCTATATTAGGTAGAATCAAGGATGCTAATTATAAGCTTTGTTTAATTTGGCCTGCGCACACCTAGTTCGCTGGCGGTAGCGATCAGTGAAACGCTGTCAAATATCGCTGTCAAATCTCAAATCTGACAGCATGAGAGTTAGCCATAGATTTTCAAACTCCTTGTTACAAACCACATAGGTTTCCAACCTCCTTGGTTTTAGTTTTTTAAAGTCACTTACATGACTTCTGAGATACATTCTACCTTGGTTAAAAAATCCTTTATTCTACCTAATATGCTATATTAGGTAGAATCAAGGATGCTATATAAGCTTTGTTTAATTTGGCCTGCGCACACCTAGTTAACGCTGTCAAATATCGCTGTCAGATTTGAGATTTGACAGCGATATTTGACAGCGTTTCACTGATCGCTACCGCCAGCGAACTAGGTGTGCGCAGGCCTTTATAATAAGATCATAAGTTCGATTCCGGACGTGCACCAGTGAATTTTTCTCTTCGAAAAAGCTTATGATGCTTTTACAAAGATTTTACCTGCATCTGTACGTACAACTAAACGTAAGCAAATTGTCAACACACTCACTTCTTTATTTAAGGCTCGTATTCCGAAACAGTGCTTGAGTCTGAGTCGAGCCTCAAGCATAGATTTTATGACAGTTCTTAATTGAAAAGTGTCAAAAATCTGTGCTTGAGGCTCGGCTCAGACTCAAGCGTTGTTTCGGAATACGGGCCTTAGACAGTTTAGAAAGATAATGCGTGTATAAAATATTGCTATTGCTACATTTGCGTGAATGTTGTTCTTTAAATCAATGTATGTCATATTTAGTGAAATAACTTCTTTTTTTTTATCAGTTTTTTTATCTTGACCCAGCGAGTAGGCAACGCGGCAGACCAAAACGGAGATGGTGAGACGAGCTTGATGGTTTCCTGACGGTCGAACAAGCCTAGCCAAAGATCGCAATGTCTGGAGGAAATGGGGGGAGGCCTTTGCCCAGTAGTGGGACCCGGAGAACACATAATAATAGTATATTTAGTATTATTTATTATTTTTAACTTGCAAAAAGACGTGATCAAACAAAAAGCAGTTACCCTTTCCATTCTATTTAAATAATCTCCAACAAAAACTTATTTAACGATGCACATTATAAATACATATTTCTTTCGTATCACAAACGGGTGCCTTTCACAAAAACTCGATTGTAGACTTCTAACCCAAGAGCGTCCAGAGATCTATAAATAAGATCTGAATTAAACATCGACTTAGAACTTGTGCAGGGCAAAAACCTAGACTCCGCGCAAGATAACTATGCGCGGGAGAAAATGTAAAATCTGGTGTCATGGAAGACTATAACAGTGGCACTCGCTACTCCAACATCTGAGTGACAACCAATTTTTATGTCATTGTGTAATACTTGTGTGGCATAAAATAAATAATTTGATTTGATTTAAAAATAACTGACTTGAAATAACACTAACATTTTTGTATTAAGCTTATGTTTTAAAATTGAGTTTTTTTTTGTTTTTAGTATTTGTATTTCTAAAATTAAGTTTCTGTGTAACTTACTTGCCTAATTCTGTTTAGTTAAGTAGATATTTTTAGAGCATGCTGTGGCGTCCTCTATCTGGACGGATGCATAGTTTTAAGACTTTTTGTTAATTATTTGTTATTATCGTGTTTCTTCTGTTGGATTTTCTAATAATAAATAAACATGAACTGGCATTAAACGCAATGCAAGGGCCCAATTCATGTTTCTAACCGGAAGATTATTTCCAGTCAATTTTATTTAGATTTTCCACCATCTGCCACGCGCATACTTATTTTGCGCGGAGTCTAGTTGTTTCACGGATATAGTCTATAGATGCGTGTATACCACAGATATGTATTAAGTTATCTATGGTTTATTAGTTGTCTCCCGCTGCTTTGCTTGCGTGGAGATTTGCTACGATCAATATTTGGAAGACATTATTCTGAATACCCTCGTTAGATTACACCTATGACATCATGAGGGTACATTTAAATATTAAAAGATATGCAAGGATGTTTATTAGGTTTGTGAAGCTATTTCAATTATTTTCAGTTCAAATGTTTTTCTTCCCGGACTTTCTCGTTATTACTCCTTCTTAGCGTGTCACTGGTACCTATTTGTATTTTTCAAACCATTTGTGTATTTCAAACCTGTGCAGTGTGTTAAAATATTTTAAGTGCGCCTCAGAGCGACACTTTTTCCAGATAAGTGTTATTTTTTATCTATCCTAGTACTCGTAGTTAAAAATATTATTTTTGTGTTGTTTCTTTATTCAAAAACCTGTGCAAGCCAGGTGAGATATGTGCTCACACGAAAACAACATTTGGTATACGAAATGTGGTAGCAAAACTCCGACTTCACCCAAATAACCTTGTGGAAAAATAAGGTGTATGTACCTTAATCAGTGTGGAAGCTATCGTGCGAAGCCAGGGTGTGGCAACACTCCCCCATTATCTACATTACCAAGCCAATTAGTTTATACTGTGAATCCATTATGGCAGTCGCGAAATTACTAAACTGCGACATTTTGTAGGCGATAGTCACGATATACCTACATGAATTTTATGAGGGAATTATTGCAGGTTACCTACAGGGATAATCAAAATACATAATTATACATACCATTCAGTCGTATAAAATCAAAATATCTGCATATACATATACATACCATCCAGTCGTATACCAATGAGTTTTTCTATCGAAAAATTTATGTACACAATGCTAGTGCTCTCAAACAGTGAAGGAAAACATCGTGACGAAACCCGTGGCTTAGTCAGCTCCGCACGTATTGACCATGTCTTTTCTGTGGATTAGGCCGACTAAGCTGTCAGGATGGTATAGGTGCTGGGCAAGCCTATTCCATTTAAAATCCTGTCCCAGGCATTATAGCGTCCCGTAAGTAGGGGCATGAGTAATCACCAGTTGCCCCTGACGCTATATAAATCATCTACAATAGATGCAAAGGCCTGTTTTTTTTACCATGCAGGTACAAGCACAAATTAGTACTGCCTAATTCTAAACTAAAACTACATTCTCGTAGTTTGTCTGAAAACCAGCGTTGATTTCCATCTCTGGATGGTTAGCACCATCGAGCTGAGACGAGGCCTGTTTGTCGCATCTAACTTTCCCGGAATCATAAAAACAATCAAGGTATACATAAATAATGCGGGCAATCCACACAACACTATCTAGCCCCAAACTAAGCATAGCTTGTACTATGGGAACCAGATAGCTGATAAAATACTTATATACTTTTTTTTGTAAATACATACATAGAATACAATATAACACCCAGACAGAGAACAATATCTTTTTTCACCACACAAATATTTGTTCTCGGTGGGGACCGAACCCACGACCTACAGCGCAGAAGGCAGAGCTACTACCAACTGAGCTGAGAGGCTATAGTCGATCGAAGCCCAATGCTATGTATGTTTTTTCTTTTACTTATATTTAACTTAGCTACCTATAATTGGTCAAAAGGCACTTCTTAAAACAACACGCTTGATGCAAATTTATAATTGAATAAAAAAAAACTCGGCATATGGGGGACTATTCTGCACCTTTTTTAGTTACCTTTTATTTTGTTTTCAGTTTTTAGTTACTCATAGAGTTTCTCCTATTTTAGTACCTACTCAAAAAAATCTCCATTGGAGGTGTGCGATAATTAAACGTTTTTTGTTTCTTTCTTTCTATCTTTCAAGTTCTAGTTTGAACTAACCTAAACGTAGCTAGTTTAATATAGTCATGAATTCATTTAGAACAATCCCATATCGCTATAAAAACCATTTAAAGATCGCGTGTTACAATCAATAGATAAAATAGATTTCTCTAGTTTTTGTTGCTGGTCAATGACCGATGCAGCAGGATGTATCGAAGGCTCTTGCTTATGTAAGGTATACAGGGTGTGTAAATACAGCTCTCGAAAAGAAAACCTGGACTATTATTATCAGAATAAGCGATGCAACAAGCAGTTGGGCAATTATGTAATCCTGTTAAAATCAAAACTTTGGTACTAACAAATAAATGATACTAACAAGGAACAGCGATCATGTCATGTCTTGCTGCCATATTTTTTCGACCAATGTTTGTTGCCATACTAGTTTTACACAGCAAAGTTCCTATTCGCTATCTCATGTTTTCAACTTCAACTCGCGTTAACATTCAGTCTTTTTGAAATTGTTCCTTGTCATAAGTTTTGTTTCAATTCATTTTATAATGAAATCGAAGTTCAAAATAATGTCAAAACTGACAGATGCGACTAGGTTTTGATTGCAACAAAAGATACGGAAATGAAATGAAATGTGGTACTTGAAGTATGGTATACATTTTAGATCTTAAATACAGATTCACACACTTCGCCAGAAAAACCCAGCATGCAAACACGATAAAGAAAACAGACGACGACGACGAGATGGAGTTCTACTTCCACTGAAATATATCTACTACCTTTAGTTTTCTGGATCTTTTTTTATACACCTCGTACAATTTTCATGGATGATTGGATGTTGAACATAACAATTTGCATTGGTTCCGAATACGTGAAGATTCACTACATACCTACACTACCTTGTCGAATTTATAAAAACTCTAAATTTATGGGATCTTTTATCTATTGGGTAAAAAATAGCAATCATAGTCTTGACCCTAAGTTTCCTACGATTCCATAACATAAAATATATGAAAATATCTGATTTTAAACTAAAAATGTTTCTTAAACCGGGACATGTTTAGGAACCTTTGTCCAGCTGTGGACATCTTCAGGCTGATGATGAAGCTAAGCTAAAATTATTTAAAAATATTAAAATATTAAAATTATTTGTTCTAAGCGTAGATCCATCCGCAACTTACAGAAAACAGAGTTACTACCAACTGGCTACGAGGCTCTTAAATAGTCAAAAATATGTCTTATGCAGATCATATTTCCATTGTCCTGTCATGATAATCAAACACCTGCCTCAGACATAAAATCAAACATTAAAGGGCATGGGTGAAAAAGCTTGCTCTCGGAAAGTATATCTTTGTTCATCGATAACTGAGGCAAATCCGTTTGCACTCAGATATCGAAGGGCAGAATTTGAATTTAGAACATCGGGTGCACTAAGTTTGTGAATTCAAAACATCATTAAACCTATTTACTTCTACCTCCTTGGTGCCGAATTTATCATACAATCTTTATTAATTTGTTAAAAACTTAGACTTGGAACCATCTTATTTATTTTAATTAACTTTACGCGCGCCATTTACTTTTTTTTCATTTAGTCGTTTCCTCGCTGAGGTGGGGTGAAAAGTTACGTGTTGCACTCGAGTGCAAAGATTTTTCACCTCGTGCTCTTTTGATTCCGTCGCTTGCTCGGTAATCAAAATTGGTAAAGAGCGGTTAAAAAGCAACTTGTACAAAAAATTACTTAGTATTTTCTTTGACATCGACATGTTTGTTTTTCCTGGATTGGAGTCGAACCCACAAAAGCTTACACTTTGAAGCAATTACCCCACAAAGTTCCCAGATTTATTGGAAACAAACACTTCGTCTGGCATATCACGAAACATTTCGAAATCTGCAGATCCACCAATGTTAGTATTCGTTAATGGTAATACTTTGCTAATATAGCCACCGGCATTTATTTAAAGATCGATGGCTCTTTGTAAAGCCTGCAATGCAACCTTTTTGCTGCTGTGGTACACAGAAACACAGAATCGCTTTTCCTGTCATGCGTTTTATTAGTAAAAAAAGCAGCCAAGTGCGAGTCGGACTCGCCCATGAAGGGTTCCGTACAAGAACCTTTATATTATGTTCTTGTAGTTCGTCGAAAGGTAAATTGCGGTTTACGGTTTATGACGTATAAAAAAAAACTACTGACTAGATCTCGTTCAAACCAAAAATCGTTGGAAGTTTACATAGTAATGTACAACATATATTTTTTTTAGTATTATCATTCTCTTACTTTAGAAGTTAGAGGGGGGGGGACCAACTTTTTTCCACTTTGGAAGTGTCTCTCGCGCAAACTATTCAGTTTAGAAAAAAACTATATTAGAAACCTCAACATCATTTTTGAAGACCTATTCATAGATACCCCACAAGTATGGGTTCGATGAAAAAAAAAATTTTGAGTTTCAGTTTCAAGTATGGGGACCCCCGAAATTTATAGTTTTATTTTTACTTTTAGCTTAAAATCTTAATGCGGTTCACAGAATACATCTACTCGCCAAGTTTCATCAGTCTAGCTCTTACGGTTTCGGAGAAAAATGGCTGTGACATACGGACGGACAGACAGACAGACAGACAGACATGACGAATCTATAAGGGTTCCGTTTTTGCCATTTGGCAAAAACGGAACGGAAAAACGGAACGGAACCCTAAAAATAGAACCCCCTCTTTACCAATGGATGTCGTAAGAGGTAACTAATTGTAGTAAAAATCAAAACAATTAAACACTTGTATTGATGTTTACTGGTAAATTATACTTTTGTATCCTTGACATTGTGATATTTTGACTATGTATGTATGTTGAAAATTGTATTTATTATTAGACTATCTTCACCTATTCCGTATTCCGTTTTGCAGCTCTTGGCTCTTTATATTTCTTGTATGTATGTAAGTATAGCGTAGATATCGTACTTTAAATTGCTAAGTGCCTGTGAATAAATATGTTTTCTTTCTTTCTTTCTTTTTTTCTATTTATTGTTAAGTGTATTTTGTAATTGGGCCTAGCATTTGGGCGCTTGGGCTCCAGCTGTTACCCCAAATTGCATTTGTCTAAATAAAATAAATAAATAAGTAAATAATAGGGAAGAAAGCCGTATCGTAGTGGTTTCACAGGAATGAATTACTGGACTCAAGATTGAAGAGTATAAGCTGGAATATGGAGTGTATGCTAAGGGGTAGTTAGATATTTTAAATCATACTTACAATCAAAGATACAGTGTTGGCACCCTCTTCTGCGCCCCCAAAGACAGTTTAGTGCCAAGCTTCTTGCATGCTTCATTTTTTACTCTACATTTTGGTTTCTCCGTCTCCACTGGACAGCCTTTCAGCTCCCAAACTAAATTCGTCAATGACTTCGGTCGGCTCAGTTTTCTAGACCTCTTTTCTGGCAGTTTTGGTCCGTTTCCTGAATCTCCTGATGTTCGTCCCCCAGAATGACTCGAGTCTAAGGTCCCGTCAAGCTCCATAGCGTTGTGGATATTGCTAAGACTTTTGTATCGAATGTTGAAGATTGGGGAGTCATCTTTACTTGTTCGGATCGGGCTGGCTAAAGGACTAGAGCATTCTTTTGTCGGAGAGCTACTTTTCTGTCTAAAAACCATCCTAGTTTTGTTATTATTAACGCTGTTCTTTATGAAGAGCTTGGGTAAGTTTGGGGTTGGTGCTATGGAGCATTTTTCCTTGTAGACTGTGACAGGGGTTTCTTTGACAGGGGCTTTTCGGGTCCGTTTTTCAGCTTTCTGAATGTTTATCGGTTTTTTTGTTGGAATAGTTTCGATGGGGGGAGGTTCTGGCTTTGTCTCGCTGATTAGGGGCATGTGGATTGGCGTCGCAGCAGGGGAGACTGGAGCTGATTCGTGTTTAAAGGCAGGCTCGTTCGAGTAAGATGCCTTTATGGTTTTAGGAAGTGGAGCAAAACCTCTAACATAGTCGTATATTTGGTCAATCTCATCGTATTCATCTGGAATGCTGTTCTCGTCTCTGTGACTGCTGTATATGTGGTTATGTCTTGACATGTGCTTATGTTGATTAGCACTGTCTGATGAAACACTTCTTCGGAGGAAGTATCCAGTTTTAACTATAGGAGGAGTGTGTAATGGGCCATTAAGCAGTCGCTTTGGATCACCCAGTTTCCCATCTAGGACTTGTATTCTATCTACCACATCCACAAGTAAACGATTGCACTTTTCGACTAGTCTAGAGAACTCCATGAAGTTTTTGATTTGGTCTTCATTCTTGCATTTCTGCATTTTTAGAGGTGCTGCTAATGGAAGTGCTATCATTGCATTTCCTTCTTTCTGTAAGGGTAGAGCGAATACATGTTCCTCTTCGAACATTGACAGAAGTCTTAATTCAGGGAGAAAATGACTAGCACTCTTCAGTCCTCTTGGTGGAGTTCCATGCACCAGTCTGACTGTGATTGGTAATCGTTTAGTTAGCAACGTTTTTGCTGTATGCACACCACTTATATTCTCCTCCTTTGCTATGGCCGAAAACTTCCCTCGTTGGTCCAAGCTCATCAATACCGTATCCCCTTTCGAGTCTGTACACTTTAAATACTTATTCTTTCCCAGAAAGGCCTCTCCTCTTGGCATTATTACTTCTCCAGCTGGTAGATTCCTGGCACCATCTGCTGTGATGTTTCCATCTAGGTCTGTCTTAGCGCATATGACTCTAACTGGCTCTCTGACTAAGCATCCGTCATCTAGTTTTCTTCTAGCGACTTCTGACACTGACTCCATGCATCTGACTGCTCTTCCCTCTTCACTAAGCAGTTCGAAGTAGCCTTTATAGCTTTCTGGTATAGCGATTCTTGGGCCTACGGAGACCATTCTTCGGCCTTCTTTGAGTTTGATCGCTTGGGCGATGATTTTTTTTCTTTTTCCAACTGATATGAGTAGAGCTGTGGATTGAAGCCCTGGGCTGGGTAAGGTAGGTACTCCAAGGCCTCCATATTGGCCTTTAATGATTTTGCTGACGTTCGGCAGACGGTTCCTGGAGACGAACTCCCGGAGATAGGAACCCTCATCACACCAGCGCGACGCTGCGACTAAGACCTGACCATCAGTCGCTGCCATCGTGAGGCTTCTCACATCTGTAATTAGAGAAAGATACTGTGAGGAAATTGTCATAGAATCATACCGCAGTTGGTTTTATGATGAAGACTTCGTGAAGAATAATACAAATGGAAATCGCCGTGTACTAGCACGAAACGTGAAATGCCAGATTGCCTCAAAAAAACTTGTGGAATTTATGAAGTTCATTCGAAGATGCTTATCAAATAAAACTTGACTTTATTTTATTAATTCACACGGCTTACTTTAAATTGAAACGTCTCATAAAGTATGAGGATCTAGGCCGGTTCCACAAGACTAAGTAAAGAAAAACTGGCAAAACTTAATTTCCATAAATATTTGTTTGCATATCATCATCAAACAATTAAGCAAGTAACACACGGAGCCAAGTGTAAGGTCATTGTACACGAACAATGAGTTTATGTAACTCCGTAACACTACGTTACGCGCCGCTGGGTTCCGCGGTACACCAAGAGCAGACCTAAGTAAATCACCATTCATAAAATTGCAATGCATAAAATAACAGTTCAGTGGGCGTTCTGCAGTAGCTAGCAGTGAAACATATCGCTGTCATATTATTTGACAGCGTTTCACGTTTCAGGCGTGTCGTTTTTTTTATGTCTCTTTCTTTTGTATGGAGAAATGATGAGACAACAAAATTACGTTACGTAGAATCAATCGAAACGAGTTCTTATCTCATCATTCCTCCGTACAAAAGAGAGCGACACATATAGGCGAAACGAGTCGTTAAGGGGCCAGCGGAGGGAAAATTTTCATACAAACGGAATACCAAAATGATTTCTAATTTAGACAGATTTACAATATATTATTGTAATAATTGTATTTGTATAGTATTTATCTAGGTTCCTCAACAGTTTTTATTTCAAATTACTTACATAAAATGAAATAAACACCAATCGCATTTTACACATTTTTTTTCATTGTAAAATGTGATTGGCGTTAATTTCATTTGAGGTAAGTAATTTAAAATAAAAACTGCCCAGGAACTTAGATAAATACAATAAAAATACAATTATTACAATAATATAGTGAAAATCTGCTTAAAATAGTAATCATTTTGGTATTACGTTTGTATGAAAATTTACCCACCGTCGGCCCCTTAAGTAAAATTAAAAATAAAAAATAAAAAAAAAAATGATCCTGTTGATAATGCAGATATTTTTATTTTTTGATTAGTGAAAATTATTTTTCTATTAGCTTCGAACGCACTCATTGTACTCCAAGCCTAACTTTATAGTTTTAGCACGAAATAACACAACGATAACAATTTAACGGGTTTTATCGTTCAATAGTTTCCTTTACGTTAAAATAATGTACAGTAAAATAAACACTACCTAAACTGTTTTTTGTAGGTAAAGCGAGTTGCTGATGATGTTGCATTTAAAGCCTGCGCAAATCTAGCGCGATGGCGATCAGTGAAACGTTGTCAAATATCGTTGTTATATTTGACAGCGTTTAGCTGATCGCCATCGCGCTAGACGTACGCAAGGCTTTTTTAGGACACAGTGACCGAACTGACACAAAAGATTTTAATATTTTGGATCGACAGTAAAAAATACCACAAACACCATCAAATTATTGAAGCTCTTGAGCAGTCAGAAGAAAAAATAAAAAAAATAAAATGTTAAGCTTTTGTTTTACTTAAATATTGCGGACAATTCACACAGTACTATCTAGCCCCAAACTAAGCAGAACTGTTACTATGGGAACTATTACTTGTAGGTACTGTGGGAACTATGGGAACTCAATCCAAACATCTAGTCCCAAACTTATACGACTGGCCTCTAGCTCAGTTGGTAGTAGCTCTGCCTTCTGTGCCGTAGGTCGTGGGTTCGATCCCCACCGAGAACAAATATTTGTGTGGTGAACATAAATGTTTGTTCTCTGTCTGGGTGTTATATTGTATTCTAAGTATGTATTTACAAAAAAAAATGTATTCAAGTATTATAACAGCTATCCGGTTCCCATATTACAAGCTCTGCTTAGTTTGGGGCTGGGTAGTGTTGTGTGAATTGTCCACAATATTTATTTAATTATTTATTTATTTATTTACTATGGGACCCATGAGAACTTGTACACAAGGATACGCATCAGGCTATATACACTGATAGCTCTTATGTCCTTGTAGTAAGGGTCATTTTTCTTTGTTTTAGGTAACTTGAGCTGTATCCTACTGTACTATGGAAATATTCCCAAATATTTCATTTATTTATCTATCGTAACCAAACGGCTATCAGTACAGAAAAATCGTACATTATCAAATCAAACAGTTCACCAAAGAATAGAGATGGCATCACGAACGACCGGAGCGAAACTTTTCAATAGATATCTTTGCTGTGGGTATCGTCAAATGGAAAAGTCTTGAACCCTTACTTATATTATAAACTAGCGGCCGAACGCGCCTTCACTCGCCCTGCTCCCGTAATTTTTACGGGATAAAAATTATCTACGAGTATGTCTAAGCTATCTGTCTGCTTTTTGCCTAATTTTTCCACTAATTTTCAGTCAAATCGGTTCAGCCGTTCTTGAGTTAAAGATAGTGTAACTAACACGACTTTCTTTTATATACATAGATAAATACCTACATAGATAGATGCGAAACTAACTCTGTCTGACGCGCTTTCACGCCAAAAAGGCTAGTAGTAATAATAATAATCTAATCTACTTATCTACTAGAAAGAAAGAAAGAAAAAACATTTATTTGTCACACCTCCAACGGAGAACATTTTAAGTACTAAATTAGGGAACTCACAAAACAGAAACAAAAACAGAAAACAAAAATAAAATGGAACTAAAAAAAAGCGGCCAAGTGCGAGTCCGACTCGCCCATCTACTAAAGCTTTATGTTAGTTCAAAGTTGTAGAAGAGGTTTTTGTGTGTATCTCGTCCGGGTGCGTACTACCACCATGCCTATTTCTGCCGTGAAACAGCATTGCTGTGTTTCGGTTTGAAGGGTGTGGGTGCCGGTGAAATTACTGGCACGTGAGGCTGAACATCTGTATGCCTCAAGTTGATGGATGCAAGGGAGTGCATCGTAGGGCACGTTTATCACGTGCGTGACCTACAAAGCAATGCTTTGTTATAGGCGATGGTTACCACTTAACATCAGGTGGGTCATAAGCTTGTTTTGTTAGCTAGTTGTACAAAAAAGCATTTTTAAATGTGTTTCAAGAAACTTCTTAACCGTGAGAATCAGACTAAAATAAGTATTAACTAAGGAATCATTTATTAAGTTTATGAAGATCAACAGCTTTTATTAAACGTCAAAAGCAGACATTTATAATATTTTTGTAAAAAAAATCCTAATCTTGTCCTGAATCTCACAAATTGCTTCCGCAAAACCTTTATTAAATTCTCTAATAAGATTTTATGAAATCTGGGTTAGGTAAAAGTAACCTTACCTTTCCGCAAAACCTTTTAATAAAACATGATTTGCTATTGATATTGTGAAGTTTTCCTACCTTATTTTTTTGGCATTAATATTCTAAATATTATGATTAAGTTTTACGTAAGTATACTTCAATCTAAAAATTGGTTTATTTAATATACCTATTATAAAAAATATATAAGTACATAAATAAATATTGTCGACGATCCACACAACACTATCTAGCGCCAAATTAAGCAGAGCTTGTACTGTAGGAACCTGATATAATCACTAACAAATATGTTATTTTTTAAATACATATAGAATACAATATAACACCCAGACAGAAAACAAACATCTGCGTTCACCACACAAATTTTTGTTCTCGGTGGGGATCGAACCCACGACCTACGGCGCAGAAGGTACTATCAATTGAGCTGAGAGGCCAGTCACAAAGAATAATAATTATATCTTCTAAATAATTAATAAATACATTTTGGGATATTGTAAAATTTTCAACCACTTTATAGCTTTTGTGACATTGTAAAATCCAAAAATTTATTTACACTATGCTAGTGCTCTCAAACGGTGAAAGAAACCGGCATATCGTATAACCTAAAAAGTTTGAAAATATGTGTCAAGTGCACGAAAGGATCCTCTTTGAGGCGCACTTAAAATTCTTTCACCACACTTGGTTCGAAAGAATCAGTGACACGATGAGAAGAAGAAGTGACATTGTAAAATATTTATTTAGGTATTATGTTCGCGAGTGTACATCACGACTACACAGCACGATTAGCGCCGTTGTCCAGTGATGATATTGCGGCTAACTGTACCGGATCGACGAATAAGGAGGTACGGGTGTGGCTATGGAGTGAGCGGGTGTTATAAGCGGATTATTTAGAAAAAAACTATGCTTCGGTGGTCGTGTTTAGTTGGGCAAATGCAATACAATCTTCATAGACAGAGATAGCCGTACAACACAATATTATCTGTTTTTATAACGCTTTTATTAGCTTCACCTGTATGTATGTATGTATGTATGTATGTATGTATGTATGTATGTATGTATGTATGTAACCGACCCCTTTGAGCTCGATTTTGTCCTACTTTGAACTATCAGATTTGATTCAAACTTTGCACACCTGTCAAAGGTCGATGACATAGCAAAAATATGAAAAAAAAAAAAATGAAAAAAAAAACTAAAAAGTAAAAAATAAATTATAGTTTACAAAACTAAAAAAAAACGCTTTTATAACTAATTGAACTAAAAAGTTAAAAATAAAACTGTAATAATCAATTGAAAATTTATATTATTGTACAAAAAGCGTGGGGGGCTTGATTTTGATTGTTGTAAATATTTTATCAATAGTTTATTTTACCTGAAGTTATTATAAAAAGCACCCCACGCTTTTTGTCCAATAATATAAATTTTCAATTGATTATTACAGTTTTATTTTTAACTTTTTAGTTCAATTAGTTATAAAAGCGTTTTTTTTTAGTTTTGTAAACAATAATTTATTCTTAATAACATTGGCAAAAAAAAGAACGTACAATGAGTCTTTTTGCCATGCCTGGCATTTGGGGGACTACTCAGTACATACTTTTGCTACTTTATTTTCGGTTTTTTTTGTTAAAGTAGGTTTTTTTGGCATTTTTAGAAAAGTGAAGAAGTTCGTCGTTTGTTGTGTGCGACAAATAAAGTATTTCTTTCTTACTTCTTTTCTTAAAATAATGTTGTTGTAGAAAACTTGGTATGTTGTGTGTACAAAGCCATTTTTTGTTGCCTTACTATTGCTAGGTTACTAACTATTTATAACGTGTTTTCCTTAACCCACTGTTAAAAGTTAATAACGTTTTTTTAAGCTCTGCATATTGACTGTTATATTTTAAATGCGCCATCTGTTATTTGGTTCCTACAGTACAAGCATTGTTCACTTCAAAAAACGCTCAGTAAAAGTCAATCCGCTCTCGCTCAGCTTACCGCTACACCCATAGCCTCAGCTCTCAGAACTGACAACTATCGCGGTTCCCATGCTGCGACTGATTTATTACAACTTGATTTGTCCCGCGGAACCCTAATTTGGACAAGACTCGCTATCATAGACTAAAGAGACTTGTCGTAAAACTGAGTGGATACTTGTCACCTTTCTTGTTTTGTTTTTGTAACCTAGTTTGGATAGAAGAGAAGTAGGTATTTAACTTGTGAATAACTAGTGCTAAGAAGTTAAGTTTTTATTTTTTAAGAGCACTGGTGGTCTAGTGGTAGCGGCCGCGCCTTCCGATCCTATGGTCGTGGGCTCAAATCCAGTCGTGTACCAATAAATTTTTAAGTCGAAAAAATTATGTACACAATGCTAGTGCTCTCAAACGGTGAAGAAAAACATCGTGAGGAACCATGGTTTTCCTGCGGATTAAGCCGCCTAAGCTGTCAGGGTGGTATAGGTGCTGGGCAAGCCTATTCCATCTAAAACCCTGTCCCAGGCACTGTAGCGTCCCGTAAGTAGGGGCATGAGTGATCACCAGTGGCCTCTGACGCTATATAAATCATCTACAATAGATGCAAAGGCCGGTTTACTTTTTTATTACACAGATTTCCAGCTTCCGCTGCGCTCTTATAGGCGTTGAACTTCAAAAAACCTTCTCTAATAACGCAGTACTTCATTTGTGGCTAGTAGATAAATGTTTTATAGTATTGTTGACTGAAAAGGTACATAAGTGCCTAAGTATCCTTATAGTTTTTAATACCTACAAATCGGTTTAGTAATTTAGCCATGAAATCGGTTTCATAAGTTTAAAATAAGTAGTCCTTGCGAAGAAATTGAATAAATGCCTCGCCTTTGACTTTGAAAGATTGTATGGAAATAGTTTTACACGAACAAAATCACGCAGGATTCTAGTATTGGATAGTTATATTTAGAGAAACTTCTTAATAAGCTTGTTGATTTTAGACAAAATTGGCTAATTTCGTATTTTTTGGGGCATCTTTAATACACTGCTGGGCAAATACAAATTAATTTCTTTACCAAAAAAAACATACAAAGCTTACATAAGTTACAAGTTACAAGGGTTGCTGGGGAATAAATAAATAAACAAATATGTAAGGCGGACAATCCACACAACACTATCTAGCCTCAAACTAAGCAGAGCTTGTATTATGGGAACCAGATAGCTGATATAATACATGTATACATTTTTATTGTAAATACATACTTAAAACACAATATAACACCCAGACAGGGAACAAACATCTGTGTTCACCATACATTATCTTATCTGTGACTATACAAATATTTGTTCTCGGAATGAAGAATATTACTGTATTGTACTTATGATAAAAATGGTTGAATACAGTCACAAATCCACCTCAGCTGTAGGCAGTCGGTAACGGGGAACAGGTCGGGCTAGTGCTACATGAAAATAAAAGAAGCGAGGGAACCCAAGCTTGATGCGAGTCTTACAACACGAATTAACCATTTTATTACGGTCGGTGGCTGCGGTTCTCAAAGTTTCAGACGCATAAGTCTACCGGAATCTCATGACATAAAAATAAATAACAAAATTGTGATTTTTCATAATATGGCAACGTCAATTGATCAAATACAAAAATAAACTAGTAGTTCGCCCGGAACTGAGATCTCGTGATAAAATAAAATATAAATATTGTGAACAATCCCCACAACACTATCTAGCCCCAAACTAAGCTGAGCTTGAACTATGGGAACCATATTATATATTAGTAATATTTTTTTTTGTAAATACCTACATAGGTACTTAGAATACATATAACACCCAGACAGAGAACAAATATCTGTGTTCACCACACAAATGGATGGATTAAATCGGGTTGCGGATGATGTTGATTGTAAAACTAAATTTAATTTACAGCTCACTGCTTTAATATTCCAATTTAATTCACGATAAAAATAATATGATTCTTTTCATGTCTTACCAAAAATGAACATCAAAATCTGACAACAAAAAGTTCGACATATACTAAAGCTCAATCGATTATGATCACTGATGCATGATGGAAGATGAAGTGGTCACAAAATTAAATATACTTGCAAGCTGTATTAAAGTTGTTTTTTTATGTATATTTAAGGGTCTTGGTCGAATCACCGCGTCTACTGAACAGTGGGCAATATGCTGAAACCATTTGCTTATGAAACATAATTATGGCATAAGCACTTTTTAAATAGGCATGAAGACAGGTCTACATGCCTATTTAAAAAGTGCTAATGCCGCCAAGTGTCGCCAAAATCAGATAATGATTTTGGCAAAACTTGAGTAATCAAGTATCGCCAAAATCATTATCTGATCTAATGAAAAAGGATCCAAAGATTTTGAAAAATGTATTTATTCTCTTATTACATGTTGAGATTAATAATTTATTTGTTAAAATAAATCTACAAAATAAGAGCTAATTACGTCACGTTGCAGTAAACGCGTCATTCTGATTTAGTACAAAAGCACCAATGTTTTCTGTTGATATACTGCACCGTGACGTAATAACAGACGCCATGACACCAGCGAGCGTTTTGGCGTGAATTACATTAATTTTCTACAGAAATATGATATATTTTATACATAATAGATACTACTGAATATGATAGAAGAGATTTTGAAAATTAGTCGCCATGCCTATTAACGCGATCCATAAGCATAATTACGTGTAAAATAATAAAGGTAATTACGATAAATACCCGTTTCCTCCATATAAATTAGGCATATGGCATATTGTAGCATGACGTCATATTTAGAAATCCATAAATTCCGTTAGTTTAAATTTTTTCCTTCTGTTTTTATCAATGGAAGTGACTTTAATGATAACGATTGTTATATCGATACGAAAGAAGAAGAATGGATGGAAAAAAACAATGTACATAAGTCAAGTAAAGTCATTAATTTGTTATCCATTCATGTTTTATATGTGGTATGACAAGCAAATTTGATTGCCTATGTCTTATGTAACTTTTACTTCTTTGACACTATGTTTTATACATCTATAAAGTTAAAGTTTTATTTTTTTATGTTTTATTAAAAGGATTAGCTATGGATCGAACCTTGAGAGCCACAGTCCATCGGATATCGGCAATCTACCAATCTATGATTACTTTTTAATACATCATTTACAAAAAAACGTATTTTGCATAAAACGCGCCGGGGTACTATTCCTCCGAGGTATGGGCGCTTATTTTTAATTTTATACGCATCGCGATGGAGATATTTTTTCTTTTTTTGATCCTGCGAGATGGAAGAGGAATATTAATTTGGCTTGACAGGAAAAGGGTGTGTGGTTGGGAATAGCTAACGTGCACTTTCTTTGTTTTTTTATTTTATTAAGTTTGCAACGTTCTTTTTGAAAACGTTCTTTGATTAATATTGCTAATAAAAATATTAATAACTCTTAAATAATTAAATATTGTGGGCAATCTAAATAACGAGCTCCTAATAATCTAGCTCCAAATTAAGAAGTACTTGTACTTCGGGATCCAGATAGCTGATTTAATACATTATATATATGCATTGTTTTCTTCTAAATACATATTTATAATACAATATAACACCCAGACAGAGAACATACATCTGCGTTACAAATTGTTCTCGGTGGGGATCAAACCCACGACCTACGGACCTACTGTTTCCGCAATTAAACGCAAAAGCGGTCAATTTTGCGTTTTCGGTACCCCGAGTCGAAGTTTCGCTACCACATTTCGTCTACGAAATGTTGTTTTCGTTTCGCCTATTTGTCTCTCTCTATTGTATGGAGAAAAGATGAGACAGCAAAAATACGTGACGTAGAAACGATTGAAACCCGTTTTTGTCTCATCAATTTTCCATACAAAAGAGGGACACGTGCTCACACGACAACATTTGTTAGACGAAATGTGGTAGCAAAACTTCGACTTCGGTTTCTGTTGTGTTCATACGAACTTTAAGGGGTGAAAGTTTTAGGCTGCGTGCACACTGGCACGCGTCCAGTGCAAGACTGGTACCACCGTTATGCTTGACGTTCCGCTGATGTGGCCGCGGATTTATAACTGGACGCGTACACTGACGGACATGGAGTTGTGTATTTTTTTAATACGACTAGTTGATAGAATAAGCATATGGCCCTCCTGATGTTATGTGGTAACCATCGCCTATAAAAAGCATTGCATCATAGATCACACACGGAAAGGTGCCCTACGATGCACTGTCCTGCGTCCATCAACTTGAGGCATACAGATGTTTAGTCTCATGTGCCAGTAATGTCACCGGCACACACACCCTTCAAACCGAAACACAGCGATGCTGGTTCACGACAGAAATAGGTATGGTGGTAGTACTTCTCCGGACGAGCCCTTCAAAAAGAGCTCTACTACTACTACAGTTTCTGACAAGTATCCTTGTTTTTTTTTAAACAATGGCGATTCGATGGCGCAGTGGTTAATAGCACCGTACCAAGGAGATCGTGGGTTCAAATCCTAATCGTTATAAAATCTTTGTGAGAAAAACCGTTTCAGACTTACTCGTAGGTACTTGCTTTGCGATATCTTTTTGAATAGGTTGAAAAATTGAAAAAAAATGAGCACAATTAACTGGTTCCTTAATTTTATTTATAAGCATTTCATAGTTGGAGGCAAGGTTTATGTTGAGATAAAAAACCAGCCAAGTGCGACTCGGACTCGCGTACGAAGGGTTTCGTACCATTATTTATAAAAACGGCAAAACACGAATGTCTGTTGTGTGGGAAATATAAATTTTATTTTAATACAATCATATTATTTAAAGGTGATAATATAACTAAATAGTCTATGAATATTTTAAGGGTTTACCTATTGCCGTTATCAATATCGTTTTCTTTTCACAGACGGACAGGCAGACAGCCAGGCAGACAGCCAGACAGACAGCCAGACAGCCAGCCAGCCAACCAGCCAGTCAGCCAGCCAGACAAACACACAGACGGACGGACGGACAGCGGAGTATTAGTAATAGAGTCCTTGTTTTACCCTTTCGGTATGGAACCCTAAAAAGAGTAATTGATTTCAGTCGCGCGCTATAAATCTGTCTAATTGGACATTATTTGCATGTGCATACATCGCAATGTGTTATTATTACACACTTGTGTGTTTCCTTTACAACTATAACAATTACCGATAAATGTGTATTGACGCTGCAAATGATAGCTAATTATAAAATAACGTGATTTTTATTACGGAAGCGTTAACTATCACAATAAAGTCACTGATGTGTATCAAACAATGTTTTAACGCAGATTCTAAGTTTTTGAAGTGACAACGTCTTATAGTTTGATGGAGCCGGCTGCACGCACGAAAAAACATAACTCATGCGGCGTTACCTCGATCTGAGGCGTTCCATTGCGCGGCTTGAAGTGCAAGCGAGAGCGCGGAACGAGCGACAAAGAGGCACGCACGGCCTCCGCGTTCGGCAGCGTTCGACATCTGTCTCTCTCCTACTTGAGTGAGCGATGCGTCCGCGTGGACAGCTGTATGACGTTGTCACGTTCAACTATCGTCAGTAAGCCGACTTTACAGACAACCGATTTTTTTTTCTAGGGCATGATCACTAAGAACACCAATATTTGTGTGATGAATTTACTTGTATAGATATATTTTGTTCTTTGTCTGGGTGTTATAATGTATTCCAATTATACATTTACAAAAAAAAAACAGATATCATATCAGCCCTGGTTCACACAGTTAAAGCTCTGCTTAGTTTAGGGTTAGATAGTCTTGTGTAGATTGTCCACAGTATTTATTTAAGTTTTAAGTAAATATTATAAACTAAACAAATAAAATTGATGTTTTGAAATAACATATAAAAACACATAAACCAAAAAAGTATTCTTTCGTTGCTGCGGATTATTTGTCTCGAAGTGTAGAACGTTTATGCACCCAATGTCGGGTGAATGTCCTGTCTGGGCCAAATTTGATGGCCACGGACCATATTTATGGTGTGGAAAGTTATTTTGTAATGACTTAATTTACATAATTTTGAACACATGTATGAAGACGAACACAACCATGCCGTAACGTAGGTAGTACTTTTTAACCGACATCAAATAAAAAATAAGGTTCTCAGTTCTGTTTATTTTTTTTAAATGTTTGTTACCGCATAACTTCGACATTTATTTTTTATTATTATGTCATTTATTTCAGATATTAATCCATATTACAGTTACACAGAAATCAGACACACACAGATAAAACAAACCTACAATTGAAAATTACATGAACAAATTTATTACAATTATAGAAGATTATTGAAATAATATAAAATAGTTAAAAACTAAATAAATCTACAAGAGCTTAAGCTAATCTGCATCCACTTAAACTGGATGGGGCAATCTGCACGAGCTACAATCATCTGTAGGATGGTGTTGCTGCTGCCTCGCACACGCTGGTGCAGGGAAGCTACTTTCTTACGGATGGCCGCGTGATAGCCATTTATGAATCGATTTATAAAAAAAAATCGGTTGTCTGTAAAGTAGGTTTACTGACGATAGTTGAACGTGACAACGTCATACAGCTTAAATGAAACGCCTCAGAGCAAGGTAACGCCACATGAGTCATGTTTTTTCGTGCGTGCAGCCGCCTCCATCGAATTATAAGACGTTTTCACGTCAAAAAATATCTGAAAGGTTTCAAATAGAAATTTTATCAAAATTGGTTCAGCAGTTTGGTCATGAAGTAAATTGTTCAAGTTTTTGAAACTTTATGATTTGTGTGTGTTATGATCGCGATAGTTTAAAAAGTACTTATAAAAACATTTGTCTCACGACGGTAACCAAACTCGCACCACCCATTCCACCCACCCCACCACAAACCAAGCTCCAGAAGATTAACTTGTAAGCACTTATAACAGCACCTTACAAGTAGGCCTGCAAACTTCCTGCAAACCTTATCAAAACCTGTTCAGCTCAAAAATGGGAAGGCGCTAGCTACAGGCAAATCCGATGTATCTAAGCTGACGCCGAGCTAATACCTTCCTGGACTGATGGGAGTGTGGTGCAAGGTGTAAACAGTGACGGAAAACATCATTAAATAAAATGAGTAGTGGTAGAGCTCTTTGTGTGTGGCTTGTCCGGGTGCGTACTACCACCATGCCTATTTCTGCCGCAGCATCCTGTTGAATAGAACCCACCCTGTATACATAAATATAGGGGAAGGTGAGGTATAATGATCCCCTTAAGGGATAAACTTAACTATGGCTAAAGTTGAAGGCAAAATCGCAAGAGTTCTATTGTTGGAGGTAGTGAATTTACTTAACTTTGTAAATGCATATCTATTTTTTATTATATGTATGTAGTTTTTTGTATTAGAGGTTTTTGTTAAAGTTTAGTAAAGGATCATTTTATACACACCTATGTAGAAAATGATCCCTGGGGTAGGGGCCACCTGTTTACGGCCTGTTTGTTCAAACACTCTCGAGTTTTTTGTTGGGACAGTGCATAAACTCGTCTCGTCAACATTAAATATCCGATGGGGTGGAAAATAATGTTTTTCTTGTACGTTTTTCAAAGTTGAAAAAAATTATCCACCACTGGCTTATTAAAAGCTCGCGCTCGAGCAGAAGTCATCGATTCTGGGGCACGCATCGTAATGTCCGGATGTCTACGTCTGAATCCACGAACCACTTAAGTCCAGCTTTTCCTTTTGCTTTAGAAATGGGATCATTTTAAACACACACGCCTATGTCTTATGTAACTTTTACTTCTTTGACACTATGTTTTATACATCTATAAAGTTAAAGTTTTATTTTTTTATGTTTTATTAAAAGGATTAGCTATGGATCGAACCTTGAGAGCCACAGTCCATCGGATATCGGCAATCTACCAATCTATGATTACTTTTTAATACATCATTTACAAAAAAACGTATTTTGCATAAAACGCGCCGGGGTACTATTCCTCCGAGGTATGGGCGCTTATTTTTAATTTTATACGCATCGCGATGGAGATATTTTTTCTTTTTTTGATCCTGCGAGATGGAAGAGGAATATTAATTTGGCTTGACAGGAAAAGGGTGTGTGGTTGGGAATAGCTAACGTGCACTTTCTTTGTTTTTTTATTTTATTAAGTTTGCAACGTTCTTTTTGAAAACGTTCTTTGATTAATATTGCTAATAAAAATATTAATAACTCTTAAATAATTAAATATTGTGGGCAATCTAAATAACGAGCTCCTAATAATCTAGCTCCAAATTAAGAAGTACTTGTACTTCGGGATCCAGATAGCTGATTTAATACATTATATATATGCATTGTTTTCTTCTAAATACATATTTATAATACAATATAACACCCAGACAGAGAACATACATCTGCGTTACAAATTGTTCTCGGTGGGGATCAAACCCACGACCTACGGACCTACTGTTTCCGCAATTAAACGCAAAAGCGGTCAATTTTGCGTTTTCGGTACCCCGAGTCGAAGTTTCGCTACCACATTTCGTCTACGAAATGTTGTTTTCGTTTCGCCTATTTGTCTCTCTCTATTGTATGGAGAAAAGATGAGACAGCAAAAATACGTGACGTAGAAACGATTGAAACCCGTTTTTGTCTCATCAATTTTCCATACAAAAGAGGGACACGTGCTCACACGACAACATTTGTTAGACGAAATGTGGTAGCAAAACTTCGACTTCGGTTTCTGTTGTGTTCATACGAACTTTAAGGGGTGAAAGTTTTAGGCTGCGTGCACACTGGCACGCGTCCAGTGCAAGACTGGTACCACCGTTATGCTTGACGTTCCGCTGATGTGGCCGCGGATTTATAACTGGACGCGTACACTGACGGACATGGAGTTGTGTATTTTTTTAATACGACTAGTTGATAGAATAAGCATATGGCCCTCCTGATGTTATGTGGTAACCATCGCCTATAAAAAGCATTGCATCATAGATCACACACGGAAAGGTGCCCTACGATGCACTGTCCTGCGTCCATCAACTTGAGGCATACAGATGTTTAGTCTCATGTGCCAGTAATGTCACCGGCACACACACCCTTCAAACCGAAACACAGCGATGCTGGTTCACGACAGAAATAGGTATGGTGGTAGTACTTCTCCGGACGAGCCCTTCAAAAAGAGCTCTACTACTACTACAGTTTCTGACAAGTATCCTTGTTTTTTTTTAAACAATGGCGATTCGATGGCGCAGTGGTTAATAGCACCGTACCAAGGAGATCGTGGGTTCAAATCCTAATCGTTATAAAATCTTTGTGAGAAAAACCGTTTCAGACTTACTCGTAGGTACTTGCTTTGCGATATCTTTTTGAATAGGTTGAAAAATTGAAAAAAAATGAGCACAATTAACTGGTTCCTTAATTTTATTTATAAGCATTTCATAGTTGGAGGCAAGGTTTATGTTGAGATAAAAAACCAGCCAAGTGCGACTCGGACTCGCGTACGAAGGGTTTCGTACCATTATTTATAAAAACGGCAAAACACGAATGTCTGTTGTGTGGGAAATATAAATTTTATTTTAATACAATCATATTATTTAAAGGTGATAATATAACTAAATAGTCTATGAATATTTTAAGGGTTTACCTATTGCCGTTATCAATATCGTTTTCTTTTCACAGACGGACAGGCAGACAGCCAGGCAGACAGCCAGACAGACAGCCAGACAGCCAGCCAGCCAACCAGCCAGTCAGCCAGCCAGACAAACACACAGACGGACGGACGGACAGCGGAGTATTAGTAATAGAGTCCTTGTTTTACCCTTTCGGTATGGAACCCTAAAAAGAGTAATTGATTTCAGTCGCGCGCTATAAATCTGTCTAATTGGACATTATTTGCATGTGCATACATCGCAATGTGTTATTATTACACACTTGTGTGTTTCCTTTACAACTATAACAATTACCGATAAATGTGTATTGACGCTGCAAATGATAGCTAATTATAAAATAACGTGATTTTTATTACGGAAGCGTTAACTATCACAATAAAGTCACTGATGTGTATCAAACAATGTTTTAACGCAGATTCTAAGTTTTTGAAGTGACAACGTCTTATAGTTTGATGGAGCCGGCTGCACGCACGAAAAAACATAACTCATGCGGCGTTACCTCGATCTGAGGCGTTCCATTGCGCGGCTTGAAGTGCAAGCGAGAGCGCGGAACGAGCGACAAAGAGGCACGCACGGCCTCCGCGTTCGGCAGCGTTCGACATCTGTCTCTCTCCTACTTGAGTGAGCGATGCGTCCGCGTGGACAGCTGTATGACGTTGTCACGTTCAACTATCGTCAGTAAGCCGACTTTACAGACAACCGATTTTTTTTTCTAGGGCATGATCACTAAGAACACCAATATTTGTGTGATGAATTTACTTGTATAGATATATTTTGTTCTTTGTCTGGGTGTTATAATGTATTCCAATTATACATTTACAAAAAAAAAACAGATATCATATCAGCCCTGGTTCACACAGTTAAAGCTCTGCTTAGTTTAGGGTTAGATAGTCTTGTGTAGATTGTCCACAGTATTTATTTAAGTTTTAAGTAAATATTATAAACTAAACAAATAAAATTGATGTTTTGAAATAACATATAAAAACACATAAACCAAAAAAGTATTCTTTCGTTGCTGCGGATTATTTGTCTCGAAGTGTAGAACGTTTATGCACCCAATGTCGGGTGAATGTCCTGTCTGGGCCAAATTTGATGGCCACGGACCATATTTATGGTGTGGAAAGTTATTTTGTAATGACTTAATTTACATAATTTTGAACACATGTATGAAGACGAACACAACCATGCCGTAACGTAGGTAGTACTTTTTAACCGACATCAAATAAAAAATAAGGTTCTCAGTTCTGTTTATTTTTTTTAAATGTTTGTTACCGCATAACTTCGACATTTATTTTTTATTATTATGTCATTTATTTCAGATATTAATCCATATTACAGTTACACAGAAATCAGACACACACAGATAAAACAAACCTACAATTGAAAATTACATGAACAAATTTATTACAATTATAGAAGATTATTGAAATAATATAAAATAGTTAAAAACTAAATAAATCTACAAGAGCTTAAGCTAATCTGCATCCACTTAAACTGGATGGGGCAATCTGCACGAGCTACAATCATCTGTAGGATGGTGTTGCTGCTGCCTCGCACACGCTGGTGCAGGGAAGCTACTTTCTTACGGATGGCCGCGTGATAGCCATTTATGAATCGATTTATAAAAAAAAATCGGTTGTCTGTAAAGTAGGTTTACTGACGATAGTTGAACGTGACAACGTCATACAGCTTAAATGAAACGCCTCAGAGCAAGGTAACGCCACATGAGTCATGTTTTTTCGTGCGTGCAGCCGCCTCCATCGAATTATAAGACGTTTTCACGTCAAAAAATATCTGAAAGGTTTCAAATAGAAATTTTATCAAAATTGGTTCAGCAGTTTGGTCATGAAGTAAATTGTTCAAGTTTTTGAAACTTTATGATTTGTGTGTGTTATGATCGCGATAGTTTAAAAAGTACTTATAAAAACATTTGTCTCACGACGGTAACCAAACTCGCACCACCCATTCCACCCACCCCACCACAAACCAAGCTCCAGAAGATTAACTTGTAAGCACTTATAACAGCACCTTACAAGTAGGCCTGCAAACTTCCTGCAAACCTTATCAAAACCTGTTCAGCTCAAAAATGGGAAGGCGCTAGCTACAGGCAAATCCGATGTATCTAAGCTGACGCCGAGCTAATACCTTCCTGGACTGATGGGAGTGTGGTGCAAGGTGTAAACAGTGACGGAAAACATCATTAAATAAAATGAGTAGTGGTAGAGCTCTTTGTGTGTGGCTTGTCCGGGTGCGTACTACCACCATGCCTATTTCTGCCGCAGCATCCTGTTGAATAGAACCCACCCTGTATACATAAATATAGGGGAAGGTGAGGTATAATGATCCCCTTAAGGGATAAACTTAACTATGGCTAAAGTTGAAGGCAAAATCGCAAGAGTTCTATTGTTGGAGGTAGTGAATTTACTTAACTTTGTAAATGCATATCTATTTTTTATTATATGTATGTAGTTTTTTGTATTAGAGGTTTTTGTTAAAGTTTAGTAAAGGATCATTTTATACACACCTATGTAGAAAATGATCCCTGGGGTAGGGGCCACCTGTTTACGGCCTGTTTGTTCAAACACTCTCGAGTTTTTTGTTGGGACAGTGCATAAACTCGTCTCGTCAACATTAAATATCCGATGGGGTGGAAAATAATGTTTTTCTTGTACGTTTTTCAAAGTTGAAAAAAATTATCCACCACTGGCTTATTAAAAGCTCGCGCTCGAGCAGAAGTCATCGATTCTGGGGCACGCATCGTAATGTCCGGATGTCTACGTCTGAATCCACGAACCACTTAAGTCCAGCTT
Source organism: Thera britannica (assembly GCA_939531255.2). NCBI lineage: Eukaryota > Metazoa > Arthropoda > Insecta > Lepidoptera > Geometridae > Thera > Thera britannica. The sequence continues at coordinate 7,415,949 of OW618045.2, forward strand.
TTCCTTTTGCTTTAGAAATGGGATCATTTTAAACACACAGAAAGGGATCATTTCGCCCCAAAAACCAAATTCCAAGATATCGTTCAAAACATAACCTTCAAATACCGCGTGCGGTGTTCGAACATTGCTTATATATTAGCTAACTGCTATTAATACCCGCAAATAAAACAACATTTCAATAAACACGAACATGTAAAAAGTAATGAAAATCCAAAAATAGGCTTACCTTAGATCAGAGCCACACTTTTTGATTATTTTTTAATAAAATCACGCCAGACGCTCGCACTGCCATGATACTTGGAGAGGCAACTGGCAGGGTGCGGGGAACATGTTTCATGCGCATTTGGATTGATGGCACTAGTTGTCTCTGATTCACGGTGGGGGATCATTTGACCTACAGGGATCGTATTACCTCACCTTTCCCTACAGGATGTTTTTTTGAGAAAGGGGTTGATGGCAAAATGAAAATCGTGAAAGGAGTGATGCCCTCGATTTATAAGAAAACAATAACTGTTGTTTTTTTTTTCAAAAGTCTTTTATTTTAAAAGTTTGCATAAGGTGAGTTTTCTTCTGTATAAAAATATGAAATAGTGAAAATTTGCTATTTGACATTCATTTTTAGTAAAACATTTTGTCGTATCTGCTAGCTTTAAAATTACCCTTAAATATCTCGTAAAAGATTCTGGTTATTTGCAAAAATTGGTTCTTATTAGCAACAGAAATCATAGGTTGAATAATACAACACGATTATTTTTTTAAAATCATTTGGGTCCATTTCCGTCCTAAGAAAAAGATTTTTGAAAAATTAGTGTAGAAAGCAGTACTATAGTAAAAAAATTGAAGAATATTTTACTACGGTGTGGGCCATTGGGCCAATGGGATCTTGCTGCAGGGCTACCGCGAGCTCCATATGGTTATGGCTATGGCTGTCAAATTGTGTATAGATAGGCTGACCCACACATTCATTTTCTTCTTGGGTTTGAATGTGTTGCCATGCCACAATTTTGACAGCCATAACCATAACCATATGAAGCTCATGGTAGGCCAGGTGGTAAGTTCCGCCAGTGACTTGGACCAAGCCACAATGCACCGGAATTGATTGAGAGCGTCGACTAATCTCACATTAATTGAGCCTGGCGTAACGGTCACCCCTTAATAGCTTCAACTTGGCCTTAACTTGGTGCAGTGGTTTTACTAATAACGGGCGCTATGTTATGGCCGTTTTGAAGTGACAACGTCTTATAATTCGATGGAGCTAGCTGCGCGCACGAAAAAATATGGCGTTATGCGGCGTTACCTCGCTCTGAGGCGTTCCATTTAAGGCTTGAAGTGCAAGAAAGAGCGCGGAACAAGCGACAAAGAGGCATAATCGGCCTCTGCGTTCGGCAGCGTTCGACATCTGTCTCTCTCCTACTTGAGTGAGCGATGCGTCCGCGTGGACAGCTGTACGACGTTGTCACGTTCAACTATCGTCAGTAAACCGACTTTACAAACAACCGATTTTTTTAACAAATAAGAGCTGTGCCCGTGATTTCGTGCGCGTGAAAAAGCGTCTTTAGGTACGTTTTAATTTGCAGCGGAACTTCAGGGAAAAGTTTTTAGCAAACTTTTGATGTCATAATCTTTGAGTAGGTTAGTATAACAATTTGGAATATTTCTGTCCAAATAGTTAAATTATCGAACTGCATGGAATAAATGGCATTTTTAATTTACATAGGAACTTCAGGGAAAAACTATAGCAAACTTTTAATGTCAAAAATTTATGTACACTATGCCAGTGCTCTCAAATGGTGAAGGAAAACATCATGAGGAAACCGGCATATCGTAGAACCTAAAAAGTTCGAAAATATGTGTCTAGTGCACGAAAGGAGCCTCTTTGAGGCGCACTTGAAATCCTTTCACCACACTTGGTTCGAAAGAATCAGTGACACGATAAGAAGGAGAATGTCATAATTATTTATATCGAATAGACAAGCTAAAAAATAAATTTCAAGCTTCTAGCTCTAAAAATAATATGTACCTACTTCCATGCATGTTTTCCCCTTTCAACCTCTTACAGCCCTTTTTAGCCAACTTCAAATCAAATAGTTATACAGAAGACATAGGCTAGGTTTAACTTTTTTGAAATTTAAACGTAGCCTATGTCCTTTCTCAGGCTCTAGAGTCTTTAGACTATCTGTGTACTAAATTTCGTTTGAAACGGTTCAGTAGTTTTGTCGTGAAAGCGAGACAGACAGACAGACAGAGTTACTTTCGCATTTATAATATTGGATAAAAAAAAAATTGTGTGGTGAATCCACACAACACTATGTAGCCCCAAACTAAGCAGAGCTTGTACGATGGAAACTAGATAGCTAATCTTTAACTTACTTTTTAATATAGGTACTTTTTTTTTGTTAATATAAGTAGGTACACCTACTTAGAATACGACATAACAGAACAGACAGAAAACAAACATCTATGTATAATACACACATATGTATTTGTTGTGGGGATCGAATCCACGACCTAAGGCGCAGGGCTATTACCAACTGAGCCGTTTCGCCTGTCAAAACCAAAGGTAGGTAAGTGCCCAATTTTCCTAAACTGTGCAAGGCTTTCTACTACTATTACTACTACTACTGGTCTAGGGTGCACGAACAAAGGTATTCTTAGACGTGTCTCCTGACTACCCTCTAATTCTTAGATTCGTGAAAGGCAGTAACAATGTTTTGTTGCATGCAGTAATAAAATAAGATTTACGTTGCGTATAAGTTACAGTTTTAAGTTTTACAGCCGCGCCCACAGTCCACAATTAAATTTAAGGGCATAGTAAATTAGGTTTCCTTATTCTATTACTTAAGTCTACAACGCAACCAATAAAGGTATGCACTTTATTACAATAAATTAGTGTGGAAATTTTAATCCTTTCACCACACTTGGTTCGATAGAACCATACTGTGTACAGTGACTCGATAAGATGAAGAAGGGTGGAAATAGACATTGTGCTCAATAAAAGTAATAAATAATCTATTAGTACCTACATAAGAGTAGTAACTGATTTGGATCAGTTGAGCTATCTCTAGTTAGTTTGTAACGGTCTGCAAATAGCTCAACTGTTTCTTGTGTATTTTGTAAATATTTTCTTTATGCAAATAAATGTACCTATAGATAAAAATTATAGTAGTCAATATTTCCGGAATGTTTTAATTTAAGATTTTTTAAGACAAGAGTGAACATAGGATAGGGATAGGCAGCATGCTCCATCTTAGAGGCTGCATCCTCACTTTCCATCAGGTGTGATGGCAAACAACTGCTTAGCTATCTATATTAAAAAAAAACACCTATACTGTATTATATAATTACCTTCCAAACAATAGGTTTTGGGATGTCCTACTCTCCGATCATTTAATCTGAAACAAATAAAAAAACTATTAAATAATTAAAAAATAAAATTAATTATTTAAACCCGTAGTATATTTCTAGTAAAAATATTTTATTTTCACAAAAAAATAATTATTTATTTATTATTAAAAAAATAAGTATTTTTCTTGTTATTTTTAGTAAAAAGTATTTTTTGCCAAAAATAAAAATCAATCCAAACAAATAATATTAAAAATCAATCCAAACCTAATTCAAACGAAGCAAAATAAAAAATCGGATCTTTAAATAGAATAAAATCATACTTAAAAAGTGTGGCTTGAAGTCTTTTGCCTTTTACTCGACAATATGCACACAAAGAGACATGAAAGTCATGTAAAGCTTCTGCATCTATTGTAGATGATTTTTATAGCATCAAGGGTGGTGATTACTCAAGCCCTACTTACGGGACGCTATAGTGTCTGGGACAGGGTTTTAGAATTGGCTTGCCCAGCACCTATACCTTTCTAACAGCTTAGTCGGCCTAATCCACTGGAAAGACATGGTCACTACGTGCAGAGCTGACTAAGCCATGGTCCATCCTCACGATATTTTCCTTCACCGTTTGAGAGTACAAATCGGCAAATTTTTATAATCCGCACTTGATGTGCGGGCTGGTTTTTCCGCAAGTAGGCTGCTGGCGGACCCATTTTGCGTGACCCTTGACACGTGTTGCTCGAACTTTTTTAGGTTTAACGACACGCCGGTTTCCTCACGATGTTTACCTTCACCATTTTGAGAGTACTGGCATAGTGCACATACATTTTTCGACAGAAAAACTCATTGGTACACGACTGGATTGAAACCACGACCTTCGGATCGGAAGGCGGGGCCGCCACCACTAGACCACCAGTGCTCTCGCTCTCGCGTTTGAGAGTACATACATACTAGTACTGTGTACAAACATTTTCCAAACAGTAGGTAGTCTTACCACAAGCTCTGTCTGGCTCTGTTTCTGGCTCTGGTTTTGAGTCTGTGTGTGTTTGGACTAAATAAATTCTACGTCGAAACGTCACACACATTTTACACTGGTGAGCACTCACACAGACTCAAAACCAGAGCCAGAGACAGAGCCAGACCGAGCTTGTGGTAGGCCGACAGAAAACAAAAACACAAGGGGACAAGAAAACCGGCACATAAAATTACAATACAGGGTGTCTCTTATATGTAATATTTGTGTATGTAAAACGGACCTCCCAAGTGAAGTTTTTTTGTATCTAAGCGTGCACAATATACTATTTGTTACACGAATGGGATGTATTTCAGTTTACGAGCGACGGGTCATTTTACGCTAGATGATATTAAACATAGGATTTATTTGGTAATAAAACCGGGGAAATGTGGGTGGATGTTTTTATTTTGTTTTAGACTTGGTTTTGCATGTGGTTTTACTTGCGGTGTTATAACTGGCACTTAGATCTATTTATCTATAGATAGATAGATTAACACTTTGTTGTACACATGGATACATCAGAGTAACTAAGCGTAACTAAATAAAGAACAATGGGCGGTCTTATGGCAGAAAGTGATTTCATCCAGGCGAGTAACGAGTGAAATTAAAAAAATTGAGAAACCGACTTTAAGGCCAAATTGCTGAATCGATTTCGATGAAATTTCTATGGGACCTTCCAGATAAAATAAGGTACATATCACCTCATAAATAACGAAGTTGTGTGAACAAACATAAAAATAAATAAACCGAATTAAGAACCTCTTCCTTTCTTATTTGAAGTCGGTTAAAAAAAGTTGAAAAATTGTATTCAAAAAATCTTTCAAAGTCAGCCCTCGAAGATAGTAAATCAAACTAATGAGTCAACTATTGAGTACCAAATTTTAAATCACTAGTGTTTCAAAAAAATGTGATTCAGTCAGTGAGTAAGCGTATATTTTATTTATATATACATAAATAACCGATACATTAGCATTTAATGAGATTTGTTCTAAGTTGTTTTGTGGTTTGGTTTTATTGTTGGAAGACTACGGACATCTTAAAGTTTTTCGATTGGCGCATGGCGTTTCCAATATGCGACTCGCAGTCTTTTTTCTTTTTTATGCAAATGATAGACAAACGGGCTTACGGGTTTACCTAATGGTAAGCGGTCACCGTCACCCATAGACACCAACAAAAGGTGCTGTCGTTGCGTTGCCTACCCTGAAGGAACTTTTATTCTTCTTCTTCTTGTCCTTATCCCACTTTACGTGCGGTTAGCACAACATGTTCTCCTCTTCCATTCTCCTCTTCTCCTCTATATCAGCCGTATCCCTGTATTCACTTCTTTCTTATCCATGTCATCTTTCCCACTGTTCATATTTTTTTTGGCCTACCTCTACTCAAATATCCATCTACATTCATACTCATCACTCCTAGTCACATGACATATGCGACTCGCAGTGTCTCTTTTAAATAACTTCCCATTTAGACTGGCCTCTCAGCTCAGATGGTAGTAGCTCTGCCTTCTGCGCCGTAGGTCGTGGGTTCGATCCCCACATATCCCAGAGATACATTTCTTAGTTTTGATGTTATCTAGTGTAGATTTTTTTTGTGATATGGGTTTATGAGCATACTTTGTATGAACCGGGTCTAAATTATACGACTTTTATTTGTCTTTATTTAAACAATCTTAATTCCATGGGTCTCTTTGTCGCGTCCTCCGAGACCCCACCTTTAGTGAGATTAAGGATGCATCGTATTCCAGGAAATATACTTCGTTTAGACTTGTAGCCTTACATTGTAAGCGACTCGGGCAGAACTACATTATTCTTTGATAAATGTGCAATTTTTCTCTATTTATATTTGTAAACCTATTTTGTCATATTCCAGGAATATTAGAGATGATATTTATTTACAACAGAATATACATTATTTACAAAAACTATTATTATACAACATGCAATAATTAAGAAGAAAATATAAAAAATAGTACATTTTATAAGAAACTAGAAAATTTTATAATGAACTCTGTTTTCCACCTGAAAGTATTACAGGTAGAAAACAGAGTTCAGATCACCGACCGCAGGCAACGTGCCCAAAAGGCTGGCAACGTTACCTCTTTGAATAGCTAAGCTAATTCTTTGCCCTAGGTAAGCGCCAGCCCTTTGGTCACCAGTCTCAACCACCAGCCTCTTGGATAATTCTTCGTATATTATAATAATTATAATATTATAATAATTATATATCTCTAATTATTTGAGATATTAACATTTCTCTTCTTTTTCGTTTCTTTATTAAAGTCCTGATATTTCACTATACATTACAAATATACGCATTTAATTGAAAACATCTTATTTTCGATTAAAAACAGAATAATGTTACTTGCTTCCTTAAAGTTAAAAATACCAAGAAAGATTAAAGCCTTAACATTATAGCATAGCCTCTATAAAATAACTCGCAACGATTAAATACTCTGTCTAATAAATTATTTTAAACCAGCTAGCTGTCAAAATCTGCCGTAAAATGCACAAATGCGCTAACCACAAAAACGTTTTTTTATGGAATCTCGCACATAAAACGTAAACACAAGAACCCTTGACATTCAGTCAGCGCTAAGTAGCTTTCGCAATGCATGTGAGGTTGTTTGTACAACGCACTGACCAGTGCTTTTGAACTGACGGTGTTTGGTACAAGTTACAAGAAACTTTTACATTAAATTAATTTACTTACTTAAATGAAATCCCTGAATGAACTTAATTTTGTTAAAAAATATTTTTACACTACTAGCTGATGGAACAAGCATATGGCCCACCTGATGTTAAGCGGTAACCATCGCCTATAACAAAATAAAATGCTTTCACCACACTTGGTTCAACAGAATCAGTGAAGAACAAGAAACTAGTAAAAAATAAGTCAAATAAAAATATTAGAGACAATCCACCCAACACTCTAGCTCCAAAATAAGCAGAGTATGTACTATGCGAACCTAAAAGCTGATATAGTACTTATAATATATATTTTTGTAAATACTTAGACTACTTAGAATACAGACGGAGGACAAACATACCATGTTCACCACACAAAGATTTGTTCTCGGTGTAAATCAAACCCACGTAGAAAAAAACTACCAACTGAGCGATGAAGGCATGCATTTGCAATTTTTTTTACGTGAAGCTAGCTTACGTGTAAATCTGTATGCCTCAAGCTAATGAACCTACAAGGCAATGCTATGTTTTAGGCGATGGCTACCACTCAACATCAGATAGACCATACGCTTATTCCATTAGCTAGACGTAAAAAAAAGAAAAACGAGCTAGCATGTTTTCGGTTAAGAGCAAAAGTGTATAACTCACACCATCCCGAGTTATCTGAGCGTCCCGTTAATGAGATACTGACCGATATGTAGGCGAAAGGTCGATTCTAACGTGCACGATTCTGTGACGTACCCGCTTTTAGAGATTGAGCTGACTTTTGTTCATTGTTACTTTGTAACTGTGCTTAGAAATTAAGCAGCAAAAAGTTTGTAATCCTTGATGAAAGGAGTATTGAGAGATTGGGGTTCACTGAACTTTATTTTGATACTAACCTAATATTTAAACCAAAATTGCGATGACAGTCTAAGATTTTCATGATAAATATCTATCTGTCTTATAGTAAGTATTTAATGGATTCCTTTTAAGCCGGCTTCAAATAATTAAAAGGAATTTACAATATTATTATTGTTTGTTTGTTGTAATATTATAGTTATTTACAATAATTTTATAGCACACCTTCGTCATTTATAAACTAGTTCAAATGGCTCAAAGGTCTTTCCAGATTGGTCCACTAGAAATTTCATAAAAATCGGTCCAGCAGTTTGGCCATGAAGTTGGTTTCTCAAGTTTTTAAAACTTCACTTGTTAACAAAACAAGTATAAAATTATGCCTATTGAAATAAAAGTACAAAAGGGTTTATCTATCCATAAAAAACACAAACGATTATTCTTCAAATTGTATAAACATATCGCAAGAAAATCATTATAACTTCAAAGCATCCTATTGTCAGCTGTACAGAATCACAGATTGCAAAATAAACACAATAGGCATTGAATAGAACACAGAATAGATGACAGTACGAAGGTGACAGTTGGGTATTTCGTTACTCAAATTTGTTATAACTTTGACTTGGTTGTGTTGTGATTATGCAGCCGAAAACCGCAGAGGAAGACGTCACTAAAGTCTGGTTTTCTTGTCGTATGTTTTTGTACACGCGAGTCAAATATAAATTAAATAATATCCTTATTATTTTCTTTGTTGCTTTAATCATCAGTCTCAAATAACCATAATAATAAAAGTAACTATACCTATTTCTGCCGTAAAGTTACTGTATTTCGGTTTGAAGGGAAATCGTAGAAATTACTGGCATGCACGTGAGGCCAAACATCTGTATGCCTCAAGTTGATGGACGCAGGGCAGTACATTGAAGGGCATGTTTCTGACGTGTGTGACTTGCGAGGAAATGCTCTGTAGTATTATATTTATTGGGTCATATGCTTGTTCCATTAGCACAAGAAATTTAATTTAATATTTTAGTTTAACGCTTTGTGGGTTGTCCATAATAAGTATAGATTGACACCTAATTATTTTTCGTTAGTTTTTCCGGCATGTCAATTCAATAGTTTTGATTTTGACAACACTAAAGTTCAAGCTTCACAGAATAGTAACAAGTATACAGTAGTAGAACCATGACCTTACTGTCATCTGTCATCATTGATAGGTTAACAACTATGATGTGAATTAAATGGTGTTGTGTAACTTAGCTGTGAACAAACTACTTCGGACATCATTGAAAGCAACATAGCTATTTAATTGCTGTTTTTTTTTTTTTTATGCCATAGCTGGCAGACGAGCAGACGGGCCACCTGATGGAAAGTAGTCACCGTCGCCCATAGACACTTGCAACACCAGAGGTGGTGCTGATGCGCTGCCGGCCTTTAAGGAACTGAAAGATCCGCCTTTTGAAGGACCCCATGTCGACTTTAAAATTAGTGGGTTAATCTTTACTTGCACAAAGAAACGATCAATTATGTAAACAAATATTTACAAAGTAACTTTTGAAACTATCATAGTTTTTAACACTTTTTTATGAAACAACGGGATAGTTACCATGATTAAATTTTTGCGAGTTTTGACTTGATAATTAAGCAGACATGTTTCCCCGTGGATTTTCAAACAACCACAATTTTCTTCAAAACATATGCCAGCTGACTTGACGTATTTCACTGACTTGATGAGAGCACTGGTGGCCTAGTGGTAGCGGCCCCGCCTTCCGATCCTAAGGTCGTGGGTTCAAATCCAGTCGTGTACCAATGAGTTTTTCTTCCCAAAAATTTATGTACACTGTGCCAGTGCTCTCAAACGGTGAAGGAAAACATCGTGAGGAAACCGGCATATCGTAGAACCTAAAAAGTTCGAAAATATGTGTCAAGTGCACGAAAGGAGCCTCTTTGAGGCGTACTTAAAATCCTTTCACCACACTTGGTTCGAAAGTATCAGTGACACGATAAGAAGAAGACTGACTTGATATCTAAATGCATATTTTGGCAATGGCACGATCGTCCGTCGTAATGACAGATACGAGCTATAAAATAAAGATGAAGTAGTACAGCAAAAGCCGTGACCTTAACTGTCATTTTTTAATAGTTTAACATCGATGATGTGAATTGAAAGTTGTGTAACTTTAGTTGTGTATACTGTGGTATTTTACGTTGGTGATTTTTACTAAATCTCGGGTCAAGGTTAAGTTAATAAAAATAATAGCAAACATCTACAGTTACATGACAGTTTGAGTGTCACTGTGGCTTTTAAACAAAATTATTTTATAACATTTAAGAAAAGTTTAGTCAAGTTTTAATTGCAGTTTTATTATAGGACAATGTGGTTGCTTAGCGACAAAGCCTTTTTAATAAATAAATAAATGATGAAAAAATATTTTCAAGCAAATTAAAATTTTCAATTTTTTTATTCTTTAGTAATGTTTTAGGGTATTTGAATGTCTTATATATTTTCTTTTTATCTTATCTTTATCTTGTTTTAAATAGAGATCGAACCTACAAATTACAGCACAGAAGACAGCTATTACGCCATATACCACAAGTTTCATAACAGTTTCCTCAGGATTCCGGATTCCAGGCATGAGATACTGGTCCCTGATGTTCATAAACATCACGGTGACAATAATTTTGCGGATTACGGAAGAGAGGCAAACACTATCTCGTACCCAAAGCACTAGCAAAAGTTGGTTGATGTTTTTACAATAATTTGAATAATTTCCAATATACTAATATAAATAAATATTAAGAAAGCGCTGGTGGGCTAGTGGTAGCGGCTCCGCTTTCCGATCCTTAGATCGTGGGTTCAAATCTAGTTGTGTACCAATGAGATTTTCTGCCCAAAAATTCCAGTGTGCCAGTGCTCTCAAACGCTCAAGGAAAACATCGTGAGGAAACCGACATATACTATTTTTGATTTGTAAAAGGATCATATAAAAAAACGGTAGGAACCGAGCCGTAGTTTGTTGCCTGTTCTTCTAGGCTTGGTAGCGTGGAACTGGCACCTAGACTCACCTAGCTTTAAGACGTTTCAAAGTGATTCTTGTATCGTATTGAATAAACGCTTATTGAATCTCAACATGTCGTAGAACCTAAAAGGGTTATGTGCAGGAAGATGATGATGAGGTTCCACAATAAATTGTAGTTTCACGGTAGCATTCAGTTTTTTTTTTTTTTTTATACAACTAAGTTGACAAACAAGCATACGGCCCACCTGATGAGAAGCGGTTACCGTAGCCTATGCAATACCAGAGGCATCACAAGCGCGTTGCCGACCCTTTAAAACTTTTAAAATGCCCTTTTTGAAGAACCCCATGCTATAGTCAGTTTGTAGTTACCAAAAAATTTCGACAAATTCATCATCCGCACTTGATGTGCGGACTGGTTTCCGCAAGTAGGTCGCTGGCGGGCCCTTTTTGCGTGACGCTTGGCACGTGTTGCTCGAACTTTCTTAGGTTCTACAACACGCCGGTTTCCTCACGATGTTTTCCTTCACCGTTTTGAGAGTACTGGCATAGTGCAAATAAATTTTTTGAAAAACTCATTGGTACACGACTGGATTTGAACCCACGACCTTAGGATCGGAAGGCGGGGCCGGTACCACTAGACCACCAGTTCTCTCCCCCTTTGTAGTTACCATCAATAGCATCGATTCCGTTAGAAACGCGTGCTAGCACTGTGTGATAAGATGTGAGATTTATCTCTGGCGAGGATCCCGGTGGGCGGTTCCTTGTTGTCATGTCACCCACGTGATTGTAGAGCTTAGGGCACAATAGGACCCCTTTTGTCGAGAAGAAGGTATTTGAGCCTAAGACGTACACAATATGGTTGAGGTTATATGGTAAAGATAATCGCGATAAATACCCGTTTACTGAGCCCGAAGTCCCAGTGCATTTACAACATTTCGTTACCAAATGTTGTTTTCGTTTTGCCTATTTGTCTCTGTCTATGTATGGAGAAAAGATGAGACAACAACTCTAACTGCTGCTCTGACTGGCCTCTAGCTCAGTTGGTAGTAGCTCTGCCTTCTGCGCCGTAGGTCGTGGGTTCGATCCCCACCGAGAACAAATATTTGTGTGGTAAACATAAATGTTTGTTCTCTGTCTGGGTGTTGTATTGTATTCTAAGTATGTATTTACAAAAAAAAATGTATTCAAGTATTATATCAGCTATCTGGTTCCCATATTACAAGCTCTGCTTAGTTTGGGGCTGGGTAGTGTTGTGTGAATTGTCCACAATATTTATTTAATTATTTATTTATTTATTTAACTACGTAACGTATTTTGCCGTCTCATATTTTCTCCATACAGACAGAGACAACTAAAATTCCCCCGAATCAATTAGAATTAGACAGAGACAAATAGGCGAAACGAAAACAACATTTGGTAACGAAATGTGGTAGCAAAACTCCGACTTCGGGTACTGGTTCCTAAAATCCGTAATAAATATCCGTTTGACTACACAATTTTTATGAAACAACGGGATATTTACTTGGTTCATAAAAATAGTGTTAAAAACCATGATAGTTTCAAAAGTTACAGTTTTTACTAGTTCGGGAACGTATGGGTTCAATCATGTACCGACCTATTTTTTTTTTTTTTACTGTACCATGTTTGTGTCAATAAAATTATTTTCCTTGCGATATTTTTTGAAACTTTATCGGTATCCCACCTTTTTTGAAAGCCGGTAAATTACTATTTACCTAAGATACAGTCGCATACCTATTATTCTAACCCGCAGCTGAAAATCAAACCAGCACCTTTAATATAAACGGTTATTCGCCATCGCCAAATATAGATAACAATATCGAAATGTGTACAACAAACGCCAATAATATAACTAAATTTCAAGGAAACAATATTTGCAGTCATTTTCTACGGAAAACACCGTTAAAGCCTTAAGGCTCAAGGCTAATGGGCTCCGTGGAGTGGTGGATGACCCCAAAGGTCCCGGGTTCGATTTCCGATTGATTTCCAGATATTTCAAGATTCCCGTTCTGTTTGATGCATGGTGCGGGTTCAAAAGTCAACGTTGATTGAGCTACTGGTTATTACTACTAACAAGATAAATGGCTTTATTATTACCAACAGCTGAGGTCCCAAATTATCCTCATCAAGCTCAGTTGGTAGTTAGCACCGTAGGTCGTGGGTTTGATCCCCACCGAGAACAAAAATTTGTCTGGTGAAAACCTGTGTTTGTTCTTTGTCTGGGTGTTATATTGTATCTTAAGTATGTATTAACAAAAAAAATGTAATAAAGTATTATTATGACTGAACAGAAAGTTCAAAAGTAACTTTGCAACTTCTTACTTGCATGAAACTACTAAAATAAGTTCGCACGTCTCAAATACATAAATAAGAAATTTTATTTAATATACAGTAGCTACAACATAATTTTACTCAACACTTTTCAAGGCGACAAAACACTTATTATTTTCACAAGTGTTAATATGTATTGAGCAGAGCCTTTCCCATAATATTTTATTTTTATCATGCCGTATTAAAAACACCATTTCAACTCCGAGGTGAGAAATTTTTTATCTCTCTTAAAACCAACATAATTTTACTCAACACTTTTCAAGGCGACAAAACACTTATTATTTTTCAAAAGTGTTAATGTGTATTGAGCCTTTCCCATAATATTTTATTTTTATAATGCCGCACTAAAAACACCGTCACAACTCCGAGGTGAGAAATTTCTTATCTCTCTTAATTCTGATGTGCTATTTTGATAACCATTTCCGTCAAACTTATATCTTGATGCTAATTGACAAGATTATTAGTCGATTTTACGGTTAAATGTCAAAAGTACCTTAGCATCTCTGGTAACCAAATACTTAAAAGTAAAAAATAAAAACAGTATTATATAGACAGAATACAGACGACAATTGAATTTTTCTGAGCTTCAAGGACTTGCTGGAATAAAACAGTTTTTGGTTGGCCTTTGTATGAAGTTGGTTTGATTATCATTACATGAACCGTTGCGTTATATTTCATGTAATGACAAGCAAAACTACACCATAGGCTGCACTACCTATTGTGCATACCAAGTTATCAACTTAGGTTAGGTCGTATAGGCTGCGGGGTTCTTTTCAAATATGTGTATAATTAATTAAGTACTTATTATTATTATGAGGCTTCTATGTCCCACTGCTGGACAAAGGCCTCCCCTAATCCCCTCCATTCTGTGCGGTCCTGTGCTGAGATGTTCCACTGTGAATTAAGTACTAACAATAGATTTATAAGTTGTCCTAACCAAATGTTGACCGAACTAAATGAATTAATTAATTTGTAGATGACCTAGGTGACCTTTGCAGGAAACCTCTTTTGTAGGAGTTTATTGTAAATATTTCTGATTAAAATATAGAACTTAAAACACTAGTCAGTTAAAAAAAAATACCTTTTCGTTTTTAGTTAGTCGCCTCAGCTTTATTGCCTGGTAAAGCTGTTTGACTAATTGAGTGTATGTAGGTATAATAAGTTTGAATGTGAAGCTATATTTGGACACTTGGTTTGTTCAGCTTCTTCTGACAACCGAAGAGTATACGATAAACAATTTTAAATAGACATGTTAATTAATGAAATTAATTTGCTCATTAGAAGATTAAATTGTTTGTTGAACGAATCATTAAGTTCCTACTTTTTTAAATTTAATAGCTGGTTTTTGATTGACAGAATTTAAATAAATTATATTTTATGAGTTTTAAATAGAGTCAACGAAATAATTATGTTTTATTGCAACTTGCGAGCTTGTTATGTCCACTGCTTCATCAGGTCGTGTCCCTAATTTTAAAACCAGTGTGCTGGAAGGATATTACCTACGTGTACCTTAGAAAGCCTCCACTCCAGGGCCTGTGTCCAGCACAGGCCCAAGAAAAATACAACTATAGATATTCTTTTTGCATAAAACTAAATTTAAGTAAATAAATAATCAGAATTAACAAACTTAACAAGAAACTAAAAGTTTTTCCCTTAATTAGGTCTTGTTTTTAAGAAAAAGGTCAATTAATTTGTTTCTTGTTAGCCTTATTCCTTGCACACATAGCATTCCTTGCTCGCAATCAATCAGTGAAATTCTGTCAAACATGACAGCGGTATTTAACAACGTTTCACTGATCCCCACCGCAGAACGCTAAGATTGCGTACATCTTCATTCACATACGTTTTGCTAGGTATCCCATGTAGCAACGAACACAATGTACGATTAATAAACATGTTAAAACATCCAGTCACGTATAATCGAACCGACGCCATATTCGGAACGAATAATCGATTAGAATATCGACTCGGCTTCCCGGAATATCGATATAATTAGGGTTGTGTTGTTCAAAAAGTCGGATAATAGCCAGGTAAGTGCATATATTATTTTTTTAACTATTCCAAGAGGTGTTTTCTACCTGTAATACCTACAGATGGAAAACAAAGTTCATTATTAAATTTTCTAGTTTCTTAGAAAATATTTTTTTTTAATTTAATCATTTCATGTTTTATAATAATAGCTTTTTGTAATATGTGGCAAAAGATGATTATTTGAACGGTTTTATAAGTTTAAAGTTTTAGTGTGTGTCTGTATGTCTGTCTGCCTGTGACCTCATAACTTCAAAATAATAGCTCTGATTTGAATCCATTTTTATACGGTTTTTTTCGTTCTCTCTTCCTTGTCGTGTCATTAGTTCATGGAACCAGTGTGTTGAAAGGACTTTAAGGCTCCAGGCGTGTACTTAACACAATACATTTTTTTCGTGTGAAAACTGATAGGATGGATTAAGGCTAGGTTGGGTATCAATCCAAGCAGACGTTTTCATGTTCTAAGGATATTCATACCTGTCCAAGCAAATTTATGTTTATTTCTAGGTTTTCCTTTTAGTTTTTAGTGGTTTGTTTTTTGCTGCTTCTTCTTCTTCTTCTTATCGTGTCACTGCTTCTTTCGAACCAAGTGTGGTGAAAGGATTTTAAGTGCGCCTCGAAGAGGCTCCTTTCGTGCACTTGACACATATTTTCGAACTTTTTAGGTTTTGCTGCTTATTGTTACCTATACCTACTGATTTGTCAAACGTGTTTGTGGGTCAAATAAACAATTTTTCTTTCTTTCTTCCTTCTTTTCATTCTTATATAGGTATATAACTCTTTATTGTTCTCCACAGGTAAAGAATTTTAACATAATGAGCAACCTTATTGCTGCGAGCAATCTCTTCCAAGCAACCTGTTTTTGTAATTAATCACCTTGTTCTGGGGGTTTCCCATGGATTTAAATGTATAATTATTGTGTGTCAATAAAACCTGTAATATCGGAACACGTTTAGCCGGATCGGTCCCGCCTCCATTTGAGGACGTTACGGTAATATTAACGATACGGTCCCGTTGAAACCGGACCGGACCAAACTTAAAGTCGTTAAATTTAAAAATTTAACCTCATTAATTATTGTCAGGCCTTATGGTAAAATACCGTTTCGATTTCAGATATTATCTGACCCATATTTCATAAATAAATATTTGGGTATTGGCATTCCTTTATAGCGTGGTAATGCCACCAGCATCTTGGGGACGCTTCTGTCTGGTACTGATTTGGATCAGTTGAGCTATCTCTAGATTGTTTGTAACGGTCTGCAGATTATGTACATTTTTAGGGTTCCGTAGCCAAATGGCAAAAACGGAACCCTTATAGATTCGTCATGTCTGTCTGTCTGTCTGTCTGTCTGTCCGTCCGTATGTCACAGCCATTTTTCTCCGAAACCGTAAAAGCTAGACTGATGAAACTTGGCGAGTAAATGTATTCTGTGAACCGCATTAAGATTTTGACACAAAAATAGAAAAAAAACTATATTTTTTGGGGGTCCCCATATTTGAAACTGAAACTCAAAAAATTTTTTTTCATCGGACCCATACGTGTGGGGTATCTATGAATATGTCTTCAAAAATGATGTTGAGGTTTCTAATATTGTTTTTTTCTAAACTGAATAGTTTGCGCGAGAGACACTTCCAAAGTGGAAAAAAGTTGGTCCCCCCCCCTCTAACTTCTAAAATAAGAGAATGATAAAACTAAAAAAAATATATGTTGTACATTACTATGCAAACTTTCAACGATATTTGGTTTGAACGAGATCTAGTCAGTAGTTTTTTTTTATACGTAAATACATAAATCGAAAACCGCAATTTACCTTTCGACGAACCACAAGAACCTTTATATTATGTTACTTGATGCTACGGAACCCTTCATGGGCGAGTCCGACTCGCACGTGGCTACTTTTTTTAAATATTTGTTTAATTATTTTAAGTTGCTTTGCGTTAATAAATGTACAATGTTTGGGTATTAGTCTGTTTTGTATTTGACCAGTTAGGTAGGTGTCGTACCTATCCTTTTTTACACATTACTAGCGAATTGCCCCGGCTTCGCACCGGTGTAATTCAGAAAAAAAAGAAAAACGTTAAAAAAATCCTCCAGGGTAGGCAACGCAACGACAGCACCCTTTGTGTTGTTAGTGTCTATGGGCGACGGTGACCGCTTACCATCAGGTGGGCCGTAAGCTCGTTTGTCTAACTTTTAAATAAAAAAAAAGACTTAAAGTATATAAAAAAGCTTACAGCCTACGAGATGAAAGTACTTGTTCATGTAAAATAACACCATTAGGCGTGTGTTCCCAGCGCTGGCAGTATGGTTGAAACTCGATCCAATGTGCAGCCTTATAGTGTCAGAAAAAAAGCTGCTTTTTCTTCTAGGAGAGCGCAGTGGTTCTGAAACAGCTGGTTTAGTTTGTAAGTACGTTTTAATCAAGTAGATTTTGTATTTGTGTATGGAACAGTTTCTTTTATGCGATAACAGTGTTGGTTCCTTAAAAAAATATTATTGGTGCTTAATTTGAGCCTTGAAGTTTTTGCGAGTGGTCTCTTTACATCTTGTAATATTATTTAGTGGTAGTAGATAGTTCAACTGTTGTTTATAATTATTTCATGCGTATTTTCTTGGTAAAACTATAGATAAATCAATAAATATAAGTAACTATAGGTGATGGGTCATCCATGTAATAATTTTCATAAACCACCAAAACGCATTCTTACAAGTATGGTAAAATTAGCTCGTTTAGAAGCACAAAAAAAGTCCTTTCAAGCAGCAGAAGTGGTCGTGATGAAACCAAATATAGCTATGACAAGCCGATATCCAGTCTAGAGCAAAATTAGTTACGCTTGCTTGCTTTTTTGCTTGTTTGATTGGTTCAGATGCGTGATAGTTGTTTGACGTAGATGAATTGACGCGGGGAATAATGGCACAACACAACCCTAACGTCATTAGATTTTTTTTTCCAATTGACGGCTGGCGTTCCGCTTGCCAGTGCAATAAATCATTTCACTCGTGTTTTGAAAATAGAACACTTTATGGCACGATGAAGAACCAATCAATGGTCTGATTCTCGTGTAGTTCTTTATTTGAACTAAGCTTCACACTGAGCCTTTTTATAATAAAAAAAAATAATTTTAGCGGGAAGGTTTTTTTATAAAATTATGAGACAAACTTCTTTGTTTCCGAAACAGTTTGAACTGGTTTGGTCTTTTATATTAAATCATTGAATATTATCATGTAACGAATAACCTGTAAGTCTAGTAGCTAGACTATAAACAAAGACGCAATGCTAAGTTTATAAAACTAGAAAATAACAAGAAATATTTGCGTATTTAAAATCCTAGTTTGCCTTAAAATAGAATTCAAAATGTAAATGACTTAATCACATACGTTTTTTTCACAGTAAAATGGCTATGAGTCCGGTTATATGACTAAGTTGACATTGAACCGCACCGAAGTTGATACAGCAATTAAAATAATCTGCATATTTACGTGAAACGTCGTTTCTACTACAAAACTAATAATTCGTGTATTTTATAGAAAACAAAGTGAAAGTATTCGCATTGACTTAACAGGAAGTGGTCAATTTTATGTCTATTTTATTGACTTGTTTTATTATTGCAAAATATATTTATTGTTATTATTTATTTATGCATGTTACTAGCAATATCAACTTGACTGGCCTCTCAGCTCAGTTGGTAGCCCTGCCATCTGCGTCGTATTAGGCCGTGAGTTCGATCCCCACCGAGAACAAATATTTGTGTGGTGAACGCAGATGTTTGTTCTCTGTCTGGGTTTGGATTGTATTCTAAGCTATGTGGTTCCCATAGTACGAGCTCTGCTTCATTTGGGGCTAGATAGTGTGGATTGACCACAATATTTATTTATTTATTAATGTAATTAACAATAAATAAATATTGTAGACAATCCACACAACACTATCTAGCCCCAAATTAAGCCGAGCTTGTACTATGGGAACCAGGTAGCTGATATAATACTTAAATACTTTTTGTAAATACATACTTAGAATACAATATTATAACACCTAGACAGAGACCAAACATCTATGTTCACCACACAAATATTTGTTCACGGTGGGGATCGAACCCACGACCTACGACGCAGAAGGCAGAGCTACTACCAACTGAGCTAGAGGCCAGTCTAATGACCAATATGGACCAAGTCGGAATATCTCTCTATGACGCAATATTAAATTCTCTCAATAAGTATTTATTTTATTTCGTCCATCGCTATCATTAGTTCTCGATAAAGTTTACCAAAAGTTTGTGTATCATAGTTCAACGAAAGCATAAAACTCCTATCTTTAAGAATAAAAAACCTATAAATTCCATAATAGGTACCTCACGATGACAAAGTAATAGTGTTGTACCATCGACTCGATAAAGTCTTATCGATGATCGTTACTTAACGTTGACGTTTAAACGTTAAGGATACTTACGAGTGTGATAACTTTAATGTTGCCAATTTTAAAATGTCACTGTTGTCTATATAGCTCGTAAATGTTGGGTCTAGGAATTTAATAGATAGCACTAGTAGAGCTATTTGTATGTGGCTCCTCATGCAGCCTTATTGTCTAACTTGAAATACATTATCAGTGAACTTTAAGCCGATTTTTATAATGTCCCAAAAGTTAAGAGCCGAGCGGGATTTGAACCCGTGTAGATGGAGCCACGGTCGCGTTAGTGCCGAACAGTCCCTAAGAGTTATTCGTCGAGTGTGATTAGGATCCGATGGCGCAGTGGTCAGCGCAGCCCCGTACCGAGGGGAAGGTCGCGGGTTCAAATCCCGCTCGGCTCTTAACTTTTGGGACATTATAAAAATCTTTGTGATTTCCTTAAGTGTAGTAAACACTATAAAATCAATAAACAATTTAAGCCGATTGTCACTGGTCGACCCAGTCAGTTTTTTGTATTGTCTAAGCTAAGGTATCCAACTGAAGTTAATTTCAGCGTTACGCAATTCCGAAATACGAATTTCCATCAAGTTCCATTCATTCACTAGGTTTGAATTTCGGTGGTGGGGGTGGTGTTTTTTATGTCAGATAGTTATACAACACGAAAGTGACAGTCAAAGTCTAAGGCTAGGTTTCAAATGTCAAAAATGAAGCCCATGTCGATTACGAGTTGACTTGGACAATAAGGCCCCGGGTGTGGTAGTCCACCATGCCTATTTCTGCCGTGAAGCAGCATTGCTGTTTCGGTTTGAAGGGTGTAGGCACTGGGGAAATTACTGGAACGTGAGGCTGAACATCTGAATGTCTCAATTTTATGGACGCAGGGCAGTGCTTTCTAGGGCACGTTTCTGACGTGCGTGGCGTACTAGAAAATGCTTTGTTATAGGCAATGCTTACCACTTAACATCGGTGGGCCATATGCTTGTTCCAACAGCCAATGGTATAATATTATAATTTCACATTAATTTAAATAAAGTGGCTAATAGATAAATAAACTTTGATTCCTTAGATTATGCATTATATTAGTTATTATGTAAAGAAATAGATATTATATAAAATGTATCTCCTTTATTTTCTGCTTGGCTTTTTATAATTCCGCTTTTGTCACTAAACTTAATTAATTAAACTTTATTTTTTTGATTTTTATTAGTTAACCGCTTTCCAATCAGGTGGGCCGTACTTGTCTGCTAGCTTAAATGTATTTAAAAAAATCTCTATGGTATGTTTTCATCGACATTTCTATATCATAGACAAGTAGCGCATCATTAGCCGGCAATAAGCGACATGTCAACATGACAGTGCCTACGCACATTCCTGTAACCTCGTCATGTGCCTATAACCTTGGTGCTTTGACCTGAATACCCGAGACTAGACCCAGGTACGGACTTAGGTCCTTTATGACCTAATAAGCTTCTGTGTTCATTAGCTTCCGCTAAGCATAACCTTTTTGGTCGATATTTTTTGTTCTTTTCGTTATTGTTGTTCTAAAATTTAAATATATAGAGAAAAGTTTTATTTTTGAAGGTGTGATATTCTTTGGGTTCGGTTGTTTCAAAGGGTTTATTTTTTAGTTATTTATTTAATAATTAGTTTTTCCCATCTACGGAATAACTATATTCGTCAAATTAAAAATGTCAGTCCTTGTTTTTGACAAGCTTAAAAAGAGATGGATCTATTTTTAACTGACGTATAAAATTATCAGTCTATTGAAAAATATGTCCATAGATTCATAAAAAAAATTTTGGACAATCCACTCAACACTATCTAGCCCCAAATGAAGCAGAGCTTGTGTTATGGGAACCAGATAGCTGATGTAATATATAAATATATTTTTTTGTAAATACATACTTAATATACAATATAACACCCAGACAGAGAACAAACATCTGTGTGAACCACACAAATCGAACCCACGAATTACGGCGCAGAAGTCAGCTACTACCAAAAGAGCTGAGAGGCAGTAAGAGAATAGTGTATAAAAAAAAATCTTGGCGAGAAAGTTAGAATATTTTTTTTATCGCGACGGGATACCTACTTTCGCGTATTCTTAGCCAATATTCCAATAAAACATGAAATATAGCTTCTGGTTAGAAATAAAACTTTTATAGATATTCCTTTGTTTCACATAGTCGCATTACATAACTTATGCTTACATAACTAAAAAAAAATTTTTGTCTGCCTACATAACTATGGCGTATTCAATACATATTTTATTCTTAATCTTACACTACTTTCAACGCTTTCCCTTTGTTTATAATGATTGCCTTTCCTCAAGATTTAAGATGCTGAATGTTAGGATTAAACATTTTTTTAAATTGTTTTATTAGGAAATCACAAAGATTTTTATTATGTCTCAAAATTTACGAGCCAAGCGGGATTTGAACCCGTGACCTTTGCCTTGGTTGACCGCTGCGCCATCGAATCCTAATCACACTCGACAAATAACTCTTAGGGACTATTCGACACTAAAGCGACCGTGGCTCCATCTACAGGTTTGACGTTACAGTCAACTTCAATATAAAATAAAATTAGTTTAAATATTCTGCTAAGCTGTGTGCACACAAAACAGTTGCTCGCGATTTTCGAATAAGTTCAAAGCGAGTGAGCGAGAAGTTATTTAACGGACGTCAGCGTCTTAAGTGCGGTTTGCGCACAGCGAGCAGATGCGTTTTTTGTTTTTTAACTTCAGCAGTAGTGTTTGGCGTCATACACAATTATGCACATTAAAAAACACAGCAAAATAGTTTGCCTTCTCAGCATCTCAAGAATTTTCAGACCTTATTTGATATTTCCTATGGTTCCTTAATGTTTAAGTACCTCTCTGTTCAAACTACCAATTACATCGCACATTTGAGTGCCTAGCATTTTAAGGTTAGGACTGCAGACTACCGTTTTATTTGACTCATTACCGGCCTACATTGTTCTACTTTGGTCAAACCTAAATACAAGTAGCGGTCACAACTACGATCAAGTAGCGTGTAACTACTAGTCAAACTCAAACTCAAAACTTATATAAATAAATAAATATTTTGGACAATCCACACAACACTATCTAGCCCCAAATTAAGCAGAGCTTGTGTTATGGGAGCCAGATAGCTGATATACTACTTAGATAATTTTTGAAGTGAAAACTTCTTTAGCGGCGTTGAGCACTTTTTCTGTAATGGGTATAAAATCTTAAACTCGCGTCAGCGCGTCAGGACACGTGACCTGATCGAAAAAGCGTAAGACGGATGGAGAGTAGACAGCTATCCCCTCTCTACGGCGCGGCGAAAATGTATGCCTGGGCCTACTGTTTCGTTTAGGCAGCGCAGGGCGCTTGCGCGAATGTTCGTGTATGTTACAGCGTGCCAAATAACAAACAAGCCCCCCCTAACCATTCCAAAATATCAAACATGCTCAACGTTAATAATCAAGTTTTCACTTCTGCCGGCACTCCCGGAGTGCAACCCGTCTTTTTTTATTAAACTGCATGCTCGAAACTTAAATTGTATTTTACGACTTTTTAAAACTTAAAATGTTGCTCCATTTTTATGGATTTTTAATTTTATGAGTAGACATAATATTTGCGTCAGTTCCAGTTAGACAAGACTTTAAAACCAAACAACAAAGTAATGTAAGAAGTTGAGTGTAATGACAAACCAGTAGATTAAAAAAAATACGCCACATAAAATAGACCATTAGTATTTCTGTCGTAGGTATAAAATTAAGCCTTGCGCACATCTTAGCGTTCTGCGATGGCGATCAGTGAAACACTGTCAAACATGACAGCTATGTTTGAGAGCGTTTCACTGATTGCCATTGCCTAGATGTGCGCCTATAAGGAACGCCTTCTAAGTGTTTTTTTTTTATACAACTAGCTGATGAAACAAGCATAAGGTCTACCTGATGATAATTGGTAACCAGCACCTATAAAAAAAGCAATGCCTTGTAGCTCACGCATGTCAGGAACGTGCCCTACGATGCATTCCCTTGCGTCTGTCAACTTGAGGCATACAGATGTTCAGCCTCACGTGCCCATAATTTCACCGGCACCCACACCCTTCAAACCGAAACACAGCAATGCTGCTTCACGGCAGAAATAGGCATGGTGGTAGTACGCACCCGGACGAGACACACACAAAGAGCTCTACTACTAATGAAATCGTTGCATTTGCTGTGAATGTCGTGCGAAAAAGGAGGAAGGACACACGAAATCGTTCTTCTTGGAAATTCGTATGGAATTTTTATTGTCACCTTTTTTGGAGGGTTTTTATTGGAACAGACTCATCTTGGAAATTTATGGGAGCCCAGTATTTTGGAATTCTTTTCGAATGGACCAGTTGGTAATTTGAACAATAGCGCGAAAAATACCTACAAGAAAGGGACAGGGTGTAATAAGACCACTGACACTTATTTACAAGTATTTTAGAAAAAAATATGACATTTGTATAAATATAATAAATAATTTTGAAGGCCGCATATTATATATTTTTATATCATATTATATTTGATAGCTGTAATAAAACACATACCGTTCATTCAGTTTGACAGGATTTTGAATCTGAAAAAAGAGAAAAATATTTTAATCCGAAGAAAATAAAACAAAAGTTAAAAAAGTAAAAAAATATTGTTTCTATAACGACTCCTCGCTAATGCTAGTGTTTCAATAACAGAACCTCTAGTTCGCAATCAATATTTTTTCGAAGAAATATAACAATATCAGTTGCCATGATAATTTCTATAACATTATACAAAACACATCTTGACATTGACATTGGCAAAACGCGATAAAGAAGGTTTATTGACCCATAATATTACCTCGTCATACCCGCATGTATCATTTTATGCGAAAATTGACGACACGCATCGTTGGCCACCCTATGCTAAAATTACGCCCTATTCACTCAAAATGATACCCTATTCTAATGTGATAACATTCAATTTTCTTCACCAAGTACAGTTAAAACAATTACCTGAGACCACCAAGCGATTTTCCACTGTATCTCATACGTGTAAAGATGATAACCCCTTGGAGGTTCTAATTGAGTTTAGTATAGCGTTACAGAATATTTTTAAAGAATTTTCGCAAAGAAATTGTTGCGTTGCAATGAAACGCTTTTTTCCTGGAAGTGAAATGTCAAATACTATGGTCTGGTGCTTTGGTAAAAGCTGGGAAAAAAGATGTATATAAATTATTCTATTTTGACTTTACTACTACTTGATTAAAGTTGCATCTTCGTTGAACCAATAAAAAAAAGTAATTTTATAAATCTTGAGATGAGAAACTGACATAATGGTCAAACTGCTAAACCGATTTTAATGACATTTCTATGGCACCAATCTGAAAGTATTATTACCTTTCATATAAAAAAGATTTTTTTCAAATAATTAAGTTATGCGATAACTACTGGTACTGGTTTACTGATTTATGTGCCTGTGTCTAAAAAAATACAACCCAATTGAGAACCTCTTCTTTTTTATTTGAAGTCGGTTTAACTATTATTTTAGCTACAATAAGAATTATTAGTTCTAGTACAAAAGTGTGCCATGAAAATATTTTCGTAGCACATCGGCTACAAAAGTGTACCCATCTCTCATAGAAAAGACATCAACGCGCTGGCAATATTCTATTTTTCTTTATTTTTTACTAGCTGCCTGTCCCGGCTTCGCACGGTGAACATTTATATTTTTAAACCTTTAATAAATAAATAAATATTGTGGACAACTCACACAACACTACCCAGCCCCAAACTAAGCAGAGCTTGTACTATGGGAACCGGATAGCTGATATAATACTTGAATACATTTTTTTTTGTAAATACATACTTAGAATACAATATAACACCCAGACAGAGAACAAACATTTACGTTCACCACACAGATATTTGTTCTCGGTGGGGATCGAACCCACGACCTACAGCGCAGAAGGCAGAGCTACTACCAACTGAGCTAGAGGCCAGTCTATTAAATATAACCTATGTTACTCAAGGTGAATGTAGCTTTCTAATGGTGAAAGAATTTTTGAAATCGTCATAGTAGTTTTTGAGTTTATGTATTACAAACATACATACAAAAATACAAATCTTTCCTCTTTATAATATTATAGATAGTACAGATGATAAGTACGTAGTACTTATAAAGGTGAGGTGGTGCAATTGTTATAAGCAGAGGTAACCGTTCAACATCAAGTGCAAACAAATGAAATAATTATGCAGACTTATCCATAAATCTTCACTGATTTACATTATACAAAGCAACGAGACCTAAACTCAACAACCTCCTTTTTAGCCTTGCTCGTTGAGTAAAAAAGTAACTTTTAAGCGATAACCAGAGGGAGTAGTAGTAAGTGGTAATTAAGCTTATAGCAAAACATTGCTTCGTAGGCCACACACGTCAAAACCGTGCCCTACGATGCACTGCTCTACGTCTATCAACTTGAGGCACACAGATGTTCAGGTTCGCGTGCCAGTAATTTTATGACAAAAATAGTAGGACTTAACCGATCCAGCATATCATCATCATCATCAGCCTGAAGACTTCCACTGCTGGACATAGGCCTCCCCTACACATTTCCAGTAAGAACCATTCTGAGCCCTTTCCATCCATCGACTTCCAGCGATCTTAACAATGTCGTCGGTCCATCTGGTGGGTGGGCGCCCTACGCTTCGTCTTCCAGTACGTGGTCGCCATTCGAGAACCTTTATTCCTCAACGGTTGTCGGTTCTTCGAGCTATGTTGGTGACCTTGGTTTTTCTACGGATATCCTCATTTCTGATTCTATCACGTAGTGAAACTCCCAGCATAGCTCTCTCCATAGCTCGTTGCGCGACTTTGAGCTTGTGCATGAGGTCAATAGTTAGCGACCACGTCTCAGTTCCATAAGTCATCACTGGCAACACACACTGATTATAGACTTCCACACACATAATATATCCAGCATATTCCTCAACCATTTTTTTTTATCCTGTGACTATGACTAGCAAAGATTGATATTATTAGTATGTGGACGCACGCACAGGATGTCCGTGCCGCCTTAAAAGGAAGCTTGGGATGCATGTGGGGCCTTAAGTAAAGGTGCCTTCGAACTTTACGTATTTAACGATATCTGAAAGTAGGATTAAATCATAAATTTATACTAATCGGCATACTTAAACAGTTTTTAATCCATTTGAGATTTTTTTGTGATAAAATTAGCTTATGATATGCTTATACAGGTTACAAACTTAAAACAAGGTTTACTTATATTATTTACAAAAATTATATAAAAAAGGATATAGTTAAAATTTCATCCAAATAGTTTCGGTTTCCGGTTCGTGGTCGCCATTCAAGAACCTTTATTCCCCAACGGTCGTCGCTCGGTTCTTCGAGCTATATGACCTGCCTATTGCCGCTTCAAAGATATATAAATAAATATTGTGGACAATTCACACAACACTATCTACCCAAACCTGAGTAGAGCTTGTATGATGAGGACGAGATAGCTAATATAATACTTGAATACATTTTTACAGGCATAATATGACAGAGACAGAACAGAGTTATGAGGCCTACGCGGCCTACCATCAAAAGAATCTTAAGAACAAAAAGCCAGTGAACTTCGATGAAGGAAAACATCGTGAGGAAGCTTTTTCTATTCTATTTTATGTACAAAGCTAGTGAATAATTCTTTTGTCGCTAGATGGCGTTGCTCCGTGCATACAGATAAGTACCAGGCGCGCATATTAATTAGGAGATAGCATTTCCAGTTCGTGATGTCATTGAATGCTAATTTCACACTTCACTGAACTGCGCTGAGACAATAAGTTAACTCCTGAGAAGTGGGAATAATTTATTTTATTTAACATACAGAAAATGTTCAGGGAAAAATATACCCAGCTTACTTAACTCTTCAAAAAATGAAACGGCGCAATCACCAATCACGTAGCCTTTTAATATTCTTGCTCAAAAAAACAAAAAACCCCCTAAAAAGCTTATTTTATTCATAAAAAAAATTAAACGATATTTTGGTGTTTGAATTAAGAACACACCAATTATTCGACCACAATCTGTATACTATGAAACCTCCTTGCGGCGAAAGAAATAGGTACTCGCAGTACAAACTCTTTATGCAAATAACTTATTAAGTTTTGATTGGTCGACATCATTTTCGACAAGAACTTTACCATTAGAATAAAAACTATTTCAATTTCTTTTTCTCGTAGTCATGGTATAAAGTATGTATAGTATGTATGCAACTCGCGACGCTCAGGATTCTAACCCTTACGCTACCCGCTACTCTTTTGATTCTTCTTTGGCTTTCGCTTTAAGCCCGTTCTTTATTCACTCATTGCAATACACTATTGTCAAAACTCAGAACACAAATAGAGAAAAAGAAACTTCTCTTGAAAAAATAGTTAAAAGCAAACTTAGCTCCAAAACAGTTTCCACATAACACAAATCATCAACACAAAAATGCGTTCTGAAACCATTTACAATTCCTAACAATAGACGTCTTTGTTTTCCCTTAACTTTTAACACGTCTTAATTCTTCGAGCCAATGTTAATATTAGAGACCTGTTTCAATTGACGCATCATAAAAACCTCTAAGGGCCTTCCCACTTTCCTTTTTCGTAAAATCCTCATTTAAACCTTTTATCAGCTTGAACAAACGAATCTAAAAACTTTGAAACACAAGAGTTAAAACAAATAGGCGAACATCAGAGAAGCATAATGATCTGACCATGGAACTTATCAATATCATGGCTGTTTTCAGTACGTATAAAAAATATCAAGTTTTTCTCAGTTTTTGTTAAAAAATATAAGATTGGTCTGAGCTAAAGCTACTATGTAACAATAAGACGATTTTTTTATGAGACTTAAAAATACTAAAAAAACATTGGGTATCTTGTACCTACATGATACAAAGCAAGCAAAGTAAAGATATTATTAAAAAAACAGGACATACAATTATTAACAGTGCAACATTTACGGAAATAGACATTTAAGTTTCTAAAGGCCTGCGCACACCTAGGCCGCTGGCGGCCGCGATCAATGAAACGTTGTCAAATATAGCTGTCAAATTTGACAGCGTTTCACTGATCGCGTTCGCCAGCGGCCTAGGTGTGCGCAGGCGTTAAACTGCCCAAAATATAAAAGTTGCTTGACAATTTGTTTGCACATAATGTGATGTGCAGAGTCTACACTCGGATTAAAAACTTTTACACAAGTGGTTTTGTTCGTACTTAAAGTGCTAACTTGTCAATTATTGCTCCTAGACTGACACCTTTTAAAATAAATTCCACACCTTTTGTTTGAACTCTGTTTTGAACTTTCCTTCGCCGTAAAAGGCTTGTTTTAAATGTTTTGTAAGCACCTGTGGTTACCTTAGTAACAACCTCTATGGGTTGAAACTTCTCGTGTCACTTTTTCTTTGTGTCAGTTCTTTCAAACAAGTGTGGTGAAGAGAATTTAATAGCTATTTCATTTTCATTGTTTTTCTGGTGTTATTTTGAGATCTGTTGTGTAATTTCGGTGGTATTTTAACCAACATTACTTGAGGTCTTAGCTTAAAGTGTGAGCAGTTGGAATTAAAGTTAGAAAATATTAAAAATACGTTATGCCGGCTGTACACTCTCGACGAGACACCCCGAGACAGGCCGAGAACGAGAATGTACATGGGACTCTCGTCGTGTCTTGCTCTCTCGCGCCTTGCCTCGGTCGGTCTCGGTAGCTTGTCGGTTTTTTGTGCCCGAGTCAAAGGATCTCGTTGGGTCTCGCGAGGAAAACGAGAGCGTGCATGTACACACTCGTCATTTATTTGTTCGTTGACTGTGTTTGTGTGAAGACGCGTTATTAAATACACAGAATTAATAATACTCTAGCTAGGTATACACATATCAACTGACTGTTGTTCAATTTGAAGTAGGTACTGGTTTCTATTGCGGTGCATAGTAACCATCCACCATCTTCTTCTTCGCCATGGCTTTTTAATTTTCTTTTTGTGGTAAATGTTTATCAAATTATAATAGCTCACAGCACAAAGACAAAGAGCAGCAGCAATTTCTACGTCCATTACGGCGAGAATCTACAGTACTAATGAAAAACGAGAGTGTACAGGTATGCTCTCGTCGAGAGCCTCACCGGCCGAGGCTCTCGGGAAGACTCTCTCGCCGAGAGTGTACAGCCGGCATTACAATGTATGGTTCAAAATGTATGGTTCTCGTGGGATAGATTTGTTTTAAATCTTATAAGAGAAAGTCGTGTTTATATTATAACTCAAGAATAACTAAGCTGAGCTTGAAATCCAGAAGATGGACATTGGATACTTTTTATCCCGAAAAATTTACGGAAACAGTCGGAAACGCCTTGTTACGGGAACAAGGCGAACGAAGCCGCGGGCGGCCGCTTGTATATATACAAATGACTGATCATCAATCAATATCATGTTCTATCGAAGTCCTAACATTAGAGTACGTTGCTTGGAAACAAGACAAACTCCTTTTTCTGACTTATTCAATTAGTTTCTCTCAGTAAAAACTGGCTTTACTATAGCTTGCTTTAGCACGCGACTTGGTTCACATTATCCTAGATTTTTCAACGTCTAAATATTTTTTAACGTCATAATCTATTGACTGTTTTCAATAGATTATGACGTTAAAAAATGTTGTTTAAATTTTTTCTTTTGGTTGGAGAGTTCTAAATTATTATACTTTAATAAAATATTTTATACGTTATATAAAATCTAACCCTAATAGTATTTGATTTCTCCTTCTCTTCTGATGATTTTCAGTTTATACAATTGGTCTCTAAATAGTTTTTATGTAATAAATGAAAATATTGAACTCGTTTTAGCTCGGTTTCAATCAGAAACAATCTTCATGCTTTCGGTACTGTTCATTTTTTTTAATCGAAATTAATTTATTTTATTTTTAACCTGCATCTTTATTTTACTAGGATTATAATTAATATAAAAAAATTGTGGACAATGTCAAATTAAGAAGAGCTTGTTTGTAGGAAACAAGATGGCGGATACAATAATCTACTTATATGTTATACATTTTTTTAAGTTTTTTTTGAAGTGAAAACTTCTTTAGCGGCGTTGAGCACTTTTTCTGTAATGGGTATAAAATCTTAAACTCGCGTCAGCGCGTCAGGACACGTGACCTGATCGAAAAAGCGTAAGACGGATGGAGAGTAGACAGCTATCCCCTCTCTACGGCGCGGCGAAAATGTATGCCTGGGCCTACTGTTTCGTTTAGGCAGCGCAGGGCGCTTGCGCGAATGTTCGTGTATGTTACAGCGTGCCAAATAACAAACAAGCCCCCCCTAACCATTCCAAAATATCAAACATGCTCAACGTTAATAATCAAGTTTTCACTTCTGCCGGCACTCCCGGAGTGCAACCCGTATTTTTTTTTTAAGTAAATAAATCTTGCATTTACAGACAGAGAACAAACATCTGCGTTTACCTCACACATATTTTTGTTTTCGGTGGGGATCGAACCCACGTCATTCAGCTCAGCATGTAGAGCCAGCCAGCTGTGCTGTAAGGTCTGTCGATTCTGACTCTTAACTTTACATCAAAAGGTTTATATTTAATTGCAGGTACGTTTTAAGTGATATTGTGCCCACGGGTATACAAAACCAGTAGAACAAGATTATTTAATCAATATTCCATCCCGTTTTTCCCATCACTAGACCTGTCTAGCTTTGGTTTGTTTAAAAAGCTACGTCCGTCATATTGAC
This sequence comes from Thera britannica, assembly GCA_939531255.2. NCBI lineage: Eukaryota > Metazoa > Arthropoda > Insecta > Lepidoptera > Geometridae > Thera > Thera britannica. The sequence goes on from OW618045.2 coordinate 7,447,384, forward strand.
AGCAGAATGTAGCCGAGACTGTTGGGTTGTAGGTAATTCTAGCAACACAAATCACTCAAGCGAACAATCAAATTTTTGTTTGGAAAATTTGAAAATGGAACGCGGATTCAACGATCACTAAAGGTCTGCGCACACCTAGTTCGCTGGCGGTAGCAATCAGTGAAACGCTGTCAAATATCGCTATCAAATTTGACAGCGTTTCACTGATGACCATTGCCATCGCTTAGCTGTGCGCAGGCTTTTATAGCGCTTTTGACGTAATGGTTTATTAAAAACAAATACAATCAAATTAATAAGTTTACATTTAGTGGACCATCCACACAGCATTATCTAGCGCCAAACTAAGCAAAGATTTTGCGATGGGAACCAGATGGCTGATTTTATACTAAAACAGAAAATTTGCTTTTCGACGACGATGGTCAAATTCGTTCTTAGTTTCCACTCTTTATCATCGGGTTATGTTACCTTCGGCGTTTTTTAGGAAACCGGGGCTTAAATGAAAAATGCAGTACGAACAAGGCATATTATTATAAGTATTATGGCTTGACGACTATTTAATGGGATTTCAGTTAGGGAGTAAATACAGTAATAAGTTTGAGTAAGTAACGAGCTATGAGGGGTTCATAGGCTGCCTAGAGGCTTCTTTTAAGCTTGGTCTCTTAGCTCAGTTGGTAGTAGCTCTGCCTTCTGTTAATAAATAATTTTTGACTTTTACTTTATTTCATAACTAGTAACAAGTCGTGTGCGATAATCACAGAACAGAACCCGAAGTCGGAGTTTTGCTACCACATTTCGTTACCAAATGTTGTTTTCGTTTCGCCCACGTGTCTCTGTCTTTTGTAGGGAGAAAAGATGAGACAGCAAAAATACGTTACGTAGTTAGAGTTGTTGCCTCATCTTTTCTCCATACAATAGACAGAGACAAGTAGGCGAAACGAAAACAACATTTGGTAACGAAATGTGGTAGCAAAACTCAGACTTCGGGTACTGTTAATAAATAATTTTTGACTTTTACTTTATTTCATAATTCGCAACAAGTGTGCGATAATCACAGATCAGCACTGGTGCTCTAGTGGTTGCAGCCCCGCCATCTAATCCTAAGGCCGGTTACAGTGCTCCACCGGCCGTCAGTGCGTACCGTCGGTGCTGATGATGCGCATTGACCGACCGTCAGTTTGTATCATTCAGTGCTCTGCGTACCAATAAACTGACCGGACGTGTACAGTATCGATAAGGTTCATGTTTGGATGGAGTTTTGACAAAAATAATACACGCATGCGTGCGGTCGGTGCACCGGTCGGTACAGCACTGAACGCGTTCAATGAACGCGTAATATATATAATAATAATGCTGGTAATAATAATGCTGGCCTGTAGTGGGCCAGCATGGGCAAATGTGTAGAGGCCCCTTAAAACAAATGAACGCCGTTCATTTGTTTACATAGCGCGTCAGTCGACCGACGACGGTACGCATGCGCACGCGCTCGACCGACGGTCCTCGTACGCAGTGCGTAGCAAAATACGCGTGCGTACGGTCGGTCTAGCACTGTACGGTTTATGAATTTTCATACATATGACAAGCGCGACTGACGTACGCACTGACGGTCGGTCGAGCACTGTAACCGGCCTAAGGCCGTGGGTTCAAATTCAGTAGTGCATCAATGAGTATTTCTGTCGAAAAATTTACGTACACTAAAATAAGTGTTAAAGTCTCCATGTTTTTGCCGTTTTATTGATTGGTACGGAACCCTTCGTGCGCAAGTCCAACTCATATCTTGGCTGGTATTTTGACTGAGGGAATAAGCATATGGCCCCACCCGACGTGAAATGGTAACCATCAACAATCCCAAGTTACTCAAAGGAATCAATAGTGCGTACGATTGAACACGATGAAAGGTCAGGGAGCATGTAGACACTTTATGTCGACATCACATTGGAAATGGAACTGGATTGGTATAATTTATCGACTGACGACTTTATCACAAGCAATGCGGCAGAATCAGGCATGATGTGGTACTTTCCCGGACGAGACACCACACATAGAGAGCTCTACGACTACTTTTTAACACACTTTTATTAGCTTGGGTTAATTGTAACTCGAGTATGTAACGGAATCTTTGAACATCATTTTCACCAATTTCCAGAAGTCTGATTAATTTGAAACTTTGCATACGTATCAAGGACCGATGACAATGCAATAATATGATAAAAAAAAAGTAAAAAATAAAATATATAGTTTATTACAGTTTTATTTTTAACTTTTTAGTTCAATTAGTTAAAAAAGCGTGTTTTTTTAGTTTTTTAAACTATGATTTATTTACATTCTATTTCTTCATCTATTTAAGCCCTGTGCACATCTAGGTGATGGCGATCAGCATCTTTTAGATGTGCGTGGGGCTTTACGCTTTTATTACATTCTACCTATAACTAATATAATTAAATACATTGGAAAATCCACACAACACTATCTAGCCCCAAATTAAACATATCTTGTACTATGGGAACCAGATAGCTGAATATAAAACTTATATACATTTTTATTATATACAACTTATATAATTACATACTTATGACACAATAAAGCACCCAGACAGAGAACAAACATCTGTGTTCTCCGCACAAATATTTTGTCTCGGTGGGGATCGAACCCACGACCTCCGGCGCAGAATGCAGAGCTGAGAGGCCAGTCCATCTACCTATGAGTAGATAATAATCGCTTGAAGTACATCACTTGACCCACAAATGTTAATCATTACAACATCGAACTAGATTCCTACGACTACAAACTCTAGATTAAAAGATATAATCAAATTGTTTTACAACTAGAATTAGTTGGCTAGGCAGATATTTGATTTGATTTTAATTGAATTTGATTCGTGTGCATTCACCCCAGGTGTATACTGAAGGTTATATGATTACTTATATTAATTTGGTGGTCCGGATATGTGGCAAGGGGCTCGGCCCCAGTTTACATTTTTGTTCTGACAGGCGTCTTTTATTGGTGTAGGTTTGTTTTTGCCTTTGCGAAATATGCTTTGTCTATCTTTCTAGAGGCACATACTTCTAGGTTAGTGTTGTTGTACGTACCTACTCCTGTCTTTAGCTGCCGGGTTTGTGTTTATAATGTTAAAATGAAAAAGGCCTGTGCATCTATTCTAGATGATTTATACAAGTATAGAGTCGCGTGGAACTGGCACCTAGACTTTTCACGATCATAACACATTTTGAAACTATTACTCGG